>JAJKFL010000003.1:20377125-21684223 GCA_021186555.1 Reticulitermes speratus | reverse complement strand
ATCTATTTTGGATCCGGTAGCATACTCTTAACAAGTGTACTGCCACATATATATTATGTTCATATTTTTCAACTTGCCAACTTTTGGACCTTTAACCTTCACATTTATATTAGATATTTATATATATGCAGGCATTCCACATTTGAGGATCCTTCATATTTCATATGCATTTAAAGGGTTTTATAGATTTGTAATGTATTTTTAACGTGAAAGGGGAGATCTCCACCTTAATGCAGAATATAGTTCATTCATTCATTTATTTCACAATCCAGAAATTCAATTCAGGCAATACAGCCTTTGGATATGGAACAAGTCAAAACACAACAACAAAACATAATAGTTTTTCCTGTATCAACATTGGTAAAAGGCCTGATGATGGTTTGTAAATAGAGCCCACACATTAGCCGTAAAAATTTGTTAAGAACTGGTGTTGTGTGTCATTGATCTGATACATATACTTGTGAATAATTTCGAAGTTTGCTATTTCTTTTTAGTGCCATGATGAAAGGCAGTGGTGTGGTATGTGAGGTTGCTTGAACGTCATGCTACTTAGTTTCATAGGTAACCACCAGAAGCATGCTTTACCTACGTCCACTGAGCCACGCCGGCTACATAAGGACGACTAAGCCGCTTTTGGCGCTACAATTGTACGTTTTCACCGAGCTTCCAGTCTGTAGGCGATATTAACTGTGCTAACAGTGCCGGCAGCAGTGACGCACGTTTCATCCACAGATGGCGTTGTAGTCGAGGTACGTTACCACGGAGATGGCCATCTGTGAAGTGGTAGTAATCTGTGTACGGTAGTACCTGCCCGATCGTGAGTGTGTGTAGTGGTACGGTTCGCGGCGGCGGGAAAAGTGAGTGCTAGCAGTTTCTGTCATAGCTATTTCATGTTCGATATTTCGATACGTTTGAGTGACATAAGTAATGGTTTAAGAATGAAAGGTAAGCCATATCACTTACTGTATCATATATTTAATCCCATTTTGACAAATAGCAGTCTTCCATTTTGATTTCAAAAGCAGGCGTGAAGTTTCAACTTGTAAAATACGAGTATCACTTTCAAAACTACAGAATATGAGCGAGGTGTTATCGTGAGTAGATTGCTTATTTATTACCATATTTGTGGTAACTACAGTGTATGTGACAAAGCATTTTTATTATTTAATTACAATATCCATGAATGTAGTGTTGATATTGCGCACCAGTACCCAGCACACACACTTTATTAATACACACGGCACGTGTCAAAATACAACAATGACATATTGTTGTTTTGTTGTTTTTCTTCTTCCCATGGTGCAACAGCCCCTAGTGGGCCAGGGCCTCCTCATTATCGAGGCTTGCAATTACACTTATTTAGACACACCATACTCGGTAGGGGGGCACGCGGTGGCGCAGTTGGTTGAGGAACTGCTCTACAAGCCGGAAGGTCGCGGGATCGATTGCCGATGGTGTCATTGGAACTTTTCATTGACATAATCCTTTCGGTCGCACTATGGCCCTGGGGTCGACTCAGCCTCTAACATAAATGAGTACCAGGAGTATTTCCTGGGGGTAAAGGCGGCCGGTTGTTAGGGCTGACAAGCTTACCACCTTCATGTGCCGATTGTCTAGAAATCTAGGAGCCTCAGCCTCCTGGAACCCTGAGGGCCTGTCCAGGCCTGAAATGGGATTGCTTTACCTTTACACTCGGTAGGACTCCTCTGGATGAGCGATCAGCCCGATGCAGAAACCTCTACCTGACAACACACAACAGTCACAAGAGACAGACATCCATGCCCCCGGCTGGATTCGAACCCACAATCCCAGCAAACGAACGGCCGCTGACCCACGCCTCAGATCGCGCGGCCACTGGAATCGGTACAACAAAAACTGAAAAAGTAACATAACCTAACCTAACTTAACCTAACCTAACCAAACCTAACCTTAGCTAACCTAACTAAACATAACCTTAGCTAACCTAACCTAACTTAACCTAGCCTAACCAAACCTAACCTACCCTTAGCTAACTTAACCAAACCTAACCTACCCTTAGCTAAACTAACCTAACCTAACCTAACCTTAGCTAATCTATCCTAACCTAACCTATTCTAACTTAACCTAACCAAACCTAACCAACCGAAACCTAACCTAAGCTAACCAAACCTAACCGAAACTAACCTAACATAACCTAACCTAACCTTACCTAACCTAAACTAACCTAACCTATCCTAACATAACCTGACCTAACCTAACCTAACCTAATCTAACCTAACTTGGGGAATGTGTATGTATAAATGAATAAATTAGTAAATAAATACATTAGTAAATAATTAAATACATTAGTAAATAAATAAATAAATAAATTAATTAATATCCACCTAACCCAACCGAACTGAACCTAACCTAAACCTAAGCCTAAACCTAAACAAACCTAAACTTAATGAGCAAAGTGACCAAAGTAACCTAAGTGAAGAAATCATAAAAGGGTTAAAATCGACTGTTCTGTTGAGTGTCATTTTTTGACTTGGTGTTTGACAAGCGTGACTCTATAACAGTCTTACCACAGAGTGTTTCTGTATGACTACTGAAGTATATTTTGTTGTTCTCTGTATTATATTTTAGGAAAGTCACCAGGGGAGAATGAGACAACACTGGTGTTAAGAAAGAGAAAGAACTCTTTGCTGTCATGTTGAATTTTTCCCACAGAAACTAAGGGAACAATTAGTTGTGGAAGTATAATTTTTATAATTTAAAAATAATAGACATTTTGTGAAGTACGTGCATTTTCTTACTACAGTTGGTATGCAATACACTGCCTAATACCATGAAATGTTCACCAAATAATATCAAAATTACAAAATTAAGGAGTGGATTGGCAGGCATGTAGCATGTGTGGGAGGTCTCAGAAATGATACACTTGTTGGTCAGAGAAACTGAATGGAAGACAAAATAGTACACAGATCCATGTTTGTAACTCAATGGAAGAGATTAGTTTGGAGTCCTAGACATAGATGGAAGATTTTAACATCATCTTACATAAGATGCAATGTTGCTGATGGGATTGACCTGGCTCAGGGTGCTTGTAAACTCAGAATGAATGTTCATTCTCTGTGTAATGTGGGACGCTTCTGTACTTGTAGAGCAACTGCTTGTTTTGCAAGAAGGCAGTGCTGTGGGCTGGTTGACCAAGGATTTGTCCATCAATTTCTGTCATCTTCAAAGCATCCAGAAAACCTCTGAGGCCAGCTCAGCCTCCTATTCAGTCCATACTCATGGTGAAGTGGCTGGGCTAGAAGCAAACCACTTATCTCTCTGAGTGTCAGTGTTAAGAATGTGTGGACCTGTGTTCTGTACCTCCACACCCCTCTATACCCTCACTGTTTGGTGCTTAATAAAACATGGAGCCAGCTTTACCTTTTGTGACGTGTTTTCCTGTTAATGTGTTGTGTTGCTCACAGCACACACTGTTGTGTGAACAATAGGAGGGTGGATTACCATTTAAAATAATGTACTTGTTCACAGGTAACAGTGACAAAATTCGGTTCCAAGTGATGAAGAATGACCATGTGGTCGTTGTCTGTGCACACTGTTGTCTAGGACCTCAGTGACTTCAGACTGAACTTGTATTTTGTATTACACTTTGTGTTGTTGTTGTTTTGTGTGTTGACTGTTGTGTAACACTGGGCAGTGCTGCAGCTTACTGTATTAGTGTTATGTGTAATGTGAAGAAAATATCACCATCAGAAATGAAGTTTTTTATTTATGTAATCATAGGTACGATATAGGCATATAATTTACTTCATGTGGTAGCAGTTGTGTATAATGGAGACAGTTGTTTCTACTTTGTGAACATTCAGCATTGTAAGTAGTTTTGAGTGTGTGATTGTCCTTGTGACATCATTCGAGTACAACTCTGAAATTCGTCATATGTGGTCCTGACCCTAAAATGTGTATTTATACTGATGATGTTTGTAACCAGGAAGTATGTAAGATCTTGTTTCCTAAGTTTGTTTAAGAGGCAAAATATGAAACACTGTGTACACAATTGGTGGAAAAAGTATGTAGTATTAAATACTGTGTCTGTAAAAAGCATACTGCTCTTCTGTAATTCAGTTTTTCTAGTGTGACATTTCTATTCACACCTCAGTTGTTCTTAATATTCTTTGGTACAGGATTTGAGGTGCTCACAGTGGTGAGGATTCATAATGCGGTCTGGGTTAGGACATCGTATAGTCTGGTACATGGTTATGAATGTTTTGGAGGAGCATTCTGGGTCTATCTTCACAGGCTGTCAGAACATGGAGGCAGTATGTCCTGACCGAAATCTAAGTAACCACCAGTCAGATTACATGGCCCCATAACCCGTAAGACTACAATTTTGAATCTTAATATTCTGCATTTTCCATGCATTGTATCGCTACTCTATTTACTAAAACCAAACTAAATATGTGTATTAGGCAATAAATATACCTTATTATTTTACATTATGTTTTGATCTGAGCAGAAATATAATGTAAAATAATAAGGTATATTGCCTGGAAAGTGTATTTAGTTGGCTTGTAATAATTTCAAATTTTATTTTATTTTTTTTTTTTTTACTTTTAAGATGAGACATCCCCTTTGGTGTTGACAAATCACAAGTGTATGTATCAAATCAGTCACACACAACACCAGTTTTTATCTTTTAATTCATGGCTACATGGGCCAGCTGTTATATCTCTACTAGACCCATATGTCTTCTTTCACAGAATTTCAAAGACTCTAAAGAAAGATACTGCACTTTGTTACATACTCCATTCTCATCTATTTTGGATCCGGTAGCATACTCTTAACAAGTGTACTGCCACATATATATTATGTTCATATTTTATCAACTTGCCAACTTTTGGACCTTTAACCTTCACATTTATATTAGATATTTATATATATGCAGGCATTCCACATTTGAGGATCCTTCATATTTCATATGCATTTAAAGGGTTTTATAGATTTGTAATGTATTTTTAACGTGAAAGGGGAGATCTCCACCTTAATGCAGAATATAGTTCATTCATTCATTTATTTCACAATCCAGAAATTCAATTCAGGCAATACAGCCTTTGGATATGGAACAAGTCAAAACACAACAACAAAACATAATAGTTTTTCCTGTATCAACATTGGTAAAAGGCCTGATGATGGTTTGTAAATAGAGCCCACACATTAGCCGTAAAAATTTGTTAAGAACTGGTGTTGTGTGTCATTGATCTGATACATATACTTGTGAATAATTTCGAAGTTTGCTATTTCTTTTTAGTGCCATGATGAAAGGCAGTGGTGTGGTATGTGAGGTTGCTTGAACGTCATGCTACTTAGTTTCATAGGTAACCACCAGAAGCATGCTTTACCTACGTCCACTGAGCCACGCCGGCTACATAAGGACGACTAAGCCGCTTTTGGCGCTACAATTGTACGTTTTCACCGAGCTTCCAGTCTGTAGGCGATATTAACTGTGCTAACAGTGCCGGCAGCAGTGACGCACGTTTCATCCACAGATGGCGTTGTAGTCGAGGTACGTTACCACGGAGATGGCCATCTGTGAAGTGGTAGTAATCTGTGTACGGTAGTACCTGCCCGATCGTGAGTGTGTGTAGTGGTACGGTTCGCGGCGGCGGGAAAAGTGAGTGCTAGCAGTTTCTGTCATAGCTATTTCATGTTCGATATTTCGATACGTTTGAGTGACATAAGTAATGGTTTAAGAATGAAAGGTAAGCCATATCACTTACTGTATCATATATTTAATCCCATTTTGACAAATAGCAGTCTTCCATTTTGATTTCAAAAGCAGGCGTGAAGTTTCAACTTGTAAAATACGAGTATCACTTTCAAAACTACAGAATATGAGCGAGGTGTTATCGTGAGTAGATTGCTTATTTATTACCATATTTGTGGTAACTACAGTGTATGTGACAAAGCATTTTTATTATTTAATTACAATATCCATGAATGTAGTGTTGATATTGCGCACCAGTACCCAGCACACACACTTTATTAATACACACGGCACGTGTCAAAATACAACAATGACATATTGTTGTTTTGTTGTTTTTCTTCTTCCCATGGTGCAACAGCCCCTAGTGGGCCAGGGCCTCCTCATTATCGAGGCTTGCAATTACACTTATTTAGACACACCATACTCGGTAGGGGGGCACGCGGTGGCGCAGTTGGTTGAGGAACTGCTCTACAAGCCGGAAGGTCGCGGGATCGATTGCCGATGGTGTCATTGGAACTTTTCATTGACATAATCCTTTCGGTCGCACTATGGCCCTGGGGTCGACTCAGCCTCTAACATAAATGAGTACCAGGAGTATTTCCTGGGGGTAAAGGCGGCCGGTTGTTAGGGCTGACAAGCTTACCACCTTCATGTGCCGATTGTCTAGAAATCTAGGAGCCTCAGCCTCCTGGAACCCTGAGGGCCTGTCCAGGCCTGAAATGGGATTGCTTTACCTTTACACTCGGTAGGACTCCTCTGGATGAGCGATCAGCCCGATGCAGAAACCTCTACCTGACAACACACAACAGTCACAAGAGACAGACATCCATGCCCCCCGGCTGGATTCGAACCCACAATCCCAGCAAACGAACGGCCGCTGACCCACGCCTCAGATCGCGCGGCCACTGGAATCGGTACATTAGTGACATATCAGCAGTAATTTTTATATAACGTTTAGTTTTGGCGAAAATTGGATTTTTTTTTGTTGCAGTGTTCATTACATAAAACTACCAGACCTAGCTTTTTCTGCTGTAATTCTGGGACCAGTGGAAAAATGTTCTTGGACTGACACCTGTCAGCACCGCGTAGTTTAATAAACACCCTATTAATTAACACAACTTGGAAATATATTTATGAATACTAATTTATATTTCTTAATAACATAATTATTATGTCTAATTTAAAAAGGAACAGTTGACAATGATCCTGCCGCAGTATACAGAGGGAAACGAAATTAGCACACAATCTCAATTATGTGATTCCTTGTTAAAAGAAGAAGTTGAAAATGTTATATAGTTTACGTAATGAGACTTTACTTTTCGAGATACACGTTACCGTCTAAATGGCGCAAGTTATCAAATCACGGACCTCTAGTAGAATACGCCGCGTTCAACTACTACCCATACTGTGCTGTAGTTCCATTGAGCTTAAACCACAACTTATGCCTCACAGCTAGGGGTATATCTGCAGGCAGCCCAGTGGAACTGTTTCGAAAAAATTACGATGTCGTTGAGCGGTGAACCTGTCAGGTGGCAGACAGTAGGACAAGTCAGTGTCCTCGACGACACGAGGCCAAACATTGACGCCGAAGTCGACTTGATACAGATGTTTGTGGATAGCGTGAGGATTACGCCGTGCCCAGAGGTGACACTTGTGGACTTAGAACACAACTCCATTCGTAAAACATGCTTGGTCGGTCCACAGACTGTTGTATAAAATGACACTGTCCTAGGGTTAATATATCAACCAACTTATGCACGTAGTAAAATACATTTAAGAACAAGTATAAAACCCCTACATGTTTCAACACCGAGGTCCCATCATCAGGGGCGCCATTCAATACAAAGGCATGTAGTCCAACACACCAATCTAGTTATTATGTCGTCTTTACAGAAGTTAACAAAACATTTGACATTAAAATTCTAAAATACATAGCATTAATAACCACAAATTGACAGTGTTGTGATATTCATTCCTTCTGTAGTCTGTCTTACGACAGGTCCGTAGCCTCTTCCAAAGCGAGTTCTCCACAGGGTGCGATCTAGTGCTTCCTCTTTCAATTTCCAGTATCTTCTATTTTCCTTAAGGTCATCCAGTAGCTGCTTACGTCTTCTCCCTCGTCGTCCCGTCATTTCTATCCTTCCTTCTAACTTTCCTTCAATCACGTGTTTCAGAAGGCAGTTTCTACGCAAGATGTGACCAATCCAGTTAGCCTTTCTTCTTTTGATTGTATGTAGTATATTCCTCTCCTCCTTGACTCTGTGTAATACTTCTTCATTTCTCACACGATCGGTCCAACTGATCTTCTCCATTCTTCTCCAGCACCACATTTCAAAACTTTCCAGATACTTCTGATCTACTTTCCGAAGTGTCCACGTTTCAGCACCATACAAAGCTATGCTCCAAATGTAGCACTTTACTAGTTTATTCCTTAAATTTAATTCCAGTTTGCTGGTGAAAAGATTTTTCTTCTTGTTGAATGCTGTTTTTGCCATGGCAATTCTGGATTTAATTTCACGTGTACACCTTGCATCACTTGTTATCATGCTACCCAAATAATTGAAATATTCCACATTCTCCAATTGTTTTTGATCTATCATAATTTTCATTGGGGATGGTTGCCTTGAGATTTTCATTACATTAGTTTTTTCCCACATTCATTTCCATTCCATAGCGTCTTCCAATTTCAATTAGTCTATCAATCATGCCCTGTAGCACGTTTTCTTCCCTAGCCAGTAGCACAAGGACATCTGCATATTTCACAGTGCGAATTACTTGTCCTCCTATTTTGAAGTCTCCAAACCCTTCAAGAGCTTCCTTGGTAAGGTACTCGCTGTATAAGTTGAACAGAATCGGTGACAAGCAGCAACCTTGTCTAACTCCTCTTCCAATCTTCACACTTCTCGTCTCCCCTTGGTCCAGTCGTATTTTGACATTTGTCTCTGTTTCTGGAAGAGACTATCCAGGAAAAGTAATAATGTGGTAGTTTTTCCATTTGCTTTCCACATCGCAGTACAGCAGCCGTTCAGACCACTCTGGTCACGCCTGTTGCTACACGATCATGAACCATCTCGAGCATCATTTGCTCTGTGCTTCATGTCGCTACTGATGTCGCTGCTTTCGGCATCAGGGGAGTTTTTATTCGGTTTCCCATCTCCTAGGCATCTCTCTTCGTCTGGTTCCTACCCTTTTGATCTGTCCGGCTTGGGAGACCCTACTGGTAGCAATGCTACCGCCGCCTTAGCTCTCGGGTCACTGGAACGTTGTGATAGTAATAGTATTAAAAACAAGTCGTTCCAGGTGTTGCAGTTGTGATATTAATAGTATTAAAAACAAGCCGTTCCAGGTGTTGCAGTTGTTTACAAAAGTAAATAAATAAATAAAAGGAGTACAAGCCCAACACGCCAGTCTGGGTATTACGTCGCCCGTATTGAAACGATTAAAATATTAAAAATTTAAAATTCTGAAACACACAAAGTTGATAAGCATAAAATACAATCTTGCGATATTAAAAGTGAGCCGTTCCACGTGTAAGTTCGCAGTTGTTTACACTCTGCATACAAACATCTGCCTCGATCTTATATAATCCGAAGAGATCTCATCCTGATGGCGCTTGTGAAGTGTGTCGTGTCGGGCGGTGTGGTATGCTTCCGTAGGGTGTTGATGTCATGGCCATACGTAAAATTCCAACCACAGGGAACGGTGTTCTGACAACAGGTGTTCGTCCCGCTAGTAGTGATGATATGGACCCAGCGGATCGTCACGAACTGCTTCGAAGACTGTCGGTTCTGTTGCGATGTCGAGTGAGCTCCATGCTTGTCGTTCCACAGCTGCAATTATGGTCCCTAGGTGTTACATTTTCTTGACTCACAGAGACGCTCTTCAAACGAGCGAAATACATTAGCGTACACATGACGTCGACATTGGCCTTAAAGCCAGCTGCGTGATTTGCGTAATCGCTGTAGCGGTGTAGGTGTGCACGATTTTACAAGCACGTTCACAGTGTCATAATTTGATGAATCGTATAATCCAAACCTGCTAAACAGCCTTGCAGTAAATACCGTATCTCTTACTTCGACCCCGCTAGCCGTGCAGGGAAAAGCCTAACTTGGTTAATAACACTGGGGGGGGGGGGGGGGCAAAATCTACCATGGATATTAGGAAATTTAATTTACGATGCAGCCACGTTAGAAAGAAGGGGCACATTGGTTTGAGCCAGTCCTTAATATACGTACACACCTTTCCCCCACTCTCGCCCATTTTATTTATTTGCCTCTCTAACTCAGTAGCCAAAAAAGTATTCTTAGGTAAAAAATATTGGGGAAGGGGACATTTGCCCCCCCCCTCCCTAGTTACGCCTATGCATGCAGCAACTGTACTAAGAACTGACCCACTCTTTACACCTCACATCAACCTTCTAGCTCGGGCATGTCTCACTTCCGACGAGTGCCGAGTGAAATTGTCGAACCCGAAGTACACTTCCTCGGTGTACCGTACTGGGGTGACGCTCAGGGACAGGATCACGTTTACTTGAGGTCGCGTTCCCGTGACTGGCACATTTGACAAACATTTGTCACATGTGGATACTTGCCACGTCGTGGGAACGGTGCACTTGTACAAACATTAGCCACTTGTCAGTTTCCCACCGTCTGTCGGTAAATGTGATACAAGTCAAAGGAATCACCGATGTTTACTTACCAAGCCGAAACTTGTGGCGTTCCGACGACTTGTTTATACTTGACAAGCTGGCACGCGACTTACATGTTGACAGTATTATTCAGTACGTCGTGTGGCCACGTACATGAGAGGCGGAAGCAAGAACATAGTGACCAGGAAGCATTTGCCAGTGTGCCAGAGGAGGAATGTTTGCCAGATACGACAGTCGTGGAGACAGTAAGACAACTCGAGGTGTGAGATTCTCAAGCAGCAGTGCTGCTGAGGATTCAGGTCTTTTAAAATGTGACACAACGTCGGATGAGTAGTTCCCGACGTTTCGACGGATCGTATTGAGTTTGAAACACCGTGAACCACTCATTCAGCAGCACAGTGTCACATCCAAGAAAACCTGAATTCCCATTGCAGCAGTTATTTACTTGACTCCGTGTAAAATACCCAGTTATTGGCTCATTTATCAAATACACCAGTTGTGAGTTCAGTGACGTGTTTGGTGCACCGGCTGTTTGAGTTATGTGCTGGGGGTTGTACCGGCTGTTTCAGTTTTGTGCTGGTGGTTGTACCGGCTGTTTCAGTTCTGTGCCAGTGGTTGTACCGCTGTTTGAGTTCTGTGCTGGTGGTTGTACCGGCTGTTTGAGTTCTGTGCTGGTTGTTGTTCCGGCTGTTTGAGGCCTGTGCTGGTGGTTGTACCGGCTGTTTGAGTTCTGTGCTGGTGGTTGTACCGGCTGTTTGATTGCTGTGCTGGTGGTTGTCCTAGTTAGTCTTTTGTTCTGATCTTAAAGTCAGAATAAAGTAACTGTTCAGAATCGTTCTGTACCGTGTCCCGTAGGTCACAAAGTAACCAAGCACATTTCGGTGACTTGGGTTCGAATCTCGGCCAGCATGTCCGTCGCCTTCACAGACGTTTATCGTGGTGTTCCTCAGTCCCTCCAGACTTTCCCAATTTGTCATTCATCCGTCACCCCATCATTCGAAAATATTATAATCTCCCACACTGACAAAGTCTTCAAGTACCTAAATAATTAACTCCATGCAGCAGAGTCCTCAAGAAGCTGATAGTTCCTCACCAAGTCGTGCAAACTTTCTGCCGTTTTATGTAACCCAAACTTCATTGCCATGTTTACAGTATTCCGCCACTGTTTCTTATCATGAACCACTTTAATCCAGTGTATATTATCCTATCCTATTTCTTTAAGATCTATTCTAATATTATCCTCCCAACCCACAGAAGTATAAGAGAGAAAAGAAATTTGGCGACAGAGGAAGTACTGGGCATGTGGCAAGAACTGATATCATTCTGTTGATATTTTCTTAAGAGGTAGGTCTTTCTAACTTTGAACAAGAAACAACGCACTTAAGCTTCCAAACGCACGTGCATATGCATTTTATAGCCTGGAGGGGCAGACAAAACACTGAAGAGCGAAGTGAACAGTATTGTCACTCTCTTCCTAATTCCCCTGTTAAATTGCTGGTTTTACGAGGCCAAGTTTAGACAGACCATCTGGCGCATTGTTGCAGCAGGTGTCCGCGTCGTGAGGGTGTAGACATCTGTGGCGGGTAGAACTTGCTTGTTTTGTGTGGAAGGATGCCTTTTTACAAGCCAGGTCTCACTTGGATACAGTACATCCCTTTCCTTCCCTAGTTGCTGGGGTCGGAAGGTCACATGCATCCATCTGTCTTCACATACACGTTGCATTACAAGTCCATGGAACAGAGAGGGTTATGTTTCCTCAGCTAGCCAAGAAATCGCTCGCGTTTTATGGAACCGGAAGGCTCATCACCCTGTTCACAAGCAGGTTTCGTGGAGCAAGGGACGAATAATCATAATGGCGGCCCCTGACGGAAATAGTGAATTTAAAATATCACAATTGTTTATTGAATTTAATTTTATTTGGCTAAACAATTTAGAGATTGTTGAGCGCAGACAATCCAGTTTTTTTTTTCATTTAATGTATATTCATTTTGCCGCCCGGGCAGTCGCACAACTCCCACACCCTCCCCTTCCCAGCAACGCCCCCGTTCACAAGAACCCCATTATAAAATTTCACGAAATCGTTTCTAGCCGGAGTCGTGTTATTCCATACGGATGGACAGACAGACATGACGAGGCTGGTATTCGCTTTGCAGGATTGTTTGCGAAGGAGAAGATCAGTTGGACAGTTCTTGTGAGAAATGAGAAGTATTACATAGAGTCAAGGAGGAGAGGAATATCCTACATACAATACAAATAAGAAAGGCTGAACTGGATTGGTCACATCTTGCGTAGAAACTGCCTTCTAAAACATGTTATGCAAGGGAAGAGAAGAAGAGGAAGAAGACGTAAGCAGCTACTGGATGACTTTAAGGAAAATAAAAGATACTGTAACTTGAAATAGGAAGCACTAGATATCACTCTGTGAAGAATCTGCTGTGGAAGAGGCTACGGACCTGTCAGAAGACAGATTGCGCGAAGAATAGTTTGCGAACGCGCGTAAAATGCCACCAGCAGCTTCACTGCAGGCTCTCTTTACACGTGTCTCGCACGAAGACTGATGGACGTACGAGCATTGAGAACAGACGTCCAGCACGTTCGTTGAAGCCTCATGCTTGCGCTGTGTTCAGTGAGATATGAAATTCCATACTGTCCATCTGGGCACGGCTTTGAATAGACCACCTTGAAACTTTTTAGCTGACACGTGGCGGTCTGGAGAATAAAAAGCTTACCCTGTAGCTTGTTTAATAAAGCCGTATCAGCTGCGCATGACGTCGGATGGTATGAATGGAGGGCAATAAGCGACAGATGTAGAAGAAAATGGGAGAAAGCGTTTGTGTTTTTTTTTTATATAGCTTGCTGCTTGCATTTTGGAATTCTGTAGAGTTGAGGGCAATCGTGATGATCTTCTCAGGACAGCCGATGCATGGTCGATACTTGAACGGAGTACTGAGGGTCAGTATTTATTTGGCAACTATCGGTTGTCACTATTAAGAGCAGATTGAATTGGGGAATGCTTGTCATCATTCGGTGCAGAATCTTCTGTCTTCCAGTTTGCTATCCAAAAATACAAAGATTAAGATACACAGAACTATAATTTTGCCTGTTGTATTGTATGGGTGTGAGATTTGGTCTCTCACACTGAGGGAGTAGCATAGGCTGAGGGTGATCGAGAATAGGGTGCTGAGGAGGATATTTGGGCCTAAGAGGGACGAAGTAACAGGGGAGTGGAGAAGACTACATAACGAGGGACTTTATAATCTGTACTCATAACCAAATATTATTCAGGTGATGAAATCAAGAAGAATGAGGTGGGCGGGGCATGTAGCACGTATGGGGGAGGGGAGAGGTGGATAACAGGATTTTGGTGGGAAGACCTGAGGGAAGGAGACCACTTGGAAGACCCAGTCGTAGATATTAAAATGGATCTTCAAGAAGTGGAATAGGATGGCGTGGCCTGGATTGATATGGCTGAGGTTAGGGACAGGTGGCGGGTCTTTTGAATGCGGTAATGAACCTTCGGGTTCCATAAAACACGGGGAGTTTCTTGAAGAGCTGACGACCTGTTAGCTTCTCAAGAAGGACTCTGCTCCATGGAGTTAGTTAGTTATCGGTTGTCACTTCCTGTCGGACCGCTTATCGTACTAACGTAGCCCAGGCAGACAACAGCCCACACGAGCGGCTGGAAGTGACAAAAGATAGTTGTCAGATAAAATAACGACTCTCTAGTATGTTAATTCGTCTTCGCTGTCGGCCGAACTGCTCGTTGGATGAGAGCAACTGCAGTAAACAGTACTTTATTGTCAATTATGAGCTCTCTGTGGTTAATTTGAACTCTTAACTCAGCATTCCAGCAAACGAATTCCATGGAGCTGAGACCTTGTACACGGAACAGACGATGCAGTGCCACTTTCATAAGAGCCTCCCCCCTCACTCGATCTGTCTTAATAGAGGGAAACCTGTCTTAAACGCAGCCTGCGCACAACGGAAACCTATGTTTAGCGGAAAACGTTTACATTCCCGAGGATCCAGACTTGATGTACCTGTGTGAAATGGAATATCTCTGCAACGGAAAAAAATTCGGCCCTTTGTCTTTCCGTTACAGGCATTTTCCGTTTTAGCTTTGTGTTGTATGTGTTAATGCTAACATTCTTAAGCAGGAAACGGTAGGACATTGAATGGTATTCAGCGTTTCACAAATGTAAATTTATTCTAATTTCTTCCGGAGTTTAATTTCTAATTTCTTACAGTGTTTCTCAAATACTGTGTTTTAGTCACAGCCTGTAGAAGTATCTGTGATTTTATTTGTATTTTATGAATACGATTATTATGACCGTGATGACAGGCCGTCATATTTCATCATCGTCTGTACATGACTGCAATTTTACCTTATAGTTTGTAATTTAGACGTTTTTATCTTTGTTATAACCCTCCTGGTTTTCTGCCCTCTCAGTGATATTTGGATAGGCGCATTTAGCCTTTGGTGCTGACGCACTTATACCGCCAACTGCACACAGATAAAATATTTTATTTATAATTGAATTATTTATACCAACAAATGCACTAAGGCAGTTTTTTCACTGTTTTCTTTATTATTACGATGCCCCAATACGCATTTCGGCAGTTATTCTGCCAGCATCAGGGGTATTTTAAGTGAGTTTTTTACATAGACCATTTTGGTTACGTCATAACAGTGAGACGGTATTTACCACATCGTATAAAATTTTTTAAAATCAGTGGTTAAAAAATTTTTAAAAAATTTTAAAAATTTTATACTATGTGGTAAATACCGTCTCACTGTTATGACGTAACCAAAATTGGTCTATGTAAAAAACTCACTTAAAATACCCCCTGATGATGGCAGAATAACTGCCGAAATGCGTATTGGGGCATCGTAATAATAAAGAAAACAGTGAAAATACTGTCTTAGTGCATTTGTTGGTATAAATAATTCAATTATAAAAAGATGCACGGTGAATATAAAGTGAAATTTTATTTTTAATTAGTGAAAGTGTGAAAGCGAGTTGTTATATGAATTCTTATGAAATAACTTTGCTTGGTTTGCGGTTGATGTTTTTAGCACTGCAGTACGTCTGGCTGCAATCGCTGCGGCATGCTCCATTAACAGTGACATGGACAGTCACTGTGTGTGTTGATCAATGTGCAATCGGTTGTGACGTGTCCAAAAGCCAGCAGCAGAAGCTGCCATTGTCCGCCTACCAGGAAATAATTGCTGCTTTGTCGATCCGCAGCTTCGAGAAATCGAAACTTGCTAAGTAAGAATAAAGCTCTAAAACGCAAAATATTGACCTCAGTTAAAATAAAGGAATAAAAGGATTCTGTATTTCATTGTGTCAAAAGACCAAGTCTAAAAATAATTCAGACACTTTTGTACTTTAGTTATTCATCCTTGTGAATCCCCGGAATGTAGCCCAGCCTTCGTGGGATTCACGATGATCGGGGAGTCTTTGCAGTGATGCCAATTGCTGTATAACAATAACAGTACTGAAAGTAAAATAAAGAACTCGATAATATTGACAGATATACGTACTAAATGCACTGTATCGAGAGCAAAAACAGCAAAAGCATAAGAAAAGACGAAACAATGATAATTCCATGTAGTGGAGTTCGTCTTGTGAAGCTTGGAGTTGCTAAGCTAATCAAAATTCTCGCATTTTAAGGAACCCTACGGTACATCACCCCGTTCACAAGAGGCCGTCTTTGCTCCTTGTCCTGCGCCAGATGAATCCATTCTTCCGATCCTTTATCTGTAAGATCTTTTAATACAGGATAGCTGCAGATTAGTGGACTGTTTGGAAGGCCTACAGCTCTGTTGAGAACACACACTGACTTCCCCCCCCCCCCCCCACGAAAATGTATAAGTTCATAATTCTTCTACTAGTAGCGTGACGATCGGAGGAATAATATGGTAATACAGTAATATATACCGTAACGTAATTTACCACAAAACCGTCTTCCAACATCCATATTCGTCCCCAAGGGGGCACAGGTCTTCAGTGTGGGCTCCTGTAGTAACGTGACACGTCCTGCCTGTAGCCAGTTTCCTCCCACACTGATGATAGCAGAACCTCGCGGACTGTCAGCACAGCATTCCGGTTTATGTCGTTGGGTCCTTCTATGGACTTCCGAAATTACACGTATGAGGGGAGAAACTTGAATGTTGGAAGACTGCTTTGTAATAAAAAATGCTATACGTGTGTGTTCTTAATATATAATTACATGTTCTCCAAATCTGCCGCTTTTTTTTAGCCACCCTGTTCTATCCCATTTACAGCTAGGCCTCTTTCCTTCAGGTATTCCCTCCATTATCTTGTAGGAATTCCTGTTCTTTTCCATGCGTGCTACATGTCACACCATCTCATCCTCCTTCGGTTTGATCACCAAAATTATAACGCTGAGGAGTACAAATCATGAAGCTTTTCATTATACAATGACTGTAGCCTCTTTTACCCTCTCTCTGAGGTCCCAGTATTCTGCTTATTTCCATTTTTTTTTTTGTACACTGTGTGTTCTCCAAATGTGAGAGACCAACTTTCACACCCACGCAAAACAGTGCTCATAATTACAGTGATGAGGATGATGATGATGATGATGATAATACGTCTTTAACAGATTTTCAAATTACGATGTCACACGCGCGTTGTGTATGGAGGTATCAGACACTATACACAAGCACGGGGGTACACTGTCACGTCTTTATGTTTCCGAGGGCTCTGTCGAATTGTGGTTACATTCCGTTAACAGACGCCACGAGGGAATGTGTCAGGAGGTCGGGCTGTGTGGGTCAGGCAGAACTCGGTGCAGTTTTATATAGAACGTCTCCTGCGTCGTGTCCCTGAGGACGGCAGGAGTCGTGGGAAGTCCTGGCCGATGCAGGAGTTCTGTGCGATAAACCTGACATACTCGGGGCCACGATAAGAGACACCCTGTGGCTATATAAAGAAAATACAGAGTATTTCAGGAGGAAAGGTCAATATTTTTGGAGGCGATAGTATCGGTTATTTTAGAAAAAAAAAGGGCCATATGAACATGTGTCTAATTCAGAAAGGTTACCGAGATAGAGCTGTTTGAATCTCCAGACGTAATTCCGTTAGATTTTTGTTTTTGGGGTTGGATGAAGAGCGAAGTTTACGTGAAAAAGGTGGATACACGAGACGAATCGCTCGCTCGCTCGCATTTTGGATTCTGCTGCCCGCATAAAGAAATATGAAGATCAATTCAGACGAAAAACACGCGATCTTTGCACACGAGTTGCAAAGTGCACTGAAGCTGACGGTGGGATTTTCAAAAATTTATTGTGAACTGTACCAAATTTGTTATTTCTGCGTAACAAATTTGTCATTTAAACATTAAAATAAAATTAACAGTAAGTAATTTGTCTTTCTTTATTGCCATTCGCAATGCTTTTGTATTTGTAGATTCAGACAGCTCTGCCTCGGTAACCATTCAGAATTAGACACATGTTCATAGAACTTTTTTTTCTCACAATGACCGATACCATCACCTCCCAAAATACTGATATTTCCTCCTGAATTATCCTGTATAATTAATGGCCTTGTTGCACTATTCCCGAACCGAAGCGGTAGAAGATGGCACACGCCGTACACTGCTCGACCACTGAGGCAGTTATTTTGTGTATCAAATGTAAGAGCTTAGATGCTGCAAACTGCCAAACATGCTTCATACTTCGAGCCGGAATAGCTCAGCTGGCGTAGTGAGTAGGCTAAAGTCTGCATGACCGAAGAATCAGGTTCCTGTTGCCGGCAGGGACGAGGGATTTTTGTTCTGTTCACCAAAGCGTTAAGTCCGGACGGCACTGGGGTAACACCCAGCCGTCAGTCCGATGGGTATTGTGGGCTCTTTCCCCAGGCGTGAATTTGATCACTCGCACCATCTAGTGTCGGAGTTACAAATGCGTGGATCTATAACGCCACTCCCGCTTAGGCCTTCACGAAGTTGTATTTAATTCAGAACAGGGACTACTTAATTTTATGCCACCTTATTCATATGGATGAGACCCTCAAAGGCTGTAGTCAGGCAAGAACAAGATAATATCTGTGTGCGTTCAGTTTCGGCGGAAGTGATAACGGCACTGAGGTTAGGGGTGTGGTATCTTAAAACACAACGCGGAAACACTAAATTGCCTGACAAGCTCACGACTCCACCTGTCCTTATGAGTAATACAGAACACTAACTTGAAATTCTATGTGTAGCCTGTTCGGTCGACAGTCATTGCTCAGTGTTACCCGAATTTATTTTATGAGTGATGCACGTAAATTAACTGTTGTAAAACCACTTAGAATATCTCAGTTCCGAGGGTGATGTCGATATTTTAAAATAAATATTTTGTAAGTACTATTAGGAACATCACTTGAAGGATTATAGGATGGGAGGAGCATGTAGCAGGCATGAGAGACAGGACAAATGCGTGCAAAATTTGAAGAGCAGAGTGGTTACTATATACACCGTGAACACATCACGTGCTTTAACATTAATGCTGCATTCTGCCCAGCGATAATTCCTGTGTTTTATGTGACTATCAGTACAAATAGCGATTATATCTCTACATTGCATTAAGAGATCGGGTTTTATGCAGTCCCCTAACTATGGTGTTGTTACTCAATTGAAATCCATTCACGTAATTTAAAAATTGTCATTTTTATATAAAAATCAGAAGAAATTAAAGTATATTCGTATAACTAGAAAGGGAAGGAGAAATTCCAGAAACATAAATAAATTCTTAGCACACACTCTCTTATCGTCTTGGCATCTTAAGGCTCAGTGATTACTAAATATACCACATGATATTAACATTATATATCTCTGTATTTATGTGTTTTGTACGATTATTAACAAACAGCAGTCATTGCCTCATACAAGGACCGTGGTTCCTTTGAGGCATAGTGGTTAGAATATATACCGCCATGTGTACCACTGTAACAACACTGAATTTTGTCCACACACTCCATATATATATATGTTACGCTCCTCGCAATATACAGCGTTTATTTAACCGGTTTAATTAACCGGTTGGTGTGTAATGAAGAAGCAATTTTTTCTGTGCGAGTAGGAAGTGACAGTGCGAAGTAAATGTCAGAATATCGCCAGGTGTTCGCGTTAGGAAGCAGGCAGGCGGACAGCCGGCCACCGAGAGTTGCGGTACATCTTATATACATGTGTAATAAACTGCATATAAGGGATAGACTGTATGTATTTCGGAAGGCCTGTTATTATCCCCCGGTTCATAAAGTCCCCGTGTTCTCTCTGGAATGCTGCTCGGTACGTGTTGCGAAAATGCAAGGTGTGTTCACCTCTCTGAAGGCGTTGTGTGAACTCACATTCTGATCCACAAATCAGTTATCTTGGCATTCCCCGGAGGGCACAGCGATTCATGTGCCTGATCATGTGCGCCCATATTTACGGTCAAAACCCCCTCTTTTTTGTGTTGTGTCTTGACGTTGATCATGAAGGACGATAAACCAACTACAGCTGTTACAATGAGGTCGCGGAAAAAATTTCCATGGATTGGTCCTTCCTATCCAAATGCTATCGTTTCCCCTTCCCATATACTTCTCTCTACCGCCCTCCACACTTGTTAACCATTCTGTTCAAATGTTTGTTGGTAGTGATACTGTTCCGAAATAACACTGTGTATTCCGTCTGACACAACCTGTGGTTATTATTGTTTTTCAAAGACTACATGTTTCGATCAAGCCGATCATTATCAGGTGTTTTATTTATACAAAAACTTAAAACTCAAGGTAAAAATATAATTTTGGAAGCTCTCACAAATGATGTAAAATGTAAATTACACCAAGATTACAAGTCGATCGTAATTTATATTTTATATATTTTATGTCATTTGTGAGATGTCGCAAAATTTTACATTTCTACTTTTAGTTTTTGTGTAAACAAACACTTGATGATGATCGGCTTGATCGAAACAATGACAAATAAAGTTTGTGTCAGACGGAATACACAGTGCTATTTATGTAACTCTATATACGCAGCAGGATGGATAGTGTCAAATTGACACTATTCGCTAGCGACATGCCCTTTGACCTAGCAAGCTAGCTCAGCGGTTATGTTGCGGACTTGTATTCAGAAGGATTCAGGTTCGAACCTGGGTATGGACAAGGAGAAGTATGACTGAGTTATGTCGTGGTATTTCTCAGTTACTGAAGCTAAATACCGGTACAGTGTTTTAAATTAAGCCAAGGCCGATTCTTTCCAAATCATTTCTAATTCACTGTCATCCAGTAACTCATTAAATAGCTGAGGTACTCACAGCGTCGTTTAATAAGTTGAACTACAAGTGCCAATGTACACAAACTCTCGGGGCAGGTTGATAGAGATTAGGGTGGACTGGAGGGCGATGCGGCAATAGGCAGAAGGTGGTGGAAGCCTCGTGCGCTCTCATCCCCACCATTTATGAGACTGCTTGCCGTGGTCCCAGTATAGCTCGACTGTATAACGACTGTGTAATGACACTTTGACACATGATGCGATAATGGCTCTAATTGTCTTGTTTGTAACAAGGTACAAGCAGCACTGCGAGGGACCAGTCGCTGGAGTTTGATCCTGCAGAGAGGCACAGAAACTGAAGCGGCCGCTCTCTAATTTCTTTAGATTGAATTTCCATGCGCAATTCATATTAAAACCACACCGATGCTGTGATATCGGTCAAATAATGCCAATTTATTTACGAGTAGATTTATAGTACTCAGCGTGTTCAGTAATTAAGGATCCCTAGGCCGTAAAAATTAAAGGACTACTTGTTACAACCTTAAATGTAGCTCACTTATTCCAAACAAGTATAATTTTTTTACCTGATTTACATTGATATATTTGTCCTATCGTGGCGCGGGTTTTAAAGATTCCGTCGCGGTAGGTATCGCGCTGTCACATTCGAAATCATTTACGAACAACAATTTCCGCTTTCTCATGGACAAATGAAAACTGAGAAAGGTACAAGGATAAAAATAAGATGTGTCTTATGAGAACAGGATTGGCTGTGAGATGGGACACCTGTTACTGGCACTGTCCATTGGCGGACTGTGTCATTAACAGTGGCAAGCAGTCGGAGCCCTACGCACCGGCCGCTTTTATCCCCGAGGAGAGAGCCCCGGTACTCATTTCTGTTAGAGGCTGAGTCGACCGCAGAGCCGGAAGTATTAAGTAAATGAAAAATCCCAGTGACCCGATCGGGAATCGAACCCGCGATCTTCCAGCATGTAGCCACCGCGTACCCCGAGTTAATGGGATAGAAGTGTGAGGACTGGACTCTTCTGGGTCAGAGTAAGTGACGAGTGGCGGGTTCTTTTGTTAAGAGCAATAAGTCTTTGGATTCCACAAAATGCAAGGAATTTCTTGACTACATGAGCAGCTATTAGGTTGTCAAAGTGGCTCCACGGGGTTAGTCACTTGGTTACATATTCTCAGCATTTTATCGTCAAAGATTACTTCTGGTGTTCTATTAGTCATAGCACTAAACATTCAGTTTATGAATGTTATAAATGCTTCTAGTGCGAGAGGCATTATGCAGACACGCGGACAGGTCAGGCGGACTCATCCTTTGACACGCTACATGTCTTTCGCGGTCGAATAACCCGGGACATGAGTGGAATGTAGACGAAAGTATGCGTTGACGGAGTGTTTTCCCGTGTCACCATTTGATAGCAGTATGTACGTGCATGTGAGACACGGAGAGCAGAAGACAAGAATGTGGATGCAGCTTAGGCTGCCCACCAAGCCACTTGGCGTAGCTGAGTCCAAGATACAGGTTGGAGGGCTGGAAGATCGGGGATCGATTCCCGACAGAGGAAGAGATTTTGCTGTCTCAACCAGCTCGTTCATGGGCTCTGGAACCCACAAAAGTAAAATAGGCGAATTTGTCCCTGTCCACGTCATGAAGGCATATAGGGGGGAGTAGAGGTATAGCTCCACTTATTCTAAACCTCAGTGCTAGCTGGAAGTGAGTGGTCAACTTCACCCTCGGCCGACTTACCTCCGGGAAAGAGCCACAGTGCCCATGGAATGTGAGGGAGGTGGGCCCCAGAGCCGATCTGGGCGATTTAGGAGAAGGGAAAACTCCCTTGCCCCTGACGAGATTCGAACCCCGCACTGCTCTGTGACCGACGCAGTATCTTATGTAATACGTAACAGGGTAATGGAGCCGGAGGGTCAAACTGATCATCCGGGTCCGTTTAGTGGAGGTATACTGTCACTTGTTCATGGTGTGATGCTTAAATAATGATGCATTTGGCTTGCAAATTTTCCAAAAATCTAGGAGCTACCTTAAAATTCCAGGCGCCGGGAGGGTGACATGAAGCAAGTTCCATACTGAGGGCCCACAAATATTAGGCGCTACCTGGCACCCGGGATTTGAGCTCCCGTAAGTTAGGCACAGGGAGGCACTTGATGTTCTTCTTATACTCACGGTGGGATGATGCTGTGTCTTCAGAACTGCGGCCTCTCATGAGCGCCATCCCCGCGACTCTATAATATGCTATGTAATGACATTGTCAGTTACTAAGGTTAATTTTACATAAATGGGCACTAAAACGAAATCAGTGGCAATGTGTGGGAACCACATACAAAGAGTAAAAATTGTCATAAGTGATATTGAACAGCTATCATATATTAAATACCTAGGTTACCTTATATTGGACTACAAAAGCGATTCAGAAGACAAGTTACAGGCATATAACAAAATAAATGACGTTATACAGAGACATTTTGAAAACAGGCGATTAAAGAAACAAAATTAAGAATCCACAATATTACAGCTAAAGCGGCCTTGAAGTTTGGTAGTGAAGCCTGAGTGCTGAAGAAAAGAGATGAACAAGACTGGAAGCAGCACAAATGAAATTTTTAAGACATTTATTACGCATTACTAAATTAGACAGGGAAAGAAATCAGTTAGGGAGAAACTTGGAGTGCAGAACATTGTTCTGGAAATGAAACAATACCCCGTAGAGAGAATGGGCTCGGACAGGATACCCAAACAGGCACTGAAATATAGGCCAGAGGGGAAGAGGAGCTTAGGACGACCGAGGAAAAGATGGAAGGACCAATTCACCTTGAAGGATAAAGAAGAGGCACTACGCCTAACACTTCACAGCTCATGATGATGATGATGATGATGAGTATGAAGCATTGGTGGAATGGTGGTACAGGAGGTAAGAGACGTGCTCATAGTAAAACCTGTCGCACTGGCACTTAGGCCTGGCGACTAACCGCCAGAACCATGGCACAGCTACGGAGACCATATAAGAAGAATATAGGGCGTAGGTGGATTGGTAACTGTAGGGCAAACCGGATGTAACGGGAAAACCCCTCTCCTGATAACACATGCCAAGATGTTACTATCTGAACGGAGGTGAGGTGTGTGTACAGCCGTCCGAAGTTACGTAACTCGGAAACTTCAAGCAGGATACCAAAGCGTCTTTAGTGCTGCATAAAATGCAGGATATTTACTGATCAATTACGGGGGTAAGCAAAATGAAAGCCTTAAATGTGCGAAAATAAAGCTGAGAACCTACTGTTTGCTGCTGTAGTCACAGCAAGTCATCATCATGTACAATGCGTATTGCTTCTGGCAACATGCTGAAAAACGGTACAACTCTACCCAACCTGTGTGAAATAAATTAGCTTATAACAAATTTTAAGCACTCTATTTGACTCACCTGCTGATCCCAGTGATCGCGCGGTCTAAGGCGTGGGTCTGCGCCCGCTCGCTTACTGGGATTTCCCGTTCAAATCCCGCCGGGGGCATTGATGTCTCTCTTGTGAGTGTTGTTTGTTGTCAGGTAGAGGCCTCTGCGTCGGGCTGATCACTCGTCCAGAGGAGTCCTACCGAGTGTGGTGTGTGTGAGTGTGTTCGTGAAGCCTCGGTAATGAGGAGGCCCTGGCCCACTAGAGGCTGTTGCGCCATGGGGGGGTGGGGGGGGGGGTGATGATAAATATGAAAATGCTAATTCTCTGTTCCGTGGACCTCGCTACCCAAACCGCGAGCTTCCGTGACATTTCTAAGTGTGTTACCGTATGTAGGCCTTATTTTATCTGACACATATTGTTTGTCACTTTTCTCCGGCTCGCTTATCCTACAGCGCCCACGCTCACGGTGAAACAGCTGCGAGAAGAGGATAGTTGTCAGATAAAATAAGGACGCTGCATTAGGACCGACCTGAGATTTAACTGTGTCAGATTACTGAGTTCATTTCACATTTGACTGACTACAACGCGTCGCATGCAGGAACAGAGTAATCTTGAAGTTAAGGGTTCGCCAGGAATATCGAAGTGACTTATGTCAGCAGTCATCTATTAATGAAAAGGGGGAAAAAACGTGCTTACTTGTGCTGTTCGTATTATATATCATGTTTCTGGACATAGCCTATTATGCGCTACACGAATCGGCCGTGGACTCTAGACTCTAGACCAGGGGTGGCCACAAAGCCACTCGCACACGTCATTGGTGCGGCTCGCCGAAGTAGGCCGTACAAAAGTAGTATACAAGTAGTTTACATGCACACGAGGCTGAAAGGAACGGCGTTGTGAAAGGTTTTGTAAAGAAAGGAAACTTATAACAACAAACTAACTTCCAGTAACTGGATGGACAGAAAAAAGGAGCCATCAAATAAAGAAATAAATTTATTAATAGATGGCTCTTGCCCAATTGCGTCCTAAAATGCGGCCCCCGAAGCTTATGTAGCTGGCCACCCCTGCTCCAGACTCTAAAGTGTACATGAGCCTTTGCGGTGGGCTTTGTGCTCTTCCTTAGGTCAGAATTATGACAGTGTGCGAGTTTAGCAACGCTTCAACCACTCTGAATCAACATGTTGAAGGGAGACATGATATTAATGTGAATACTTCGGTAACAGCATAGTTTTTGGTAAATATAATAGTATTATTATAAACGAAGTAGAGTTGAACTCGGTTATAACGCCATGAAAAGGACTGAATACCTTGTGTCGTTATAAACGAGTATTGTTCTAACTGAAGAGTATGAATTTATGCACAACAGTGAGGAATTAATTGACACCACAGAACATCTGAGCCTATAGACGAGTTGTCGCATAAAACGATGTCGTTATAACCGGGTTCCACTGTATTTCGAATCCTTACCCCAGTCAGTATAGTGACTAGGCTACGGATTAGACGTTTCTTTTTCGATTTCCGGGAGGTTTAAGAATTTTCCCCTTGTGTGAAGCGAGCAGATATATACTGGGCCCCACGCAGCCGTCGAAGAAGTATTAGGGTCTGCTTCCGTCAGAGTAAAGCGGTCTGGACTGATGCTGGTCACTCATCTCCTTATAGTGTCGAGATAACGAGTGGAGCTATACCTCCGCTTCGTCGACACTTTTATGGTGTGGTGCTGAGTTTATTGCCTTGCGGTTTTTCCCCTTACACAGATCCGTGATTGTGTAAGTCAGGTTTTAGCGGAATTTAGATGCCTTAAATGTGCTATTTTCAAATTATGACGCAGCGGACATAGTTGTAAAAGCGAGCAGGACTGCACTATTTCAACGCTTGCGCTGGGCTAAGGCAGCGTCATATAAAGGAAACTCTGTATATAACGAGGTTTCAGGATGTGACAGCTGCACTGCAGAAGATTTAACTGTCCTGAGATATGACTCTGCCGTTCGGTGCGTGGATCACTCAAAGACAATGCGTGACATCCCAGAAGATCTGAAGCTGCCTTGTCCCACTCTGTCACTTAGTACCCAAACTCTACACTGCTCTTATTAATCTGCAACTACAATAGTTCTTCTCGCAAAAAATTTCTTCTTTTGTCATTCTGTGGCCTTCAGGAAGGTCTGTGTGTTACAGGCTTTATTTTGCCATTTACATCTGTACTTAACTAAGCACACGCACAATTCATACGAGTATATACGCATCGTTATGCAAGAGTATGTTTAATAAGGGTTACTGTCGTTTTGGATGTGACGCCGTGTAGTGTGGTAGATAGGCACAGACTTTCCCCTCTTATCCAGAATATGGAGGCAGCAGACGCCTCCTGAAAGTTGCTATCTACGTATAAAACTACACGGCGTCATACACCACAAGACAGTAATATTCATGAACACCACCGTGCAAATCCCAGGCTTCAGTTCCTTAAAGAGTCGTAGTTTGTGCTGCTTGGTTTCTCTGCATGAAGTAAAATAGGTTCATTATTACAGGGACAAACGACGAATTTTGAAACAGGAATTATTAATATGTAAATTATTTTTTAAAACCATGTTTTGGCTTTGCTACAGCTATGTGAAACGTTAAGGGTATACAGCGCAAAAGTGATTTATAATCTCTAAGTAATTCTGAAGACTGTACTATCGATTTAGTTAATCATTCCTGTCTTCCTCAGAAAATATCAGTTGAAAATTTAATTACCTTATAAATTTTAACAATCTTACTATCTCCTACACAAATGCCCTCGTTCGCCTGCCAGACAAAAAGACATTGATTTCTGATGTAAGTCTGTGTACAGTTTACTTTGCTGCTGCTTTCCAAGAAATGTCTTTGGCTGCTTGTGTACTTTCTTCACAAAACTACAGTAGGCCCTCGATTTAACGGGCCCCGATTTAATGGACTTCGGATTTAACGGACAAAACATTTCTGTCCTAAAGAAAAATTTAGAACCTTTTTTTTTAACTTTGTGTGAGCTTTAAGAAAAAATAAATAAAAAAAGTGGTGGAAACACTCCATTAGTTACATTTTATAGTTTTTGACGTGTTTAATTAAAATAAAGTTTGGTTCCTGTCGTAAATTTATTTTTATATTTTTAACAGATGTTTTAGTAGCGTGTATAAATTACTTAGTGTACATTATAATAATATTTTATTCATACGTATACATTATAATAACATTTTAATACTTATACCTTATAATAACATTTTAATACATCCTGTATATTGTAAGTTAGTTATTAATATATGTTTTTAAAATACATCCGATTTAACGGACTTTCGACAATAGCGGACACCCTTTCCCCCCAATTAGTCCGTTAAATCGAGGGCGTACTGTACAACAAAATCAAGAGTGTGGTTTGGTTGAGTTTGTGTGATTAAGTTATGACTGTTATATTTATTATTTTATTTATTAATGTATTGTTCTATTTATTTATTTATTTATTAGGTGTTTAATTAATGGCTTACTTTATTTATGTATTCATTTGTTTATTTTTAACAAATGCTTTACTATTTTTGTGTTTGTTTACTTATATATTTATGTATGTACGTAGTAATTCTTTTAATTATTTAATTAATTTATCTTTAAATACCTATTTATTAAATTTAATTAATTCGTTCATCCATGAATTTAGTTTATGCATGTATTTCATTATTTAGTTTTATAAACTAATTACTTAAATTAAGTAATTAAGAAATTAATGAAGTTAATATAATTTTTAATTCGCTTTTCACTTTATTTATTTTATATTAACTACATTTTCAGCTCGCAGCTTCGCAGTAAACACACTCCATTTGGGTTACACAAACCAACCCATTAATGCTGTATAGGGAAATAATCGCTGTTTGTTCTGAGATCGACACAAAACACATAAATACAGTGTGTGGGTGGCATATGTAGTAGGTAATACGTTTTGCGAGTTATATATCTGCATATTAAAAAAAAGAACCACTTGATGTTATTGGGAAAGGGACAAGAATTGGAATTCGTTGCTGCTACTAGTACTGCTATTACCACTACTACTACCATTACTACCACTACACTGCTACTGATAATAGCAGTAATGGTAACAGTATTGATAACCACACTACGACCTCAAAATGCTGGTGTATTTCCCTTTCATATTCATTCTTATTCATAATTATGTTTATTTGAAAGACCTTCGGAAATACCTGTGGTTAAATCAAGGAAGAAGAGACAGGCGCAAGTGACAGAAAAGTAATGCATACAGGATTCGGGTGGGAAATCCTAAAGGAAATGGAACACTTCGAAGGACCTAGGAGTAGATAGGAAAGTAATGTTAAAATGGATCGATGAAGTAATATAGGAAGGTGTTGACTGGCTGCGTGTGACTGAGGGTACGGGCCAGTGGCGTGGCTGTTGAACACGATAATGACCCTTCGGGTCACATAGTATGAGGAGAATTTCTTGACTGGTCGAAGAAGAAACTATTAGCTTCTCAATATGGACTCTGCTCGCCGGAGTTTATTGAACCCTTTCAAGACTAAAATTAACCTGACTTACATTTAATTATTCAGTTCGTACGGCACAGTATACGCGCTCCGTCTCGGTTATAAAAACCAACCAGTTAGTGCTGTGTAGGGAAATAATCGCTGTTTAATTTAAACCATATTCCGTGCAACATATTGATAATAAATGCATAAAATTAAAAGGATTAAATTTTCAGGTTATTCCCTTTGAATGAAGATGACAAAAATTGACATAGAATTTGTCGACAAAGGAAGATAAATATTGTTTAGAACTGTAAAAAATATTTCGTTAATTGATTTATATTTTAAACATTTTTAGCAATTTTAATTCACAATATTGTTTTAAACTCTACACACGCACATCTCTGACAGAATTTGCTGTACTTGTTTGCCTTTGTATATTCCTCCCTGATGATGATCTTGTAGAGGTCGAAACATGTAGGAGGAACATAAGTGAGAAATTATTACTTATTACTGATTGTGCAAATTTTTGGATCAAATGCTGTATAATTGCAGTTTGTTCTGACCTGAGATCCATACAAAACACATAAATACACTCTGTGAGCAGAACGTAGAATTTGTGAATGTTAAGCCTGGTGGTACATATAGTAACCACTGGGCCAAAGGTTAATTCCTAAGGTAAACGTTCCGTATTTGCTTGATTACATGGGATGTGTAAGCTGCGTGCTGCTTACAGCTGTGTGTGTCTTTGTTACGGCACGTTATGCTAACCCACTTACGAGTAAGGCATATGCAACACAGATAGACACAGATCTTGTCGCCGTGGGGGATTTGTGCGGGAGAGCAGGCGAGATGTGAATGCAGTTGGCCCAGAATGCGTTCGCCATGTTCCGTTATAGGAGCGCAACTGCGGGTCAGTGGGGAATATTGGTCGAGTCACTGGCGTCTTCGCTGCAGCTTCCGGAGGTCACGTGGTTTGGTTAAAGACATATAGCCTACATGTATATATACACAGTGATGTGGTTTGGTTAAGACATATAGCCTACATGTATATATACAGATTGATGTGGTTTGGTTAAAGACATATAGCCTACATGTATATATACAGATTGATGTGGTTTGGTTAAAGACATATAGCCTACATGTATATATACAGAGTGATGTGGTTTGGTTAAGACATATAGCCTACATGTATATATACAGATTGATGTGGTTTGGTTAAGACATACAGCCTACATGTATATATACAGATTGATGTGGTTTGGTTAAAGACATATAGCCTACATGTATATATACAGATTGATGTGGTTTGGTTAAAGACATATAGCCTACATGTATATATACAGATTGATGTGGTTTGGTTAAAGCCATATAGCCTACATGTATATATACAGATTGATGTGGTTTGGTTAAAGACATATAGCCTACATGTATATATACAGATTGATGTGGTTTGGTTAAAGCCATATAGCCTACATGTATATATACAGATTGATGTGGTTTGGTTAAAGACATATAGCCTACATGTATATATACAGATTGATGTGGTTTGGTTAAAGACATATAGCCTACATGTATATATACAGGGTGATTCAGGGGAAAAGGTCAATATTTTGGGATGTGATAATATCGGTCATTGTGAGAAAAAAGTTCATATGAACATGTTTAATTCTAAATGTTTACCGAGACAGAGCTATTTGAATCTACAAATACAACTTAACTGATCGACTTTTGTATCTTTTTAATGTGTAAATGGATTGCTAGTTCAGTTCTGTGAAATATTACTTTGATATAAATCCCTGATGATGAACCCATGAGGGATCGAAACACGTAGTATTGAAAAACACGATATTGTAATATAAAATATCTAGAAAGTGTAGAGTGAATTTTGTTGGACAGAATATTGTGATTTATATACAAAAGCATTGCGAATGATAATAAAGAAAGACAAATTGCTTACTGTTAATTCTATTTCAATTTTAATATAATGTTTAAATGACACATTTGTTACACAGAAATAACAAATTGGCTACAGTTCACGATAAATGTTCGAAAATCCCACCGCCAACCTCAGTGCACTTTGCAACTCGTGTGCGAAGATCGCGTGTTTTATGTCTCAGTTGATATTCACGTTTCTTTATGCGGGCAGCAGCATCCAAAATGCGAACAAGCAATTCGTCTTGTGCATCCACCTCTATTTTGTAAACTTCGCTCTTCATCCAACCCCAACACGCATAAAGAAACGTGGGAAAGTTTCCTTTTCGAAACTTCTGTTTTTCCCTTCCAAATTTTCTTGCCACTAATTCCCCGTACTCATCTTTCTTCTAACAGAACCTTTTAAATAAGCCGTAAATACATAATGTAATATAATCAGGGGGACGACGATAGGTTGAGGCAGTAGCTGGAATGTGGTGACAAGGAATGCACGTGCAACTTTGGTGGGAAAAGCTATTGAAGACGTAAAATTTGAAGAGGGCGGAGATATGAGGATTAGACTGAATTAGATTTGAAGATTTATATGTTGTATGGTCCGTGCAGTAATGAGATGTACAGAGTTTTAAACAAGACCAACAAATGCACTTGAGTGTATGAATGTAAGTTTATTACATAGTAACCACCGACATGTTTCGGCCACTAATTTGGCCATCTTCAGGGTGGTAACAACAAGAATACAATTACAATTGTAATGTGTCAGAATCAATCCAGAATTTAAAAATATATGATTTTTAACTGTCGATTGATTCCGACACATTGTAATTGTAATTGTATTCTTGTTCTTACCACCCTGAAGATGGCCATATGAATGGTCGAAACATGTTGATGTTTTCTGTGTAATAAAATTACATTCATACACTCAATTGCTTTTGTTGGTCTTTTTAAAAACCTTATAAATTTGAATATCTCACCACGACGAAACTTATTATTATGGTATTCTATGTTGTGACACCGTGTAGTCGGGTATGTTGTTGCTGACATTTATGAGGAACATACTGCCTCCGTCTTTACTGCAAGCCTGTACAGTATCATAAACCTGGAGACTGCAATATGAGCATGACATAATACAGGGTGTACATTATGTCATGTCCCTGATCACGGCAGCTATATCACACAGAAAACCTGCAACCTCCGGGTTATCCCATTACAGCTACCATACTCAGGGATTTGACAAATGAGATACACTCCAGCTGGAAATTAGGGAGACAGGGCATGAGGGTGGGCAGTGTTCGTTGTACCAAGTTATATTCATTGTTGACTGTACTTAGTTACGTATCAGGAGGGCTGCACATCGCTGCTACTTAAATTTGTTATGACATTTTACAAAAGGTATGGATCTGCGGCCGTTCGCTTGCTGGGATTGCGGTTTCGAATTCCGCTGGGGGCATGGAGGTCTGTATCTTGTGAGTGCTGTGTGTTGTCAGGGAGAGGTCTCTGCGACGAGCCGATCCCTCGTCAAGAGGAGCCCTACAGAGTGTGCGTTTGTCTAATTGAGTGTAATCTAGAAACCTCAACAGTGAGGCGGCGTAGGCCCAAGTTGGCTTATAGCGCCGCAGAAAAAAAATATTTCACAAACGCACATCGCTTATCGAAAGTCGGTGTAACAGGAGATCTGTGTAGCCTGTACATTGTTATTAACTTATTGAAATATTGAAACTGTGATTGACAGCCTGGATAACGTTTGTATTTTCTGCTACTTTCGTCCTGGAAACAAGAGAAAGAGAGCTTCCTCAGCGGTTTTGCCGTATCAGATGTGCTGGCCTGTCTGCACAGTCCATCGTTATTTGATTTCCTGTTTCTAAGCAGCCTATGGCACTCGTCCCATTGTGTTTAATGTCCCTATAATATGTTATTTTGCGGGGGTTCGTCACAGTATGTTTTGTCGCTGGAAAGTTCCTGCAGTCAAAAGAGTGTAAAATTCCGCTCTGGTGATCGTACTGTGTTGTGAGGCTTATGGAGAAAATGCTCATGATTTGGGTAGTAATGAATGAAGACTGAGTGGGTTAATGCCAACGTCACTGCGTCTAACTCATATTCTTAGCCTTCCAGTTCGAACGTCTGCTGGTACAAACTTTACCTTGACTGGGGACTTTTGGTGGCTTCTATCGACCACTGATAGTACCTTGTAATAAGAATCAATTATTTCGTGTCCAGTCGTTCTGTTATTTCACTATAGGCCTATATTAAAATACTGCATATCCTCGATCTTAAGACATGTTTTTGCTTATTTTGAAATTTAAGAAATCGGGTTGCGTGTTATATTTATCGCGTCTAAGAATCGATATTGAAAGATTTTTTATCACTAGCAAATTGGACTTAAATTTAAGGAAGAAACTAGTGAAGTGCTACATTTGGAGCATAACTTTGTGTGGTGCTGGAACATGGACACTTCGGAAAGCAGATTAGAAGTATCTGGAAGGTTTTGAAATGTGGTGCTGGAGAAGAATGGAGAAGATCAGTTGGACCGATCGTGTGAGAAATGAAGAAGTATAACATAGAGTCAAGGAGGACAGGAATATCCTACAGACAATAAAAAGAAGAAAGGCTAACGGGATTGGTCACATCTTGCGTAGAAACTGCCTTCTAAAACACGTGATTGAAGGAAAGATAGAGGGAAGGATAGAAGTGACGGGAAGACGAAGAAGAATACGTAAGCAGCTACTGGACGACCTTAAGGAAAAGCGAAGATACTGGAAATTGAAAGCGGAAGCAATAGATCCCAGTAATGGGACATCAAACACAAAGATAGCAAAACTAGAAATCTGAAAGTATTTCTGTTTTCCGTTGTTAAAAATGGTGTTACGTGTGTCAGTGTCTAGAGTACCCGTTGAGGGCTTGGAGTCTGCAAATAATATTAAATTTTGGGTCTTTTGTGCGCGTAAATACAAGCAAGATTTATGTTTAAATACTGACACTTCCTACTTCAGTTTACATTCTTTCCCCTGCAACCTTATTACTGCATCAAGGATACATCTTACAATCGATGGCGTGCTCAATGACTCAGTGAAGACATGTCGGGGAGTGTAAGCAAGGCTCCACACATTCGTAATCCCTGCACTGTATACGTGTTATTGGTGGGCTTCATGTCTCGGCCAATTTATTTCCGAGGGAAGACACGTCTGTACTGTTTGACTAGGAGGTCGAGTAAGTCCCAGAACGCGTCTGGGTGCTGCAGAGTTGGTGTCCAACCTTGTCCAGGGTTGGCCGAGAACGGGTAGTCATTATGCTTTGAAATTGAGTGAGGAGCTAACAACGCCTCACCATAAGAACAGCGTGTTACGAAATGTTTACACAGTGTGTACCCCTCCCAAAATATTACAAGGGTGATAACCAATGAAATCAAGGCGGATATGATAGGCGGGGTGTGTCGCACTTAACACATACAACCCATTAGTCAGAAAACCTGAATGAAAAAGACTACTTTCAGGACAAGGCTTTTGGGGATAATATTAAAAAGGGGTTTAATTAAATAGGTTCTAAGATTGGATTAATCTGGCTTGTGGTAGGTTCTAATGCCGAACTTTTTTCAACACGGCAATAAAACTTCTGGTTCCTAAAATACAGGAAATACCTTGAGTGCGGCACCGAATTCTGCCTCTACAAAAAAAGTCGCTGCTTGATGGAGTATTCACCCTTACAAATAATTTATCTTTGCTTGTCGTGTGCTTCTGTCTCATTCCCGTCAAACCCGTTATAATCGATACGCCATGACCTTTCTCATGATTTTTTATATATTTTCAGTTTGGTGCCAGAATGCAGGTTGCGTGTATGTCGTAAGTTGGTGTACGACACTGCTGTGGTGGGATACGAGTTTGTGCTGGGAGAATAATGTGTCTGGGAGTCACGCCATTTTACATTTCCTAAAAATTATATCACTGTTCCACACACATACGACACTTTAGCAACGACAGTAGCTTTTGGTTACTTTGGTGGGTTATTTGTTTTAGCAATGCGGTTTTTGAGACTGGTGTGTGCGCACAATGTATATTAAGTAATAATATTAATAGTAGTGGTAATATCAATCCTTTATAGGCGGAAATTGAACTGAATTATATTTAAAGGTTCAGTTCGTACCGCGCAGTAAAAACACTCCTTCTCGGTTGTGAAAACCAATCAGTTAATGCTGTATATAGAAATAATAGCTGTTTGTTTTTAATTCCACACAACACACATAAATACACTGTGTGGGCAGAACGTAGAATTTTTGAGTATTATGTCTGAGGTGGGCATACTTAAAGTAGCCACTAGGCTTCAAAGCAGTGGTACTTGAAGGGTGTGCCGCGAGTTCTGCGAGGTGTGCCGTGACGTTTTGTTTGTTATATTATTGCAGATAAAAGAAAATGTGTAAGTACAGTCGAACTCGGTTATTACGTCATGAAGGGAACCGAATATTGTGTGTCGTTATAAACGAGTATTGTTATAACCGAGGAGTAGAATGTTATGGTTAACATTGAGGAATTAATTGGTACTACAGAATATCTCACGTTATAGACGAGTTATCGCATAAACCGATGTCGTTATAAACGGGTTTGACCGTAATTTTGTTTAAAATAAATTGTGCTTATGCCTAGTACTCGTATGTGTGAGTACAGTATTCCCCAAACAATCATCGTCCCCATCTCGCATGCGCGAGTCTCCGGCTCCCACAGTTGGTGCCAACTTAAACGTTCAGTGTGCAGTGACACATCGCGGCCGTGAGCAAACAAAATTTGAGGGCCGCTACTTTAAAAGGATAATATTAAAATGGATATTAAAGAAACATAACATGCGCTTGTGAAGTGATTAATCTGGCCGAGAATAGGTGGCTGTGTTTGGCTGTTGTGAACACGGCAGCAGATCTACAGGTTCCATGAGAGACGGAAATGCCTTGACCGGTTGAGTAACTGAGTTTCTGCTTCATGTCGTGATTTAACTATTACTGGACGATTATGCATAGTGAATTGGAAAGTGTGACTTCTTCATTTCGTTTTTGGAGTGATTTAGAAACAAATAATTATTTCGCCTATGCGATCTACATGTACGATCCACCTTATCCCCCTTGATCTGATTGTTCTAATGACTTGTGTCGAGAGGTTACAAGTCATGGAACTCCTCATTAGGCAACCGCTTTTACTGCGTCTCAGGTCAAGATAGTCTCAGCTGCTTCTCACACACAGCCTCAAACGGTTTCATTCACTTAATGCGAGAGACCAAGTTCAACACCCATATAAAGCAGCATGTAGGAAGCGTAGGCCAAATGAAGTCCGCTGTTTACTTCTTCGTGGCTTTCATTCGCATGTAGTGTTTCCGTTCCCAAATACGTTAACTTTGCCACATTTTCAAAGGACGCGCAAAACGTATTTGTATTATAAATGTGCCTTTCATTCTGGTAACAAGATTTCCTGTATTACAAGACTCTCATAGTAGTAGCTTATAGGAAATGTTGAAGTTATCGGCGTGTAGGGGGAGTAGGAGTATAGCTTAAATTCGGCGCTGGATGGAGGTGAGTGACCAACTTCAAACATCGACCGCTTTACCCCAGGGAACGAACCCATGGCACCCATCGAGTAAGAGGCTTGGTGTGTCCCAGAACCGTTCTGGACGTTACAGAGAAGAACTGTAGCCCCTGCCGGGAATCGAGCCCTGTATCGTCCAGCCCATAGCATAGTTATTTATTATTTATTTATTTAATCAACATGCTCCATTACAAAGAGTAACACTACATGTTTTAGCTGTTCTTTTTAAATCTTTATATAATGCAATATATCCTAGATTCTATTCTACAATATTATAAGCACTGTTTAACATATACTATATATACTATGTACTACATACAATATTTAAATTATTTATTTATTTTATTTTTTCTTTTTGGTGTTTTATATCTTCTGAAAATCTATCGCATTACAGAAATTGTAAAAGTCTTTAGTGAATTTTTGAACCAACTCTGGTTTATTCAACGGCCATCTTCCTCCTTTTGCAATTATTCTTTTCCTTAATGTGTTCCTTTCTTTCTTTAATAACTGACAATCCCATATCAGATGATCCCATAGCATAGTCACTATTGTGCCTGAGCTATCCCTGCTCCAGTAGTTCATAAAGAACGCATATGTTAGGCAGAACAAGGTGGCCAATTCGTGGTAGTCTGATCAAGAAACTAGCACTGCGGAAGACCAAGACGAGACAGTCCAGTGCCCTGTGTCTTGAGGTGGGGAGTCCATATTGAATGCCGTGACACGGCCCCATGCTGATGGCCCCAGGCTGCTGCATTACCTTGGCCCCGGCCCAAACATCATCCGTTCGTCGCCTGCTCGGTCAGTAGGTCTCTCCGGCAGCCCCAAAGAAAATGGACACTTCACGACTAGCAAACGCAGTGGAAGAGCCCTTCTTGAGAACCTAACAGTCGCTTAGCTCGCCACGAAATTCCCTGCGTGTAAACGGAACCTGATGACTGTCGTCTGGAATATGACGCCGTGTCACTGCATAACCTAACGACTGTCTTCTGGAATATGACGCCGTGTCACTGCATAACCTAACGACTGTCTTCTGGAATATGACGCCGTGTCATTGCATAACCTAACAAGTGTCTTCTGGAATATGACGCCGTGTCACTGCATAACCTGACTGCCTTCTGGAATATGAGTCGTGTCACTGCATAATCTGACTGCCTTCTGGAATATGAAGCCGTGTCACTGCATAATCTGACTGTCTTCTGGAATATGACGCCGTGTCATTGCATAACCTAACGACTGTCTTCTGGAATAAGACGCCATGTCACTGCATAACAGGTTGGCGACTTGGCGAAGGATAATAGTGCCTTCTCGAACCTCTGGACCCATAAATATGAAGCTGTTGTGTGCTTTCGAAACGTCGGGAAGTGATTACCCAGTGACACGGCGTCATATCCCTGAACAGCCACACTGCCATGATACCCTGAATACTCCATTTTTTTTCGTTGTTCACAAGAGCCCGCCACTTTACCCTATCCTGAGCCATTTGATACCAGCTTACACCCACACATCTTACTTATTTAAGATCCTTTGATATTGTCCTCGCCTCTACATTTAGGTCTTGCAAGTGGCCTCTTCCTCTGATTCAATTAAAATATTCCGTACATTTCTGATATTTATATATATATTTGTAAAAAATCTTAAGTGATTTTCATTTCTGGTACACTTCTCTTTCTTGTCTTTGTGGTGACTAAAAAATTATATTTCTGTGTTTCGAATTTCTGCCAAAGCGTTGCTATTCTGACAGAGAAATGCTTGTGGTTTTTCTCAGTCGCTCCAGGCAAAATGTCACGAGTAGGTCACGATCGCTTTTAAATCATTTTTATTCCACTGTTCACAAATCAGCGTGTCATGAAAAGTCTGCAGTCTGAGATACAGGTAGCATCGTGAAATAAATTATAAAAATGAATTGACAAGGCGCACAAATCATGAAGCCCCTCGCGATGCTGTTTTCTCCAAGTGGAAACCTTGAAAAAAACAATGCTGTTTCGGAAACCGGGTAGAATGTGATAGAAAAAGTGTTTTAACAGAATCAAGATAAAAAACACAAAGGAATGACATGCTTTAAAAAGTTTTTTAACTTATTTCAGGGCTGCACAAATTTTACAACAGTCTAGGGTCCACCTGAAATTTCTAGGCGTCTGAAGGGTGATATGAAATAAGTTCCATACTAAGGAAAGACCAATATTAGTCGCCACCTTAAAAAATTTAGTCTCCCGGGCGTGCATTATTTGTGCACCCCTGAATTAGTTTTGTCTTTAAAAGGTTAATCAGTCAATTTACGAAGTCCAATTTGAGTGACGTCGTGATAACACACAATTGCCATCACATTCCTATGTATTTTATGTTACAGAAAGGCCTCGGCTCTGATTGTCTTCGCGAGGGGCAGGTCGCATGCAGCGCCACATTGGTGAATGAAGTCTGAACTACAGCTACCGTAAGTGGAGACATATATTCTGAAGGTTTAGATTTCTTCGTCTTCTGGGTTAATCACTGTGTGTTGTGGTAGGTTATTAATACATTTCGAAGGAATCTACTACCGCCTTCTTCAATGTAGAAACGAAGTTAGAGAAAGCAGATTCCTCCCCAACAAAGCAACGTGTGTGGTGCCATCCACTACAGTCGGTGTGCTGTGCTGACGTATGACGTGTGACATAAACACAAAGACGTGTCTGCAGAAAGGTGACGATGCCACATCGCGGGGTTTGCGAAACACTTCGGATGCAGAAAGCCTTTAGATCTGATGAAACGTGACTGATCCCCGGAACAGTGTAAAGCACACACGACAAATTACATAAGACTGAACACGGTTAGTTAATGAAGAAGTCTGGTCGAACGCACTGAAGTGTAGCGCAGTCCAATTGGATTAGTTGGTTTGAACTCAAGTTTATTTTGTCTCAAACAAGTTTATAACCAACAAACTGCGCTTATTATGAATAGAAAACACTCCTACATATTTCGGCCATTGTCTGTAGCCATCTTCGGGGAGTATCGATACTTAAACACGCCACATGTAAATGGTAAAATATATAATGACAGCAGACCATTTAATTATGTGTGTATTGTGTTATATAAAATTATGTTAAAATTATTACTATTTTATAATATTAATCTTTATGTTAAAATTATTACTATTTTAGATCCTACAATAGTAATTTAACATAAATTTAATCTAGATGTCCAAACTTACCACTCGATTTCACTGGAAGAGATTTTACTATTTCAAGATGTTTGCATGCAGAAGATTTCAATAATTCTCTTGTAATATAATAATTTAAATATAATTCTTATATATAGCACTGCACATAGGTGTTTTAATGTTCTGCTGCCACTGTGTATTTTACCACTTACACGTGACAGAGTTGTACGTATTTAAGTACTGACACTCCCTGAAGATGGCTAAAGGCTTTAGCTGAAACATATAGGCGTGTTTTCTGTTCCTAATATGTGCAATTTGTTGGTAATAAATTTGTTTGTGCTTATCCATCCTACCGAAGATATACAATATTAAGTTTATTGTGTCTTGTTGAGTCGACAACTCAACAGACTAAAGGCACATTCACTGACGTTTCGAAAGGCGCTACTGAGCTGTGGTTTAGCAGACCGTAGTGGCAGACTGTACTAATGGCTTGTAGAACAGACAAGCATTGCTGCTCGTGGCGATGACGTCATGTCACGTAATTAGCTCTTTAAAGACCGAGAGAGAGACGGTGGGGGATGCAGTGAGAAACACTGCATTTAGTATTGCTACGGGGGGGGGGGGGGGGGCTGAAAATGTTTACTGCTCTGAAAGTTCTCAAGCCGTGCCCGCTCGTCCTGGTAAAGGTAGTCTGGTAACAAGGTGAAGCGTTGGTAAGCGAAGAACGTAGTTAGCGTGCTCTGAAGTGGACTGTTGGTAGTATGCAGCAGAGGGGAGAAGTTGAGAATTTGGGCTGAGTTTTGAGCTTGGAGGACAAAATCATGACGAAACATCGATAGCGTTGGGAGGGTTGCTTGACAAACCGGAATTGTAGCCAAAGGTGCAGCTCGTACCGCGCAGTAAGCACACTCTGTCTCGGTTATAAAAACCAGTCAATTAATGTTGTATAGGGCAGTGGTATTCAACCTGGGGTATGCGTACCCCCGGGGGTAAGCCAAGTCATCTTGGGGGGTACGTAAATTTAAAAAAATAAATATATTATTTCATGATAAACACTGAAGAATCAGAGCCAGATTTAGGGTTAGCCACAAGAGACCCGGACATAAGGACATGCGATTTGGGAGCGCTACGTTTTTTCTGTCTCTCTCTCATTTATGTGATTCTTATCTGGGCCGCTAGTTTCACTTTATTCCACATAGTACATATAATATATTTGTTATTTAATAGCCTGACTCTCCATTTTCTCATTTAAAACTTATTGTTTCTTACATTATATTGGATGTAATTTATTTAACTTATTTTAGATGTAGATTATAGGCTATGTTAACTTGAATTAAGCACCAACAACTTTGGGGTTACCAAGTTGAAGAGAAATTATATCTGGGGGTACGCGAACAAAAAAGGTGAATACCACTGGTATAGGGAAATAATCGATGATTTTCTGAGATCCACACAAAACACATAAATACACTGTGTGGGCAGAACGTAGGATTTGTGAATGTTAAACCTGGTGGTCTCAAGATGGGGACAGGTGGCGGACTCTTGTGAATGCGATAGGCAGGTTCTTTGAGATTTGTGGTGGACGACGTGGCACTGGGGCTGTTTTTTGTCCCAGTACTTCGGTTTTCCCCTGTCAGTATCATCACACCAATGCTCCATACCCATTAACATCGCCGTCCTGTACTCTTAGCATTTGCCAGCGTCGTGCATAATACACTTACATTTGTCGTTGAATTTCCACGTTCTACGTCGACTGTAGAACTATCAACTAAAATTAAACATTCTCTAGTTTTGCCGCTATGTATATGTTCTGTGTGACGTCATGTTCACAAATAATTCAGCAACATAAACGAATGCGACACGGCCATTTCTCCATTATGCAGGCCCGATCAAAGTTTTATGTCAGACGAATGAATCGACAAAGTGTCAGGTTTGCTGTATTGACTGAAACCAGCCCGCTGGAATGTAATGTATGGATCAGGGGTGCACAAAGTTTCCGAAAACCTAGCAGCCACCGCCAAATTCTAAGCGCCAGAACGCTGACAGACAGTAACTTCCATACTGAGGACTCACAAATTTTAGGCGCTACCGTACACAATTTACTGGCTTGGGCGACCAGGCGCCCGAGCTTTGTGCACTCCTGGTATAGACTTACCGTACGAAAACGAGGATTGATACCCTCTTTAACACGTGTCCGTAATTATGAGTCATTCGCAACGTGCCCTGTGGGTAAAGCGGCCGTAGCGTAATGCTGACCACTAGTGCCGAGGTTAAGATTGAATGGACCTATACCTCCACTCTCCTATTTGTTTTTGTGACTTGTGTGGGGGGAAGAGTTTACATTTTTCAACCCGCAACAAGAGAGTGACTTATGGCAACGTATTCAATGAATAACTCAGCACAAATTAATGTCTTAAACTGAAAATGTTCGTAAGCCAATTTTAATTATTGCGTGTTCAAATGTGAATTATTTTTGTGACTGCAGGATAAGGAAATGTGGTGGGCTGTTGTGAATGCAGTAGTGAACATTCGGGCTTCATAAAATACGAGGAATTTCATATCTACGTGAGGAGAGATTAGACTGTCAAGACGGGCTCTATTCCATAGCGTTAGTTTGTTAGTCCGTTAGTTAGTTAGCTAGATACTTAGTTAGTTAGCATGACTGCATATTCTATTGGGGCACGCGGTGGCGCAGTTGGTTGAGGCACTGCACTACAAGCCGGAAGGTCGCGGGTTCGATTCACGATGGTGTCATTGGAATTTTTCATTGACATAATCCTTCCTGAAACACTATGGCCCTGGGTCGCCTAAGCCTCTAACAGGAATGACTACCAGGGGTGTCTTCTGAGGGGTAAAAGCGGCCGGTGCGTACGGCTGACATCCTTGCCACCTTCATATGCCGATTGTTTAGAAATTCTGGGAGCCTCAACCTCCTGGAGCCCTCAGGGCCTCTCCAGGCCTGTAATGGAATTTCTTTACCTTTTACATGAAATTTGTTTTTCAAAGAAACAACAGCGACTTGCGAACTGCGCTGACAAACTGTGAAGCCTGGAACTCTGTTAGTAAATACCGTAAATATTATTACTGGCCGTTTGATTCAAAATAGGAAGGTTAACTTGAAATATATTTAAATATTTAGCTCGTACCGCGCAGTAAACACTCCGTCTCGGTTGTAAAAACCAATCAGTTAATGCTGTGTAGGGAAATAATCGCTGTTTGTTCTGAGATCCACACAAAACACATACATACACTGTGCTGGCAGAACGTAGAATTTGTGAATGTTACCTGGCTGTACAGAAAGTAACCACTGGGTCTTAAAGGGCTAAAGTCCTGTGGTAACTAGCTTTATGTAGGCCTACCACTTGCTGTAATACTCGTACTGCGAGGCCGCATTTGCCCACAAACTATATTAATGTGTTTCTTACAATTGTCACATTAAATACTGTACTGATTGTTCGCCTATACTTAAGCAGTTGGTCTCTATAATGCAGACTGTGAGGGAACTGATCTTTAGTACGTTAGACCTTTTAGATGCCCTTCGTGTTCAGTTTCCCCTGTCAGTATCATTCCACCAATGCTCCGTACTCATCTTCATCTACCCGTTGCTCTTAGCAGAAGGACACATGGGCGAAGCTTGGGAACCTTTCAAAAAGCAATGCTCTTTCTGAAATCGAAGAGCATTGGACGGAAAAGTGCTTTCACACGGACTTGATGCTACAAACCATCAGAAAAGCCTCGTGTAGCTCAATCCATTCAGTGAGCCTTGGTGACCGTTTGGACACGGTGTTTAAGAGGAAAATTTCTTCCCCTACTGGGAATTGAAGCCTGTTGGACCAGTCCATAGCCCAGTAAGTGCTCCGAATTAACTAATTGGCCCTCTCCTCTCCCCCCATCACTCTTTCACACAATTACACCATCCTCCTTATCTTTCAAAACTACTTGTATCCCGTCCACACCACCATACGCTCGTTTGAATTTAGCGACTGGGCTACAGACTGGACTGTCCGGAGTTCGAAACCAGGTCAGCGTAGATTTCCACATCTCCAAACACGCCCAAACCGGCTCTGGAGTCCACTCAGCCTCCTAGTCAATGGATACCGCCTTCCTTCCAGGGGTTAAAGCGGCCGGGGCACGATGATGGCCGCTGACCACATCTAACGCCGAGGTTAAGAATGAGTGGAGTTATATATTTACTCCTTCCCTATACCTGCGTGGCAAGGACAGGGGAAATTTACGTTTTTATTCTTACCGAGTAGTTTAGTGTAGTGGTAACCATCTAGACCACATTCAGATCTTTACTGGGACACGCAGCTTACTGACGGGGGGGGGGGGGGGTGTGGTTTTTCTCAGTCCCTCCAGGTAAATACTGGGATCGATCCGTCCTTTCAAATCCTTCCCGATTCACCATTCACAAATCATTCTACCACCTGTCTACCACAGTACGAGGTGCTGACAAGAGTCGTAAAATAAAACACAAAAAGAAATGAGAAGTAAAATACTGACTACATTTTATTGTGTCGTGCTTGTCAGTATTTACACAACTCAGTGGAATGCTTCAAGTCCTCTGGGACGTGAACGCTGTGTCGTCCGGTAAGTCGTCGCCGTAGTTTCGAAGCATCGTGTTGCACTGTTTGATCCTACGGATGAAGCCACTATTATCTTCCGAAACGTCGGGGATTACTTACATACCCAGTGACACGGCGTCACATTCCAGAAGACTGACTCTTCAGCAACACCACTGTGATAACCTGAAATGTCGCAAGTAAACGAAACATTTGGTGCAGCTTGACTGCTGTTTTCTACATCTCTAAGGCTGTGTAGCGAGAAATGCAATGCGCGTTAATCATAAAGATTACGGAGAACCATCACAGGTGTTTTTGGCCTCAAAGCAGTAAGACACTTCTTTAAACCAACAATCGAAAGGGATCTTCATGGATACTTCTTTCATCTGTTGTTAGAAGTTAGGAATGTCAGCCTTTGTTCTTGAAGCCATATGCCTTTGTATCCACAGCTCTACTGACAATAAGGATACGTTTTGTGTTTTCTTAGAAGTCTTTTCTCTTTTGTTGTGCTGCCCTATGTTGGTATCCGTGCCGTCGGTGCGGTGGTTTTGAAGACAGGTGAGCCGGAAGCGAGCGAGGAGGTACACAAGACCGGAAGTGGGTACCACGCACGTTACACCGTGGCCAAAGACCAGCAGTCCGTTGGCAGTGCCCCACTCTTCGCGGCCTGTGATGTATGAATTGTCACAGCTTTCTACGACAAGAATTTTTTGCTTTTACGATTTACAGTAGTGAGTCAATCTTTCTCTGATACTCTGTTAGTTATATATTTTCGCATAGACTGTGCCTAAAATTCTTTGAGTTGCATCATCATCGAATAATACCTAGTCGTTACGTCATCAGTAGAAAGTTACTCCCAATTTTCAAATTATGTATCATATTCATGAGCCGTAGGGAAATTCAAATTGTGGGTTTCAGCTTTGGTAGGAACTAAGTCTGTTTCCGGGATTCCCACAAGGCAAGAGTGCACCACAGGATAAGGTGCGTAGTAAATCAGGTAAACTGTTTCTTTGGCCAGGTTAATTTGAAGATGAATTCACTGGCTGAGAGTTGGATGTTGGATGACTGTGACGTTGCTCAGAGACTGACATGAATTGTCTCACTAAACATCGCTGTAGATTTGCCCACAGAAGTTTTCATAATATTTACACAGAAGGACAGGAATTGTCTGACTGAACATCGCTGTAGATTTGCCCACAGAAGTTTTCATAATATTTACACAGAAGGACAGGAATTGTCTGACTGAACATCGCTGTAGATTTGCCCACAGAAGTTTTCATAGCATTTACACAGAAGGACAGGAATTGTCTGACTGAACATCGCTGTAGATTTGCCCACAGAAGTCCCCACAGCATATATATATATATGCTGTGGGGACTTCTGTGGGCAAATCTACATATATATATATATATATATATATAAGGTAAAGTTCTCCCTAGAACAGGCCACGAAGGCCCAGAGGGGGAGTAGAGGTATAGCTCTACTCTTTCTTTAACCCTGGCACTAGATGAGGGTGGGTGGTCAACTCCACGCCCCGGCCGCTTTACCCCCGGGAAAGAGACCCGGTACCCATTGTATAGGAGGCTGGGTGGGCCCCAGGGCCGGTCTGGACGGCTGCGAAAAATTTCGCCCCCACCGGGATTCGATCCCCGGATCGTCCAGCCCGTAGCGAGTCGCTATACCGACTGAGCTATCCCGGCCCACTATATATATATATACATATATATATATATATATACAGAAGCGGAGAATGCTTTGCAGAAAGTAACTTCAGAGAATGCCTTTAGAATGACTTAAGAAAGGAAACGTGGATACAGCGACACATGTCGCTCTCGCGTGATTCTAAATTCTAATCTTATTTTGTGATTGGTTTCTGCTCTTTATACTTTGGAATCTCGGGTCTGCGGGAAAACTCCAGTTAAACCTAATGGACTAAGGCTTGCAGAAAGTGATCCATTTACGCCAGCCTGAGCCTAACACTTTTTTTTCCACCTAAAGTTTTGTCTAGCGAAGTAATTTTTGTTGTGCCTTGTCTTCATATCCGTCACGCGTCACGCACCCCATGCCTCTGACCAGAAAGACTGAACGTCCAATCACTTCCTCTCAATTTCGATCCGAAATATGCGGTTTCGGTTACCTAATACTCTTCAGTGCAGGGAGGTGCCCTGTAACCAAGGGCTCTTAACTGCATCTTCCTATTGTGTATAAACCAGATTAATGACCGAAATCTCCAGTTTATTTTATCATCTTTGAAGGCACTGCCCGAGGTTTGAACTCTGGACCGAGTCCGGACACTTTGATTGCTTATAACAGGCTTGTGATAGGTTTCTTATTTAAGGGCAATGTGACAAAATTATTTGCAGATATAATTACGATTTACTTCACAAAGTTTCATATTAAATTGTGAAACATTGAAAGGGTGGTTACGAGGAGATATCGCTGGACGCGCTGGATTTTTGCTCCGTAAGGTTGCCTATTCAAGGTTTGACGTAACCTCCAGTTCTCCAAGATATTTTAGACAAAGTGTAATGACAGCTATTGACTGTGAATAAAGGCTTCTATCTTTTCGTGACCGCCTACACGACTGCTTGTATTGTAAGGCACTGACTTTACAGAAGTTCTTGGAATCTGAATTTAGTTACAACCAACTCGATGGAGCCCAGTCCTTCGTGACAAGCTAATAGTTGCTCAGCTAATCAAGCTATTTCTTGTATTTAACGACACCCGAAAGTTCATCAGTGTGTGTGCCAAATACTGTTGCCACATTTCAGACCGGTGGACAAGTTAAAAATGTTGATCATGTGTCAAGGAATATGATTTTGCTGGTTTCATAAAAATGAGACCAAGTATGATTTCTCAGGAGCGTCAAACATCACAGACCCTGCCTATATTTTACGTCCGTGTGGGTTTGAAATCCTGAAATCTCTTATTGTCCTTTATGTTTGTATTACCCTGCCAATGATTTTGATACATTTTAATCCACAGGGGTCACAGCCACTAACACCAGAACAAAAGGACAAGCCGTCGTAATTGGTTGATATTTTCACAAACCTGTTTACGGCATTTGTAACTTATGAATGTAATACGGGGATGTCCGATTTCGTACACGGTTTATTGCAGGGTTCAAAATCATATCCAATTTCGTTCACGGGGTAAGCAGGTAGTTCTCAAGCCCCTTTTATGGTATATCCGTTTTCGTCCACGGCTATTGTTCATGTTTGCATCCCCGTCAACAGCGCCGATCCCAATGGCCGCACGGTCTAAGGTGTGGGTCTGCGGCCGCTCGCTTGCTGGGATTGCGGCTTCGAATCCCGCCAGGGGCATGGATATCTCTCGTCAAGAGGAGTACTACCGAGTGCGGTGTGTCTGAGTGCGATCGTGAAGCCTTGACAATGAGGAGGCCCTGGCCCCCTATGGGCTGTTGCGCCATGAAAAATATTCCCGTCAATAAAAACAATACCAAGGTGTCCAGGTATGTGGTTGCCAAATCATACTTGGTCAGCTTGAATGACGTAACCTTTGTTTTCACCCCTTTCCGCCAACATGTTTAGCCAATTAGTTTCTATTAACATGTTACTTACTTTTTTTTATTCAGCCAATCAAGTTCGATTACTGTTTCTAACTGATCCCTGCTCTTACCGTCTCCGCTCACAGTTTGTAGCTGTCATTTTTTTTTATTATGAGAGCGATATGTAGATAGGTAAGAGGCTCAGCTGGCCCTTCACTCGTTCATGCACTGCGTCGTCGGTGTTCTGACGTCACCACTTCATATCCCGGTCTGGGTGCCAAAGAGGACACTGCAATCTCGTGATATTTAACTAACTGGAGACTTTGTCAGGGTGATGGGAAGTGTGATACAGAGTAATACAGGCTGGCTACGACCGATAGTGGCTCGTACTATTTACAAACATACGTACATACATTGTACATACGTACATACATACATACATACATTCCATGGATCCATAAGTCTGTCGAAGTGACGACTGTATGTGCAATAAGTCATAATATACAAATATACAGCTATACAGACTACACAATTTTACATTTGAACACTATACACTAAAACACTATAAACGTGTTACATACTTCACTATGAACAATCTTTGTACATAAAAAAATTCATCTACTCAGTAAAAGCAGTGTGTATTTAAGTATTTTGTTAATGCTACTTTAAGTTTTGTCTTTTCATTCTTAAGACTTATGAGACTCAGAGGGAGTCTGTTGAAAATTGTGATAGCGGCACAGACTGTACATTTTGAAAACAAGATAGGTTGGCATTTGTTCTATGTAGGTGGTGCTTATTGCTGTGTCTGTACTGTGTATAGAAGAATTTGTTTGAAAATGTTCTTGATTGTTTAAAATAAAGTTCATTAATGAAAATATATATTGACATGGGATAGGTAAAATCCCTTAATTTTTTAAACAGACTTCTTCATGGAATTCTTGGTTTGCACCGACCATAATTCTGATTATTTTCTTTTGCAAGGTGAATATCTTCTTACTGTTGGAGTAATTACCCCAAAAATTATTCCGTACTTTATAATAGAATGAAAGTATGCGAAATAAATAGATTTAAGAGTGTTGATGTAGCTGATATGATACATCGATCTAACTGCATAACTTGCTGCACTTAACTTAGGAGCCATTTGACCAATACGATTCTTCCAAGTTCAGTGGTTATCAATTTGTAAACCAAGAAACTTTGTGTTTATTGTATCTTCTATATACCTTTCTCTATAATCAATACGTAATGCAGTGTGGTGAATTATTTGTTATAAATTTTATAATATTTGTTTTATCAAGATTTAGTACTAACTTGTCAGCAGTAAACCAGTAAACGAGTGAGAACTAAGTTTGCCACTGTACAGAAATCTCCTAAATTTCTGTTATATATTATAACACTAGTGTCATAAGCAAAAAGTATTGGTTTTGATATGGAATTTATTTTCCGAGGAAGGTTGTTTGTATATATTATGAATAACAAGGGCCCTAGAATTGATACTTGTTTCAGTGTACCCCAATCAGATAAAACGTTTTGAGTTGTATTACGTGATTTTATTTCTACTTTTTGTCTTCTGTTAGTTAAATAGGATTTGAACCAATCTGCAGTTACTCCTCGAATGCCATAGAAATGTAATTTAGCCAACAAAATTTCATGATTTACACAGTCAAAAGCCTTTGCCAAATCACAGAAAATTCCTCCAACATGCATTTTTTAGTTAATAGGTGTAAATACACTATCTGTTAGCCTGAAGGTAGCATTTTCAGTAGATATCCCTTTCCTAAAACCATGCTGTTCTGTGACCAGTATGTTGTTAGTATGTAGATGTTGGCTTAACCTAATGTGCATAGCTTTCTCAAATACTTTAGAAAAAACAGTTAATAAGGTAATAGGCCTATAATTTGTCATACTAGTTTTGTCTCCCTTCTTGTATAGTGGTTTTACTACAGCAAGTGTAAGACGAACAGGGAAAACACCTGTATGTAGTGAGTGATTACAAATGTAGCTTAATGGGTGGCTGATGAGAGATGCACAAGCTTGTAAGATTTTACTTGTTATTTCATTATAATCTGATAAATGTTTTCCAGTGTCAGCACAATTTTGACGCTGTCTCCAGGTTTTATCTTTGTTGCAGAAGTCGTGGTTCGAAACTTCTGTACCCAGTTCTTGATAGTGTTGTGATCAGCAACCGTTCAATGTCTCTCAGTGTTAAAATGTCATCTGAATATTTGTTGCGTTGGTATCACAGTCGTTATTTCTTTAAAACCTCTGTACGGCGAACACACGGTGTACAGCCGATCGCTGATCCATGTTTACTAAATGGCGTTCGTAGCTTAACTCTATAACACAATTGGTTCAATCTCCTTTCCGGGCCCGCCATCGTACTACGCAAATCAAAATGATGAATGAACTCTGCCCCACCCTGTATTTTAGTCCTGTAATTATAATTATTTAAGAATTTCATTAAACTAAGGCTACATTAGCCTAATACCAGCCAACAAATGCACAAGATTATTGACATATATAAAATGTATTTGAGTCCCCTACATATGTTTCAGGAAACGAGTTGCCATCTTCAGGGGGGTTTTAGCGGAGAACTACAAGAACGTTTTACATCCAAGTATACAGTATGGTTATTAATACTTTTATGTAAAAAGTTCTTGTAATTGTAAACAAGTTTAGCGGGATCAAATACATTTTATATATGTCAATAATCTTGTGCATTTGTTGGTTGATATCAGACTTATGATAAAACGCACGGTACATACAATCTAAAATAAGGCTACATTGCTTGATAAAAATGGTCATTTTAGTACAATGTTTTAATAAAGGATTTCTCATTAAATTAAGTCAGCTTTATTCCAAACATGCATACGACCTTCTTTCCTCCCTAAGGGTAGGGGATTGACCGTGTACGAAATCGGATACTATACCTGCTGGCCGTGAACGAAATTGGATATGACCTTTTCCCTCCCGAAGGGTAGGCCATAAACCGTGTACGAATTTGGACATGCCCTGTAATACACCCAGCCCGTTTAGCTGATTCCCTAAAAAAACTTGGCGTAAATAAAAAAGTCGTAAATCATAAATAAGGGGTTATTGTAATAGAACGCAGCCAGCCAAAGGGCGTTAAACCGAAAATGAAAGCGTAAATTAAGAAGAGGCGTAACTTGGCAAGGGGCGTTAAAAAAAAGGAGTAAAAAGGGGTAGGTGAAATGGTGACAAAACTAAGATCTCAATTTTAACAACATTACGTGCATAGTTGTACATTTTCTCTTTGTGCAATCTTGCACAGCCTGAGGATGGCTTAATACATGCCGAAACATGTAGCTACAGTTACGTTGTGTTTGATGGACATTTATTAGTATCTTTATCGCAGGTTTCAGTGTACTTCCCACTTTTGTTCCTCGTCGCTACTGCAGTTGAACAACATTTAACAGCCCTTAACTACATGTAGTAGAATCTTCTTTGAAAGCTGATAGTTGCTCTGGTGGTCAAGAAAGTCCGCACCCTTTCATGGCACTCTAACGTCCATTACCGTGCCCCATTTAATATTCTCACGGCGGTGACAATGAATATTACCGTCTTGTGGTATGCGACGCCGTATGGTTTGGTACAAATTATCCGAAGTTTCGAAGGAACATACTACCTCCATCGCCACTCTGAAAATGAGGGAATTTGGTATCCATGTTCAGAATAGCCCATCTCTGTTCCCTGTAATGAACCATGTGTGTCCAGCCTATAAATCAGAATTCGTCGTCATCATCATCATTTTACGTAAAGGAAACATAAATTATGACGTAATACCGCCCAGGGTCATCTGAGAAGTGCTGCACAGTCCTTCAGTTTGTGGCTTATCCGTGTTTACCGCCGGTGTCGCTATCTGTACACCGTGTCTAACGAGTAGGCCAGACGCTTCCAATTTTGTGTCCATCATATCTGACGCTCTGTGTGTGAGTGATTGAGTCACACCCGATTTGATGTAGTTACCGGGTTTCCATGGTTACCTGGTTGCCATGATTGCGGTGCAGCTTGCTTTAGAATGACATTACAGCCTGGGTTTTCCTGGTTACCAGTTTGCCGCAATTACGATAGAGCTGGGTTTGTGAGTGACGTCACAACAGGGGTCTCTTTGGTTGCGAGGTTTCTACGGTTGTCATTTTGCCATGGTTACGAAAGAGCTTGGTTTGTGAGTGAAGTCCCAAGCCGGGTTTCAGTAGTATTTTTAAGGTGATGACAGAGGTGGTGCATTAACTCGGGAATATTGTGTTCCTCGCTATATAACGGGGGGCGGGGGCCAATGCTAGTTTTTCTATGATGACTATGCGGTAATGCTGTAACGTTCATTTTGCGAATGCGGGTTGTTTGTGAATTTGGGCAGTATGTGGCTTGTTACACATGTCCATGCAGCCTCAGCAGCGTAGCTCTTACATTAATTAAACAGAATTTTATTGTTTGAAGGCCGCGCTGTAGCTCAGGCTGGTAGACGTGACTGCTCAGAGCCTAGTCCCCCCCCCCCCCCCCCCCCCCCCCCCAGGCCTGAGACCCGGATGCCTTTGTGTAATATTCGTGTCGATGAAATGGTACTTCAGCAGGTTTCCGGTTTTCCCCAGCTGTTCGTTATTCAACCGATGCTGCATGTCACAAACATCACAGTACGATAGCCTCTGCCTAGGCTGCATATTGCCACATCCTCCATCTTAAACCCTGACTGTCACGTGGGTGGTTACAGAATAGGGAACTTATATTGTAACATGATGTTTTATGGACTTCCATCAGTGTTGCTACTGACGTGAACGATGACGTCATCACAACTTTTTCCCTTTGTAGCTGAACATCTTTTCATGTTGTCGCAAAAGTTGAGCCCCCTCTCGTTCCACTTCAGATTAACTGTTATCAAGTGTATGAACATATGCGCAATACCTTACATTTAAAAACCTTTGTATATTTTTATACATGTGAAGTTTCAGGAAAGCGGCTATGTAAATGTCGCTTGTGGTTTCTGGTGCTTTTGTACTGGATGTAGATGAGAACTTATTTTTGTAAACTCCGATGGATTTTTCACTTTCACAGTGTTTATTCCATGCACTGTCATAAAGTTAGAAACTCACGTAACACCAACAAATGCACTATTCTGTATTTGTTCCTATTATCTTTTAGATAACTGCCACATGTTTCGGCGTTATATTACGCCATCTTCAGGGAGCTGACACCAAAGTTTCTATAAAACCTACAGCAATAAAATAGGCCACAATGGGCGTACACACGCTGTGATATCAATAGTGCAGAATCTTACATGTAAAATTCTTGTTACCAAAGAACAAATGTAGAATAGTGCATTTGTTGGTGTTATATAAGTTTCTAATTCCGATGGATGTGTTTGGTATTTAGGAACTCCATGCATTGGTTCCATACTGCTTACAAGGGCAAATGTTTTGAGACAGGTTAGTAACGTGAAGGGTTGCTGCCCTTACACTGTATTCCAATAAACCCCAGGAGTCCCCTGCTCTGCCTCCTGGTCCTCTCACTTCCGGCCTTGCTTAGACTCCAGATACTCCTCACAGCTGTTTCGGTTCAGAAAACATAAGTTGGTATGGTTCAGTGGGCCCACATCTGTCTGTCTGCGGTGCTTCACCCAGTCACAATACCACCAGCTGTAAGCTTGATACGTTGTTGCCAAAATTATTGGTCTCGAAGAGGGCTGTTTCTGGTAGATAGAATATACTCTGATAATGGAGGCAGCAGATTCCTCTGAAAGGTCGGTACACTTCTCCCAAACTACACGGCATCACATATCAGAAACGGCATTCGTTATTGTAACTTTCAAGAGAAACGCAATTTTCTATTTCAGTATTTGCATAGTTTCGCATTCTACATCCACAGCCACTGCTGTATTCAAATTATCATGTTTAAAACATCTACAATTAGACCCTATCTTGAGCTACTTCAATCCCTTCCACGCCCTCGCACCCAATTTCTTGAAGGAGCTTTTTATCATCATCTCTTATGTGCTCAGTATTGCTTTATGGAAGGTTCCCAGGCTTCGTTCATTTGTTCTTCTAGTAAGAGCAACAGGTAGATGAAGAGCAGTATGGAGCATTGTTGGAATGATACTGACAGGGGAAACTGAAGTACTGGGAGGAAAACGTTAATGCAGTGTCGGTTATAGATGAATGAATGAATATGGAACTTTGGTGGAATGATACTGACAGGGTAAAACCGAAACTGCTCGGAGAGAAACCTGCTCCAATGCCACTTTGTTCACCATGGATCTCACGTGAGCTTAACCGGGATCGAACCCAATTCTCCGCTGTCAAAGGCTGACGACTAACCGCCTGAGCCATAGCACGGCCAAAAATTAACCTCAATTATATTTAGAGGTACAGTCCGTACCGCGCAGTAAACACTCTCCGTCTCAGTTATACAAACCAGTCAGTTAATGCTGTATAGGGAAATAATCGCTGTTTGTTCTGAGATCCATACAAAACACATAAATACACTGTGTGGGCAGAACGTAGAACTGTTGAATGTTAAACCTGGTGGTACAATATCTTGTTACACGTATTAATATTTTTGATATATTCCAACCGTGCACTATTTCTCAAATTGATGTGCTCTGTGTATGTGCCTGTACACTGCTGCCTTTGTTGATACCTGTCAAACAGTACGTGACTTGTTTCATAAGCCTGTGTATTTAACTCCGCATTGCTTGCACATGGACTTTTGCTTAGGGTATTAACTTTCTTTTAAATACGCGTACATGGCTAAAACGTTTGCAGGTTCCCCTTGATCTTTCAAAATTGCTGTGAAGTGATCAATTTGTGTGCACTGAAGTGTTTAATTACGTGCGGAATGCGGGTGTCCGCCCTCTTCGATGGTCCTCAGGCCGCGTTGTGACGCTCCGTGAAGCTGCCTTGTTCAACTGTTGTTGACCACAAAACCGCTGCACGTGAGTAACGCCTGAAATTCTCACGGTGCAACTATAAACAGTGTTGTCTTGTAAGACGTGACGCCGTGTACCTTGTATATGTGTACCGACGTTTCAGAGGATCATGCTGCCTCCCTTATCGACGTCTAATCTGGGGCCTTCGTTCTTCTGGGATGTCAAGCGGCGTAGGATAGTGATGGGTTACCGAAGAAGATTTCGTCTTCTTGGATTGCTTGACCCATGAAGATGTGACGGAGAGGTTGCCTCTAACCAACTACAAGCCTACGCCGCGTAACGTCCCAGGAGAGTGTAGGCTTCAACAACGTCGTGACGCAAGTCTGAAATCTTGAAGCATCTGATGTTTTAATGGAGGCATCAGAATGCACCGAAACGTCGGTAGATTTCTACGAGATTGTGCAGCTTTTGCGTACCAAAACACATCAGTGCTGTTTAAAAGAGTACAGGCCCCGAAAACCCTTCTGTGGCAGGTCTTTAATTTCACGACGCCCCTGAGAGGCGGTATCTGAATGGTCAAACTTTAAATTCTGACAAAAAGTGTGCAAATTTGGGGTGGGGTTGGGGAAAGAGATATGCCTGGCCGGTGATTTAAACCACCAGTTTCGTACATGGATGTTATCCAGGCACCAAGCTACGCCCATTAACCTGCGTATGGAGGCCATCTGCCGATCCCAGTGGCCGCGCGGTCTAAGGCGTGGGTCTAAGGCCTTTCGCTTCCTGGGATGGTGGGTTCGAATCCCGCCGGTGGCATGGATGTCTGTCTCTTGTGAGTGTTGTTTGTTGTCAGATAGAGGTCTCTGCTTCGGGCTGATCATTCGTCCAGAGGAGTCCTACATAGTGTGGTGTGTCTGAGTGTGATCGTGAAGCCTCGATGATGAGGAGACCCTGGCCCACTAGGGGCTGTTGACCATTGGGGGAAAATGGAGATCATCTAAGATGATGGTAAAGTTGTGCCTGTGCTTAATTAAGTGCCACGCCATGTAACCTAGAGTGCAGTGGAGGTACAACTCCATATATTCTTAACCGCGGCGCTAAGTGGAAGTAAGTGGTCATCTTCATTGTCTGTGCTTATTCGGTAGGAAACTGGATGGGCTCCAAGATAATCTTAACGCTTGGGTGAATAGAAAAATATGTCAACTCTCTCGGACAATGCAGAGCGGGGGAATAACTAAATCTGTCGTTGCGACATGTTCAGGAGCTCATCAAATATTCTTAAGCAGAGGTGAAGTCGTGTTAAAGCTGATTTGTAACCGTGCATTCCGCTAGCTTCTAAACGAGTCTGAATTCAAAAACAGAATGCAAGTCCACAAGTCAAGAAATTCCACTCCTCTTACGAAACTGTAAAGTTTATTGCCTTCGTAATCAAGAAGTTAGCAGTGAATTCTATCTTGAGCCAATTCAATCTAAATAATATCCTTGCACGATATTTCTTTAATATTAATTTTATCATTTTTAGTCTATGACTGAGTCTTCCAGATATTCTCTAGTTTTCACGTCTTGCGATATAAATGAACTGAAGCATGCACCTTCCTCATATTTGTTTTTTGTAGTGAAGGGCCCCGCAGCAGATGCTACGGACGCATCGCAGCCTTGAGGCTTATTGCGCAACCCTGTGATGAAACTTATTAGTTTTTTCCCGTTTTTCTGTCTAATGGAGCACCGGTGGAATGAAATTGACAGGGGAAAACCGAAGTACTCGGGCAAAAACCTGTCCTAGTGCCACTTTGTCCACCACAAATCCCACATGGAATGACCTGGGATCGAACCGGGCCTCCGCGGTGAGAGGCCATGGCATGGCCTATACCTGCCTCGTGTTACGTTCTTCTTAATTGTACCGCCGTGCAGTCTGGTGTGGAGGCATCAGCGTATGGGAACTGGCATACTGTCTCCCAATTCATACCTGTAGATGGAACCATTATTTTGCTTCGAAACATTGGTACCAGAAGTCCAGAAGACCACAATGGGCATAGGCTGTGTTCTAGAACGCATTTACTTTACTGCTGCAAACAGGCAGTGTATAATTTTGTAGTCGTTAATTACAAATGCCAGATGACTGTACATTTCAGTTTAAATTTTGTATGGGTTGGAGGATCCGAGGTTCAAATTCCGGCAAGGGCAAGAGATTCTTTTTCTTCTCCAAATCTTCCAGACCCAGCCTTGTATTGAATGGTACTAGCAGGGGCGCCGGCAGCGAAGTGCAAAGTGTTGCACTTGCACCGTCTTGGACTTTGACATTTAATAATTTATTAAATAAAAAATTACAAAACTTATGTACATTTCCTGCGCCGATCCTTGTGTCCGCGTGGTCTAACGCGTGGGTCTGCGGCCGCTCGCTTGCTGGGATTGTGGGTTCGAATCCCGCCGGGGGCATTAATATCTGTCTGTGGTGAGTGTTGTGTTGTCAGATAGAGGTCTCTGCGACGGGCTGGTCCCTCGTCCAGAGGAGCCCTACCGAGTGTGGTGTGTCTGAGTGTGATCATGGACAGTCGACAATGAGGAGGCCCCTGGCCCACTAGGGACTGTTGCGCCATTGGAAACAAAAAGATTTCCTACACTTTTATTGTAAGGTTTAATTAAGGATTTTAATTACATGACATCTGTTTTAGTGTCTTGTCCAGCACTGATCATTACAAATCCAGATCACTTTACATACAGGTAATGTGCAACTAACTAACTAACTCCATGTAGCACAGTCCTCCCTGAGAAGCTAGCAGGTCGTCAGCTAGTCAAGAAATTCCCCGCGTTTTATGGAACCCGGAAGTTCATTACCGCATTCACAAGAGCCCGCCACCTGTCCCTATCCTGAGCCATATCAATCCAGTCCATGCCCCCCATCCCACTGCTTGAAGATCCTTTCTAATATTATCCTCCCATCTACGCCTGGGTCTTTCAAGTGGTCTCCTTCTCTCAGGTCTCCCCACCAAATTCCTGTGTGCACCTCCTCCCTACGTCAATCCCAAATCCACGGTGTGCGTACATGCCCCGCCGTGCAAAATTCCTGCCGGGGCTGTTGGGTGCGGTTGTTCTTTCCCGGGGGCAAAGCTCCCCCTGTATGGTTTCAAGACATGGAAAAGTAGAATTTTACATTTAAATGTTACTTTTCTTTTACATTTACACAGTCAGTGCATGCGTTCAGACCGCTTGAGTGTGGACGTGTAGATCATTGTACTGAAACGGGAATTGCCTTTTAAACTTCATTTTGCGTTTCGTGACTGAATAATACGTGGGCGTTAATCAACACATTAATGACGTCAGAAGGTCTTATCACAGTGAACAAAAGGGAAGTGCCGAATGACTGGTGCTTGGGGCATTTCCTAAGCTAACCACAAATATAACGCTCAAGCTTTGATCTGTCAGTGAACAGTTAACGCATTAAAATCACTCATTTAAATAAAAGGCCTTATTTGTCAGCACATTTCACGTAGCCTCTCTCAAAACCGTAAATTCTACAAATAATGTTTTGCGCAGCAATTTTATAACAATATTCTGTCATTTTGTTGTTTTTTATTAAGATAATGCAGTGAAGTTCATGATGAGATTGCAGTTTGCAAGACAACAGTGGTAGTTCCTTATGCTTATAACTGACTGACTAAACTGAAAAACTCTGAATAACTAATAACTATACGTAACTCCATACAGCAGAGTCCTTCTTGCGAAGGTAATTCCTTTTCATGTAGTCAAGTAATCCCTGCATTGTATAGAACCCGTAGGTTTATCTCCGTGTTCACAACATCCCGCCACTTGACCATTTCCTGAGCAGACTAATCTAGTTGGTGCGCTGTAATGCTATTTGTAACATTAATTTCAATATTATCCTCCCATTTACGCCTAGGTCTACCAAATGGTCTATTTCCCCTGAATGAATTTCTGTTCTTTCCCATGCGTGTTGTTGCCCCACCCATCACATCTTCCTTTATTTGCTCATCCAAAAATTATTATTTGGCGAGGACTACAAATAATGAAGCTCTTCACTATGCAGTCTTCTCCACTCCCCGTTACCTCGTCCCTCTCAGGCCCAAATATCTTCCTCAGCACACTATTCTCAAATAACCTCAGTCTACGTTCTTCTGTAATGTGAGAGACCAAGTTTTATAACCTTATAAAAAATAGGTAAATAATAGGTAAATAATAGTTCTGTATTTTCATCTTATATTTCAGACAGTAAATAAGCATAATACACGATACAGCAGAACGTTTTGCTACATACTGTACCATTTAGCAAAATAAATATTTGAACACGCAGGAAAGCTGCTGAAGCAAGAAGTATTTGACGCACAGTGTTTAGCAGATGGTTTACTAGTGCTCAAGAATCTACTTACGCCCAATCAACAGCAGAAGTGTGTTTTATACTTCCGCCACACACACTCCTGCATTGAGTGACTCACACACATTACCCTCCTGTCCTACTGACGGTTCACAAAGCAATATCTCGCCTTGCTATGCCATTTCACTATAAGCTACGCTCATTTCTTTCGCTACACATTCTAGTTTTGTACATTTCGGGTTATTGTTTGTAGTTTTCGTCTCTGGTGATCGTTCTGTCAGTTCTGTGTCAGCGTGTAGTGGACACAGAGTGTTTGTTGATACTGCATTCCTGTCTGTTTTTACGGTGGAAGCTGAAAGCTAAGCACTTGTTTTGTACACACAATCATCAAGCCAGATAATGAAGGTTAGGGCAGCAGTGTCCTCTGAAACGTCGGGCGGTTTTAAATAATAGACTAAATAATGGATTCAAAAGCATAAAAAGAAGAGGAGAAATTTAAACATCATTTTAGCACTTAATTAGGAACTAACATCCTAAATATCGGTTGCTTGCTGACGGCCAGCAAGAAACCGATACACCCCAAACACGCATAAAACACAGTCCACGTAACAGGAAACACAAAAAACGGCAATGCAAAACCATACATATGAAAATAACATTACGCCAATAATAAGCGCAGACATAATATCAGATCATAGCAGATCTACAGTGGAAGGTACACTACACAGCTTCTCTACGTGACATACTGCGATATGAAATGCAGGACGCGTGGGTGAATATGACAAAGTATTGTGCAATAACAGTGCTATAAGTTTTGTAAAAGGTGGAACTATTGCAGGATTGCAAGTGTTGACTGTTTTTTAAAAGAGTTTTTTTTAAAAGAGTTTTAGTGACTTTTAGTGATTTGTGAAAACTTTATATGCGACGAGACCTTGTGGGCTCATGTCTTTTGTATGTTTAACATATGGACTACGCAACTAAATGTAGTAAACCCCTGAAGATGGTCAGGTACCTGACCGAAACATGTCGGGTTAATTAATCTACTATTAAAGTTTTTTAATAGTGAGGGTACATCAAGTTGGTTTTAATTTCAATTTTAATTTATACAAGATGCACGGTGAATACAATATTAAATACTTCAGTTTTAAGTTTTTGTATAAAATAAATGATGAGCGGCTTGATCGAAACATGTAGTGTTTGTGATGATAATAACAATACAGGTTGCGTCAGACGGAATACGTAGTGTTTGTTATGTAAGTTATTATTATCTGCTAAACTACTGCCAGCTTCTCGTAAAGTAAGTTTGCCTCACGGAGTTACTGCATAGTGGGCGTGACGAAACTTACCTGACACTAGCGTGAGGTCGAAAAGCTCTGCACACGTAATACATCGACCAGACTGCAGCTATTTACAGCGCTCTGTAATGTATCCCCGCAGTTGTAAAGTGAAATCACGAAAAGCTGCAAATATAAAGGAGGATGGGAATGAACATTTTATCTTCTGTCATCACAGTTTGTCTGGGAAAGACGTCACAAGACAGGATGCAGACGGGACATAACACGTTGCTGGTAATTAGAGATATTATGAAATGACAATGCGTTAACAAGGATTGTGTAAGGTTTGAGATTCTGACCGTGGTTGCTGTGAGCATTGCTGACTCCGATATAAACTCACCGACATTCGGCTGCACGTGCTGCCTCCATCTGTGCCGTAGGAGAGCAAGCTGAAGATGAAGATATGACGTCCCGCCGAAACTTTTTACCGGACTATACGGTGTCACGTTTTGGAACAGTAACGTTGAGGGATTGTATGGCGGAAGGTTTAAGTAATGTTGCGTGGTTTTTGTGAATGAAAATTGAAGTTGGCGCTGTGCTAAACTGCCTCGGCGTTTTTAGCTTTGATGTTGGAAATGAATAGATTTATCACATTTAGGCTCCGACCGTATTACCCCTAGGAAAGGAGCTCGGGCAACCAATGTTTTGTCTCCAACGCCAGGGGAGCATCCAAGGAGGGGCTGCCGGGCTGCAGCCCCCCAAACCCCCGAAAACCAAAACTTGAAAAACACGGATTTTGTAGATTTTACGGTGTCAGAAGTTTTATGTAATTTCCCCTTCAGCTGAAATCAGCCACTGAAATCGGCTGATGATTAGGACATTAGAATTTTGAAAAATAAATTGATAAAATTAAAAAAGACACGAAGGTAGGACACTGTGATTGAGTCATGGAACATGTAGTTTTATTTGTATGTATATAAATGCAGTCACAAACAATGCTGCAAACAGTGATTTTTATAACATAATTTTTAAAGTCAAACAAATTATATATATAGCCTCAGGTTCAGCACCCCCCCCCCCCAGCGAAAAATTCTGGGTGCGCACGTGGTCGGCGCTGGTGGATTTCCGTGTCTCTGTTGACGAGTATTAAGCCGCGCTAAAGCGGTGCAGCGTTTTGTGCGTACGTAACAAGTTGCTTGCTGGTTGGTGGCTGTGTCTTTCATTTCAAGATTCCTAACTTTCAGAATTTTCAAGCATAGAATTTCCGTGTTAAAAATGTCATCTTGCAGCCGTCGCAATCTAGACATGCATATCTTCGTTACTGGGATCACAGCACCAGAAAGGTTCAATGTCTTTTCTTGTGGGCCTTTCCCCAGCTCCCACAGCAACGGCTGCCGCCCACGCGATATTGCGAGATACGAGGGGGCATGTTAGTGCGGCGGTGGTAATTGGAAAATTGGTACCTGCACGCCACTTGCACCGACGAAGAATGGTCCAGACGTTAGCTGACCGAATGGCGAAGCTGATCTGAGTAATATACGGAGCGTCTCTTTTATCATTGTCTTGAGCTCGGCAGGTGTCCCGGGATATGCCGGCTTTCTGTGCGATAAAGCTGCCGAGCCCGGCGACACGATACAGGACACCATATCATATCACACCTTGACATACCGTGGCATCCTATATCGCACTATATCACGTCCAATCATACCGTATCATACATGGGGTACTATATCACGCCATATCACACCATGAGATACTATATCGTATCACGCCGCATCATTCCATGGCATACTACATCATACAGTATCATACACAATACACAATGGGACAAAGTCCTTCTTGAAAAGCTAGTAGTTCCTCAGCCAGCCAAAGATTGTCCCAGAGATCTGCGCTGTTCTGGGATATTACGCAGCGTCGAGTGGTAATTCTTTACCGACGTTTCGGAACGACGTATCGGTCCCATCTTCAAGGGTCAAGAAGTCCAAGAAGAAAAGTCTTGACCGTTGAAGGTGGGACCAACACATTGCCCCGAAACGTCGGTGAAGGATTACCACTCGACGCTGCGTAATACCCCAGAAGATCGCAGATCTCATCAACATCGCGGCGGAAGCCTGATATCACGGAAAGATTGTCCTACGTTATATGGGATCCAAAAGTTCATAACCATGCTCACAACAGCCCCCTACTGATCCACAGCCAGAGCCACAGTGTACAATATCGTTTCCATTTCGCGCGCGTGGGTTGCTTCAAAGAACACCTCCATGTCCGAGGCCCTGTATAACTTCTCGTAATATGCTGGTTGGCACGGCGAGGAGTTGTTAGGCCTTCGCCCAGCCACCGAGCTGGAGGAGAACCCCTTATCGGCTGCTCGCAGTGTCTTCACAGCTACCCTCCTTCATCCGCAACTAGCGGACGCATGGTGACAAGCATCCGCTTTACTTGCGGACGCATGGTGACAGGCATCCGCGTTACTTGCGGACGCATGGTGACAAGCATCCGCTTTACTTGCGGACTCATGGTGACAGGCATCCGCTTTACTTGCGGACGCATGGTGACAGGCATCCGCTTTACTTGCGGACGCATGGTGACAGACATCCGCTGTTTGCGGAGACAGGCATCCGCTTTACTTGCGGACGCATGGTGACAGGCATCCGCTTTACTTGCGGTCCCAGAAGCCAGTAAAGAGAACCCCATACAAATATTCATCTCCTGCTCTGATGTACTAGCATTTGTGGCCACAGACTACAGCTGGCCTAGTGGTTACTATATGTACCACCATGTGTTAACAAAAAACTTTGATTCACCGTCCTTATGTTCTTATCCTATTTCTGGAACATGCATTTCAATACTAATTGCCTGTTTACGCCTAGGTCTTCCATGTGGTCTCTTCCTTCAGGTTTCTCCACCAAAATCCCGTATGCATTACTGTTCTCGCCCATACGTACCACAAGACCCATCAGCCTCATCTTCCATGATTTCATAACACTGATAATATTTGGTGAGGAGCACAAATCAGGAAGCTCCTCAGTGTGCTGTTCTTGCTTCGGCCTCATCTTTCCTACTCCATCTGAGATCCAAAATCTGTCAGCACTCCATTCTCAGAAACATTCAGTCTAACTTCTTCCATCAGTGAGAGAGGCAATGTTTAACGTTCGTACGAAGGACAAGCAACATGTTACTTCTCTACAACAATCCTGTGAAAGGGTTCAACTCTATTGGCTGTCACCACGCTTACTGATTACAACCCCTCGCTCACCTTCCTACATAGAATCTACGTCACGGTGCCGGCTTTCTTTTCTCCTCGGACTCTTGATCCTTGAAGATGGGACCGATACGTTGTCCCGAAACGTCGGTAAACAATTACCACACGACGCCGCGTATATCTCAGAAGAGCGCAGATCTCGTCAATATCGCGGCGGAAGCCTGAAATCAACGTGAATCCGTGTTTCTGTCTCGTCATATCGCTCACTCTGACATTCTGTGCCTCATGTGTTTACTGTCACCAATATGTCCGGTGGCGGCAGTTGTTGTTAGCTACTGAGTGTCTTTACACAAAAGAAGCGAAGCATCGTCACAGGGCCGTTAGACACGAGTGATAACATTAAAGTCAAACTGCATCGTAAAGTTAAAGTCAGCGTTTTAAGTATAGTGCATGAGCGACAAGCATTTCTGCTTTAATGTCGATACGTCAATTTGAACTGCTCATGGAAACAAAACAAAAGTCATATCTGAGAGAAAAGTCATTGAATGCGCTGAAAAAGTTTCAAATAACATACGTTCTGATGGATTCGCTCTTTCTTTTCATGTGGAAATAATTCAAGATTTCAGAATTAGATACCCATTGCGTGCAGCTTTTGCCATGCGATGTAATGTTTAGAAATCATTCCGAAACTGATTACATTGCTATTAAACTCACTTGAATAGCTAGGTCTTTCCTCGGTTACGGTCTGTGGTATAACGCCGTATAGACTGGTATACAGAGCGTCATATACCGGAACAATACTGACACTCACGGCCTGTCCATACTTCTTCTCGGTTTAGGAACACAACTGGAACTTCAACTATGTTATTATCTTCCGAGTGCTTTGTGTCACATTAGTGAATAAAAAACACACAATTTACTTCAGTAACTTTTCTTTTTTACACGACATATTTCGTTTCGCCATAGCATCATCATCAGGGTTAGTCTCACAAAGTAGTTTTTTAACCTTTTAGAATCAATTACATAATTATCACGGGCGCAGTTATTTGAGGCATTGCGCTAGAAGCCGAAAGGTCGCGGGTTCGATTCCCGTGGTGTCATTGGAATTTTTTATTGACATAATCTTTCCGTTCGCACTATGGCCCTGCGTTCGACCCAGCCTCTAACAGAAATGAGTACCAGGAATATTTCGTGGGGGATAAAGGCGGCCGGTGCGTATGGCTGACAACCTTACCACCTTCATGTGCCGATTGTCTTGGAATTGTGGGAGCCTCAACCTCTGGAACCGTCAGAGTCTGTACAGGCCTGTACAGGGATTGCTTTACCATTTACATAATTATCTCAATCTTGTTTATATCTTTGTAGGTTAGATTCAAAAAAATTTGCAATATTATGTTGAAACATTTAATAATAAAACCAAAAAAATGATGAAGAACATTAAAATAAACGGCAGTACACTACGATTGCTGGCTCTTATAATTTTTATAAACATTAAAAACATCTAAAAATGTTTTAATAGCATTTTGCGAAACCAAACTTGTGATACTACCTTGATGAAGACTCTGTGGTAAATCGAAGCATGTCGGGGAACAAAAGTTTCCAATGTAACTTTTGTCATTTTCATTTAAGAATTACGCATTAAATTAACTTACGTGGAAGACAAGCAAATGTAAATCCAATGTTTATTTCAAAGTTGTGGTAAACAAACACGTTACTTGGTATTTATTATTCGTGGATTAATGTTGCTCTTTGTCTTTCCTGTATTTTGATTTATGAAACGTGTGAAGAGGGACACGGCCTGCGGATACACTGACCGAAAAAGTCCAGTCGAGTATTATCTAGTTTCGCTCACTAATATGGTGTTGAGTCAGTCTAATCGAGTTTCGCTCACTAAAATGGTGCTGAGTCAGTCTCAACGAGTTTCGCTCACTAAAATGGTGCTGAGTCAGTCCCGTTTGTTTTGCAAAAAAAAAATCCGTTATTATAACTCTATTGTATTTTGTGAGTCGAGTCGAATCGGGTCGAGTCCAGGGAGTCGAGGCTAGAGAAGCGGAGATGCTGTCTTGTTGCAGCTTAGCTGAGGTCACTTAGTGTGCCAGAAGGCTTATGGCCCGCTTATATAACATGTAAGGAGTTGTGAAGCAAAAACTAGAATTTTCGAAAATAAAAACATTTGAAAGTAGCATTATATACATTTACATATTGCGTCAGGATAGCTCAGTTGGTATAGTGATTAGGTTACGGGCTGGACAATCAATCAATTACGGCATTATTGCCGTCTGGGGTGAGAGATTTTACTCGGCACCAAATCGTTCAGCCGTCTCTAGGGCCCAACCAACCTCGTATTTAATGGGTAAAAGGTAAACGTAAAGCTTTTCCCATACACGCCTGAACAGGCCTTGAGGTTACCAGGAGGTTCAGGCTCTCAAATTTCAAGACAATCGGCACACGAAGGTGGTAGTTTGTCATCCCTACGCACCGGCCGCCTTTACCCCCAGGAAATATTCCTGGTACTCACTTCTGTTAGAGGCTGAGTCAACCCCAGGACCGTAGTGCGGCTGGAAGGATCAAGTCATTGACTCAATCGGGAATCGAACCCGCGACCTTCCGACTTGTAGCGCAGTGTCTCAAATAAACGCGCCACTGCGTGCCCCCTATTTAATGGGTACCAGAGCGTTTTCCCATGGGGTAAAGCGGCAAGGCCATGAAGATGGCTCATTCACCTCTATCTAGAGCTGAGATTAAGAATGAGTGGAGCTATATCTCTACTTCTCCTATATGCCTTTATTGCATGCACAGGGACAAACTTAATTTATTTTTTCCTGTGGCGCAATAGCCCAACTCGGGCCTAGGCCGCCTCGCTGTTGAGGTTTCTAGATCACACTCAATTAGACACACACACACTCGGTAGGACTCCTCTGGACGAGTGATCAGCCCGTGGCAGAGGCCGCTAACTACACAGCACACAACAAACATAAAACATGAACATCCGAGCCCTCAGTGGAATCCGAACCCGTGACCCCAGCAATCGAGCGGTCGCAGACCTACACCTTAGACCGCACGGCTACCGGGATCGGCCAAATTTGCGTTTACTTTTCCTTTCACATGTGCATATAACCGGAAGGCGTTTTTGTAGCTAGACATGCGTCTTAGACAGAATGGACGCGCTCCGTCCCTGCCGTGCACTGTGATGTAACTGTTTACCGGAAATAATTTCATACGAACTGGAAGCGTGGGAAAAAGTTGGTAGTAGGTAAATTCCGGTAGGGTGGAACAACCAAGTATACGTTTGGTAGTTACAAGTATAGTCTTTACAGTAAATATGCCAGTCGTGTGTTTTCATCTCCACGTAATAAACTCAACAGGATTAATGAACGCTTGAAAATTACCCGCCATGAGAAACGGCCAAGTTTCCTTGAGAACCATAAAGTGACTATTGCAGAAATCTCAGGCTTACGTTACCACAGAACTGTCCTCGTTTCTTATTCATATTTTGCGACATATAAATGTTGCAATCGTGTAATCGCCAACTGCTTTTAACATTAGTTCACTAGAATTTAATGCCAGGCTGTTTCTGTTATCCCTGCTCTCATCACAATCACACCGAAATTTCGGTGTACGAGTATTCGCTTATACGATGTGAACAAATTAGAAACTGCTTTACAAACTGCGAGCACACTTCCGCTTATACGAGCACCAAAATTAAAAACTCTACTCTTCAGTAGCCTACTTCCCAAACCTATGTTTCTGTTACATCCATATTTATAATAAGACGGTACCTGATGTGTGTGCATGTTTCATATAACTTTAACGATCTAACTATTGCTTATGTATAATTTTAATGCAGGACATCCCCGTTGGCATACAGATTACAATAATATATTTATTCTTATGAATTCTACAGTCAGATCCAACACTTCGTTTTAAATATACTTTTTGGCTACCAGTTTCGGCTCATAAGAGCCATCATCAGGCCATGACAGAAACTATAGGCTATATAACTCCATATGTTTTTGTAAGTAGGATTATTATATACATTTGTAATGCATTTGCTATTGTAAAAGAGGGAGATCTCCTGCTTATAAAAACGTATGGAGTTTTATAGTCTATAGTTTCTGTTATGGCCTGATGATGGCTGTTAGGAGCCGAAACTAGCAGCCAAAAACATATCTTTACAACAAAGTGTTGGGTCTGATTTGTAGAATTAATAAGAATTAAATATACCTCTGTAGCCGTGCCATGACTCAGGCGGTTAGTCGCCAGCCGCTCACCGCGGAGGCCCGGGTTCGATTCCGGGTCATTCCATGTGGGGTTTTTGGTGGACTAAGTGGCATTTCCCCGAATACTTCGGTTTTCCCCTGTCAGTTTAATTCCACCGGTGCTCCATTACACGGAAAAACGAAAAAACTGATCATCTTCATCACAGGGTTGCACAATAAGCCTCAAGGCTGCGGTGCGTCCGTAGCATCTGCTGCGGGGCCCTTCACCGCAAAAAAAGGTACCTTTGTCTAGTGCCTTAAATAATTTTGCCTTTACTGCGCCACATGTATGTATGGCATAGTGCTTAAGGACACGAAGAAACGGTTTGCCTAAAGCACGTACAAATGTGTGAGTCCGGCCCTTTGTGTACGTTCCTTCAAGACACAACTCGTCAATAACAAATAGTTGATGCGTGACTTAATCGTAAAAAAGTATGTCGTCACAGTTTATTCCGGTTTAAAAACCTCTGTGGTATATTTGTAAGACTTTCTGAAAGAAGGGGAAATTTAGTGGCAACGATGCGTATAAATTTATTGATGCTTCACTGTGTGTTATTCTACCGTGTCAGTCATAATGCCGCGAGCTTCCTTGAAATTTTTCTTTTTTGCTGTTCAAAGTATAATGTGGATAAAATGGGATGGAAGTAGCTTCAAAATACTATTATGTAAAACAGTAATTGTGTAACAATAATGATAATAATAATAATAATTATTATTATAACTTGAAAGTTATTGTCTTCCGGGATATAAAGCCTTGTTTTCTGGTAGAATTTTACCAACGTTTCACATGAATTATTCCATTATTAGGGTACAAGAGGTTCCTCTGAAACGTCGGTGCTTTTATACCAGACTACACGGCGCCACGTCCCAGAAGACAGATACCTTTATACTTACCGCAATCAGAACCTCAAATCTGCAATATCTTATTTGTATGCTCAAATAGCAGGACGCTAAGTCCATAAAGCCCAGTAATTTGGTAGACTGCGTTTTTGTAACTCGAATAAATGCCTTATGGATCAGTGCGGCCTAGCAGCGCACCTACCGGTTGGATAAAGAAGCTCTGTTTTTAGTTCGACCAACCGATGATGAATCATGCGGGTTAAGTTTGATATATTCGGAATGAATATTTTTTGCCATATTTTAAGATACACAGAAAAGTCGTTACAAATTCAAAAAGGAACTTTGACAAGTTCCGTCTCTCTCTGCTGTATCCACATTATTGACTACATTACTGCACTTGACGGCACTGCACCAAAAATCTACGTTACGTAATTTGGTTGCGGAAAGGTCGAGACTGCAGTACCGGCTGAATAATACGTAACTCACTACCGTTTATGCCATATTTTTTTATCTTGTTCGTAACCACTACCAGTTACCCATAAACCTATACTATAGGACACACAAAAAGCCTATTCATGAACTGTATCCTATTTGCACGATATTCGTCTAAAGAGGCCGAATACTGCCAACTTAATGACACGAACCAAATGCCTGCAACATGCACCTTGCAATGACGATTAGCCATATCAAAACGGAATCAATTTGCAAAGCTTCGGAGACCATGTCTGCTTCCATCATCAGGGATTTTTGTAATTGAGTGTTTAGACTCGTAGATATTGCTGACATAGAGAGAAGTGTGTCCTGTGCGTGGTTTCACGTTTCCGACGCTGTGTACATGAGATCTTCGCTCTTCTGGGATGTTACGCAGCGTAGATTGGTAGTTAGTTAGTTACAGACGTTTCGGGACAACATGTCTGTCCCATCTTCAAGGTGGGACCGATAGGTTGTCCCGAAAAGTACGTAACTAACTACCAATCTACGCTGCGTAACATTCCAGAAGAGCGAAGATCTCAACTTGTTTTGTTTTTCAAAGAATTAGGCGTTACATCCTTTTATGCATTTTTGGGCTGATGAAACATGTAGCATCCCCCGGTTTAGAGTTTCCAGAATTGGTTGCGCTTGTCGAAATTTTGGTTACGTATTTATACCATTGCCTTTAATTCAAGTGAAAAGTGTAAGTCTGAGTTAACACTTTAAAGACTAAATATAATGTGAAAGTACTTGTCTCTCCAGTGTTCCCCAATTTCTGAAAGGGCATTTCTTCGGTTGAAGATTCCCAGACATCACCTGTTTGTCCTCGTAAGAGTAGTAATTAAGATGAAGATAGGCGTGGAGCATTGGTGGAATGATACCGAGAGGGGAAAACCGAAATACACGGAGAAAAACCTATCCCAGTGCCACTTTATCCACCACAAATTTCACGTGGACTGGTCTGGGATCGAACTCGATACTCCGCGGCAAAAGGCCGGCGTTTAAATGTTTGAGCCATGGCATAGCTTAAAAACTAAGATTAACCTGTATTATACTTAAATATTCAGCTCGCACCGGAGTAAACACATTGCGTCTCGGTTATACAAGCCAACCAGTTAATGCAGTATAGGGAAATAATAGCTGTTTGTTCTGAGATCCATGCAAAACACATAAATACACTGTGTGGGCAGAACGTGGAATTTGTGAATGTTAAACATGGTGGTACATATAGTAACCACTGCGTTCATTCTTTCCTCAAAGAATACATGTGACATATGTATTGTGAAGATAATTAGGCTAATTATGTTCAGAAAAAAATATCACTGTTGATTCTGAAAACCAACTGAAATTCTCTGGGCGGAATTGCAGCTGTTTGTAACGTTAAAGCGTGTGATGCATATGATTACGACTGCCCATGAAATTGCAAAGATGAAATTCACCAATCGGGGAAGATACTTGTAGCTGGAATAAAGCTATTGCGCGTCAGATGTTTACATTACGTCATAAAAAGTTATTTTTTTCGTTCCATTTAGTCAGGCCGGACAAACGATAAGCAGAACAGCTGGCATGAATGCAGAGAGCTAGCTTTGTTCCTGTTTCTGCGAAAGCGAAGTCCTGCGGTCAGCAGTAGAAGCTGTAGTTCCTCCACTTGTTGTGACGCTACAAACTACACGTCATTTGTCATTTAAATGACTACAGACACTCATTCTTCTGGCTGCAGGTTTTACAAAGACACTTTGTGTAATCGCTAATACACGGTCCTTCGTGAGAAGGTGCTGCGTCAGAGGGGGCAGTCCACAGTGCGATGGGAATGAACACACGGAAGTGAGTCGATCACGTGGATTGTTTCGATGTTCGTGATTTACTGGGGCCGATAAAACTGTCATGAACATCGGAATCGATTTTCAGTGTACAGTGCCAGTTTGGTCCCAAGAACGTATGACTTACCAGTAATAAAAATACAGAATATTCTCGAAACAGCATAATAACTTGGAAGTTTATTTTAATGCGTAATAATATAAGCCGGCACTTGCACGGCGGAGTTGTGGAGCTCGAGAATAATAACCGTCATTTATTAAAAGATATAACTTGATTAAATCCAGAATTGCCATGGCAAAAACAGCATTCAACAAGAAGACTCTTTTCACCGGCAAACTGGACTTAAATTTAAGGAAGAAACTAGTAAAGTGCTACATTTGGAGCATAGCTTTGTGTGGTGCTGAAACGTGGACCCTTCGGAAAATAGATCAGAAGTATCTGGAAAGTTTTGAAATGTGGTGCTGGAGAAGAATGGAGATCAGTTGGACCGATCGTGTGAAAAATGAAGAAGTATTACACAGAGTCAAGGAGGAGAGGAATATCGTACATACAATAAAGAGAAGGAAGGCTAACTGGATTGGTCACATCTTGCGTAGGAACTGCCTTCTAACACACGTGATTGAAAGAAAGATAGAGGAAGGATTGAAGTGACGGGAAGAGGAGGGAAAAGACGTAAGCAGCTACTGGATGACCTTAAGGAAAAGAAGATACTGGAAATTGAAAGAGGAAGCACTAGATCACACCCTGTGGAGAACTCGCTTTGGAAGAGGCTACGGACCTGTCGTAAGACAGACTACAGAATGAATAACTTGACTGAGCTGAGGGTGATCTGCGCAGTAGCAGGAGACTGGGCGAAGCAGTCTGGCCAGTCATGTGGTCGCATCCCGATTCGACGGAACCAGTCACGAAAAGTCGAAACGTTGGTATTAAAACGAGTGATAACAAAGGGTCGTAATCCTGAACATTGTGGTTTACTGGTTTCGAGAGTATGTTGTGTGTTAAAATGTGGAGTTGGGGAAAGGCGGACAGACAGGGGAGCTGTAAATGAATGGAACCCTCCAGATTCTGTTGTGTGCTGATACGCAACATAATGTCTTCTGATATGTTAAGCTGAGCAACCTGGTAGTCCCCGGCCGACGTTTCGAAGTAATCTACTGTCTTTATCTTCTAAACAACAGGAGGCAGTGTCCCTCGGGGACGTTGCTAGATATTTACCAATATTCACGGTGTGACGTGCCAACAGATTTCAGGCTTCCGCCGCGGTTTATATGAGATCTTCGCTCTTCTGGGATGTAGATTAGTAGTTACCTACCGACGTTTTGGGACAACCTATCGGTCCCATCTTGGAGGGTCTGCCCATTTGTATGCATCTGCATTTGTTTATCGTCCGTTTGGAATTTCGATGATTATTCATAGGCTGCATTGGAATTGAGAAGTGGCGCTGTCTAACGTTGGAATAAAACAACTGCCAAATAATTTCGGAAGAAACAGATGGGGCTAGGCATGCAAGGTACTTTGCTTGCTCGATCCAGTATGTACCGTTATATAAAGCAGCTTCTGCGTATTTTGTGGGTGTTAGAGATGACAAATGGACAAAAGACGGAAGCGGGCAGGCGGTTTAATCGTGCTGTAGCATATTTCACGTCCAAAAAAACAGATATATTAATGATCACGACAGTTGCCATGTTGTAGCCTTATGTAGTCTACGTTCAGTTCGCGACTAGCCGCATTATCTAGTTTAACGAAATAATTTTGTCGGTAAAGGGGATAAGGCCGGCATTTTGTGAAGATATATGAATTTGTCGCATGGAACTGCACTTACAGATGTGCTCAGTGTTGCTGTTGACATTCGAGCTGTCAGCTCTTTAACCCGAAGCATGATTGCTACTAGTGAATACTGGGCCTGATTTCTAATTTTTTTTTCCAATGGCGCAACAGCCCCTAGTGGGCCAGGTCCTCCTCATTATCGAGGCTTCACGATCACACTCAGACACACCACACTCGGAAGGAGTCCTCTGGACGAGTGACCAGTCCGACGCAGAGACCTCTACCTGACAACGCACAACACTCACAACAGAGAGACATCCATGCCCCCAGCGGTATTCGAACCCGCAATCCCAGAAAGCGACCGGCCGCAGACCCACGCCTTAGACCGCGCGGCCACTGGGATCGGCGGCCTGATTTCTAATACACAATGTAAATGTATGCAGGTCGTGACGTATGAAGAAAAAGCAGGTCCGAGCAAAACTCATACTGTCTGCATTCCTAGAAGTTATTATTATTATTATTATTATTATTGAATATTCCCAGGCCACGCCCCTTTGTCCTGGTAAGAGGCACATGTAGATGAAGACGAGTACGGAGCAATGGCAGAATGATACTGACAGGGAAAACTGAAGTACTTGGAGGAAAACCTGTGCCAGTTCCACTTTGTACACCACAAATCCCACATGGACTGATCTGGCATTGAACCTCAGCCTCCGCGGTGAGATGGCGAAAAGTAACAGCGCTAACTAGCTGACTGACTAATTAACTAACTAACCAACCAACCAACTAATTCCATGGAGCAGAGTCCTTCCTAAGAAGCTAACAAGTCCACAGCTAGTCAAGAAATTCCCCGCATTTTATGGAATCCGGAAGTTCATTACCGCATTTACAACAGCCCGCCACATGTCCCTATTCTGAGCCACATAAATCCAGTCCATGCTTCCATCCTATTTCTTAGAGACCCATGTTAATATTACCCTTCCTTCTACGCCCAGGTTTTCTAAATGGTTTCTTTCCCTCAGGCGCCGGCACCAAAACCCTGTATGCACCTCTCCTTTCCCCCATACGTGCTACATGCCCGCCAATCTCACTCGTCTAACCTCACACAGAACTATAAATCAATGCCGTAGGCAAGTTCTGCTCGTACCATGAAGTGCATATTCGTTACATCGCCATACTGCTGCAAAAGGTTAGGCATCATGTGTCACGCGCAGTAGCTGTCTCATCCCTAACGCGGGGATGGATGACCTGTCTCGGTTTCCTTTCTTCTTCCCTTGTCCGGAAACGGTTTCACATGTGACCGGAAGTGCAGAGGGGTACGACTCAGCCAGTTGGTCGTGCTGTTCTTTCTACCATCGCAGGATCTTTTGTTACTGTCCATGCGTGTCGAAGGAGCGTGAATGGGGCAGGAAAATTGGTGGCCAGGTACACCGGTGGACAGACTTCAGTGTTCTGCTCCCACTGCCCTAAACAGTCCTCACATACATTTGTTGTGCACGTAGTGATAATTAATCCTTTAAAGCCCAGTGGTTACTATATGTACCACCAGGTTTAACATTCAACAATTCTACGTTCTGCCCACACAGTGCATTCATGTGTTTTGTGTGGATCTCAGAACAAACAGCGATTATTTCCCTATACAGCATTAACTGACTGGTTTTTATAACCGAGATGGAGTGTGTTTACTGCGCGGTTCCAAAAAGCAATGCTCTTTCTGAAATCGGGGAGCATTGGATAGAAAAGTACTGCCACTGTAAGTCTATAAAGAAAGGCTTAAGTAACTGCTTCTCTGTCGTAAAGCCGGTGCAGACCCTCTTGCGATAGTTCTTGCAGGCCTGCGCCGTGGTTGACACGGTATTTGAATATGAACAGGCTGTGAAAAATAGGGCATTGAAATGAAAAATGAATTTAGGTATAATATATTTCTTTATAAAGGACCCCACTTAAGTAAGTTGGAGCCGGGATAGCTCAGTTGATAGAGTGATTAGATTACGGGATGTTCGGTCCATCGTTCGATTCCCGCAGGGGGCAGGATTTTTTTTAGAACATTTAGACTGGCTCTTCGACCCACCCAACCTCCTGTACAACGAATGCTGGGGGTTGTTTTCTCTCTGGGGTAAAGCGGCCGAAACTTGATGCTGCCCAGTGACCTCTTTTTAGTGTCGAGTTTAAGAATGAGTGGAGTTAAACTTCTACGCCCCTTGTGTGCCTTTATGGCGTAAACAGGGACAGCTTCACCATTTTGTACCAAATTAGCTAAATATATGCAGCAGAATCCTTCTTGAGAAGCTAATGTTGGTTCAGCTGATAAAGAAATGCCCGAACTTCTATAGACGTCAGAAGTTCTTTACCGTGTTCACAAAATACCGCCACTTTTCTTTATCATGGACCACGTGTAAGCAGTATACATAACTTTCTCGCTGTATTTATTAAGATTCATTTTAATATTATCCTTCCATCTAGCATAAGATTTTCAAATAGTCCCTCCCATCTAGTTTTCTAAATTAAGATACAGTAGAACCCGGTTATAACGACATCGGTTTATACGACACGTCGTCTATAGCGTAAGATATTCTGTGGTACCAATTAATTCCTCACTGTTAACCACAACATTACACTCCTCGGTTATAACGACACTCATTTATAACGACACAAAACATTCAGTCCCTTTCATGATGTTATAACGGAGTTCTACTGTACATATACATTTCTCTTCAAAGGCGTGACGCTTGCCCTGCCCATCCTATCATCCTAATAATAACAGCGAACCTTACAAATCATGAAGCTCCTTTTTATGTAATTTTCTCTACCTTCTGTCACTTCGTCCCTCTCAGGTCCACGTATCTTCCCCAGCACCCTTAATGCGACTGATCAACTTTCACACCATAACAAAACCAGATACTCCGTTCAAACTCGTTCACGTCCGGTCAAGCCTTCTCATGACCTTACACCAGCATCAGGTTAACCCAACAGTTTTCTTTTTCGTCTGTAGGTTTTCAGCCCCTTCGTGGTGAGGTGAATCAACTTGTCAGGTTTCTGTGCTATTTGATATCCACCAAGAGGGTGTTTTTACTAGGATAATAGGAGGAAGACAATGGGCAACTTACCCCAAGGTTTTATATGCAACCAACAGGCGCATAGCTTTTCACATTTCAATTTATGTGAAGTGTTGATAGCACTGGGGCTAGGACTGAATGTTTCTTATGCTTGTGGGATACAGTAAATGTGCCTGTTGTAAGTTTCGGGGCGTTTTCGGGCTGAAGTAGTTGATCAGCTGCTTTTCTTCATTTGTGTTTCTGTATGATGCAGTGGTGCAGAAACACAAACGAAGAACATAAACTGAAATATGACTCTTGTTTTCGACATTGCCAATCGACTTGGTCTCCCCCCCCCCCCCCCAAGCACAGCGTTTTGGACTTTGGTATACGGGTATCTTATTGAACACACGGGACTTCTCTTCCACAAAGTCGCCTGTTCAAATTATGACGTACATTGAAGGATGCTTTAGATCAGGGGTTCTTCACTTTCTTTTTGCCATGGGGCCCCTTTGAGATTCTGGTGAAAACTGTGGACCCCTTCTCAGAAAAATGTGTTTAAATGCGTAATATAGAGATAGATTTATTAAAGTTAACAAACATTTTTGCAGTCTAAAGGCCATAAATTACTATGTTGCCTGCATGCATTATTGAATGAATCAATAAATTTCAGTTAGTGGTCAGTGAAAATAAAGTTGTAATGTTTTTTTCCATCCAAGTTCACGGACCCTCTCAAATCTACCCAGCTTAAGAACGGCTGCTTTAGACACAGTCTTACCTGATCACATGAACAGATTCGGTTCTGAAAACATTGTATTAGCAAAGAGCCAAGAATACCGATTAATGTCTGAGGCAATAGCTGTGTTATTGATAGTACTTAATTTCTTGAACAGCCTATACTTTCAGTGCTCATGTTGTTACTTTCGTTCTAGTGAAGCCTATCTAAAGCTTGCCTTTGTTTAGAGCTATCGGATTCTTAACAACTTCTAGCGCGAATCGAGACCCTTGGATCGTATCTACTGAACAAGATACTCACCCAAAAGTTTAAATAAACGTTTAGGTCAGTGTATTTACGTACCGGAATTCAAAGCATTTTCCAGCATTTCAAAACAAATTTTGTAATTCTTTCTTCATTTTTCAAAAGAAAAGTGATTAACTCCTTGAAGTACAGTCCTTCTTGAGAAGCTGATATTCGCTCAGCTAGTCAAGAAATTCCCCGCATTTTATGGGACCCAAATGTTCATATCCGTGTTCACAACAGCCCGCCACCTGTCCCTATCCTGCGCCAGACGAACCCAATCCATTCCCTCCGATCCTATTTCTTTATGGTGAAGTTTAATATTATCCTTAAATCGCCTTCTAGGCTTCCCTCGCTCTCTCTTCTTTTCAGATTACTTGACCAAAATTTTGTGTGCACTTCTCACATTTAATTGCGTGCCAGTCTTCGACAGCTGAGCAGCTGGGTGTACAGTGTTCCTGGGCAGGATTTTGGCAGGTCCTGCGTGGAGACTGGGGTGTGGGTGGGGTTGGCAGACCATTTCGTATGTAATGTTAAGTTAGTATCGATTGGGGTCGCCGTATCAACACTCACAAGAGCACTGACCTGTGCTAGCAAAGATACAAGCGACAGGGTGAGCCACTTTACAAAACTATGCAGCCGGATTGATAGAGTAAAGATAAATTAATTGAACATGTTCACTCCATTGTTTTTATTTACATATAGACACCAAGGACATCAGTCGGACCTATCATGTGTAAAATGAAGAAGTACTGCATCGAGTCAAGGAGGAAAGGAATATCCTACATACAATAAAAGGAAGGAAGGCTAATTGGATTGGTCACATCTTGCGTAGGAACAGCCTTCTAAAACACGATATTGAAGGAATGTTAGAAGGAAGGATAGACGTGACGTGAAGACGAGGAAGAAGACGTAAGCAGCTACTGGATGACCTTAAGGAAAGGAGAGGATATTGGAAATTGAAAGAGAAAGCACTATATCGCACTCTATGGAGAACTCGCTTTGGAAGAGGCTAAGATACTACGTGATGAATGGATAACAGAAATTAAGTCATTTTTGAAAATCACACTCAGCCAAATGTTTCGAATATGTTAAGCCATAGTCAGGCTGTGTACAGCTACGTATATAAACAGAGATAATGTACAACTGCATGCGTAATATTATTAAAAATTGAGATGTCAGGTTTTTCGCACATTGGGCCTGTATAACCACAGCAGATGTGACAATAACTGTAACCTCAGTCATTAATAATATTACATATGCAGTTGTACATTCTATTTGTACGTAGTTGTACACAGTCTGAGGATGGCTTAACATAGCCGAAACATGTAGCTGAGTCTTGTGTTACGCGGTTAATTATTGGTGTCTAAGCAAACGTAAAGTTTTCCTTCAGATCTTTTGCAGGGATTACATGTTGTTTACAACCTGCTTGGAATGTAAATACTACGACATCAAGCGAGACCTGATAATCATAAAAGGTGAATCGGCTGGGATTGTAAGCGGTCGTGGCCTACTTCACGATAATATTCTGAAAATGTATTATGGGCGCTGAGGAAAACTACATGCAATTTGGCCACATTCCGCGACGCGAGAAAAAGTTAGTCGCTGCCCTGGGCTGCCCGATGACGTAATAATTTGTCCTGTGCCTAAGACCCCAGTTCGTTGTCTTGGCTATTAAGCATAATAGCTGTTGTATGCATCTTTGTCACGTGCGCATTTCCCCCCACGGGATGTATTTATGTGTTAAGTGATTCATAGAACAAACTGATCCAGCGTTCATAAAGACACAAAACCCTCACAGCAGGCGTGTTCATTAGTCAATTATAAACACTGTTCAATGTGTTGGCCGTTATGGTTTGCACATTACTGCACAGGACGAAGCACTTTTTCCCACGTTTCATTTGATATGCCGCCAACTGCACCCGCAGCTCTTCAGCCTATGACCGTGTTTTGAATGCAGATTCCTCCCACCTAGTTCCATAACTTTTGTTCCCGACGTAATGAATGCTGGAACAGAAAGACAAGCAGTGGTGGGTTACAACAGGATCTCGCTCATGAAACAGCAGTTTGTCGTAACCCACACCAGGGGCGCACCCAAAGGAGGGGGCTGCAGCTCCCCACCCCCCCAAATCCCCCAAAACCACAGATTTTGTAGATATTATATCAGAAGTTTTACATGATTTAGCCTTCAGCCGAAATCAGCCACTGAAATCGGCTGATGACCAGTACATTGGAATTTTGAAAAATAAATTAATAAAATAAAAAAAACAAGAAGATAGGACACTGTAATTGAGTAATGTAACATGTAGTTATATTCGTATGCATATAAATGCAGTTGCAGAGAGTGTTATTTTGTACTTACAACATGATTTGTATAACATAATTTTTAAAATCAAACATAAATTATATATAGCCTCAGGGTCACCACCCCCCCCCCCCCACAATGAAAAATTTTGGGTGCGCACCTAACCCACACAATTTGTCAAACTGAGATTCCCGCATTACTAGACAGTTGGGTTACAAACACACCTTCTATCAGAACGTTGTGTCCACAAAAAATAATTGCTTCTCCTTATATTTTCGCAAAAACATGATGGTCTATTGAGGCTTTGTCAAATTGTTTGTCTTCTGTCAAATTGTGTATCGGTGGCTTACGACAGATTGCTGTTTCATGAGCAATACGTATGTATTCTCCACGGGTTGCGTTTAGCAACTTGGTGTCAGTAATAAAGATGCATGATGTTTTTCTGAGAGGTAGGAACTCAACCGATATATAATATTATTTCAATGGAATTCAAACTTCAAGGCCCTTATTCGCCGGCCTCTCACCTCGGTGGTCCGGGTTCGATCCTGGGCAAGTGTACTGAGATTTTCGGTGGACAAATTGGCACTGTGACAGGGTTTTCTCCGACAGCTTCGGTTATACCCTGTTAGTATCATTCCACCAATGATCCATACTTAGTTTCGTCTTAATACTACTCTTTATCAGAAGGACAAGCCGGCGAAGCCTGGGAACCTTCAAACGAAGCAGTGATTCTTCGGTTATCGCAGTTTATCGGACAGAAAGTACTTTCGCATTGTGTGCCGATTTGAAAGGGCTGTAACGGATGAACGCGAGCTCCTTATGCGACATCCTGTTGTAATGTAATAGCCAATTGACTAGGGTAAATTCCGTGCAGAAAACAAATCGTTTCATTAAACCTACGAAATCTGTTGCTGGTTGCTTGTGCCGTGTATCAGAGAGCAATTTGATGAATCAGATTTGGAGAGAGAGGGGCCAGGACTGGGTGGGGAAACTTTCGACATTGCGGATGAGATCGGGCTCTTCAGACAGGCTGTGTCGACCGTACCAGGGAGTAACAGGAGACGGAACATCTGAAAGTCAGACAGCTGGGCTGTTGTGCTCGATAGAAGGGAAGTAACAGGAAGTTGATGGTTTTAAAAATCAAGCACACACAACTCATCGCCTACACAGTGAAGGCTGTAAATCCTTTTGGGGAGGGGCACACACACCAGAGTCGTGCATTTCTTTTACGTGGTCAGCAAACGCCATCTGTTCTAGAAAAAGGTAGTTCTTTTTCTTTATTTAATGACGTTAGGTCAGCTACAGGGCGCAATTAGTAATGTGGAATGAAGCCACTGTGAGGGCAATATTTAGAAAGAGGAGTACAGGCTTGTCTTCTCCCCACTTGAAATGTCAGTGGCGTGTCTGACACACTACTCGGCTGGGGGGTGGAGGGAGGAGGGGGAGGCCCTGAATGGACCAGCTTGTCAATAACATAGTTCTTATTTTCCAATTTAAAGCGGGTCGAAAATTTAACTGAGAATAACAAACCTTGCTATCATTGCGTTAAATGTATTTTATCACGCACTCTCATATTTAAAAACAAAGATAACATACAAGAGGCTCTAATGCGGTGTTTTCGTTTTGGTATTACAATTACGATTTCGTTAGCGATGTTTATGATCTGTGCTAATTTTCCACTGCATAGTGTACGTATCTTCGTGTTACATTTTCGAGTCAGAGTTACGTAATTAAGAAGATTCTGGGGGTTGTTCCTGCTTTCATGGGACACTCTGCATAACATCTTACAGCCTTACATATTACGGTGTATTTATTTCTTAAGTCACAGGCTTTAGTAAGGGAGAAACCCCTAATGATGACCGTGCCGTGGCTCAGGCGGTTAGTTGCCGGCCTCTCCCCGCGGTGGCCGGGGTTCGATCCCGGGTCAGTCCACGTGGGATTTGTGGTGGACAAAGTGACACTGCGATAGGCTTTTTCCCCGAATACTTCGGTTTTCCTCTGTCCATTTCATTCTACCGATGCTCCATTATACGGAAGAACGGAAAAAAAGAACTGATCATCTTTATCACAAGGGTTGCACAATATGCCTTAAGGCTGCGGTGCGTCCGTAGCATCTGCTGCGGGGCCCTTCACCACAAAATCCCCCTAGTGATAGGTCTGTTACATGTTTCGGGCCTCTTGGTCCATTACCAAGGAGCTTCAAGTAATTACAAAAAGAAACGTATAAATATCCCACACTGCATATGTCAACACACATGTGCATATACAGGTAGAAAAATATAAACTTTAAAAAAGTTAATGTTTCTAATCGTTGATAAGAGTATTTGTGTCTACTCTTCCTGAATTAAGTGTATACATATACAGGGCCGGCCTTAGGCTGATTGGACCGATTTGACACAATCAGGCCCCGCGCCATGGGGGACATTGAATAACTAATATATTTGACTGATTGCTTGATTAAAAGTGAATAAATGATGAAAATGGACCATTTTAATTTTTCACCCTAAGTTACGTTAATATACCAACACGTTAGTCCTTTTGCTGCTCTGCACAATAACCTTACGGGCCCTCGGCAAGAATCGCAATCGGACCCCGCGTTTGATAAGGCCGGCACTGATATATATGTATATAATATATATATATATATAATAAGGTGCTGGAAATATTCTCCGTCAACTCTCAGACAAGGTTGACACCTGGTGAACACATTATTAAACACTGTCTGACGACATTTCCTACCGCACTTTTCATACGATTTCATCCTCATATAGGTTTCCACAGTGAAAATGCGCTGTATTAAACTTTACTGCATACTAACGTATAGAAAAGATTACGTGACACTGTGCTTCAATTACAGCAGATAAAATAACCTGGACCGTGTGACTAAGTTGTCAGATGATGCAATGTGCCGTAAACGCGGCAGTAGGACTGTCGGTGTATGTCACCCAGCGACCATTAAACTTGCCATGTGTCTGGGTTCGGTTTTCAATTGGACATGCTGTATATTCTTCTTACTAACGAAATTACGATCTGTCGCTGTAAAGTGGCGACCACGTTCCTCATTCAGATGCTATATTTGCAGGAGCTGCACCGTATGTGTTCGAATAAACACCTGCCTTGTATAGATGGCTTTGAACTGCTGTCCATTTAAGATGCTGAATGTACGCTTCCTTAGTCCAGTGTTCTGTAACATGCACACGTGTGCAAGTCCCGTCTTGGCAGCGGTCCGAGCAGTCACTGGCAGAGCAAACCTCAGCTATAATTGCGGTTGATTGCATCTTCACGTTTCTGCTTACAGGCGCAGTTCTAGCGCTGCAGAGCATTGCACGACACCGCATGCAATTGATGCTGAGCTGTAGATAACTTCAGACGCCTTCTATAGTTCCAAACTTTAAACCTTTTAAATTAGCAGTCCGTAGATAATTTGAGGGTCTTCTTGTGGGACAGGTAGTAATTTTAAAATGATGTATCGGACCTTAAATTGTTGCTAAAATGTAATTCTTCAGAAACGTGTGGTTAGAAGAATTAAAGATGCCAATAAATAGCCGTCAAACCACAGCCCTTTACTGTGAAAACAAGATCATAGCTACGTGTTTCGGCTCATATAAGCCATCTTCAGGCTCTGCGCAAATACATAGTATAAAGAAAAACTGCATATGACTTAGCAGACTGTCAAACTGAGATTTCAATTTTATGTCACACATCAGTAGATTTGTCGCTCAGTATACTGACTAGGCTACGGGCTTGACAACCGAGAAATCCTATGGTTCTATTCCCGACAGTGACAAAAATTTTTCTCTTCTCCAAAATGTCCACACCGGCACCGGGGCCCACCCAGTCTGGGCACTTGGGGCTCCATCTCTGAAGATGAAGCGACCGGGGCGTCAAGTTCATTAATCGCCTCCATTCAGTGCCGAAGTGAAGAATGAGTGGCGTTATGCAGCCATTACCCCATACGCTTTCATGGCGTGCTCAGGGAACACGTTAGGCAAGGAAGGAAAGGCGGTGCCTACGCAGCTGGAACAGGCGCACTTTGTGCATGTGGGTAGGTTCACCTTAGTGACACTTGCCTGGTGCAATTCTTTGTTCTGACGGGGCATTAATTAAGCCTCCTATATTTCATTTGTTGTAAGACACCATACTTGAGGCTCCGGAGATATCATCGACAGTATTTTTTGGAGGGTAAGGTAAAGTTCACCCTAGAACAGGCCATGAAGGCCCAGAGAGGGAGTAGATGTATAGCTCTACTCTTTCTTTAACCTCGGCGCTAGATGGGGGTTCGACTCAGCCTCTAACAAAAATGAGTACCAGGAATATTTCCTGGGGTGTAAAGGCGGCCGGTGCGTAGGGTTGACAACCTTACCACCTTTATGTGCCGATTGTCTAGAAATCTGGGAGCCTCAACCTCCTGGAACCCTAAGGGCCTGTCCAGGCCTGTAATGGGGATTTCTAGATAAGGGTGGGTGGTCAACTCCACGCCCCGGCCGCTTTACCCCCGGGAATGACCCGGTACCCATTGTACAGGAAGCTGGGTAGGCCCAGGGCCGGTCTGAACTGGTGCTGAAAATGTCGCCTCCACCGGGATTCGATCCCCGGACCTTCCAGGTCGTAGCGAGTCGCTGTACTGACTACGCTATCCCGGCCCCCTTTTTGGAGGGTAATTTACTCATAGCCACATAAGAGAACGTTTTCATTGAATGTGTAGGTACAGTGTGAGTTTGTTTTATATCAGAAAAAACCGTAGAGGGCACATTTATGTTTATCACTTTTCTTAGCACCCGTCCAGACTGGCCCTGGGGCCTATCCAGCCTCCTGTACAATGGGTACCGGGGTCATTCCCGGGGGTAAAGCGGCCGGGACGTGGCGTTGACCACCCACCCTATCTACCGCCGAGGTTAAAGAAAGACTAGAGCTATACCCCTACTCCCCCTCTGGGCCTTCATGGCCTGTTCTAGGGTAAATTTTACCTTTTTACCATGGGCATGGCGGTAGGTCTATCTGTCTCATGTCTAACACATGGGCATAGCGGTAGGTCTGTCTGTTTGTCTCATGTCTGTCCCTGTAATGAAGGGAAGTGGAGTGGACTCAGATAGGCAGATTGTGGGTGTTGCGACGTGACGTACATGTCAAAGTAATTTGCCTGATGAGGCAATCAAGATGTCACGACCAACTGTAGTGTTGTTCTTAACACCAGTCCTTCACCACAGTCCATTCTGCCTCGACTTCGCAGCTGCTTGCTGCTCAAGAGCGAATGTAGAGACGGTATTCACTTGTTTATTGACGACATCCCTCGACTGCTAGTGAAGGTTTGTTGCCGTGTTTGCGAGAGCCCACCGTCAGTCTTCATCCTGCATCAGACAAATCCAGGCCACATCCTAACACCCGGTTTCCTTAACGCTGTCAAGACTAAACAAGAGAGGCAATGTAGCCTACGTACAACGTAACATTGAGGCGCGTTCGCGTAACCATTGTTGCTGTGGAAAAGCAAAATATTACATATTCTGAGTGTGTGTCTGTGGCCTTAGTTATCCGGCATGCAAAGATTATGCGCCGTATTATATTGTGATCTGTGGCCTGTCCGGCTGTACCATATTTTTATACATTATCTCACAAAAGGTAAGATTTTCGGAAAAACGTTATTGAACATAAAATACGTGTTTTGATTTTCTCTACAACTTTTGTCCGAAACATCTCTCATTATAAGAAGAATTGCGCCAGATATTATCATAAATGTACATAGGTCTTCATGTAAAGTACCCGTAATTCTTTGAGGATTTTAATGAAACTTGAATTTTCTCAACAAATTTTCGAAAAATATTCCATGAAAATCCGTCCATTGGGAGTCGAATTGTTCCATGTGGACGCACTGACGGACAGACAGGCAGACGTGACGAAGCTAATAATCGCTTTTCGATATTTTGCGAACGCGCCTCAAAAGTGGAAGTCGTTTACTATTCAGTGTTCCCCATACCAGTTTTGGGACTAACCCGGCTTCCTAGTCAGTGAGAACTGGGGCTCTTTCCGCGTGGTTAAAACGGGCGGGGTGTGAAACTGGGGACTCACCTCCATCTGCTAGTGTGGTTAAAATGTGTGGATTCGTACCGCCGTTGTCACATGGCGTGTTGCTTAATCAAGTACAGGACAATTGTGCCTTTGCAACAGTCGCAAGACTGAGTGTATACGCATTCGGAGAGATGGCCCCCTGAAGTTTTCTCAGTATTCATGTCACTGGCTGTGCGGTGGGGCGAACAATGCGGGTTGCGGCGGGTGTGCGTGTACGTGGCGTTAAACCAAGAGCAGACAAATTGCTCACATTAGTGTCTCTATTAGCGTGACAAGAGGCAAATGTTACGTCACTGTAGAAAATATCTGTACTGTAAACACAGCATGAAATGTTGACGGAGACTGGGCACGTACGTCATAAGTGAGAGGGAAATGTTCAAAAAAGGGTTCAACTTACTTAAAATTTACAATCCCTAGATGAATTTTGGATGAGGTTTAGAGTTATTTAAGGAATAGTTATTACAGATATTTGTAGAAAAATTTGATAAACTGAACTATAGGCCTATCTTGCGAATTATACACCACGAAGTCATAGGCGTGTATAAATATGATACCTTTTATGTATATATAAAACAACTCCTTGCTTTACGCCCCTTTGTTTTACGCCTCTTTGCTTTAACGACCGTTACCAATTTAAACAACTTCTTAATTTATGCCCTGTAATTTTTGTTTAACGCCCTTTGGCTGTTTTACTTGCATATTTCAGCAGTTTTTTCTTATGGGAACGTTATTTTTTATTTACGCTCACTTTTTTCAGGAACACAACTAGGTCGTAAATCAAAGGCTTAGTGTATGCCTGTAGTATATACATTTATAGACGCTTTGTAAAGTGTGGTGCTGTAATACATTCCCTGAACAAAGAATCAAAATGTTCTACTCCAAAATGATATGCCCGACAGGCTAAATATTTTGTTCCACCTTTGTAGTTGCGTCCAGGACGCAGTAACAACTATGTGACAGACACAAGGTGTATGAGTCCTGTGGTACAGTGGGCTAAAGGCCCCCTGATAGGCAGGGCAGGGACTCTGCTCTTTGTCCACCGCACCCACATCAGCCGTCGGTCCCACATAGCGTCCTATGCAGTGGGCACCGGAGGTTCCTTCCCGAAAGTAAAGCAGACGGAGCGTGAAGCCTTGAGGTTAAGAATACCTCCATAAATAACACTACGTATTTCGTCTGACACAATCTCTATTTGTAATTATTTTTTCAAACACTACATGTTTCGATCAAGCCGATCATAATCATGTGTTTGTTATACAAAAAGTTAAAACTCAAGGCATAAACAAACACCTGATGATGACCGGCTTGATCGAAACATGTAGTGTTTGAGGTCATAATAATAATAAATAAAGGTTGTGTCAGACGGAATACACAGTGTTATTTATGTAAGTCTATATACATATACTAGTGGTTAGCGTGCTCGCCACTGGACCCAAGGTTTGCGGGTTCGATCCCGACCGAGGTCGATGGATTTTAAGGGTGATAAAAATCCGGAGCACCACTTCCTTCGGAGGGGAAGTAAAGCCGTCAGTCCCATGCCGTAGATTTACGGCATGTAAAAGAACCTTACGGGCATGAATAAAAATGTTACGTAAGCTAAATTCAAAGCCTCCATTTCTCACCCAAGTCTCCTGACTGCCTGCCAGATGGCTCTGGCGGACACATCAGGATCGATAGAATAGTAACGCGGCCAGTTGGCCAGTCACCAACTGCCACGAATGCACACGACTTAGTAACCTCGGAAAGAGGAGGCAAGAGGAGGCCCGAGCCCATATAGGGCTTTTGAGCCGTGGTTATTTATTATTATATTATATACATAACGGGATGGATAGCGTCAAATTAAGAATACCTCCACTCTAAATAAGTAAATAAATAAATAAATAAAATGAATAGACTTTTGACAAATGCTCCTGTTTGCCCAACGTTACGACTTTATAGCATTAAGAGTCTTGATCGTCGCCATATTTATATGTTGACTTAGAATGTATATTCATAAAAGATATATCGGTATGTTTTTTATCTTTCCACTTGCCAAGTTTCACATGTCTAGCTCCAATACTTAATTAATAATAACCATCACACTAATAAGATGTGTAGCAAATTTTCGAATGGCAGCCATTTTGTTATTCAGCATTTTACAAATCATTTTCTAAACCAGAGCTGTGTATTTGTCAGATCTCTCATTTAATACTCCATTTCAGGACCATAAATTAAGTGGCGCTAGCGTCGCTCCTACGTCATAAATTTGTGGTTTCGCCTGGATTGTACGGAGGTCGCTGGAAATGGCATCAATTGACATAACATTCTTTCCAAATTTAATGAAAATTAGTCAGTTTGTTCCGAAGTTGTCGTGACACGCGCTTGCAGTTATGCATATCACCGGTTGTGTTTTACAATAAGGTCTGTACACAGTAGGCTACATTAATACAGTCGAACTCGGTTATAACGACATCAGTTTATACGACACCTCGTCTATAGCGTCAGATATTCTGCGGTACCAATTAATTCCTCACTGTTAACCATAACATTATTCTGCTCGGTTATAACGACACTCGTTTATAACAACACAAAATATCCAGTCCCTTTAATGACGTTATAACCGAGTTCGACTGTACTTTATTTTACACACAGTATAGTGATTTCACAATTGTCTTTTAGGGAAGAAAAATAGGATAAAATGCGTATTTTGAAATTAAAAATTGAAACATTTTTGTATCTAGCGAATCAGTCGGACTAAACACGTACTTGAGACTGTTATTCAGATCTACAAACAAACAAACAAACTAACTCCATGGAGCAGAGTCCTTCTTGAGAAGCTAACAGGTCGTCAGCTAGTCAAGAAATTCCCCGCGTTTTGTGGAACCCGAAGGTTCATTGCCGCATTCACAAGAGCCCGCCATTTAAGTGAATGTCCCTTTTCTTTGCGTCAGCCTTTGTAAGCTCCATGGCGCAAGCGTGATTGGGAAGTCACGTAACAAAAGCTTTTTGCTAAACAATTCCTATTCGCCACACAAAGGAATAGATTTCGAAGAAATTAGCTTTGTGTTTCTGTGCACTGGGAAGTGGTTAAGACTGAGCTATGATCCTGGCAACTGCACTGCGCTATGTTATTCTTGTTGCTGCTTTGCACCTCGTAGTCAATGCCCTCGCGCTAGATAGGCCTAACTCAGGGAGTGAGAATTCGAATAAATTAACCGGTTTAGGGAGTTCTGTAGGTCATGCAGTTGTACTGTGGAGCTGTAGTGAACGGCGAGGAGGAGATCACAGATTACACCTTCAGCGTGTCTGCGCATGCGGAAGAGGATGATGACGTTAAGTGGCACTGATCGGCCCACCTGGTCCATCCTACTTACACTGTCGTACTGACTTTGCCACAAATATCACACCCAAGGAAATCCATTTACCTGTGTTTACTATATTGTACCACCTGCATTTAAAAGGTAAAAAACAGAAAAGCAGGCCTGGACAGGCCCTGAGGGTTCCAGGAGTTTGAGGCTCCACGATTTCAAGACAATCGGCAGATGGTGATAAGGTTGTCAGCCCTACGCACCGGCCGCCTTTACCCCTCAGGAATTATTCCTGGTACTCATTTTGTGGGCCGGGATAGCGTAATTAGTATAGCGACTCGCTACGAGCTGGACGGTCCGGGGATCGAATCCCGGTGGGGGCGAGATTTTCAGCACCCGTCCAGACCGGCCCTGGGGCCTATCCAGCCTCCTGTACAATGGAACCGAGTCATTCCCGGGGGTAAAGCGGCCGGGGCGTGGCGTAGACCACCCACCCCATCTAGCGCCGAGGTTAAAGAAAGAGTAGAGTTATACCTCTACTCCCCCTCTGTTCTAGGGTGAACTTTACCTTTACCTTTACTCATTTTTGTTAGAGGCTGAGTCGACCCCAGGCCTATAGTACGGCTGGAAGGTTTATGTCAATGAAAAATTCCAGCGACTCAATCGGGAATCGAACCCGCGACCTTCCGGCTTGTAGCGCAGTGCCTCAACCAACTGCGCTACCGCGTGCCCCACCACCTGCATTTACAATAAAAAATGCTGTTAACCTTTTAAAACCCAGTGGTTACTATATGTACCACCAGGTTTAACATTCAACAATTCTACGTTCTGCCCACGCAGTGTATTTATGTGTTTTGTGTGGATCTCAGAACAAACAGCGATTATTTCCCTATACAGCATTAACTGATTAGTTTTTATAACCGAGACGGAGTGTGTTTACTGCGTGGTACGAGCTGTAGCCCTTTAAAGCCCAGTGGTTACTATATGTACCATCAGGTTTAACATTCACAAATTCCACGTTCTGCCCACACACTGTATTTATGTGGTTTGTATGGATCTCAGAACAAACAGCGATTATTTCCCTATACAGCATTAACTGACAGATAAATTCTAAAAGTTTCTGACGATGGTATGTAGCATTGAGAACTGATTGGTTTCTGGACCTTGTCCATCGTCCGGAAATCTACAATAACGACGTTTCGGGAGCTGGATCTGCTTCCGTCCTCAGGTGAAGGGAGCTAACCTCAATCACTGGATTGAGGTTAGCTCTATCTAAGGGACCCAACAGAGTAGGTGTCTCCCTCTCCATTCACCTGAGGACGGAAGCAGATCCAGCTTCCGAAACGTCGTTATTTTAGATTTCCGGACGATGGACAAGGTCCAGAAACCAATTAGTTCTCAATTCTTAACTGATATGTGTTTATAACCGAGACGGAATGTGTTCACTGCGCGGTACGAGCTGGGTCTTCAAATCGGACAGATCCAGTTTCGTCCTTTAAAGGTTAGCTATGGAAGCACGCAGTGTTTACAGGGCCATCATTGCGTCAAATGCAAGCAGTCCAGCACAGTTTTGTTTATTGCTAAAACAAATGTTTTTGTTTTAACCATTAAGAAATTGGAGGCGGTACTGTTGCATATGTTCCTCTATATTTTAATAGTAGTAGGCCGATGACGGATTTCAAGCCGAAACGTGTAGTTCTTGTTGTTAAAGACAAATAATTTTGTTTTATCAGCGAATAAACTTGTGTTTGACGCAAACAAATTAATATGCACTGTCCGACACGTTGTATTTATCCGCTGCGTGTGATTCTCACAACAAACAGCGCTTGTTTCCGTATACAGAACTGACCGAATGGTTTTCGTAGTGGTGAGGTCATGTGTTGCCTGAGAAGCAGAAATTGAGTATTTAAATATAATTCTGATCAATTTCTTATTATCAGTCGCCGTGCCGGGACTCAGGCTTGTAATCGCCGGCCTGTCGACGTGGAGGAACGGGTTCGATCCCGGCCCAGTCCGTGTGGGTTTCTTAGTGGACAAAGGAGCACTGGGACAGGTTTCTCGCCGAGTACTTCGGGTTTCCCTTGTCGGTATCATTCCATTAACGCTCCATTTTTATCTTCATCTTAATACGACTTTTATCAAAAAGACGAACGGACGAAGCCTGGGAACCTTCAAGCAAAGCATTCTGTGTCTCATGTCAGGGAGCATTAGACAGATAAGTATTTTCATGTTTTTAGGAGCGTTCACAAAATTGCGAAGAGCTTCTATCAGCTTCGTCATATCTGTCCGACCATCTGCATGGAACAACTTGGCTTCCACTGGACGGATTGTAATGAAAATTGATATTTGAAGATTTTTCGAAAATTTGTATAGAATATCAAGTTTCATTAAAATCTGACAAGAATAGTGGGTACTTCGTATGAAGACCTCTGAACATTTATGGTAAACTAGTGGACCAGGGCCTCTTCTTTATCTAGGCTTAACGATCACACTCAGACACACACCGCACTCGGTAGGACTCCTCTGGACGAGTGATCAGGCCGACGCATACCTCTACCTCACAACACTCATAAGAGACAGATATCCATGCGCCCGGCGGGATTTTTTTTTTCCCCTGTCCCATTTTTTCCTTTGATCCATTTTATACTTTTAAATCCTTCTGTCCTTCATGTTCCATACTGCTGTCCTTATACAACAACACAACACAGACATCCATGCCCCCGGCGGGATTTTTTTTTTTTTTTTTTTTTTTTTTTTTTTTATTTACTAATTCCTGGGGTTTCCCCTTTGATCCATTTTTGTTCTGTATTAATCCTTTTTTCGTCCTTTTCATGTCACTTACGGTCCACAACCGTCTTTTTACAACACAACACAAACATCCATGCCCCCGGTGGGATTCGAACCCACAATCCCAGCAAGCGAACGGCCGTAGACCCACGCCTTAGACCGCACGGCCACTGGGATCGGCATTCGAACCCACAATCCCAGCAAGCGAGCGGCCGTAGACCGACGCCTTAGACCGCGCGGCCACTGGGATCGGCAGATAGGTAGATAGATAAGCAATAATGTGAACACAACTCTAATTAAACACACCACCACCACTACCACCACCACCAACAACAACAAAGCTGCTAGTTGCAAAAGGCAGATAAGCCGGTACTTGGTGAGACTTCGTTTTCTTTTAACTGTAAATACTGTGTACTCTCGATTATCCGCTCTCGATTGGAAGTTGCCAGTGACAAAGGTTTTGAAACAACACGATTTAGCGCCGAATGCTCGAACAAAATCCTCAATACAAACAAACTCAATGACTGTTTACGTAAACAGTAACCGTCAGCTATATACTCGTATGTATTGTGTACATGATACATAAATTACAGTTTTATGGTTTGTTTGTGGCTCAAAAAAAGTACATGTTTTGGATTATCCGTGTTTCTCAGTTATCCGTGCGCCCCTCTCCACCATTACCGTGGATAATCGAGAATACACTCACTCTAGTTCAGAACTTGACATGGACATAACTTTGAAAGTAGCGACCACTTGCATTGTTTTCTTCCTCAGGTGAAAGGCACAGAATGGACAGGCACCTAGCATTGTCATTCTTTCTACTTGTGATCAAAATCCTCTCACCAGTCAGCTCGAAGACGTACGAAACGGCATCAGTGGGTGAGTAAATGAACAACTGATCTTATTGCAAAATACATTTTTTTCCATGTCTCAACAGCCCCTAGTGGACCAGGGCTCCTCATTACCGAGGCTTTACGATCACACTCAGTCAGACACACCTCACTCGTTAGGACTCCTCTGGACGAGTGATCAGCCCGTCACAGAGACCTCTACCAGATTACACACAATACTCAAAAGAGACAGACATCCATGCCCCCGGCGGGATTCGAACCCACAATCCCAGCAACAAGCGGCCGCAGACCCACCCCTTAGGCCGCGCGGCCACTGGGATCGGCATTGCAAAATATAACAGTGTTAATAGTTGATATGAAAAATATCTAAGGTACATTAAATTTGATTAAATTCATTAACATAACACCAATCTTTAGAAATGTTAGGCTTCAACATATAAAAATGTTTTTGTGCCATATACTGAATAGTGTAAGGACCATTGAAATTTTATGGCAATAATTTGACAATTGCCATCTCCAGCTACAGTTAACGGCCATTCATTAACACTATTAACTCATGACGTAAATACGATATGTATGTAGATATGTGCGCCATGGTGTTGAAAAGCTCTTGTAAGACAGTTTAATGGGATAAGTTGTGGTGCTGTCTTAAGGTAAGTGTTTAACAGCAAGGGGTGAGACTCAAATACTGACTGAAGGGTAGAGGTATAATGTAACTAAATGGTTCATGGCAGTCAGCACAATAATATATACTTGTGTGTTTTGACTAGAGCTAGCTGCCGGCAGCCAGCCCGTAGTTTCTGTGAAATACTGTATATTCCTACGTGCAATGCTCAAGTGCTATTACCTTTAGGATCCTAAGTCAACACAGCAACGTAATGTGGAATTACAAATATTGGGACTAATATACTTACAGTATTTAGAATTCTGTTCACGTATGTTCACGGTTTGTTTTTAGGCAGGTTCGCAAAATTTCGAAAAGCGACTGTTAGCTTTGTCATGTCTATTTGTCTGTCCGTTCGTCCGTATGAACAACTCTGCTCCCACTGGACGGATTTTCATGAAATTTGATATTTGATTATTTTTCGAAAATCTGTCGAGAAAATTCAAATTTGATTAAAATCTGACAAGAATAACGGGTACTTTACATGAAGACCTATTCACATTTATGATAGTATCTCGCTGAATTTTTCTTATAACGAGAATTGTTTCAGAAAAAAGTTGTACAGGAAATCAAAACACATAGCATGCTCAGTAATTTTCTCCGAAAATCGTGCCATTTATGAGATAATATGGAAAAATATTGTAGAGCCAGACAGGCCACACATGACACTATAATACAGTGCATGCGCTTTGCATGATGGATAAATAAGGCTACAGACACACTCTCAGAATATGTAATTCTTATTGCTTTCCCACAGCAACAATGGTTATGTGAACTTGCCTCAATATTACACTACAAGTACATTGCATCTCTTGTGTCATAGTTTTTGCCCATAGTACTTTTACATGGGTTACCCTTCTCCTTAGGTAACTACACAGTGTTATGATCTATTTTGAAGTATTAAGTGCTGGGCAATATGTTCCTAGCTTCACTGTGTTTTTAATTGCAATTACATGTTGTGTTATTGGCAGGCGTTGTGTTCTGTGTGTGCCGAAGCATGTGGTTTTTCCATTTTAGTAAGTACTTATTATTCCACACAAAGCTGGTGTAATAACTTGGGATCTGAAAGTTAACAGGAGCTGGGCATTGCGTGTAGAAGTGCATTTCACATAAACTATATTTTGCCTGCAGACAAATAACAGCAAAATGAAGATAATAAAGTATATATGGCTGTGCCAACTGTTGTAAACTATGTAGTTGTTTTATGTCGCTATCTGAAGAACAGTGGGATGTCTCAATGCAAGTCTGAAGCATAGATGCGTCTCACCGCCATACACTGCTTCCACCTTATGCTCCCACCCATAACTACTAACAAATCTGTGACCGCTACATAATGACACAATGGCTAGGCTTAAGCATCGACATGAATAGAAAATATTATAAATATTTGTGTTGAATTGTGTCAGGTGTGTTGATTGACCTTCATATCCGTGGTGCTGGAAGCTCTGGAGACTTTACCCCATTGCACCCTCAGTGTGGTGCTCTAAATCTACCAGCTGTGCAGTATGTCCTGGCTGCTAAGTGGGCTGCGGAGGTGATCAACAACCAGTCGGTTTCTCAGGGTATAAAGTTTGGTAAGTAATGTGTCCATTGGTATAAACTGCGATCGAATTACCTGAATGAATATTGTACCTCATCGCAAGATTAAGGGACAGGAGTAGTCATGCATTAACTCAGTGTCAGTAGAACAGGTTAAGACTCTTCCTACCATGCCTGGAAGACATGCTAGGAGTGGCAACTCACATAATCACACATGTACACATTATTCTTTAACTTGTATTTGTAAGTAACAACGTAAGTTATTAGTCATTTACTCTGTCACAGTGGTAAGCCTCACAAAAAGACAATATTTGTAAAAACAGATGAGTTACTGGAAACTGTGGTCTTTATTTCTCTTAATATAAAATTTTACATAAGTTGCATGTGCTGTATTACTGTATTTAATTTTTCAACTTTATCACTAACAAAGTTCTCAACCTTTTTTTTTTTTTTTTTTTTTTTTTTTTTTTTTTTTTTTTTTTTTTTTTTTTTTTTTTTTTTTTTTTTTTTTTTTTTTTTTTTTTATATAACATGGTGCAAGGAGCTCCAATTTTCCTAACCTGTCTATAATTCCTGTTTTGTACTTTCAGCAATTTATTTAGGTGTGGGACATGAAAATATGGGTAGTTATTTTCAGAATAGTTACTCAAAAACCAACCTTACTCAGCAACAGAGGCAGTGATTGAGAAGCTGAGAATTTAAATGGAAGAAAATTAGAAGTACTGGTCGAATTATTCCGTTGATGTGATATGGCACTTGTGGAGTGCATATAATAAGAAGTCTACACACTAGCAGGAGACCAACTGTATAGCCTACAGCTAATATAAAGGTCACACCAAGTTTCATGTGCATTTCTGATCCATTTTATGCTATACACACAATGTTAATTTCAGGTATTGAGGTATTTGATACCTGTGACATGAGAGATGTTGCAATGAGAGATGTGTATTTTGCTGTGAAGAATGCTCTGGAACCTCGAGGGAAACTTCCTTTATTAGGTAAATACATCGTCTTAATAAGGATTCTCAGTGATTCCTACAGCATGAACCTGAAGTTATGTGGATTATAATATATCTGGTAATGGTTTAGTGTCAGAACAAACACCAGCAACCCTCTTCAATAAATTTAAAGAAACGTAGTGCATAATACATCAGGAGCGCCATAATACAGATTCTACATGAAATGTGTCTTCTAAATACAGGCTAGATATCCATTTAATTTTCCTTATTTGAACTGCAACTGAACGGCTTCCTAACTGTTCTTTCCTGTACTTCATTTTTAGATTTGAATAGTGCTTTCTCAAAAATATGTTATTACCGTAACAATTAATATGTTTATAAAATGTATTGTTTATTTTATTCTAATTATTCAGAACAACACAACATAATATTTTCAGCTTTTAGTAATGGGTGTGGACAACACATTTAATGAACATTATGAAATTATAGGTGGAAAGGTAACAGTTGTCGGAGTACAAGGAATGTTAATGTACATCTGTGCTACACTGATGTTCTCCATTCATGTTGCAGGGCATGTGGAAATGACAGTTTGAAAGTAATAAATTCATGTTTCATACCTCTAGGTTTAATTGGAATGGGAGATCCAGAAGTGGTGGGTGAAACAGTAATGACACTTCATGCTTTCAACATTCCATTAATATTAGCATCACCGCGATTAGCAGATTCAGTAATTCAAGAAGGGAACATACTAACCACAGCTCCAGATATGAGCAGTGTTGTCCAGGTGAGGATTGTGCTAACACCTCCTGCCGTATTAGTTAAATGCGTCTTCATCTGCATGACCTACAGCATATGGGACTGTTGAGATCTGGAACAGGACTGCAGGAGTAAAATGACCTGATGAGAGCAGCAGTGAGCTGGCAGCCGTTAATGATGTATCATATTCAGGTGTAATTTTACTCCGTTGTTCATACGTTTATCAAAACATTTCTATTGATGAAACCTATCAGTGCACTGCATAAGACATTGTTAAATAGCCCATAAATTTGTGACCAAATATGTGTGTTGGGCGGGAGGTGCGTATGTGCATGTGTGTGCGTGGGGATATATTACCATACAGATAATGTATGTTTGTCATAATTATTATGATATGCAGAGTCTAGCAACAGCACTGCCATCAGTGCTCAGTTCATGTTGTACTCAGTTGTAGCACTGTTAGTGGGATACGGCAAAGTTCAAACCACCTCGAACCCCACATTTACTTTTTGGCACAAGAAACTTGGATAATTGAAGGTCCAGTTTTATCTCTCTACCTAATTTATGTCTTATTTTTTCAGTAAAATGTTTGGTGACCACAGTAGGTATCAGAAAGGAGTTTGTTATTTGGGGATGAAGTTATTGAGTGAAAAAAGTTTATGTCCTGATATAAAAGCATTTAAGCCACTATTTAAAAGAGCACCTATCATCTTCCTTCTTCTAATCTGCTCAGGGAAAAATTCCATTATTTCCATGAAAATTGATGCTTTTGCTGTGACACTGTAAAGTGCTGTTTACTGTGATTTCATGTTGAGCATTTGAGATGGGTATTGAAACACTATAAATGGACTGCTATTACACATCTGTCTGTGTATTTAATACAAGTATTCTATTTCATTGCAACACATCCTATATTCTTGGATTAGTCTATTGGAAATATATAGAATGAAATATATTCCATCCTATTCAATTTTGTTCTATTTTAGCAGTACAGCTTCCAGTGTAACACATTTCTTATGTTTGTTGCAGCCTGTATTGGCAGTGGGTAGACAGCTGGGCATTACATCGGTTAGTCTCATTTCATCCTGCTCTCACAGTATTAAAAAGTTTAGACAGACTGCTATGGACATGGGCGTTCTGGTTGGCCGTATCCTGCACATCACTAAACATTCCAAAGTCATTGGAGATGTTGTGAAAAAATTTCTTGAAGAGTCAGTAAGTAGAATATAATCTATTTGGAAATTCTAACTAAAACTGATGTTTTGGTAATCTTAACATATACCAACTGTCCATATCTACTGTGTTTGGTCCATCCCTTTTGTTATTGTGCACATCACAAATTCATTGTTAGGTTCTTGATTCTGACATTTGCTCTAATTTCTCCCTTTTACTTGTTATCATACTGCTTGCATGTGTATATTCATATCAAATTTTTCCTGGATAAAAGGATTAATATTATTTCATTCGATGACCTGGGTAATGGAGGAACTGGGACTTGTTTTCCTGTAGTGGTAAGAGATTTTTATCTTCTCCAAAGCATCCACACTGGTTCTGGGGCCCACTTAGCCTGCCACTTAATGGGTAGCAAAGGCGTTATCCCCGGGTGTACAGTGGCTGGGATGTGAAGGTGACCACTCACGTCCGTTTGGTGCTGAAGATAAATGTGGGTGTATGGAGCTATACCTTCACTCCCCCACATGCCTTAAATAAGTATTTGGACAGTTTTATTCTTTTATGTCATTAAAGTAGGTACAAATGATAATCATTATAAGGTTGTTACAGGTTTGAGCTCCTAAAATAACTAGAATATAGAAATTACCAGAAGTAAAGTTAGATATGACACTTGGTATGAATTTCATTGTTTTGTTCTTCTGTACTGTGTTCATTTACAGTTTATCCTTTTCAGCTAAGATTCATGCTTGAATATTTTATAATGTTGTTATCATGGCCAAGCAGATATCTCTAAGCTGTCTCATTTTATTGTAAAATGCGTGAGTATCATATAAATTGTCATTATCAGACTAAAGGAATGTTAAAAATTGGGCTGACATTCAGCATGTGGAGATATCTTACCTTGTCCCTTATGCAGGTTTTCAATTTGAAGATGTTTTATTGTGGCACAGGTTTGCTTAGGTTCGTTCAGTTTTGATTATATTGGGTTAGTATTCTTTAGGGATTTTGTGTGGAAAAACAAAATTCACAACTTCTTATCTAAGTGGATTGCATGCTGGTCTTCTAAAGTCCTCTGTGCACAGTGTTCTGAAGGTTTTCTGAAGACTGATTATGTTCAACTTCACTGTGCAACTGAGGAAGTTTTATGACATCAGGTGTCAGTTACGTAGATATTTCACTTACTGAATGAAAGGCTGATATTATAAACAAATGAAGAAATTACTTCAAAGAAAAAATTTTTAAAACATTAAAGCAAGTAATTGCCATAGTTAAAATTTCCATGTGTTAGACTTATCAGATTATCAGCTACTTCTAATGACGGCGTTGCCACGAATTGTTTGCATAAATGCTGTTTGCTGCATATTTATCCTTCCCTTGTACTGTCAAAAATATCTATGAAGTTTGTATTTGCTGCTGTTTCTGACATGTATGTTTGTGATAATGGTGTTACATGACAGAATGCAGGGATTCTGTGATACGTATCACCAGTGGCAAATCTTGATCCAGAGGTCAGGTCTAGCAGAAGGGTACACAACACCTTTCAATTACCCTTCTGCTAGAACTGACCTCTGGATCAGGATTTGCAAATGCATGTCACATATATTAAGAAAGTTTCAGTGTTAACCTTTGTTTAAATGGGTAGTGATCTTTATTTATATTCTACTAGAAAGTATCCTTCTTATAATCAGAAAGAAAATTTACATCTTGAATGATAAAATTTTGCGTGTGGTTTAATATGCTCAGCAGGTCAAGCAGGAAGGTGGATTTTGTTGACCTGAGCAACTATCCACCATGATGCAGCTAATAACTAAACTGAAATTAAGGGTAAAACACTGAAACAATGCTAATTAAGTCTTACAAACATTTTAACAGGTCTAAAACATTTGCTTGATATTTGCATAAAGATTTCAGTGACAGTAATTCATAATTAAGTTGGCACTGACATGAATCCATTCAAAATAATGAAAACAGCTGTAATGAATTTCAGGAAGCAAATGAAACAATAGCTTTGATTCTTGATCCAGAAGAGATATACGCACTAGCACAGCACCTGAGAAGCTACAGACTGCATAAACACGTATTATTAACTGGTACGATTGGCCTTGATAAGAATTTATTGAAGTTATGGAAGAATATATTTACTGGAGGGTACCTCATAGAACCCCACATGCCTGAATTACCAGACTTCAGAAAATATTTCCTTGATAAATTGGAGGTAAGTAAGAGACATTTAAGTATATGAGCACTGATGTGGTTTATTGTATCCCTTTCACAACAAATCTCCATACAGCCTCTTTAGAATAGGTATCAATGAACAGCCACTGTCATCAGAGTCTACATCTGTGGGCTGTTCTAATGAAATGCAATATTTAGATTCTTTCATGTTATCTAGTAGTAGTAGGCACAAAGCTTATCCGGGCAATTAAACTGTTTATATCGTAAATGGGTCTGGAAAAAGGAGATGCTTTATTGGCATTGCTTTTCAATCAAGGAAGAATCAAGCAAACCAGGAAGGACTGAAATTGAATGGTGTGCATCAGCTTGTGGTTTATGTCGATGATATTAATTTATTGGGTGAAAGCATATCTACTCTAAAGAAAAACCCAGAAGCTTTATAAGTCACTAATAAGGGAAATGGTCTAGAGGTAACTGCTGAGAAAACTAAGTGTGTGGTCATGCCTCGTGAACAGAATACAGGGCAGTATCACAGCAGAAAGACAGGTAATATATACTTTGAAAGTGTGGAAAAGTTAAAATATCTGCGAAAAAAGTTAAAATATTTGTGAAAACCTCTAACATATAAAAATTGCATTCATGATGAAATTAAGAACAGATTGAAGTCGGGAAATACTTGCTATCATTTGGTGCAGAATTTTTGTCTTCCAGTTTGCTATCAAAAACATAAATTTTAAAATATATAAAGCTATAATTTTGCCAGTTTTCTGTATTGTGTGAAACTTTGTCACATATTGAGGGATGAAAGTAGGCTGAGGGTGTTTGAGAACAGGGTGCTGAGGAAGGTATTTGGGCCTAAGAGGGACGAGGTAACAGGGGAGTGGAGAAGACTACATAATGAGGAGCTTTATGATCTGTACTCCCCACCAAATATCATTTGGGTGATCAAATCAAGAAGAATGAGATGGGCGGGGCATTTGGCACGTATGGGGGACAGGAGAGGTGCATAGAGGATTTTGGTGGGGAAACCTGAGGGAAAGAAACCACTTGAAAGCCCTAGGCATAGATGGGAGGATAATATTAAAATGGATTTTCAGGAAGTGGGATGCAGAGGAATGGACTGGATTGATCTGGCTCGGGATAGAGACGGATGGTGGGCTCTTGTGAAGGCACTAGTGAACCTTTGGTTTCCATAAACTGTAAGGAATTTCTTAAGTAGGTGAGAAACTATTAGCTTCTCAGGAAGGACTCTACTCCATGGAGTTAATTAGTTATATTATAAATAAGGGGATCTGGTTGTGGACACTCATTCAGAAACTTTTGTGTTCAGTCTGCAGTCAGATCTATAGGAATGCGTTGATTTTTCTGCTGTCACGTGTATCAAATATAAAGCTTTTGGAACATGAAGACTGTCACAGTGCCACATCCCAAAAGTCTGTAATATTAATACCACTGCTGTGAGAATGTCAAATTTGAGATATGTTCTCTATGTTACAATGTAATAAATGCACTTTGTATACTTTCAGACTGCCTCATCCAGCAACGACTCACTAGTGCATGATTACATAGAACTGATGTATGACTGCAAGTGGAACTGGAACAATGATCTTCTGAGTGTGGCAAGAGATTGCCGAACATTACGAGAATCAGAACTGTCTGAGAAGCTTCAAATTGCTCCTGAGGTAAACCATGTTTAACACTTTACATGCCAGAGAATACAACTGCTGCAGCTACAACTACTACTTTTTGTCTTTCTCATCTTCTATCATGATTTCCATTGATATGAAGATTGATGGACAAGAATTCTGCACTCTTGCTAGTGAAGTGGCCGAAATAATAAGTTAAGCTTACAAGTTAGTAACGCTTGTCGTCTGCAACAAGTTATTTGGGACCGACATGCCACAGTATGCTAACTATGAAACTTAAAATCATAACATTCAGCTAGACCTGCATTCTTTGTATTTGGCCAGTTCTTTTTGGTAGGGTTCTTGATGTCCATTTGGCCAATGCATATAGCTGTTGTAAGTTTCTTTCTTTATATGAACTTATACTCATTGGCAGCACTGAAGGACACATAGTTCATTGTCCTGTTCTTTGTTTATTTCAAAATTTTTTATTTTATCCTTACTGATAGTAACTAATATTTTGTATTTTCAGTGCCTGAAACTGAACTCAGACCCTCTCGCTTATGATGTAGATGCTGTGGTACTGAGCTAATGCTGTTGTAGCCAGTTCTTTGCCTTGTTTTATTCTGCAAGGAACTGATACGTATATAAACAGAGAGCACTCTGTGGCAGCACATTTTATTCTTAACACTTGCTGTCTCTTTATCTTGATCACTGAGCTCTACCTTCTGTTTGAAAATCTTTGATAACATAGCCCAGAAGTTCTTGTGTAGCTTGTACAAGTAAGTATGGCAGTAAAATGATCAGTACTCAGTGAAGCACACTCCAAGTCAATGGACAATAAGTTTAATTCTAAAGAAACAAAGATATTTAAGTACGGTCTATGTATCTCCCAGCAAAGTGCATACATAGAATCTTCCATTTGAAACTGAGATTGATCTGAAAATGGCAGTAACAGAAGTGAGCCTGATATTATATCATGGAATAGGAAATGCTTCAAATTAACAAAAGTCATCAGTTTTGTAATTATGTTGGCAAATTTAAAATAAAACCATGTTGCTTGACACATCTTCATTTCACCCCTCATCTGTGTTGCCCACTCCCAAATACTTCCTTCTGTTCACTTTTTCTTACATACAGTACGAATTTCTTTTTTCCTTTCTTTTCTCACATACAAATACAGCGGCCATCAGCAGTGTGTACGAACATGATTTTGAGGACATGTAATAAAACCACAGTATTGCTTCTTTGGCAGAGAAAGTGTTCATTTACCAAACATAATTCAAGTAACTCTCTGTTTTTACATGTGTTAATTACAGAAATAGTTGCAATATTTGTAATATGCACTGAATGTGAAATTCAACATAAATCTCAGGCCTGACAAAAATCACAGAATTTAACATTTCTCCACATCCTCCTTTTAATTCGAGCCTTGCAATATCATTGTTTATGCTGATGCTATGACCTTATTTCATTCTTGTGTAAGGGAGAACCTGAAGAGTTGTGTTTCATCTTGCTGCTGGATATTGTGCATTTTCTATGAGAAAATTCTGTTTTCAGGTAACATTTGTTGTGAAAGCTGTATCTGCATTCTCTGCGGCTGTATTCCTCGTGCAGGTGGAACAGTGCCAAGGACAGAACTTGTCTAAATGTTCGCACATTTCAAACATCAACCTTCAGCAAGAGATCTTGTCAACGCTGTCACGGCTGAGTTTCACTTCACAACAAAAGGCTCCATTTGAGCTCCAGGGAACAAGTATACATGTTACACACGATGGACAGCTTATTTCAAACAAATATGTTATCTTTCATATTCGAGACACAGGAGATGTGAGTGGGGTGAGTTCTAACTACATGTACTAGGATAACCTTCACTGTTTCATAGTGATGAGAGCACCTTTGACCTTGACATTTTGGGTAGTGTCCCTAATCCCCGGGCTAAACTTGTGGAGAAAATGTACAGGTCTTATCAAAAACATACATCTTTATCATGCATCTATAACTTGCCACTGGTCACCATTTAAGTGTTTAGCTTCTAACAAGCCTGAAGTCACATTTATGCACAGCTCTAAACAGATTTCATTTCAGCCGAATGTATCTTAAATTAGAATACTTTGATTATTTGTTGTGGTAATCCAGTGGTCTGAATTCCACCTATATGACCACTGATAAGGTCAGACCTGTTCTCTTGAGTTGACTACAGCAGTTACACTTTCTCTCATCTTTCATCACTGCTGCCTGGCTAACCAGAATAACATAGAAGAACACCATATGTTATGAACACTGTATATTCAAATTGTGGAAACCATTCTATGCATTGTAATGTTACCAAGTTTCTAAGTAAAAATTAAATACAGCACAACTTATATCACAAGCAGTTTGAAAACATTTTAAAACCTTTGGTGGAACTTGAAATTAATTTTCCACTTTCATATTTATATGAATATGATTTTGTTATAATTGCAGATTGGGTGGTACTCCAATGATCAAGGTCTTATTCTGGATTATAATGCTGGACCGGTTATGCTGCATTTTTTGAATGGACAAAGGAAGGATTCAAGTAATGAGAAACAGGGAAGGGGTTTTGAAGTGGACTCATTTCCAAAGACAACACTAACAGAGATTTCTGAGGAAGCTGGAAGACTGGCCAGCATGAAGGATACCGCAGCCAAGGGTATACTATTGCCTGTGGTTCGTCCAAATGACAAGTTTACAGGAGAAGATGGATCAGGTGTGAATGCAAGGCGAGTTACACCTGAGAGTTCCATCACTCGACCGTGGGCCACAGTCATAGTAGCCGTGGCAGCTGTTGGGACATGCATAACCATGTTCATGTTGGTGTATGTGCTCATCAAGATATGTGACGGTACCTTAGCAGGCAATCAGTCCCTTGGCATTATCCTCCTACTTGGCATTCTGACTCTCTATGTTAGCATTGTTCTGTTTGTACTTCCTGCCAGCGAAATACGATGCACTCTACGTGCCTTCATCTATCCAGTAGCCATGAGCCTCTGTTATGGTATTCTTATTATTAAAGTAATGCAGTTGCGTTCACTGGTTCTGCTGGGTCTGGGTGGCAGAATCTCTTACATTAACCAATATATCATCTTATTCTTCATTGTTCTGGTTCAGGTAGTAATCAATGTCCAATGGTTCCTAACAAACAGGCCTCAGTTCAGGGTTGATTCTGAAGGTTCTCAATATTGCTACATGCCTCGAACAGATTTTCTACTATTACACCTTTATGTTACAGTTCTTGTAATAATCGCTTTCTTGTATGGACTGTCTGTCCTCAAAATTAGAAGAAACTATAAGGAGGGGCACTGGGTTACACTGGCAGCTTTCCTGACAATGCCTGTGTTTGTAGTTTGGGGTCTTGTTCATTCATTTGTTCCAGACAAATACAGTGATCCTATGGTGTGTGTGGCTCTTCTTGTCCTGGCTACAGTATTGGTGTTAGCTCTCTTCATTCCTAAGATGAGTACCATTTCAAAACAAAGCTCTCATTTCAAACACAAAAAAATGCACATGTCTGACTCTGTGACAACAGTCTTCACGACATTCACAGACTTACATAATTCATCTGTATCTGGAAGCAGGAAGAAATCTATGCGAACACCTCACCGACAACAGCGCCTGAGTGCTAGCATGTTAGATGCATATGCGGATAACATAACCAAGAACCCGATTTATGAAGTCACTAATGGTGCATATCCTTGATGAAACAGACAGTATGCAATAGTCTTGGTAAAGATGAGTTTGTAGTCTTGGATGTTTTAAAGTTCTCGTCCTCCGATTTAGTTTGGTAAAATGTAAGTAGTAGTATTTATGAATCATCCTGGGAGAAATTAAATTTCATGCTATTCAGTGATAAGTGTCATAATGATGATTCGATTGCTAACACTTACTTTCATGTTGCTTATGTCAGATGTTCAAATTGACTGTGGTTTTTTTGTAAGTGGTTCTTTTCAACAGTGCCATAGTATGCTTGAGTTAATATAGTATTAGACTGGATGTGTAGTATGAAAATAATGTACTTGTATTTTAAAATAAAACTCATAACATCCGTGTCCCAACATATGTTTAGCTAACCTTTACTGACACGTGTGTTCTATATGAAACATATTTCCATTTCAGCTGCCACATTTTTCATAACGACTCGCCACCAAGTAATTTCAGTTAGCATTTGTTTCCTCCAACAGTGTCAGTGAAACTATAAATATTGGTAAATTTTTAAGGATAATGTAATCCACCAAGTAATTTCAGTTAGCATCTGTTTCCTCCAACAGTGTCAGTGAAACTATAAATATTGGTAAATTTTGAAGGATAATGTAATTCATTTACATTTAAGACACATTTCATATATCAAAAGTAATTTAAAATCAGCTTAAAATAAATTGTCTGGTATAATGTTCAAACTAATATTACAGAGTGAGCACAGAATTCCTAACACAGTGCAGATTTAAATATATTTGTTGGTATCTCCATGTCAAACTAAGGTGCATTTAGTATACTATGCACAAGAATGGGAGCTTTTTTACTCAGTATTCAGATATGAAATTACTAGATGAAAAAATTGTTGCTGAAATTACACATACTTACCTATTTTTTTGTGGTGTCTGTCATAGATTTGTATAATTTTTCTGGTTTGTAATAACAGTTTATTGCACAGAAAATTCAAATGTTGAATGAAAAGTGTGGTGACTCGGTTATTATTATATACTAGGGCCTGACTCTTCTGAATACACCTCCTTTGTCTCTCTTGTTACAAGTGCATCCTCAAAGCAGTGGGCATAAGTGAGATAATGTATTGCCAATAAATCTTCACCGATTGAGAAACAAACTCGTGAAGTACAGCTAAGCTGCAGCTGACAAATGAAAACAATGAATTACTTTAGTTTAAAACATAAGGTTCTGCTCTATCTTGCTTTTCTGACTTTTGTTAAGTGATATGATACAGAAATGACAACAATATTTAGTATTTTAACTTCTTGGCTCCAGAATGAAATGCCAGGTGTGATGTGTACCAGCCTGGAATTTAAATGGGACTGCATAATGAGCACCATAATAGGGTGTCCGCTATGCCTGTTATGTGGCATTCTGAGCATCACACTGCATGACAGTTATACCTGAGGTTATGCGCTAAAGTGTTAATTTAGAATCCAATATTTTAGGCTGTTTGATGGGAGAAAATTTTGTTTACTCATACGAAACTAATTTTCTTAATTATGAGTGATGGAGTACCATTGTGTTTAGTAAGAAAACAACACATTGTATGCCAGTGAATTGACAAAAATAATGAATAAAATGAAATGAAAAAGAGAAGTATTTTAACGAATCTTGATGTGTTATTTATTTATTTCTTTATACTTATTTTATTTGCTTGTATATTGGTCTTACTGTTCTTGCTATAGTACTGTATTTGACATTTCTGGTTTCGTTCAAGTTGAAGTTAATGAAGCTAGAAATGTGCCACCCACAAACACAATTTATATGTGATTGAAGTAACGAACTGTTGTTAGGGGACTTTCTTTTACGAAAAATTTTGATGTCATGAGCAAAGAGAATGCAGTTTGAATGCCTGATGTCACCACACAAGTCATTAAGGACCCAGAACTGATTCCTGTGGCATACCGGATAACACTTCATATGGTGTAGAAAGCAGGCCACAGCAATGGACGTGAGATACTCTGTTGGTCAAGTAACTATGGAACCAGCTTATGTGACCAGCAGGCAGTCTGCAGGCATTTAGTGTTCGAAGTAGCACTTCGTGTGGAATTAAGTCAGATGCGTTGCTGGAATAATAATGATGATAAAGGTAAAGTTCACCCTATAACCTGCTGTGAAGGCCCAGAAGGGGAGTACAGGTATAGCTGTTTAACCACTGCGTTAGATGGGGTGGGTGGTCAGCACCACGCTCCGGCCGTTTTACGCCGGGGAAGAGACCCGGTACCCATTGTGCAGGAGGCTGGCTGGGCCGCCCCCCACCGCAATTCGATCTCCGGACCGCCCAGCGAGTAGATGCTATCACGGCCTTAAAAATTCAATGCCAACGGCACATGGTGTTCCCAGGCGGTCACCCATCTAAGTATTAACCATGATCAACGTTGCTTAATTAGCGTTATGGAAAGAGAACCGGTGTCCTGAACGTGGTGTGGCCATTGGCGATGATCATAATGATAATGATGATAGTGGTAGCTCAAGACCAAGCAGTTAGTACAAACAATTTTAAAAATGAAAATTTGAAAGAAGAAAATGACAGTAAATGCAGGTTATGTAAACAACATGGAGAAACTATTGACCACCTAACCTCAGAATGCCCCTTTTTGGCAAAGAATGAGTACTTAATGAGACAGACAGATAATGCATCAAGATGAAATACAATAATAATAATAATAATAATAATTCAATCCAATTCAATTCAATTCTAGTTTATTAATGTGCCGAGTCAACAGCCAGATGGCCAATTACAGAAACAGCACAACATACAACACAAATAATAACAATAATATAGTAACATTAGCACTATCCACAACGGGTATTGTTCAAAATAAATTATACGACAGTTTGAAACTGCTCCATCTTCTCTCTGCTCTACGAGTATATATTCCAAAGCAGAAAGCAGTAATACTTCATACATGCTGCATAGTCAGAAAAGTTTTAGCACAATAATGAATAAGAATTGCCTGGTCAGTGACCCGTACTCTTTTGACAAGAAGTTACACCGTTGTGACTTAATAATAATAATAATAATAATTCAATTCAATTCAATTGTAGTTTATTAATGTGCCGAATCAACAGCCAGGTGGCCAATTACAGAAACAGCACAACATACAAACATAAATAACAACGGACAATAAACAGACAAAATAAAACAAACACAACCAAAACAAATAAATAAACAAACAATAACTTACTTAGATAATTGATAAGAAAACTTTAAAATAATGTAATAAAATATCACATCTGACTAAGTGTGACAAATTCCCTTCTAAAAACATCCATATTATTCCAAATAGAATTTGCCGCACTTACACACTGGCCGGAGGGACAATTTTTATAAAATGAGCTAACATGAAACAAAGAAAATCTCGGAGGTTTCGAGTAGGAACTCGTAGACCAATAATGTCTAAGGTAGACGGACAGGATTTAGAACCTAATAAAACATTAATGACAAAAAATTGCATCAAGTTGATGTCTTCTGTCATGTAAAGTACGTAAATTAAGTACTTGAAGAGCATTAGCATAACTATAATCATTGCTATCACAGGAGAGGAATCGATTATAACATAAAGCTACAAACTTCCTTTGAATACGCTCAAGCTTCTTTGCATCAGTAGAAGTGATTGAATTCCATACAACAGATGCGTACTCTAATTTGGGTCTAACAAGTGAAAAATATAAAATCAATAAACAATCAAGGGTCGAAAATGAAAAAGTAATATTACGAATAAGACCCAAAAGCTTTATGGATTGAGAAAAAATGTAATCAACATGGGAATGAAAATATAATTTGGAATCAATAAAGACTCCTAAATCCTTAATACAATCGGTACGTGTAATATAAGAATCCCCAAGTTTATATTTCAAAAGAAGGGTATTTGTTTTCCTAGAGAAGGTAATAGCTCGAGTTTTGCCAGTATTTAGAATCATAAAATTAGCAGTGCACCAACGTTGGTGATTTGATAGCACGAAAAATTTTTATATCATCAGCGAAGAGAAGAAATTTTGAATGTGTTATTACTTTACATATATCAATGATAAATACATTAAATAGCAAAGGCCCAAGAACAGAGCCTTGAGGAACACCCGCAAGTATTCTAAAAGGCGCTGAAAAAGTACCGGAAATTTTCACACACGAAAATCTATCAGATAAATAACTACAAAACCAGCTAACATAAGCACTTGAGAGTCCAAAGGAACTAAGTTTATTTAAAAGTAGAGTATGTGACACAAGATCAAAAGCATTACTAAAATCAAAATATATAGCATCAACTTGACGCTGAGACCTGACTAACGGGTTATATAATCAAGATAATTTACCAAATTAGAGGTGGTAGATCTGGATTTTATAAAACCGTGTTGACAGCAATTAAGTTTAGACTGAAGGTAATATGAAACTTGATTATATATAACTATTTCAAAAATTTTAGAAAAATTATTTAAAATTGAAATAGGGCGATAATTAGCAATTTTAGTACTGTTGCCTTTTTTAAAAATAGGTACAATAGCACCTTTTTTCCAAAAAGAAGGAAACAACTGCTGAGACAAACTAAGATTAAAAATATACTTCAATAAGGGTACAAAAATATCAGTACAGCCCTTAATGATAAAGCCTGGAATACCATCAAGTCCAGCAGATTTAAATGGCTTTAGCCGCCTAATAGCTTTACGTACATCAGCATCAGTAACCGAAAATACAGATAAATTATCTGTAGAAATATCATCAAAAGAAGTTTTAGTATTAGACGAGACCTTAAAAGCAGTGTTATCATACACCAATTTAAAATGATTAGCAAAGGCTGCAGTGACTTGGTGTGGTTCCACCAAGTGTGTGCCATCCACCTCGAGTTGAAGAGAATTTGATTTATTTTTCCTAAAATTAGACACGTAATTCCAAAATTTCCTAGGATTATTTTTTAAACTTTCGTCAATAGATTTGAGCCATCTAGATCTATCGAACTTAATAGTATTCTTTACAAGTTTCCTATAGTAGGAAAATTTACTATAGTGTACATAAGACTTATTCTTTTTGAAACGTTTATGATAATAATTCTTTTTCAAAATATAGTGCCGCAGAGTGCGAGAAAACCAATAGGGAAATTTGGAACCTTTAATAGAGCATAGGGGAATTGATCTATCAATGGCTTCATGAACAGCGGAGTTGAGGCTGGCCACAGCAGCATCAACAGAAGATTTAGAATACACACTTGACCAATCGTAAGAGGAAAGAAAATTATACAACAATAAATAATCGCCACTAGCATATTTAAAATACGATAGTTTATTAGTTTTAAAACATATTTTGTCAATAAAAGGCAATTCAATTAACAGTGGCAGGTGATAAACGTCAGGTTTAACCAGGCTAATATCGGGAGAAGTAATATAAAGGTCAGTTATATTAGAAAAAACAAGGTCAAGCATATTTCTACTGTGATCAGCATCAACACACTGTCCTAAACCAAGAAAACAAGTGGAGGTGTAAATAGCATCTCCCCTAAGTTTAGAATAAAACTGACAATTTTCACAAAACAGGCCGCTTTCCCAATCAAAACCAGGGACATTGAAGTCACCTAAAAGAATAACACGATAATTTGTCGTGTCAAGTTTATTTTCTAAATGGGAAAAGTATTCACAAATAATATCTGGTTTAAGATCAGGCGAAAAATAATGATTACCAATAAGTAAATTTGGACCATTACGAGTGGGAAATTCGACCCAAACACACTCATCAAAAAACTGTAAATCATGCCTGCGCTTGCATGCATTTAATTCAGGGGAAACAGCTATTAATACACACCACCCCTTTTCTTAGTCGCATGGATCCTGTCGGAACGGAAAACAACGAATCCATCAGGAAATAAATTTTGATCATAACACTGATCGTTAAGCCACGTCTCTGTCAAACAAAAAATATTATTACCAAATAAAATAACATTATCAAAAAGTTCAGTAAATTTTGTCCTAAGTCCACGTACATTTTGATAAAAAATATCAATACTTGTATTGGACATGGCGTAACCACCAGCATTAAAACAATTAGATCGAGCCATTAACTAGACATTGGATCACCCTCCCCCACTGCTTTATTAATAACAGCAGACTGGACTGAGGGATCACTACTTATGGGATTTGTAATAGTAAAAATTTGCTCTGGAGTAAGACGTCCGTAATAGGGAGCAATTAAACATCCGTCAGGCCAGACACCAACATTATTAATAAGCGGAAAGTCTTCCTCTGCCACAGATACATGGAAAGAGGCATATGTGTTAAATTTAGTTTTCAGCCTTGTGCAAACCAAAGATTTAAGCAAGAGCTGCTCTTTCAAAGAATTTTCTCTATCTATGGACTTGACATCAGGTGAAAAACGCGAGACGAAAAGAGCCTTGGTTTTCACGCGCCTTGCAATTATAGATAAAGAAGAGGAGTTTCTTACCCCTATCATAGGGGTCCTATGTTTTTTACTCGCAGCAAGTTTAGCATTATTAACAGGTGTTGTGGCCCTCTGTTTATTGCTGTGCTTGGAATTGACTGGCTGGGTTTCCTTCCCAACATCACGCCGCAGCTGATGTCCCAGTTACAGAAATGGCCTCACTTGCAGCGTCAGCTTTGCTGACGACGACATCATGTGAGGCACAGTTACAAACTCTGGCATTCCTGTCTCTGCTGACAGCACGTGTCTGCAATGCATTTTGCTGTCGCAAGACCATGTCTCTGTAAGATGTCACAGACTGGGAAGGCACTGACCTCTCGACATTCTCCTTGTGAATTGGAACCTGTGTGGCCTGCGACAGGTGACCTATATTAATATCCTGAAAAGCAACCTGCATGTTTTATAACTGCAGCTTTAAAGATACATTATCATTTTTTAAATGATCAACCTCTTCACTTAAATTCGACACCATATTAATAAGTGATTTTATGAGGTCCATAGTGCAGACCCCATTTAGACGTACAGGTTCCACCTGCACGCTGAGAGCCTCGAATTTGTCTGAATCAAAAACAGGAGGAAGCACTAAAGACCTCTCTGTTGAAACCACCTTCCTGGGGGCGTCAGATGCAGACACAGAACGGGTCTTCACCGGGGTATCGTCATTACGCTGAACACGTAGCAACTTGACGCACTCGGCACACTTATAGGTCGAGACCCCAGAATCCATATAATAAGTATACTCTGCATCGTTAAACTGCAGACAAGAAAGATGAAAACGGGTGGCACAAGGCCCACAACACTTTAAAGACTTCTGCTTTCCATGAAATGCCTTATTGCAGATCCTGCAGACATCCTTAGACGCAGCCATAATGGCCACGCAAACACTATTTCAAACGTAAGTATATTACACAACACTTGCACACTCAGTAATAATAGGAGTGCAGCACAAACACGTCCGTACGCCACGAGAGCTGAACGAATAATAATAATAATAATAATAATAATGGCAGCTGTGAAACGGGGTCTCCACAGTCGATTTAGGGTAGGTTCAGCCCTCAGTTAGAGGCCGCCCAAAAGTGAACGCTGTAGCTGCGATCATCTCACGTAGTTTTACAGAAAAAATCTAAAGTCTGTCACGTGAAATCGACCTAAGTCAGTGATTTTAAACGTCAGAATGTCTTCGCAAGCTGGGGTTCAGGGAAGAGAGCAGCCTTTACACCGTGTTTAAAAGAACTTAATTCTATGTATTGTAATACATTCACAGCTATTTACAAATTGGGGTAGGGCGAAGTTAGTTATTGCTATTTATATTATTTATTTCCGCCGATCCCAATGGCCGCGCGGTCTAAGGCGTGGGTCTGCGGCCGCTCGCTTACTGGGATTGTGGGTTCGAATCCCGCCGGGTGCATGGATGTTTGTGTTGTGTTTGTTGTATAAGGACTAGTATGGAGCATAAAGTGACATGAAGAAGGACGGAAGGATTTAAAAAGTACAAAATGGATCAAAAGGAAAAAACGGGACAGGAAAAAGAAATCCCACCTGGGGCATGGATGTCTGTCTCTTTTAAGTGTTGTCAGGTAGAGGTCTCTGCGTCGGGCTGATCACTCGTCCAGAGGAGTCCTGCCGAGTCTCGCGTGTCTGATTGTGATCGTGAAGCCTCAATAATGAGGAGGCCCTGGCCCACTAGGGGCTGTTGCGCCATGGGGAAAAAATATTTATTTCCTGCTTTCATTACTGTCAGAATAAAACTTTTTTAAATTTTTACAGTAATTGAACTTCAAGAACCAGAATTACAAGCTTCGACATCGGCGTCTGTAACTGCAACATCAACACCAGCTGCAAGGTGTCGCGTTTAAAGTAGGTGGTGACTTTTTTGTCCCCCGTTGTTTTCCAGTCTAAGGGTCGTTGACTGAATCATTTAGGTGTGCACAAACCGCATTGTATCAGGCGGTGATTGGAGCGATGTAGAATCGCAGGGTTTTGTAGTATGTAAGCGCCAAGTTGGCAGCCTAAATTTTATTATTATTATTATTATTATTTACTGCAATTGGGTTTTCACCCGGTGGCAGTAGTCCTTACACTAGTACACACAATACAAATGTTTTCACCCGGTGGCAGTAGTCCTTACACTAGTACACACAATATAAATGTTTTCACCCGGTGGCAGTAGTCCTTACACTAGTACACACAATACAAATGTTTTCACCCGGTGGCAGTAGTCCTTACACTAGTACACACAATACAAATGTTTTCACCCGGTGGCAGTAGTCCTTACACTAGTACACACAATACAAATGTTTTCACCCGGTGGCAGTAGTCCTTACACTAGTACACACAATACAAATGTTTTCACCCGGTGGCAGTAGTCCTTACACTAGTACACACAATACAAATGTTTTCACCCGGTGGCAGTAGTCCTTACACTAGTACACACAATACAAATGTTTTCACCCGGTGGCAGTAGTCCTTACACTAGTACACACAATACAAATGTTTTCACCCGGTGGCAGTAGTCCTTACACTAGTACACACAATACAAATGTTTTCACCCGGTGGCAGTAGTCCTTACACTAGTACACACAATACAAATGTTTTCACCCGGTGGCAGTAGTCCTTACACTAGTACACACAATATAAATGTTTTCACCCGGTGGCAGTAGTCCTTACACTAGTACACACAATACAAATGTTTTCACCCGGTGGCAGTAGTCCTTACACTAGTACACACAATACAAATGTTTTCACCCGGTGGCAGTAGTCCTTACACTAGTACACACAATACAAATGTTTTCACCCGGTGGCAGTAGTCCTTACACTAGTACACACAATACAAATGTTTTCACCCGGTGGCAGTAGTCCTTACACTAGTACATACAATACAAATGTTTTCACCCGGTGGCAGTAGTCCTTACACTAGTACACACAATACAAATGTTTTCACCCGGTGGCAGTAGTCCTTACACTAGTACACACAATACAAATGTTTTCACCCGGTGGCAGTAGTCCTTACACTAGTACACACAATACAAATGTTTTCACCCGGTGGCAGTAGTCCTTACACTAGTACACACAATACAAATGTTTTCACCCGGTGGCAGTAGTCCTTACACTAGTACACACAATACAAATGTTTTCACCCGGTGGCAGTAGTCCTTACACTAGTACACACAATACAAATGGACATATAATATACATAAAAATAACAATACAAAACAAACTATACACAATTACAAAACAAAATACATACAGTAAATACAAGTACACACATTACAAAAACCGTACACACATTACAAAAACATCCACACCTTACAAAAGCATCCACACCTTACAAAAGCATCCACACCTTACAAAAGCATCCACACCTTACAAAAACATCCACACCTTACAAAAACACCCTTACACAACACAAAAAAAAAACACACGCACATTACAAAAACCGTACACACATTACAAAAACATCCACACCTTACAAAAGCATCCACACCTGACAAAAACATCCACACCTTACAAAAACATCCACACCTTACAAAAACACCCATACACAATACAAAAAATACACACGCACATTACAAAAACACCCACACATTAAATAATCTCAATGCGTTAGAATATCCTCAGTATAAAGTCAGACCAATTTCAGAGGAGTCACTGTATATTTAAGAAGTCTCTATTGCTTATTACGTTTGCTACATAAACTCGCACCCCCTCCCCTTAAAGCTGGTGTTAGGTTTCGAGGATAGGTTTGTGTGAGATTAGGTAGGCAATTTTTTTAGATACAGTATCGTGCCAGTGTGCTGGGCTGCACTGACAGCAAAGTGCTCCGAAAGGCTGCAGCAAATTTGACACCCCTGGTTCAGCCAGTGACGGACGAAAGCAGCATTTGGAGAGGTCGCAGAGACACACCAAATTGACCGTCAAATAAAACACGGCTCTTTGATGGCCAAATTGCCGATATTCAATAGAGGCATCCTCATTGCAGTGATACTCGTATTCGTTCAGAATTCGAGTATCATTTCTTTACGAACTAATAATGATGCTGCAATATAAATTCCGTTTCATCGCGGTCCTTTAAAATCATATGAGCCTCTACATTTTCGAGGCTATCCTGATGTGTAAATAGTGGCCTATTTCGAACAGAATTGATTGGCAAGAGTGGAGCAACCTGCACCTCATTTTGACACTTCATATTAGTTCACAGGCAGCTAAAAGCATTTCATCACGGAGGAATAGCAATGCTAAGACAATTAATACACTGGGCTGTGGAACTCGACCGGTTTCCATTGGCAGCCGGAGGCGGCGAGCGGATTGCACTGAGCATTTTGGAGTCATTTCTGTTTACGTTCGTGTTAGCTTTGCGTTCGGGAGGGGGGAAACAGAGCGTCAATTGAAAGTGATCATAAATTGCTCCATATGTTACAGGGCACTACGTTAGTCAACAATGCCAATATGCTTTGGTTTGTTTAGAAAGCCATGCCTGGAAATTTAAGATAATTGTTTTTTACTCAGAAATGAATTAATCTTGAATATTGTCAATGAACCATTTAGTGTTTAATGGGCCTCCCATAAATCCAACCCCTCGTCCGCAACTCAGGGTTATGTGGAGGGGGTGCCCTGAGGGGGGAACTCTGACACATGCTGGCAATCCGTACCCTGGGTCACGTGAGAGGTGGTAACAGTTGTGGAGGGGATACCTGTAGAGGGTTACTACGACACACGTTGGCTAACGGGGCTCTGGGCTAACCAAGCCAAGGTGGAAGGTATCGTGCCGAAGGCTGAATGGCACTGGGGTAGTCAATAGCAGTGTCGTGAACGATCCCCTTGGGGAACCAGGCCGCACCCCATTGTTTGTTGGCCTTCCGTCCGCGTGGGGCTCCGTGGACGGTGACTGTATTCTTTTCCCCGTGCGTTGTGGGAGAGCTCCTTAAGTGGGGACTCCGAGAGATATGAATGAATGAATTAATTAATCAATGGCTCTGGAAACGGAGCATTGCCTTTTATAAGAGCTTCCCAAAGGCTCCTACGAATGTCCAAGGGCTTGTCTGGCTTACAGACGGCTCTGGGACAGAATGGGGGACTGAGGCTCTTCGGGTAAAGAGATATGTAAAAGAAGGCTCTGGAAAGGGGCATTACTGTCCTTAGGGGCCCCGTCGGAGGACATGGAGGGAGGTTCCTTTACCAGGGACTTAGAAAGATTACTTTCTATTTTATTAGGAGAGCTTTTTGACGTGAATACGTCTTTAAATTCGGTCCGGTGTAGGGGGGTCTCTACGAAAACTCTAGCGGCCAAAAAAATGGCAAGATTTGTCGCGCTTATATCTCGTAAACTATAAATAATAATGTAATGATTTAAATTTTGTTGGATAGAGGGTTGATGTCCGTATCTAAAATGGTGGGTAGTGGGGGTGTGCAGCGGTGAGGGGGGAGGGGTAGCGCTTGCGCGTGATCACTGTAAATGGCGACGCCGCGCGGGGTTTGGGCAGTGTAACTTTGGATTGCGAAGAGATAGGACGTTGAAATTGGTGTCGATGTGTAGAGAATAACAGGATCTACAATATTATTTAGCAATAATAACCGATAGAATAAAATTTGTAAAGTTATAAGATGATAAGTGTGCTGAGTTGAAGAAAATTTTCATAATGTCGACAAATTTCAAAGGAAATATGAACAGAAATGTAAGAAACGTATATCATTGGAAAGGAAAATTCAAAAGGAATCAGAAAAGCCCAAATTGACTATGCCGAACGATGCAGATTGTATAGAGAGCGTAAGAAAGCCGAGCGCGTCAACGCCGGCGCGAGTACTTCGAGTGCGCCGCTACTATGCCATATGTATCTTATTTCTCCTATCACCGGCCTTTGATAAATAAAATTATACTTCACTTATAACCACCAAGACTTTATTCATTTACATCTTACCCTTCCTCTAATAACACAAAGACGGATTCACGCCTTAAACGATTGCGGTTGTGTCCCCGTACACAAGCCACGAATTTTTCGTTAGGGCTCCGAGAGATAGGTAAAAGAAGGCTCTGGGACGGGTGTCTCTCTCCATAGGGGCCCCGCTGGGGGAACTTGGAGGAGGGACTCCTTCACCTGGGACTTCGAGAGACAAGTAAAAGAAGACTCTGAAAGGGGAGCGTCTCTCTCTATGGGGCCTCTGAGAGGGGGACCTGGAGGGGGGCTCCTTTACTGGGGACTTGGAAAGATATGTAAAAGAAGACTCTGGTGACGGGCATCTCTCTCCATGGGGGCCCCGTTGGGGGAACTTGGAGGGGGGACTTCTTCACCGGGGACTTTAAGAGACAAGTAAAAGAAGGCTCTGGAGACGGAGCGTCTCCTTCTGTGGGAGCTCTGCGAGGGGAATCTGGAAGGGGGGCTCCTTTGCTGGGGACTTATAAAGATATGTTAAAGAAGGCTCTGGAGTAGTAAATAGGGCAGATATGGGAAGTCGACGCCTGGCTTCGCGACGCCTTAACGTAAGGCACTGTGAGAGTGTTGGTGTGTGTTAGGCGTCGCTACGCCTTAACTTAAGGCAGTGTGGGAGCGTTTGATTGTGCGGTATGTAGGTTATGAGTTGAATATGGCGCCGACGCCCGGCGTCTCGACGCCCCTAACCTAAGGAAGTGTGTTGGTGGATGTGGGGGGGGGCGGTGGTGGTGTTTTAGAATGGAGGTTTAAGGTGTATACATTCGTGACTAAAACAATTTAAATCTGCATACCACTTCACATATTCTCATGTAACCAAAACGCATATTAATAAAAAATAAGAAAAGTCTGTTGTGTGTATGTGTGTGTGTGTGTGTGTGTGTGAAAACTATCAGTTGTACCAAGCAATATGCAGTATGCATTGGAACCACTTCATATATTCTCATGTAACCAAAAAAAAAAAAAATATATATATATACGCCCGTTGCACCCCCTGTCCCAACACAAAAAAAAAGCCATGCACAAAGAGTGGGCCGCGCGTCGTTCACGACGACGACCAACGACAACACCGACGCGCTCAAACCACCTGTACTATAACATTACACCGATGCGCTCAAACCACCTGTACTATAACATTACACCGACGCGCTCAAACCACCTGTGCTATAACACTACACCCACTCGCTCAAACCACCTGTGCTATAACACTACAACCACTCGCTCAAACCACCTGTGCTATAACACTACACCCACGCGCTCAAACCACCTGTGCACTCGTAAACAGTACACACACCACGCGCTCAAATCACCTGTGCTATAACACTACATCCACTCGCTCAAACCACCTGTGCTATAACACTACACCCACGCGCTCAAACCACCTGTGCTATAACACTACACCCACGCGCTCAAACCACCTGTGCTATAACACTACACCCACGCGCTCAAACCACCTGTGCTATAACACTACACCCACGCGCTCAAACCACCTGTGCTATAACACTACACCCACGCGCTCAAACCACCTGTGCTATAACACTACACCCACGCGCTCAACAGCTGTTTCCAAGGCGAGTGCACTCCACACAGTGGGCCGGGCGTGGCGTTACTCACGACGACCGACGCCTGGCGTCTTCTGCAAAAACAATTACTGTCTGCATATTAAACCCCCATTCTAAAACACCACCACCGCCCCCCCCCCACATCCACCAACACACTTCCTTAGGTTAGAGGCGTCAAGACGCCGGGCATCGGCGCCATATTTAACTCATAACCTACAAACCCCACACACAAACGCTTCCACACTTCCTTAAGTTAACGCGTCGCGATGCCTAACACACACTAACAGTCTCACACTTACGTTAAGGCGTAGCGACTCCAGGCTTCGACTTTCCACAGCTGCCCTATTTACTACTCTCTGGAAATGGAACATCTTTCCCTATGTAGCGGCTTCGAAGGGGAACCTGGAGAGGGGTATCTTTACATGTCAGGGAAGGCTTTGGGAGGGAAACATCTCTCTCTATACAGAGGGGAAGCTGGAGGGAGGGCGCCCATGCTGAGGACTCCAAGAGATCTGTAATGGAAGGCTCTGGAAAAGGAGTATTTCTTTTTACAGGGGCTCCATAAGGGGAACCGAAAGGTATTTAGCAAGGGAGGGTTTGTCCAATATGTTTATTGGGCCGGAACGTGTACTTGATATATTTTTCTGCTATGTATTACTTAGAGGGTTCGTGGCCTTATGCTGGGTCACAACACTCTAAGAAAGCATCTGCATTTTGGGGGGCACAAAGGGCCTGTTAAAAAGGCCTACGTGCATCGGGCCTCTAAAGGCTCGAACCCATTGGGTATTCTATTCTATTCTAGTGTTTAATGGTTATTTACAACATGCATTTCGAATGACAGGCTGCACCTTTTCCTTTACATTTATTTGCCTTGTGTTTCTATAAACCCATTTTTGGGGTGGGGGAGGGGGAAATTACGCCATTTGTTAGGATATGCAGAATCAGCTGCAGCCTGTGTTATAAAATGAGGGCTTTGACACTCTCGAGAAATTATTATCGAAGCCCTCAACTTTCACTAATTTGATTTTCCTTTTCAGGTTTTCTAATACGTTTTGCTGAATTGTTACAGGTATTCATCAACTGCACTCGGTGGATGCAAGACCAAAGATGGAAGAGGAACAAATATTGCAATTATATTTATCCATTAAAACACGTTTTTGGCCTTAACAAGCTGCAGCTCTTCCGTCATGTTTTCATTCTCGCTTTTAAAAATTATAGGACTGCTGGGTGGGGGGGGGGGGGGGGGGGTACCAGGACATTTGTTAGGAACTTGTGGATCAGTTGCTGCCTGTATTAGAAGACGAGGACTTTCTGAAAAACTCGATAAATTGGGATTATTAAAGTCCTCAATTACAACTAATTGGACGTTCCTTTTCCGGTACTATAATCTGGTTTGACTGAATTATTTCAGATCTGCGTCACCTTCGTACGGCTGAAGCAAGATCATGACTGGAAGAGGAAGGAACTTCGCATTCTACGAATTTATTTTTTTTTTAACTTTTGGCCTTAACAAGCTGCAGCTCTACGTCATATTTTATTTCGCCTTTCAAAATTTGTAGGACTGCTGGGTGGGGCTACCAGGACATTTTTTAGGAAATTGTGGGTCAGTTGCAGCCTGTATTATAAAACGAGGCTTTCTGAAAATCCCGAGAAATGGTGATTATTAAGTCCTCAATTATCATTAACTGGACTTACCTTCTCAGGTGTTCTAATATGTTTTGATTGAATTATTTCAGATCTGCGTCACCTTCGTACGGCTGAAGCAAGATCATGACTGGAAGAGGAAGAAACTTCGCTTTCTGCTAATTTATTTTTTAAAAATATTTTGCCTCAGCAAGCTGCAGCTAGTCCATCATATTTTAATTCTAGTGTTTGAAAGTCTTGTTTGAAGGGTACCAGGACATTTGTTTGGAAGTTGTGGATCGGCTGCAGCCTGCATTAGAATAGGAGGACACTAAATTAATGAGAGTCCTAAGAGCTGTTGATTTGTGAATGCACAGTCCTTTTATTAATGATGCTTCCATTGTTACCTGCTCTAACACATTTTAATTCTTTACTTCAGGGCTCCTCGTTGATCTCGTCTCATCGTTACAATGCCGGCAATTTGGTTACACAAATTATAACACCAAAACATACTGGATGTTTCTTATGTCGATAGAGTTTGTTGTTCCTGAGGAATACATTTCTGGAACAATAAGAAATCGGCGCCGGAATTGAATACAACCTCACTTTCGTGAGTGTGAGTGTGCCATGTGCTTCGACTTGCAATACCTCCGTGGATCGTTTATATCTGTCGGCACAACCAGCCCTAACCCAAAGGTGCCCAATGTAAATATATCAAATCAAAATGCACCTATTTATTTATAACAAACAAATGAAAACCAAAACAGTACTTACAGAAACGTAGTAAAAACAACTTACAATCACAATAAATCAAAACAATCGCAATGACAAGGAGCTCTACACAGCTCAACGAACACTTGGTACTGCTGTGTCGATACAAACACACACTCAGACCGTAGCACTACCAAGGACTTCAACAACTCTTGCCGAAACGAAATTTGGATGTACGAGCCGAAACAGAATTTAGATGCTGATCCCTCGAAGCCAGGTTGTTGAGTGCTTAAGAAAATTACACCATTTATCTGGTAAACTCTGGTTTCATACCAAAACTGAAAGGTAGGGGAGGAAAGGAAAGAAAGGAACAGTCCAACTAGAGGTAGATCAAGGGTGTAGGTATAGTCCGGTGGATCTCCGTGGAATGTCGAGACTTTGTCACGGCACATGATTATTTGACGAAGACAAGTAGAGGAACGGCTATGAGCTTTATTGGCAGCATTTAGGCTTCACTGCAACATAACCTGTTTAATGGGGCTAAGAGAGTGGCATATGTGCATATACACTTTGTCTGTACTTGTCATTTCGTTTAGGACATAGTTCAGTAATTACAGGAAAAGTGTCGTCTGTCGTAAGGATGCTCAGAAGAAGTCCAAGCCTGAATGTTGTAGGAGAGACGACTTGGAGACGTTTATATTGTGTCTGTTGGCTTTAACGGAATTTAATATAATAAGCAGCAATAATTATATCAATCTGAGCAGCTAGTGTCACTTCTTGCTTTGTCGCTGGAATGAAAGTTGATGTGACGAAACTTTTGTACAGATTTTTATGAACGTTAAAAGGATAAGTCCTAAATATCACATTAATGAAAACTAGTAATCAAATATCATTCACAGTAAAACAGATATATAATTATACATAATAGTGAGCACATGTTAAAAAATTGCCACTGAATGTAATTTTTTTCCTTTCAGGTCTCTTGAATAGGCACAGCAGTTCCACTGAATAGCTGTAGCGCAGAATTTAACGACTGAAGAAGCCCAGCAGTTGACACAGCGTCTTCAAATAACCAAGAGGGTACCGCCAGCTGTATCCAGCCGCAACTGCACTTCCCTCTCTGATCGCAACCGTGTCAACACATCCGTTATCAAAAATGTAAAGAACATAAATTTTGAAAATGTTGGATTTTGTGTTTTCACGGTGTTGTTTATTAAAACTGGTTTTTTGGGATATGAAATCGTATAGTCTGTTAACTGGTACCAACGTTTCGGAGAAGCTTTACGCCTCCATCTTCAGGGATGTCCTTCTTTGACTACCCTGAAAATGGAGGCGACTAGCTCCCGCAAACTTCTGTTACTCCTTACCAATTTATGCTCCGTCATGTCCCAGAAATTTTAATTTTTAACTTCTTAAATGTCATTCGGAAGTGCAAATGTAGTCTTAATTACAGCAAGAAATTATAGTAATGCGTGTGATTATATTAAGAATCCATATGAAATGTAAATAAATACGAGCTGTAAAACTAATTAATATTTCATTTAAATTTTGGCTGCATGAAGAGAGGATTCCCCCGGGCTCTGGGCCGTAAAGTAGCCACCCCATACAGCCCACTTTATAAAAATCAGCTCCTTTAGCCATGCTATAATTGTCCCTTAGACAGGAAAAGAGTTCCTTTCAAAGGAGAAGTTGGTGTTTCAAATTTTTTCACATAATTTTTCCCTCAGCAGAAATTCTGCCAATAATAGGGCATACACAGCAATGAATTTCATTTGCGATGTTCCGCCAGTTATGATGTTAAATCAATTTTGACCTTTTCTTTCACGCATTTGTCAAATATAAACATATATTACATTTTCAATACTATTTTCAGGAAAATACTTGAAAGAAAACATTTAAAATATTTTAAACATAAAAATCAAATATTAAAAACATTTTAAGGTATGTAAAATTATTTTTATCACAAGTACAAAGATAATGCAAACGTGTGACATTCCTAACCTGGTGTTTGTCCTCCTACTTTTCTGTTCCAAGTGGCAGAGTCTGCTCTGTGTTTGCTTCCTAACTTGTCTACATCTCAGTTGTGGAATTTAAAACTGTACAGCAGTCATTAAATTAAGAGAACAGTCTGAAATGAAATTCATGCCTGTTTATTTCCACTTACAATTCCCGCCAGGCCGCTCACACTTGCTGTGAAGACTACACAGCCGCCATCTTGCTGTAAAGTCATCTGTTGCTTCTTAATGTGCTGGCAGTTCTGTGTAGCTACTTACGGTTGACAGCAACGCGTGTTTTATTACGACACAACTATGCATAACTTGTAGCCTACGATGATTGCTGTTGAAGTTGAAATCACACTGAACCAACTCTAAACAAACAAACAAAAAAAATCCTCTTGATCTAACTATTGCTTTAGTATTAAATAACATTTTTGTGTTGTGTTAAATTCCAAAGTTCATTGTTTACCAGAGCACGCCACTTCTCCCGTCTTGAACCGGAAGAATCCCCTTTACGCCGACCCAAAATCTCGTCAAGATGAATGTTTTTACTTTACTCCCATGTCTTCATAGTAACCCATATCTTCAAGGCACCACCATAGGCGTAAGTTCGGGGCGGGGGCAAAACCCCCCCCCCTCCACTAATAATTTTTCTACTTAAGAATAGGTTTTAGGCTAGAGTTGGAAAAGGGGCAAATAAAAAATTGGGATGAGTGGGGGAAAGGGGTGTATGAATATTGAGGACTGGATCAAACCAATCTTCCCCTCTTTCTAACTGGACTCCTTTGTAAATTAAAGTTTCTAATAATTATGGTCGATTTTGCTCCACCCCCTCCAATTTTATTAGCCAAGTTACGCCTATGGGCACCACCACAATATTTTATACTTTTCACTTTTTTTGCATGCCTTCTACATTGCCCTCCTACCTATTCCCCTTGTCTTTTTTGTGTTTTCGGTATTTGTCAACAAATAAACCGGCAAGTTTCAGTCTTAACACTACTGCAGTACGTATTTATATTTTGGTTTTTAGCTACATGTTTCGGCCCTCTTAAGGACCATGCATTTATGTATGAAAATTTTAAATAACGGTAAAAGTGCATACTAAAATATATGCCTACACATCGATTTTACGATCTCACAATTTACAATATTTACTGCGAATTATTTGTTCTTAGCGAAACTATTATTATATTCTTTCCCATGGCGCAACAGCCCCTAGTGGGCCAGGGCTTCCTCAGTATCGAGATTTCACTATCACAGAGACCTGTACAACACACCACATTCACAAGAGACAGACATCCATGCCCCGGCAGGATTCGAACCCGCAATCCCAGCAAGCGAGCGGCCGCAGACCCACGCCTTAGACCGCGCGGCCACTGGGAAAGCCCAGTGAAACTCTCCTAGTGCTGTTGTTTGTTGTGATCCCAGTGGTTGAGCGGTCTAAGGCGTGGGTCTTCGGCCGCTGGTTTGCTGGAATTGCAGGTTCGCATCCCACCTGGTGCATGGATGTCTGTCTCTTGTGAGTGTTGTGTGTTGTCAGGTAGGGGTCTCTGCGTCGGACTAACTACTGGTCCAGAGGAGTCCTACCGAGTGTGGTGTGTCTGAGTGTGATCGTTAAGCCTCGAAAATGAGGAGGCCCTGGCCCACTAGGGGTTGTTGCGTAATGGGAAAACATTATTTATTGTTTTTCTTTTTAAACTTTAATTACTAAAAATTATTAAAGTCAAAATGTCCCATATGTAAAGAAGTCCGTGTTACGTAACAGTCTTCTGACATATTTTTGCGATTTTTGAAGCATTTATACGTGTACGAAGAGTGTACATTGCTTTTCATTGTTTATTCTCTATATCTGATGGTTAAGTTCTTATCTGATTTTGGAAGAATCTTCAAATGTTTTATTTATTACGTTTTCTCTTATTTTTGAAGTTTTTGTAGTCCGTTTTGGTTGTCGCATATATTTTACATACTGTCTTCCTTTTATGTACACATCGTGTATGGTCACTGCTTTTCGTATGTGGGGGGGGGGGGGGTGGATGGATGGATGATGTCTCCGGTTTGCACCCAGAGTTGCTCGGTCGTTCAGACTGAATGCCACGTTTGTACCTGCAGAAAAGTCCAAATTCTAGACAGTTCATGGTTTATATGGAAGTGGTCGCGTGGGAATGTGACAGTTATCTGTGCTCTAGGAGTCGCGTAGGTAGGAGTTTGCCCTTGCGATGGTATACGTGATCTACGCCACCAATAACGATAACATGTAATGTTTAGTGTAAATACTTCTCGTAGACTTATAGGTTGTGGTTGTCTAATCTGTTTATTTCTGTGTAATGCAGTATGAATCATGACATTAATATCTTTCTGAGTTGACGAAATACTGCTGCCGGTTGAAAGTGCCAATTCACTTTTTAAATTCTTTGAAGTCAGATGTCTTTAACCAACTTGACAATGCCATCCGATTATATTTATGGAATCGGAAATGAGGTGCTGACAGTTGCGATTCTTGTTATAAGTGGGTTAATACCGCTGTTTGCCTTCATAATACGAAAAACAAATTGGAGGTAAGATTTAATATGTTAGCAACCTAACCTTTCTCTAACGTAACCGTAATGCGTTTAACAGTCTGGGTGTATTGAATATTTAACGGAAAGCTAGCCGATTGTGATTGATTGCCACATGCAGAGAATGATTTGGTGTTTATTTTATGGTCATCTCATTTTTTAGACTAGTCTCTGAATATGTGTGAAAGTCTGGGTTTATCAGAATATGTCCGCTGCCTTTAAGCAGTTTCTGGCAATACCAAGTCCAGAGGTCTCGGTCCTTGTACCACATGTGATTCTTACTCGGGTGGTCGGGTGACCCTGTACCACTGTGGGACAAGTACCGAGGTACATCACATTATATAGCAATACATTAAAACACATTACAAATAAAGCCCACATATCACTAAAACATGGGCATTTGTGCATTAATCCTTAACAACAATATAACCATACAGCACATACAACAGCAACACATACAACAACTTTGTGTACTGCTTTAGTTATTCTTTAATTAACTTTTAATGACTTATGGTGTATAAATGTAACATTTATGATCATTAGTTTGTTGTGTGTTTTGTATTCTTTGACATGTGTTGTGATATCTGTTGTTCAAGTTTACTTTTAATGTGATGATTTAATGGTACTGTGAGTAGGAACATTAATGTTAAATGTGTCCTAACAATACATTTGACTCTGTGTCATTTTACAGCACATTTTGTTGTACATGCATATGTGATGATGTAGAAGAAATGAACGTTGGTTTTGAGGAGTGTGTGAGTTTTTTATGCTTACTTACTTGCTTCTGTTTGAATGAGATAGCTCTAGATGTTATGGCATCTGACATTAGTTTTTGGGTTGTCAGTGTGTTTCACAGTTGTTTGTTTCTTGTGAATTTGTAATGTTCAGCTAAATCAAAATGGTTCTGGCAGTAGTTGGTTGCAATCAACTATTTTGTGCTTTGCTTATTGTCTTGGATTTTTCAAAAATATTTTAGACACAGAGTGTTTTTGTCATCAGGTATAAAAGTACCTATCTACTCAAGTGAAGAGCTAGTCTCCATCCTCCTTCACTGGACCCAGCAGAGTAGGAACCATTTTAACTGACAATATAAACAGGCCCATTTCCTTAAATGTTGTGTTTAAAAAACCCCAGGATGATGAAAAGTGTCCAAAATAGTGTTAACATTTAGCTTTAATAAATTTAGAATGGAAATTTACAGTAGTTTGAAGACCTTCAGCTTTAAGAAATGTTTGTGACAATGTCTTATATTACAACAAGTGTTTATATTCTGTTTAAGTTCCTATGCAAATGCGACTTAAGATGAACAAACCCAAGTTTTAGGAGTAATAAGAATGAAGTTAATTTTTAACAAGTACCAATAAAGAAATGTTCATAATTTTCAGAGTTCTGTTTGTGTGTACCTGAAAGACATTTAAATTTCTTGTAAGTTTATGAAAGTAGTTCATGCATATAGTCAAATTTTTATCCACTTTGTGGATTGACTTCATGCCTGTATTTTATTTATTGACTTATTCTTGTAATTAGAACAGTATGAATTGACTTACACATTTCTTCTCTTTTCTGTAGGGCTCTGTTGAACTCAGTTGGCACAGGCCACTGGTGGATATTTTCTGAACATCGTAACCCTGGTGCTAATGTTCAAGAGATTGGAAATCGCCTTGAAAATGTTGAACCTGGCAAGACACTTTTAATATCTGATGCTGCATTCAAAATAAACTTTCAGATTCAGTGTTTCAAAGAATTGTCAAGAATTCATAATTATATGTAACATGGTCTGTGCTTAATTTTGGATACATTGTTTATGCAGAATACTATTTCCCTGCTATTCAGGTTTTGGCATTCTTGATATGCCTTGTGTGTATCTCATGCCTGAAACTTGATGTTCTCACAGCACTGGCAAGGTTGCTGTCTTCTGGGCTGTGACAGCATGTAGTATGGTAGACAGCTACCAATGTTTTGGAGGAATGTGCCACCTCCATCTTTATCTGTTTTGAGTATGTCAGCTACATGGCACCACATTCCAGATATTATATTATATTATTGTTATTTACCTCTCTAAGGACTTCAGATTTTACATAATATGTATACCATTTGACAGGTGTACATCCAGTTCAAAACCGAATATATAATCCAGAACGTTGTCCTATATGTCTCGGTGAACATCAGCTGGCCCTGGAAACAAACTGTGGACATCTGTATTGTGGTATGTTCTTCGAGTTGTCAGTTGTTTTTAATGTTCCTGTAATGGTTTGTGGACAATGGTTGATTCAATATACCCCTGTTCAGTTGGATACTGTCCACTGTTTGTGGTATGCCTAATACACACAATGTTGTGTGTGTTAGGCATACTGTAGACAGTGGGCAGTGTTTAAATAAACAAGAGTACATCACATATAGTTAATGCCTGGCATATGAATCAGTTATTACCATTGCACTATAGAAGTTCAGTGTGTTGGTGAATGAGTAGACCTTCATCTGTTGTTGAGATTTGTGCTCTTCTGGGATATTACATAGTGTCAAGTGGTAGTCATAAAGGATTACCACTCAACGCTGCATAATATCCCAGAAGAGCGCAGATCTTATCAACATCGTGGCGGAAGTCTGAAATCACGGATTCATCTTTTGTTTTTCTGTTTGTTAAAAATTGTGTTTTCAAACACTTGTCAAACCTTAATTCATTATATATATGAAATCGGCACAGTGCATTTCAGGTAAAGGTGACCTCATGTCAGATCTCACATAGAGAACCTTGTGTTTTTTAATTTTTTAAAATCCAGTTGTCATGAAGTTTGAGTCCTTTGGGATGTTTATTTTTTAAGCTGTCACATCCCAAGTTTTCATAGTTTGGTCAAGTTTGAAACACCATCCAACCAATATCAAGACAGTCTTATTGCAATAATTCATGTTTATGTACTTTTTAAACCATTAGCTCATACGATTGTAATTACACCTTTGCATTGGTTCTGATATTTATATTTTTATAATTTCATTTTATGTTTTTAATGTGTCTAACCTTTGTATTTTATATTCCTGATCATGGCCACATAGTTGGCTGAAACATGTAGGAGTTCATTGTATATGTAAAAATTTTTAGTGTACATGTCTGCATTTGTTGGTGTCATTATTGTATATATATTCTATTCATTCCTGGGTCATATAAACTATTTTATACTACAAAATTTAAGTTATAAGATGTCTGTTGTACCTAAATATCTGAGACTGAGATCACAGAAGCCTCAGTTCACAGTTTTATGGTCAGGAAATACCTGTTCTTGGAATCTGGCATACCATTAGTACAATAAATATGTCAAGATTCGGTCTTCTGCTACATTCCTTTGCATCTTTATCTTGTACTGTACACGTAGCACAGATCTGTTTAAAACAGACAAATTTTGTATACCTACTAGACCATATAGGGCCACATTTTAGATGACTGTGATCTTGTTAAATAAGGCTGCATTGCATATTAGTGTTAGAACTTGTTTTTCTCTTATGTTCAGTCTCTGCTATATGGCAGTTTACATGGGAGAATCAGAAAGTTCCTGGAACTCAGGCATAATTTGTACTAAAAAGAATACATATGTAACGTAGCTTAGTCTTCCTCAAAGTACAGTCCTTCTGCACATAAACACTTGCTCCATGGAAGCACCTGTCCTCTTTTGGGATAGATGTGAGACCTGCTGTTGCATGGTTGAATGTCTTCTGAAGATGCCAAATGATGACTTTTGAGCCCATTCTTGAGTGTCAGGAAGAGTCAGAAGTCGCACAGAGTGAGATTTGGAGAATAGAGTGGCTGGGGAATGGTTGAAGTTTGGTTATTCACCAAAAGCTATTGCTCTTGGTGGGAGATGTGATGAGGCGCATTGTCATGGTACAGGGCCCAACTGACATATCTGCTTTCAGAATGCTCTGAACAGATTCCTATGATATGTCAGTTTCACTTGCTGTTTGCTATATTATCATGTACTGATCTGATGTCACGACTGTGGAAACTTGCCATATTTTCATCATGCCTTGATGTTGATGGCCTCCCACTGTGCACCTCATATTCTAGTGATTCTTGACCATATTTTCAGTTGGTTGTGCCATTTGTACACAGCAGATTTTTAAGAGCTGCTTCCTGTACGTAAACTGTACTGAGGCTTACAAGTGCTTTTGCTGCTGATTTCCCTAGTTTGCAGAAGAACTTGATGCTCCCCCACTGTTTAAACCAAGACACTGCAATAAGCACTTGCAGCGCAGTAACTTGTGTCTCAACCCATTCAAAGTTGATCCACCCCCCTTACTATAACAGGAAGTGTGGTTCTCTTTATGAAACTGAAGTGTGGAAATTTCTGGTCCTCCCACACAGAGAGAAAATACTTTCGCACCTAATAGGTGATAAGTGATCAACAACAGAGTATTTTCTTCCTAATTTTATGCATAAATTTTATGCTGAAGAAAGTGTATTTTTTTTAGGAAACTGCCTTCGCACGTACATATATATGAATGGCATACTGTCACGTATATCCTGCCCCATGTGTCGCCAACAGGTAGGACTTACATTATCTTGTTTGTGTGCGTTCCAAATGATCGAAACTGCATTAATTACTGAATAAAACCTAGGATTAAAAAGTTTTTTTTTTTAAGAGCACAGACTTTGTGATTCCTCTTAAATTCAGTTGCTGAGTTCTGGGTGTGAGAGTTACAATCCTTTTACTGGTTTCAGATTTCAGTTCTCTTTGTTTGTTTTACGGAGCAAGAGTTGCAGGCTACTCCAACTTCAACTATTGGTGCTGAGACGCAACTTCTTTATCATATGGTAGATGACTATAACCGTAGGTTCTCTGGTGAACCGCGCTCGGTATGTATGGAGATTAAAGAGAAGAAATATATTTTGTACTTTTATCACTGTATTTGAACAATTGTTGGCTTAATTCATGTGCCACATAAAATTATTTTGTGGTGTATGTAAAATGTACAAAATCCTTCACTTATTTTTTCCAGTTAACCCTTTAAGCCTATATTAAAAGCCACATATAATTACACAGCTCTTGGAATTGTTCTCTAGCCACATAGATATCATGGCCCAAGATAGCTCATTCATTGTACTAATAATAGTGGTATGATGTAGAAGACTGAGGAATTTGGGTTCAATTCCTGGCATGAATAAAAGTTTTTCTCACATCCGGACTGGTTCTGGTGCCTGCCTAGCTTCCACTGTTTCCCCATGAGTAAAGCAGCTTGGGTGTGAAGTTCACCATTCACTTCCACCTAGTGGTGAGGGAGAATGTATGGGGTTGTATTTCCACTCTCACACATACCTTCATGGTGTGGTGCATACTTTACTTTACCACCTGGATATCTGGACAAATCTTCTTCTTCTTTTCTCTCTCTCTCTCTCTCTCTCTTTTTTTTTTTTTTTTTATAGATACATGATCCAAAACCTACATCAAAGAGCATAAATCACATAAGTGATATATGATATGATTGTTTCATGCAGTGTGTGTATAATAAATAGTCATTTATTAAGAGTATAATGTAAACTTGCCATTAGTTTTGTCAGTATGAGATTTCTTTTATTGCATAAATTACAGTGCTGCAGTACAGAACTCTGTATGTTACCTCGGAGAATTTGCCAGTTTTTAAAGTCAAATAACACATATGCTACTGCTTTCAACTTGCACATTGCAAGGCCACTGTGTGTGTAGAAATAGTGTGTCCCACACAGACAAATGTAAAGACAGACTGAACAGAATAAGTACAGGGACTCGTAAGAAGTCCATGTAGCATATTTGTTTATGCTTTAGAGACACGTTCACAATGTTGTGTGCCACAACTCAGAAAATTGCACAATACACAGCTAGTGGTCATCTTCCCTCCACAACTTTTACAAGTGTTGTGTGCCACAACTCAGAACATTGCACAATACACAGCTAGTGGTCATCTTCCCTCCACAACTTTTACAAGTGTTGTATGCCACAGCTCAGAACATTGCACAATACACAGCTAGTGGTCATCTTCCCTCCACAACTTCTACAAGTGTTATGTGCCACAACTCAGAACATTGCACAATACACTGCTAGTGGTCATCTTCCCTCCACAACTTCTACAAGTGTTGTGTGCCACAACTGAAAATGTGTCGCATTACACAGCAAGTGGTCACATTGCCTGTACAACCTGTACAGATATTGTAATTGCCAAAGGTTTCATGGCATGCCAAGATTTATGTCACAACAACAGAACATTTTTTAAGGAAGAGACCTCTTTCATGAAAACAAAGTGTCCATTTGCCTCCCTTTTCTATATTGTATATTTTTTGCCCGATGATGACCTCTTAGGTTGAAACATGGAGCGAATTGTAAAAACAGACTTTGTTTTTATTGTAAAAAATAGTTGGCTCAGGATAGGGACAGGTGGCGGGCTCTTGTGAGTGCGGTAATGAACCTTTGGGTTCCATAAAATAGGGGAATTTCTTGACTAGCTGAGGACCTGTTAGCTTCTCAAGGACTCTGCTGCATGGAGTTAGTTAGTTGTGTTGACTGAATTGTTATTTGATGTATTAAGTTATAAAAACGCAACTGGATGCTGCCTGTTACAATCATAACTATGTTAATGTGTTGCCGATTTAGCAACAGAAGTTTTGGTTCCAAAGAAGGTTCATTGCTGAATCCATGTTACAAGAGGGCCTAGTGTAGGGCATAACCCCTGAAAACTAATATTGTGTTCATTATGATGAATGTAATTATAAAATCAGAGCTGAAAAGTTACCTGAATCTAATGATACACTGCTTAGGTATGAATAACATTTCAACTGACAGCATGTGTCATTGTATTTGTGGGTGAGTAACTAATGTGCTACTTTTGTTTGCAGTTTGTGGAAATGGTTCGTGATTGCCCAACGCTAATGCGCCACCTTTGGAATGAATTCTTTTCTGTTGGAGGTTTGATGTTGATGTTTAGAATTAGAATTCTGCTGTGCTTTTTGGCAGGACTGATGTATGTTTTTTCACCACTAGATATCATTCCGGAAGGAGTGTTCGGTGTTTTAGGGTTATTAGATGACATGTTTGTTTTGTTCTTGCTGGCAATGTACATTAGTATCATTTATCGAAGGTTGGTGGTGAGTCGAAGGATGGCCACTTGATACTCCATCTTGGTGTTATTCAAGAGATGACACATCTGTGATACGTCATAGAGTTTTGTTTGTATACATCAGCGTTATATATTCTAATATTTGTATTGTATATATGAGTGAGACATTAAAGTGTTCTTTATGTTGATTGGGCTTTTCCCCTTGGTTGCATTGATTTTTTTTTTTTTTTAAGATATGAAGTGTGAATGTTTGTGGGTAAAACTGGAGTACAGATCTGACAGCAGCTGTGTTCTGCGAGATTTTATTGCATAAAGAAATTGTTGAAGATTCAAGTCTTTTGGGATATGATGCTGTTTTGACTGGTAAATAGTTAACTGGTGGGTAAATGCTTACCAACTAACACATTGTCATATCCCGGAAGACTTAACACCATTATGAAAACCTCAAATTATTCAGTGAATAAATAGTGTTTTTTTTTTCTGTTGATCCAATAAGGATCATACTCATGCTTTACTTGTGAAACATTTTGCTTAGTTTGGAAAATACCAGGTGTCCTAAAAGTCACTTTGCCAAAATTTACTTGTGATCCAGGGAGACACTACTTTATATATGAAGCAGTGCTTTGGAGATGTGAAATGTGCATTGAACATAATGCACAGAAATTTGAACAACTTCTGTAGTACGTCCTTGTCGCTCTCTGCTCGTGACTGGTTGTAAATAAAATAGTGTTTCTCTGGAACATGAGTGTAATCTCAGTAATTAATTTTTAGGACACCCTGTATAGTGCTTTTCATTTTGTTGCTGCTTGTTTCTGCACTTTCACATTTTCAGTATCATCAGAGATACTAAACTTAAAATAGGTGTTGTGTTCTCCCGCACTGATCACTGTAGGTTATAAATTGTAGTCTTTGAAAGCACCTTGCTTATTGTTCATATTATGTATGGGCAGCGATTAGTTGTGTGTAAATATAGGAACATTTGAGAGGACTGCAGTGGACATACAATGTAAAAGCAAAGGAGCCATGAAGTTGTTACAGGTATGCAACAACTGATAAATTTGGTTATGCAAATATGTTTATTTCCCCTGTTAATTTTTATGTATTTGGCCTGCTGCTATAAACTTTTAAAGATTTTGTGTAAGAATTGTAATTAAGGCCCAAGTTGCTGGCTTTAGTTTGGCCTTTACTAGAGTTTAAAATGAAATATTGATAAAAATACAGTGGTATTGCATGTACCGTATATTCTCGAATCTAATCCGCACCCGAATCTAATCCGCACCCAGTTTTTGGCGACTTCTTAAACGAAAAAAAGTTAGTTCGCGATTCTAATCCGCACCTTTCCTTCAACCACCCCTTGCCCACGGGGCGACTGATTGAATAATATTGGATGTTACCAATGCGTTAAAATCCGACGCTACGCCTGTGGCCGATGAGTCATACCGATAGAGGCGGGGCCTTTCTCAACAGACGTGCGCAATCTCGTCTGAAGCCAGCTGATCTTTAGTTGTTGAAATGTGGGAGGTGCTTGTTCCAATTTGTCGTGTACCGTAGTTATGGAAGAGGGACACCTGAAATCTAAATGACTCTCATATACGGCATAGTTCAAACGTGAAGTTATTCGGTGCGCAGAGGAGAATGGAAACCGCAAAGCCGCTGCAATTTTTGGAGTTGATGAAAGCAACGTTCGACTATGGCGGAAACACAAGGCAGCGATCAGCGGGTGTGAGGCGTCACGAAGGAAATTCACTGGACCCAAGAAAGGACGATTTCCTGAAATTGATGATGCAGTCTTCACGTTTTTTCAAGAGAGACGCAAGACTGGACTGTTTGTGAGTTATGATCTACTCGCGAGGAGGCGATAAAGAAGGCCAGATCTTTGAACATTCCTCGAATTATGAGTGATGACGGCGAGTCTGATGAATAATAAATTATAATAATAAATAATAAAATAATAGATTATTGTATTGTATTGTTCTTGCGTTGTTTATTAATTACGTTAATTACGTTATTGTTATATTGTACAGCAGCTCAATCATTTTTCCAAAATCCAGCTCTAGACCGCGAATCTAATCCGCACGCGAATCTAATCCGCATCTGATTTTTTAGCCCTCTAAAACTGTAAAAAAGGTGCGGATTAGATTCGAGAATATACGGTATTTTAGATGTGGTTTTCCTGTTTCAGGAATAATGTAACTGAAGTTGGCAGGTATTGAAACATTTAAAATGAGAAATTTTGGTTTTGACGTGTGTGTGTGTGGGGGGGGGGGGGGGGGGGGGGGGGGTGGCCTGCACGCGCGCGCGTGTGTGTGTGTGAACATTTTGAAATTCATGATCAGTCTTCCATAGTGATCTTACCACATAACAGTTCTGTGTTGCAGTAGACAGCATTGTGACTAGGTCATGACTTTTAAAACCAGCTCTTTATTTAAAATTTAGCATCAAAAAGTGTTTCCTTAATCATGTATTTTTTTTTTATTTCCTGATAAGCTGAGAAGTGCAATTACACTCCAGACTTGTAGGAAGTTACTACTTCATTGAAGGAGCAGTGATACTACCATGTAAGCTTATATTTTAAAATGATGTTCCTCAGAATCATTTCCTGCACACTGTGATGCCTCCAGTTTTTTAAAACAGCCATAAAATTAAAGTAATTTTGCTAACAAGTAAATATGAAAGTGATTTCAAATTTGTGCTTATGTTTGAACACCTGTATTTGTTTGTGTGCGTGCATATAAAAGCAATTTCTTCATACTGGAGCAGTTTACACAGCAATCTTGTTGCAGTGATGTGTGTAACAGATGTTGCAATATATTAGAAGCCAGTACTTTGTAGTGAGCAAATTATATGTATAACAGCATCTTTACTCACACGAAAATTACAGCATTTGCTTCTCATACATAATATGATTGTTATGACTCCAAACTGCAGGATTATGTTATAGCTGGCGTTTGGAGCAGCTAATATCTTTATAAAACGTACATTAATTGCATACCATTATCAAGTGAAGCAAGCTGTAGCTCTGATCAAATTGAATGCTAGTGTAGCCAGCTGGTGCTGTTGTAACTGTTTGATTCTCAGTCTGTAAGTCAGAGCTTGTGTGGGAGTGTCCTTTGTGTATAAATTTTATTCAGAATGCATCTAATGCTTAAAAATGAATATTCCAACTCGCATTATGTATACAGTTCTTGTAATGGAAATGGGAGCATTGCGGCAACAGACTTCCAGCAGTAATGGCTGGATCAGAATGTTCTGCACTAAAACACGTTTCAGAATGCTTGCAGAATTTTGAAGGAGACGAGTTCCTGCCCGTGAATGAATGCAGAACATGGGCAAATGGGGCTTGTAGCAGACAGTAGTCTGGATGCAGTGCAGAAAAGTCCACATGCAGATATGTGCTGAATTTACATGGAGACTCATGCTGCACAAACACAGGTATGGAGAGCTTTGCGCAGTGTTGGTTTTTATCCGTCACCTCCAACAAATGTAAAACCTTGTACCTTGAGAATATGCCAGTCTTGTTCAGTATGGGAATGTTTACAGCCGCAGCTACAAATTGCCTGACCCTTTTCATAAATGTAGTTGAATTTTCTTGTGATGTTATTTGTCACAAGGAATTCTCCCTTTTCAGGTAGTAAAAAGTAATTTTTAACAGAGACTTTTAAATATTTGGTGTGAAGTACTACGAAACTACCTACTTGGACTAGATTTCATTGGGGGACTTCCACCAGCCGCTTGTTGTGGGCATGTTGTAGAAAACGAACTGTTACGTTACGCAGAGGATGTTCCCCTTACAAGTGTAGGATGAATGTGGATAAACACGACAGTGCATGTCCACATTTTGTCAGAGAGTTACAGGTTACTTGAGTGAAAATCAAGTACGATAGGAAGATGGGGACTGGTGGCATGGCCACCTCAGTCACATGACTTACAGCAGTTACATGTCTTCCTCTGGGGCTGCACAATGTACCGCAACAGTGAACCAGAAACAGGGCACCAGCTGGTAGAGTGCATGAATCCATTGCTGGCATGAGGAATGAACTGGAGCACATTTAGTGAAGTGATGTCAGGGCTCACGTGGTGGTGTAATTTAAGAATGTGATGTATTTGCAAGTGTTGTTAAGTCGATCCTAATAAAGTTTCATTGAAAATTGATTCTGTATTCATTAGTACCATACACTAGTACTTAATTTGGTAGATGTGTTGAATCAGCCTATGGTTTGGAGGGCATTTTATACTGTAAATGACGTGTGAGAACACATATCTGAAATTTGGCCAACTTGTGGAACATGCTGTATATGAACGTTTTACAAATTATGAATGAAAAATCAGTTGCATAATAAAATTAATTTAGACTTCCACATTTTCCTGTCTTTGCTTGTGGTAGTTCTGGGTCCTATTTTGATATTTAATTGTTTTCTTCATACTTACCTCTAATTTTGTATCAGTAAAATAAATCCGTCATGTTCCTGACCAATCTTCTCTTTATCCTTAGTAAATGGGATGTGTGGAAGGAGTTGTTAGGTGTTGTCACGTGAGGGTTTATGTGGTTGAATTTATGTATATTTGAAAGTATATAATAAATGTTGTTAGTTTCTGAAGAAGCTGTTTACTTTATAAATAAAAATGACAATGTCATGTTACAATTGTATACCTTCAACCCCTTGCAGAGAATGTTAAATTTCCAATGCTCAAAACAGCAGAGTTCAGTTATCTATGATAAAAGATGTATTACTGGACAATCAAGCAAATATTTTCTGCTGTTTTGAAAGTCTAGAATGTAGAAAAGTAATTTTACAGGTACTGAATATCAGAGGTTGTTACTAACAGTATAAAATATTGATTTTGGTGCCACTGTCAAATGGATTATGACTGTTTTTATGAGTTAAAGCTTTCACAGTGACTCAGCAGTGAAGTCTTCTCAAGCAGTGAGCCATACAAACATGCAGTTCATGTGCCGTGTGTCAGATGTTCTGAAATACCGGACATGGACTGGACTGTCGCACAGTTTTCACCCATGAAGACTTCATTGCAGTGTGTTTGATACATTATTGCAGATTCCCTAATAATTACAGAATAATTTTCTAAAAGCATGGAAGTTGAGATACGTCTGTCTCATTTTTGTTCCATTATCTTCAGAACTTAGAGAAAGGAAGAAACGTCAGAACAGGCTCATGTAGCCTAGAATGGTGCAGTTGATGTCTGCAGTCTACAGGTGGAACTTACAAATGACATGACAAAATTAATTTTAAAATATTTTATGGTCAGAAACTAAGAGTATGAAGGGTGTAGAATTTGTGTGTGATGTGTGTAATTTTAACCTAATGCAAGTACTGACAGATGAAGATAGATGATTGGCTATTAATGTAGGACCTTATGCCTTTCCTTTGTTATATAGCAGTTTATTTAGAATTCCTACATCCTCCACAAATAGAAGGGAATATTTTTGTTTCAGTGTATCACCAATAATATATGCACCAAGGAATCTTTGTTCATAGGGATATTTTGAAATAGGCTTTGAAATATAAAATAATTATGCATAAGGTATACAACAATTTAGCATGATAAAGTTGAATCTTTGTTTTTAATGCATGTGCTACAGGTCGTATTTTTAATGAGGAATGTTAACATTGAGTTCACATGTACCAAGTCCTTTGACATCTGCCTGTAAATAGCTAAAGACAGACTTGGAAATATAAGCGTCACTGTGCCTTGCCGTTCTTCTGTTTGTTAACAGGGGTCTGGCATCAAATGTTTGACCATCAACAGAATATTTCAAGTATTATAATGTGATGTAAGCTGATGTGCGTTGTTTTCACTTAAGTGTAAATTATTGAAAATGTTTTAATATCAACTTGCTACCTCAGAGCTGACATTGAATGTGGTCAACCCAGATGTATAGTGCTGATTTAAAAAATTTCCAATGTTCATTTATATAATATCAACATGCATTCAAGAAATACATATACACTATATTAAATCCTAAATACAAAATGGATTACTACTTACTATGTGTCTTTATTCTATAGTAGGAAATGTGTGAAGAATTTCACTACATTGTACATTCAGCATTAATCATAACCTCTACTTGTAAGTGCAGATGAAAGAATAGAACCACAACAACACATTGTTCCCAAATAAGTACCACGTAAGAAATAGATCACAGATAGAAACATAGTGAGAGACAAAGATACACCAACTGTTGTCAGTGTAAAGGATTTATATGGCAGTGTTTCCATGTGAATGATGCTGACTGTCATGTAGCACAATGGAAATACTCCAAGATTTTCAGTAGAAGGTATGTGTAATATTTGTTACTATGTAAAATTGTATAAAATTATTGTTGGCAGTTGTTGTACTCCCCAGGTTACAAATTACGTACTGCCCGTTACGTTCGTGTGGGTGGACCAAGATAGTTTCGTGTGTTCAAAAGCAGTCATGCTTGGGATGTACTGAATCAAATGTTGACTCTCTGGCAGTGCTGACCTGCTTGAGAAACGGCGATACTTCTCAGGCTGCGGGACCGTTCAAAGAGAGATGGGTCTGTGTAGATGGGCTCACTGGGGTCGTCAAATGTTCGGACATTTGGGATTGTTGACACAACCGGTGTATCACTATCGTGAGGTTCCTGTGTGCAGCCTGGTGGTCTCAGAATGCTTGAAGAGAAACTGTTAAAATTAAGTATACATTTAATGCAGTTACTCAAAATTCTACGATTCATTTCACTAAATGTATTTTTTTTTTTTTTGCATATGGCTAAAGAAGTAACTTTTCTCACCTTTCCCATCACATAATATTACTGAGTTCAGTAATTTGGGCATTTGGATGATGTTTAAGTTAGGGAGTTGTGGATTGAGAAAGCTTGCAATCAAGTAGTAAGTCAGAATGTGACACATTCAACAGATCTTAAATATGAAAACCTGATGAAATGGATTGGCCTGTTTTGTCTTGCCTCTATTCTGTGGCATATTTTTAATTTGATTTATATCTAACAAGCCCAAATTCATACTCTGTTAGTAAATTTTGAAGTAACTTTATTCCATCATCTTTCATTACAGGTTTCGGAAGCTGAATACCAGGCCTGTGTCATGAAGTGCCCTGAATGATGCTAGAGGAAACATGTGATGTGTACATAGGCCTACTTCCAAAGTATGGAACTCTTAGTGTAATGTTACAGAGCTTCATAATTATGCCGTTTGAATTTACCAAGCTAATATATAAATGTTGGTGATGAGCTGCAAAACTTACAATGGCTAAAACACACAGTTACGGTATTGATTGTTTCAAATAGTTTCAAGGCTGGAAGACAAGCTGAAAACAGTTCAGGTATGAGGTTTCCCATAGAGTAACATTTGAGAGGTTTTGAGAGGTAAAGTGGGCAGTAGTGTCAAATGAAACTTCCCCTCCCTGTGGCAGATCATACTGTTATACAGCCAGGCTTCTGTGTCAGAGCTGTCTGATTTTATCTGGAGAAGTGAATGGCAATTAGAGAAGTTGGAAAGTTTTAAGGAAAGCTGTGTTTTGTCTGACGTGTAAGTTTAGAGTTTGGAGTTCAGCTGCATCATATACTGGGCAGTGGCAATGTTATGATGTAAGTTGCATTCATGGCGAAAGAGGTGTAAAGAGAATATGGCCTCATATAGAAATAGCGCAGTGGCTGTGAGGGTGGGCAGTAAGGGGCTTGATGTCATCCAAATGGAATAGGAAATGGCCTGATATATAGATAGCACAGTGGCTATGAAGGTGGGCAGTATGGGGCTTGATGTCATCCAAAGGGAATGGGAAATGGCCTGATATATAGATAGTGCAGTGGCTGTGAGGGTGGGCAGTATGGGGCTTGATGTCATCCAGATGGAATGGGAAATGGCCTGATACATAGATAGTGCAGTGGCTGTGAGGGTGGGCAGTATGGGGCTTGATGTCATCCAAAGGGAATGGGAAATGGCCTGATATATAGATAGTGCAGTGGCTGTGAGGGTGGGCAGTATGGGGCTTGATGTCATCCAGATGGAATGGGAAATGGCCTGATATATAGATAGTGCATTGGCTGTGAGGGTGGGCAGTATGGGGCTTGATGTCATCCAGATGGAATGGGAAATGGCCTGATATATAGATAGTGCATTGGCTGTGAGGGTGGGCAGTATGGGGCTTGATGTCATCCAGATGGAATGGGAAATGGCCTGATATATAGATAGCGCAGTGGCTGTGAGGCTGGGCAGTATGGGGCTTGATGTCATCCAAACAGAATGGGAAATGGCCTGATATATACATAGTGCAGTGGCTGTGAGGCTGGGCAGTATGGGGCTTGATGTCATCCCAACGGAATTGGAAATGGCCTGATGTATAGATAGCCCAGTGGCTGTGAGGGTGGGCAGTATGGGGCTTGATGTGATCCAAACGGAATGGGAAATGGCCTGATATATAGATAGTGCAGTGGCTGTGAGGGTGGGCAGTATGGGGCTTGATGTCATCCAGATGGAATGGGAAATGGTCTGATATATAGATAGTGCAGTGGCTGTGAGGGTGGGCAGTATGGGGCTTGATGTCATCCAGATGGAATGGGAAATGGCCTGATATATAGATAGTGCAGTGGCTGTGAGGGTGGGCAGTATGGGGCTTGATGTCATCCAAAGGGAATGGGAAATGGCCTGATATATAGATAGTGCAGTGGCTGTGAGGGTGGGCAGTATGGGGCTTGATGTCATCCAAAGGGAATGGGAAATGGCCTGATATATAGATAGTGCAGTGGCTGTGAGGGTGGGCAGTATGGGACTTGATGTGATCCAAACGGAATGGGAAATGGCCTCATATATAGATAGCACAGTGGCTGTTAGGGTGGGCAGTATGGGGTTGATGTCATCCAAACAGAATGGGAAACGGCCTGATATATAGATAGCGCAGTGGCTGTGAGGTTGGGCAGTATGGGGCTTGATGTCATCCCAACGGAATTGGAAATGGCTTGATGTATAGATAGCCCAGTGGCTGTGAGGGTGGGCAGTATGGGGCTTGATGTGATCCAAACGAAATGGGAAATGGCCTGATATATAGATAGCCCAGTGGCTGTGAGGGTGGGCAGTATGGGGCTTGATGTGATCCAAACGGAATGGGAAATGGCCTGATATATATAGAGAGTGCAGTGGCTATGAGGGTGGGCAGTATGGGGCTTGATGTCATCCAGATGGAATGGGAAATGGCCTGATATATAGATAGCGCAGTGGCTGTGAGGCTGGGCAGTATGGGGCTTGATGCCATCCAAACGGAATGGGAAATGGCCTGATATATAGATAGTGCAGTGGCTGTGAGGCTGGGCAGTATGGGGCTTGATGTCATCCCAACGGAATTGGAAATGGCCTGATGTATAGATAGCGCAGTGGCTGTGAGGGTGGGCAGTATGGGGCTTGATGTCATCCAAATGGAACGGGAAATGGTCTGATATATGAATGCAATACTTGTTCATTAAAAATTACTTTATGTTGTGCTTCCAAATATGGAAGGAACACTTGAATAATCATATTGGAACAAGAAAGGTCAAAATTCATGATATGATTAATGAAAGTGTTCTTTTAAAACGGCCTCATTCCGGGAACTTATGGTTCATACTTGTATGTGGTGCTTGTGTTACGATGTGTAAATTCCACCTAAAGTACATTTTAAACATGAAGTATATAACAGTACATTTTAACACTGGTTTTCGAGTCCGGAAGAGAAAGGCGCCATGGTACATGGTGCAGTTGTGCTTGACTTACCACTTCAAGGCCTGTGTTACTAACCTTGTTTCAAATGCCTTTCGTGCTCCAGGCATGAGGAATGAGTAATTGTTACTCCTGCTGGGTGGGTATGGCCCAGATGTTGCACATGGTGCTGTGTTGTCGGCTGCTCTGTTCTTGGTCTGCACCAACCAGTATCGTCTGAAATCACAGCAGAATTTTTCTGTTTAGTGCCACATCATGGATACATTTTAAAATACTTTTCTCTTAAGGCTTGAAATTTAGAAGCACAACAGCACAGAATGCAAGGCATTTATTTTTATACACACTTTGTGAAATTATTTGACACTGCAGTTCTTGCTGTAGTAAACAAATTTGTTCTTCAAACTTTTTAAGAGATAAGCAGTAGAATGCTTGCAGAGGCACAAGGTTAGTAAATAAGGTAATTACAGGTAATTATGTAATAAGCTGTACATTGAAATGCAATAGTAATTATCAATATTACTTTATCAAGTTTTAGCTATGTAGCGGAGACATTCTGCTGTTATTTGGCAACCTCATTAGGAGCAATACTGGCATTTATTTCAGTGGGAATTCTTTGATGAGACAGGAGACATACTACTTTACATGCAGCATTTGTGTAACCACTGTTTCATAGTTCATCTGTGGAGTTATTTATCATAAAACAGTTTAGAACATTGTCATATATTTCTGCCTATTATTAAATTAATTTTATCTTTATGTCAACTTTACCGATAAAATATTCCAGCAAAAGCAGTGACAGTAATCAGCACAATGACTATACTGATGACTGCTGATATTAGGCCATAATATTCCCCATGTGTAAGGCACACAGTGTCTGCCACAGGCTCCACCTTCTCATCTTGCAGCATCTCGTGTCGAGATTCAAACACCTAGAATATCAGTGATGTTAACATTATGTATGCAACTTGCCAAATACAAATGTAGTGTGTCAGATAGTTTGTATATAGCAAACCAAGCTCAAGTTGTCTCTTCTGCAGTTACAACATTAAATTATATAAATTAGTATAAACTGAGTATGAAAGTGAAGGGTGCCAGCAGATGCGTTAGTTTCCTTCCTCTCTTTCGGCTTTGGGTCATCTGTCACACTCTGAAATTGTGTTGTTGGTCAGAATGTTGTTGATAAAACTAGAATATTACTTCAGTGACACCAAGTTTAATGGCACTGAAAAAAGAACAATGTGAAATGATAAATATAAATAACATCCTCTTTTATGTTTAATAGATGCATTGTCAGTTACTGTGGAAGAACTGTTAAGAGATAAATACCTGTTGTCACTGTTTAAACACATTTTTATGAAGGTCCTTGTTGATAATTTTCGCTATGTTCTGTGGACTCTGAAATGTTGTTGTTACCTTTACAGAAACATATGTTGTTCAAAATGGAGCGACTGAGTAGGTGTTGTGTAAACTCTAAAGTGATACTTTCATGTCATATCATATGAAGCAAGTTGCCACTTAAGTGAAGGCCAGAATTAATGTACAAAAATTTCTTGTTTAATTTTCATGAAATTGAAAAGTGTTTCAAATGAAATCTGTAAATATCAGTCAGAGAAATAATTTACATATTTGCTTTACTTAGATATGATGAGCTGCTGTTAAGAAAGTCGTCTTAAATTCAGTACATAAAACAGACTGCACAATATTTAGAATTTTTGTAACAGCAGTAGTGAAATGTACACAACATGTGATTCTTCGCAAGAATATATTTTCCCTGAGATTAGCGTAATGTGTAGAAGAAAGAAGTTGGAAATTCAGTACAAAACAGCATTTAAGGCAAAGTTTTAAATTCATTCAAATTGACAGGTTTGGTATTTGTACATACATGTTTTAGATATGAGAAAGGTAACATAGTGAGGAATGTTATGATTTGCACTGCTGATGTTTCTGGAGTCATGCAATGACGGAGGCAAATTTGAGGGAGGTAATTTATCTGGGGATATCACAGTTTCAATGAAGAACCTTCATTGAAAAATTTCACTTGGATGAGAGAAGTTATAGATGGGAAAATTATATTACATTGGACCTGAGATGGTTAATGACTGATAGGAGCCTATCTTATAGATAACAGAGTTTGTAGAACAATACAGAAGAGTCTGGAAACAAGTCATTTACAGGATGAACTGTGACAGATTCCAAAACTGAATGTAAAATATCAACCAAAGTGACAACAGAAATTTGAGAAGATTTCTGATATAATGGAAGGATTCTGTTTCATAATATTCACAATAGGTCTCAGTTGGCCAAAGCATGATGATAGTGGTGGTGAGTAATCAAGCCTACAGTATTGTCCATTGCTGAGCTGTTAATATTTTAAATTTTATTTCTTATAATACAGAAAATAGATGAGCAAATGTTGAGTATGAAGCTTGTGTTCCATACAATGCAGCAAGTTCAGAATGAAGAAAGTCACAGATACACATTTGTGAAATATTTGATAGCACTAATGTATTAATGTCTTACAGATTCAAACTCTTATCTTTTTACATCCCACACTCCATATTGTCCAAAACACTGACCTTCCAGTAGTGTGTGTCAGAAAGGTCTACTTTTCTAAAGCACAGGTTTACAATTATTATACCTCTATCATTTCTCGAACTTGTTCCTCTTCCTCTGTGCTGTTTGTTACATCCTTCTGGTCCTCTACGTAATCTGTTTCATTCAACTCTCTCTTCCTTCTGCCAAAAGATGGTTCATTGCGACCTGCGTGCCCTGTGCAGTAAGCCTGTAAACATATTTGTGGTCCATCACGTACACACTAATAGAACTGCAGAGTGCCTTGTGTAATTCTGGTGGTTGTAATTTATGTATGTCTTTAACCTTTTGTGACGACAAAATTCGATAAAGTATTCTCAGGCAGACAACTGTGTCAATGTGTACAGATCTTCCACGTTGTACATGTTGACGATGCTGTCTGCCCGAGTAGAGTTTATCGGATTGCAATTCATCTTTCACTTAATTCAAGACTCCACCCGTACGTGGCATATCAAAGGTTATTTCATGTAGGAAACCATTACAATGGTGTAGAAAATAATATTATAGGGTGGGAGCAATGCTAGTGTAACTACCAAAATGCAATAACCATGGTAACCACTAGTGATCATGGTAACCGTCTTATCCATTAGTAATAAAAGTAAATGTGAAAATGATAAACACTTAATTAATCACAGTAATGAATCGTAGAGCTTTAGGAACTGTGCACAGATATAAATGTGAATTCAGAATGCTAAGGTTCAAGAACGCATGTGGAAACTGTGTGCCCTGTGGTATGGACTGCACCTTTGCAAACTTGCTGAATTTATAAACCCATTAGGATGATAATTTATTTCACAGCTCTCATATTAGTCAGCAGTATAAACATTCACTACACTAGCACTCACTGGCTGACATCCATCTCGGCATGTTCGTACTGTTGCTTCAAACACCAAAAAATTTGATTCAGGTATTTTGAAGGCATTAAATCTAGCCTCCAGACCATCTCCAGATCTTGATCGATCAAGTCCTGGGAACACGTAGTTGTCTACAGGACATCTGAAAACATCAATAATTAATGTGTGAAGGACTGGCATTGCTAATGCCTATTGATAGTGAATCAGAGTGGCTGTGCAGTGTGAGACATGTACTGCCATCTGTATTCAGCTGTTTAAACGGTAACCAGTTGTGGAATTGTGACAGGGAGTCGTGTCTGTGGTGTTGGGGTTTACGTACATGGCTCATAGCAAAGATACAGTAATTTTCAGTAAAGTTTATAATTACTGTAACAAATCAACATCTACCTAAAATGTATAGTTTATATAATCAGCTAACTAAACCAAAGATGCATTAAACTTTGCATATTCCAGAATTCTAGCTAATCTAACCACAGTCTTCCTGCGAACTGTAATTTTTATCCACACTAGTTATGAACAAGACATTACTGCTTCTATAATTTTATGGATTCAAACTGCCAGAACTTACTAAATCAGAAGGGTGCCTTTTAGTTGTATGAACCTGATTTGCAGATAGCAAAGTTGCTGCACACAATTTTTAAATTAAAAAAAAAGAGACTATTTGAGATGATAATGAAGGTAAATGTATTGCTAGCACACTTTTATGTTGTGGGAGAAAATTTTTCATTCTCCTTTGTTGGAATATATTTCCTTGGCAGGCAAATGATACAACTCAGTAGCTCAGTATAAATTCTCCAGAGAAATGGAACCCAACAACAGAGTCTCGCATCCCAGAATACTTGAATCTTTAAAACTTAACTCACTTTTTCAAAGTTACAATTCCATTTAAGATTTTCATTGATTTCATGTTCAGTTAAGTTGTCCCCCTACAGACATTAACTTCAATATTTTTGAGATTCATTTGATAATACAGAAGATGGGGCAGTGTATTACCACCTACCCATATCTGTCTATGAGTTGCACCGATCGTCCAGAATATGGGTCTCTTGCAATGACATTGGTTGCAAAAATATCAGTTACATAATTATAACCATCTTGTGCCTCAAGTCGAAAGGTCAGAGGGTCACCAACAGCTATAGTTGTAGTTGGACGTCCTTGATACAGGATCAACAGACGCACCCGGGAACTCAGCGAATTTTCAGCTGGGAGGTACTCGATTGGAATAGGACTTCCAGCTCTAAAAGCAAGCAAATTGTTGGCATTGATATAATCATTTGTAACACTAGTTTCACCTAAGCTACATAAGTACAGGATGAAATCAGTTATATCCGTGGTCTTAGCCTGTGCTCCATGAACCACAAAACCCCATGCCATATTTGTAAGCATATAGACCCTTGGTTTCTCGGCTTCCAAAATGGACATACGATATTTACATTTCTATGCCAAGTGAAACACAAGGCTGGGACTTCACTCTATAGTGCTTGATACAGAAATATCATTTATTAAAATAGAAAAATGAGATGGGGAGGGCATGTGGCACATGTGGGAGACAGGAGGGACGCATACAGAGTTTTGGAGGGGAGACCTGAGGGAAAGAGGCCACTTTGAAGACCTATGTGTAGATGGGAGGTTAATATTAAAGTGAATCTTCAAGAAGTGGGTTTGGGGGCATGGACTGGATTGCTTTGGGTCAAGATAGGGACAGGTGGCGGATGCTTGTGAATGTGGTGATAAACATTCGGGTTCCAAAAAATGCAGGGAATTTCTTGACTAGCTAAGGACCTGTTAGCTTCTGAGGAAGGAATGTGCTACACGGAGTTTAGGTAGTTAGTTAATCTGAACACTATAAATAACAAGCTGTGTTTAATTAACTTACATTAGTAATTTTTATGTACTGTCCAAAACCAATAATTTTTATATTATTTGTGTCATGGAGGTGAATTAATTTATGTAGAAAGATGGGAGCTTTAAATTTAAGAATTTTCTGACATAAATATTACTTCTTGTGGCAAATTGACATAAATCAACGTTTTTGTAAACTTGTGAACCAAGATCTCTGATGTTTCAGGAGGACAATAAAATTTTATTTGGAACATAAAATATTTTGGAACTGAAACATGCACTGTCATAAGCAGTTTTCATAGCAGATAATCTGAAGTAATTAACATAGCAGTGTGAATGCAAATTCTACTAGTTTCTATAATGGTATGTTTGGTTGCTCTATTAGAGAATATTCTGACTGAATAATCTGAAGATTGCCAAGTTAACTAAAATCATGCTGTGTGCATGTGAATGTTGCTGGTACATTGTTGTTTGTGAGCTGGAAGCTCAGATAATTGTGCAGCTGCCTCCAAACCTGGTGCCCGTGGCTTCGAATCCTGGTGGTGGTACTTGGGATTTTTTCCCCTGCCTTGGGGCTGTCTTCGGTTTACCCAGCATCATTGGGAACCTGGAGAATTTGAAGGATGTGCCCCCTTGTGTGCTGTTTCATTGTGCTGAATTTTAATTCTCTAATATTAGATGTTTTTAACATATCATGTGAGGCCATATAAAGATTCTGAGCAAAGAGTTATTAGGATTGTCATGAAAGTAGTGACTCACCCTGCACCAATGTACCCTGATGTAACCACAGCTTCTCCTGGTCCTCGGAACAAACACGTCAAATTGTATCGCTTGTCCCGTCCAGTCTGCACGTAATCACTGAACTGTACCACTACAATGTTGGTCATGGTATCTCCATACTGTAGGAACAAAGGAACATAGCAGAAACATTTTTTAGTGTGTTGAATAAGTACTACTTCTGTCATTCATTATGATAATATTTGGATGTTGATTGAAAACGGCTGATGACTGGAGGAAAAGCAGCAGTGGTCTTCTGAGTTATGACAACATGTAGTCTGGTGAGTACAGTAGAATTCCTTTACTCTGGCACCGATAGATGGGGCAGATGCCAGATTATCAAGTAGTACCACCAATACTGACCTAATTCCTTACAGGTACTTTTTGTCACTTCACAGTCAGCCATCAGAGAATGTGGACTTGTCAGTTATTTTCATTTCATCATAACAAGACTTGGCTTTATCAACTATCGTAGGCCCAGTCATGGGTTTTCCTTTGGAACACATTGCTCTAAACCACTTACACAACACCTTGTCCAACTCAGGATTTCCGGAGTATCAGCATCTAGATTAAAGGAATTTACTGTATCACAGTTTTGGAGGAACATACTGCCTCCATCTTCAGGGTTTACTCTGAAGGTGGAGGCATGTGTTATCCTGAAATCTTTAAAGATATGTTTTTTAACTAATTCAAATTATGCCTTTTCTGTAATCTCACCTTCTGTGAAGTTGATGGAGAAAGCTATATTTTTAATTTTTGTGTTCATATGTTGGAAATTTATCTACAGTAATAACATTCATCCACAATTTGCTTACATAATTAAACATAGTACTCAACACAAATTTTTTGCAAATTGGAAATATAAATGGATGAGACCTGACAGCAGACGGGATATTGTGTCAGTCTAAGGGGTAAAAAGAGAAGTGTTTTACAATTGACAGGGAAAGATGCTAAATTTAAAAGTTCTGCACGGACTTGAAAATTGTGACGTGAGTATAACTTGTATTTAGTAACCATGTGTATGAAAGCTGCACACAAGGACCATGCCAGACATAATGTACTACGCTAGAGAGTGTCATGAGACGTTAGAGAGATTCCATGAGGAGTGAAAGTGGGTTGCACGTTGTGACCTGTGCTGTTGATTTGTATCAGGTTGATGAAGTTATTTAAATAGTGACAGGTCAGTTTAAAAACAGGTTATTGTAGTGGCAAAATGCTTTAAACATTCTTATTTGCTGATAACCAAACAGTATTTTCACTCCCAGAAGGGAAGCTACAGAAAGAGTGTCATATACTCTGTATATTACTGCCAGTAAATACAGGTTATTGTCTACACAAAAACAAATGGCCTTTGACTTCAAAGCAACAGAATCTTTACAGGTTAAAATTATAATGAATAGGCAAATAATAGAACAAGCAAACTCTTTCAGTTACTTGCGATGCATAATTTCTTATACATGTATAAGGAAAGTTGTTTAAAATAAGTTACAGAGATCCTGGCAGGCATCAGGAGCAATTAAAGAGACTGGATTAAGGCAGGTACAGATTGATACAGTCCTCAAGATATATAAAATTATGGTCCGTTCAGTTTTTCTATACAGGTCTGAAACAGGGACTCTAGTGACACGACAGTTAAAAAATGACAGAGACCACAGAAATGGTATTACTGTGGCCGTTGGCAGATTTTACACAGCATTTTATACAGTAATATTACACAGAAGCTAAACATTATGAATGCCTTCAAAACCAGTATAGAACGAATGGATATGAACCTGTATCAAGTATGGGTTGAGAATGTGAACCATATAAATGTCTATACCAGAGGTCTTCAAACTCTAACGTCTGTGGAACGCTTGTGATTAAATCTGAATTTTTGCAGAACCCTTCTAAAGTAATAAAGTGCATTATTTGGGTGCAAAAATGAAATAAAAGTATTTAAAACAAGTTTCTGTTTAAAGAAATAAAATATTTACCATATTTAAGGAAACAACATTTTATTATCTGTCCATTTATCCTGAAGATAAACCCAGCCCCCAGTTATGCACAAAGATGCAGAGTGAAATAAAAAAAAGCAAATACAAACTGAAAATTTTATCTACCGATTTCATTACAATGAAACTAAGCTTGTGGACTCTCAGCCATGGACTCTTAGCCCATGGGACTACAGGCTTCTGCAGAACACAATTTGAATACAGTCTGAAAGGAAGGTGGCATATAAGAAGACCAAAAAGGGATGGATGGTCCAATTCTGATTCTGAGCTCAGAAGAGGCACAGTGGCCCAATTCACGAAATTATTATTACTGATGATGTTTATGATTATGACCTTGATGATTATAGTAAGACTTGGTTACATCACATCTTAATTTAAGTACTAAAATTTCATTTGTTGAAAGTGCTAATGAAGCTGGATATGAGTATGTATAAGTTATCAACGCAATACAGAAATAAGAAGAAAATTAAATGTGTACAACTGAAATGCAGAATACTGATTATAAGTATTTGAAGCCTGAGATCTGCACTCTTCTGGGACATTGTGGTAATTGTTGAAGATGAGGCCGATACGTTGTCCTGAAGTGTCGGTAAACAATTACCACACGACGCTGCGTAATATCCCAGAAGAGCGCAGATCTCATCAACATTGTGGCGGAAGCCTAAAATCAAGGTTAGTATCGGCAGCGTGCACAAAGAACACAATTTGTGACTTACTCTTTGTGTGCCACATTCAGGGTATCCCTGTGCACCGCTGATCCTCAGCACATTCACTGTGGCTCCATTTCCACGGAAGAAGCAGCGATCATAATATCCGTAAGTGTAAATCCGCCCGATAAACCCTTCAGGAGTCCGCAGTGTAAACTCCATACCATCTTCGCTGCATGACTGGCTCACTGAAAGCATATGTGACACTGAATGAGTAGATCTGGCATGAACAGTTGAAACCATGAAGTGTATAACCCATTAACGGGATCAGATTAGGCAGATTTTTAAATTAATTCAAACATCTAATTAGTTGATACTTCTCTGATAATTAGGTAAATACAAATGGAAGTATGAAGTTCTTACCATCGAGACAGTCTCCTCCACTACGGCCACCAAATCTCTCGTAGAAGTCATAATCGCCTGTAGTCTCGAAGTATGATGGGTTGTTGATGTCCAGGTCACGTGAGTCTCTGTCACTGAGCTCACAGTTCTCCCTCTCTGGTCCATATGGAACTGAGTAAGCCCTTGAATCATTCATACAGAGTTAGGTTATGTACTTAAGTTCGTTCTGCAATGGTCTATGTTTTGTGAGTCCTTTATTTACTGTATATTGCATTCATGATATGTCATTATAATACTGACTGTACTAATACATTATATAGTCTATTAGTTAACATCATTGTGTGTACAATTAACGTCCAAAATACCTGTAATTGAAAGCGCGACAGATAAAGTCCCTAGAATCTGCACATTCTTGTTCACAAAGGCGCAATGATGGCACCGAGGCGAAGCGTTTGACAAACTGTCGTCTTACCCGAAGGCGGACTCCCACCTAAAATAAAAGTACCTTTATTTGAGTAGTCTATGCTAAATTTTGTAATAAATGTAGATTCTGAATGAGAATTAAGAAATGTAATCTAAAATTTTTGGCATTCACAAGCCAGAAAATATAATGAATGAAATTGTTATAATCAGATATATGCAGCATATAAATAACTCTTTTAGCCTTGGCATTTTGTTGCATAAACTGATTATTACATATATTTAATTGTCATAGTACTGTAAATCTATTGCATTCTTGTGCTGCTTTTCAGTATTCAAAATATCCCATTTTTAATTTGTGGGAGTTATGGGTCCTTTCATAAACGAAATGTGTATCAAGTTACTCAGCTCAAAAATATCAGTGATTGTGAAACAGATTGATTTATTGCCTGGTGTAGATCCCTTCTGTTCTGCTGTTTGTTTGCCCTGTCACTGTTTGTCTCAGTTGCACTGGGTGCATAAGTGTCATTTGGTGCAACCATATTCCCTGTGTAAGGTTTGGGATTGTAACAGTGGGAAGGATGATTACAAATATTGTGATTTTTTAGTGCATTTAATTTGGAAGCAGTATGTTTTGTGACACATTGGTACCAACCTGTCAGGATTCCACACAGTTTGAAGAATACTTTTTTGTAGTCATGGTTAGACTTACTTTAGTTTGAGGATCTGAGTCATCTTTACTGTAACAGTGTGCCACTGGAAGTTTGTTCTGACATTTTGAAGGACTGTCACTTATATTCATGAAGAAACTTTAAATTTGTTTGTTTAGACATTGATACCTTGAAATGTATTTTACTAAACATAGGTTACTGTTGAACAGAGAGCATGTTCTGTGGTGTTTAATTGCCTTACCTGCCTAAAACTGTCACCATCATCACACCGTGAAAACGGTCTGCCAGGCCCCCCTGCTCCTCCATAGAAGCTGTCTCCTCCATAGGCACCTCCTGCACCACTCCCATATCCTGATCCACCATATCCACCATGTCCACTGCCACCATAGCCACCGCTTCCTCCATATCCTCCTCCCCCTCCATAACCACTGTAGCCACTCCCACCATATCCTCCATAGTTTCCTCCTGGATGTCCACTACCTCCGCTGCCATATGGGCCACCATACGTATTATGGCCACCACCACCACCACCACCACCACCAACGCTTCCAGCCGCAGCCCCACCATAACCTCCATTTCCTCCATAGCCACCACTGGCTCCATAACTGCCCCATAACTGCCACCTCCTCCACCTGAATATAAGAAAAGATAGCTATTATTTGTAAATTACTTATTTTTAAAGTTTGGAGATGTCTGGAAGCCCTTGAAATTGACACAGGGAGAAATGTACAAAAGCCTGATATATCTCTTGACTAAATCCAATATTATTCAGTGCAGCAAAATTTGTTCTGAATATGTTTCCCACCCCTTTACCCCACTTGGCATAATTGTGCATCATTATAATTATGTAATTTTAGTGAAATGTAACGTATCAATCCAAAATTAAGCACAGACATTTACAGCAATATTCATTTCTAATAGTGTCATTATTTGGTATTTATTATGTTATTCGTGCCGTGCATATTCGTACGATTAATACATCGACCAAGTTACGCACTTAATAAAATACATTATTGGAAAGATTAAAATATTAAAATTTTAATATTTTAATCATTTTAAGAAGGGAGACACAATACCTAGATTAGCTGTTGGCCTTGTACTCCTTTTTTCTGAATAACCCTCTGATGATGGCACCCCGGTGCCTAAACATGTAGGAGATTTATATTTTCTTCTGAATGTATTTTATTATGTGCATAAGTTGGTTGATGTATTAATTATTAGTATTTATTGTTTATGTGGACCATCAAATGAACCTTCTGTTCTTTGTAACGAGGTGAAACATTAATATTCAAGTGGAATGCATTCAGCCTCTCAGAATGTTAAAATCACAAGAAAGTGTTATTTCAGGTCATATTCAGCTCTGCTGACGGAGACTGTAAAACTCACAAGAGTATTTCCTCTGCATATTAGACGTAGTTTATTTATTACACAGGCATTAGTATAAAATATATAATATAGTTAGTTGGTTATTAAAATATAGGCTTCAGTAAAAACAGATCTGTTTAGTTTACCATTCTACTTTTTGCTCTAATGTTTGTATGGCAGACTATGCTGGATTATTCATTGGTACAATTTCAAAACAGATTTGTTTGGTGGCTTATCTGTTGTCTTCGTTATTCTTTAACAACAGTAATAACACTAGGAGAAATAGTGTAGATGTTGTTGTTGTTGTCGTCGTCACCGCTGCTGTTGTTGTTGTTGTTGTTGTTGTTGTTGTTGATGATGATGATGATGATGATGATGATAGGAGGCTATGGACATGTGATTGCACTAACATCACAATTAGTAATTATATATTGTAAATTCTCATCCCATATCTCGTTGCATCTTCGATAATGACACAGACCTCATACAGTTTTCTATGTTCACAATAATACAGGCCTCATACAGTTTTCTATGTTCACAATAATACAGGCCTCATATAGTTTCCTATATTCCCCAGTTTGGGTTTTAAAGATTTCAGTGTGTAAAGGTTATATATTTAATGTATTTGTACCTATTTTCCCTTGTTTCAATTTAAATTATAAATTTTTGTATGGAGTCACTTCTTGAATGACATTAGAAGATAGCATGCATTACAGTACTTTGGAATGTCAGTGAATGCAAGACACCTGTTACCATACCTAAGCTATTGTGTGACGGCCGCCCGTGACCGTGACCGTGACCTTGTTGAGTGGAATCTTGCCCCAAATGGTCGGGACGGTAATTTGTTCCATCCCCATCTATATAGCGAGCTAGAAAAAATGAATGAGTGTGATACGTGCACAGATAAGGAACAAAGGGCACTGATCGCTTTCTAACTTGTACTGGCTATTTTAATTGCAAAATTCTTTTTCTAAAAGCCATGCACTGGGAACTTTTTTTATCATAGTTTCGTTGTTATTGTAAATATCCCTGTAAAATTTGTATTTTCTAAAATAATATCACTCAAGTATGAAGCAGACATGGTGAAATGGAAACGCAGGAGTATGTGTAACAGAAGACTGAGAGATTTAAGGTTCTGATGGTGGTAATATTATGGTTCTGATCTTCTGGGATGTGATGTCATGTAGTTGGATAGACTGGTTTATCTGAAGTTTTGGTACCCATTTACTGAACTACATGATGTCATATTCCAGGTGACCCATGTCCTTACAGCCAAAGTAAACCAAACTTGATAAGACATATCACATTTGGACGAAGATATATGAATTTAAACACAACTGACTTATGGAACGGTAGTATGCTACTTTCCTGTAACAATTTGGCTATATGAAAAGGTGTTACAAACTTACACAGTGACTGTTATGTTGGATATCCATTGTTTGAAGTCTATTTGATGTTGCTGTGCTTTCTGAAATGTCTGCTTTGTTGCCATTACATGGTAAGATTTTGATTATTTTTTGTAATATTATGGGTGACAGCTGGGACTAAATCCAAGAAATTTGAATACTGGGCTTGTGTACTAACCACTAGAGTAAAAAGTTCCTATTTGAAAGGTCCCTCATCTGACCCCAACTGTCAGCATTAATATTTATATAAAATGTAGTAACAAATCACTTATTACATGTCACAAGTTTAAAATATTGTCTGGCTTACTGAATGATATTCAGCTAAGGTAACAAGTGGTGTGAAGTCTAAGAAAATGTACTCTATCTCTTGATGCCTAAATTTCAAGTCAGGCCACTTTTGCCTGCAAATATTCTTTGTATGTGACACACAACTTTGTATTGCATTTAATGAAGGGATTAAAAACCGACAAACACAACTAGTGTATATTATATACATAATCACGGCAGCATGTTTTGAACTAATTTGGTCACCTTCAGGACAATAGTATGAAATTCATAAAAAGTGTTGTACACAATTGTATTAAAATATATTAAAAATTGAAATCTAATTTTTTTTTACAATTAAACCAATACGGTTTTGACAATAATTGGAATGATTAAAAATGGGGGTACACGTTGGCGCAGTTCGTTGAGGCACTGCGCTACAATCCGGAGGGTCGCGAATTCGATTCCCGCTGGGATCATTGGGATTTTTCACTGACCTAATTTTTCCGGCCGCACTATGGCCCTGAGGTTGATTCAGCCTCTAACAGAAATGAGTACCAGGGGTACCTTCTGGGAGTAAAGGCGGCCGGTGCATAGGGCTGAGAACCTTACCATTTTCATGTGCAGATTTTCTGGAAATTTGGCAGCCTCAACCTCCTGGAGCCCTAAGGGCCTACCCAGGTCCGTACAGGAATAGCTTTAGCTTTATGATTAAAAATGGTTAAAATATGATTCAAATGCTTCTACTGTATATTCTGGTGTGGTGCGTGGAAAACGTTTTATTGCATTATGATGCTGAGAGCTTTTAGAGCTTCTCTCTTAATTTACTTCTTTCCCAATTACTATTGAAGAATTAGTTAGATATTTACATTGTATCTTTCAAATGGACAGTTGTTTATAACGGTGACTTGCATTCACCTATAATTAATGAAACAAAACTTCGATGATTGCCATCCCGTTGTGCTTCAATTCAATGTCAACCTAAACACAACTTTTATTATACATCAAATTTTTAAGTAGCTACATGTTTCGATCTTACACACGGATAATGTAGCTTCTTACAATTCGATGTACAAAAACCTTGTGTTTGGACTTATCTTGAATTGTACATAGTGCACGAGACAGTTATACAGCACACAGTGCTATTGTTTATGTGACCCCATTCACGAATCAATTTTCTTTGGGTTTCTTATGCTATTCACTCATTGGAGGTGCTGGCTCATTCCCACACTGCTACTGGGGAGACTGTAACATCATTGTTAGTCATCTGCATTTGCTTTGCCGATTTCTATATTGCACTAACTTCGCTTCCTGCATGTGAAAAGTCTCAAACAATTGGTTCCATTTTTGACAGTAACGGAAAACACAGACGAAATGTGCTGACTGAGGAAAAACTGAAATTGTTGCTACGTTAGACATATCCGTAAGAAAATGTTCGGACAAACTTGCAGAGCAATGGGATATGTAACAAAACTGGTGCATTTTTTTGTGGACAACAACTGTGTCTCAAAACAAAAACCTGAGATCCTGAGGCGTAACTGAATTTATGGAGAAATAGACTCCACACTCTTTCTGTTTAAATATTATATTTGGGTTTATCACAGCAGTCATGTGATCTCTCAGAACAACAGGTGATGATCTGCATAGAATCTCGTGCTGATACAGCGAATGCAATTACTTGATGTTATAATTTCTTATGTAATGTGTCATGAGTGCAACTAGGCCTCTTGTGCCCATTTTCTTTGAACTATAAATCCACACTGATATGTGACTTACATTTTAATACCTCTTTTTTAAAAACCTGTCCAATGATGACAGATTTAATTCCTCTTATCAGCAAAAAAATTCAACAAATAACACTGCAACTTCTCTAGATATGGTGAGTAAAAGCCTATTGTTAACTGCAGTGCGTAAACCCATGGAACCCCACTCATTGTAGATCTGAGTAGCGGCAAACGCTGCCGTGCCTGCCATCTTGTGAACGGTCCAAGTGTATAGTGATGTGTGGTGCAATTTCATATAACATATAACGCACCATACGCCATATGTGTTGTGTGACACTGAAGTATCGGAATGTAGAGCTGGTTGGCAAGTGTTTTTGGCAAATAATGCTTTTATAGGAGGTATAAATGTATTTGATCTTATTATATGTACAAGAAACTAAGAAAATATGTCAACAGTTAGTTGCTAGCATGACTGACGCGGAAAATGTATTTTCTTTTTGTTTAATTACGTTTTGAGAAAATGTGACATAATTTTATTCGTTTGTGATATGTCTATAAATGCAAACTTCATTCTGTTGCCTCTGCAGTAATTTGTTACGACAGTAATAACGTATAACTATCCAGAGCAGTCATAAATACGTAATGGTAAGCATGCACAAGCTGATGAAGACATCAGCCTTTAAGCTCACGATTATTCAAATATAAACATTAGATGCTAGTTTTAATACTAGCGCTCTATACCCATAAGCAGGCGCGCAGCCAAATTGGAGAGGTGCCGCCCGGCTGCAACCCCCCCCCCCCCTCCCGACCAAAATCGAAATAAAAGACAGATTTTTGTAGACAGGCTGATATCAATGGATCTACGTGATTTACCCCTCAGCCAAGATCAGCCACTAAGCGGCTGATGACTAGTATATAAGGATTTTGAAAAATAAAATAAAAACTTAGGAAGTCTTAGATAAACTTAAAAGACAGGAAAATTGGACCTTGTGATTTAAAATAGTTATATTTATATGTACTACTGCTACCCAAAAGTTCGGGGAATTTGAATGCCACGCGCGAACCGGTTGTGGTATGGCCTGCCGCCGCTAGAGGGGCGAGCAGTACCCTTTGTGAATTAGTGTGCCAACAACCGTGAAGGTGAGAGGCCGCGTTCTTGAGTTTCATGCGCTTTTGTAACGTTGTGTTTTAGTGGTTCGGCGATTTTTTAAACCTGCATAAATGGCAGATTTTAAGGAGCAAAGAATCTGCATCAAATTTTGCTTTAAGCTTAAAACAACTGCTGTAGAAACCCACCGCATGCTTGTGGAAGCATTTGGAGACAATGCTATGAGTCAAAGTAAAACTTTTTTGTGGTACAAACGCTTTAAGGATGGACGAACGTCTGTCGACGACGATGAGCGTTCAGGACGACCATCGACAAGCACAACACCGGAAAACATCGCGAAAGTGCGAGATGCTATTGTTGCAGATCGTAGACGAACAATCCATGATGTTTGTGCGATCGTTTTGTGAAGTTTTGAAGCGGCTACGTGAGAGCATTAGGCGCAAACGTCCGGAAAAGTGGGAGAACAACAGCTGAGTTCTCCACCACGACAACGTGCCCGCCCACACATCGCTTGTTGTTCGGCAGTTTTTGGCTTCCAAAAACACGACAGTGATTTCCCACCCACCCTATTCGCCTGACCTCGCCCCCTGCGACTTTTTCCTGTTCCCCAAAATGAAATTTCGATTGAAAGGCTGTCATTTTGACACAATTGAGGAGATCCAGGCAGAATCGCAGGAAGTGCTTAAAACACTCACACTTGAAGACTTTCAGGGATGCATGGAATCATGGAAAAAACGCTGGGATCGCTGTATCCATGCCCAAGGGGACTACTTCGAAGGAGACGGTGGAAACTAGGAGTTATGATAAGCAATTTTTTTATGGGCAAATTCCCCGAACTTTTAGGTAGCACCTCGTATATAAATGCAGTTACAAACAGTGTTATGTCACGGTTAAATTGATTACATAATTTTTATAACACAGTTCTTAAAATCCAACACAAGTTATGTATAGCCTCGCGGTCAGTTCCCCCCTCCCCTCCATAAAAAATTTCTGGTTGTGCACCTGCCCATAAGCCACCATTACATGCATAATGTATCTTCTACAGTACAGCTCTGAACTCATTTACAAAATGCTTTATTTGGGGTTTTAAGATACTTGTTACTTACTCATAAGGTTTTCATAATAATCATAATCTGCATCGTAGATGATACGGAAACCGTCACGCTGATTGTAGCGACTCAGTCGACAGGTACGGAAACGATCGCTGTAGACAGCTGAGCGACACTGGAAGCTCGCTTGCCGTAGACACTCGTCCAAACATTCGGTGAGTGTACGTCCAGTGATTTCCGAGTGAAATTCTCCCCCCAGACGGCTGTTGCGGTAACGTTGGAAAGCAGTGTCTGGGCGTCGGCCGTCAGCAAACAAGTGCGACGTCACGGAGTTGTCAGGGAATTCACTGCCTTGTGCTGCAAACGGACACCATTTTGTTAAGTAACTACATCTGGAAATGGTCGGTTAGGAAGGAAATTTCCTCAAAATTTTCACAACGCGAAGCTTCATTCCTGGGCCCGCAGAAACCAGTGAAGACCTTGCATGATTCTGCATAACTTTCTGCTTTTCTTTGTGGTAAGGAGTTTCAGTTCCCCACCAAGCCGTATCTTTCGGTGTATGCGATTTCTCTTTCAATGCTCTCGCAACTTACTTCCATATATGGAGATGAGCTTCTCCGCCTTTAACTTAAAGCACACCCTGCTCTGGTGACTGAAGATCCAATTATTCCTACATATGTCACGGTAAATTGAGCACGTATGTAAACTTGGTATCAATATAGCAACACAACAGAAATCACATTTGAATTTTAAAAAAGGAACACCGAATTATAAGCAAGAAGTTGAGGAAGCTTCTTGCCATTATTGTACTGCAACAAAAGTTTTGAGAAGTCATGTTTTATATACCACACCACCTAACAAGATACAGGTCATGCATTCTCTAGCAGGAGGAGATCTCTTCAGATCATAATAGACCGAGAAAGATGTTTGTATGCATGCTTCATAAAGAATGTAAACAACTGGAAACTTCCGCCTGGAACATCTCACATTAAAAAACATTTAAATTCAAAAAATTTTCATTTCATGATTGTTAACATTGTGCATTTTTGAATTTTAATATTTTAATTATATTTTAGTCATTTTAATGAACACGACACAATAGCTACATAAGCGCGCTGGCCTTGTATTCCTTTGTTCAGACAAGTCCCTGATGATGGTACCACGGTGCCGAAACATGTAGGAGTTTTATACTTACTTTTGAATGTATTTTATTAAGTGCATAGGTTGGTTGATATATTAATTATAAGTTGTGAAATCATGTCAATTTTTCATATCGGGAATTTATAATACTCTCACACTGCTTGAACATTTTGTAAGGTGCAGGAAAAGTAAATTGGTTCCTTATACATTGGTTTCACTGCTTGCAGCATAATTAAAACCTGGGGCAAAATAAATAAAAGTAAGAATATTGTGCTGGCGAATGATGTGGATCTTATGGTAATACAGACAGAAAGGGGGCGAAGCTTCTTCAAAGGAATGAATTATTTTGTTGGTTTGAAACAAGGAGATGCTTTATCGCCATTGCTTTTCAACTTTGCTTTGGAATATGCCATTAGGAGGGTTCAGGCAAACCAGGAGGGCTTGAAATTAAATGGTACACATCAGCTTCTAGTTTATGCTGACGATGTTAATATATTGGGCGGAAGCGTACATGCTATAAAGAAAAACACAGAAGCTTAATAGTCGCTAGTAAGGAGATTGGTCTAGAAGTAAATGCTGAGAAAACTAAGTACATGGTCATGTCTCGAGATCAGAATGCAGGAAAAAATCACAACACAAAGTTAGATAATAAATCCTTTGAAAAGTGGAACAGTTCAAATATCTGGGAAGAACCCTAACAAATCGAAATTCCATTCAGGAAGAAATTAAGAGCAGATTGAAGTCGGGGAATGCTTGTTATCATTCGGTGCAGGATCTTCTGTCTTCCAGTTTGCTATCCAAAAATACAAAGATTAAGATATACAGAAGTATAATTTTGCTTGTTGTTTTGTATGGGTGTGAGACTTGGTCTCTCACACTGAGGGAGGAACATAGGCTGAGGGTGTTCGAGAATAGGGTGCTGAGGAGGATATTTGGGCCTAAGAGGGACGAGGTAACAGGGGAGTGGACAAGACTACATAACGAGGAGCTAAATGATCTGTACTCATCACCAAATATTATTCGGGTGATGAAATCAAGAAGAATGAGGTGGGCGGGGCGTGTAGCACGTATGGGTGAGGGGAGAGGTGCATACAGGATTTTGGTGGGGATACCTAAGGAAAGGAGACCACTTGGAAGACCCAGGCGTAGATGGGAGGATAATATTAAAATGGATCTTCAAGAAGTGGGATGGGGGGGCATGGACTGGATTGATATGGCTCAGGATAGGGACAGGTGGCGGGCTCTTGTGAGTGCGGTAATTAACCTTCGGGTTCCATAAAACGCGGGGAATTTCTTGACTATCTGAGGACCTGTTAGCTTCTCAAGAAGGACTCTGCTCCATGGAGTTAGTTAGAATTGTTTTGTAATTTGTTTTATGACACTATTAATAATTTAGACTGTATAGCATCGTCGGTAGGACGATTTAGTTGGAAAGCCTTTGCCCTGATAGCAGTAGGCCTACTTACCGACATTTGCCTGCAGAGATCAAAATGAACCCCGAGATCTTCAAGATAGACAATGTTACGGCAGAGATCCAAACCAGACATGCTCCTCTTATTAATCTGGGCCATTAGTGCTATGCGTGCCTGATTGGTGCCGATAGAGGGTTATTAATTTATCGCTGCACCGAGTAAGGCGTCTTTATCGCACAGAAAGCCTGCATCTGCCGAGACAACCTGTGGCAGCTGCGGTGCTCAGAACAGCGATAAAGCAAACGCCCTGTAGAATCGGAATTTAACAAAGTAAAGATCTTTACTGCGACTTATGTCACAGATTTATTAGAATGTTTCAATTATGTGTATAGTAATGTAATTAAATTCGTAGGCTATATTTTTAAAGAACATTGACTCGGTGTTCCAGGCTTCGTCTATGAATAGGATTACTCACGGTTATCCAAGCAGACCAGGTCATACAGGTGATGAGTGGGGCTGCTGCTTGTGCGCAAATCGTCCTTCTGGGACACGGAGTCCTCCTCAGACAGCACACATAAGTGTGTTTGTTCGTCGTACTCGACTGAGCGACAGAAGTACCTGGTAGTGGAAAACGGTACTTATGTTATTTCACTTGTAAAAAATGCGTAAAATGTTGGAAGATAAAGCTGCGAATTTTATCGATGACAAATGAAGAGGCCCTGGAAACAACGATCGGTTTCAGAGCGAATGGAGCCCCTGTAAGCGAAAAGTGTCACGCGATTTAAAAAAAAACAGACATCAGTTTGGGCATCTTCTATAAATCAAAACACGTAAACCGATTGCTTGTAAACCGAGGGATTACTGTATTCCATAATTTTATCTCTCATCACCATACTCACTAGATTTATAAGAATTGTGTGGAAAAGGTAACACATTTAGCAAGTAAGGACACAAAATAACTAAAAATTTAAAGAAAATGGCATGAAATATATGTTTTTTTAAATTAATATTTAATATTTAATTAAAAGGTAATTCTGTTGATACTTTATATAAATTACATCGCCAGCACACAGTAACTTCCAGTTTCAGAGAAACTCTGCTTGCTGCAATGACTGAGTGACTCACTCACTCATTCATTCACGAATATCTGCCTTATCTTAGCAGTCAGTAATTTAAAGTGTTACATATTGCATGCAGAAACTATAGAACTACATAAGAAGACTGTAACTGTGGAAGCAACTCCATTCTAAAATTCCAAATAAGCTGTTAATTTCGTCGTACTTCTCAGCTTGAATGCACTGGGCCTGGCAATCCTCTAAGGTTTTGTTGATGTACAAATCCACTTCGAATGGCCCCCCAAGCCTCTTATTCTCTTCCTTCACAAATACTGCAAGACCGTCACATCGTCTTTCAGCTGAAAAATAAATGAACCTTTATTAAAACGGGTGTCGCGGACTCTTGCCCATGGGTAAAGCGCCGGGGCATGAGGCTGACCACCCACCGCATCTAGCGCCGAGGTTATGAGTTGCTGGATCTATACTCCATTTTTGCTAACGTCGTTATAGTGTGCGCACGGAGAAATTTAACTTTACTTTTATTAATCAATAATATCAATAATATCAATAATATCAATAATAATCAAGAATTAGAAAGATGAAAAGTATCATATACTATTATTGTTTTTAATATACGTGAAAATATATGTGATTTTATTGGCTGATATCAGATTTTTACCGAAATTTCGGACGCTTGCTAGTGTCGCCTGTCGTTATATACTATTTAAAATTCCTTAAGTTGGGGTAGAGAAAACAGCCAAATCTTCTATCATGAATGAAGTCTAACATTGTTATTAACAACACAAAATTAGATGGGAAGTAAGTTATTTTTATATCATTGACCACATGCAATACATAATCTGACAAAAGTGGAGCATCATTATGAAGTGTTTATTTAATGATGCTGTCAATTTCTAAGATTATGGAATATCGATGGTGGATTAATGAAATATGAATATGCAGCATTGCTAGAATGATTGTGACAGTGGAAGACAAACATACAAGTTCCTTCTAAGAACCGATTGTATAACAAATCCCACATGGATTGGGTTGGAATTGAATGCAGATGTCTGCTGTGAGAGGCCATGGCATGGATCTCGTAAATCTGTTGAGGCTTTCCTTTGTCAATTATTGAGTAAATTAAACACTGAATTTGTGGACATATAAATAACTTCACTTCTGTTTGGTGAAACCATCTGATCAATGATATAAAGAAATTGAATTTATAATATACACAGTGTGTTCTTTTAGTCAAGATACTATTTTACTATTGCTGCAAAATTTGCTGGAAATTTCTTTAGGGAATTATTTAGTAAATTTGTCTGGTATTCTGCTGTTAGCCCCTCTGCACATATCACTTAATTGTGCACACTTCAAGATGGATGCATATGAGTATCTGAACAATTTGCAATGCTGGATACAGCACCATTTAGACACGTGTTTTCCAAGTAGTCGCAATTAGGGTCATCTTCCAGGAGCTCAGGGTGCGTGCGTCGGGTAAAGCGGCTTAAAGAACAGGTGTGGGCTGCGGCGTCGTAGGTGGCAGAGCGACACACAAAGCTGAACTCGTTCAAACATCTGGAACAACAATATGGCAGGCTGCGTAACGTCTGATTAGGTCTAAGGCTTTAAATTTGTAACTTTGACTGTAATTATAAAGAGAGTGATATGAATGGCACATTTGTTTTTAAAATATGGTTATTCCTGATGATGTTAAAACACTTCTGACGGCTCAGCTATATATGCAAAGCTCTGTCATTCTCATCGTTTGATCAGTATTTTAAATTATGCATAATTTTATAATTCTTTATACAGCTGCAAATTTAATTCTTTCTTGGCTTAGTACGTAATACAGTAGTGGTGTAATATTTTCAAAATATTTAAGTGACGCAAAAATTTAAAAAACTTAAAATCGGGGGCAGATTATCAGGAGTAGAATCACAAATGTTGAATATCTCAAATTATTTTAAAGGGTATGCAAAATGACATTTTTGAATACGAATTTCAAGCAGTGACTTATTAGTGCACTTCTTTTGTCGCTGTCCTGAGCACCGCAGCTGCCACGGTGTGTCTCGGAAGAGGCGGCCTTCTATGCAATAAAACTTTTATGGTTGGTGTGACGATAAAAGGAAGGCATTGTATATCCAAAATTAAAAATCTAAATTTACAGATTTATTTAATAAATAAATTGATAAAAAAGTATGCACTGAGAAGTAGTAGACTACAAATACATTTCATCTTTCTCCGATATATTTTGAACTACAAGGCCAACTTCGGGACGATCACGTACCGATAACACAAGAAAATACCGATGGACTCCATTTGGTTCTTGCGGATTCATTTTTAAGTGTGTGTGGTAAAGGAAACACAATTGTAAGATTAAGCATTAAACACGTGCTTCTTCTTGCTGATGACAGCTTATAAATGACTGAAGTGTCCACACTTATTAAAGATTATTAAACATGGGTTTCTTCTTTCTGATTACTGCTTATAAATGACTGAATGTCCACACTAACCTGTCTTCACAATCACTGCGGTTTGTTGATGTCACTTGCTTCAAATCCATTGCAGGCAGTTTGAGCTTCTTTCTGGGATGACGTTCAAAGACATAGCGGCGGTTAGGACACTCTCTCTCCACCCGACTTGCTGTGATAGATATTTATGTATTACCTGAATGTGTTTAAGCTATTCACTTACAATTTTAAACCCAGAACTACTAGAAGTATTGGAAAATCCTGTCTGTAATAAACATTATTTAATAATCTGTACAGGGTTTAACAACCACTCTGGAGTCAAACCATATATCAGATACTCAGGTTCAGTAAATATTGTAACAAATATTGGCCTTTATTTCCTAGAAAAGTGTTAGGGTTTCTAATTTATATCTCCAAAAAGTGTACTTGGAAGTCATTGTAGAGTTTTATAAAATATGTAAGGGAAGTATAAATTCTTTATTATATATGGTGTAAAATATTTGTTTCTCCTAGATGAGAAAATCCATGACTCGGATTTAATTTATTCAGAAACGTCGGTAAATATTTCTTTGTCTAAAGAAAGTGCTTAAATTTTAGTGTTAGGATTTTAAAGAGCTCTAGGTGTTCCACAAATTCCCTGCAACTGCAATTCTGAAAAAAACATGTCCCATTAAATAATCCATATGTTTGAATTAATTTTCTAAAGCCCAGTGGTTACTTTATGTACCAGCAACTTTAACTTTCAGAAGTTCTACTTTCTGCCCACACAGTGTATGTTTATGTTTTGTATGGATCTCAGAACAAACAGCGATTATTTCCCTATACAGCATTAACTGATTGGTTTGTGTAACCGAAAAGCAGTGTGTTTACTGCGCGGTACGAACTGAATCTTTAAATATAATTCAGGTTCATCGTAGTTTAAGAGGCCGTGCCATGAGTCAGACGGTTATTCTCTTGCCTATTACCTTGGAGACACGGGTTCAATCCCAGGTCAGTCCATGTGAGGTTTTATATGTACAGAGTGGCACTGGGACAGGCTTTTCTCCAAGTACTTCGGTGTTCCCCTGTTAGTTTCATTACATAAATACTCCATACTCATATTCATCTGCATGATGCTCTTAGCAGAAGGGCAAATGGACGAAGCCTGGGATTCTTCCAAAAAGAAAATGCTCTTTCGGAAATCAGGAAGCATTGAATAGAATAGTAGTTCCACTTATCCTTTAAAGTGTTCATGGAGAATAAATCATTTTGAACTTATATCTGGTTATGATTGGCAGTGTTTAGGTGCTGAGTACGCACATGACAAGCAGACTTCAGTGAAATGCACGCTGTTTGGGACAAGCACCAGATTGCCAATCCCTTCAGGATGTGCTTGCTCATGTGTAAGATAGCACGTTGACTCTTCATACTCCGCTGCGCCACTGAAGGAGGCGATGCGGCTGCCAGGTTGGAAGTCGAAAGATGTGCACGTCCTGACGAGGTTGTTGGTGGCCGTTCTGTCGCGAAGACACAAGTCCTGGCACTTCTCTAATACCCGGAATGGCGGCGAATTGTCTCTGACCTGTAATTGTCCACACAACCACATATGACCGTGCACATGGGCAGGAGTGCTGGCAGCCAAAATGTGCACTGGGGCGAAGGGCGTTACAGACAGCACGGGATAAACGTAAAGGCAAACTCCGCCCTAGAACAGGCCATGAAGGACCAGAGGGGGAGTAGAGGTATAGCTCTACTCTTTCTTTAACCTTGGCGCTACATGGGGGTGGGTGATCATTGCCACATCCCGGCCGTTTTACTCCGGGAAAGAGACCCGTTACCGATTTTACAGGAGGCAGGGCAGGACCCAGGTCCGGGCTGGACGGTGCGGAAAATTTCACTCCTCACCGGGATTCGATCCCCGGACCGTCCAGCCCGTAGCGCGTTGCTATACCGACTGAGCTATCCCGGCCCACACAGTGGGGAGTGCCAAACAGGATTGTGTTGTGTACGAAATAATTGAGTAAATAAACCTCATGCTTTACTCATTAGATGGTAAAAATATACCGTGCTTGATATTGGTACAAGAAGTCTTAGGAGAGTCAGTAACAGAAAGTCTTAGAGCTGCTGTAGATTGCTGTCAACAAAGGAGCTTTATCCGAAATTAATTGTGAACTGCAAAATTATTTGTCATGCAATAATTTTGAACTTCGAAAATGCAAGTTCCCTGGAGTGTGACACGGTGTTATTTCCGAAGTTTTGAAGGCACTACGATTCTTGTAAAAGTAGAGAACTAACTACCTGGCCAGCTGTACCATGTCACATCCCAGAAACCTTGTCCCTGCAGTGACAGTACTGTGAACACCTCCAGTCTTGCAGTATGAAATTCATTTCTTATCATATAAGTGGCACATTTAGACTAGAGTCTTAAAGTTATTTTCATAAATAATGTAAATTCCTGTTTCGTTGTTTTGCTCAATAATTTGGTGTTAATGTTTTAAAATTCCAAATCAGCATAATAATATAATGCTTAAGTAATTGTCATTTTCATATAAATCTCACTGAAAATTTGAATTACTTTTATTGAATATTTATTTCCACTGTGAGGTATGTGGCATAAGAAAGAGCAATGGAAGGCTTGTGCATGTTGGCTTTTGTAAAGTGTTGCTTCTTACATTAAATTTCATAAACATAGACCCGCTGATTTTATTTACGTTCTGAGAGAAGAAAAAATTCTCTGAATTATGGGATTAATATACCACTTACAATTTTGTGCAAATTGTTGTTCAACTGGATACAAGGTACCAGGATCATTTTACAAAATCGAATTTATGTTTGATCTCTCTCTATGTGTTATAAAGCGGATGGTCATTATTCAAAGCCATGAGGCAGCCTATTGTTGACTTCAAAGCTGAACAAACATGCATTTCCCTTTTCAGATGCTGTTGTCTTTGCTCAGAAACTCACCACATCATCATCAAAGCCTTGTAGCTGCTGATCAGGCAATCGCTCGTACACAACTTTTCCAATCCCTTGGTTACATGTGGTCTGAGCTGCAATCAAAAAGCGTAACAATCAGTACATTAGCAGCCACTCTTAATTTGTGAACGTTCAGTCCCAAGTAGGTCTGGCTCACTGCTAACACGGCACACTTCTTGAGATTATGGCAGCAGATATCTTCTCTGCCTTCAAGATGGAGGCAGAAGATTCCTCCGAAACTTTGGGACGTAGGTTCACATACGGAAGACTTACCGCTGTGAAAATGTAAAAGTAACAGTTATTTTGAAAGTGCGCAGTTTAACTTATGCATAAAGTAACAATAATATCCGCCAGATGTTTTCCATGGCAATCCACATTTCCACCATACAAACCCGTGTAGTGTTTTTCCATGGCTCGACAGCCCCTAGTGGGCCAGGGCCTCCTCATTATTGAGGCTTCACGATCACACTCAGACACACCACACTCGGTAGGACTCCTCTGGACGAGTGATCAGCCCGACGCAGAAACCTTCACCTGACAACACACATCACTCACAACAGACATCTATGCCCCCGGCGGGATTCGAACCTACAATCCCAGAAAGCGAGCGTCCGCAGACCCACGCCTTAGACCGCGCGACCACTGGGTTCGGCCGAAATTCGTATATATTACTCTCAATTGTACTGCGACATCACTTACTCATATTTCCTCTCATGTTCTTAACCAAAGTAATAATTATTTTATTTAACCTGTAATAAATAGACTATATTAACAAGATGCGTAACTAATAGTGACAAAGGCAAAGCAGATGAAAGCCCGGTCCTTTTTTTGATATTCTATCCATCACAGCAATTGATGAAACAGTGTCAGGATCAGTGATTGTTAAAACAACGGAACATGGAACACTGGGAATAGCTGTGAGGATTTCAGTCCGGCTGATGGGAGAGATAAGACACCGTTTGTTATTCGGAACAGGAAAATGTTTAAAATCGTATTGAAATATAATGAGCAAAGGTGGATGACAGAAGAACTCACGGTTGAATCGCTAAGAGCAGAATGGGTCGGAAAAGTAAAGATATTCTAAAGAAAAGAGGAGTGTTTTTAGATGTTGTCAACGGTCCCTTAACAGAGAGACAGAAAACTCTCGGCTACTGCTCTAGATGCATATATAGTGATCATGCTAGGGGATTGACCTCTCAGTTACCTGTTGTAGGTGTGATGGGAAGACGCCAAAATTGTGCATTATAACAGACAAACATTGTAATGCCATGAAAAAGTAAGATCAGTTTAGAGGGTTATAGAATATGAAACCAGTTCACATTCGTGATTTCAGGCTTCCGCCGCGATGTAGATGAGATGTGCTCTCTTCTGGGATATTACGCAGCTTTGAGTGGTAATTCTGTACCGAAGTTTCCGGACAAGTTATCGGTCCCGTCTTCAAGGGTCAAGAAGTCCAAGGAGAAAGCCTTTCTTCTTTGACTACTTGACCCTTGAAGATGGGACCAATAGTTTGTCCCGAAACGTCGATACAGAACTACCACTCAAAGCTGCGTAACATCCCAGAAGAGCACATATATCATTTAATATTCCACGGTATACACGACTTCAGTATTTAGAATACTCCCTTACTGGTTATGGAAATGAGTATACGAGTAACGTACTGTGTAGACAAGTTACTCGTTTTTCATACAATTTACAGTAATAATACGGATTATGATAAAATGCGTTTAAGCCAACAGAGAGAGATTCTTTCTTATCTGTCTTGTAGTCTGCTCTGTAAAAGAATTTGCATCCAAAAAACTGCTGAAATGCAGATGTTCTGTGGCTAGTATGACACAGTTTACATATCAGGAATTACGAACTGTGAAAATTGGTAGCCAGGAAGGGAAAAAGTCCCTAAAGCTTAGGACAACAGGCCCCAAAATTCGATTCAGAAAACTTTATTGTGCATGGAGTATGTGCTATGTATCGAACGGCACCCTTTTGTGAGTTACGCCGTCTTTACAGAACTGATGTCATTAATACAGTCTCTCTTTGTCACATTTGGCTGCAAGAACTAACAGGTCTATAGACCTATTAGGTCAGTCGAATAAGAACAATTAATACAAATACCACTTCCACACAGAAGTCTCAGTGTAAAAGTAAAGTTGTTCCAGTCCACACCATGACAGCATATTGGGGAGTAAACGTATAGCTCCACCAATTCTTAAATTCAGCACCAGATAGAAGTGAGTGCTGAACTTCGCGCTCTGGTCGCTTTACCCCTCGAAAGCACCACGGTACTGATTGAAGAGGAGGCTGGGTGGGCTCCAGAGATGCTCTGGACCATTTGGAGAAGAAAACGTTCCTTGCTTCTACCGGAGATCGAAGCGCGGACCGCCTCTGTACAGACTGCTGTAACCCAGCTCCAAAGTTTCCATGTAATTCTCACATGATTTATCTAATAACAACTGTTCACTCATACGCAATGGGATGAATTTTCAAACAAGCATTATTATTTAAGCGTGAAGAAGTTTTGGTTTTACATTACACATAGAGCAAGCCTCTCACTAACAGCTAGTGTCTTCCAAACAGTTGGACAGGCAAAGCGTACAAATGCCAGAAGCAAGGTCTACAACCATCGCTCCGTAACAAGTAATTGCAAGGTAACTTGAGGGAATAACAATATGCTGATATTCAAAAAAGTCAGCTAAAACATAATAACATAAACAGGAAAAAGAAACGAATTCTGACAAATAATGCGCAACATAAATAAGATCTGCCCACAAAATTCCACGAACCCCACGCTTCATACTCATCTACTACGTCAAGACATAAATATAATTCAAGAATATTTTAAAAGTAATTTAACCATTTTAACCGTTTAACCTTTTCTTATATATAATTTATTTTTCAGAGCAACGTGTATTTTATAAAGTTGAGATCCCAATTCAAAACTTCATAAAACTGCACACAATTCCTCTTATGTATTTTATACTACAGGCCTGAAGATGGCCCTCTGAAGTCGAAATTAAAAACATAACACTTGCTAGTCATGTTGATGGCAATTTATTTCCCTCGTTATTGTTTTTAGAGTAGTTAGTAATTGACGACTTCCAACGTTGTTTCAGCTCTTACTGTTGATAAATTTACCTACAGCCTTAAAAACGGAATTTGCAGCAGTAAGATGTTAAATGGATATCATCCTTGCTTTCTTTGTGAGTTAATCTAACCATCCGCTCTTTACTAAGCATAACTTAAGGCCACCAAACCCAAATAAGTCTTACTCTTATGCTGAGTAATACTGATCACTAATATGCCCAAGAATTTTCATAAATATCATTATAATCAATTTAAAGTGTCGTGATGTCCAAATAGAGTATTTGACATAAAATAATTTGGAAAAAAGCTGAACGTAACACGAAATGTCGGCCTGTAATGTTACGATATATTATAAATACAGGATAAACTCACAAATGTTTCGTTGCGTTGACAGAACTCCTAGCGCAGCCAAAGTTGGTACCCACATAATCATGTTGCAGGGCGAGATGTCAACTGACGATATAAACAAATTTGTTCAAGAGAGTTTGGCCATGTGTTTTTAGAAAGAAAGAACGACAGTAACCTACTGAACTGACCTCATTTTGTGCATGCGGGCATGAGGAAGTTCTTTGAATACGTTCTTCTAATATCCCCTTACATTTACCTTGTTTACACGCCTCCCGTCTGCCTACATTTGGACTGCCCTCACTTTCGTTGCTTTCCGCGCGAAAATACAATGATTTTAAGCATTTAGGTCTCAGTGGTTACTATATGTACCACCAGGTTTAACATTCACAAATTCTACGTTCTGCCCACACAGTGTATTTATGTGTTTTGTATGGATCTCAGAACAAACAGCGATTATTTCCCTATACTGCATTAACTGACTGGTTTGTATAACTGAGACGGTGTGTGTTTACTGCGCGGTACGGACTGTATTTATGTGTTTTGTATGGATCTCAGAACAAACAGCGATTATTTCCCTATACAGCATTAACTGACTGGTTTGTATAACTGAGACGGAGTGTGTTTACTGCGCGGTACGGACTGTATTTATATGTTTTGTATGGATCTCAGAACAAACAGCGATTATTTCCCTATACAGCATTAACTGACTGGTTTGTATAACTGAGACGGAGTATGTTTACTGCGCGGTACGGACTGTATTTATGTGTTTTGTGTGGATCTCAGAACAAACAGCGATTATTTCACTGTACAACATTAACTGACTGGTTTGTATAACTGAGACGGTTTGTGTTTACTGCGCGGTACGGACTGGATCTAAATATAAGTTTAAATTCGTCTATAAACGATTAATGAGATTAGGGATGTATGGCTTTAATTACCACATAGAGGTAAAATTTCACCCTATAACAGGCCATGAAGGCCCAGAGGGGGAGTAGAGGTATAGCTGTACTCTTTCTTTAACCTCGGCGCTAGAAGGAGGTGGGTGGTCAACGCCACGCCCCGGCCGCTTTACCCCCAGGAATGACCCAGTACCCATTGTACAGGAGGCTGGGTGGGCCCCAGGGCCGGTCTGGACGGGCGCTGAAAATCTTGCCTCACCGGGATTCGATCCCATCCCCGGACCGTCCATGTCGTAGCGAGTCGCTATACCGACTGAGCTATCCCGGTCCACTTAATTACCACATAATGGAGTAAAATATCGTTCCGAGTTTTAAGTTCTCAAACCTGCTATATTATGTTAATAGTCTCAACCGTGAAACCTCAGATCTCTTGTCTTACTTATTTAGACTGGTGGGATGGAACTCCTTACGTGTTTATACCTGAGACTTCATGGTAAAAAGTGTCATGTTTTTACTTTTTAAATTAGTAGATTGTATCTGGAGACGTGGGCTGGGATAGCGTGATCGGTATAGCGACTCGCTACAGACTGGACCGTCGGGGGTTCGAATCCCGGTGGGGGCGAGATTTTCCGCACCCTTTCAGATCGGCCCTGGGGCCCACCCAGCCTCCTGTACAATGGGTACCGGGTCTCTTTCCCGGGGTAAAGCTGCCGGGGCGTGGCGTTGACCACACACCCCTATCTAGAGCCGAGGTTAAAGAAAGAGTAGAGCTATACCTCTACTCCCCCTCTGGGCCTTCATGGCCTGTTCTAGGGATAACTTTACCTTTACCTTAACTCTGGAGACAGAGAAAGTGAAACCTGTTTAGGCTCTGTATCCATCTGGGAATCGTGCTCGCGTTATGTGACATAGGCCTATATTTGACTTTTTCCTATTGTCTTGTTATTGCTATAAACACACAATTCTGGGCAAGATGGCTGTGCTTACGTCAAAAATACAGTAAAGGATATGGCCCAAAAAGGGCAGGTTACTTAATTTTTATATTTTACCTGATGACGGAAGCGCATTCAGCTTCCGAAACGTTGTGTGTTTGACAAAATGAGGCGATATAATAAGTCCACTGTATGTGTCACCTCAGTAACACACCATGTTCATAGATATTCGACTGTTGCTAATTTTACTGTTTGAAGACAATGGAATTGGGTGAGCTTTAGTATTTTCCCTGCCAATGAACTAACTAAATAAGTAAATAACTCCATGGAATTCCTGCTTCAGGAGCTAATATTTCCTTATCTGGTCGAGAGATTCCCTGTATTTTATGGAACCCGAATATTCATTACCATGTTCACAACACGCCCCACTTCACCCTATCCTGAGCCTGTTAAATCCAATCCACGCCCTTCCTTCCTACTTCTTGAAGGTGCATTTTAATCTTGTCCTCCCACGTACACCAGGTCTTCCAAGTGGCCTTTTTCCCTTAGGTGTCCCCACCAAAACACTGTATGTACTATTCTTTCCGCCATGCATGCCTCGTGCCCCATCCATCTCACCGGCCCTCATTTGATCCCCGAACAATATTTGGTAAGCAGTACAAATATAGAGCTTCTCATTGTGCACCTTTCTCCAGCCTCGTGTTACTCCCTACAGCTTAGGCCAAACCTTTTCCCTCAGCGCCCTATTATCAGACACCCTCAGCCTATGTTCTTCCCTCAAGGCGAGAGACCAAGTTTCACACCCATTAAAAACAAGAAGCAAAATTATAGTAAAAAATAGTTTATTCTCTATTTTATTATACAGCGGAAGCGAAGGCAAAAGTTTCCGGACAGAATAATGGCAGGCATTCCTTGAAGTTCATATGCACTCAATGTGCTCATGCAGGTGTTCTTTTCCGCTCCTTATATTACAAACTGCACTGCTGCCTCCCCTCTGCCCTTCCTTGTAGTCTGCCTGTGCAATAGAAGAGCATCCTCACAGTACTAAATAACTTCAAAGTCATCTTCGATCACATCTCTTTAAACTTTAAGACTGCTGTAGAATGTTCCTCCGAAACGTCGGTGACAACCTACAAAATTACACAGTGTCAAAACCAGTAGAAGAAATCTCCTGTACCGCTTTTGTTCCTGGCTTTGTAATAGTGCGCCTGCCAGATAGCATCTAGGCCACATGTAACGCAGTGTTGTCGAAGAAGTTGCCGTAGCTTTACGGGGAAATTGAAACTTCAATCTTGTCGTTGCTTACTGTAAGCAAAGAGGCGTTTTAAATATTAAGCGTGCCGAACACAGGCGTCGTGCGGTCCAAGGCAAGTACAGTCTTCCTCTGCACCAACACTGGAATCGTAGGTTCGAACACCATTTGACGGAGAAAATACATGTGTGGATGCTTTTGTAAGGTGTGGATGCTTTTGTTAAGGTGTGGATGCTTTTGTAAGGTGTGGATGCTTTTGTTAAGGTGTGGATGCTTTTGTTAAGGTGTGGATGCTTTTGTAAGGAGAATGCTTTTGTAAGGTGTGGATGATTTTGTAATGTGTGTACGGTGTTCTAATGTGTGTACTTGTATTTACTGTATGTATTTTGTTTTGTATGTGTATGGGTGTTTTTGTAAGGTGTGTACGGTGTTCTAATATGTGTACTTGTATTTACTGTATGTATTTTGTTTTATATGTGTATGGGTGTTTTTGTAATGTGTGTACGGTGTTCTAATATGTGTACTAGTATTTACTGTATGTATTTTGTTTTGTATGTGTATGGGTGTTTTTGTAAGGTGTGTACGGTGTTCTAATATGTGTACTTGTATTTACTGTATGTATTCTGTTTTGTATGTGTATGGGTGTTTTTGTAAGGTGTGGATGTATTTGTAAGGTGTGGATGTTTTTGTAAGGTGTGGATGCTTTTGTAAGGAGTGGATGATTTTGTAAGGTGTGGATGTTTTTGTAATGTGTGTACGGTGTTCTAATGTGTGTACTTGTATTTACTGTATGTATTTTGTTTTGTAATTGTGTATAATTTGTTTTGTATTGTTATTTTTATGTATATTATATGTCCATTTGTATTGTGTGTACTAGTGTAAGGACTACTGCCACCGGGTGAAAACATTTGTATTGTGTGTACTAGTGTAAGGACTACTGCCACCGGGTGAAAACATTTGTATGTGTGTACTAGTGTAAGGACTACTGCCACCGGGTGAAAACATTTATATTGTGTGTACTAGTGTAAGGACTACTGCCACCGGGTGAAAACATTTGTATTGTGTGTACTAGTGTAAGGACTACTGCCACCGGGTGAAAACATTTATATTGTGTGTACTAGTGTAAGGACTACTGCCACCGGGTGAAAACCCAATTGCAGTAAATAATAATAATAATAATAATAATAATAATAATGTCGCTGTTCTGGAGGGGGGGGGGTGGATGTGTGTCTGTGGTTTGTCTTGATTTGTGTTGCCCGTGGAGTTAGTGGCCTTGCAACAGCAGGAGCCTGTTAGCAAGAAAACCTACCAAATAACAACAAGATTCATAATTTCTGAACATTACTGTGATTTGGAACGGGCCAGTAGACTTAAACACTACAAGGCAAAAGGCGAAATATTTGTTGTGTGAACTTCTGTTATTCTGTGAGATATAGTACAAAGCGTCCCTTTTATCGTGTCTCCGAGCAAGGCATCGCACACAAAGCCTTTATCCTCCTGGAAAGCATCCGCATTCAGGAACAAGATAACAGACGTGTTGTGCTAAGCATAAGCAAGTTATTTGATCGGCTTGTGTAATGAAGTGTAAGGCAGTTTGCAACAAACTTTGTAACAACATTTACGAAGTTAAAGTTGTCCGTGCGCTTAATTAAGCACAAGGCCATTAAGCCGTATTTGTGACAGGGAGTATAGCTGCACGCATTCTTCAAACGAGCGCCGATCCCAGTGGCCGCGCGTTCTAAGGCATCGGTCTGCGTCCTTTCGCTTCCGGGGATGGTGGGTTCGAATCCCGTGGGGTGCATGAATGTCTGTCTCTTGTGAGTGTTGTGTGTTGTCAGGTAGAGGTCTCTGCGACGGACTGATCACTCGTCCAGAGGAGTCCTACCGAGTGTAGTGTGTCTGAGTGTGATCGTGAAGCCTTGACAATGAGGAGACCCTGGCCCACTAGGGACTGTTGCGCCATGGAAGAAAAATTCTTTAAACGAGCGCTTGGTGAAGGTGAGTAGTCGGCTTTACGCCCCACCCGCATTACCTCTGTGAAAATACCTGCTCTTTATTAGATTAGCTCTGTATTAGACGTGGTGGTAAACAGAATACCTCTTTAGCTTTCTCTGGATTCGATACAACGTTACACTGCTATTAAATCTCGTTCAAAACCTCAGTTCCTATGCTCCAAATTACGCGCCTCACCCCATGAAACAAATTACCTTCTTTGTCACATCTTTGGCAACGTCGCATCTTACACTCAGTCTATATCATTCATTTAATGTGAAAGACCAATTTAAAGAAACGGCTAAAATCATGTAAGTCCATAGAAGGTAGTCTTTCTTGAGAAGAACTGTTTTTCAGCTAGTCAAATAATTCGACGCCTTCGATAGGAATTAAAGGTTCATAACCTTGTTCACAACAGCCGATTTTCTTTATCCTAAACTTGTATCAACAAGTCCACGCCCTACCATTTTATTTTTTCAAGATCCTGTTTAATATTATCCCCACATCTACGCCCAGGTCTCCCATGTATTTCTTTTCTTTAGACTCCCCAACCCTCCCACACCTCCATGCAGATCGCTTCTCCTTCGTACGTGCTACATGCGCAGCCCATTTACTGTGATCACCCCAATAATATTTGGTGAGCAGGACAAATCATGGAGCTCCTCATTATGTAATTTCCATCAGTTCCCTGTTAACTCATCCCTCTTAGGCCCAAATATCTTTGGCACCACCCGATTCTAAAAAATAATTGACCCTGTGCTTTTCCGTTAATGTGAGAGACAAAGTTTCCCACCATATCGAATGACAAGAAAGATTATAGTTAATTTCGTATCGTTCACACCGTGCACCAATAACCAACTCACAACATTCAGACCAACAAAGTGAACAATATTGTTCCCAGATATTTTATTTTACAATGTCACTTTGAACATTCCTACATGTTTCGATCCCTTATGGGATCATCATCAGGGAATCAAATAAAAGCTACGCCGTACAAAGGTTGTTGGTTTTGTGCGGTGTTGCTTTGATTTGATTCCCCGTCGATGATTCCTTGGGGATCGAAACACGTAACAATGTTCAAAGTGATATTGTAATTAAAATATATGAGAACAATATTGTGCATTTGTTGGTCTGAGTGTTTTGAATTGATTATAGTTAATATTGACATATATATCACCGTCAAACACAAAAAACTTTTTAATAATACCATCAATAAATGTGCTACAATTTTCGGTCCTTATCACCATTAGGCACTAAAATACGTGATATGTTACATCTCGCAAATCATGTGTTTTAGCGCCTAATGCTGGTCCTTAAGAACCGAAACATGTAGCGCATTTATTGATGATATTGTTAAAAAGTTTGTTGTGTGTGACAGTGATATATATGCCAATATTAATGTCACAGTACAACGGGATGGATTCCATTAAAAAATTATAGTTGCCTGTAGCTCACTTTATATACGGAATGTAATGTACACATTGCACGCTTATATCTATATGTATATATACACATTTTTTGCTCAAGTTTATCATGTTAACGGATATGATGCTCTGTGTGTGTTTCCTGTTTCTCGGAGGAACATACTGCATAGCTAGGTCGCTGTCCGCACTCCGCGCTCTGTAGGCTACCTGTCTGGCAGGTATGGACCCTGGCCTGCAGCGGAAACGGAACTAGGCTTCCGGCACGGTACAGCTCAACAGAATAGCGGGTGTGGCCGGGTTATCGTCCTCACACAATCTGTACCACTGGAGTTCTGTCATTCACACAGCAAAATATGAACTTTGTACGAATTTCATCGGAAGGGGCATAGCTCACCGCAACACCTAAACGTAGACACGAGAACACACTTAAAGTGGATCTCAGGGAAATAGAATATGGGTTGTTTGGCTGATGTGATTCGTCCCCTTGTGTTGTGTGTACAGAGACCAGTGAATATCCGACAAACACAACACTTGTTTATTTACCGTAACTGCAGCTGCATTTTTAACTTAGGATGACTTGAACGTGGGCCGAAACATGTAGCTGCACTTAGGTTTTTATTAAATAAGTCTTCCGTTTGACGGATTTTTGTTGGTCTTTATGACTAGTCAATATGCTGGAAATCTGCGAAATCGGTGTTTGACTTCCTGCGATTGACAGCTTTCTCCTCTTCTAAGTTTCTAGACCAAACCTGGGGTACACTCATTTCCTTATTCAATTGATACCGGTGGATATTTTGTTACATATAGTTGGGGCTTGAAGAATTACAGGTATTCCAGGTTTACTTATCAAAAATGAATTTCTTTTGTTAACCCAAAACCTTCACAAACATTTGCTTCAACATTACGACTATTCTGTTCTGAGATGTGGCTCCGTGTGTTCTGGTACATGGAAAGCTATGGCTATCGGTTTGTAGGAGCTTTCGCAAAATTGAGAAAAGCGACTATTAGCTTCGCCATGCCTGTCTGTCCCTCCTTCTGCCCTCATGGAACAACTCGGCTCCCACTAGACGGATTTTTATGAAATTTGATATTTGAGTATTTTTCGAAAATCTGTAGTGGAAAATCAAGTTTAATTAAAATCTGAGAAGAATAACGGGTACTTTACATGAAGACCTATGTACATTTATGATGTCTCGCTGAATGTTTCTTAGAATGAGAAACATTTCAGACAAATTTATAGAGAAAACCAAACACAAATTTTATGATCAATAACTTTTCCCAATTACCGTGATTTTTATGAAATAATGTGGAAAACATGGTAGAGCTAGACAGGCAAAAGATAACATGGATCACAGGTAACAATATAATAAAGCGCATGCGCTTTGCATGCTGGATAACTAAGCCTACAGACACGCACTCAGAATATGTAATACTTATTGCTTTTCCACGGAAACAATGGTTAAAAGAACGCGCCTCAATATTACGTTTATACGTACATTGCCTGTCAGGTTAATTTTGAAGTCTGTAGAACTTAACTACATTAAAAGTAACGAAAACACTTGTAGCGATACATGGCAATTTTACCCCACTCTGCGCCTGCAGAATTCTTTTTTAAATTGCATTTGTGAATGCCAGATTTAAAGGTATTTCAACTGTTTTGTTGAATATTTCAGTCTCCTGTGATGTGACGCTGTGTATTTCCGACGTTTCGAAGGATCGTAGTGCCTTCGTCTTTACAAACAGTTGAGTACATTGAAAACACTGCAAAACCTCAGGAGCTACTCAACCATTGACCGAACGTCAAATCCAGGGAGATTGGACTCTACATTTGAAACTTTAGCACATCGACTCTTATTTCTTTTTAGTGGCTGTTTATGTAGTATTTAACGAGTTACCTTATTGCTTCGAATTTAAGAAGCACATTTTTTCACATTTTCCCTAACCAAAATTAGTGTGCGCCTTAAATCCGAGGTGTTATATTTAACTCTTCGGAAATCTCGAAAACATCACTTTGCTCGAAAAACAAATTGTCTCGCTAAAAGAGTAGTAAATTTTACGCAAACTGAAATGTACTTGCTTTCAACAATTTTTTCCCCTGAATATCAACTTTTAAAATTGTATTGCGTCTTAAACCAGAGTACTTCTTAAATTCGAAGTAATAAGGTGTGTGGCAAAAGCTATGAGAATGTACGGCGTAATGTAGAAGCAGGCAGCAATTCTCACAGTTACAGCGCCGAGACTCCCAAATCCCACACGCCTAATTGCTGTTGCAGTCGTGATTATTGTTCTTAGTTGGGTGTGTTAAACTTCTGAAAAATTAGAACATGAGGATATTTCATTTGGCCTCGCGGGAATGTCGGTAAAGACGATTGCCCGATCTAAAAGCAAAAAAATTAATCAGAATAACTTATGCTAAGACTATTTTTTTCCCCAGTGGCGCAACAGCCCCTCGTGGGCCAGGGCCTCCTCATTGTCGAGGCTTCACGATCACACTCAGACATACCACACTCGGTAGGACTCCCCTGGACGAGTGATCAGCCCGACGAAAATACCTCTACCTAACAACACACAACACTCACAAGAGAGAGACATCCATACATCCGGCGGGATTCGAACCCACAATCCTAGCAAGCGAGCGGCCGCAGACCTACGCCTTAGACCGCGCGGCCACTGGGATAGTCGTTAATAGTATATACTGTACCGAAATTCAGGCTATCATTAACACGTAGTCCATTATGAAACTCACTTTATACGCAGAAGATTATGGGGGAAAATTGTACTTACGTTGGCTCATTAATCTGTTGTTATTACTACGAAAGCAAACTTAAGTTAAATTTGTGACTTACACATGCAGATAAAATAAACTGTTTAGTGTTTAAAGGCAACAAATGAAGACATCTTAATACTTCAAATTACATCGACAATTGGCTGAATGCTTTAACAACAATTAATCAGAATTATTGCCTTTAAATGCCCACACACGCGAGGCGAAATATCGGCGAGACGGGACAAATTGTATTTGTCAGATAAAATAAGGAACCTGCGCTTAAACTTGACTCGTAAAATATCAAATCTGATATGAATTATTCACATTCACTCTCTTCTAAATTATACGAAATTTACAGTAAGTAAATATAGTTATGCGGTATAATGTTAGGCTGTATAGCGCTGTGTTAAATCTGTCCTTCCAACCTGCTGGTGTAATACGGATTCTTGAGGTGGAACGTTTTCTGCACATGTGTCACGGGCCGTCTACCATCCGAAACATAGACTAACATGGAAACAAAAGGGGAAGTAGGAAGGTTAGAAAAAATAACTGGTAGAATGTAGGATGCTTCAAAGAACTATGCAGAGAGATCTCATTTCTGGCATTCTGTTTTCTGTGGCCTTGTCTTCACAAGTCCAAGGTCGCATCGCCAAGATTTTCAGCGAGCAGGAAGTGAAGCAGTGCTGTTCTTTTGTATGTCGTCTTGTTGCGCTGAAATTCACGCTAATGTTTATGTTTTCCTGGCACAACTTTATTCATTTCTCTTCCTGACATGACTCACAATCCCTTTGGAATTCCCGCTTTTACCTATAGATTTGGGGAGCACGCGGTGGCGCAGTTGGTTGAGGCACTGCGCTACAAATCGGAAGGTAGCGGGTTTGATTCCCAATGGTGTCATTGGAATTTTTCATTGACATAATCCTTCCGGCCGCATTATGGTCCTGGGGTCGACTCAGATTCTAACAGAAATGAGTACCAGGAATATTTCCTGGGGGTAATAGCGGCCGGTGCTTAGGGCTGACAACCTTACCGCCTTCATGTGCCGATTGTCTTGAAATCTGGCAGCCTCAAACTTCTGGAAACCTCAGGTCCTGTCCAGGCCTGTACAGGGATTGCCTTACCTTTTTACCTGTAGATTTGACTTAGAAGAATCCCGTGTATTAGATCAAAGCAGTAGAATTAAGCTTAGGATAAGGACACAGAGCAACCATGTTGCTTGTGCTTTAGCGGGGTAGCAGGTGCATTGCGGGAATGCGATTTTAACCACAAGAAACACATCGAAGCGGCCACTTAGTCGGGTTGGGGGGGGGGGGGGGACTGTGCAACGCCTTCTGGATCTACTTTTTGTTGTGGTTAAAATCGCATTCCCTCCATGCACCTGCTACTCCGCTAACCACCAAGAAACACACTTGCAGTTCGTCCGTACCCTTAGGGTTTCGAACCCACATTTCGGAGGAAAGAGAGCGAACAGGTTTAGTGAAAACATATATAACAACAGTTTATGAGGGTCTTCCCAAGAAGGGTATTGATTGATTGAAAAATTGTCTATTACCTAAATGTCATTTTTAAAATATCTGTGAAATAAATTACAGCTTGACAAGTCGGTATCTTATACTTAGATTATATTATTGATCTTAAAGTCTTTTTCCAATTGCGCAACAGCCCCTAGTGGGCCAGGGCCTCCTCATTATCGAGGCTTCACGATCGCACTCAGACACACCACACTCGGTAGGACTCTTCTTGACGAGTGATTAGACCGATTCAGACACCTCTACATGACAGCACACAACACTTACAAGAGAGAGACATCCATACGCCCGGCGGGATTCGAACCCGCAATCCCAGCAAGCGAACGGCCGCAGACCCACGCCTTAGACGACGCGGCCACTGGGGTCTTAAAATTAGTGCGATATTTTCGTTCTGAGTCAAATTTAGTTTCACTGATATCTATCAAATTTGTATTCACAGGGTCACTATTGCAATGTGTTGGAGGCCTCGTTACGTCACTACGTAATCCTACGAAAATGAGCCATGCTAATCAGCTGATACACAGGTCTAAGACGGACGCAGGCAAGTGTACTTTTTTGTTGTAAAGGTAAAGTTCACCCCATAACAGGCCATGAAGGCCCAGAGGGGAGTAGAGGAATAGCTCTATTCTTTCTTTAACCTCGGCGCTATATGAGGGTGGGTGGTCAACGCCACTCCCCGGCCGCTTTACCCCCGGGAATGACCCGGTACCCATTGTACAGCAGTCTGGGTAGGCCCCAGGGCCGGTCTGGACGGGTGCGGAAAATCTCGCCCCACAGGGATTCGATCCCCGGACTGTCCAGACTTTTTTGTTGTACGTCTTCAAATCTCACGAGATACAGTTTTGGAATTTTATCTGTATTAAAGTGGATTTACATTTGTAAATTAATTACATTATACTTAACTAACGTCCGTTCGTCTGTCTGTCCGTCCGCAAGTATCAACGCGGCTCCCACTGGACGTATATTCGTGAAATTTGGTATTGGGGTCTTTAAGAAAATCTGTCGAGAATTTCCGACTAGGGATACAATATGACAGTAATATCCGTCGCTTTGCATGAAGACCTGAGTGTGTGTCATGCTGTTGGCTGCGACATATACAGCGCAGCAATACAGAGATGACATGCCTCTGCTTCCATAGCAACAATTTCAATATGTATTACATAGTTGACAGCGACATACGTACGCAAACAATAAAGAGGGAACACATTGTTGGTTTCCATGTCAATAATGGTTACGCTAACGCGCTACATTATTACCTTATAGTAGCCTACCTTGTTTAGACACATTGCAATTTTTTTCTAAGTTTTTAACTTGGTCTCTCGCATTAAGTAAAATTCACTGGCTGAGGGTTTTCAAGAATAGGTTGCTGAGGAAGATATTTGGGCCTAAGACGGACGAGGTAACAGGGGAGTGGAGAAGACTACATAATGCCGAGCTTTATGATCTGTGCTCTTCAAATATTATTCGTGTGATCAGATCAAGAAAAATGGAATGGGCGAGGCATGTGACCCCTATTGGAAGCGGAAAGTTGCATACAGGGTTTGGAGGAGGAAACCTGATGGAAAGAGAACACTTGGAAGACCTACGCGTAGATGGAAGAATAATATTAAAATGGATCTTCACTGAGTAGAAACCTGGTGTCATATATTGTTCTCGCGGAATTAGACCGCCGAGTCTTCTCTTATATTGAAATGCTGAAGATTCCCTTTGGAATCCAAGTAAAATATCGGTGTAATATTTCACAAATATGCATGGCAAATCCATGTAGGAACGACCGAAGCCAAGGCATGCAGAACATTTAATAGAGGCTTAATGGAATCCCGATGGAGGCGATTTTTTCCGCATCCGTCCAGACACGCCCCCAGGCCTAAACAGCCTCCTGTACAATGCCTACCCGGAATTTCCCGGCGTAAAGCGGCCGGGCCGTTGTGCTGACCACCGACCTCCTTCTATTGCCGGATTACGAATAGATTAGAGCTATACCTCCGTCTCCGTCTGTGACAGGCATATCATGGGGTGACCTTTACCTTCTTGTACATATTCAAAACTGGGAAACTAAGTAATAATATTAAATTAACCCTCTATAAAACACTAATAAGTTCTATAAGGACTTACGCCTGACCCCCCTTCCTGGGAACTTGTGGCAGACGCCCATATTTTGAAACTGAAGCACCTGCAATACAAGGTTCTAAGGTCTAAAGTCAACACGGAATGTGTACGGTTTTCAAAATTGCGCGAGTGTATGATTTCGCCATAAAATTACGCCAGCAACAAGCAGGTCATACTAATTTATGAGAACGATAACATTAGCAACATTGGAGAGGGCAAACCCCAACGCAGAAATGAAAGAGGCCCACACTTGGCGAAGGTGCAGCTTCCGATACTTCAAGACACCGATATGGCAAGGCTTGAAAGATAGGGCAAGATCTGCCATACAGTGCCTGAACTGACAGAGGCGTGTATGACAATTGTTACAAGTGTTTAAACGTTGTGTAAATATGTATACATACAGCAACAATGTAAATATGTAAATACGTATGTAACTGAAGGGTCTGCAATTTCTGACAAAGCTCGATCGTCTGTCTCTGTCCTCAAACTGTGATGATAAATTGCTAAATATCAGATATGATAACAAAATCAACAAATGCACATAAGTGTATGAAAGTATATTATACACATCGTATATCTGCTACATGTTTCGGCCACTCATGTGGCCATCTTGAGGGAGGTGCATTACAAAGAATAGATACATCGAAATATTACAGAAGATTTTGAACCAATGCAGAAATATAAAGTATTAAACTTTAAAAATATTACATGCTCAATAAGCAAAGACTACATATGCATACAAGAATATGAAGGAGAAATTACATAGAACCAATGCTGCTATTTGACTCAATAAAATGTTCCGGCTAAATCACCTGACGCCTAAATATATTATCAGGCATTATTTTTAAAATTTAATATTTTATATCTATGTATTGTTTCGAAAACGTCTGTAATTTTCAATGTATCTATCTTTTGTAATGCAACTCCCCGAAGATGGCCACATGAGTGGCCGAAACATGTAGGAGGTATACAGTGTGTATAATATGCTTTCATACACTTATGTGCATTTGTTGGTTTTGTTATTATATCTAAATGCTCAATGCTCAGTTATGGATAATTTAAAATCATCTAAAATTCTAAATGCCAGGCTCACAACAGTCTTCAGGCCAAAAGGATGCTATATGAAGAGTGCAATACAGACCGACCGTCAGCCGTAACGTGGCTCTGACACTGAGATTTCCGACCGTCCGGTCCGGTCTGGTCCCTGTGCTGTAGTCGTTGTAACGACTGAGATAATGCTTCTTTACAATCACAGGAAAGTAGGAAGGTAAAGCACGATGTAGTTAGATCCCGTTATAAGTATATATATATATATATATATATATATACTTAGGATTTTATGGGGTGTGACTTTTATTCGCGAAACTAATTACATTAAATGAAATATGTTTAAATGAAAACTATAGTAAATTCCGGGTAAGGATATATTTGTCTGACAAAGTTCCTATTCAGAATGTATTAAAAAAAAAGAGATGTTATATCCCCATTTCTTTTGAACTTTGCTTTAGAGTGTGCCATTAGGAAGGTCCACGCTAGCAACAGGGATAAGATTGAATGGTTCACATCAGCTTCTGGTCCATGCTGACGATATCAATTGATTGGGCTAATACTTAAATACTATAAATAGAAATACAGCGGATATATTAATTGCGAATAAAGAGGTTGGTCTAATTGTAATTAATGAGAAAACTAAGTATATGTTCATGTCTGGTGAACAGAATGCAGGACAAATTCACAAAATACAAACAGTTAACAAACCCTTTGAAAGTGTGGCTAAGTTAAAATATTTGTGAACCATCCTAACAAATCGAAATTGCATTCCTGAAAAAAATTAAGAGCATATTGAACTCAGGGATTGCTTGCTAACATTCCGTGCAGAAACTTTTGTCTTCCAGTTTGCTATCAAAAAACATAATGTTTAAAAGATGCAAAGCTATACTTTCGCCTGTGCTTCTTTATTGCGTAAAACTTCGTCTCATATTGAGGGAGAAAAGTAGGCTGAAGGTATACAATAATATATATTGAGAACCAACTCGTATACAAAAGACAAAACGCAACGCTCAATCACCTTTATAAAAAAACCCGACATGTTTCGATGCCCTAGTGCATCATTTTCAGGAGTAACCATATTTTAAAACACTTAAAAACACATAAGCATATTTTTTAAATTGTTCGTTAAAAGCAATGCTTTTAATGCACAATTTATGCACAATTTATGCACAATTTATGCACCCTTGAAGTAAGACAAAGATGGATAAGATTGCTTAATGAGGAGCTTTGTGACTTTTACCTCTCTCTAGATATTGTCCGGGTGATCTCATGGAGGGGTATGAGATGAAAGGGCATGAGTCGTATACGGAGGGGAGGAGATAGGCATACAGGTGTTTTCTTTTGGGGGGGAAGGGGTGAAATCTGAAGGAAAGAACCAACTGGAAATCCAGGCGTAGATGGGAGAATAATGTTAGACAGATCTTGCAGAAATAAGATAGGAAGACGTGGACTTGATTGATATGGCTCAGGATTGAGACAAGTGGTTGGATATTGTGAAAAGGATAATGAACTTTCGGGTTCCACAAAACATGGAATTTTGGACTAGCTGAGGAACTAATAGCTTCTCGCGAAGGACTCTGCTCCATGAAGTTATTTGTTTATATAGAATGATTGATTATATACGGTGTCTACACTGTTAAAGCCTTTTTCTGAAAAGCGATTTCTGCACAATATTCACGCGTCTGGTGTCGTCAGTGGAACCCACACTGAAATCCAGCGTGTGACAAATCGTCGAATTTCTCTTTGATCTACAAATGTCATAATTGCACATAGCTTACTTTGAATTTTAAAAGTGTCAGTATCATATAACGTCATTCCGTAGGAGCCTATGTAGCATACTTAGTATAATGCCTAATACGGTTTGGAAGACCGAGGAACCGTGGCTCGATTCCAGTCAGGGACCACAGATTTTTCTCTTCTCCAAAATGTCCATACCGAAACTGACGTCAAACCAGCCTCCTATTCGATGGGTAACAGGGGTTATTTACCCTGGGATACAGCGGCGGGGCGTGAAGCTTACCACTCACCTCCGCCTAGTGCCGACGTTACGAATGCGTGGAGCTGTACCTCCACTCTCCCATTTGCCATCATATCGTGCAAAGGAAGAATTTACCTTTATCACTGTGTATAAAATGGTCCTTAAATATATACAATGGGAGGGGTAGACTGGCCTCATGCGACGTGCTGAGGTGATAGCGGTAATGAGGAATGTCTTGCGTAGCTGAGGGACTAGTAGGTTTTCTAGAGGGATTCAGCTGCTGTGGATGGTGGTGGTGATGGTGATAGTAGTAGCAGTAGTAGTAGTAGTTGTAGTAGCAGCAGTATGTAGTGCTAATCTTACGCAAAATACTGTAATTATTTTATGATACCCTGTCAACAATTTGTGCTGTAATTTTGATTTTTTTGTGGTGAAGAGCCCCGCAGCAGATGCTACGGACGCACTGCAGCCTTGAGGCTTATTGTGCAACCCTGTGATGAGATGATTAATTTTTTCGTTTTTCCAATCAATGGAACACCGGTGGAATGAAATTGACAGGGGAAAACCGAAGTAGTCGGGGAAAAAACCTGTCCCAGTGCCACTTTGTCCACCACAAATCCCACATGGACTGACCTGGGATTAAACCCGGGCCTCCGCGGTGAGAGGCCAGCGACTAACCGCCTCAGCCATGGCACGGCCTGTTGTAATGCTCTAGTATAATCGGCTACTTAACCTTCAAAAACACATTATTGAGGGAAGGATAGAACTGATGGGAAGACAAGAAAGAAGACGTAAGCAGCTACTGAATGACTTTAAGGAAAGGCGAGGATACTGGAAATTGAAAGAGGAAGCACTGGATCGCACTCTGTGGAGAACTCGCTTTGGAAGAGGCTATGGACCTCTCGTAAGACAGACTACAGAATGAATGAACGGCTACTTACCATTGGTCAACATCTTTAGTACAGTGAGAACTGTGATTGCTTGCACCATACTGGGAAGATAGTGTTTCCTTTTCATTTTGAATTGTGTCCCAGCAAGAATCAAGTTGACATGTTACTTGAGGGGTAGTAACAGCACGGCGTTTTGCTCTCCAGTTCTGTACAGACTGCGAACACGAGGCACGCGTTTGGCGCCCACACATGCACGTCACCACACCAGACCAGATGAAATGGCAGTCACAAGTGAACTGGACAAAGTGTTGGCCAGTTCTGCAACAATGTTCGAACGTCCCCTCGCATGGCCTTGATTAGCTTTAAGCGCGGATGTTGCCTTTTGTCTGAACATTTCCGGAGGGAAACCAAGCAACGCGAGATCATCGGTTGGTTCCCTGGGGTCAGTGTTTGAGCAAGAGCTCGGTTGCCGACAGACAGTTAATCTGCATCGCCATGGGTTAATTGTCGTACTGTGTGCAGGAGCCTCATGCTCCACTCACATCCTTATGTCCACTCAGCCTCTGCCTACCCACGGATTATTTTGCGAGGTGCTACAAGAATCTCCATCCTCTGTGTACCTAAACTTTTATTGTCTACTCTTTACTTTATGTACCATCAGGTTTAACATTCAAACGTTCTACGTTCTTCCCATACATATTTAGGTGTTTTGGATGGCTAGGCGTAGATGTGAGGATAATAATAAAATGAATTTTAAAAAATGGGATGGGGAGACATGGACTGAATTTATCTGGCTCAGGATAGGGACCGGTGGCGGGAACTTGTGAACGCGATAGTGAACCTTCAGGTTTCATAAAATGTGGGGAATTTCTTGACTGATTGATGTCCTGTTAACTTCTCAGGAAGAACTCTGCTCTATAGAGTTATTTATTTAGTTAGTTAGTTATTTAGTTAGTTCCTTATTTAGTATGACTCTTATAACAAACAGCAATTATTTTCCTATACAACATTAACTGAGAGATTGTAACCGAGATATAGACTGTTTACTGTGAGGTACGCTCTGGGTCTTCATACAAAACATATTAATTTTCTTCCGTAAAAGGTTGAGGCTGTCCATCGAAAGAGTCAGTTCATATTCTAGAGTGTTCACATAAGATCAGTATTTGTAGTATTTTTCAACGACATTCTCTATAGCTAAGTTTATGTAGTGTCGGTAATAGATGAATGAATGGGTATGAAGAATTGGCGGAATGATATTGACAAGGGAAAACCGAAGTACTCGGAGAAAGCCCTGTCCTACTGCCACCTCGTCCACCACAAATCTCACACGGAATGGCCCAGGATCGAACCCGAGCCTCCGCGGTGAGAGGCCGGTAAGTAACACACTGAGCCATGTCATCGCTATGTATGATGAAGAATCAATATTTCATATCATTGCTTATCCTGATGATGGACGTAGTAGGTTGTTTTGAAATATAAGTACTTTTCTACCAGACTACACGAAGTCACGTTCCAGAAGTCTGAAATGTTCTCAGTGTATCTATAACTCTTATGAGAATGTGTAGGTCCTGTACCTTAATTTAAAAACATTCGAAAGTCTAGGCGTCCAGTATCGGGTTCTTGACTGGTACGTTCTTAAGATACTTCACCATGGAACTTTCATAGTGTTGGGTCCCATTACATTTGGCGTAGAAATGTTTTATTTTCATGGAGCATGAAAGTATATTTTCGGAAGAAGGTCGCCACGGTTAATTGTGTCCCTTTATATGAAGGTCTAAACAAATGTATTGCGCATTCGTGTTCAAAAAATAATCCAAAACTTAAACGAAGTTTTAGCCCTGTTCTTAATGTTGAACATAATAATCTTTATCAAAATCGTATATGTCCTTTTGCCTCAGCGGTTCCCAAACTTTTATGTGTGTGACCATAGAGTAGCAAATGGTATGTGACCCGCGACCCTACCATGGAAACGGCAATAGTCAATGACATTTCCTATAAATGAACTAATACTAATGCCTTTTCTTGGACACTACATAACATAGCCACTTATCAAAAAAATGTTAAATTTTTAATGTTACTTGTCACAGCTAATATTTTTGGGACAATGTTAAATACACAAAACATGCAAGAAATAAATCTTTATTTAAATAACTCATACATGTGCTGGTTAGACAGCGCATTTGCTTCTAAATAAAAATTTGTGAAATACTCAACTTATGGAACATTACATAAAATGAACAGAACAATAATGTAAAAAATCAGTTATTTAAAATGTAATTGCTCCGGTATATTTAAAATTAAAAAACACAGATTCAATAATTACATTTTCTCGATCATTCTGTTTGAATTCAGAGAAAAATGTTGATTTTTTTTCATAATTATCGAGTTTTTCATAAAACCCTGTCACGGCCCTTCTTCAGACCCCCTCTCGCGACCCTGATTTGTGTCGCTATCTGAGGTTGGTAACAAATCTTACTTAATATGATCAATGGACCCTTCTAAGCTTTGACCTGTAAGTCGTTTGGTCTTGTTAAACATATGAAGAAAATTACGAAGCATATATTCCTTGAAGTTGGAGGAAGCAAGTGTTTCCCAAATGTTGTTACGTATCGACCACAGTACATGGCCTAACATTCCACAAGGCCGTGGGTCTTGGTACGTGTATTATTCATTGTGTCGTCAGAATACGAGGTCGTAGTTTCTGCCATCCATAACGATTGCAATAGTGACATTTTTTATTAGAATAGTTCTGTAGTGTATGGAGTCTGCTCTAATTGGTTCCGGAAATGATGCCACGAAATTGCATGTATCTGAAATGTTGAATCTAGTGTTACAAATGTGAATTGGATATGCTGTCTGTTCTAACGGTAAATCAAATTCTGGAGTGCTCCACTTCACAAAAACATCTCCAATAAATATAACAAATGTTGTCCATTATGGCAGCAGATTTGAAACAGGGGTACATGTTACCTCGGAGGATATGTGAGAGTTCACAGAGAAATATGCCAGATAGGGTAAATCTCACACATTATCAAACACATCTCAAAAAACCCAAAAATTCTTGACAGCTTTATTTATTTGAAATTTATGACTATGTGCTTCAGTCAAACACGACGGTTACTGTGAACATTCTTTCACTTACCCATACCGCTACATATTTCGGCACCATCGTAACATCTGTTGCGTTGACGCAAAGTATTCCAAGTTCATTCTATGGTGGTAAACAATAACGTTAAGGTTGAAATTACGATACAATATTACAATATACTTTGTGTATTCCATATATTACAAATTGTTTTGAAAGGTTTCCTTCCTAACCAGATTCACTCCATTATTTCATTTGTACCCCATTGTTACGTTATGTACAGTTGTCGTCACCGACATTCGCAGGACACAAATTCCACCTTATGTTTACGACACACAGTAATAAGTGCACTCTGATATAAAAACTATGTCAGCTCTCAGAGGAGTACGTGAAGAATCGCACTGAGACCAAACGGTACGCCGAGGGGGAAAGGTTCAGAAAAATCTTCATTGGTTTTCGCTTGTCTCGTTGTGTGATTCGGCATTGTTAATTACGTGCGTTTGTTCTACAGTTGATTTAACAACCCAGCGTAAGCGAATGCTTCTTCTTCATTGGCATACGGTCCCTACAGTTTAACCAGTGCCTCCTTCAGAATGATAGCACACACGGATCTTTGTTCTGATTTCTTCCTCCATCTCTTGACATCCATCTATTTCAGATCATTTTCAAAACGGTCTAACCACCTTAATTTTGGTCCTCCTGCTTTTCTTCTTCTTCCATCTGGTTTCCCCAGAAATACTTCCTTTACGGTCCTAACATCAGACATTCTTACCAGATGACCAGCCCATTCTAGTCTTCTATACATAACCTGCAGTTCATCATTAGTTCGGGTTCTCCGGCCATTTCAATCTTTTATCGGACAAAGCGAACTCTGGGTCTGTCATTAATGTAACTCCAAGGGACAGATTCCTTCTTGAGAAGCTAACAGTTCCCCAGGTATTCAAGAAAATCCTGCATTTTATGGAACCCGATGGTTCATTAACCTGTTGCCTAACGGGTTTAAACTAAATTTCAATTAGGCGTATCCCTTGAAACGGTATGACATTTATAAAGTGAAGAATGACTTGGTGATGTCTGTGTAGTGCGCCACGGAGAACGAAATTTGCAATGTTTTGTCTCAAGCAGCTAAGGCTTGCAGAACAACATGTAAGTCTTACCACTCGATTAACCTCGAAGAGATTTTACTATTTCAATATGTTTGGATGCAGCACATTTTAATAACTGTCATTCATTATAATAATGTTAACATAATGTTAATATAATACTAAACATTGGTATTTTAATAGCATATGGGCATTATACATTTCACCATTTACAGTTAATAAAACAGCATAACAAAATTATATACGTCTTTAAACATTACTACTCTTTGAAGATGGCTATAAGTAATAGCCAAAACATGTAGCAGGCTTCCATATTCAGGAATTAGTGCATTTTTGGTGATAAACTTGTTTGTCTGTTCAGTAGTTGATCAGTTACTGGTCTGTTTTAAAACACTTCTAAACTTATCGGATCCTTTAGCGCAAAATGTTTCTGAAAGTTGTGGGAGGAGGAAAACGAAATTAGAGGAAATTATTCAAGAATATTTGATTTCTTATCTGTTTTACGTGATCTTGAGGTCAATGTAATTCCGTACTGTGGGAATTTGCCCACTAATGCTCATCATAACGCTGTCTGACAAGCACGTGTATATTGCAGTGAAAGCCGAAAGGTTAAGGACCTGAAATGTCGCGTGAGGTGACACGAGACTCCGCCCAGAATGTTGATATGTGTGTGAACAGCACAACATTAAAAAAGGCACAGTTTTTGTCAAACATATCACCACAAATGTTACTTCGACATGTACATATTTTAAATTGCCCCTGCTCAGCCGAATGTTACAGTTTCGCATCATGTTTCCGGTCTCAGATCTCCAGTTTTCAGAAGGATGGTGCTCATTGGTTTCCGCTATTCCCACGAAAATAAGACAACAGTACTTCATATATGACACCGAAGCTTATCTTCCATGTAGGGATGTACACGGATTTTTATTTTTATAACTAGCTATACATTTCAGTAACTTAAAAAAATCGACCCAGTTGGAAGCGAATATTTTGAAGTGTGAAGTCAGTAGAAGTACCACATTTTTCAGTCCAAAATACAAATTTACTGGACATTACGATCAAAATAAATACACATTTTTCCTTTAGACAGCATCGTGTGTGGAGTGAAATGTACAGTATTGATCAAAGTGCAAACGAAGCAGAAATATCTAATTCCAAATATATTGTAAAAAAGAAACATGCTCTGAAATTAAGCATGGTGTCTGCGTCACTCTACGCTCATTTTCATCACCATTCCCACAAAATTGTTAGTTTATAATGCATAAGAGTTTAAGGATGGAAAAAATGAAAGCACTTCTATCCAGTTCTCCCCGATTTTCGAAATACCTTTCTCTTTTTGGAAGGTTCTCAGTCCTCGCGTTTTTGTGCTTATGGAAAGAGCAACATACAGATGAAGGTGAGTGTGGAGCATTCGTCGAATAATATTGACTGGGGAAACAGTAGTACTCGTAAGGAAACCTGTCCAATTGCCGCTTTGTCCACCACAAATCTCACACGGACGTAGCTACTGACCGAATAATGAACTCCATTGTCTATCAACCAACTAAATGCACTTTCACTTTCAACTTTTTAATAGTTTACAAATTTCCCCTACGTATGTTTCGGTCTGTACATAGACCATCATCAGGGGGTACACAAACTGCACGTTATTTACATCCAAATGTTCAATCTGTAACCATATTCATTCTAGTTCATTTCAGTCTTTTACGTAGGTTGTAATCACTTTCTAAAAACACTTTCTAAGAACATATATTTAAAATGTAGATTGTGACGAATACGTAAAACACTGTATATAAGTTCTTAAAAAGCTCGTCACTGTTGTATTTAAAATGTTAATAAACGTCAACATGGATATCATGTTTTCACACACCTTTGGCTATTTGTTGTTTTGATCGTGGTTTTGCATATTTTGGAGTTCGTATTTATAATGTGCTGTATTATTTTGTGTGCTATCACTGTTTGTGGTGCGAACTGACAGTTCAAAACAACAACTAGCCAAAGGTGTGTGAAAACATGATATCCATGTTGACGTTTATTAACATTTTAAATACAACAGTGATGAGCTTTTTAAGAACTTATATACAGTGTTTTACGGATAAGTCACAATCTACATTTTAAATACATGTTTTTAGAAAGTGATTACAACCTACATAAAAGACTGAAATGAACTAGAATGAATAAGGTGACAGATTGAACATGTGGATGTAAATAAAGTGTAGTTTGTGTACCCCCTGATGATGGTCTATGTATAGACCGAAACATATGTAGGGGAAATTTGTAAACTATTAAAAAGTTGAAAGTGAAAGTGCATTTAGTTGGTTAATAGACAGTGAATTGAAAATGCACGGTGAAAGCCATATAAAAAAATTAACTCCATGTTACACAGTCCCATTTTAGAAGCTAACGGTTGCTAAAGTACTCAAGAAATTACCAGCATTTTATTGGAACCGGGTGCTAATTACCGCCTTCATAAGATCCCCTCCACTAGTCATTATCCTGAGCTAGATAAATTCAGTCCACATCCGCCCCATCTTACTTCTTCAAGAACAATTTTAATATTGTACTTCCATCTGCGTCTAGTTCCGAGCTGTGCCTTTTCTTCAGATGTTGCCACAAAAGCCTGGTATGTCTTTCTCTTCTCTCACACTTATTCCAGATGTTACCGCCAAAACCTTGTATGCCTTTCTCTTCTCTTCCACGTGTACCAGATATTACCGCCAAAACCTTGTATGCCTTTCTCTTCTCTTCCACGTGTACCATATGTTCCCGCCAAAACCTTGTATGTCTTTCTCTTCTCTTCCACGTGTACCATATGTTCCCGCCAAAACCTTGTATGTCTTTCTCTTCTCTTCCACGTGTACCATATGTTCCCGCCAAAACCTTGTATGTCTTTCTCTTCTCCTTCACGTGTACCAGATGTTCCCGCCAAAACCTCATATGCCTTTCTCTTCTCTCCCACCTGTACCAGATTTCCCTCTCAACATATCTTTCTTCGAGTTGACGACGCTAATACCACCTGACGAAGAATGCGATCTACAAAGCTCTGTATGATATAATTTTCTCTGGTCTCCACTTACTTCTTTCCCCATGGATCCAAATATTCTTATCAGCACTAGCTGAAAAGCATCGTTATATAACAACAAATATAGCCCAATCGAATATAAATTTAAATAACGACAATGAGTGAAGCTCTACCGACAGGAAACTGTGTGCCGTAGACTTTGGAGGGTATGACATCAGATGTAGCTGTGCTGAAATAAACTGAGTCATGTTAGTGTAATAGGAAATAGGTTATAATGAAAGCTGAAGGTTGAAGGTCGGCGAGAGGGTTATAGTTATTGGTGACCAGGCCGATGGTATCAGACAGGAGGGCATAACACCGTGGATCCGCCATTTTGAAGGCTACTCGTTGGCGGGCAAAACTGCAGGAAAGCTAACAAGTTAGAATGGTAACGAATGACTGCTACTGTGGGAGCCGATATAGAGTCTAGGCCACTGGTTGTAAGGCCGATGAATCGTGGTTCGATTCCTGACAAACGCAAGATATTTCTTTCTTCACCTAAGCGTTTAGCGAATCAATTCCCCATTGAATGGCCACCGATGGCTTTCCACTGGAGTAAAGCGACAGGGGCTTAAAGCTGCACACTTACCTCTACCTAATACCGAGGGTAAGAATGAATGGTGCTGTACCTCCACTGCATCATACACATTTGTGGCACCGTCGTGAATGAAACGCAGGAACAACTTGATTGCCTTTGCTGTTCTTACAACTCTTATGATTGGCAGGGGCGCACTCAAGGGGGGGGGGGGAGCTGCCTGGCTGGAGCTCCCCCAAACCCCACAAGACCGAAATTTAAAAATACAGATTTTGTAGATATTGTATCAAGATTTTACGTGATTTACCCTTCAGCCGAAATCAGCCACTGAAATCGCCTGATGACTAGTACATTAGAATTTGAATAATAAATTAATAGAATTAAAAATAAACAAGATGGTAGGACACTGTGATTGAGTCATGGAACATGTAGTTATATTTGTGTGTATATAAATGCAGTTTCAAACAGTGTAATGTTATACTTACAACATGATTGTTATAACATAATTTTTATAATAAAATATAAATTGCTTATAGCCTCACGGTCAGTCCCCCTCCCCAATGAAAAATTCTGGGTGCGCACCTGGTGATTGGTAAGAATTGCAGAATGTGCCTTCTGTAAACCTTGAATGGTATAGATAAATTCGTGTTTATTGCATAAATTCTTCATTGACTCCAGGCTGTGACAATTACTTCCATTGCACTGAAATGCGTAGAGGTACCATTGGCGCACCCAAGGAGAGGGAGGGGGGGGGGGTCACCAGGCTGCAGCCTCCTCCAAAAGCGAAATTTAAGAAACATATTTTGTAAACACGATTATTTTAAAAGTTTTACGTGATACGCTTCAGCCTAAATCAGCCACTGAAATCACCTGGCGACTAATACATTGGAATGTTGAAAAATATAATAAAAACTTAAGAATACGTAGATTTTTTCTTTTTTCATTTGGTTTTAATTTTCCCTCTAACCTAACTAGATGTTGGCTCAAAGGTTTTGACATGATTTTCATAACACAGTTTTTAAAATAAAAAAATTATATACAGCTTCAGTGTCCACCCCCCCCCCCCCCCCCCCCCCCGCGAAAGAGAAATTGTGGGTTCGCCTATGAGAGGTACAAATGGTATACGAACGCTTTCTTGTGGAACACCAGAAAAAGTCATAGTACAGCTATGTTCCTTACAAAAGGTCTGCCTGCGTTCCATTGCCACAGCATAACACTGTTTGTAAGGCGTGAAAATGAAATGAAGAAGTAGGGCATAAGTACCTGAAGCAGGGGTTAAGAAAACTAAGAACTAAGAAAGTTTATTATTCTTAGAAGCCCTCTACAGTGAACTTAAAATTTGGCGTATGTCTACTGAGTTCATTCTAGCTATATAATACACGAGTCAGTACTGAAACCTAACAGATGGCTCGACAACACGCGTGCTCTCACTACCGGAGCCATTGTATTGGAATAACGGGTCTCTTTCAAAAGAAACATAACATAACATCAAAACTGCATTCAGATTTGTTTATTCGTGTAAAACAGAATTAACATCCAGTCGAAATTCTGTGTGGTTTATGTACGACTCTAACCTGATATGAACTGTAATTAGCATAGTCTTAGCATATCATTCAATATGGCGCTCCAAGAAAAATGGCGGTTATAATTTGACTGTGAATGACTGAATTTAAAGCCTGCAACTAACGTCCAACCAGAAGGTTTGAATTAGAACCCGGTTGTTTTTTATGAACATAAAAATTGATTTTAGTTACATAACACAATGGGATGACGATACCGAATTTTAGAACTCGGTTAGTTTATTAAGTGGTATCATTGTTGTCTGTTTGAACTGGAGTGAACTCAAAATACGGTACGACGTTGTCGTTAAATTATGCCATATTTGTGCGAGAACTGCGATGCTTTCCGATGACGAATCGTTTCGGGCGAGCAAGCACTTTCATTCTTCGTCTGTAGAGGAGATACGCTTTGTTGCTGCTACTCTGTGTGCCACATAGCACAGCCAGTTCGAGAAGTGGCCCCCACTATTGCCAACATCGACATATGGCATCTGATCAGATGCACTGCCAAAATACAACAAATAAAGTATTACGGATGGAAATCATTCTGAGAAATAAAACTATATGAACTAACATTAGAATTAAAATTGTAATAGAATGGGGCAGGCATCAGTACCATTCTTTCAATGCCATAGATTTTAATCTGTTGTGCTCCACCTTTGTACATTCCCATCAGCAGCCTTGTGACTTGAATAAATTGTGGAATTCTGGTGCATGGGTCCTTCTGATAGTCTCTAGGGTTCAACAAGAGAGCTGCAAAGTGGGGACTCACAATATGAGTAAGGCCATTTCGTTACATTTTTTACACTAATACAAATGGGAGCATCAACCAATCCCAGATCGATTTACTGACCTGTCAGTAGCCTTTAGCTGATCCCCATTGAGCTGAAATTATTCTGAATCTCTGATCAGTGTTTGCCTAGTTTTAGCCTTCCAATGATCCAGTTCTTTTGCACTCACCCTACTCCATAGGACACCATCAGAAACAATGCAAGCAGGCTTTAGTCATAGGAATGGAACTTCAGAACGACATTTTCCAAGGGAGCTGGCCACCCCATTGCCTGCCATCTTCTCATGTCCTGGCATCCATATCAGTTGTATCTCATTTTCTGACACTTATCATTAGTTATTGCAGAATACCAGACAAACGTCAAACTAATCTAGAAGGATTCTTACTGCCTTTAGTACATCAAGACAGTCTGATACAATACCAATAGTTTTTAAAGTTTACATTTATTTTCTCATCTATACATGACGTTGTTACTTACAGTTCTGCCACCCAAAGACAGAATTTAATTTCTTTCTTGCATCACAACACCACACCCTCTCCTACAGTACCTAATCTTTCATTGGACCCACATGCATACCAGATAATTCCTCTCTTCTCTCAGACTAGAACCTGCCTTTTACCACAATATGTTAAGATTAAAGTAAATTTTTTGTGAAATTAATAGATTGATATCATTCCATCCAATCACACTTCATATGTACTTTAAAATTTGGAAAATGCTGAATTGCAAAGGTGGCTTTTTGAAATAAAATAAATTTGAGATTTAGTTTCTTGGAAATAAATTATTGTAAATTATATTTTGAACAATACTCTATATGATTTAAAATTCTATTTACAAATGGCACTAAATATGAATGTTCTGTTTAAATAAACATTGATGATTTTCCAATCTGCATCTTTGAAAATGAATATTTCACGAATTTACATGCTTATAGTATTTTTGTACCACACATATCATAATCTGTGTACACAATGCCTGTATCCCTGGGGTTTTCAGAACTCAACAGATCTGTTCAGAATAGATGGTCAGAGCAGTAGCCTACTGTACTTCTTTCTTATCGAATTAGACTTTAATATATAATTATGCATAATAAATTATGCAAAAGATATAAGAGACCTAGTTCAGACACCTCACAACTAATAATTGAGTTCCAACCCATAAATTTTCTGAAGGTCATAACATGGCCTGCAGCTATATACAAAACATCTATTCATCAGTCCCTAAGCAGGGCAAAGTCATTACAAATCTCATTGCTTCCAAAGGCCTTGAGAGCACTGAGGAAATTTTAATGTTGTTCAGTTGCATTGCATAAATACCCTGTTATTTAAAACGTTATTCCCTTCCTTAGAACGAAAATACACATTGCATTTTGACTGAAGCATGTGGAAATATGTGGAACTCTTAGCATATAACTATCTTAACCTTAAACGGGGTGCATGAAGTAACTGCTCTGATTTTTTGGAAGGGAGGGTAATTTTATCTTTAATAGCACACCATATTGTGCATAAAAGATATATTCATGATAATGAAATAGAAGGGAGTCATACAGTTGTGGGTTGTAGAGTTATTTGGACTGATTTGCATCGCGTTCAGCTAGTTATGAAAGTTTTTGTAATTGTATAACATGCACAGGTAAATTTCTGAAATGGTAAGCAGACTTGAAGTGTTGCATATTCCATGTATTTGTAATTCAGCCTGTATTAACCACCAACAAACTGTATCAGATAAATGAATGTACCTGTTTTTTATACAATACATTCTCCAACATGTTTAAGTTTCTAACTGAACCATTGTCAGAATAGGCGTAACTTGGGGTGGGGGGAGGCAAATACCCCTCTTATTTAAAAGTTTTAGAAACCAACATATACACTATATTCTCATAAGTAAGCCAATAGCCCCTACATATGTTTCAGCTTTTAACAAGCCATCCTCAGTGGGCTAAAGTTTTACATATGCTTACAAGTCACAACGCAATCAGCCAGTGCAGATCACAACACAGGACACGTAACAACATAATACAGAGTAACTTCAACCTACTCGAGAAAACCTGTATACAAAACAAAGACTGCCATTAATTTTATAAACAACAATAGATATGTAATTTTTTAAAGAAAATTTTTACCTTTTATGGAAAACTAGTATAACACATTCCCCTGGATTTTACATAATTCGACAGCTAGAAGTAATAATACCATAATCCTTTGGGAATTAAGATTTATTTTATTCTATGTGGTTGTACAAATTGTTTAAAAATTGAACTAATAGATGTAAAGCTTATGTAACACTTTGACCCCCTGCAGATAGCTTGTTAAAAGCCGAAACATATGTAGGGTCAATTGACTTACTTATGAGAATATAGTGCATATGTTGGTTTCTAAAACTTTTAATTAGTTATCAAGATGCACGGTGAATACAACGTGAAACCCCTCCTATTTTTTCTAGCTAAGAATAGTTTTCTTTTGGCTACTGAGTTGACGAGGGGCACATGGAAAAATTTGGGGTGAGAGTACGGGAAAGGGTTGTATGTATATTAAGAAATGGTTCGAACCAATCTTACCTCTCCTCCCCCCCCCCCCCCTGTTCTTACTTAACTCCTTCGTAAATTAAAGTTCCTAATAGCCATGGTTGATTTTGCCACGCCCCACTCCCCAAGTGTTATTAGCACTGTTACGGATCCATGGTTACGCCGATGATCGTCAGGGATATTACAATTTCAACAGAAGTGCTGAACCATGGGCCGTACTGTCAACTGTGGTTGTCACTGAGACAGGTAGACTATATATTTGATCCGTGGGCGTAGGTAGCCTTTTTTATTCGTATAGGCGCGTGTCATGCGTCGCACGAAGTAAATAATAGTATGTTGTAGTTGAAAATGTTGTACGTAGTTGTATGTAACATGTTTAGTTTTGGTTTGTATATGTGTTAAGACATGTATAGTAGTTGAAGTTATCAACTTCGACATCATTTTCGGGACGTCATTATGAGTGGAAACCAACAAGAAGTAAATAATGTTAAAATCATAACATGGAATGTAAATGGCATTCGTTCCCTTTACAAAGATGCGTCTGCGATGAAGAAAGGACTCGATTCATTAGATGGTGATATTATTTGTCTTCAAGAAACTAAAATTACGCGTACGTTGCTTGTTATTTGTATTAGAGGATGTCAAATCTGACAGGTTACACATTTGCACGTTGAGATTTGAGGTTATCACGACTACTGGTGCAATGGAATTTGACACCGTTTACTCTGGCAGTTATTTATTGACGGTTGAGAAGAACCTGCTGACTGTAACCTGTCGTGATCAGGGAGACAGCAGGTTTCTCTGAAATGTTGGTACGCGTCTACCAGGTTTCAGTACATGCATACATACGTAATATATATTGTACATATTTTATGAATCCAGAATTTGGTCAAAGTGACAATAGGATGTGGAGTAAGTCAAAAAGTGCAAAGTTGGGAATACAAAAATACTGTTAGTATTTCACATACAATATTAAAGTGTTATACCAGATTCATTTTATACAGCTGATAGTGGAATTATGGGTAATTTTTAAAACATCAGAAATTCATTAACAGAATGAAAGGCCTGTGTACTGAAGTATCTTCTTAATGCTGCTTTAAACTTGGCCTATCCATTCATCGGACTTAGGTGTCTGCATAGTAAACTGTTGAATGTTTTGATGCCAGCATAATACATACTTTTTTGAAAACATGAAAGTTTGGAAGTTGGTCTGTGAAGATGGTATTTATCCCTTGTATTAATACTATGGCCAATCCCAGTGGCCGCGCAGTCTAAAGCGTGGGTCTACGGCCGTCTCGCTTGCTGGGATTGTGGGTTCGAATCCCACCGATGGCATCGATGTCTGTCTCTTGTGAGTGTTGTGTGTTGTCAGGTAGAGGTCTTTGCGACGGGCTGGTCACTTGTCCAGAGGAGTCCTACCGAGTGTGGTGTGTCTCAAGTGTGTGATCGCGAAACCTCGAAAAATGAGGAGGCCTAGGCCCCCTAGGGGCTGTCGAGCCATAAAAAAAAAAAAAAAAAATTGATAGTATGAATTTTATTGGTAGTCTCTCTGTCTCTCTCTTTCTCTCTCTCTCTCTCTTTGCAGTGTAGTTCAGTAATGAAAATATGATTCACATAGAAGATGTAAATTCAGTAATCTTGTATACTAGGTCTTGCAACAACCATAATATCAAGAGGTTTTTTTTTTTGTAAAGTCAGTGCCTTTTTACTGTAAGACAAATTCCCCCCCCCCCCCCCCCCATTTTTCTGTATTTCATGCTTATCTATGTATTTTTAATAGGCAGGATATGAATGTAATGCATGCACTTGTGAATGAGAAGGTTTTATTTGCTTTAAATTTCATGCATCAAAATGTGCATGCTTGTCTTTGTGGTTGACTTAACAGGTTCAGAAAATGTAATAAGTAAACAGATGGATTAATAACCATTTTAGTGAACATTTCATTGAAATCAGGGGGGCATAAGATTTAATGTCAGGGATGATTCTACTGTGTTACAGTAATTTCATGTCTGATGGTTCTGTTTGGTTTGTGAACAAAGGTAACATTTGTTGACTGTCTTCCTACGATTGTAGCACTTGCCAGTATCACTGTGTTTCCGTTTTATAGGAAGTTCTCTTGATGAAGGAACGGCAATTGTTGATGGTTACAACTCATATTATGGATTTCCAAGGAGCAAAAGTGGTTACTCAGGTAAAAGAAATGTTCTCTTTTTCACATACCATATTGCCACAAGTTCTGATGACGCTCGGTGACAACTTTGTGTTGTTGTGGCAGTGAATGTTGTCTTTGAATATGGATTCAGCAGTTCCTCCACAGTGTTGATGTGCTACACAGCATCACATCCCAGAAGATCATAGTTCTGAACTTAGTGAAATAAGAAACCTGTTTGACACACTAGTTCTTAGGATTTTGTTTCTGCATTCAGTGGAATCAGTGTTTAGGGATGAGACTGTGTGGTGAGGAAAGAAGATTTCATTCCTTCCTGTGATCATGTTATGGGAAAATCTTTTAGCCACATTTTTTAACGTCCTCCAAGTGCCTCAAATATTTCTTCACCTGATGTCATCTCTCCTACAGGTTAGCTCTGCAGCCTCCCCCACCCAATCAGGCTATCATCTCCCATGCCCTCTGCACTGCCAGATCTGTATAAAGACCCCTGGATGAACTGCATATTTATTCTGTCTGAAGATGGAAACTGTAATGTTTGCTGGAATGTCGGAAAATTTCCTGTCTTCTACATTGCTGGCCTAATGTTGGAAGCGGATTCTTTATGCTGTTTTTTGTCTTCTTCAAGGTGTGGCAACGTATTGTAAGGATGCCTTTACTCCTTTTCGAGCAGAAGAGGGATTGTCAGGCCTTTTTGCATCCTCTGATGCTGTTGATAGTGTGGGTTGTTATGGAAACATAAGAGCAGAGTTTTCAAAGATGGAACTTAAAGAATTAGACTATGAAGGGCGAGCTGTCATTACCCAACATAAAATTAGGGTGAGTTGTATGAAATTCTTGATGGAGTAAATTTACAAAAGATGAACTAGAACCATGGATGTAAAAATGTATGGAATCTTAGTCATAATATTTTAATATGTGAATGTAACATTTACATTATATGACAGATGATATTATGTCATTGTTTGGACATTTAAGTAGCTTGCTCCTGTGTGTGAGGGATGGCTGTTTAAATCTGCATTGTGGCTCTTTGAACCCTCCACTTTTTTAAAAATTGAGTGATAGGAACACAAACGAGCAATATATTGATATAAGACACTTTGCCTGAATGACAAGCAAAAGTAGAATATCCACAATAGTCAAAACATTACAAGCAAGATATTACTGCTAAGTGCAGACCACTTTAACTGTTGTGAGCTTTGCCCAACATTCATTCATAGTGGGTTAATAATGTATACTTTTCTGTTGTGTACTGCCCTCTGATGATCAGTTTTAGGGCTCAAAACTTGTAGGTCTCTTTATAACGTGTATTGTATTGTATGATACTTTTCTTTCATAATAATTTACCATCTCATGATATAAGTGTGTTGTTCATTTCTGAAAGCACAGCACATTGACTTTTCCTTATTTAATGGTGATCCTGTCTGTTATAATTTACACAGATATCTGATGCAGAGGACAAACTGTTGACAGTTATCAATGTTTATTGTCCAAGAGCTGATCTGGACAATAAAGAAAGGCTTCAGGTCAAGCTTAGATTTTATCATCTTCTTGAGATTCGGACAAGGGCCATATTGGATTCTGGGAGCTTTGTCATTATATGTGGTGATATAAATACTTGTCACAAGCCCATTGATCACTGTGATCCATCAGATATGGTAAGTTGTCATTTTTTAGCTTTGTTTGACTGGACAATGGAATGCACAGTTATGCATGAAACGTTAACCACAAATTGGTGATGATCTTCAGCAGAGAATAGGTGCACATATTAGAAGTGGCAGTATATTAGACTAGACAAAAATCAAAACCCATAAATTGGCTCTAAAGTGGTGCAGTTAAAATAATTTCCAGATTATTTTCTTTTGTCTGTTTTGACTGCACTTACCCTATGTGATTCCATGCTGTCTCCTTTAGAACGATTCCCTTGCAACTTGACATAGCAAGTCTGGGAGCTACAGATGTTGGAATCATTTGAAAAAGTCCTATCTTTTTAACCTAACAAGCTCAGTGTTTATTTATTCTTGAATCATGATGATGTGATTAAATGTCTTCCCCCTTGTTGCCATCGTCAGTGCCAGAAAAAGAAGAAAGTCAACCAGGGACCTGCAAGTCTTTGAAGGTTCTGACACATGCACATACCGGCATTGTTCTGCTTTTGTCTGTCAGTCAGCAGACAACTCACAAATTTTGCTACCATCTATCACAGGCTCAGACCTTTTGTCAGAATGCTTTCATGTGACCCAAATGTAATTCCCATCTCATTTGGCAAGTGTGGAGATGACTTGCCTGTTTTAATGAACAGTGCCTAGATTTGCATTTTGGTTGTAGATGGACATCTATAACCATGACATCCATGATACAACCAAATTTTCTCACAAATGGTTTATCTTACAGAGTATAGAGTATGTTCACAAATGATGGCTGTGCTCACAATCTTCTGCTGTTTCTTCATTCTCAGTATAGTACATTGCATGCTACAACCATTTGCCTGTACTCTTCTGCTGAACAGCTGCTGTTTTTCAGTTGCTGTTACTGTCAAATAACTTGGCCAGCAGTGCTTGCCACATGGCTTGGTACTGCCAACTGCATGTACGAGGGCTGTCCAAAAAGTATCGGACTATATTTTTTCCCGCGGTAAGTAATGGCGAAAGGGTGGGGAAACTGAGCTTAGTGGTAGAAGGGACTTTCATGCGCATGCGTGATTTTTTGCTGCCTCGCAACACCGCCGGATGCGTCTGTCGCTGCCAGATAGCGAAGTGGTGTAACACGTGTTCGTCGCATTTTCGTTTCGCTCAAGATGACAGAATGTTTGGAGCAGCGATACTGCATCAAGTTTTGTCAGAAACTTGGGGATACCCAAGCGGAAACAATCCGCAAAATTCAGCAGGCTTTCGGTGATGATGCAATGGGGGTCACTCAAATTAAAGAGTGGTTCAACCGCTTTAAAGATGGCCGCATGTCGGCGGACAGTGACCAGCGTTCCGGGAGACCGTCAACGAGCTGAAATGCTGATGTCATTGACAAAGTGCGGACATTGATCACGGAGGACCGTCGTTTGACCGTCCGGGAAATTGCTGATGAGGTTGGGATCAGCAGAGGTTCCGCAAACACGATTTTAACTGAGGATGTGGGCATGCGAAGAGTGGCGGCAAAATTTGTGCCCAAGCTGCTTTCGCCGGAGCAGCAACAACTCCGCCTTGAGGTCGCGCAGGACATGCTGGAGTGCGCCAACAGGGATCCTGAGTTCCTGAAGACTGTGATCACTGGTGACGAGTCGTGGGTGTACGGATATGACCCGGAAACCAAGGTCCAGTCGTCACAATGGAAGCATCCAACATACCCGAGGCCCAAAAAAGCACGACACGTTCGGAGCAATGTGAAGGTGATACTGACTGTTTTCTTTGATTACCGGGGTGTTGTGCATCATAAGTACGCACCACTAGGCCAAACTGTTAATAAGGAGTACTACCAAGAAGTCCTCCGTCATCTTCGTGATGCAGTTCGGCGCAAGAGACCGGAGCTGTGGGACACACGCAACTGGCAGCTGCATCATGACAATGCCCCAGCTCATTCATCACACCTGATCCAGGGTTTCCTGGCTAAGCACAGCATTCCGCAGGTTCGCCAGGCTCCCTACTCTCCTGACATGGCTCCTTGTGATTTCTAGCTGTTCCCGAGATTGAAGACACCGCTAAAAGGCTCCCGTTTTGACAGCCGCGAGGACATCATACAGAAAGCGACGGCGCAGCTGCACACCATTCCAAAACAAGCCTTCCAGAATTGCTTCCAGCGGTGGAAGGACCGCTGGGCTAAGTGTGTGGAGTCACAAGGGGCCTACTTTGAAGGGGATTAGGTATTGTAACCACCCAGATACAGAACTTTTTTTTCCCGGCCCAAGGTCGGATACTTTTTGGACAGACCTCGTATGCATACCCACTGCCATTACAATGATCCTTCACAGTTTGCAACATTGGTAGACAGACTGAATAATTTTGTAACAGTAAAATGTTACACATGCTTGTGTGTTGGATCTAAACAAGATTAATAGGTTACTGATGATAATGTAATTTGATCATGTAATGGCTTTGAGCTCTATTAACTAAAAGAATTTTATTATGTAGAGAAATTGAACTATTCCAAACTCCATTCCTCATTTCACTGTTACAAAATCGTACTGTAACATAACATCATATTTTTGAGTTACATTAAAGGCCACATTTTTATAGGAGGAGTTCAACAAGAATCCTTGTCGAAAATGGTTGAATCGTATAATATACGATCCAAGTGCTGAGGAAAATACGAATAATGTGAACATCAGCTCGTTCCATTTGATTGATGCATTCCGCTTTGTAAATCCAGTAGAAGAAAATGCTTTCACATGTTGGTGCACCAAATTGAATGCCAGATCCACAAATTATGGAACTCGGATAGACTATATTTTAGTTGATTTGAGACTTGGAGGTGAAATGGATGATTGTGTCATAATGAAAGATGTGCTTGGAAGTGACCATTGTCCTGTTAAAGCTATCATTGATTTAAAATTTGTCAGGGCACCAAAATGTCCCTCATTCTGTACAAAATACTATCCAGAATTCACTGGCACTCAGAAGAAGCTTTTTGAATTTTTTAGCCAGAAGTTGTCTGGCCATGAACTTTGCACTAGCACCACAGTAGGTTCTACAGATGATTCAGCAATAGCTTACGGTAAACGTAAGGTGTCGGATACAAAAGTAAAGTCTAAGAGGCCAAAAAGTGACACCAAGAGACAGGTGGGAATCTTAAACTTTTTTCAACCATCAGAAACCAAAACTGCTGATTCTTGTGGAAGTGGTGATTTGGATGATCAAGGTTCTGGTAATCGATCAAGCCTGGAGTCGTTGAGCTCTTTAAGTTCATTGAGTGAAGTCTCCCCAGATACTTTTGAGTATACCTCTTTTGAGCCACCCACAGTTTTGGATCCATGGAGTAGTGGTGATGTGGCAGAGGAGACCCTTTCAGTAGCCGTGTTTAATGAAACTGAAGCAGAACTAAGTTCTTGCACTGCTCCAGGAGCTGAGAAAACATCGTCTGCTGTTTGGAAAAGTATACTTACTGGACCAAAATGTCCTCCAAAGTGCAGAGGTCACAGAGAGCCTTGTGTTCAGAGGTGTGTGAAAAAGAAGGGACCAAATTTCAATCGTAAGTTTTGGGTTTGTGCAAGGGGTGAAGGACGTAGCAATGACCCTTCTGCAAGATGTGATTACTTTCTCTGGGATTCTAACAGGTGAGAATTATAGTTGTGTTACATATACAAATTAATCATCTTGAATAATTTGAAACTTAGTGATCTTAGTACTTATGCATAAAAATGGGTTTTACACAAACAGAAGTACTTGACATTATATACTGTGTACTGTGAGACCTCATTCTAACATAGAACTTATTAATATGCATATCCATATTATGCCCCAAAGTTTAGGGTTTAGCATTTTGGAATCGTCTGTGTTACGACATGATTTCTAAGTGTCTTGTTTAACAATGCTGTCAGTTGCAAAGATTACGTTGTGTCAGTGGTGGTTGGATGAAATGTGAGAATGGAGCATTGGCAGATTGAGATCCACATTTAGTTGTCCCTTTCCCTTCCTCTCCTACTTCCCTCTTGGTATGTCCCACGAGTTAACCTGTTTGGTTTGTGAACTTCCTTGATCACTCAGCAACCAGTCTCCGCGGAATGAACATTGAAATTTATTTTTTTACTTGTATTTCAAAATTATGTGTCGACGCATATTTATATAGCAGGGGTTGTGTAAGTCCTTGGTAGTGCTGGAGTGTGACTGGTGTTTCTCTTCTACCGGCACAGCACTGCCAAGTATTCGCTAGTCTGTGTGGAGCCTCTCTTCAATGTGGTATTACGAGTATATTGTTTTGATGTGTTGATGTTTGTATGTTTTTCAAACTATGTATGACTTTCTGTAAGTATTGATGATTTGTTTGCTTTAAGTTTGTGTTTAAAATAAATAGGTGCATTTGATCTTGTGTATCTCTTCAGCACTTTGAGTTAATGCTGGCCACTCCACCAGCTTGCATAAATAGATCCACGGCTTAACACGGAGCAGTTGAGCATTGAACATGGGGTACAACATAGCAAAACCAGATGGTAGCACTCTCATAGATACAATTAATGCTTGGTTTGCTGTAAGAATAAAGAAATTACTGATGAACAAGGCGTTGGAGTAGCACGTGACAGGTGGCCCTTCATGTGGTGGGTTACTGGGTGTGTTCTGTGTGACGTACATGCTGGGAAAGGAGAAGAAGTTGAGTATCAAGCATGGTTGCGTAGATTGCCAGGTGTGACTTACTAAGGATAAAGACAAGCGTGAATATTACTGTGTCTTGTCATATGATACAGGTGGGTAGTGCATTGATGGTGCTATTCCAGGATACCTTCTGTCAATTTTACTGAGTGCCTCTTAGTATTATGTAATGAATAATTTTAGTATCATCTAAAGCACATACCTGTCTGTACAAAATATGTATTGACTTGTCAGTTGACATTGTAAGTTACCATGTAGATTTGCAGGCAATACAAAAAGCCACTTCATTTTACCCAGAAATGAAAGGACAGAACACCAATAGATATCAAACGGTATTTGAGATTGAGGTCCTCATGTTGGTGATAGTAAAGATTGCTGTTTTTATGGATGTGGCACCATGTTTGGTTGGAACGTTGGTGAATTTCTACTAGACTGTATGGCATCACATCTCAGAACACTGTAATTATCTGAGAAAAGTGTTAACGTGTCCATATACTCGTATATACTCGTGAATACCTGTGATATCCATAAGCAATTTCTCAGTTTGTTATAAATAGTCTTACAGTTGTAACATTTTTACTGTTATCACAGAGGTAATCGGAAATTCGGTTGCCTGCATTAATTTTCATCTCTTTCTTGGTTATAGTTTCAATTTTATTTTACATCACAGTTTTATACAACAGTCACACTTACTTATGGAAGTATGAAACTTCTTAAAACCTGTTATTAGTGGGTAGGTGTTCCATATATGCTATTTGCAATAGCACTACTGTGGAAGTGTGTTCTTTCACATTAATTGGCATACTGTTTGTAATGGATGCTAAATGCCAAATACTTTTCTTTATTTTGCCACTTCCCAGGCTGTATCTCATGGTGCATTTAGTTCTACTTCCATGTGTCGTTTACTTGAATATTGGCCTCATTTACGCTTGTTCTCAAATTATGTAGCGCAGTAGTTCAGTTTGGATGTTTTAAATATTCTCAGAACATGCTGTGGATGGCAGTGTGAAATTGTACTAAATTTTAATTTCAATAAATTGTTACAAAAACAAGTGAATTAATTTTTGTTTCTAAAGAGGGCGAAATTAAAACTTTTTATTAAAAGTGAAAGCAGTGTGGTGTTGCAACTCACGCAGCATGATGCCAACTTTCAGCAACGTAAAAAAAGACTGTGGCAGAATTAATTCACGTTAGCTCTTCAGAAGAACTACAGCGATGTGCACAAATAAAGCAGGTAAGCTGGATGACAATGTAAAAACTCATCCTGTTTCATCCTTTCTGTTGCATATCGTCACCGCATGCCAACCTACCACATCTTATGAATCAGGAAGTTGCATGTATGACCGGTTATAATCGGAAAGCAGTTAACATTAAGGAACTAGCACAGCGCAGTCAGTATAATGACTAGGCTACGGGCTGGACGATCCTGGGTTCCAGTCCCAGCAGGAGCAAAAGATTTTTCTCGATAACGTCCTGCCCGGCTCCGGGACCCACCCACTTTTCTATGTAATCTGTACCGGGGTTATTTTCTCGGGATAGACACCTCCATTTATTACCACTGTGAACAATGAGTGGAACTATACCCCCACTCACCTACACGCCTTCATAGCGTGTGTAGGCACAATTCTACCCTTTTAAGAATTTAAATTGTTCAAATTTAAAGAAATTGTTACGTCGTGCTGCTCTGTCAGGTTATTATGGCTGTGTCGAAAGTGCTGTCAGCCGGCCTTTCACCTCAGACGCCCATGTTCAATCCCAGGCCAATCTGTCTGGCTTTTCTGGTGGACATAGTGGCACTGGGACAGGATTTCTCTGAGTACTTTGGTTTTCCCTTGTCAGTGTCATTCTACCAGTACTCCATAACCACGTATTACAGATGCTGTGTGATGTCGGCAATTGACGACTTCCGTTATATAACATACTTAAAAAGTGTACTGTCTGGTGGGTTTCGGTAGATAGATACCAATGTTTCGGAGGAACCTGCTGCATTAATCCCGTAGATAAGGGGAGCTGTTAATTCCGAATCGTGGGTCCATATAAACCAAACGACACGGCGTCACAACCCAGAAGATCGTAATCGGCATACTTTCCCATTGTTTATTTGAGGGACAGGAAAGCCCCGAGAGAACTGAGCTATGGCTGGTACCCTGTTGTGCGTTCAAACTGTGCTCTACATCGCGAATGGCATGCGTTTATGTTGCTCGGCATAAACATTGGACATAGAACTGTACGAATAAACAGTGTAAAGATCAATATTAGACATGGAACTGTAGGAATTACAGCGTAAACGTAAACAAGTGGGGAAATTAGAGCGTTAAGATAAACATTACACATAGAACTGGAGAAATTAGAGCGTAGAGATAAACAGACATAGAACTGGAGAAATTAGAGCGTAAATGTAAACAGACATAGAACTGGAGAAATTAGAGCGTAAAGGTAAACATTAGACATAGAACTGGAGAAATCAGAGCGTAAAGATAAACATTAGACATAGGACTGGTGAAATTAGAGCGTAAAAATAAACATTAGGCATAGAACTGGAGAAATTAGAGCGTAAAGGTAAACATTAGACATAGAACTGGAGAAATTAGAGCGTAAAGTTAAACATTAGACACAGAACTGCAGGAAGAGGAAGCATTATCTTGCGTTTTACGTGGGCGGGCATGAGTGGCCTCTTAAGCGATCAAGATATTGAACTGAAGAGGATTTTGCTTCAGGTCAGTAGCTGTAATGTTAAGTGACGTGACCGTTATTGCACAAAACATTTTATTACATGATGTTAATAAGAACAACACTGTTTTGATAGCGTATTTACGTAAGGAGGGAATTATTTGTCAAATAAGTTTAATCTGTACGCTGACAATAACCGTTGGGATTCCAGTGCAGGTCTGTTTGCTGTACCCTGATGTGTGTATGTGTGTCAAGACGAGTATTGCCACCTGACACCACGCGCTGCAGTAGGTCACGAATTGCGGGCATCGACCAGTTCGAGGTGTGTAGTTTAACAGTGGCCCAACCCACTGAAGCCTGACTTCAGAAGGGAAAAAACAAGCTGCCAGGATAGTCAGTCAATTACGTGATGGTATACGGAAGAAGACGCAGCCAGTGCTCAGGAAACACTGTTGTGTGTGAGAAATCGCCAGTGAGAGAATGAAGATACGAAACCTTGCTGTGTGACATGGACAGAATATTCTGACAACTGCTCTGCAAATATCGGCAAAGAAGAAAGTTTGTATTCCTTACATTGTCTATAATTTAAAGCGGCGACTTGCATACTTGTAGATGTAGTAACTAACAGTGTATCCACTCGGTGTTGCTCGTTTCGCTGACAGCATTTAACGCAATAACTAATTATTTTTCCACGTGTAAAACCATGTATCTGTAACGCATATATCATACATTCCATAGATCCAGAATTTAGTCGCAGTGGCAGTAGGATGTGAAATAAGTCACAGAAGTACAAAATATGCAGAAACAGTTCAGCTACCATTTTCTATGGTCAGTCTAATTGTATTGTTATGGGGTCAAATCCGAAGAGGGTGGTTTCCCCTTTGTGTTTCAACCCCCTAATTGTGTTTCTTGTTCTTCACAATACCCATTACCCCAATTTTTAGCTAACTGCGCTACGGGCTGGAGGATCTGGGGTTCGAATCCTGGCAGGAGGAAGAGAATGTCCTATTCTCCAAAATGTCCAGACCGTTTCTGGGGCCCACCCAGCTTCTTATTCAACAGGTACCGGGCGTTCTTTCCCGGTGAGGGGGTAAAGCGATGGGGGGCGTGAGGCTGGCCAGTCACCTCCATCTACTGCCGAGGTTAAGAATGAGTGGAGCTATAACTCCACTTTCCTTATGTACATTCACATTCATGCCGTTTACAGAAACAACTTTACCTTTTTTACCCAGACTACAGCGTCGAATTATTGGATGCTTTGAATAATAAATTGGAAAATATGCTAGGAAGCGGTGGTGGCATTTGGAGGGACTGAGTATGACCATGAAAGATACCAGGACAGTCTGCGTTCTGACCGAGAATTGAACGCAACATTTTTCGAATGTAAGTCGTAGCGTCATCATTTGAGCCAAATAGAACTCATCAATACATTCCAGAAGCGTGTTATATTCATTGTATTTTACAGAAGTCATATGTGCTTGGCAATGCATTGTATTTATGTTTATGTGAAGATTTTGAAAATTGATCTGGCTTAAGGTAGGGACAAGGGGCGGGCTGTTATGAATGCGGCCATGAACCTTCGGGTTCCATAAAATGCGGGGAGTTTCTTGACTAGCTGAGGACCTGTTAGCTTCTTCAGGAAGGACTCTGCTCCCTATACGTATTCAGTCAACATTTCAAGCTTTCACGGCGTACGTAAGTAGCTGTTTAATACAGTCTTACATGAGCCTTAGACGATTTGATTGCATCACGTGACGACAGACATTAGCACAGACATCAGTATTCAACATTAATTAAAGTCAGTCACATTTACATTAAATTTGGGTTGCATGAAAGCAGAAGAAGTACCTCCAAAATCTCGGGAGCCCGGCGCGGCGAATCCCCCATCCCCTTCACCAACATAGGCCAATCTTCGTCCTTGAGTTCTTCATTTTCCGTTTCCTGCTTTGATCATTTGCAGTGACAGACCTCTGGTCCGTCATCATGTAAGATCAGGGAAGGTTTCCAGGAAAATTCAATGGACAAAACTGAGGGCTTCGTAAGGCTGCTTGATTCGGTTGTTGTGTGGTTGACACAGCACGTTTTGGTGACGTGTGGGATCTTGGTTCGTGGATAAATACGAAATAAGAGCGTTTGGTGATTGCGAAGGATGTAGTGATACGAAAAGCACATCTATAGATCAGTTGTATCTTGTCTGTACCTTTCGGGGGGTCTAGTCTGATGTCTGTCGGCACTGTCTTGGGTTTCATGGTTTGTCTCAGCCTTTCCATGTCAAATTCCGGGATAGTAGGGCGTACCTTAAAGCAGGCCACGGCCACTTCCACGTCCTTTACACTTCATAAATCACCAATCTTCGATCATTTGACGTTACGTAGGAGCTCTTGATGGAGTCGTTAAACAATGTTCGAAATCCTTCATTTATACAGGGTGACATAAAAGTCACTTGATACTAAACGCAACTTGTTAACATCGAGTGTCATATATGTATACATATAACTCCATGGAGCAGAATCCTTCCTCAGAAGCTAACAGGTTCTCAGCTAGTCAAGAAATTCCCCGCGTTTTATGGAACCTGAAGGTTCATTACCGCATTCACAAGCGCCCGCCACCTGTCCCTATCCTGAGCCAGAGCAACCCAGTCCATGCCCCCCCCCCCCCATTCCACTTCTTGAAGATCCATTTTAATATTATCTTCCCATCTACGCCTAGGCCTTCCAAGTGGTCTCCCCACCAAAATCATATATGCACCTCTCCTTTCCCCCATACGTGCCACATGCCTCGCCCATCTCATTATTCTTTATTTGTTGACCCGAATAATATTTGGTGAGTACAGATCATAAAGTTCCTCGGTACGTAGTTTTGTCCACTCCCCTGTTATCTCGTCCTGTTATATATATATACAGAGTGGTGCGAAAGTGTGTATGTAAAGTTGTGACAACTAACAGAGTAAAGTTAAGAGAGTGGCTGAACTGAAACCAACCAGCTTACAGCAGGATCAGGATGAAGCTTTATGAAGACTGTGATCAATCTTTGGGTCGCACAATGACAGGAACGTGCGGATTAGCGAGTAGCTTCTAACTCTGGGTTTTTTTATTTTTCATAGTGGGGTGAGCCTGTTTTTTGGTGTGAGGCCTCTAGTGGGCTCACTCCACCCTTTAGGCTTTGATGTAACGATACTGACAGGGGAGAACCAAAGTACTGTTGAGGGGGGGGGGGAACCCCGTCCCAATGTAATTTTGTTCATCTCAAGTCCTACATTAATTTTCCAACGAATGAACCCGGGCCAAGAGACGAGAATGTGGTTGCCGCACACCAAAGCTGTGGTGTTTCCTGAAGAGCGAGTTAGTAATGCCTGACACGTACTGGTCTACCTCGCCTAACCTCCTAACCTGTTCCTAAAGTATGTTTGTTAGAGAATACATTGAACTACAAGCAAACAGCTCTTAACTGCTTGCCCCACAAGAAGAAATGTTCAAGAGAAGTGTGGAGGTGTGTCTAACGTTTCGCGAAGAAAGGGCATTTAAGGGCCAGGTAACCGTACTGTACAGTTATATCGAAGTAATATTAATTTAAACAAGACAGCAATGTACGTATAAACGTAAAATTGAGGCCCGTTCGCGTAACCATCTTTGCCGTGGGAAAGCAATAAGTATTAAATATTATGAATGTGTGTCTGTAGTCTTAGTTATCCAGCATACAAAGCGCATGCGCTGTATTATGTTGTCATCTGTGGCCTGTCTGGCTGTACCATATTTTTCCACATTATCTCATAAACGGCACGATTTTCGGGGATAAAATTTATTGGACATAAAATGTGTGTTTTGATTTTTTTCTGAACTTTTGTCTGAAAGACTTCGCATTCTATGAAGAACTAAGAGTGATATCATAAATGTACCAATGTCTTCGCGTAAAGTACCCGTTATTCTTGTCAGAATTTAATGAAATTTAAGGTTTCTCGACAGATTTTTCGAAAAATGCGCAAATATCAATTTTCATGAAAATCCGCCCAGTGGGAGCCGAGTTGTTCCCTGCGGATGGACAGACGGACAGATATGGCGAAGCTAATAGTCGCTTTTCGCAATTTTGCAAACGCGCCTAAAAACAAGCTTTTGTCAAGGTAATCGGTCTCAGAATTCGCCGAAGAGGCGGATGTATAGGAATTACAGATACGCACCGTTTCATTGGTCTGTAAAAGGAAAGTCAGATGCGTCAGCGATTCACAATTCATTATCATGACGCATTTCATTATGTGCCATAAGTTGGTCTTCTTAATCTCCCAATCTTCTTAAGCCCAAATGACATGAAAGTGGACTAGTTGGGATTTCCTGTTGTTGTTATCGATACCGATCCCAGTGGCCGCGCGGTCTAAGGCGTGGGTCTGCGGCCGCTCGCTTGTTGGGATTGTGGGTTCGAATCCCGCCGGGGCCATGGATGACTGTCTCTTGTGAATGTTGTGTGTTGTCAGGTACAGGTCTCTGCGACGGGCTGATCACTCTTCCAGAGGAGTCTTACTGCGTGTGGTGTGTTTAAGTGTGATCGTGAATCCTCAATAATGAAGAGACCTAGGCCCACTGGGGGCTGTTGTGCCATGGAAAAAGGCCCTCTGGTTTGTTCCAATTAACCCTTTAATAGGGAAAAGTAGCATGAATTTTATTTAAAGATTGAGTTCGTACCGCGAAGTAAACACACTCCATCTCCGTTATAAAAGCCAGTCACTTAATTCTGTACAGTGAAATAATTAATTACTATTCTGAGAATCATACAATACAGGTGAATGCGCTCTGTGGGCACAATGTTGAATCATTTGATTTGGTAATACATAAAGTCAGCACAACGTAAGAAGTTCCGTCTGAAACTATGAATCGGCGGACTTTTCATACCACACCTTTGAGGATGGACCAGACCATCACAGGGCCTGTGTTTATACACGTCAACAGAGACACAGAGACGTACATGCCCCGAGTGGGGTTCGACCCCGTGACCCTCTTTTCAAGCGATCGAAGTGGGGAAGGTTGCACGCTCTGTAATCGGAGTTCATCGAGCTGTCGTTAACCTTGTATCTGGTCAGCTCACACATACTGCGTGCCACAGCAGTTTTGCGTAGCGGTAACAGTGTGGACTTGTGTCAGGGAAGTGTCTAGTTCGAATCTCAGCCGGTGCACCATGATGCATAATATTATATATGCAGTCTTTGTAGTGTGTGTATTGTAATAATTCTGTATGTCGTGAGTACTTAGTATATTTCATGTATTTATGACTTATTCCACATCGTACTGTCATTTTGGAAAGCTTTTGGATGTGTGGTGTTCGTGTAGTATGTATGTACGTATGTATCAGGTGTGCACCCACAATTTTTCCCTGGGGGGGGGGGGGGGCGGGCTGACCCTGTGGCTATATATAATTTATTTTTTATTTTAAAATTTTTTATAAAAATCATGTTGTAAGTAGAACATAACACTGTATGCAGCTGCATTTATATACACGCAAATATAACTACATGTTCCATGACTCAATCACAGTGTCCTATCTCATTGTTTTTTTAATTTTATTAAATTATTTTTCAAAATTCTAATGTACTAGTCATTAGCCGATTTCAGATGCTGATTTCAGCTGAAGGGGAAATCACGTAAAACTTTTGACATCATAATATCTACAAAAATCTGTGTTTTTTAAAGTTCAGTTTTGGGGGGGAGGGGGTTTGGAGCGGCTGCAGCCTGGCAGCCCCGCTCTTGCGTGCGCCCTTGGTATGTATGATGTTTCTTGATCCTTCTCAGTCCCTCCAGCAAGGTGCTGGGCCAGTATCCCAACTCACGCTGCCGCAGCTTTCTTTCAAAACCTTTCCACGTCATTCACAAACCATTGAATTATCTGACGCTATATACAGCCTGAGACCCTGACAGCGTCGTAAAATAATTCACAGATAAATGAACTGCCTTAATCTAATACGTGGTGTAAAAACGTCGAAAGCTGGACGGTCGGGGAAAAGGTGTTCGGTTTCCGGGCGGGGTCAACACAATTCTCTCTTCTCCAGAGCGTCAAGGGCTCTGGGTTCCGCTCAGTGGGTACCGGCACTTTTTCTCCGGGAGTAAGACGGCCGGGACATGAAGCTAACCACTCCCTTCATCTAATACCGAGGTTAACCTTTATTGGCCAAACGGGCACCCCATGTCCCGTTAAATGTAACCCTTTATGGACGAAAGGGAAAACCCTGTCCCACTGGGGTGCAGGGATGGACGTGTACGAAATTGAAAGTAATTCCGGTCGTCAGCAGGTACATTGGGTTTAAAGGCCGGAAGATGAAGGTTAAGAATGCGTGGAGGTACTGTCCCTTACGTTTTCTTGGCGTGGTTTTTAATTAATAACAGGGACAACTTTGCCTTTTAGGGCTTGAAGCTTTGACGTAGCTACAAATGACAGTATCTTCTCAGGCGACCAGCCTCTTCCGCTGGAGTCGAAGTCAGCGTTGTGTTTCTGCAGCAGTCTTTGTTGCCGTAGACACAGAAGGACTGACAAAGACTCCGAGTTGGTGTGCCTAGTCGCCTGATAACACTGTAGGGCCAATATAAAATCTGCGTGAAGCACGTTTAAAGCCCGATTCCAAAAATCCGTGCCCCCATTTACGGTCAGGGAAAATATTCTTTACCTGTACTTAAATTCGTCTTTTCGTGACCGTATCGTGCCTTGAATGTGATCGCTAGTTTGAACACTCCTGTTTAGGCGAAGAATTTCACCGGTTCTGGATTGGAACGCGGCCGTCCCTATAGTTTGAATCGACCTAATGATACAGACAGCTGTGCCGGGGAAGCGTATGTTGGCCGGATAGCAGAACATGAAGGACGAAGACTTCTGACAACGCGCAGAGCAGTTCGTACAACCGCGATGAAGTACAGTGTTCCACTTTACGCGGGGCCGCTTACAGACTGTACATTAACAACCTGTATTTTACAGTAAAATTCGCCGCATGTTAAAGCTTGTGTTAGACATGACCACCTCATGTTAAACTCATGTTGGACATGGCCACGCATGTGAAAGCTTGTGTTAGACATGACCCCTTACAACTGCCAGACTTATTTGACACCCTAACTAACTAAATAACTAGCTCCATTGGAGCAGAGTCCTTCTTGAGAATCTAACAGGTCGTCAGCTAGTCAAGAAATTCCCCGCGTTTTATGGAACCCGAAGGTTCATTACCGCACTCACAAGAGCCCGCCACCTGTTCCTATCCTGAGCCATATCAATCCAGTCCACATCCTCCCATCCCACTTCTTGAAGATCCATTTTAATATTATCCTCCCATCTACGCCTGGGTCTTCCAAGTGGTTCCTTCCCTCAGGTCTCCCCACCAAAATCCTGTATGCACCTCTCCCCTCCCCCATACGTGCTACATGCCCCGCCAACCTCATTCTTCTTGATTTGATCACCCGAATAATATTTGGTGATGAGTACAGATCACTAGGTTCCTCGTTATATAGTCTTCTCCACTCCCCTGTTACCTCGTTCCTTTTAGGCCCAAGTATCCTCCTCAACACCCTATTCTCGAACACCCTCAGCCTATGTTCCTCCCTCAGTGTGAGAGACTAAGTTTCACACCCATACAAAACAACAGGCAAAATTTTAGTTCTGTATATCTTAATCTTTGTATTTGACGCCCTATTATTAAAAAATGTTTGAAGTTTTTGTCTAGGAATTGCCATTACTGTGCGTCACATCATTTCTGTAAGGATATCCTCTGTATATGGATTGTTTTTTTCTCACAAATATTGTCTTGGAATCATTCCCACTTAGGGAAACTGAACTCACCGCATCACGGGAAGAGTTCTGTCTTTTGGAATATGACTCCGCGTTGTCTGGTAGAATGTATCGACGTTCCGGAGGATCCTACTACCTCCATCATCATGGTAGATATTTCACGTACCTGCAGTACCAGACTACACGGCGTCATGTACCAGAAGACAGAAATATTTATAGTCACCGCCGTGAGAACCTCAAATCTGGCTTCGTCTCTGATGGCCACTTCACATAGAATATTCGAGAAAATTCCGGAATTTGAAAAAGCATACTTGCTAAACGTAACCAAATACAGCTACTGAGACAGCAAACATGAATGACAGAAAGGGTCAAGTTTTATTGTACGAAGCAATACAACGCACTGTTGTGTGATTCAGCATCGTTCTCTGTCCATTGTGACAACAGAGATTGCCTGCATGTTACAACACCCCAGAGTTCTTTTTCGGACATTCTATACTTCTGGCGTTCCTGAAGATATATACATCCTATAGGCGTTATCAGTTGATATTTTACGTAACGTACAGTCGAACCTGGTTATAATGACATCGGTTTAAGCGACACCTCGCATATAACGTCACTCGTTCTGTGGTACCAATTAATTCCTCACCATTAACCATAATCGTATACCCCTCGTTTAGAACGACACAAAATATTCAGTCCCTTTCATGACGTTATAACCGATTTCGACTGTATTTATTTTATTTCAGATGGAGACGAAGACTGTAATGCTGCTGCTACTGATATACACATGTGGCGCTGCTGCTGGTGTCATAGCTGTCAGTTCTGCCCTTGACACATCCGATTCGAGCGTTTCGATCTCCATGCCAGTGCAGTATTCTATGGCAGCACCTGCATATGCATCTGGCCAGCTGGCTGCAGTCTCATTAACGTCGGTGCCGCCATCTTACAAGACAGTCACTACAACTGAACGACCATCGCAATCTGAATGGATTCCGAAACAGATGGTTCAGCCTTCACAGCCTGTCCCCAATTACACCAGTCAAATGTCCGTCTCTAGAGCACCACAGAATCGTAGGATGACCTTTTCTGCGGGTTATGCCGCGTCAGAGCCGCAGTTTGACTCATACAACGAATATGAGCCTCATAACCATCAGAAATCTCCGTCATATTCCAACATAAAACACTACGAAAGCCCTATAAAACACTACGAAAGCCCTACAAAACACTACGAAAGCCCTATAAAACACTACGAAAGCCCTAAGATACGCCAGCCACCGCCACCTACATACCAGCCATATATATCGTACACACCACCGCCTTCATATCTGCAGTACCACGAACCTTACATTTATACTAAGCCATATTTCCCTAAACATTTGAGTCACAACAAGCCCGTAGATCATGACTTGCTGGACTTCCCCGTATATTCACATAAAGGCAGTCTAGGCGGCAGTTCGAGCTCATATTACAAGTATATGTTTCCAATTGCTCTCCTCGGAATCAGCCTTCCGGCTATTGGATTGATGTACACATACTTAAGTCGAAGGCGTCGGCGTGATTTACGTTCAGATTTAGGCAACTATTTTCGTCCATCTGAAGATGACCTCCAATATTATCTTAACATACTACAGAGTAGCATCCAGCGATTCCAAAACAGCATGGATAATGAACTGATTGTAAAGGAATCACGGAGGCGTGTTGATTAAAGTAGTATAGTGTCAAGTATTTAATTAGTGGCTGAAAGTGACACTGACTGTGCAAATCATTATAATCGGATATGGAACATTTTAAAGTCATAAGTTGAGACATCGCGTTGTGATGTGCAAGCATACTAATGAACAAGGACCGTCGATCAAAACTAGGCATACTCTACCCGTTACTGATATACAAATATTATGAACCGTGTTTATTTGTGCGGCTGTTGGAGATAAATCTTGACGATTTTTAATCAGACGCATACCAAAGTGTATATAATTTTCAGTAATTTAAAATCACTTGCGCAATGTTGCTGCATTTGTTACTATGTTGCCCCGTTCTGCTTTCTTTCCTGAATTCCTGTTTGGTGAGAAATGTCACCTGCATATCCGCAAACTAGAGCAACAGCCTGGTAATGTAACGTGTCAAGGCGGCGGTCTTAGTAGTCCCTCCTTGTACGTGACATTCAATTAAAAATTACCTCAGGATCTTTGACATTGGTGGACACAGTAGTAGAATATTATGTTGAAGATTATTTAAGTATTGGTCTACTAATATACAAGATATTGCCACAGTTCGTTCTATTCCAGAAATATACAATGGGAACATCCTTATGTAATATTTGTGTAAACTGAATACGGACTTTCACACTGTTGACACCGTGCATCTTCGTCATATTAAATTAAGTTATAAACCAACCGATGCACACTAAAACCACTTTTTAAGTACCTTTATTATAAAATTGTTAAAATTGTACCCCTACACGTGTTTCGATCCTAGGATCATCGTCAGGGGGGTTTATTGCTAAAAGCTACAGTCACTTCAACACATGATTTAAAATATTCTATCTGCACTTTGAAACATAAGTTAAAATCTTGTAAAAGGATTCTCTAAAAGTTGTAAAATTATAAAAGCACTGTAGATGGTAGATTGTGGAACTGCTGGCGTGTGGTCCTGTGGTACTATACTCCACCATAGTACTCCTCACAGCACAACACGTAGTACACTCCGCTCCACGCAAAAACATTTCATATGCTTTTAATACCACACGCCAGCAGTTCCACAATCTACCATCTACAGTGCTTTTATAATTTTACAACTTTTAGAGAATCCTTTTACAAGATTTTAACTTATGTTTCAAAGTGCAGATAGAATATTTTAAATCATGTGTTGAAGTGACTGTAGCTTTTAGCAATAAACCCCCCTGACGATGATCCTAGGATCGAAACACGTGTAGGGGTACAATTTTAACAATTTTATAATAAAGCTACTTAAAAAGTGGTTTTAGTGTGCATCGGTTGGTTTATAACTTAATTTAATTTGAATACGGACGTTCCATCCTGCTACACAAGGACAGTCAGATGGCATGATGAGTCATAAAAACTTAAGGAATGTGTTTTGTCACATTTGAGAGAGTTTATTCTAAATATAGTTACAGCAGCTGCACGTTAACAACACTGGAAACAAATTATTTGTCGCATAGATGGCTTTTGTGTTATATCTGAAACATCTCAGAGAAATCAGGTCTTATCCATGGTGCGAACTCAACAGCTGACTCAAGACGATCCATGGCTGATTCTGTGTAGTACTCTTGGAGTCATGTGACCCATGGTTGAAGATGGCGCCGTTAAAGAAATAACAATGGCGGCGTTAGTGAGTAATTTTTATGTGCAAGTGGGCAGGAAGCCTTCTTTAATCATTAAATATTGTGTTAAAATGTTGATAAAGCAGACAAGAAGTTATTGTGGTCATAAGGTATTGCACAATAAATTTATATTTAAGTATTAAACACACTCGCTAATATTTATTTGAATGTTCAATCCAATCCCCCAGTACGTATTTAATACTTTTATTTCCTTTGTGAGAATGACATCGCCCCTGGGATTCATGAACCTTATTAGGGTTCATAAGTTGATAACAGTATATCATATTTTCCTCATGGATCAAGACTGTCATCTGTCGTGGTCGATTATTAAGTGAGGTTATGCTTCTGTGCGTTTATTTTGAACGAGCTGGCATGCTGAGTTCCAGCCAGCGGATAGTATGCACTGTGAGCAAGGTAGAGTGAAGTGAATGAATTTTAACAGCCTGCTTCTGAATGTAGTCTAATGTGTAGTCAATTATATCCCAGGCCTGTATGGTTGGAAGGCAACATCCTATCACCTGACATACCTGACATTTGACATGACGTATTCATATTCTGATCGTCTCTATTTCAGACTTTAGAAATAATCTTTTTTAAGGAAAATTAATTTACTGCTAGTAACACTATCACAGAAATGCTCTACTGGTTTGTATAGCATGGTCATCATTAATGACTCTGTGAGTCAAGGAAGGGACTTTTATTATAGAACCTGTATACATAACTGCATGTTTCTTTCCAGGGTGGAAAACCAGCCTTTGGATTATTATTTGATATAGATGGTGTGATTGTACGTGGCAAGAAAGTATTGCCTGCAGCATTAGAATCATTTAAAAGGCTTGTTGATTCTGAGGGAAAGTTCCGGATCCCAACAGTGTTTGTGACTAATGCTGGAAATGCCATGAGGCATGAGAAAGCAAAACAACTCTCTTCTTGGTTAGGAATTGAGGTATATAAATACTGCATTATACCTTCTTCATTTCAGTATTATGCATGTAAAATTAGTCTTTGTGGACTTTGTTTGTCGTCAGGCATTTTAAAATTAGTAAAGTACAGTAAGAAAAAATAAATAGTAAATAAAACACTATTTTTCATGGACAGGATTGGTCCCTGTCTTCAGGCGTCTCCAAAACGTAGTGTTTTACTTACTGTTTATTTTGTATTAGTTTCTGAATTTTAAAACACTAGATGATAGAGTCCATGAAGATAATCTTAAGTGTGACACACCATAATCGTAATCTTATAGAAATAAAATTAATCTGTTGATCAGTTTGGCAGAATGCCATGAGTACTTGGCAGATATATGTATGCAGTTTAATCAGTCTAACCTTACTTGACAAACGTGATGGAATTTAGGCCGACTAGGAGAGTTTTGTATTCTGTAGGTTCTTCCTTTCAGTTTTCTGTGCAGTTGTAATTATTCTCTGTCATCATCACTTTGGAAGGTGAGTGTGTGTCACCATGTTATAAACATTGGTCACTTGACCACATCCAAAACAAGATCGGACTTTCTTGATTCACTTAATAAAATGATTATAGTAGAGAGATTTTATCATCAGAGTGTTGAAGATGATTGCGGGCTTCCAAGTTCCAGTTTAGCAATAACAGTTTTATTTACTTTGTAATTCTGTGCACAGTAGTCAGTCTGTTTTATAGTAAATTTCAAGAACATATGATTAGGATATTAAACAGTGAAATCTCCGTATAGCAGACTTTGTAGGGCTAACATTCTCAGCCTTCTTATGTAGGGTTTTTTAGTCAACGAGTTTATATACTCTGTAAATGTTATGTATCATTCTAGGACAGGGGAGTTTGTTCTTAGGTGAAGATATATGTTGTAGAGAGGTACGCAGAATTTGTATTTTTACTTAATTTTATTTGTGTGGAGAAAATAGCTTGATGAATATATCAGAACTATGAAGCCACTGCATCAGTTTTTAATTAAAACCCATTTCTCTTTGGTGGAATGTAATACCAAAGTTGCTTGATTCATGTCAGTAATTTGTTGCTTAGTATGAATGTGTTTCATTCCTGTTTTTTTGTGTTCTGCATCTCTTTTGGAACCTTATTATTGACCTTCATGTGTACGCCAGGCTTCTTCATAATCCAGACACAACACAAATTTATCACCTTTGTTGAAAGCTTGGTATGAGCAATAGCAGTGTAGATCCCATTATTTTGGCTGATTAACCAGTGCCTTACAGCTTTGAATCTACTTTGAAAGTTGTGTAGCATCAAACAAGATGTTCCAGAAGATTAGTGTTCTGTATGATGGTTGTGATTGATGAAATACCAGCCTATTTTCTGTGTGGCTTGAGAGATGTGCAAAAAAATGTCACAACTGCCAGCTGGGATTCAAGAGGAAAATATTTGAGTTAGCTGCCAACAAAGCTAAACATAACTTAATCCAAGAAAATAACCTAGCCTAACCTGCCTAGCTTTACCCCTGAGTATAATTCATCTTACCAAAAGGAGTTAGTCCAACTTGCTTGAAGTTATATCATGTTACAGCTCGTAAGTCACCCTAAGTAACCATAAATGTATGACCCACCATGTAAACAGTCATCAAGTTACCCACATTCATTTAAGTTGTTCTCTTACATTCCTTAGATCAGCGGAACTAAATTTTTTTTTTCAATGGCTCGACAGCCCCTTGAGGGCCAAGGCCGCCTCAGTTTTCAAGGCTTCACGATCACACTCAGATACATCACACTCGGTAGGTAGGACTCCTCTGGATGAGGGATCAGCCCGTCGCAGAGACCTCTACCTGACAACACACAACACTCAGAAGAGACAGGCATCCATGCCCCCGGCAGGATTCGAACCCACAATCCCAGCAAGCGAGCAGCCGCAGACCCATGCCTTAGACCGCGCGGCCACTGGGATAGGCGAACTAAATTGTACCTAACCTAAATACCCTCAATTAGTGTTAGCCAGAATATAATTTGACATAATGTAAAATTGACAAATGGAACAAAAATTGAAACATTTTATGCAAGATTTGAAATTCTCACCTGTAGTATGGAAGATATTTACTGAAATTTTAGAAGAACCTGCTGACTCACATCTTTAGGATACAGAAGCTGGCTGTAAAGATGGAGGCAGTGGGATCCTCCAAAACATCAATGCATTTCTACTAAATCACATTGCATCACATCTCAGAAAATGGTGGTCTTCATTGAAACCATCTGTTGTAGCCCAAACTGCATATGTTACTCTAACCTAACCCCCACCTTGTGTTTTGATATTTTGAATTAGCTTACCCATTACCTCAACATACAGCATCCCTCATAAGTTACCGACTTATATGTAAGCATACATTATCACCTTAAATCAAGTATCTGATTTAACTAGTGTTACGTGAAGTAACTGTGAATAACTCAAAGCACATAAAGCTGTCTAAACTTATGTCACATTACACCAGGTTACATTATGTCAGGTGACCTAAATTTAACCTCACAATGCATCAAGGTGCACTGTAAGTAACCACAAGTTACCCATATTGAATAAAATTTTATAGTAGATAAAAATCTCCATAATGAACAGAAGAAGTAAGAATGTATATGAGTTAACTTGTGAGCAGATTTGAATTTTAGAGTGAATGATTTTCATCTTTTAAATTGTAATAAATTGCCATGTAGTGTATCTAAAGGTTACTGGGGACCACTGTAGGATTAGTGCCATTACTGCTAATAGTAGACCATGTGCTAGTGCCATCTAGTAGAAAATTAATGAACTCTGCTAAAACAATAGAGGTAAATTTGAATTGAAATGCACCCCTTGTTGGGGAACCTTTTGAAAATTTTCAACTCTCTCCATTCTTTCAGAAATTTGGCCCAGTTGAGTGATTCCTCAAAGACAAATACATCGCTAGACGTCACGACAACTGATGAACCACTCTAGATAAGTATGTGAAATTTGGTGTGATGATAGATCATAAGCATACCTTCTGATGATTTGTCATGACTGTGAAAATACGAGTAGAAGATCATTGAAAGTAAAGAAACCATAGTCTCAAGATTATGTTCATTAGTTTTCTCTTTACATTGAATAAATAAGAGATATTTTCTTTTAGTGAAGTTCACCCTAGAACAGGCCGTGAAGGCCCAGAGGGGGAGCAGAGTTATAGGTCTACTTTTTCCTTGATCTCAGCACTAGATGGGGTGGATGGTTAATGCCACACCTCGGCCACTTTACCCCTGGGAAAGAAACCCAGTATCTATTGTACAGGAGGCTGGGTGGGTCCCAAGAGTCGTCTGCACGGGTGGTGAAAATCTTGCCCCCACCGGGATTTGATCCCCAGACTGTCCAGTCTGTGGCAAGTCACTATACCAACTACGCTATCACAGCCCACGTAACTTAATGAGATGGTGGATTTATTGTTTCATGAACATGGCATTGTCTACGAGGTCTATCCAAAAAGTATCCGACCTTGGGCCGGGAAAACAAAGTTCTGTATCTGGGTGGTTACAATACCTAATCCCCTTCAAAGTAGGCCCCTTGTGACTCCACACACTTAGCCCAGCGGTCCTTCCATCGCTGGAAGCAATTCTGGAAGGCTTGTTTTGGAATGGTGTGCAGCTGCGCCGTCGCTTTCTGTATGATGTCCTCGCGGCTGTCAAAACGGGAGCCTTTTACCGGTGTCTTCAATCTCGGGAACAGCCAGAAATCACAAGGAGCCATGTCAGGAGAGTAGGGAGCCTGGCGAACCTGCGGAATGCCGTGCTTAGCCAGGAAACCCTGGATCAGGTGTGATGAATGAGCTGGGACGTTGCCAGTTGCGTGCGTCCCACAGCTCCGGTCTCTTGTGCCGAACTGCATCACGAAGATGACGGAGGACTTCTTGGTAGTACTCCTTATTGACAGTTTGGCCTAGTGGTGCTTACTCATGATGCACAACACCCCGGTAATCGAAAAAAATAGTATCACCTTCACATTGCTCCGAACCTGTCGTGCTTTTTTGGGTCTCGGGGATGTTGGATGCTTCCATTGTGACGAATGCACCTTGGTTTCCGGGTCATATCCGTACACCCACGACTCGTCACCAGTGATCACAGTCTTCAGAAACTCAGGATCCCTGTTAGCGCACTCCAGCATGTCCTGCGCGACCTCAAGGCGGAGTTGTTGCTGCTCCGGCGAAAGCAGCTTGGGCACAAATTTTGCCGCCACTCTTCGCATGCCCACATCCTCAGTTAAAATCGTGTTTGCGGAACCTCTGCTGATCCCAACCTCATCAGCAATTTCCCGGACGGTCAAACGACGGTCCTCCGTGATCAATGTCCGCACTTTGTCAATGACATCAGCATTTCAGCTCGTTGACGGTCTCCCGGAACGCTGGTCACTGTCCGCCGACATGCGGCCATCTTTAAAGCGGTTGAACCACTCTTTAATTTGAGTGACCCCCATTGCATCATCACCGAAAGCCTGCTGAATTTTGCGGATTGTTTCCGCTTGGGTATCCCCAAGTTTCCGACAAAACTTGATGCAGTATCGCTGCTCCAAGCATTCTGTCATCTTGAGCGAAACGAGAATGCGACGAACACGTGTTACACCACTTCGCTATCTGGCAGCGACAGACGCATCCGGCGGTGTTGCGAGGCAGCAAAAAATCACGCATGCGCATGAAAGTCCCTTCTACCACTACGCTCAGTTTCCCCACCCTTTCGCCATTACTTACCGCGGGAAAAAATATAGTCGGATACTTTTTGGACAGACCTCATATATGAATGGCTGAGAAGAAATGCGTTCAGGTTAGGATAAAGGAAAGAAGTGTGTGAAAGTAAATGTAAAAGGGATTTAAGATAATGTGCTGTCAGTATAATGAAACAAAATGGGCTTATATTACAAAGGGAATCTCTTTTTTTTTTATTGTAATATTGTCAGTAAAGTAATTGTGTTGTTTAATGACACTGTCAGTTGCTAAGGTTATATAGCATTAATGACAGATGGAGCACTGACATGTGACAGGGGAAAACTGATGTACTCAGAGGAAAACCTGTCCTGTTGCCACATGTCCACCACAAATCCCACATGGACTGGCCTGGGGTTGAATCTGGGTCTCCACATTGAGAGGCCAGTGACTAATGACATGAGCCCTGGCCGGCCCCTGTAAAATAAGAATGTAGACATTCTTGCAAGACTAAATACTGTGCCATGTGAATTTTAATATTACTATGTATTTTTCTTTTTTATCCAAACTTTTGCACTATTAAGCTGCAGATCCTGCTGAGTATATTTTTTAAATATTCAGTATTCACAGATGAAAGGTGAATTGTGTTATTTTTCTCTAATTATACCAGTTAATGAGCTTCATGGATCTTGTTAACCCTTTAAACAGCTGGCCTTGATGCAGTGTATGGACTCTTAATTGTTCACATTCTGCCACCCTCAGTGTACTGTATGGTCATGAAGCCATTTAAGGGTACTATAAATTTATCCTCTTCCCCAGTCCTTTGCAGTAATTGGAATTTAAACCCCATCACCACCAAAGGGTTAAAAAATGTCCTAACAGTGTAAAATGGTAAAATAGTTAAAATGAAATGTCAGGTTCTGTGGACCAGGCCTGTCTGTTCCCATGTTTTCTATCATAGGCTTAGGGCATATGACATTATGTATGGTAACTGTCATACCATAGAAGTTGATGTTACAAAAACTTCATTAATAAATTATTTTAAGTTTTACAATGTGTGTCTGTTTATGAGCAAGCTAATTGAGGTTTCCTTCACATTACGCTTATAACTGCTGAATGTTGTTTGCCCACACCCTCTTGAAATCCAGTTTGCTGTACATTTCTTGGCACTTGGGTTGATGCTGATCTCTGCTCCCTCAAAATACTAGGCTGTAAATCCATACTTCCTTAAACACTGTGTTTGCAGATTAGGGGTGACTGTAGACCACACAGGTCATTGTTTATATAATACCATTAGCAGGCAGTTCTATGTTTGAATTTGGTGATGTGTTTCACATTTGTCAATGATTCATTGCTCATGTTGCTTCATCATGTGACACGTAGATTGTATGGTACTCTTCTGAGTTATTACGCTATGTTTGAACATAAGTCTGTTCTGTTTTGGAGGAGCATGCTGCCTCCATCTTCAGGGTGATTTAATTAGGTTCTGGTGGATGCTGAAGTGACTGGAAGGAGGAATCTGTGTGATGAAGGTCTATTTTCAAATCACATGTTTGCACTGAGGAATCACAAATGCATATTATTAATGTCCATGTCTCTGTGAACAGATCCTGTGTTAAGGTAAAGTATTTTCGTTTGTTACTGGCTTCTGGTTGTGATGCCATATGGTTTTGTAGCTGGGTACCAAGATTCAGGGGAGTCTACTGCTGCTATCATCAGAATAACAGAGTAAGACATGTATGAAAAGAAGGTATAGAGAGAGACAGAAGGGTAGAGAGAAACCAGCATTGCAAGCAAGCTGAGCTGGTATGCAAATGCACCATGAAGAACAATGAGAAACCTATTTTAGGTGGACCATATCCTATTGTGTTGTGTGCATCCCCAGTTACAGTCCCCTCTTCCCTATATTTGTATCTTCAGTTTCCCTAGCAGCTTTCTGTGATGCAGACAGCAGGTTTCTCCAGAACATTAGTATCTGTCTACCAAACCTCACAGCATCACATCCAAGAAGACAGCAATATTCATAGTCATTGTCATGAGAACGTCATAATCTCAGTCACTTGGACATGCAGTGGTATTGTTACTCTGTGCCCTAAATGCTCTTTAACAATGTGAGTTTTGGCTGTGTACTGGCATGATTCTAAATGAGGGTGAATTACAATAGCTCAGTCAGTAATGTGACTGCAGTCAGTATTTATTGTTGTACTGGGAATTTGTTGGGGGCACGCAGTGGCGCAGTAGGTTGAGGCACTGCGCTACAAGCCAAAAGGTTGCGGGTTCGATTCCTGATGGTGTCATTGGAATTTTTCATTGACATAATCCTTTCGGTCACACTTTGGCCCTGGGGTCGACTCAGCCTGTAACAGAAATGAGTACCACGAATATTTCCTGGGGGGTAAAGGCGGCCAGTGCATAGGACTGACAACCTTACCACCTTCATGTGCCGATTGTCTAGAAATCTGGGAACCTCAACCTCCTGGAACCCTAAGCGCCTGTTCAGGCCTGTAATGGGATTGCTTTACCTTTACTGGGAATTTGTTGCTTTTCCCTGTCTGGAATTGCTTTTGGAGTGACATATTCTGCTCAGTGCGCACCATGGTCTGTTTCCCTGGAGTTAAAGGCAGACCATACATATTGTTTCTTTACTTTATGATACACCCTGTACAGAATGCTGCAGTGAAATGGGTGGCACTCCTGCTTCATATTAGGCAGATCGCAGGTTCACTCTCGGCGTGGAGAATGGGACTCCTGTGTGATGATCCTTAAATTTCATTCAATTCCTTTGGCAGATATTTTGATATTATCTCAAATAGGCCACTGCCACTTTGTTTCCAACTCTTTCCAGTTCATTGGTCACTAATTATCACAACATTTGATGCTGTGTAATCACATCAGTTAAAATGTTAGGTAAACCAAAACTGAGTCATTCCAGTGTGTGTGGTTACCATACAGCTAAGAACTGTAGGCACATACTGAGCACTCATTGTCACCAAGTATTATTTGTCAACTGCTGATGAAAAATTGCTTGGTCACTAATGACTATAAAGTAGTGTGTTCGAGTGTCATGTGGAATGATAAATAATATGTGTATGAATGTGCTTGTGATTGTGTTGATTGTCCAACCCAGCTGATGCAGTGAATCTTCATGTGAAGAGTAAAAATTAAACACACATATATATGTATAGATGTAGCTGTGTTTCTGTAAATTTTCATGTTCACAGTGTGCATCTTGAGTGAAATCTCAATTGCAAGGTTTGTAGTGTGTCAAGTGTTTGGTTGATAATTGCAACAATTTCATGTTGCAATTTCAGGGGGATTTATGGTAATGAAATATAATTATGAAAGTGAGATCTGAGGTTTTCTCAGCATTGTTTCTGAGAATTCAGGTCCTCTGGGATATGACATTGGACATATTGACCCTTGAAGATGTAGGCATTAAATTTCTTCAACATGTTGGGAACCAAGGACACAGCATGACATCCTAGAAGGCTAGAGTGCTAATTATGAAGGCTTTGCATTGAGGGGCATATTTCTACTGTTTGAAAGGAGACTTAGTGACATGCATTTAGGTTGCTTGTGTGATGGTTGAATTACAATATTCAGTACTTGCATGTCTGTGGATATTACAGATACATGAAGAACAGGTTGTGATGGCCCATTCACCTTTGAGAATGTTTCAGCAGTATCATAACAAACGTGTGTTGATATCAGGACAAGGTCCTATTGTTGAGATAGCTAAGAATCTGGGCTTCAAAAAGATAGTAACAATTGAAGAGATGAGATGCACATTCCCATTGCTGGATGCGGTTGACCACAAACGACGAATATCAGTGGTGAGTTTTATTACAATTTGTGTAGTAAAGTACCTCTGTAAAGTATAATATATATTTAAAAGTGATGATGTCATCTTCCAACTTGTGGGTAACTGAGAGGAAATTATTTGGATGTCTTTCATGTCAGAGTTAGTTAGCTCACCTTCAGTGTATGCATGTGCCTGCCATGTTGTCTGGGACCAACTCCATGAAGCACAGTCCTGTTTGAGACACAGATAGTTGCTTAGCTTGTTTTCAACAGCCTGCCACAGAGTCGTATCATGAACCAGATGAGTGCAGTCTGTGCCTTTTCTGCCTATTTCTTTAGGGTCCATTTTAATATTATTTTCCCATCTGTGCCAGCATCTTTCCAAGTGGTCTCTTTCCTTATAGATTTCCCACCAAAACCCTGAACACATTTTTCATTCTTTCCCATTGCGCCACATTCCCCACCCATCTCATCCTCCTCAATTTATTCATCTGATAGTATCTGGCAAGAGGCAGAAGTCAAGACACCCCTCATCATACAGTTTCTCCAGCCTCCTGTTACTTCCTCCCTCCTAGGTCTAAGTATTCTCCTCAACACCCTCAATCTATTTACCTTTAATGTGGGAGGCCAAGTTCCACTTCCATACAAAACAGCAGGCAAAATTATAGTTTTGTACATTTGAATACCATTTGTGAAAGGGTGAAAATAGTTTATAGAAATTCTTATTACAACTCTAACCTGAAGCATATGTTACTTTGTGATGTGGTTCTTGTGGAAAACATCTCAGTACAGTATGGCAAGTATCCAACAGAGATGACTGACCCAGAATTCCAGTGTTACAGTGTCACATCACAGAAGATTTTAATTTTCATAATAAAGTATTTTCACCAAGTCATTATTCTAATAGTTAGCGGTATTTTGATAGAAAATTTCGTTTTGCGAATTTAGTTGAACATAAATATTATTTCATATCAGAGCTCTGTTGTTGGTGGCAAATAATTCTGATCTGTTTTCCTTTTTGTGGACAGTAGTGAGATTGCATAATTTGTATTTTAGCCATGTACTTTAGAGCAGTACTTTCCCAGAATTGAGGCAGTAGTTCTGTTTGGGGAACCAATAAGGTGGGAAACAGCACTGCAGTTGATAGTGGACACACTGATGACAGATGGATTGCCTGCCCGTCCAGTGCCACACTTGGTTTATCCGCACATTCCTCTGTTGGCTTGCAACATGGACCTGCAGTGGATGGCAGAGGCTTGGATGCCACGGTAAAACACTACAACTGTTCAGATATATTCCTGTGTTAGTGACAGCTCTTTTGTTAATGAGAACAGTCACCATGAGTTTGGCGTGAAGGCTAATGATTATTAATTCAGACAAATTAAGTATACTGTTATACTTTCTTTACATCTTGCTGTTGGTAAATAAATTCCAGTAATTTTTTATTGCCCTCTCAATAATTTTGTTTAAAGGTTTGGCCATGGAGCTTTCCTTCTCTGCCTTGAAAATTTGTACAAGAAGATAACAGGCCATAACTTAATATACACTGCTTTAATTGGGAAGCCGAGTGAGATAACATATCATCACGCACATCATATGGTAGTTGCCCAGGCCAAAAATATTGGAATTGATTCTTGTGTCAAGAGGTTGTATGCTGTCGGGTGAGTTGATTTGTTACGGTATCAAGAATTATGTGCTATGTACAGAGCATCACAATAATCTTCTCCCTTAGCATGGCAGCTGTCACAGGAGCTGTATCACACATCAAGTCTGCATCTGCCATTAGAGTCAGTGTTTCCCATGCGGATGAACATACTTTACTTCACAGAAGAGTCCTGAAGTGCCAATCTCTAGCTTCCAAGCAGATCTGACACCTTCTGAAAATATTTCTTGGTACACAATAGAGCTCCTGTCTTCAAATATTGACAGTTTATTTTTGAAAATTGCCCTTCAACTCTTCAAATTAAAGTGGATTGCCCAGTATTTTCTTTTCTTCAGTTACTTCACCAAATAGTGATGTTGGGATTAATTTAACATAACAGGCAGATTTGTTTTTTAAACATGGGCCTTGCAATTTTGCATGCACTCACAGCACTTTAATAAGGCCATGCAAAGGAAACTTCATGAACTTCATGGGATTTTCATAACACCAACGCCTGTTATGTTGGTTGTTTACATTGATACATAATGTGCACCATGCTTCATCTTAGAAAAATTAATGTTTTTGCATTTTATCATTGTCCAACATTGAACCTGTAATTCAAACATTTTCCTCTTGTGTTTATTGTTCATTTACACAGACTTTTGATGAGGAATGTTTTTCTACAAATCTTTCATCTGCATTTTTTGCATGATGTGTACTTTGCAAAAGAATTGTAGATGAACAAACTTTGTTCAACAGAACACATTTTTCACGTGCACTCACTACCTTCTCATATGGGACATGATACCCAACTGGGTGTCACACACTCCAGCATAATAGAAGAGGCAACTCTTGGCAGTCTTGCCTTGCCCAAGTAAGCTTGTACCTCTCGGTGCTTGGGGAAAAGACTAGTAGGATGCGCTGTACTTCTCAGTGTTCCATTAAGTAATAAGAATTCTGATGTGAACAATTGGGTATCAGAAACCTGTCTACTGAGTAAGAGTGCATCCAAAGACATACAGAAAGTATTTCCAGCCAAGATTTATAATTGTGTCTGTAAGTAGTGGGTCATCTCATTACTTTTTGCTCCTGGTACAGAGACCAATCTTCTTGCATATGCCTGCATTCTGCCATAAGCAGTTTATTCATTGGTTTGGAAGACATACTGATCTGATGACAACAGAGTGCATTCTTTCTTCTGTGAATTGACACGACCTCCTCTGGGCTTTCCATATTATTGCTGCAGTGGTGCAAAATTTTGTGACATGCAAGTGCTAGAAAGTTACAAACGGAACTATCCGCATGGAGCGGAGTCTGTTGTGAGAAGCTGTTAGTCACTTGGGTCGTGAATTCCTTGCCTTTTATGGAAGTGAAAGGTTCAGTATTGTGCTCACAAGTGTTAGTGTTGTCATCCCATCTCTGACTAGGTCTCCAAGTGAACTCTTCCCTTCAGATTTGGACCAACATTTTGTAAGCATTTCTCATTTCTCCCATACATCCCACCTACCCCACTTGCCTTATTCTTGTTGGTTTGCTCACCCTAATAATATTTTGTGAATAGTCATTGTACAGTTTTCCCCATCTTCTTGTTACCTTCCCCGATGAGGGCCCAAGTACATATTCTCCTCGGCACCCTATTCTTAAACACCCTCAGTCTTGTGCTTTTCCTTTCAGTTACCAATTTCTCATGCACACAGAGCAGCAGGTAAAATTATAGTTTTGTGTGTTTTAATAGTTACTGGTGTAGGAAACAGATGAGAAGACAAAAGATTCTGTTTAAAAATGGAACTGTTTATAATAGAGGCCTCTTTAACATTTAGGTATCTTAAAATAATCGTCTTTCTACAGATTTTAATGGCAATAGTGCTATTGGTATTGTGCATAAGCAAATTTGGTGTTAATGTTATACATACATGTGTTTGTGTTGTCACATCATGTTGGTGTTTGAAATGTCTTTTTTCTTCAGTTATGAGTTAGTAAGTCTCACATAATCTGGTGACAAGACAGCGTATTATTAACATAACGTCAGCAGTTGATACAGCTCTATAAACCAACCAAATAACAACAAATACTGCAATTTGTAATGAAAGTAACTCTTTTCTGTTTTGACTTTAAACAGGGATAACATTTATACTGATATATTTGGTGCAAATCTATATGACCGTTACTTGTCAAGGAGAAATGTTCAAGAAAGCAAGAGGATTGTAAATGTGGAGAGAAGCATTGAAGAGTTACTTGGGTCTGATACATCAGACTGGGACTATGGTGCAGAATCTTGCTCAAGCATTCTGGTCCAGGTGAGTCTTTGAACTTTTGAAGTATGGTATTGATAGTGATTTTCTCATGGTTTGTGATAGTGGTAGGTTGATTGACATGACAAGGTTATGTTGTCCATTAACCATTGCCACTGAATTCTGCCATTAACTTTTAATGAGTGAACAGGACGACGCTGTTCCATTAAATGCACATCCTGTTTGTCCGAAAGGGAGAACGTGTCCTGCAGCAGGCATGTAAATTGAACTGTGCTCCAGCTGCAGCAGAAACCTGGGATTTAAAAGGCTGTTTGCTAAAGGTTAAAGACTAAAAACGTGTGAATGTTCTAAAATGTAATAGGTACTGGAGAGGTACTGCTGTGTTGATATGACGCACTTCATTAGGTGCGAGGAATGTCTTCTTTTGCATTGGACATGTGAAAATAACATTAGAAAGAGGCAGGATATATATCAGAAGGTTAAACAAACGAAGTACTGTACATATTAGTTTTTTATTTTTATAGTTAAGTGTACTTAATAATGCTCATTTTCAGCCAGTCAAGAAGTATGGCTTGATACCATTCACTTTACACTGTAAATTTCAATATTGTTTACATTTTATGATTTTGTTGTGCCATTAGTTTGTACGAGGTCTGACACAAATAAAACGAGACTAACCCTATAGCTCTGGAACCAAGAGTGGGGGGATGAAACAAATATACGGCTATGGAACATGATCTGTCCTGTCACAGTGTTACAAGTTTCAGCTCGATCACTTCACTCAGTACAAGTTGACGCATCTTCAAATATAGGCGTGTTTTTTCTGTCAGATGAACAAAAAGAACGCCGCCAGGAATTGTGTTCAGACCTTTTGCAACGCATTGAGGATGAACCAGATTTGTTGAATTCGGTCATTACTTGTGATGAAACTTGGATATTTACGTATGATCCAGAAACCTAGCGACAATCAATGCAGTGGAAGTCAACATCATCTCCAAGACCAAAAAAAGCACGCATGAGTCGTTCGAGGTTCAAGGCCATATTGATTGTTTTCTTCGATATCCAGGGTATTGTGATGGCAGAGTGGGTACCTAGCGGCCAGACGGTAAATCAACACTATTACATTGAAGTGTTGACGAAATTACGGGAACGTGTGAGAAGGAAACGACCGGAATTGTGGCAAAACGGGTGGATTTTGCATCAGGATAACGCGCCAGCCCACAACGCTTTGTCTGTGAAGCAGTTTTTAGCCAATAAAAACATCACTGTGATGGAGCACCCACCTTATTCGCCAGACCTTGCTCCCTGTGACTTCTACCTCTTCCCAAAGATCACGTCGGTGCTCAAAGGGACCCATTTTTTATCGGTAGAAGATGTGAAAGTAAAAACGACGGAGATCCTCAACAGTCTGACAGAAAATGACATGCAGAATTGCTTTGAACGTTGGCAGCATCGTATGCAGCTGTGTGTTAACTCAGAAGGGAACTACTTTGACGGCGATCGTAGTTAATTTGCTGAATTTGTCAAACAGAAATAGTTACAGACACAGTCTCGTTTTTTTTGTGTCAGTCCTCGTATTCTTATTTTTAATAGGCTTAAGTTTATTCCCAAGACTTTGCATTTTTAATTCACCATTTTTCCTTGTTTTTGCGTGGAGCGGAGTGTACTACGTGTTGTGCGGTGAGGAGTACTACGGTGGAGTCACTCCACTGTAGTACTCCTCACTGCACAACACGTAGTACACTCCGCTCCACGCAAACACATTTCATATGCTTTTAATACCACACGCCCGCAGTTCCACAATCTACCATCTACAGTGCTTTTATAATTTTACAACTTTTAGAGAATCTTTTTACAAGATTTTAACTTATGTATCAAAGTGCAGATAGAATATTTTAAATCATGTGTTGAAGTGACTGTAGCTTTTAGCAATAAACCCCCCTGACGATGATCCTAGGATCGAAACACGTGTAGGGGTACAATTTTAACAATTTTATAATAAAGCTACTTAAAAAAAGTGGTTTTAGTGTGCATCGGTTGGTTTATAACTTAACTTCTTTACAAAATTTGTACAAATTCATAATCTTATACCACATCAAATGCCCCTTCTAGTTACAATGATTCTTTAGTTACCATCAAATTAAGAACATTTAACATGGGTGCCAAGGTATTTTCTATTTTATAAAAAAATTACTTTATGGAAGTCCATATTTTAAAGACATGTTACTCAGGCTTTAAGGATTATGGATTATTATAGTAATGTTTCTGTCATATCATGTTCGTGCAGTCAGCACAGTATGAGGTATTGACTCTTGTGGGATATTATACAGAGTTGATTGATAGTTACAGGGCAAGGACCTCATTTACACCGAGATGAAAGCCTGAAAATCTTGTCACCATATGTTCAAAGAGTATTTGACTTATTGAAGGTCTGGAATAAAAACAAAGAAAATTGGTCATTTATATCATGACATGCGTACCACCTTTCAATAAAACAGATCAATGCAAAACTTACATGACATACTCAGTGGGGTCAATTTTGTGTTGGAAAGGAATGTAAAAAGTGTGATTTCAATCTCCAAGTAATAAACAGTCTGCAAATCTGAAATTCTATAAGGTATATAGTGCCAAATTGGCAGTACTGCATGATATTCCAGTAGGTACAGATTGAATGGATAATAACTGTGCTGTTTTTTTGGAGCAGTGGGTTCAGGTGTCCATATGATACTGAACTGTGTGACTTTAGAGGTTTTCACAGCTGTGTAATTGAGGATTCCTGTCCTCTGGGATGTGATGGGTAAGTGTTCCCCTGCCATTTTGAACGAACGTCACAAACTAATTACCCTGCAATGCAGCATCACATCCCAGAAGACCAGAATCCTTGAGACTGAATTTGTAACTGTTTTTGAGGTATATGTTAAATAAAGTGATAGTCAATTTAAAATATTTGAGCTTACTGGTGTATTTTCTGTGACAGGAGAAAGTGTGTGTAAAGGTAAAGGTAAAGTTCTCCCTAAACAGGCCATGAAGGCCCAGAGGGGGAGTAGAGGTATAGCTCTACTCTTTCTTTAACCTCAGCGCTAGATGGGGGTGGGTGGTCAATGCCACGCCCCGGCCGGTCTGGATGGATGCTGAAAATCTCGCCCCCACCAGGATTCGATCCCCGGACCGTCCAGCTCGTAGCGAGTCGTTATAACCGACCACACTATCCCGGCCCATGAAGTGTGTGTGTATATAAAACATGAATTTTTTATGCTCATGTGTTGCGGTGCTGATGAACTGTATATATATGATTATGTCATTATTTTGTTACTGAAGTTCATAACAGGCTGCAGACTGTATGCTTGAGCGCACTGATCATTGTCATTACTGTGTGTGTCAACAGACTGGAGTGTACTCAGAGGGTGTTCAGAACGGGATGCTTGATCACTCACCCCGTGACTTCCTGCCTGTTGAAGAGAAACTGCGAGCACCAAAGTACACTGTAGAAAATGTTTTGAATGCTGTAGATTTAATTTTCCGCATAGAAGGCTTCCATTGATAAATGCTTGCACATAGGCTGTATCAGTTACTGTATGTTACCAAAATGACACCATTACAAATGTGTTGGATTTATTCTTTGCATAAGCAGAAAAAATTGTAACATTAATTTTATCCTTATGTTAAAAGTTTCAAGGTTTATTTTAAGGAGCCTTTTAATTATTAAATACCAATTTCCTTCTGGCCCAGTTTTAATCTGAACTATTCTGAAAACCTTTTTGTACATTTAAAATGTTAAAGTAAATCAGTATTATAGATGCTATGTACACATTTTTATATTAACAGAGATATTTTATTGCCACATGATGGAGTTTATTCATTGGATGTACACATGAACAATACTACAATAAGGGGAACAGAGTGTAATGTTACCAACTGCCTGAAGGATTTTATGACAACAGTCTGTGAAGTATTTGGCACTTTAAATATTTAATTTATAAGTGTTATATTGTACATGTAAGTTAATGGTACCTTCTATTCTTCTTTATTTCATGATTTATTAAATTGTTTAAAGACATCTGTTAAATGGGCTGAGGCTTGCTTAATCCTTCCTGTCATACACAGTGTATTCCACACTTGAGATTTTCCATTGTGTCATTTCCAGTGTATTCTGTGAGCACCTTCCTGTCTGTCCATGTCATATATAAATTATGCCTGTCTCAAAATAGTTAATTATGTATTGAAACTTAATTCAATGTCATTTCATGTAACAGTCAAGATTTTCTATGTGTGTGTGTGTGTGTGTGTGTATATATATATATATATATATATATATGGGTTTGATATTGTGTGTTCAGAATGAATTGCAGGCATGAAACATATGAATCAACTACATACACCCTTGCAGTAAAAGGTAAGTGTAAGTGCAAATTTACAGAAGGTCTTATGAAGAAATACACAAGGTTTTGGAGGGGCTGTAACGAATTTGAAGCTGAATGCACTGTGGGCATTCTAGGAACGTTTGTATCTGTTACAAACAAAGGATCGTTAGATATTGAGACTCATTTGGAAACAACAAAACATACAAAGAATAGTCGAGGTGAGAGCAGTTTATCTAAAATAATTAAGTATGCTTGCACCTACAATTGACATACTAAAAGTCTGTTACTTTTTGTCTGTGCATTTTTGAGCAAAATACAATAGTCCTCTTTTTTTTATGGTCCATAAGTGGTGAATGTCCTCTTTTCTTGTGATGGCTATATGGTAACTCTGCCTGTCAATATTTGAGTTGTCAAATATCTGAAATTATTCTTAAAGAATTTGAATTAATCAAGCAAAATTTTAAACATCTTCCCTAAGAACTTCTTACTGGTGTCTCTTTCGTAATAAACCCTGCATAAAATGAAATGAGCACATGCAAGTCATTTTGCGTTCGATTTGTCAAGTAGGGCGATAGTTACTTTTAAGTGTGATGGAACATGTTAAACAGGCAAAAGAGATCTATCAATATTAAAATATTAGAGAAAAATTACACAGAACAATATAAAATGGAAAACGTGTTGTCTTGATATGAAAAGTATGTTGCATTGTCAATAACACAACGTATTTCTTAATAGTGCTTTTCTATGAACACGGTTAAAATTACAATTTGTTGAATTTCGTATTTTTTTAATCAGATCGCGGGCCGATTCCAAACGTGGAAGTGCCATGTGTCGTTAATCTCTGGAGTGTATGCAGAGGTCCCGCCATTCGGCTGTGCGTCCCACGTGCTCTTCCTATCTCTCGGACTGTCGATCCTTACTAGATAATCTGTGCTCGCAATCACGCTTGCAATATATATAGTATAGATCTCAGTGTACTTTGTGCTCACCACGGTAGGTGACAGTGCTAACATATGTATGTGCGCGTAGAGTGAGATTGGTGTGCTACTCACCCACAGATCATCAGTTCTTATCTATCTCGTGACAGTCCTCTCTCGGTTAAGATGGCGGAATGTGGAGTTTTTATATCGGGTCTTCGTTCAATATGTATTCTAATGATTTATGTGTGCAGTGTATATTCAACCGAATTTGTTCCGGTTTTTATGTGGGAATCATCGAGGTAAGCGTCAATGAAGATCCGAGTGCAGTGTGGCAGGATTCATAAATAAAGTTTCTGTAGTGAGGAGACTCGGTTGCTCAATCGATGCAACAGTTCTTAAATTCGGTTGTATTTATGTGTTTATTTATTGATGGTTTATTTAACGGCGTTGTCAGCGTAACGAAAATTGTGTAGCGCCTAATTATAGGATGATTAATGGGTACGTAGGAGGAGTGGCGGTATAGTGCCACTCATTCTTAACCTGGGCTTGAGAAGGGGGCGACTAGCCAGTCTCACGCCCCGGCCACTTTAGCCCCGGGGAAAGAGCCCCCAGCAGCTATTGAATAGGAGGCTGGGTGATTCCCAGAGCAGGTTTGGACATTTTGGAGACGAGATAAATCTCTTGCCCCTGCTGGGAGTCAAACACCGGATTGTTCAGCCTCTAGCATAGTCACTATCCTATCCCATCTTAAGCACATAAATATATAATTGTGCAGTTATGCCTTTTACTGGGACTTAGTGAAGAAGTTTGTGGGATTCATGAGAATGGCGCTGGGGGACAATCCATAGTGGGTATACCAAAGGAATTTTATCATTTGAAAGGAATTGTAGTCATGCAGATCCCCAGGTGTAACATGACCTTCTCAAATGCAACTATTAAGTAAGTGTGTGTGTAGTTTTATTATATGCCTTGTCATCATGATTTTTATCTGTTGTTTCAATTGACATTTCACAACATTGATTGGCCTGAACAATTACTGGGCAGTACACTAATGAAAGCTTTATGTGTGCCAGTAATGATTCAGTGTTGTTGAACATATCACATCCTTAAAACATTTTAACACAATGTTAATTGTTGATGCAGTAATTAAGCATTATGTTTCAGTGAGTTGCATCCTACAAAGGAAGTTCCTGCGTTAGCTATAATAAGTGCTGATGAATTCAAGGATATTGTGATGCAGAAACTTAAAAAGAAACCTGTAGTTGTCGTCTTTGCAGAAGAAAGTGTAAGTTCGTAATATTTGTGTTTGATATGTTAACTTTCTTAAGGTGAGCACTAGATGGCAAGTATGTCTTAAAGTGAAATTTATGTAATTAAGTTAGCAAATGTTAATTAATTATTTGAAATTAGTTTTAGTTTTAGAAGACAAGTTATATACTCAAAATTGCTGCATTATTTTAATTGGGGATTTAACACAAGTGGTTGTAACTGGGGGAATTCGGTTTGTCCCTGGTGAACTGCCATTTTTGTTGTAACCTTAAGCAAGATGTGATTTGCTGCTCATTGGCTGTAGTCAACACATTGATGCTGTCTACTTCAGTAACTTTAATGACCTGTCTTTGTTAAATTTAGTGGCTTGCTTATTACTTATGCTGACTCTGGCATTGTAAAGGCGGACACATATGGCCTGTCATTAGTTATTTTTTATTTTGCGCTAGTTTGTGTTCATTATGTAGTCTTGTTCATGGGATAAGAAAGAATGGCTGTAGTGTTATAAATGACAGAGATATGACTTTTAAAGTACAGTGTTTGTGTTATTATGGAAAAGTACAGACTCATGTAGAAATGAAATATTCACTAAGATTTTGATTTTGAGTTGTAGATGGTTACCATTATTTTGGAGGAACCCACTGCCTCTATCTCGAGGATACCCAATTGAAGATGGAGGCTGCAGGTTTCTCTGAAATGTCAGGAACCCTTTACCAGGCTGCATGGTGTCATGTGAGAATACTGCAGTCTGAATGTTCTCTGCAGTGAGGCCAACAAATCCTATAAAATGTTTATCCGTATTTATGCCTTCATTATTGTTTAGCTTTTTAATAAATTGGGATTTTTTTTGGGGGGGGGGGGGTGTGGGAAGGAAGTGGCAAAATATCTTCTTGTGTACGTCCCGTAAAAGAACCCTTATTTTAGTATTCTTGTATTGCTCTTTATATTTCAGCTTAGTGTTGAAGATTTTAGTTGGCAAGATGAGGCAGGAGAAGGTGCATTTCCTAACTTGGAGAACATAAGCAGCGAATCTGATGGGCTGACATACTTGCCATTTGTTCACGCTCCACTTCGTGCATTCCACCATCATCTGCCACTGCAGGGACAGAATTGGTATAATGTGAAACTTGGACATAGTGATCTGCTCAGTGATGTAGCACTGAATGAAACATTACTGTTCTTGAATCTTGATGATGCGACGAGCGATGAGGACAGACCAGATCTTCTGAAACGACACGGTGAACTTTTTGTCCTGCCTTCTGATTTAGTTAATGAAGTCAGAATTTGTCATTTCTGCATGTACAGTTTTCTTGTCCTCAGCGGTAAGCTGTATATTTTCCTTTAATTCTGATATTTTGTTATCCCCAATGAATATTTTTTATGCACAATACAGTAATAGAATGAGCCCTGATTTGCAAGATTTGAGGTTCTCTCAGAAATGCTGCTGGGGATTGGAGTGTTGTGGGATGTGATACTGTGTCATTGGGTTCCCAACTTTTTTATGGATCATGGGCCTTCATCTTAGGTTCAAGCAGTGCTCAGGACAGACTGTACAGTGGCATTATGTAGTTGGATGCTAGAGTCTCTTAAATTTTAAATTAAAACTACACAAACTGAACTGTTACTTTCCCTGTTTCAGATGCTGTCATTTCCAAGGTGTATAGAAAGCTTGCAGAACACCACAGTGATGTATTGGCTGTCTACACGGCTCATCACTCCTCTTGGGTAAAGAATGGTTACCATGACTGTCTGTGTAATAACTTGCTTGAATTATTGTTATTATTAAAAGTAATATCAGTAATTGGTAATGAAAGTTAAGTTCCAATTTTTGTTTAATGTGATTGTATGTATGCAAAAAACTGTTTCATATTTAAGACTAGAATGCAAGTTTAATTTGCTTTAATGTTTGGAAAAGTGTGTTGCTGTTAACAGTTACACTCTTTAACTGATGATTTAGCACATGCACTAATACCATCTTGCATTGTTTTGTAAAAGTTGTTACTCTACATATCTCAGGAACCTAAAGTTGTGAATTTAGCATAACAAGTTTGCTAACTTGGCTTTCCTGGCCTGTTTTAGTTTATGGTTTTACAACATAAATTGAATTGCATTAGGCTAATTCAGGAGGCATAAACACTTTATTGTGACTACAAAGTAGTTTTAGACATTCTTGTTCTTATACACTTTATCTATTTCATAAATGCTGGAAATTCATTACATAATGGTGGCCAATCACCAGAGAAAACTTGATTGGACTTGGAAGTCTTTGTCTTATTATTTACACTATCATGAAACTTAATTCCAGATTGTGGATATCATATTGCCCTCTCTGGAAGGTACTGGATGTATGTCATCTGTTACACTGTGATGTGCAGTGCTGTGGTTGTTTGCTGTATGATAATAGATTGTGCTGTTACGCACTGTATATGTTTGAAAAAGTATTTGTTAGAAGTCCCCAGATGTTTAGTATTTTTGTATAATTACACATATCCAATCAACCAATCACACAATTAACTTCATGAAGCAGTGTCCTTGAGAAGCTGTCACATAGCTAGCCACATCTTCAAACCCTATTTCTTTGAAATTAACGTATATTCTCGAATATAATCCGCACCCGAATCTAATCCGCACCCAGTTTTTGGCGACTTCTTAAACGAAAAAAAAAGTTAGTTCGCGATTCTAATCCGCACCTTTCCTTCAACCACCCCTTGCCCACGGGGCGACTGATTGAATAATATTGGATGTTACCAATGCGTTAACCTTTAGCGGCCGGACTTATTTCTCAGCTTTGCCCTTTAAATCGAGATAAGTGGCCTACTTTACGGCACAAGCCCTGTGTGATCGGGTCTGCGGTCCCCGCGTTGGCCGTTTAAACTTTTGCGCTATCGTTAGAAGAACTTTAATATTATTTTATCTGGAAGAGATAAAATGGTGGAATTACTTCCATTTTGTAGAAAATGGAACACGCTTTTAGCAGAGCACTTTAGAAATTCAGCATGTATCCTTACTGCCTAAATAAACAAAATGCAATTTCATATTCTTGTGAATTTGAATTTTATGTCGTCATTTTTGTGTAAATAATATAATAAAATAATAGATTATTGTATTGTATTGTTCTTACGTTGTTTATTAATTACGTTAATTACGTTATTGTTATATTGTACAGCAGCTCAATCATTTTTCCAAAATCCAGCTCTAGACCGCGAATCTAATCCGCATTGATTTTTTAGCCCTCTAAAACTGTAAAAAAGGTGCGGATTAGATTCGAGAATATACGGTAGTTTTAATATTATCCTCCCATCTGTAATGTGAGAATCTTGTATCATGTTCCATTAAAACTGAAGTTACTCCCTAAAGAGTAAATTTAGACAGTATTTGCATACAGTCTTAAAGTGCACAGTTTGGGAATTAAATACAGTTTTAACAAGTGAATAAATGCCAATTATATGCCAGTATTTTTGTATTGGGGCAACACAGACTTTTTAGTATGGTTATTTGGTATTAACTGATACATAGTTAATTTTCCAGCAATCTGGTGAAGAGATGCTGACTCGAAGAGTACGCCGCTTGCTTGCAACTGACTTGGCTGCAGAGGATGAAAAAGGATATGCAAACAATAGAACACTCCTCTATGCACCAACCATTAGTGTAACCATAGGCCAGGACAGGTATTCCAATTATGTCTCTTAACCGTTGCAGGAAACTATGCTTAGGCCATGGAAAGCAGTCCCACGGTTGGGTTGATGGCCCTCAGGGGTTCTGTCTTTCTGTCTAATGTTGCATTCTCGCCGTCTCTGGCATAAACTGTGCAGTCCAAAGTGATGGTTACAAGTGAAGGTTATCACATGCTTACCTGTATCAACATTCATGTGTACAGAATGGCTAGATGGCTGAAAGTATGCTGGAGGGGGAAGGGTAACAGTTTGAGGTGGATTTGGAGGTGATCAATAAGTGTTACATCTGTCTGTGGCCTCAGTATAATGATGTTGAACCTTGCGTAGTATTTTGATGCAGATTCAGTTGTGGTTTGTGGATGTTAGTGGGTGTGTGACTGAGTTTGTCTGTGCTTTCTTATTGATATATGAAATATTACAGGATTAGTTAATAATTATGCTGATGTTTCTGTATATTCATACAGTCATATTCTGGAAAATGGAACTGCAGAAGGGGATGAAGACCTGATCATTCAGTTTGCTCCTGACATTACTGTGATGTGAGTATTTTTTATTTAAACTGAAGTGACACCATTTTGTTACAGTCTCTAGAATATTGCCTTGTAGCCTGCTGAAATTCACAGATATTAAGTGTTTGTGGGAGGTATTCACATCTAACTAGATAAACTTATGAAAAATAGAATAACACAGTGATGGTATTAAAAGAAACCATTGTGCACAGGACAGAAGATAACAGGTTGCAGTGGAATGAATGTAGAAGGAATGGGAGAGAGATTAAGACTGCTGCCTTGCAGGATGTGACACTATGGAGTCTGGTTGAAGCGTAGTAGAGGTGTACCACATTTCCAGGGGAACTTACTGCCTCTGTTATCAGGGTGGATGAATGGACACTCTTCTTCTGCACTCACTCATCTGCCCTGATGATGGAAGGAGCAAGTATTATGTTGTCACATGTCCCAAAAATCAATGTGTGTTAAATTATAAAGAAAAAAGCCTGGATAATGAGGGTATTCTGTGATTGTGAAATGGAGTGTGTTAGGAGAAGTTAAAGAAAGAAGGACTGCATATGTTGAAGTGCTACACAGATGGTGGAGAAACCTAAAGGCAAGAGTACAGAGGATGGTTGAAGGTTAAGAATAATGCTTGTGGGCAGACAGAGATGAGGGGAAGAAACACAAAGATGCTGTGCAGCTGTAGAATTTTCAGAAGTAAACACATTTGTACAGTTTATCAGAATTCAGCACCAGATGTCTTGTAATTCTTATATTGGCATTCTCTTTTGGTTGTCCTACTACAAAGCATGGTTTGCTTTCATATGTCATACTCTGTGTAATGATACCAGGATTCTGTGCATAGAGTTACATGTTTTACTGTAAGTGATACAGCTGGATAATTTTCGTAATAGGTAATATCAATGTTCACAGATTTGAATTTGAAAACATAAACAGTCCTGGTTACTGGAGTTTGCTTGGAGTGAATGTTACAATAGGAGGTACATCATACGACTTCAGGGATACGAAGGTTGGAGCACCGTTAGAGTTTTCTTACCATTGTAGCCAAGAAGTAATTTTTATGGATGGAAACAATAATAAATTTAACATTACGAGTGACTTCCAGGTACCGTATTCTATTTAACGATTTATTGGTATTTGAGTATGTGGGTCTGGAAACTACCTGTTATGTTAATTTACCTTACAGAACCCATGCCTGTGAAGTTCCAGGTATGGAGGGTGGGCCGAAACCTCCTTGACACTTTAACCATAAATTCCTTCTTGTCCATGGCTGGGGCATTTTTCTGTTTAAATGCCCATTTCTGCACCTCTTCTCATTATACATTGTATGTCACATTTTTTAAGCCCAGAAGTTCAAATATGTAATATGCGTTACTGCATTAGCAGATGGATGTGTAAGTGGACAAAGAGGCTATTCTTCCACTTTCTGGACCTTAGCATCCTGAATGGTTTTGTCATTCTCACTTCTTGTTATTCAGAGCTGTCACACCAACAGTTCAGATTTGCATTGCTCTGGAACCTAATACTAGAGGGGGCACAATGCCATGACCTCAGACCACATGACGGGGAATGATGCTTGGATAGTGTCCATATTTTGGCCTTCATTCAGAACAGGTTTCTTTACTATACTGTGAGGAATAAGAATTGCAGTAATTGTTAGTTGAACATAAATTACAAAATGTCTCCCAGAGCAAAACGTTTTATCATGGATAGTTTAACATCTGATTTTTGTTTTCAGATCCAGCCTTACATCGAAGAAAGAAGATTTGGGGCTGCATATGACTGTGTTTATTTTTTCACTGTTCCAATATGGTCAGGGCTGTTTGTGTGTGCAATTTTTTCCATCATCATGATTTTTGGTCTTGTAATGATAATGGATATAAAAACTATGGATAGGTTTGATGATCCGAAAGGAAAAACTATCACAATCAACACTTCAGAATGAAGAGCTGTACAGTGTATAGGAAAGTACCATATTTACCTGAATATGAGAAGTTTTTAATGTTAAACAAGTATTTTTATCTTTAGAGCTGAAATTGTTTTATAGAACCAGAACTTTAATACAGGGCAACAATTATCTTGTGTTACACAGTTCAGGACATACATAGAAATTACATCCTGCTTGTCTTTTACAAGTGATGTGAAGGTTTTTTTCTTCTTTGGATCCTACTGCATTAGGCCATGGGAAGAAGTCCCAAGGATGTAGGGCTGACTGTACTGGAGGCTCCCTCGTTTCTGTCTTCTGTTGGCCATTGGCAACATGTCAGCCTGCCCAAAGTGCTTGTTGCTTCATTTTCATGTGAATATCATTAGCAACATTCATTAGATGAGTGGAGGGAAATAGAGGGACATACATTAGGGGCGGAGGGGGACAGCTTGGAAGGGCAATACGGAGGGGAGTGGATCCATGGGACTACTTTCCAAGACCCGATTCTGATTATAGTGTTATTAACAGAGCAGTTGTCGACCTGCATAAAAGAAAATTTTTGTGTTAGGAATTCCATTAATTTAATCCAAAGTATTATGAAAATTACAACTGTGCAACAGATGTTTCAGAATTTTAAAACTTCACTGTAACAAGGAAAATTTTAGAACCCTAATGTACTAAACATTACAATGCATTCCAAGTTTGAGTAAAGGAAGATACACCATTTCTAGTGGTGGGCTGTAATTATTTTTTAATTGCTGTGGAATTAAATTGGGAAGCTGAGTCAACAAGAGAAGTGAACATGACATACAGAGAGCTGATTGTGATAAGCTGTAAGTTCTGTTTACATTCATGGGCAGACATTTGTGAACCGTGTGGTACAAACTGTATTAACATTGGCCTTTATTACGGAGAAATACAAAGATTTATTAATTCACAGGTTCTTAAGACTGGTTTTTAACCATTGTTTTGAGATTTCATTCTTACTACTCAGAATGGTCATATTGTAACCTCTGTGACAAGTATGTCCTTCCTCTTCTTTTTGTTGTTGTAGTACCTCCCTAGGTGGGTTACCAATATATAGCTCAATTTTCTTAAAGGAGGTTCTATCAGTAGTGCTCAAGAAGGCACTCGCTGGATCCACTCTACTGTAATAGCTGCCACCAACCGATTTATATTACCCAAGCAGAAATCGGTACCTGCTGCCTTTAAATTTTACTCTAGTTTATCCCTTGTGTCAAGTCATTTATTAGCGGTAGGTAAGAGTCTGCGTGCACTGTGCTCGTGGTCATACGACCCAAGTTGCTGGAGTAAGGGATTTACAAACATACAGGAAGTGGTACAGTTTAAATTTTGAAGTAAAATAATCTCTAATATTTACAAATATTAGTTTACAAATCTAGAAAATAAAATTGCCATGTCGAGGTTAAATTAACTGCTTGCCCTTTTTTTCTTGAATGAATTGTTCTACCGTGTTGCTAAATAAATTTAGAATTTCAAATTAGGTCACCAAAATGTTGTGTTCCAAAAATGCTCTGTTCCAGTAGGTATTTACCGAAAACAAATATAAATTCAACACAGCTCACTTACCTTGAAGGCTCAGCCATAGACCAAAGTTTTTGAAAATATCTTCAACAGGAGCTTTAAGTTGTCACAACTAAATTACTGAAACGCAAGTGAGGGCGTTTGCCTCCTCTGCATTCTTTATAGTGCGGTGAACTATAGCCAGTGTCCACTGCACCGCAGGTAATAACTCTGTGTGGCAATGGTAACGAAGGGAACCAAAACACAAACCAAGATACAAAAGAAATAAATGTAAAATTATTAGACGCTATTATTCATTCATTACACTACTATGGTGTGGATTTAAATGTATATTTTTTAGAATTGATATTTAATTTTCCCGTAGGTAAGCTTTTATGGTTGGTGCATTAGAGTGGAGATTCAGTCAGAAACAGAATTGAAATTGATGTCAATAGGGGCATCTAGGTTTAAGTTTTGTTCTGTGTAAAATTACAAAATTTGTTGAAACTGATAACTTTTTTGTAGCTCTCGCTCACCGAATTGCACATACAGATGAAAAAAAAATTGATAGCACAAATTGTTGAAGATGTAAACCAACTGTTTTATACAAAGAGGTTGTAATGTTCTTAGTGTTATAATTGTGTGGTTATTGTAACTTGGCGTTCAGCAATGTTACTGGAATGACACCAACACATTGTGTTGAAATAGGAATGTAACAGTTGTAAAATTATATGTGGACTTAATTATTCAATTTCAGGTAAATATGGTAGTTCAATGCTGTAGCAGTAGGTACTGAATTAAAATGAAACTGAGTCGTATCAATATTCCTGATCTATAAAAAAATCCAAAGAGGGAATGCTGTTACAATACAGTCCTCAAATATAAAATAATACAGTGTTATATAATGTGTGAAATGCTTATCTGTATGCGCTTCTTAAGCTAGAAATCCATATGCTCAAAACTTGTTACCATCAATGTGGATCTTGCTAATTACCAGCACATTATCACAATTGATATTTTAAAATGGTGGCTTTGAGATTCAGTAACCCCTTTGCCAACATGGGTTCAATTATGTGCAGTTGAAAATCATTATATGTATGGGAAACAATTTGCGAGGTGCTGAAAAATTTAAAAAGCATGCGGATATGCGTTGGTTGTCACTGCTGTTGCAGAAGCTGGCAGTATCAGCTATGCAAGCCCTGTGTAAATGTTTAATGTACAAAAATGTGTGTGTATTTTCAGCAATTTTGGTGGGGGGGGGCAGAGGGGGTTGTTGTCCATAAGCATCCGAATTCATGTAAGCCTATTTTTCCTGTGAAAATCTATGCAGCACAGTTTTGCCCATCACACTATTATTCCCCGAAGCATCAGTTGGATGGGCCGTCACTATACTTTTCATTATTCTAGTCACTCATTTTGAACTACAGTAGCCAAATACAGTATTGCAGTTTGCCAATGTCTGAAATTGCTTTAAAGTATTAAAACAAGGTGCAGTATGCGCAACATACAGGTATTAATTCTTGGTTAGTTAAGTGAGTGGTACCTCATTTCTGTAAACCTGATCGGTCACGTAAAGTTGCTAACAGGTTCCGTTTTATTTGATTGTGTGTAATGATAACTTGTTACTTCCAAGGAAACAGAAGATTTAAACAAGCAGTAAAATTAAGTGCCATATATAAGGGAAAAGCCCTGTTTTATAGCTAGTCAGTATAATAATTACAACATGGAATGTCACTTGACACTTGCCAACTCATGATAGATAGAACACATGCTTAAAATTTGCAAGAAATGTAAGGGAAACTTTTCCATGACAAGTTAGCTCTTTGTGAGGTCTGAGGTTCTTATGGCAAGGAACATCAAGATTACAGATGTTGGCAGTGTAATGTCTCATAATTTGGTAGAGGTGCTAGTTGTTTGGATGAATATGCTGTGTCCAGTTCGAAGATTCTGTAGATGGAGGCAGCAGGTGCCTCCAAATCATTAGTACATATATACCCATCTGTAGGATGTCATATCACACAAGACTATAATCTTGATGCACATTCAGTTTGTTTCACTGTCAGATTGCACTAAATAGGGTTAGTTGAATTAGTTTATAAACATGAGATTATAATGTGAGCTTTGAGGTTCTCAGAGCAGTGTTGCTGAGGATTCACGTGTTCTGGGATTTGACGCCGTGTTATTGGCCAAGTGGTTCCCGAAATTTTGAAGGAACAAGGTGCCTTTATCTTTAAGGATGAGGCGGTTCTTCCTGGACCGCTTGACCCTGAAGACAAACACACCACTCGCCCAACGATACAGTGTCACATGCCAGAAGACCTGAATCCTCGTGGGATTATCAGTTCTGAATTTTATAACTCCCAGCAAGTCCTCAGGGTGTGTCCAACCTGGTCCCTGTCTCCATTAAGTCTCTGTTCCAGTGTTGTAAATTTAGGAACTTTTTAATGCTGTACAGATGTGTCCTTCCTTAGAGCTTGTAAAACATTTCTTAATGTATGTACATTACATTACATGTGAAGGGGTTTGCCTTTCTTCAGAACTTTGCATGTAATAGGAATGACTTAATTTGCCTGTATATACAGTAATATGTTATTTATAATATTGTTGCAGAATTACAGTAATTGTATTGGACATTCACAGCATAATGTTGACAGCTGTATGTTGTAGGACATATGATAATTTATGCAACTTTTTAAGTGTATGATTTTAGTCCATACCATTCACAGTCAACACATTCTCGCACTGTACTGTATTTTGTGTTGCAAGACCATGTACCTTGTCTTGCACATAGCACACCACTGTTTAGTCATGTACTGAATTAGACTGTTTATTACATTGCTTGTTATGTTGTGATGTTATGCAAATGTGACAGATATGATTTTGTAAAAAGCATTAATGATACTGTCTGTTCAGAAAAAATGGCTCTTCTCACAGCACTTCCATTCTTAAAATGGCTTTGCCATATCTAATTCAGATTCATTGCTAAATGAGTAAATAAGTTATATGAAACAAGTGTATCATTATAGAATAAATAAACACTATAACATGTTATTCCTTGTGCCATGTGGCATAATGTTTTTGTACTGAACAGTATAACTTCTCCACTTATCCGAGAATTGCAGCCTAACATCCCATCCTTTTTATTGTGTGTTGATGCATTCAGTAGCAGTATAATGTAGAAGGTAATCATACTTTAGTTCAATGCAGTGCTGGCAGTCTTAAACTGTACAAGTATTCACTGCGTGCATTATGTGCAGCTTTGCCAATTTACACCACAGTATGCGTCATTAAGATGTTACACCACAAGTCCTCTTGCTCTGTTTTGTGCTGTATAGTACGAAGTAGGTGCTTTGTAAGTTACCGTGTGACGTAACGCTGTCTTATTGCCTTAACTCTTTATCACACCATTTAAAGTTGTTGAATCGTGACGTTATCAGACCACTGAAGTCTCCCAAGGGGGCACCTGCTTTTACTGTGTTCAGCTGTGTTACGTATGGGAAAGCGTTAAGCAAGTGGCTGTTGGATTTTATCATTCAGAAGGATCTTAGTAACTGTAATGCCACAATTTGTAAGATATATGTGTGTATATAAGTAAATTTTAATTTCAATTATTGTAATAGTGGATGTGTATACGTTGAAATGTTCAAATTTGATAGGTGATAAGAGAAGGATGAACTGTGACTGGTTGTACTGCTGCATGTTCACTAAGCAGTGACTCTTCCATAATCATTCACTGCAGTGTTTGTAATAGATCACTGACCCACATTAGCCAGGCAATTGAGACATCATGCATAATGTAATAAAGGCTATACAATAAGGTACTACATTTCTCCAACAAAATTAAGATTTCTTGCATGTGTGTTCAGTTTTTTTGTCTCAAATCAGTGTCAACTTTCTATAACTTCCTATCCACCACAAAAGGTATTCCATGCTCTGAGGTTCAAATTAGACATTTCCCAAACTTATGGATGTAAATTTGTATGTATTTTGTTAAAATACAGTATTCATGGAAATTTGCTGTGTATCTGGAACTGGTCAAAGGCCGTGAACTATGAATATCCTGTTTGTACTCAGATTGTCTGTAGACCGTAATTTTGGGTAGACAAAGTAGTGCAATATACATAGTTCAGAATCTGTATCTGTAAACTGCACACATCTGGAAGCATTTGATACCCACATTATTTTAACCGCCTAATTTAGCTAGCTCAACATAGTGACTGGGCTGTGGGCTCTACAACCAAGGAACTGGGGTTAGGTCTTGGCAGGGGCAAGACATTTTTCTGTTCTTCACAATGTCCAGCCTTCTGTGGAATTGGTACCTGGGGATATTCTCCCGGGGAAAGGTGGCCAGAGTATAATGCTGTGGCCACTAAAGTTATTCTAGTGCAGAAGTTCAGAGTGTGTGGAGTTCCACTCTCCCATGTCATCATGGCAAAGTGCTTCATTAAGCACAGGGATAATTTTCCCTTTTAAATTAATGCATTAAAGGATTTCATGTTCCTGCAAATGCAAATGAATATAAAAGCATACCATTCCTTCTGTTCATGTTTCAGAAACTGATAATATCCATGAATGATCATTCCCATAGGATGCTTAATAAAAAAGAAGAAATATATGTTGACATTTTCTGAATCACGTTCAAGTAAACATGAATTTGTGACTTATGTAGAACTAACCTGTGAGAGTAAAGCACTCTAGTAAAATGAAGTAAAATGGCAGGTGGAATCATAAAGATATGTTGTTAAATTTTTTGTTCCTATATGCATGAAATAGATAGTCAAATGTGTTAGTACATTTTTACGTTATTCCAGTGAAAATATGTTGTTCTGGCCATTGTTCACATTTGCATAACATCTTGAGCATGACTGTATTGTACAAGCTCTTGACTCTGGAAACCCAAAATTGTGTGAACCTAGATTAATTCATATGTTGTGTCTAATCACTGTGAAATGTTTGCGCTGAATATGCAAACTGATTGCCTGTTGGTTATATAATTGTGTACCTGATTGTTTGCAGTATTTGTCTGTTATATTTATAGGAATGTTGCACAGTCACTTAATACTGTAAGCATTTAAGGGCATATGAATGCTTTCTGTAGCTTAGGACCTTGGTTCCAACACGTACTTCAGTGTACTTAATTCACCTGTATGAATTCTGCATTTATTCATCAAGAACACTTTTATACCATACTTGATACACACTGGATGTATACCATGTACCACAATGAGTTAAAATCATATTTTAGCATCTCAAAATATGTTGTTTTATAAAGTCAAAAAAGAATGTTGTATGTGGGAATAACAGTTTTGATTTCCAAAATCATTAAAAACTGCCATCACCACCTTTTTCGTTGTTTCTTCATAAATTTTCTATCTTGTAAATTATTATATATGCTGTTGGAAAATAATATTTAGCACAGTTACTTGGTTACTGTTGCAAGAAATATTACACAGTCCATTAAGGACTTGTAGTAAGTGTATCTAATTGAAATCCATATTTAATTGTGGTGGTAGGTTTGATTTATTTCTGTATGGTTTTGGACACTCCTTGCAATTTGTGTACATATTTGTAATCTTCTTTATGGCAGTAATATGGCAAGAGGGTGTTCTTATTTTTACACCTGTGCATATGTGTGTATTATATTAAAGTAGTGAAAGGCCAGTATTTTATTCACCTTTAATTACTAAATACTTCCTTAAACTACAGAGTTCTTACATTATGACAGTGACAATAAAATCTCTCTGAAAGGAGTACAAAGGACTATGGCTCACCAAATGGAAAGTATGAATTATTGAGTAGGTGGTCTGGTGGCATCCAGACTGAAGGGTGTAAGTTTTCTGTGTCACATAGGTTCAGGTAACATTGACTATAGAATATAATGCAAATTTATGTAAAGGAATTGGCTGAAATCATGATCTAGCATTAATGTGATACAACAGATGTGATGGTAAATGAGTTTAAACATAATGTGTGTATTAGATGTTGAACTATAATTATACAAAATGTAGTGTAGTAAATGTATATGAATAGAATGAAAATGTATTAATGTCTTTATATTGGAAATTCTAAAGGGAATCTGATTTCTTAGCAGGAGAACTGAGTATGAATTTAAAGATTTGAAATGGAAATTGTCTCTGCATTGTAGTAACATATGCCTGGACATAACATTACCTCATAATCACAAACTCCTCGTGTATCCTGCTGTGAGATTTTTTTATATATTTACTGTCCCTTTGTTGCAGCATTTCTTTCTCGTTTTATTTTTCAGGTGTCATCCTCTTTTCAAAGAATGTAACTGTCTTTACTCACATATGATTTAGAACTTGAAATAAATATAAGATGAGCTGCTTCTAACCAGCAGACTGTTCTTGCATATGAAGTGAAGCTAATTGACTGTGTTCACAATGAATCTGAAACCATGTTCTGACTTGCGCATGTGCTGGTTGGTATGTGGCCTGTAATTGGGTCTGTCGTCTTTAAAACCACATTTTCTGGTTCAAGAGGGATTGAAATGAAGACAACACAAAATTATTCAGTTGCTTTGAATGAGTGAAGGGTTGTGGAATGCATTGCAATTATCTCACTCTGTGTTGATGTTCTTACGTAATCTCTGTTCTCAAACTACTATGTGTTTTTGGTCTACTCATTCTAAATGATTTATGATTGCATTGTATATTAAATAGCTTTTATAGTTGTATTGTGTCATATACAGTGTCTGTAAAAAAGACCCTATCACTATACTGTATTTACGTTTATAATTGTGTCAAGTGGAGCCAGTTCACATGCACACACCTTTACCCAAGAGATGGAAAAGTTTGTATATAGTGTCAGCATTTAATATTTATTCATTGCTTTGATACTAATGAAACATAAGGGGCAGAAGGGCGAAGTTTATGTTGCGTGTACTTTGTGGGTAGCATAATTCTGTAGTTGTCATCGAAAAGCGTGTGTCGGTGAATAGGAAATACATAAGTGTAGGCTGTTGGTAACTGAAATACACAGAAATTGTGAAGGTTGGATAGTAGTTTGTTTCCTTGCCGACTGATCTAGTGTAGTGCTAGTTCGTATGGTAGGCTCCGTTGGTAGAGGGATGGTAGTATCACAGTTTATCTAGCATGTTAGTACCATGGATTAGAGTGGTTAGTACTGTCTACCGCGGAGAGATGGTAATACGGTGGCAGCTGTGATCAATGCGTGGTAGTTGATGACAGTAAGCTGTGGTCAACGACAATTGCGATGACGAGCAGGTTTTGCCACTAGTCGCGGATAAAAGTTGTTTTGTGATTCATGTGGCGTGGTGTTATACGTATAGTTTGAGTTTGTAGTTCGTACAATATATTTGCGTTGAAATGTCTGGAAATAAGAAAGATTCGAAAACAGAAGTTTCAAATACCACAAAGAAGAATGAAGAAGAAGAAAATGCGGAACTGGTAAGGATAACTGTTGTCATTTTTCCAGTTGAAATGTTTACCGTTCTTCGAAACGAAGGTTAAATTAAGAAGGTTTGTATTCCGCCATTATCACGAAATAAATTCTGCGTATACTTACGTACACGATTGTTTAAATGTACTTGTTTTTATTTTCAGTCTGAGGAAGATAAGCAACTTCAAGAAGAGCTAAACATGTTGGTTGAGAGGCTACAGGTAAGCATCAAGTTCGCAATGTTCCATAGAGGTCGCCAGCACATTTAGTATAGAATATGTGCTTTAATAATGATGTAAGAGAAGCTGGGTCAACATTATTGTTTGGTACCTGACAAGTAAAGTTAATTCGCAACGTAACCTAATGAAACCATAAGAGAAAGTGCAGATATACCCGGTTGTGAAGTAGGATGAACATTTCTTGTAGCTGAAGTAAGACTTATGGAGTAAACGTTGTATTTGCAATCAGTATTTTTTATGCTATACTAGATATTTCTATAAAGTTATGCTTAATGAAGACATCACACCACTGGCATCCCTTTAGTCATGCATTCAGCACCATGAAACTGGCCATGCATTAGGGATGTGTGCAGTCTTGACTAAGTCGTCAAAAGCAGATGGGTTGAAGGAGGGCAGTAGTAGTTGTGCAGGTAATCCTTTTAATAAGAATTGTATGTTTGTAGGAAAATGATGAGAAGCTGTACTTGCCAGCACTTGAGAGCCTGAGGAGCCAAATTCGAGCCTCTACCACTTCAATGACTAGTGTTCCGAAACCCTTGAAGTTCATGCGACTTCATTTTGATACAATGAAGCAGATATATACCAAGATACAAGATCCAAAAACCAAGGAATTTTGCGCTGATGTTGTGTCTGTTCTTGCCATGACTATGAGTGATAATCGTGATTGCCTGAAGTACAGGCTGCTAGGGTCACTGTGTGAAATTGGAGACTGGGGCCATGAGTATGTTAGGTAAGACTGTATTGTGCTTGGTTAGTTTAACTTATCAGATTACCTGCTCTTTAACTGATAAACTCTTGGGCTCTGTGTGTGTGTGTGGTGATAATATATACCATAATTTCAGACAGTTCTTATTGTAAGATTGTGATCCTGTTGGATATGTTTGTTTGCTTATAGTTTACTTTAAACTCTGCCCATGTCTCAGACTATATGGATTGACAGGTGGAGATTGATGAAGACCCCAGAAACCTGAGCCAGGTTAGATGGTGTCCAATTCAAGGTTCAAACTGGCATCTCCAAAATAGATGTCAGAAGTTTACTGTGAAAAGATTCCTGGAGTTTTGCACAACTGTAAATCTGTATGGTTTCAGATGAAACAGTTTTGTGGCTGTGTATGTAGGATACGTTGATACTGGTTTCCTGGAATAACTGTTTTACAGATTCTCATTGATGTGCTTCTGAGTGCACTCCAATATCATGTAATGTTTGTTCCAAATGAACAAATAGTGTTCGCTGTAGCTTTTTCTTTAACAAGGAATGTATATGAAATTTGTTGATCAGTCATTATGTTGAGCTGGGAGGAACTGAAGCACCAGGGAAGCAAATTCTAAATATTCTGTGACATTTTATATAGGCTTTCTTCCTTACATAGGTTTGTACAGTAAAACCCCTATGTATTATGCTGCACTGCATATTCACTAACAAAAACAACAATTTATGCCACAACAAAAAGCCTCTGAGTTGCGTGGTTCTTAAAATCGTGAAGCACAAACACGCCATATGTACAGTAACTGGATTGTGAGTAAGCATTGTGTGACACATTACAGCCGAACGTGCGATGATAAGACTGGCCGCACGTGTGTCATGCTGCACCTAATCAGGTTGCTGAGTGTGTGGGTTTGGATTTAAAATCGATTGCCCGTGTAAATGGTTTGTTCTGACATTTGAGAGAAACTTTCTGCCTCCATCTTCAGGATGACAATTTGGTTTAAGTGGGTGTTATTTAAAACTGTATGTTAATGTGAATTTTTTTGTAGGCACCTAGCAGGTGAGATTGCAGGTGAATGGACAGATATGAGTGGAGATGATGAAGAATTACGAGCCAAGTTGGTGGGATTGGCTTCTCAGATTGTTCCTTACCATATGGCACATAATGCAGAAGCAGAGGCATGTGATCTTCTCATGGAAATAGAGCGTTTAGATTTGTTAGAGCAGTATGTGGATGAGAGTGCATATCCGAGGGTGTGCCTGTATCTTACAAGGCAAGTCATGATTTTCAAACTTTTTATTTTTTTTTAATTTGACGTATTAGCTTTATTGTGGAAAATTAAATTATTGTGGAATGTGACCCCATGTCATTGGGCAAGCAGTTGCTGAAGGTTTGAAGGATGGTATTGCCCTCATCTTTAGGGTCAAGCAGTCCATGAAGTAGGCCTATCATTCTTCTTGGACTGCTTGCTCCTGAAGATGAAGGCACTGTGATCCTTTGAAATGTTGGGAACTACCAACCTCACACAATGTCACATCCCAAAAGACCTGAATCCTCAGCAACACTGCTGTGAGAATCTCAAATCTCGCACAGCACTGTTGTGATTAATTAGGCTGTAGTGCCTTGCTTCATTGTTTCCAATTACTGTTCACAGTCATTTCATTCGGCACTGTTAAGTAACATACACAGGTATAAAGGGACAGGTGACGCACGGCAGACATTCTTCAGTGATGAAACTATATTACGCAATTGTGTGTTCCTTTTTAAATATTTTAAACTGATTTGCTTTTCTATTTTAGCTGTGTACCTTATGTGCCAGATCCTGAGAACACAACACTGCTCCAAGCATCCCTGCGTCTTTTCAAACGTTTTAATCAATATCCACAGGCCTTGAGAGTCGCAATGCAACTGAATGATATGCATTTGATTGAAGAGATCTTTACATCATGCAATGACCTGTAAGTTATTGAAACTTGTGTGTGTCCATTAGCACTGAATTATATTGTGGGGTGCACAACATATTTGAAAGAATTTTGGCTGTGCCATAGCTCAAGGATTTAGTCGGCAACCTGTCACCATGATGGCCTTGGTTCAGTCACAGGGTTGGGGTTTGTGGGGGATGGAATGGTAACTGGCACAAGTCTTTCTTCAAGCGCTGGTTTTTCCCTGCCAGTTCCACCATTGCTTCATACTCATCTTTCATCAGGGACTGGTGCTGTAGATATCTTTGAGTCTGCAGTACAAAGTCTTAACCCATTTATACAAGTAAAAGTGTTCTGCAAGAAAATGATGGGAGCTGTACAGTTTATGTGAATATTGTAATACCCACAATCCATTTGTGCATTGATACAAAATGTGTAAGTAAAGAGCACTTACTAGAGGAAGCTAAGTACTGACCTTTGTAGAATGAGTCATTTGGCATATTCTGAGTGAAAGAATTTTGCAGACAGGCTATCATCCAGCTTCTTTATATGTTCCTTAAGCTTGCATCTGTGGTTTTGTTTCAGCTTTTGAAGGGGCTTGGGTACTCCACTTTCCACTGAAGCCATACCCTCAATATCAGACAAGTCCTACCGAGGGTGGTCTGTCTGAGTGTCATCGTGAAGCCTCAATAATGAGGAGGCCCTGGCCCACTAGGGGCTATTGCACCATGGGGGGGGGGGGGAACTGTAACTACATTTGTATTTATACAGGGTCTGTTTTATTGTCTCCCTGAGCACAGAAGCTTTATCACATAGCCTGCATCTGTGACGACATCCCATGACAGCTACAATGTTCAAGGCAACGATATACATGAGATGTTCTATATTTGTGTTTATATTTGATAATTGCATGTTCTATATGCTGGGTTTATTGTTATTACTATGAAGAATCTGTTACATGTACAAGGTAGCAACACACACCATCTTCCAACAGGAGAAAGAACTATTTGCTCAAAGTGCTTTCAGAAAAGAAAAAAAATCGTTCACTTTAGCAAAGCATAGTCTTAAATGCCCAGACTCCTGGATGTTAGTTGGGCACCTCACCTGATAATAACTAAACTTGTTCACAGGAGTGTGAGTGTTAACAAACACAAAGAAGGTGAGCAAAATACAAAACAAATTGTGCAAGTTCAAACTGACTGCACAAAGCAAAGCGTGATGGCTGATTTGATTCCTGCTTGTAGGTTTTATAAACATGTTATAAATTGACTGTTGCAGGTCAATGCAGAAGCAGCTAGCTTTTATGTTGGGCAGGCAGCAGATTTTCCTTGAGTTGAATGAGAATATGGTCGAGTATGATGACCTTGTTGAAATTATGTCAAATGCCCATTTAAACAATCACTTTTTAAATCTTGCTCGTGAGGTAAGCTGTAATTTACAAATGATTTTATTTGCATACCATTCTGTTGAGGTCATTTGCTCTGTGTTTTTGGTTGTGGTTACATTTCTGGTTTGGTTGAGTTATTGAGTTTCAGTTTATTCTGGTTTGATTGATTTTATTGAGTGTGTGCCACATGGCCACATTCATCCAAACATTAAGTGGTGATTTTACTCTAAACAGTTTTCAGTTTCATCACGGTATTTGGATGTATGGGGGCTGGTCAGACAGTAATGACACTACTAACACTGTTCTGTATCTGAGGACTCATAAGACTTCAACATCTCCATTTTGAAGCAATGCCTCTACATTTTTGTAGCACTCCACCCCACTTCCCAGAAGTGCAGTAAGCCATTTTATGGCATTTTGTGTAGGGTTGCTTTGGTGGCTTGCATCAGTCTCTGTAACATCATCTGCATTTCTTTACCACTTTTTCTGAGATTTACATGAAATTCTGTTGCACACCTCTGCCTTAAAATGGTCTCTCCTGCCACTGAATTATGTGTCCTGTCATATATCTTGTATAGACTGAACCTTAGCAGTAGAACAGTGCTGTTGGTAGCAGTGACTTGCGACATTTAGGCCACAGCATAACATGCATTTCCTCAATATACCGTATATTCTCGAATCTAATCCGCACCCGAATCTAATCCGCACCAGTTTTTGGCGACTTCTTAAACGAAAAAAAGTTAGTTCGCGATTCTAATCCGCACCTTTCCTTCAACCACCCCTTGCCCACGGGGCGACTGATTGAATAATATTGGATGTTACCAATGCGTTAAAATCCGACGCTACGCCTGTGGCCGATGAGTCATACCGATAGAGGTGGGGCCTTTCTCAACAGACGTGCGCAATCTCGTCTGAAGCCAGCTGATCTTTAGTTGTTGAAACGTGGGAGGTGCTTGTTCCAATTTGTCGTGTACCGTAGTTATGGAAGAGGGACACCTGAAATCTAAACGACTCTCATATACGGCAAAGTTCAAACGTGAAGTTATTCGGTGCGCAGAGGAGAATGGAAACCGCAAAGCCGCTGCAATTTTTGGAGTTGATGAAAGCAACGTTCGATGACATTGTATGGGAGGACGATGTTGAAGATGAAGATGATAGTGACTGGGTGGAGAGCACGGTTAACGATTCAGTTATGAGTGATGACGGCGAGTCTGATGAATAATAAATTATAATAATAAATAATAAAATAATAGATTATTGTATTGTATTGTTCTTACGTTGTTTATTAATTACGTTAATTACGTTATTGTTATATTGTACAGCAGCTCAATCATTTTTCCAAAATCCAGCTCTAGACCGCGAATCTAATCCGCACGCGAATCTAATCCGCATCTGATTTTTTAGCCCTCTAAAACTGTAAAAAAGTTGCGGATTAGATTCGAGAATATGCGGTAGATTATTGCAGTCTTGCTGAATTGCCACTCTCATTAATTTTCAAATGCCCCTCATATAGTGAAATTCTGTAACATTATTAGAGATTAATGGCATCAGGAATTTTTGTATTTTAGCTGGATATCATGGAACCCAAAACCCCAGAAGATGTATACAAATCACATCTGGAGAACTCACGACCTCCATTTGGAGGAGGCCAAGTTGATTCTGCACGCCAGAACCTTGCAGCTAGCTTTGTAAATGGATTTGTGAATGCTGCATTTGGTCACGACAAACTGTTAATGGAAGATGGAAACAAGTGGCTGTACAAAAATAAGGAACACGGTAATAACTGCACGATGATGAGCCCTAGTTTTTTTAATTAAACCCACCTAACTATGTAACTATGATGCAGTATTATTTGCAGTATGAAGCATCATGTTGCAGTCCTAGCACTTGTACCTTGTAGTTTGGAGGTCCCAAGTTTAGATTGTGGCTCTGGGACTGGCTGTCATGGCTTGGGTTTTGTGCTTTTCCTCATTCCCTCCAGACAAATCCCAGGATAGTACCTAAACTTAGGCAATGACGGCTTCCTTCCACATGCTTTCCATTTCCTTATTCACTGATTCTACTGTGTGACATCACATAGTCCGAGCTACTGACAGCATCATTAAATAAGTCATAAATGAGTGTTCTTATACATCCAGGTAGTATTATTTTCCTCTATCATTTACACAGTATAAAAGAAAGGATATTAATCTCGTAAGAATTCAGGCTTTCTCTGTGATGTAGCCGAGTTCTTTGATCTTCTAGTACGTTGTGCAGCGTCAGTCATTGACGTTGCGCAAGGTCTTAGAAGACTGAATAATTGATATTAATCTTCTTGCTGCCAAGTGCCTGCGTGAAAGAACCCTTCCATGATTGCCAAGCTATACAGACCAGGGTTGAGTTTGTGAACATTCCATTTCTCCCTAAAGCCAGCCTCAAAAATCAGTGTCACAGACAGTCGCCTGTGGGCAGCATGGACATATTATTGCAAAACCATTGGGATGATCATGCAGACTGCATCAGCTGACAAATTTCCTGCTAATATTGCAAGCCAATGTAATTGGTGCATGGAATTATAAGGGTTCATAGCCTTTGACATAAAGAGGACAGTTTTTATGCTGGTGCAACCGTTTATGCTGTTCTAGTTATTTGTTATGTTGTAAACATTGGAGGTATGTGTAATATCTGTGTGGTGATATGCAGTCGAACCCAGTTACGACGGTATCAGTTTATGTGACACCTGATCTAATAGCGTCAGATATTCTGTGGCAGCAATTTTTCATTCACTGTCTCAATTATATATTACACTCCCTTGTTATAACAGCACTGTTTAATAACTACACAAATTATTCAATACCTTTCATGGGGTTATAATGAGTTTGACTGTACTTTGTATAATTAGCACAAATAGAGTATCCTTTTTTGCTAAAATTAATATGTGTGTATGGAAAGAAATATAAAACTGAGTGTTGTATTCAACCACATTATGAAGGGGGTTTTCAACATGCAGCACAAGAGCAAACATTCTCCTGCCTTTAAGAAAGGTGCATTTATTCCACTGAAATTGAGCTGCCTCTAATGATAGTGTTCGATATTTTTTGAGGTAATATCACGGCAAAATTTGCCATAATTTTTCCCTCTTTTTTCATTCAGAAATAAATACAGTAGAGTGTGGATTATCTGAACATCAATCATCCGAACCACCACTGGTAAGAAAAAAGTTACCATGTACTGTACTTTCCAGTTACTGGCTACTATACTGAAATATTACTAAGCCGGTTTGGTATAAATTGGTTATTCTCATGCATGTTTGATTGTCCGAACAATTTGATTAACCAAACTTACTCGGTCCCAGTTAGTTCGGATAACCGACGCTGTACTGTATCTATATCATTTATCCTGAAATATTCTCCATTTAGCTTGCAGAAGCAGGGCTTTGATGTATGTACAAAAAGAGCTTGCCAAGTAGTTTGTAATGTCACATACTAATTAATTTCCAGGAATGCTCAGTGCAACAGCCTCTTTGGGTCTGGTCTTGCTGTGGGATGTTGACGGTGGTTTAACGCCTATTGATAAGTACCTTTATTCAGCAGAAGATTACATAAAGGTCAGTTTTTGCTTGTTTCTGCATTAAATTTTAATATATTGGAGAAAATGTACTTTGAATTATGCAGTGAGGTACAGTACATAGCAGTGGTGTCTTGTCTGACAGTGAGGTACATTACATAGCAGTGGTGTCTTGTCTGACACTGGTTGTTTAGCTTTATCATCAAGGAAGTTGGGGTAAAATCTCCCAGTTTCATGTTCTTGGTGACTAAATTTAAACTTGGGGGGGTGGGGGGGAGGTGGCAAGGTGATTACCACTGATTGCTTGGTAATAGATTTTAAGTATGCTGTTGTAGTGGGATTACTTCCATAAAGCACCTGCTGTCATTTTGCGTCACAACCTTCATCTTGAGTTTTGCCATCTGACGAGACAAGTGCATATTACACGTGACAAAATGAGTAAATAGTAGTACTTATTCCAGCGACAACAGCTCCTCAGATTCATAGCGCTATAACCTGTCAGTATGCTCCTCCTCACATAATTGTAGCTGCTATGTAAGCTGAAACAGAATCACATTGCTTTGCGCTCTTGATTCTCATGATACCAGCCCAGGCTCACTGATGTAACACTAGGGACTTTATGGAAGTAATCCCATTATACGGCACAATTGGCAGCTGGGTTTTAGATCAGGTATAACAGTCTGTGGTCCAGGAACAGGGAATTTTAAATCTTGTACTGCAGGCCTGTTGATTATAATTTAAATGGGGGAATAATGTAATTTGTACCAACAGTCGTACTTGGCTAGCTGAAGCATGCACATATGCCAGTACAGTAATAGAGCACATGGGCAGTAAATGTTAAGACAGGAGACTGAGTAACTGAGCACGGCAAGAACTAACTTGTTCCAGGGTATTGTGGTGGAGACTGAGAAATATGTGTACCCAGTTGTATGTGTTGAAGTTTGTAATATGGGATTACTGCTTACAGTCTGGGGCTCTGCTAGCATGTGGTATAGTAAACTGTGGAGTGAGAAACGAGTGTGATCCAGCCCTTGCATTGCTGTCAGACTATGTTTTGCACAGTAGCAACGTGATGCGCATTGGTGCCATTGTGGGTTAGTAACGTTTGTCGTTATTTCTTTCTTTTCTATGCTGCTTCCCATTGTTTACATAAGTGTGTAGATTTGTAGTAAAATAAAATAGCTTGAAGGAGTGGACATTAAGCAACCTTGAATCATATGTTCTTCAGTCTGTTGCTTTGATCTATAGGAGGTTGGTATCCATCTACCAGCCACATGGTGTAGTAACCTTGAAGACCACTGTATGAATCTTCACTGCTCTGAAAACTTCAAAATGTGGATCTTCTCTTGTCTTCATTATGTGTAACTGACCAATAAAAATTAATAAATTTTATGGCATTTAATTTTAATCTTATAATCATGTTCAGCTGTGTATTTAGATTTAAATCATTATGACTGGAGGAAGGAGGTGTGTAAGTTACCAAGAATTTTTGTTATTAATATCTCAGTTATCGATGTTGCAAGGTTTGCAGGTGTACGTTTTATTCAGCACTTTTAGCCCTTATAAAGATTTATAACATGTTGTAGGCCTTGGTTTGGCATATGCTGGATCTAATCGAGAAGCAGTTCTGAGTCTTCTGACACCAGTATTTAGTGATCCGAAGTCCAGTATGGAGGTAGTGGGCATGGCAGGCTTGGCATGTGGTATGATTGCTGTGGGCTCATGCAATCCCGATGTGACTGCCACCATTGTACAGACATTGATGGAGAAGTCTGAGACAGAACTTCATGATACGTACGCCAGGTTCTTGCCTCTAGGATTGGGGTTGTGCCATCTGGGTGAGTTAACCTTTACCAGCAGTGCATGCGTGCCATGTTGTAGTTTTTCAGGCTGATACCATTGCCCCGCAGTCAGAATATGGCCACCAGTACTGCAGTACTAGAAGGTCCTAAATGTTCTGTTCTCAGGTATTAAAAGCTTATACAGGGCCCTTACTTTATCTGACAACTGTTTTTCTGTCAGTTCCTGTCATGTATGTGGGCAGTTGGCTGAGTGGGTCGTAGTGATACGATAAAGTAATCTATAAAATGTTGCAGCCAATATTTGTTGGATAAAATAATGACCCTATATAAGAAACAGTAATGGCAGATTGGTATTTGAAAATGTTCTGCTTATTCTCTGAAACGTTGCTAAAGTTAATGCCAACATCTTCTTTACATCAGGAGACATGGTATCCTTAGTTATTAAAGTTGTGGGTTTGGTCAGTGTTTTCATTATTGATTGGCAGTTTGCACCAGGCACTATTTTTTGATGTGATACATATACTGTACTTACAAAGTGAAACATTACACATTTGCAGGGAGGCAGGAAGCTGTAGAGGCTATAATTGCAGCTCTTGAAGTCATACCTGAACCATTCAAGTCCATGTCAATGACGCTGGTTGAGGTGTGTGCATATGCAGGCACTGGAAACGTTCTAAAAATTCAGAATTTGCTGCACATTTGCAGCGAACACTATGAGCCTGCTGAGAAGGTTAGTTTAGAATGTTGTTGCACTAGGAGTAACTCTGCTCTTTGGGCATTTCCATAGAATAGTTGTACATCAGCTTTCTTGCACATGTGTGACAACAGATAATAGTGCATGATCCTGCTTGGTGTCCCTATTGTCATCTCTGAGCCAGTAGCTGTCACAGGATGTCCCAGCAGCTACAGGCTTTCAGTGGAGTAAACCTGACAGGCTCAGGGATATAATAAAATGGATACCCTGTAGCTTATTATTTTGTCATTTATTCAGCAGTGCTGAATGTCAGTGGTAGATAAATGAAAGTGAATGTTGAGCATTTATAGAATCGTAATTCACAGCGTAGATCTGAAGTACGCAGAGGAAAACATGTCTCAAAACCACTTTGTTTGCTGTAAATCCCATATAGACTATTGTGGACTGTTTGGTGAGAAGTCGGTGTGTTAGTGCCCGAATGATGTCACAGCCTGTTATTCTATTTGTTTACAACTTTATGTATATCCACTGACTAACTCCGTGGGGCATGTTCCCTCTTAGAAAGCTAGTAGTTGCTCAGCTGGTCAAGAAATTCCCCAGTTTTGTGGAATCTGAAGTTTCTTTTCTGTGCTCACAACAGCCTGCCTTTTGTACATGTCCTGAGTCAGATGAATCCAGTCCATACCCTCCCCTCTTATTTAAGAGCTGTGTAGTATTTATCCTCACGTCTATGCCCAGATCTTAAAATTGTTTTCTTTATATTTTCCCATGAAAACCCTGTATGCATTTTTCTTTTATTCCATGCATAACCACATACCCTGCATGAACAATATAAATTGTTAGGTTGCTCATTTTGCAGTTGTCTCCAGTCTCATATTACATCCACCCTCTTAGGTCAGAATTTCAAGAATAAACATTTTTTTAAGTGTTTTATGACAGTTACTTTGCTATGTAGGAGGACAAAAAGGAAGATAAAAAGGAAAAGAAAGAAGAAAAGAAAGACGAGAAAGACCTTTCTTCGCGGCAAGCCATCGCAGTACTGGGCATTGCTCTTATTGCAATGGGTGAAGAAATAGGTTCTGAAATGGCATTTAGAACTTTTGGTCATTTGGTGAGTAGACTGTGTGGTAGACTGATTGATTGTCAGTAGTACTTGTAGAACTTATGTGAAACTGAAGAAAATGTAGATAGCAGATTGTTTGAAGCCATAGCTAACAGTAATATCATTTGTACTGAATGTACCATGTGTTACGTTATGTGATGAAATTGTATCTTTTCAGTTACGGTACTGTGAACCAGTTATAAGGAGGTCTGTGCCACTTGCACTTGGTCTCATATCCGTGTCCAATCCAAAACTCAGTATTTTGGACACACTAAGCAAGTTTTCGCATGATAGTGACTCTGAGGTTGCTCATAATTCAATATTTGCAATGGGTCTTGTGGGAGCGGGAACCAACAATGCAAGGTACTGTTTTTCTCTGATCTTTCCAAAATCAAAATTAAACTTTAAAAGCCCCATTCACAATGTTTATGCCTAATCTGGCAATGAATCAGTGAATTGTCATGTTATGTTTGGGATATTGTGATTCCACAATGTAATAGAATATTTTCATTTTTTATTGTGAGTCATGGATTATTTAAAACACAGTTCTCAGTATTTTCTTTTAAGTTTTCAGTAATTTTTTACAGTTGACTGAGTGAAGTTGTGGGGGAGCAAACAGATGTGCCCAACAGAAAGTCTGTGGGATATCCCCAGAAGTGATGCATTGGGACTCTTTGTATTACATAACAGTGCTGACTGACTCAGTAGTTAAGTCATTTTGATAATTTTCTTTCTTAATCTTATATTTTGTTGTGAGAAAACGCTGAAGGTTATAATAGTGAATGGGAGTTAATTGCATCAAATGATGATTTATGTTAAAGTATGTCAAATTATTCTTAATTGCAGTGAGTTCCTCCTATGAAGTTTTCCAAGGGACCAAACAATGTTAACATCTTAAGCTTGAAAACATTGTAAAAGGCATTTGTTGAAAAACTTTGGGTCCATTTCGTCTGTATAGTCTGCTTGTTTCTGCTAGCCTTTTGTGGGATGTAAATACACTGAAACAACATGTTTCTGTTGACAGATGTATTAATAACTATTAGAAGTATGTATGTATTCTTTTGAAACCCTGAGTTTCAGGATGTTCACATCAGACGAAGTTTGACACTTTAAAAGATACATGGTCTTAAGCAGGAAATTTATTACTTGGGAACATTAAAATGATATAAAATACATTGTCAGTATGGGGATATTTTTGGGTTAAAGTTGTATCATTTTAGGCAGGAATCCATTTAAAATGTGATTTTTGTAACTAGAAACCATGGCATATCTAAGGATATTAAGAGGGGAACGTGTCAGATTCAAGACTTTTGTGATGTGGTCGTCTGTATAAAAATATTGATAGATTTGTTGTGTCAGGTGCACAAATCTGCATCTATCTGAAGTGTATCTTTTGTAGGTTAGCTGCTATGCTCCGTCAGTTGGCACAGTTTCATGCAAAGGATCCTAACAACCTGTTTATGGTACGAATAGCACAGGGACTCACACACCTGGGCAAAGGTACACTCACACTCTGTCCATATCACAGTGATCGTCAGCTTCTGAGTCCAGTTGCATTGGCAGGTCTTCTCTCAACTCTTATAGGATTCCTGGATGTCAAGAACAGTAAGTATTTTGTACACAGAGGCAGAAGTGCATTAACCACTGCAATACAATGTATGGTTCCACCACACTGGAAGATTGAGTTGGGGTTAGCAGTATGAATGTGAGAAGGGCTATCTTTTCTTCTAACAAAATATGTCTAAAAATTGAAGTAGTGAAACAGTTGGTATCATTTGTGTGTAACCTGTATGCCACTGAGCCTGTAATGTTAGGGCACCTGCTATATGGCGTTCTTGCTGCACCCATATTGTTATAGATGTGATCTTTAAAAGCACGTACACACATACACATATCCCAAGTTAGCATTTTGAATGTATCTCTGTTTGCTGGTTATATACTTTTCGGGTATAAGGAAAATGATGAACTTCAAATCAGAACTTTCTCCTTTGTATGCCACCCACAGAAGAACTTAGACACTACTGCACACAGCACTGGGGATACCGCCTCTCCATTACGCATTGCTTTACCTCGGCCATTACAGTTGCTGTAACACTGATGTCTGCAAGTATTCATAAATTGTCTTAAAAATATAATGCAAGCGCAAGTATGTCTAATATGCTTTGTGCTAGATTGATCTTGATTTTGATACTTAAGGAAAATTGCAAAAATAGGTCAGCACAAGGGGCACAGTTTTATAGTAATTAGTCAGCAGTCAGAGGGTTAATCAGAGGCATACAATATCACCCCATGACCATTGTGCATCCCCTCCAGCAGTCCTGCACCTCCAACAGAAGACTGTGCTTTACCTAGCAGGTATTCATGATGATCACCTATTGTTAGGAAATAATTTCCCAGATAAAAAAGTCTTTCATTCATCTAGCACGTGGCAGTCACACAGCATATGCAAGCTGTTTCATCTTTGAAGATTCAAGTCTTCTGGTATGTGATGCTATGTTGTTGGCTGTGTCATTCCTTATGTTTTTAAGGAGCATCCTGCTTTCATCTTCAGGGTCAGCAGTCTCTCTTCTTGGACTGCTTGACTGTGAAGATGAGGGTATTATGATCCATCAAATTGTAAGGAACTACACACCCAGTGACACAGTTACATCCCAGAAGAATCTTCAGCAGCACTGCTGTGAGAAACTTAGATTTGTTTCTTGTCGACTGCATTTGGAATTTTTGATTCTGGTTTGTAGTGGTGCCAACAGCTGCCCAGTGGGCACATTTCAGTTGCTCAGGAGATATGACAGGTTTCTTGGCTGGGCACAGGATGTTCTGTATGCACTGCCAACAGTAATGGCTGTAATAACAGGGGTGTGATTATTTGCAGTCATACTGGGAAGGTCACATTACTTGCTGTTCACACTTGCTGCTGCCATGCAGCCTCGAATGTTGGTGACATTTGATGAGGAGCTGAACCCTCTGCCTGTTCCTGTGAGAGTAGGCTTGGTAAGTTTCACAAACTGTTACCTTGCTCAACAAATTTCAGTCAGCTACAGTAGAATTCCTTTAATCTGGCACTCCAGATTGTTAGGCACCTGAGGAAAGTAGTCCCCGATTGGAAGTTCTGCTGTCTGTAACTTCCGGTGCGCATGCTGATTCCATGACTTTATCCTGGGTTATTTTTACGTTATCGAGCTATGATATTTTCAAAAGATCCAACTTTAAGTAAACAAGGTACTGCTGGTAAGAGGAAACCTGTAAGTTTAACAGTTCTTCAGAAACTTGAAATAACTAGGAGGCTTGAAAGTAACAAAAGCCAAAGAGATTTTATGGTGTCATACAACATTGGATAATCAACTGTCTGTGAGATAAAGAAACGTAAGGACCAAGTGGATGTGTGATGGGCCTTTTCAGATGACAGCATTCAGAGAGCCTGAATGATCAGAATTGGATAAGATGCTGTATAAGTGGTTTACAGCAAAGTTTTACAAAGGAAAACTCATGACTGAGCCTGTGGTAATTGAAAAAACTGAGTCTCTTTATGATGAAATTAAAGTAGCTGACAAATGCACATTCTCTGGGGGCATTAACAAAAAATTTCCTGTAAGAACTTAAGTCAGTGTAGGTACTGCCTCATGATCTGGAGTATTTGATAATCCTGTCCGGTCATGTGGGTGCTGGATTAAAGGAATTCTACTGTGCTAACATATTTCTCTGTTTTTTGAGTTCAGTTTCACATAATGTATTTGAATTTTACCTGAAATCCATTATGTATAGCAAATAATAAGATTGTGAGTCAGTTTTAAACATTTGAAATTCATCTACATAGTTAAAGTAGTGGGAAGAAAACACTAGATGCTGAACTTCAGGTGCTTGGTGTGGATGATTTTGTTCTTTCCAGGCTGTTGATGTTGTTGGACAAGCTGGAAAACCGAAAACAATCACAGGATTCCAGACCCACACGACTCCTGTTCTGCTTGCTTTTGGTGAAAGGGCAGAGCTAGCTGCCGAAGAGTATGTGCCTCTCACACCTATCATGGAGGGGTTTGTGATTCTTAGGAAGAACCCAGATTTCAGCCCCTAGAAACTCATTTCCTGTTTAAATTCTGAGGAAGAGTGTAAGAAAGAACATTTGTGAGAGAAGAGCTCAATTTTTTCATATTTATTTCAGTATACAATTAACCCTTAGCCAGCTACAATCAAAACATTTAGTGTTTTGTGCTGTCAAACTACTTTTTTTCAGGTAGTTACATTTCATGCAGCATGAATGTAATTTGTGTGCATTGCTGTACAAAAATCACAATATCAAAAACATTAAATTATTTTGCTGTGGGAATTTTACGGCATATCAGTGGGATATCATTTTACATGTCATAGTTTTTATTAATCTCTCACTTTGCACTTGATTATCCCTTTCTTGGTTGTAATTTCAGAAGCAGCCAAAATGGCACAACAGAAGATTGTACTCTTCTTTCATGTATGCCATGAATCTCATGGCCCGATTGGGGTTTGCTTTATTATCCATGCTGTCAGCACAAGGTTTTACATGTCTTTGATTTTTTTGAAGGCTGCAAGATGTTGCTGGGTAAGCCTGTATTGCATGGCAGACTTCAGTACTTCCCTTCAGTAGGTTTATTCTGTTCTGAAGCTACTTTTTCCCATGTGATACATGTGCAGGTTTGTTGGCTTTGTGCAGAGAGTAAAACTACATTATTGCTACATACTGAACAAATGGATAACATATTTACATTACTTATTAGATATCTGCCTACTTTTGTAATATTCTTCCTTTTTTGATATGCCAAACTGACACATCTATGTTTCATGTGTTTTTTACAGTAGATTTTCGACACACCCATTCCTGATTCTGGGGTTACTATTCAGTGGCCAAAATCAGTATAAGAGAAACATCTTTCATTTGAGGTTCTCGCAGTGATGATGCCGAAGGTTCACATCTGGGATGTGATGCTGTATTTTTGGATAAGTAGTTGTTATGTTTTGAAAGATCATAGTGCCTTCATCTTCAGGGTCAAGCAGCCCAAGTAGAAAGCTGCTTGTCCCTGAGCATGAAGGCACTGTCTTACCTAGAAGCATTGAGAACTGTTCGTCCAGTGACAGTGTCATGTCTTGGAAAATCAAAACCTCCGTAATATTCTTATGACAGTTTTCTTCCCGTAGGCATATAGCATTCCTGAATTCTCTTCACCGTTGTTCTGTTCCAGCTGAAGCTCTTCTACAATTTTATGTTTGCTCTTTAAGAAACATCTTTATCATAGCTCTTATCCCTGTGCATATTTATCATATTTTTTGTTTGAATGAACATTTTCTGACAGGATAACATAAAAAAGTACTCGTACATCAAAGAGTACGTGCACTGTCTGATGTATAACAGTATTAGATGAAATACAGCTAAACCTAGGCATTGTACACTTGTGTGCAACTGCTATTTCACATACTTGTAAATCCTGGGTCCTTTACTTTGTACTGCATGCACTGTGTGTGTAAAATTTATATTGCCTAGTTTGATGCTGTTGGGATTTTCCTTCCAATTGAAACATCTTGACAAGCACACTGTTCCTTGTAATCCTAATCTAAGTATGTATAACCCATTTTTAAATACTCTTCAAAGGATGCAACAGAGCCTGTTACCTTCGTTTGTATGCACATGATGTGACGAAGATCGCGGTACAGTATGTGCCATACATGGTCGCAGTGCGGCTTGCGAATTGTGTATGGCACACTCACGTCACTGGTGCAGCTTGCGTAAGTTGCCTGTAAGAAAATAATATTCAGGTAGTTTACATGCACATGAGGCTGACCGTGAATGGCGTTTTAAAAGACTTCATAAAGAAAGGAGACTCATAACTAACTAACTCTAACTTACTGTAGTTGAACTGACCGAGTTATGTCACTATTATCATCTATGTATGGCATTTTATCCAACATTGCTTCTCTTGAGGTTAACCCCACATGTACACAAAGTTGTTGCTGATCACCAATGTGGCTGTTGATGTAACAGATTGCCTACTGATTACATATTCTGCGGAATTTGTCAAATTCTTGATAAAAAATGGGAATACAGTGGGGCAATGCATCAGATATTTATAGACTTAAAGAAAGTGTGTGATTCATTTAGGAGGGAGGTTTTGTGTAATATTCTCACTGAATTTGGTATACCCATGAAACTAATTAGGTTAATAATAATCAGTTTAAATGAAACCTATAGTAAAATCTGGATAGGCCAATACTTGTCTGATACTTTCCTATTCAGAATGGTCTGAAATGAGATGCTTTATTGCCGTTGCTTTCCAACTTTGCTTTATTGTGCTGTATGTCATATGGCAGACTGTGTAACCCAATGAGCCACCAGGCCTTCTGCAAATGCCTGTGTCCAGGAAGGGCAGGTGGCCATCTCTTTCAGCCTTCATGGTGAACTGGATGTTCTGGTGGACACGATTCAGATCAGTTTTACTGTGGTCTAACTTTTCACCAGAGTGCCTTAGACCTGCTGGCCCAACACTGAAGAGGATATCATGAAACTTGTGTGATGTCCTTACTGCTTTGTACTTCAGCTTTGGCGGCCAGTTCTACAAGCAGACCTATGGAGTGGCAATGGCATCACCACTTTCTTCCATGATCACCAACTTCAACATGGTGGACTTCGAGGAGAAAGCACTAGATAGGCAATCCTTTGGCTCCTCTGCTATGTAGTTGAGACTTTTGTGATCTGGCTTCATGGACAAGAGAAGGTGGAAGAGTTCTTACACCACCTGAATTGTGTCCACAAGAACATCCAATTGACCATAGAAAGTGAAAGAGGCAGCCATCTTCCCTTCCTAGACAAAGGTGTTTGCAGGAGACCCGTTGGATCACTGGGTTACTTGGTTTACTGAAAACGCACTCAGACAAGTCTGTACTCGCACCACCACCCTTCCAGCAAGTAGGCTGTCTTCTCCACCCTCGTACACAGGGGCAAACTTCTGCATGACTCTGAGGGTCTTCAGGAATTAATCAAATTCCACAAGGTCACCTTCAGAGAAAATGGAGGAGCTGACCTCAGTATCTGGCCTTCAACCATGTCAGCAGAATGCTGGCAAGACACATCACTTATGTTGGCCTACCATCTAGGAGACCTCCAGAGACTTCCAGTTTCCTCATCTGTATGAGGGAAGATGGGGGACTCGAGATTCTGAGTGCGTACAGCATTCCCTGTGCCTGTGGCCAGGTTTACATCGGACATGACGTCCTGCTGAGATGAGATCTGATTTGTATCAGAACACATTTTTGGTATTTGATTCTCATTGCTTCTAAGACTAGAATCGGGACAAGTGTTTGAGGAAGCTGTTTTCCTTATGCATGGCATGCACTTCATCACAACCAGGTGCATATGGTGGCAAGTGCTTAAAATACTAGACCAGCGCTGTGAGACCTTTGTCACCAAGTCACTGGAGGTGAGGCCAGTCATTGGCATGGTGTGTGAAGTCACATTTTAAAATTGTATAGCACTTTGTCAGAGCTGAATGGCTTTGCAGAAGACTGAATCAAAATCGTGGAGGAGGTGGAGCAGGTAAGAATAGAACATTTGTAATTATCCTTGACAAAAAGGCATTGGTATCAGAAGTATTTTTATCTTGATGTGTATTTTGCATAATATCAGCTATAAGGTTGTGACATATTAATAAATGTTCTGAGTTAGAAATGCATGCCTGTAAGTGACTGAGTACATAAGAAACTGGCATAGACACATAGCAGCACATTGCCCTGTGTTGCATTTCTGGTGGTTGTAGTGGTAGCAATACATTAACTGGCATAGATACAGAGCAGTGCATTGCCCTATGTTGCATTTCTGGTGCTTGTGATGGTAGCAATAAATTAGAAACTGGCATAGATACATAGCAATTTCAAACCTCATACATTTCAGTGACAGTCTGCAGTATGTAAAATCGTCTGTTTATTGAAAACGAACGTTACAGTTGTATAAAGGTTGTGTGACAGCATTCACATAGTACTAATAAATGTGTCACTACAAAGAACTAAAAGTTTATGAAACCACAGTACATTCTGCTACATGTTTCTATAGGTATGTTACTTGGAAGCATGCACATTAACAACATTAAGAACTAAATGGAATAAAATGGGCCCTTCATTTGTTTATCACATAATGATAATGGTCCGTCATTCTAGCAAATAAATTAGTTGCAACAGGATCTTCATGTTAATAACCAAAAATAAGCTGAATGCTTCACACGTATTTGTTAGGATAGTTTCACTGTGAGTCTATGCAGAAAGCACTGTTTGTGCTCCATTCTGCAATGCTGGTGACATGAAGTGCCTGACTGTTGGTTCTTCCACGTAGGACCACAATGACAACTTTTCAGTCCAGTAGTGGCCATTACATTTTCAAGGAAATGTACCATTGATTGCACATATCATTATATTTGAATACAGTTATCCCCCCTCCAAAACAGACCACATTGAACTGTGGTACACCTCTGTGGTGTGGCGAGTATCATATGTAAGTATTGTTGAACTACTTAAATTTATGGTCATTGATGTCTGTCTCCAAATGTTGACTTCACTCATAGTATCAAGGATAGTTACAAGTACGTCATACATCTCTTCAGCTGGAAGCATATTTTTGTCCTTGTTTTTCAAAGTCTGGAGATCGGCAATATGTTGCTCTTTTGGGATACGTCTTGGACCTGGCAAGTTAGAGAGAAATTATCTCTGATGCTGTTCCTGTCATCTTTGCTCGAAGACTTGCCACATTGTCTTCTATCCGTACCAGAAGTTTGATTCTCTGTAAGGAGCAGCAAGACAGGGTTAAGTGTTAGTCCATATGTTCATTTTTGTAGGAAAATGAAGACTGCAGGAAATTAACGTGTTTCTTTCTGGTACATTAAGAAATGCTACAGGTAGTTCCACACTCTATTAATTGCCATGGACAAAATATTTGCTACAGTTTTGGATATGTGTCAGTACCCCAGACTAAAAAAGTGGTGAGCCCAAACATGAGATTTGAGAGTTTCTGTTTGAAATAATTTTCAGTGGGCCATATTTTGGTGTTTTCAATACACTGTCATGTTTTCAGTAATATCTGCAGAAACTTTGTCATGTGTTACAAAGCCAAATTCCATATCCTCTGTTGACCAACTGAAATACCATACTCAGAACTGTGAACACTAAATCTTCCTTAAAAATCCCCTTTTTGTTGGATGCTGTCTTATAGCAGTTTAATCCCCTTTACACATTCTCAGTATATTTTTGCAACATTTTAATGTAATTCCCTCATCTATTTCCCAGTAATGTTGTTCAGTAAAGGTCTCCAGCCAAAATTTTGTGTGCCATGTCTGTTTTTTTTATACGCCTCCAGTTACGCAGGGTAGCCTTGAATGTTTTGAGTGATCAGTTGCAGACAGTTTTCAGGTTAGTGGGCTGGGAGTGAAGCAGTGTTTTGTTATGGAACGTATCACTTGCACCCTGCATTAACGCTGAACTTTTCTAAGGCAGAAAATTGCATGCTAATACATTCTCTGTATCCCATTTTTGGTGGATTCACCATATTTGTTATTGTATTAGTATTAAATGTTCAGTGTAAATGTAATGTGTGTTAGATATGAGCTGTTTGTGACAGTGAAAATTTAGTGTTAGCTAGTTGTAGTTAGGTAGAAGTGCATTTCTGCCCTGAAGACAAGGCAGTAGGTTCATTTGAAATGTTGAGAACTTACCAGATAACACAGTGCGATAAGCCAGAAGACCATATTCTAAATAATTTAGATTGTACAAAGCTAAGTATTCTCACATTTTGCATATTTGTTGTTATGTGTCATCTGTTCCATTGTTGTCCAAACCTTTTGAAATTTGAAAAATATTGCCAGAAACTGACTCAAAAATGAAAATCTGCAACTCTGAAAAGACAAGAGGTGAGGGTTGTTCCTACATGGTGCAGAATTTACCAGAAAGAATATAAAAAGTATTCAGTCATGCGATTATTACTGTTAGCTCTTTTCAGACGGTACAGGTATAATATGCTTATAGCTTCCCTTTCTTGCATTACACAATATCAAAAAAAAACTTCAGTTTATTAGAGTACAAGATGGAATGATTCTGTAACCAGGGCTCTTGAACGAACACAGAAGCGTGGTGATGTCTAGGTTTTATGTTGAAAGTATGTTGTTTATTTTTTGTGGAATTGTTCAGTGATGGCTTCAGACAGGAAATGGAATTTAGCACGTTAGTAGAGAATTGCTTTTGAGCTAGTAACTCAAATGAAATATGCTGCAGCCATGGGAATGCCTCGCAGCTCAGGCTTTCACCAAAACTAAAACTAAAGGATCATTGTAAAGCACATATTATTGTCACTTATTCTGTGGCGTCATTTGTTTGTCACTTCCCCCACTGCTCAATCATGCATGTGGGTATTTGGCTGAGTGGGCTATGTTAATATGATGAGCAAACCAGTAAACAATATCTGTCAGATACAATGAGGATCCTGCACATTAAACATAGAGAAAAGAAACGTGCATAGATTTATGTAAGACGCACTGTTCTTGTGTCTCCAGGTGTCTTCATCCAGAGGTAGACCATGTACCCTGGGATGCACAGCATGGAAGAAAGTGCTGTAAGCCACCCAAGAACATGACTCCACCATGGGTACTCATAGTCCAGGTACTTTATTGGAGTCCACTGCACAATGTTGAAGAAAAATACTCCCTGCAATAACAGAGTTGGTGTCTTAACATGTAACTATTCGTAGTATGATGGCAGTTTTTCTTGGGGTGTAACACCACGTAGTTTCACACGTAAGTTCCTGCGCAACACTGATGCCTGTCTACCAAACTACACAGCATCACATCAAAGGAGACTGTAGTGGGAACCTTAAATCGTATAATAATTACTGTGTTCCATGCAGATGTTTTTGTGGTGTCAAATGAGATTAGATTAAGTTTGTTGATTTGTAGATTATTTTGTGACACATCAACTGTGAAACTTACAGCTTTGGATACAATTAAAAAATTTGTCATGGTGGACCATCATTTTCAAACACTGTCTTATTTATTAAAGAATAGGTATGCTGAAAAGTTGGAAATACAGTATTGCCTTCAGTGTGTTGAAGCATCTCCATAGGAACTGAGTAACTGGAAAATGAATGTCAAGTATGTGAACATACCACACAGATGAGTGGCGTCGTGATGGTCCAACACACCTTCCAGAACATGAATGGATAGTAGCCAATCATGTCTTTGATGCCATCATAGAAGCGATTTACTCCGAATGCCCATGAAATAGCAATGCATTCAAAGAAGATCAAGAACAACAGGCAGAAGCCACTGACAGCATATGAATCGAGGATTTGGAACACATACATTCCACCCTAGAACATGGTAAGATGATATACTTTAGGCAATGTTTCTGGACCATTTTCTATTGAAAGTTTGTTTTTAACCTCATGCCATTTTATATACGAGCACCACAGTTTCACAGTTTAATAATGTTTTAAATATTTACAGTTTTCAAGTACAAACCTCTGATATGCAGGAGAGACCAACAATGTATGATAAGACACACACAAGCGCTATGAAAAGTTCTTTGCGTCGTCGCAGAAGGTGAGGCCACTCATCGACCATGGCAGTGATAAAACCTTCCATGGTGCAGAACTGTGAGCAAAGATGATATTGGGCTTATTAGGTGTTCAGTAGGCAAGAACGCAAGTGTTAGGAGGAAGTAGTTGTATTACATTCCTACGGATGGTATGTGGGCTGGTGATGAGACAGACTTTTACTGTTTAGCAGTTAGTGTAAGGGACACTCAGACTGAAGAAAGTACAGCAGATCACAGCATTAGCAGCAGCTAAGGATGGGATGACTAAATCTGTATATTCTATATACATTTAGTTGGAGTGAATGTATCATAAAATGGTCCCTAAATTTGTGAGTTCTTATGATTTGTGTCTGCTGCATATAAGAAATTATGTGTCAGGAAAATTAAGAAATTGGTAGATGGAGTGATGAGTTGCTGATGAGAGTTAAGGTTGGGTCCAACCAGATGGGTTATCCTAAAGGCAAGAAATGTTACAGATGATCATTCAAACGATCAATTTGAATTTAAATTCAAACATTTTGCAACTTTGTTGACCAACATAGAATTTGTCAGTGCAAATTTTGACTGCCAGAAGTTCATATAGTAGGTAACAACTGTTGTCACTGTACATTGAAATGTAAAAGATGAAAAATGGAAGTAACAACTAAGATGATGGTGGTGGTGGTGATGATGATGATGACAAAGACTATTGTGATATGATTTAATTTTGTGCTGACTACGTAACCGTTGTTTTCACTTGTATAATCTGGTGTTTTGCAAGGGCAACTTCAACGTTTGTAACTCTAGCCAGTGGGCAGGGTAGCTCGTCATTAAAGCCTTACATTTAGTATCAGTAACACTCCCTGAACTGCTGGTATTTTGTATGGGATGTTGGCTTATTGTTTCAAAATTGAAATCAAAATCAAAACTGTTCCTGGTAACTTAAAAGAATCTATGGACCTTAGGATTTCTATTAGAGCAGTGAAAGTCTATGGAAATGAGAAATTTGAACCCAGCAAAGTTGGTGTAGTGTTTTGGCTTCAGGCTTGATGATCAAGGAACCTCGGTTCATTTCCCAGTGAGGGCAAGATGCTTTTATTTTTTACCAAACACCTGGATCTGTTCTGGGGCCCACCCAGCCTCTTTTTGAACTGGTAATGGGGGCACTTTCCTCGGATAAAATGACCGCGGGTCTGAAGTTGGTCACTCACATGCATCTAATGCTTGAAGTTGTACCTCCAATCCACTGTACGCCGTGGTGGTGAGGTGCTTTAATTAAGCACAGGAACAGCTTAGCTTTTACTTCTAATGTGCAAGGGACCTTGCTACTAAGTGTCCAGTATTTAAATGTACCTGACTGTCCAGTCCGATGCACAGTAGCATAAGAAAGAACAGACATGACCACACGGGTGCACCAGGTAGCTGCAACACGGCAGATGGGTATGCTAAGAATGCCAGTCCTGGACCTGCAGGAAGTGAACCATCAATGTGACATTTTGGCTTTGACCAAATTTTTCGTGTTAATTAACATATAAATATACCAAAGATACGAAATGAAAGTAATGAATCTACAGGATGTAGTGCATATGTGAAATATTTTTTTGCATGTTCTTGGCTGCTTAGTTGGATTTTGGAGCCAATACAGGCATGATGGTGAGTAGTCCATGAAGATACTTTTTTCTGTATTTAACAGCATGTATTTGTATGTGTATATATTTATTTATATTTATATTTATTGGGCAGTTCAGTATATGTGAGGAATAAATTGTAGGACTATGTAATCTAATTTCAATAAAGGTACTTCTAATTATGATGATGATGTTGATGGTATTACTAAAATAATTTGTCCACCACTGTTTCTGTTATGTTTGTAACACTGATAATTTTCATCATCTATTTTGTTGTATATGTGTATGATACTTTCCTTGTATTAACAGATTGATGGCATCTGAGAAGATGGTGTTGAACAGAACATTTGGACTTGAAAATGAAGTATGTCATTTTTGTTTCTGTGGTGCTACAGCCCAAATCGGGCCTAGGCCACCTCAATTTTGAGGTTTCTAGATCACACACACTTAGACACACAACAAACACAAAAGATGAATATCTATGCCCTCAGTGGGATTCGAACCCATGATCCATCAAGGGGCTGCATTTTCTTATCTGTGAGGTGGCAGTAGAGACTACAGAGCATATGTTATAGTATCGTCAGTGATCCTGTGTATGGCCTGCAGTGTGAAGCAGGAAAATGACAAATAGAAGGAAACAGGAAGGTTATGTTCTTATACATGTTAGACAATGGTAAGATAAGCAGGAAGGTCTTACCAGAAGCAGCTACCTCCGCTACTGGTTTCTGCTGCTCATGTGCCATGAAGCCCACAACAGAAAATATGACAAAGCCAGCAAATATGCTGGTGCTGGAGTTGACAGAACATACGATTAAAGCATCCCTGAAACCAGAACACATCCACTGTTAATAACATATGCTACAAACTTTCTTGATCACACACTTTTCAAACCAATAAAATGAACACTTCTTATTTATTGTATAAAATAACTTCTTTTTACAATAAAATCAGTCCGACATGTTCAAATTCTCTATGGAACCATCATCAGGGATGTATATCTTGAGTTACACAAAATTATAAAACAGCAAGTAATGGCATATATTAAAGGTTTAAGATGTAAAATGTGGATTTTTTCAGTTGTTATTTGTAGGTCCACTGAAAGTTAAAGTTAAAAATTAAGTTAAAAATTGATGAAATATTCTGCCTTAACAGTTCTCTTATATGTCTATACAAAAATTTTATATATGTTTTATCTAATTTTAACTTCATTTTTAACTTTAACTTTCAGTGGACCTACAAATAACAATTGAAAAATTCCACATTTTACATCTTAAACCTTTAATATATGCCATTACTTGCTGTTTTATAATTCTGTGTAACTCAAGATATACATCCCTGTTGATGGTTCCATAGAGAACTGAAACGTGTCAGACTGATTTTATTGTAAAAAGAAGTTATTTTATATAATAAATAAGAAGTGTGCATTTTGTTGGTTTGAAAAATGTATGATCAAATGAAAGTGCATGGTATGAACAATGTAAAACTTTCTTGACTACATGATCTTGAATTACAGACAGCATTTTTAAATAAACTACCGGTGCACAATACATGCCACATGCGTTCATAGACACACAAAGAAAGCAGAAGAGAAAGATTTATTATTGTACTTTGGTGACAGAGCCCATGTCAGTTTTTATGACTCGTGTTTTGTTCGTTTTTGCATTCTGATGTGAATGTTGAGTCTGAGGTGTGTAGCAAGTTTAAGCTGAAGTTGTTGCTTTGATTAATTAACCATTAGATGGAAATCAGTGGTTAGCTTCAAGTCCATGCATGTAGTTTGGTGCAGCACTGAGAATATGGCATACATAATTGTGAATTTGGAATTGGTATTTAAACTAGCACATTCTGATAATTATTATTGATAGGCCTGATCAATACTGCAGCAATTGACATTTTGTGATGGTTTACTCTGTGATTTGTATGTGTATACTGCAGTGTATATACATTAACATTCCATTAATCAGACACCCACGGAACCAGACAGGTGCCAGATTACCAAATATTATGGATTATCAGACAGTACCTACACTTCTTACAGGTAATTTTTTTGTTGCTGCTCCTATATTTGGGCTGTACAACTAATCAGAGGAGTATTTCACTTGGATATCTCCTTCAGCTGCTGGTTCAGGGTCATCAGGGTCCCCTTCTGTGTCTTTTGGAGTCTTCATAGCTGAAGAAGGTGATGGAGTAGGAGACAAGGGGTCAGGAGATAGCACAACAGTTGATATACAGACACTCTTGGAGGCCTTTTGGAACATGTCCCTGAGATCTGACTCTTACATTGATGAAGCTTTTTTCTGGTAAAAGTGTTGAGGACTGCTTTCCTCAAGTGCCAGATTACCAGATGCTGGATTAAAAGAATTTTACTCTATTGTAATATGTATACTCACGAATACCCAGGATGGCACTGGAATAGCAACCAAAAGGCAAACGCAACATAGGTTGACCAAAAACAAGATGGAGAGACCAAGAGCATTTTCAAGATTGAGTTGTCACAGGACAGGATCCAGATGTCCATCTGTTTACGTTCATGATGATGATGATGTAATATGTATAAGAAATTTTTACAATATGAAGTGTATATAGCTTGTTGATTTTACTTCTACTAAGCAACTATTCAAACACAGCTCTGTGCCTTGCAGTGTGAGAAAATGTTTTGGTGTGGCCTTGTTACTGAACTGCAAACGCAATTCAAACTCGAGTGTAATTCAGTTGGCATCATCATCATATCACTAATTCTCCTTCCAGAGCGGTCTCTGCCAGTTCACTCTGCATGTGTTGCAAATATGTCTGTTCGTGTCTTAATCTACAAAATATCTGAGGCTCACTGTCAGTCTTAATGTACTTCTTTTTGAGTATGGGTGCTTTTTTCGCTTACTTGTGCACTGTCATTAACTTGCATACAAATATGTAACGTGTATATTTTGTAACGTGACAGTTGATAGCAGAATTCATGCTGGTACACACAGCATTTCACAGGATGCTGTATTTGATAGGAAACTTTGTACAAAACATAATTAATCAGACAGTCCTTGTCTTATTTTTGACACTTTTAATCCCGAATTGTTTTAAATTATACTTAAAATTTTTCCATCTTTCAGAAAACAATGCATCTCCACTAAAAATGAAAATCAACCCTCTAAAACCTAGTTTTTGTTGCGTGTACCACATGCTTGTACATTTAACAAATCTGCATTTTCCTTATGTAGGGTGTTTATGTGTTTCTTATGATTGCCACAGGAAACAGGTATTACTTGTCTAAACTGCATCCACAAATTTTTCTGTATAATGAAGATGAACTTCATGATTGAAATGGTTAAATATTGTTTTGGAAAATAATCACTGTTTGTATTCTGCAAATAATATGAAATCCATAAATGTATTAATTGGAAAATTGCAAATTTTCTTATTGCTTAGTCAGGTGGTGTAAGTTGTGACCATAGTGCATAAAAGGGTTAAGGATTATGATTATCCCTTTAAGAGTGTCAAAATGTATGATAATGGCACTTACTTGTACACGTTGTTGGTGAATTTGTTGTAGCTTCCCAGAGCTACAAGTGTTCCCAGCCCGAGACCATAGGAGAAAAATATTTGGGTCACAGCATCAATCCACACCTGTAAAAACAAATTATACTGATGCTTTTGAAGACATTTATGGCCATTGTTCTGGAATTTGTGTAGTTCCGACATCTGCTCCAAATTTTGGATGAGTGTTTGACAACTCGAGAAATTAATATTTGTTATTACTCAGAAATTATAGCTCACTGCATGGAGAAGAGTAAATCATGAAAAGCTAAAGGTCGCTCATCTAGTTAAGAAACTCCCTTTATTTTTTGTGCCCCAAGTTTCACAAAGTGCTCACAATTGTGTGAAAGAATAAATAATTGTGCCTGAAGAAAATTGTAGGCTGTGTGAAGTCTGGCAGCCCAAAAAGAGTCCTTAGTTTTAATTGTCAGCTTTCTGTGCGTTAAGTAGTCATATTAACTGCAGATTTTATATATTAGAATTATCCTGAAAAAGGATGTCACATAGCGAATCCAAGCACCTTGGACCCATTTACAGAGTCAAACAAGACAAGCAATGTACGTATAAACGTAACATTGAGGCGCGTTTGCATAACCATTTTTACCGTGGAAAAGCAATAATTGTTACATATTCTGAGTGTGTGTCTGTAGCCTTAGTTATCCAGCATGCAATGCGCATGCGCCGTATTATATTGTCGTCAGTGGCCTGTCCGGCCTTACCATATATTTCCACATTATCTAATAAACGGCACGATTTAAAAAAAACGTTATTGAACATAAAACGGGTGTTTTGATTTTCTCTACAGCTTTTCTGAAATATTTCTCATTCTAAGAATAATTGAGCTAGATGTTATTATAAATGTGCATATGTCTTCATGTAAAGTACCCTTTATTCTTGTCAGATGTTAATGAAACTTGAATTTTCTCAACATATTTTCAAAAAATAAATATCAAATTCTTTGAAAAACCGTCCAGTGAGAGCCGAGTTGTTACATGCGAACAGACGGACAGACAGACAAACGTGACGAGGCTAACAGCTGCTTTTCGCAATTTTGCGAACGCGCCCAAAAAAAAACCGATGAAATAAGAATTGCTGGTGTAAACCTCTTCACTCTTTGCCAAACAATTTTTAGAATGATCAACTCAAGAAGGATGAGATAGATGGGGCATGCAGAGAATCATCTATTGGTTCACGTACCAATTTTATTTTATGTAATTTTAAAGTATATTAAGGCCCAAAATACTTTGAATTTTAAAATATATCTTAAGGCATGTCGTGCTAAATATTCACCTGAGAAAAAATTTTCTAATAAAATTTGCAGAGATCAAGTAGACACATATGTTGCAACTTACAAAACGTTTTAATGAAGTTAATTAATTTTAAGGAAATTGCTATTATATGCTGAGTGTTTAAAAGCATGTCCAAGTGTCTTGTTTGTACGTGTGTGTTTGTGTATGTTATACAACAGCTCACTCAATTGTTGGGATTATACAGCTTCGGTAATCGATGAATGTAATTGTATTTAAGATGTGTCATACAAAAACACGCGTTGCTCCAGTGGAATTCCCATAGCGACTGCAGATGGTTTGATGCGGAGCTGATAACTTGTGCCGTAAGCACTGTGGGGACAGCTGGTCATTGCGTTTGGCATATAACAAAAAAACTAACGAGAAATGGGTACTAGTTATGAACATATAAAATACCCTATGTAAATTTGAAAGTATGTACATGTGTTTTTTGTGCTGAAGGGCCCCGCAGCAGATGCTACGGACGCACGGAGATAATTCGTTTTTTGTTTTAGTTTTTCCGTGTAATGGAGCACCGGTGGAATGAAATTGACAGGGTAAAACCGAAGTACTAGGAGAAAAACCTGTCCCAGTGCCAATTTGTCCACCACAATCCCACATGGAGTAACCCAGGATCGAACCCGGGCCTCCGTGATGAGAGGCCGGTTACTAACCGCCTGAGCCATTGCACGGCCATGTACATGTGTTCTTGAGTAAAGTGTAACGGTCGTTTTGTGAGACACCGACAATGGCTACGTTCTCTTTTAGCGCAAAGAAACAGCGCACAGTAGGGGCCAGCTTTCTGTCACTCACCTCAGACTCCCTGAGTTTGGAGAGATTGGGGCTAATGTAAAAGCGAATTCCTTCGACTGCTCCAGGGAGCGTGATGCCACGTATCAGCAGAATGGTCAGCAGAACGTACGGGAACAGAGCTGTGAAGTACACCACCTGCAATGCAACGAACAAGACATCTTTCAAATGTGTTGCAAATTAAAACCCTGTGCATCTGACGTGTGTGACAGGATACGTGCCTATAAAGGTAAAACAATCCCATGACAGGCCTGGACAGGCCCTTAGTGTTCCAGGAGGTTGAGGCTCCCAGATTTCTAGACAATCGGTACATGAAAGTGGTAAGGTTGTCAGTCCTACGCACCGGCCGCCTTTACCACACAGGAAATACTCTAGAGGCTGAGTCGATCCCAGGGCTATGCGACTGAAATGATTATCGGGAATCGAACCCGCGACCTTCCAATTTGTAGAACAGTGCCTCAACCAACTACGCCACCGCGTGCCCCCATACGTTCCTATAAATTTGGGAATTTACAGTTTTATTCATCTAGAACAGTGCCATTACTTTCCAGCTTTTCTGAAAATGAGAGAAGTGAGAATATTAAAAGGGTTCATTATTTTTGAGTAACCACAAAATCATTCATTTTATTACTATTTGTAAATTGAGTTTTGTACACACTATTTTTATATTTAGACGTTAGGATTTTTTGTCTCTCACATATGAATTTGTAGGTTTTTGGTTCTTTTAGATCTTTACTTTTTCTTAAGATTGTAGTGCACCTGAAGACGAAAGAAGTGTGCTTTCGAAACGTCGTGTTTGTGTAATCAGTGACGATGGGAAAAGTCCAAATACACATCAGTGATATATGGCATGTTACAACATTGTCTAAGGATTATGATATAATAATAATAACCATGGCTCAACAGCCCTATATGGGCTCGGGCCTCCTCTTGCCTCCTCTTTTCGAGGTTACTAAGTCGTGCGCATTCGTGGCAGTTGGTGACTGGTCAACTGGCCGCGCTACTGTTTCTATCGATCCTGATGTGCCCGCCAGAGCCATCTGGCAGGCAGTCAGGAGACTTGGGTGAGAAATGGAGGCAATTTGGCTTACGCAACATTTTTATTCATGCCCGTAAGGTTCTTTTACATGCCGTAAATCTACGACTTTACTTCCCCCTCCGAAGGAAGTGGTGCTCCGGATTTTTATCACCCTTAAAAATCCATCGACCTCGGTCGGGATCGAACCCGCGAACCTTGGGTCCAGTGGCAAGCACGCTAACCACTAGTCCACCGAGGTTGACTGTCTAAGGATTATAGTGTAAACAAAATCTGTGCAGACTATTAGACATTTTTTTTTTTCATTTTTCATTTGAGCCACGGCTTTAAATTTCCTGCCATTAGCAATATTAGCATAATGACCCTGCGATTATGTCTGACAATAAACAAGCATCACTATTTCATGTACCGTTCTGATACATTTTATGGCCACAAAACACGCTTAATTAACTACCAAGCCATGAAGGCATATTCACAAGTGGTAGCATAATGCTACTTATTCTTACAGGCAGCGCTAGACTAAGATGAGTAGTAGTGAGCTTCATGCTCCGGCCACTCTATGCCCAGAACAGGTTATGAAGGCGCAGAAGGGAAGTAGAGGTATAGCTGTACTCTTTCTTTATCCTCAGCGCTAGACGTGGGTGGGTGGTAAACGCCACGCTCCGGCCTCTTTACCCCCGTAAAAGAGACCCGGTACCCATTGTACAGGAGGCTGGGTGGAGCCCGGGGCCTGTCTGGACGGGTGTGGAAAATTTCGTCCCCAAAGGGATTCGATCCCCGGACCGTCCAACCCGTAGCGACTCGCTATACACTCTATATCCATTGGACCTTGGAGTCGCTGTGGATGAGAAGGCGAAGGGAAGATAAACGGTGCGTCTGCCAGGAATCGAACCCCGTACCCAGTCATGGGAATGCCTGAGCTATCCCAGTACAGAGTTCATTATGGCTGTGCGCTAGACCATTCTAGTAGAAGAACATTTTTAATGATACATTTGTTCAAAATAAAAACTTAAAACGTTTTATGTATTGAATGGACCTGATGAACCGTTGGATGCGTGTGTGATGATTTGTACTGCGATGTTAACAGCGCGGAATGTGTTGTGTGCTCAAATATGCGAAATATTACGAAGGCTGTATTAAGCCTTTTGGGTCGTGTAGCGTCTAGGCTAATGGCTGGGAGTTGACCTAAGGCAGGGGCAAGTAGTTTTTTAATTGTCCACAATTTTCAAAACAACCCTAGGGGGGGGGGGGGCACACAGCCTCCCATCAAATGTACTGTGAAAGCTTTCCCTGGGGTAAAGTGACAGGGGTTTGAAGCTGACCACAATCTTCTGTCTAGTGCCAGAGGTTAAGAATGCGTGGAGTCATAACTACACTTTGTCGCCTCCTAACGGCACTGTTATCTTTCTGGCGTGCAGAACAATAAATCGGATCACGTCACTCCACTCACTTTGCCTGTCCACTTGACGCCTTTCCATATACAGAAGTAGCACAAGATCCACACCAGCAGCAACGTGGCGGCCAGCTCCCAGCGGATGCCGCCAACATGTTCCACCCCTTCTGAGATCTGCAGTGTTCGGCGCCTGGACGTACATGCATAGACACACAGCGACTGTCACCACATCTCAACGGACAAACACAACGACTACGTTTTTTTTTAATTATCTTAGCATTGTCTCTCTTGTAAAGAATTAAACTACATCATAGAATCTATAGACATAAGAACATAATGTGTATAGGTTAAGTAATGAACAGACTTGAAGTAGAATTTCAATTCACATTTTACTAGTTTATTTACAATGGTGACAACTTACTCCCAGAATTCTTTTACGGGGTCACTAAGGTCCTTGACAGAGATGTTGAACTGGTTAACAGAACACACTGTGCTGTAGGCAGTGCTGTTGTAATATTGGTCCCAGCAGCTGAGGTTGCCGCGCTCGTATGCGTTCACACAGTTCCGGGTGTTCCAGTAGTTGTTGCATGTTCTCCATGGCACGTCTGCAAAACAGTGAATTTCAGAATAAAGTACCCAGCCGAATGTAGCGCCCGATCGCAAACTTATGGCACTGTACAAAGAAATAATTTCAGTCATTACACAGGCTCTTCTAGAGGGGCTTCGGGTTAGCTGGTTACAAGCTGTTACAGAAGACATATCATTGTGTTTTACCTGCTATTAACCGAACAGAAAACATTGTTCTTTACAGAGTAGACTACTTGTATTATGCTATGGCAAAAAGGAAAACAGGAAAGCATAAATTTATCCGTAATCTAGGACGTGAAACAGCGTACACTGTGTGGAATTTCATGTCAGTAGAGGCATTAAATGGAAAGAAAATGGTGTATTGAGGTAATCACAAAAAGCTATGTTTTTGGAAAAGGGGAGATACTTCTCCTGGCAAATTCATTCCCTTCACCTGCTTGAGAGTTTATTGTCAGCTGAAGACTCGATATTTACAAATTTTATTTTATGTAGACCGTACATCTTGTCATGAACTTACTAACACCAACAAATGCACATAGTAAACACATATATAGCATTTTGAATTGTAATGAATTATTGATAGAAAATGTATTTTGCAATACTGATGGGAATTTTCCATTCCTTTAGAGCATAGATTGAATGTTTTACCTTGGTTAGCTTGGACTCACACGTACTTTGCACACTTACTGCCGTGAGAATGCTGACTGCTACATAAACCATATATGGTCATGAGATGTACATGGGCCTTTTTATTGGCCAGTCCATATATGGATATGAGAAGATGCTAATTGCTAATTGGTTAATGGGTTTAATTTGAGTGAGTTTTAATGACGTAACTAGGGTGTGGTTATGTTAATAAATAGGAGCGCAAAAGAAGTTGCGTGGTCTTTGGCGTCAATATTTCGGTCGGTGTTGAGAGTGGAATTTTAAATTTAACCTTTTCCAAATTTTACATATTGAAATTATGCAGTGACTTAATTTTTGTAACACTTAATTTCTGTGAGAGAGTGTTCGGTGGTGTATATTTTAAATTTAACCACAGAAATTTAGTGAAGAAAAAGGTGATGTGGCAGTTTCGCACCTTATTGTGTTGAAGAAGTATTTACGTGGAGTGAAAAGTGCCCTGAATACGCACTAAAAATATGTACCCAGTGCAAAGGATTGTCATTGTACAACTGGTGTTGGTGAACATAAAGATGTTTGGATATTCCTAACCCAAGGTAAGATTGGCGAAGAATAGTTTTCTAAATTCCTTTATTCCCTATGAGAGAGGGAATTAGTAATGCACTTTTAGAAAACGTGTAACTGATGAATTGTAACTTGATGTACTAAGGAAACAATTATTTTAATTAGGGTATTATTTTAAAGGATACCTGCCAAGTGTGTGTGAGCCAATTGTAAGAGATATTTAACATTGGAGTAGAGAAAACTTGTTAGTGGATGTAATTTTTGTTGTTGTTTTGTTTCTTTTAGTGTTGTGATTATAAATAATTTTTTGTTGTTATTTACATAGTTAAATAAATTGAGTGTTTCTTATTAGTTTTTATAACTAACACAGAGACCCAGATCCCAAGAAGTATTGCTAATAATTTTAGTAAAATTATCAACAAGGATAGGTAAGACTGACTGGTGGCAGCAATACAAGTTTAGTTTTGCAAGGCTACGTATACCCAGTGAGTGTTTTCTCAGTAGTGGTATTTACTGAGCAATAACCGTCCGCTACAATATTATATATACCGTGCATTATGTCATAAGTTAAGTCAAACCAACCAATGCACAAGAATTAATAAAGTGTCGTGTACTAACTAGCAAGCTAGTTAGTACACGACACTTCACCGGAAACACAACATCCCAAGCTACAGTACTAGATCGACGTTGATCGACTATATGATTTTATACATGGCCAACAGCCAGTAAAACTTTCTTCAAAAAGCTTTTATATATTTTAGTCGTCTAGGTCGAGCCATGTAACAGCATTTGTATGCGATAATTTTTTTGTGTTATGTGAAGTGTTGGCTTACATCACTGACTTAGACATATTGTGTTGTTTACTTTTAACATTTGACTGTGGACATCTGTTCATTTTAATGCTGTGAGCGGCATGTGTGCTTTCATTATAATGCCAAGTGTGTGCGTATCTGGATGCCGTGGATGTTTGTGATTCTTTGATGTGCCCACTGAGGATGGCAACTTGATAGCCGAAACGTCTGTAGGGATTACAAATATAATTTATTAATTCTTGTGCGTTGGTTGGTTTGACTTAAATATATATAGTATGTATTATAAACCCCTACGTATGTATCGGAAAATTAGGAACAGGAAGCAAAGGACGGATATCGGAAAATTCTCCTTTGTAAATAGGACCATCCAACTCTGGAACAAACTACCTGCAGATGCTTTAGGGACTTTCCCTTGTAAGCCGAGTATTTTTAGGAAGAGGGTTAGGAAAGTGATAAGTGAAGTGAAGTGAAGGGTATAGAGGGTGGGGAAAAATATCTAATAATACAGTGAAGTGAAGTGAAGTGAAGGGTATAGAGGGTGGGGAAAAATATCTAATAATACAGTGAAGTGAGGTGAAGTGAAGTAAAGGGAGGCAAAACGGGGAATGCCGTGATATGTATATAAGCGTAGTGAAGTGATGGTGCAATTGAAATGTGTGTGTATCATTTTTTGAAAACATGGAATTTTATTTTTGTATAGTGTTTGACTCATTGCTTGGTATACGAAATTACTTTTAACTCTGATTCATTTACGTTAGGTTTTAGGTTATGCTTAACAACTATTTCTTTTTGCAGTATGTGTGTTTTGTTGTTTTTGTATTATTTAATTTTTGGGGTTTTTTTTGTAATGTGCGTGTGTTTTGTTTGTATTGTGTGTGGGTGTTTTTGTAAGGTGTGGATGTTTTTGTTAAGGAGTGAATGTTTTTGTTAAGGTGTGGATGTTTTTGTAATGTGTGAATGGTGTTCTAATGTGTGTATTTGTATGTATTGTTTTGTAATTGTGTATAGTTTGTTTTGTGTTGTTACTTTTATGTATATTATATTTCCATTTGTATTGTGTGTACTAGTGTAAGGACTACTGCCACCGGGTGAAAACATTTGTATTGTGTGTACTAGTGTAAGGACTACTGCCACCGGGTGAAAACATTTGTATTGTGTGTACTAGTGTAAGGACTACTGCCACTGGATGAAAACCCAATTGCAGTAAATAATAATAATAATAATAAAAACCTTTGTCATCACCAGGGGTTTCAAGCAAAGGTGTACAAGAACTTCGCATCCATTTATATGTTAAAAATATCATGAATTAGAAATTTAAAACATAAAAATTCATAGTCATAATTCATAAATACGATGTTAAAATATTGGATGGTAAAATGCTAAACGTCTCTTGTGTTTGTAATTGTAAATTATCACATAATAAAAGCTCCGAGCATACATTATCTCAAGCACAGTGTTCAATAGACGATGTTACTATATTAAAACCAGTAAACTAACGCATTCCTGTTGTGTGCAGAGATGAGTTATGTAGGGGTTTCTAATACACGTTGTATGTGTTTTCTATGTGCATTTGTTGGTGTTAGTAAGATCCATATTTACAGTTTATACAGTGTCTTGTTTACAGCTACTTGCCCATGGAGAGAGATCAGCTGCAGCCAACATCCAATGGCTCAACATGGCAGGTTTAAGAGTCTGTGTTTTTTAACAAACACGATAAGACAGGAAAAGCAATAAAATATATAAAATTGAAGTAATTTGGATTTGGGTTCATTGATGGACTTTCGATTACGAACTTCTATGATTTCTGTTACGGGTGTATCTTTACAAGCTCTGGGACTGGAGGGACACAATAGCTTACCTGCTCTTAGCGACATGAAGAAGTAGAATATGGCCCAGGCGAGGATGACAATGTAGTACACGTTCATCCAGCAAGACATGACGGCTGCAGCATAGCCAATACCTGCACAGAATCAGTGTTAGTCTGATTGCATTCACAAGTGTGTTTGATCTGTTAAAGAAAAGCGCGAGAGCTGAATTTTCTTCATTTAGCCTACTACGAGGGTTATCCAGAAAGTAAAGATACAAAAGCAATAACTTTTTTAAAATTATTTACTAAGAAAATCGAGTGAAAAAACTCTTAACACACACCTTTAGCTATTTTTCAACATAATCACCACCTTTGTCAAGGCATTTGTTTAGCCTGGGTACGAGGTTTTGTATTCCGATGTCATAGAACTCCGCCGCCTGTGCACGCAACCACGCAGTGCACGTACAACACGGGGGGAGGGTAAGGGAAATCACCGCAGACCATCCCGCTCACAGCCCAGACCTCGCTCCCAGCGATTTCCATTTGTTTTTGCATTTAAAGAAACATCAGGCCGGCCAGAAGTTTCACGAAGACGAAGAGGTGAAAAACGAAGTCACTGCCGCCTGTGCACGCAACCACGCAGTGACTTCGTATATGAATCACAAACAACTCTGCGGAATTTGAGATTTTCATGGTCATAAAAACGAGATTATCGTCGTCTGATATATGACACCCTGTTGACTTGTATAAAGGTATATATATATATTTGGACTACCCTGAATATGGACACAGCAAGCTCATCCGAAACGTTGGTACCTACGTATTAATACAGGCGGCTTCATAAAACAAAAGACTGAAATATTCAACATGTTTTCCCCACATGGATGCACGAAACCTCTTGTTGTGTGTTAGAGGGAAGAGGGCGGTAGTCGTGAAAGTTGCAGAAGGCAAGTAGGGAGGGTAGAGGTATAGCTCCACTCAATCTCGACCTAAGCTCTAGAAGGAAGTGAATTTTCAGCATCACGCCCCGGCCGCTTTGGCCTCAGGAAGGAACTTTGAATAGGAGGCTGGGTGGGCCCAGAGCCAGTCGGGACGTCTTGGAAAATAGAAAAATCCTTTGCCCCTGCCGGGATTCGTATACCGGACCGTAGAGTCCGTAGCCAAGTCACTATACCCACTCAGCTATCGTGATCCCCACAGTGATAAACAATAATGACGATAAAATACACATTATCGTTATATGATATTTACTTTACAGAATTATTTATATTACGTAAGGACTGGGCCTTATCATGTAACTTCCAAGACAGCTTATAAATGCACGTTCAGTTTAAACGCCTCTCTCGCCACAAACTATGGAGACCTTCAAATTTTTGCGTTTACCCTCAAAGGATATATCGCACTTAGTAAGGGTCCTCATTATGACCATGTCAAGGCCGTCAGAGAAGTAGGGACATCCGTTAGCCTAAGCGCAATCTGCGTATATTCATAAGGTGTCCATGCCGTGGCCACACGATGCTTTTCGCTTGTAGAAATGGTTAAAGGGACGTGTTGGATTGCTTGATTGCACTGATCCTCTAAGTTACTGGGGAAGACCCAGAACTGGTGCTCTAAGTTACTGGGGAAGATACAGAACTGGTCCTCTAAGTTACTGGGGAAGACCCAGGACTCGTCCTCTAAGTTACTGGGAAGACCCGGGACTGGTCCTCTAAGTTACTGGGTAAGACCCAGTACTGGTCCTCTAAGGTAATTGGGAAGACCCAGAACTGGTCGTCTAAGTTACTGGGGAAGACCCAGGACTGGTCCTCTAAATTACTGGGGAAGACCCAGAACTGGTCCTCTACGTTACTGGGAAAGACCCAGAATTGGTCCTCTAAATTACTGGGGAAGACCCAGAATTGGTTCTCTAAGTTACTGGGGAAGACTCAGAATTGGTCCTCTAAGTTACTGGGAAAGACCCAGAATTGGTCCTCTAAGTTACTGGGAAAGACCCAGAATTGGTCCTCTAAGTTACTGGGGAAGACCCAGAACTGGTCCTCTAAATTACTGGGGAAGACCCAGAATTGGTCCTCTAATTTACTGGGGAAGACCCAGAATTGGTCCTCTAATTTACTGGGGAAGACCCAGAACTGGTCCTCTAAGTTACTGGGCAAGACCCAGGACTGCACCTTGAAGAGAAACATACCTTTGAAGATGGGAGCAATACGGAACACGCCTAAACCTCCGATGGTAAGCATCTGTCCGAGGGCAAGCTCCATGAAGAACATTGGGATGCCGGCCAAAATGAGGGTCAGGAAGTAAGGAATCAGAAAGGCTCCTCCGCCGTTCTTGTAGCAAAGGTAGGGGAAGCGCCACACGTTGCCCAGGCCGATAGCCAGACCGACTACCGACAGAATGAAGTCCAGCTTCCCGCCCCATGTCCCTCTCTCCGGGAGATCCTCCGCCTTGCTCCTGGTGCCTGATCCCCCAGCACTGACAACACCTGCGCCTGCGCTGTCGCCACACTGGTTCATCTCCAAGGAGAGCAAATGCTTCTCGTTGGCGAGCGGACACTCCCGGGCCTCTGTCATCCTGCCGCTCTCCGTTTCATCCCAGCTCCCTGGCCACCTGAGCATTAAACTTAGAATAAACGTGGGCTACGTCCGTTGTCAAGTCACGAGAACGGCTTGGATCCTGGAAGTGGTGGCGAAGCGGAAAGTCGGCCATTTAGAACTTTATGATCAGTAACCAGTGCATTCCAGTTAAAAATACAATGGCCTTTGGTGTAGCAGTGCTTTGTGCGTGCGAGGTAATACTGTTGTTTTATGTTGTGTTTTATCTGGCCAGAGCTGTGCACAAATTTTGCATGAAATGTGTTATATGAACTGAATTCCTAAAAAATTGCGACCAGTGTACAGTGACAGATGCAGTCTTTGAGACTTGTTTGCGTATTTGGCAGGATCCTGCCCATTTTGTCAAGGTCAACGCTGTTTCCTTCAGTCTAGGACAGTACCTTCTTTGCATATGTTCTACAGTTTCCAAAAGTTCTCCACCAAGGAGCTATCTATTAAAATATATTATTTATTTTTGTAGTGTGGTGAGATTATGTCTTGGGAAATACGACATAAAATTGGCCAATGTTTCATCCTCTCTGTGATAAATGAGTGTACAGCATTGGTGGAATGATACTGACAACGGAGAAGAGAACTTACCGGCGAAAAATCTCTTTGGCCACCACAAATCCCACACGGACTGACCTGGGATTGAACCTGAGCCTCCGCGGCTAGACGCCCGCGACTAACAGCTTGAGCCATAGCACGGCCTATAGACGTACTTTGCAAGGCGAATTAGGACCTTGAAAGACGAAACTAGGCTGAACTATATACAAATATTCAGTTCGTACCGCGCAGTAAACATTTTCCATCTCTGTTATAAAAATCAATCAGTTAATACTGTATAGGGAAATAATCGCTGTTTTTTCTGAGATCCATACAGAACACATAAAATACATTGTGCTGGCAGGCAGAACGTGGCATTTTGTAATGTTAAACCAGGAGGTACATATAGTAAAAAATTAATCGTGAAGTTTTAAAGCCATCTCGTTGCTGTAGCCCGTCTACTTACCACTGGCTCTGTCACACCGACGCGTTCCTCACGCGCCTCGCTGCACCTCCTCGTCTGTCAAGCCGGTGGACATCCAGCAAACAAAGAAGAGCACGGTAAATTTTTACACTAGCACATGCCGAAACATGTCAATTTCAGATATGTCCCGGACATAACGCGAAACGTCCAACAGTTTACATTAATGCGGACTACTCGTGATCTATCTGGACATATCTGGAATGGAATTCGAACTTACCCTATTCTGGTGTTTAACCTTTAGTCTGCTAATGTGTACTTTTGGGCGAGCTCCAACTGGCAACACCGAAATCGCTTCCTTTTTTTTTTTCTGTCTATAACATATAGCAACTCTGAAGCATTCTGCAAGATTTTTGTAGTAGTATCTTTGTGTAAACACTTACACAGCTCCACACTTAGGCCACTAATTGGCCATAAGTTCATAAGTGCCATAAGTGCTTGAAGCCATGTAGTCTGATATAAATTTACTGACGTTCGGGGCTTAATCAAATGAGCGACCATTCCGTGATATTGCCCTCATGCTTGCAATTTTTCCGACCTTAAGACTCATCAATATTAGCATGTTAGGCCGCCGATAACGCAACATTTGTACCAACAATTTGTAGTGAAATGTCACAGACCTATAATATACACACCAGGAAAACAATAAGATTTTCCCTGAAAGTGGAGGCACAAGATTATTGCGAAACGTCGGCACCCACCAGACTGCACAGTGTTTCAATCTGAATGTTTAACCTTATGAAAACTTCATATTTAAACTGTGCTTGAACAAGTAATTACGTAATTCCATAGAACACCGTCCGTCTTGAGCAGTTACAGTTGCTCAGGAAATGAATATATCTTCCGAATTTTATGGAACCTGGTGCTTCCGCTCAGTGTCTAAAGAGCCCACCACTGGTTATTATTCTGAATCAAATGAATGCAGTCAGCAGTGTCTCGTCTTAATTCTTTAACATTCATTTTAGGCGCCTTTTCAAAATTATTGCTAAAGGTGATAATTGGCTTCATCATTCCTCTGCCTTTGTCCGCGTGCATCAGAGTCACTCCAACCTGGCGGATTTTCGTGACATTTCATATTTCGAATTTTTCCTAAAATTGATTGAGAGATTCAAATTTCGTTTAAAATAGACACAAGTAACAGGCATTTTATCTGGAGACCCACTAATTTTGAAATCTCTCGCCATGAATGATCTTTATAAATGAGACAGACTGTGTTTTCTGTGAGGCACACGCTGAGGCCGAAGCAACAATTTTTATAATTGAGAAAGACCTTGATATTTGTGAGGTATGAAATAAGGCTGAAGAAAGAGTTGAGCATCAAACATGATTGGTTGTGAAATTGTAGGATGATGTTCAAACGCTATATCCGTGATCATGGATTATAAATCAGATACTAAGATGCGGAAAATCTTATTGTATGTGATAAGAGACTAAGTGTTTTCATGGAAATTAATGAAGAACGTAACTTTTAAAGAGAATAATGTAGGAAGTCCAAGAATTTGCGCTCTTCGGACGTTGCCTAATTTGTAATATTGTGCTTCTTTAACTGCATGCTACAAAACTCACATAACTTATCTTCCTTGATTTTCTCACCCCAGTAATTTAGACCGGTAGTACAGTACAAGTTTCGAACCCCCTCAATAAACAGTATAATCTGGCCCCCACAATAGTTCCTCTCGGGTTGAATTTGTTAGCCAGTACCTTTTTCCAGAACATATCCAGTCTGTGTTTTTCCCGTCAGGTCAGAGACCAATTTCAGATGAAGACAACAGTAGGGTAGGTTCATACTTTCTTGTGCTTTAATCTGGCTTTTTTTTTTTCTATAAAACCTGGACGACAAACCATTCAACATTAAACGGTAGCAAACATTCTTAGAATTTAATCTGCTCTAAATTTCCTTGTGAATGTAATTTTGAGTTTCTAGTGTCGTTCCCAAATGTCCGAACTTGTCTTCCATTATAAGTCATTGAAAAATGTTTAAGTTTTCCTCAGTCACGTTTACGTCCGTCATCAGACCAAAGTCAGCAGTTCTATCTGGAATCTTAGGAAATTTTCATGTCCAGCACCTACTTCATGTCCCGCACCTACTTCATGTCCCGCGCCTACTTCATGTCCAGCACCTACTTCATGTCCCGCGCCTACTTCATGTCCCGCGCCTACTTCATGTCCCGCGCCTACTTCATATCGGTAGCAACCTACTTCATGTCCCGCGCCTAATTCATGTCCCGCGCCTACTTCATGTCCAGCACCTACTCATGTCCTGCGCCTATGTCCGTTCCGCGCGCAACTTTTATTAGTCCAAAACACTATTAGTTCTTCATTAGGCAGTCATTCCATTGGAAGCAATTGCTTACATAGAACCTCAGTCACTTTCGTCGTCCAGACCAAAGTCAGCAGTTCTATCTGGAATCATTAGGATATTTTCATGTCCGCACCTACTTCATGTCCCGCCCTACTTCATGTCCCCGCCTACTTCATGTCCAGCACCTACTTCATGTCCCGCGCCTATTCATGTCCCGCGCCTACTTCATGTCCCGCGCCTACTTCATATCGAGCACCTACTTCATGTCCCGCGCCTAATTCATGTCCCGCGCCTACTTCATGTCCAGCACCTACTCCATGTCCTGCGCCTACTGTCCGTTCCCAAGCCGCGCAACCTTTTTTAGTTTTATAGTCCAACAACATCAAATTATTAACGTATTTAACAATCTAGGCACGTCTTCCTTGGAAGCAATTGGCTTACAATAGAAAGCTTTATGTAGCACATAACGAAATCATACATTGGTTCATCTCGCTGTGCAAACATTCAGACGGATTAGTAGTAAAAGATGCCAGTCAGTATAACATTGTTGGTGTTGTAATACAAAAACCAAAACATGTAGCTCTTTCATTTACCAATAAATAGTGTTGTGATTATTAAAATCCTTTACTACTAGTCGCAAAAATATACAATTTTTTGCCCCTGAATTGAAAAATAATCATCCAGTAGCCAGATGTATATAGTGTGTGTTTCAGTATATTGCGTTTAAAGACCCACGTTTGATTTAATGAAAAGTATTTTTGTAATTGAAACAATTTTTGCATCAGTTATTTACAAGCCTAATGCTCATCTTATGCCTTAAAGTTTGCTGGTTCCTGCTGAGATCAAGGTACTGAACTGTTTGCTAGGTACTACTGTTATTACGGTAGTGAATTTTCCTCTGGTTCCTGGCATTATCACGGTACTGAGTTTTCTTCTGGTTCCTGATCTTATCGCGGGACTGAATTTTCTTCTGGTTCGTACTGTTATAGCGGTACTGAATTTTCTTCTAGTTACTAATTTTGTCACGGTACTGACTTTTCTTCTGGATCCTGCTCTTATCACAGAAATGAATTTTCTTCTGTTCTTGCTATTATCACGTTACTGCACTGCAATTCAAACAGTAGTTGCTGTATTTTATTACCCTCTGGCCATAAAATCAGATCACATGTCAATAATGTTGGGGAATCACGTCTTGTTTTTGTCATTTTGTGTTTATGAATATTATGAAATTAACTGAATAGACACGAGATAATATTTATCGCTTATATGCACCATTTTAGGCGCATTCGAATAATCGCGAAAAGCACCTATTAGCTTCGTTACGTCCGTCCGTCTGTCTCATCGTCTGTCCCTCTGTCCGCATGTACCAGCGCGGTTCCCGCTAAACGCATTTCCATGAAATGTGATACTGGAAGGCTTCTATGAAAATCTGTCGAGAAAATCCAAATTTGGTTAAAATCGGAAGAAATCGGACGCTTTAAACGAAGACCTAATTGAGTTTTATATATATATAAACACACACACACAGTCGAACTCGGTTATAACGTCAAGAAATGGACTGAATATTTTGTGTCGTTATAAACGAGTGTTTTTATAACCGAGGAATATAATGTTATGGTTAACAGCGAGGAATTAATTGGTACCACAGAATATCTGACGTTACAGATGAGATGTCTCACAAACCCATGTCGTTATAACCGGGTTCTACTGTATTTTTATATCCTAATTTAATTTTCTTGTCACTTAAATTTTATTTGGATTCTGCCTTACACAGACAGCTTCCAACTTACATAAGGGTTCCGTTCCTGAAAATTTTACGTAAACCGAAATTTACGTAAGTCGGAATTTACCCCAACCCATTCATTTATCACACCTCATCGGTTATGTGTACGTTTTTACAATGTCAATGTACATGATTAAAATGTTAATTATGTCACTTTTTATATGAAACACACAAAGTAAAATACATTTAATAATAAAGTACCAACAATTAATAATATTAATATTATATATAATATTAATTAATAATATTAAAATGAATAAAAGTTATTTACGCAAGTCGGAGTTTACGTAAGTCGCATATTACGTAACCCGGAAAATGTATGTATTTAATGGTACAAGAACGTAAAATGAATCAAATGTCTCTTCGCGTTCCTCCTAAAGTCCTAGCATTGTATCTTCGCGGTCACAGGCAACAGAGACTTAGATTATCTAATTTTATAATAGATGGTAGCTCGTCGCTAAAATCCGAGTACGGAAGCCGAAAAAGATATTGCACAATGCAGGGGTGTTCTTGCGCACTCGGTGGACCCTAATGTGCTCACAGTTTCTGTAACGCGTCTGACAACGGCAATGCTAATTGGAATTTATAGCACGCAAGGGGTAGGGGTGCACTGGGTAATAAGGCGCGTCCGGCCATCTGCCCCCCTCTCACCTCTTGAAGCCAACAATCAAGTTCATTTTCAGCCTCCGCACTCATTCGCCCTATGACAACATTTTTCACAATCAAATTGTGCATTATATCTCCCTAATCGCGACGTTACATAAATGAAGGGAGCCAAACTTTGAAGGTTTCTGTAAATCTATAGAGCCTAAAGGTCTCCTCTAGTAATAAGATGGGTTACAGCCTTCGATTCCCGGCGGGGCAATTACATTTTCTTCTTTGTCACAAGCAGCATGACACTGGGCCCCATCAGCTGGGTATATTGGCCCATATCATAGGGTAGAGTAAAGTTAGCCGGGGCGTAGAGCTCTATTGCTGAATTTATGAATGTGTGAATTTTTACATAGAAATCCCGCACGCATTTTACTGCACAGTGCTAAATATGCGTAGTGGTAAATGCCGGTTAATTATGTCCTTGGCTACGCATTTATGAGGACATAAACGCTAAATATTTTCCTGTGCTTAATTCGACACCATGGTGTAAATTGTGAGCTTTACGCCCAGCCGCTTTACCCCCGGTGAAACAGCCACTGTTTCCAATTCAATAGGAGACAGATTGGGGCACAGAGCCACTCTGGAAGCTTTGAATACGAAAAGAAAAAATATATGCTTCCCCTGCCGGGAACCAAACACCAATTCCTCCGTCATCCATCCCTTAGCACTGTTACTGTACTGACTGAACCACCTTTCCAAGGAGTTCCTTAAACGTTCTTATTACGTAACTGTCAACGGTGGAAGGCTTCTAACCATATGTCTAACCATATGTCTAGCCATGCATCTTAACACATATCTACCATACGCCTAACCATACGCCTAATCATGTGCCTAGCCATTGGTCTTAACATGTATCTAACCATACATCTAAACAAATGCCTAAACATGTCTAACCATGTGTCTAACCATATGTCTAATTCTGTGTCTAGACATTCGCCTTAACATATATCTAACCGTAGGCCTAACCATACGCCTAACCACCATGTGTCTAGCCATGGGTCTGAACCTACATCTAACCATAGCCTAACATTATGTCTGCCCATATACCTAACCATGTGCTTAATCATACGTATAACCGTGTGCCTAGCCATGTGTCTAGCCATGGGTCTGAACCTATATCTAACCATAAGCCTAACTTTATGTCTAACCATATAGCTAACCATATGCCTAACCATACGTATAACCGTGTGCCTAGCCATTGTCACGTTGTCACCGCCTCTCCACACTACATTTACGTGCCAGTTAGGTAACATTTAATTTTTGGCTTGTAACTGCTTTTTTCGAATTGTTGTTGGTTGGAGAATTATTTCGGTGTTTTGTGTAGTGACATGGCTGAAAATTAACTGATATAAAATTTGTTCATTTCTCAGTAAGGTAAAAGAGAAGGAAATTTGTCCTTGTGCATGGCGTGATGGCGTACGGAGAGAGTAGGAGTATAGCTCCACACATTGCTGTTCTCGGCACTAGATGGAGGTGAGTGGTTAAGTTCACCTTCCGGTCAACTTATCCCCGTGAAGAAAACCGCGGATCGTGCAGCCCGTAGACCTGACACTATATCGACTGAGCTGTACCGGCTTCCCAGTGAGTGGTTTTGTGTGTCACTAGAACTAAAAGGTTATATATATATTTAATTGAACTGGCACGTGGTATCTGGGCTATTTGAAGCTTCAAAATTTATGCGCTGTGATCTTTAAAATATTGGCGTTGTATAGGATGTTTTTCCTGCTTGACCGACAAGCACCAGTCCAACGCTCCGCCGAACTCTCTGTCAGCTTTGCGTCACGTGCCGCGTCTCGGGGCGGTTTAACATTCGATGACGGGAGCTAGACAAACGATAGCAGTGTCAATTATGTTTAGAAAATATAATAAAAACTCACTAGAGCGTCGGCCCGGTATTTATTGGTCAAGCAGGAAAAGAAACACCCTATATATAATACTAGTACCAACAAATGCACACTAGTATAGTGAAAGTAGTGTATATACACATAATGACCTACATGTTTCGGCCAACCATGTGGCTATCTTCAGGGAGGTAAAATACAAAGGTTAGGTACATTAAATAGTGCAAGTACATTGTGGTTAATCGTGTTATTTACATCGTGACACTTTCTCTTGGATGCTGAATTACTAACTTAAAACTTCTACGTATACCATCCAAACAAATATCAACACATTCTTGTTGTGATAACTTAAATTTATATATTTTTAAACTATGCGTTTCTATGATTGTCATTTAATATAGATGTATTGGTTGTGATACTTTTATAACTTCATATTTACTTTTTAACGCAACTAACCTGTGTAATTTACCTCCCTGAAGGCGGCCACATGGCTGGCAGAAACAGTAGGAGGTCATTATGTGTATAAACTAATTTGTTGTTAATATTGTATATAGTCGGCCGATCCCAGTGACCGCGCATTCTAAGGCGTGGGTCTGCAGCCGCTCGCTTGCTGTGATTGCGGGTTCGAATTTCGGGGGGTCATAGATGTCTGTCTGTTGTGAGGGTTGTGTGTTGTCAGGTAGAGGTCTCTGCGTCGGGCTGATCACCGTCCAGAGGAGTCCTACCGAGTGTGGTGTGTCTGAGTATGATCGTGAACGTCGATAATGAGGAGGCCTAGGCCAACTAGGGGCTGTTGCGCTATTGGAAAAAAAAAACTGTATATATGCGAATAATTCACTGATTGTGGATTATATATTGGCGATGTAATTTGGACTAGAACATTCTTACTACGTGCTCAGCACATAGAAGACGCTTTCAAAATTCATTCCTTACAAATCCCGATATTCAATCTGTTTATTGCAATAATACCTAAGATGTGCCTACACTGTAATATTCAGCTTAAGTGCAGCTAAACAACCGGCAGTGACTGTCACTTCAACAGCCATGTATAACGTTACAGTCCTGTTAAATGCCGCCCAGCGACTTAGATTACGTGTCAACTACTGACTCCCTGTTGACGTAATCACTGCAGTTAAGGCAGAGGAACTTAACTGAATTACCAGTTGCTGTCCCAAGAGGCAGAAATTATGTTCGCGAAGTTTATGGCAAAGGAGCGGACTTATACCATATCGATATCAATATAGCATAACAGATCGATATTCCATAACCATATCGATATAAGTCATTCAGTTCTATGGCATAGAAGCAAACTTATACCATATCGTTATTCTATAACCATATCGATATAAGTCACTCAGTTCTATGGCAAAGGAGCGGACTTATACCATATCGATATCAATATATTAACATATCGATATTCCATAACCATATCGATATAAGTCACTCAGTTACTGAAGTTTGGACGTGTCAGAAGGATATTTTTACCAGCAGCAGGTTATGTCTAAATTTAAGTAGATAGTTAACAATGAAGGGGAAAAGGAATTGGTGAGTACCAGTTGCAAACCGAATTAATAATACGTAAAAGGCGAAAATAAACATGCTTAGTGTAACACTGTTCTTCATAAAGAAGAATGCCCTGAAGATACAAAAATACTGAGATATTAAAAGCAGTGACTCAGAGAATCTGCGAATTACAAAAATATTCCTTGCACGTGTGGACTATAAATAATCCAGCGCTGTGCGAATGTTTTAACTTCCCAGCACTCGCCACCAATCGTTATCGCATAGACAGACGATGGTGCACTGGATAACTCACCCGTGCTCTGTGCGCTGCTTTTGGTCCAGTCCCCTGGCGATGCGAAATACAAGTGACTTGTGCGGTCTCCCACCGAAGTGAGCAGGCAGATGGCCTCCCCCGCCTATCAAGCGCAATGTAAACACAAATCGGGATGGCACAATTTGTATGACGTCATCACTACCGTTATGTCTTCCTTCCTCAAATCACACTTAAAGGACTGTCTGAATACGGCAAGGAGCAGAGTCCTAGAGAAGTTGACAGTTGTTCAGAGTGTCAAGAAATTCTCCGCTTTATATGGAATCGGTAATTTCATTACCACTTCTACCACGTGTCCCTATCCTGAGACAGATGAGTCCACTCCATCCCATTTCCCTAAAATCCATTCTAATATTTTTCTGCCATTTATGCCTCTGTCTTCCACGTAGACTCTTTCCTTCAGATTTTTCTACCAGAACCCTACATGCATTTCGCTGCTTCCTCATGCGTGCCACATGACCTGCCCATGTCAACCTCCTTCATTTGATCGCACGAAGGTAAAATAAAAGGAGGAATATAACAACTAAAGGCAGGAAAAAGAAGTGGAAAAAAGAAATGGAAAATATGCGAGAAATAGGAAGATAGGAAATGTAAGATTTGTCAGTTTTTGAAGGAAATGTCTTCTTAGAAGCCTTTATTCCCAGATAATTGTATTCATTTGTGTTTCAAAATCATGCCGCACCGTCACTTCTTGGCAGCACCTGCAGTAGCACTTCCAAAACGGCTCAATGTGACTGTGGATTAACCCTTTAAATGCTAAAATTAACCTGAATTTATGTAAAGATTCAGTCTGTAACGCGCAGTAAACACACTCTGTCTCAGTTATACAAACCAATCAGTTAATGCTGTACATTGAAATAATCGCTGCTTGTTCTGAGATCCATACAAAACACATAAATACTCTGTGTGGGCAGAACGTAGAATGTTAAGTCTGGGGTTACATAAAGTAACCACTGGAATTGAAAGGGTTAACACAATTTCTTTAAAAAAAACAGTTTTATCCTGACCTCAGCTGTGTTTACATTGCATTCTTAAAAAATTTCTCATGGTTACTTAGACAGTCAGTGACTTTAATTATAAGAAATATGGCAGAGCTTTATTAGGACTCCGCGTTTATGTAATTAAATTGTTTGTGTCACTTCCCCTTATGTAACATGTCTCTAGTTAGAAAAAAGTGAATTGATGCAGCACTTAAGCAAACTGCACTGAAGGATCCTCAGACAGCCAGCCGAGTCAAGGCACAATGCATTGCAAACCTTCCTGTAAGGCTCCCTTCCTCTCTCCATCACTACGGCTTATCACGCCACTTAATTCACGTCTAGTGTGTATGGACAGTGTCTACAGTCCCAGTGGCCGCGCGGTCTAAGGCGTGGGTCTGCAGCCGCTCGCTTACTAGAATTGTGGGTTCGAATGCCGATCCCAGTGGCCGCGCGTTCTAAGGCGTGGATCTGCAGCCGCTCGCTTACTAGGATTGTGGGTTCGAATCCCGCCGGGGGAATGGATGTTTCTGTTGTGTTTGTTATATAAGGACAGTAGTATGGAACATAAGTGACAGAAGAAGGAGGGAAGGATTTAAAGGTACAAAATGGATCAAAGGAACAAATGGTACAGGAAAAGAAAAAAAAATGCCGGTGGAGGCATGGATGTCTGTCTGTTGTGAGTGTTGTTATGTTGTCAGGTAGAGGTCTCTGCGACGGGCTGGTCCCTCGTCCAGAGAAGTCCTACCGAGTGTGGTGTGTCTGAGTGTGATCGCGAAGTCTTGATAATGAGGAGGCCCTGGCCCACTAGGGATTGTTACACAATTGGAGATTGTTATTATTATCATTATTATTATTATTAACATGTTTTTTTTTGCAATTGGACTTTCATCTCCTCTGTCTCGTACGTCTTCACGACATTATGATTATATACATTTTAACGAATTTTAAAATTGAGATGGTTAATCATTATTAATGAAGAACAACCTATCTCCCGAAAGGGACACAAGTAGTATTACACATAGCGATTAAGCACAGCGGAACGCTATGCTACCACTACTAATACTGGTAGTAGTCCTAGTATTACTACTTCTAACAACAACTAATAATAATATGCTGTTTTTAATTTCTCGCAGCAGTGTAGCAGAGGCATTTTCCCTCTGGGATATGACGCCGTATCAACGGATAATCAGATTCTGACTTTTCGAGCGAACGTATGGCATTAATCTTCAAGTTCGGCATGGCCTGGAAGAACATATCGAACCTTCGAAATCAAACAATTGCCTTCTTTCGATAAGTCGGATAGGACTATCGCCATGAAACAGCGTCATATCCCAGAAGAACGGAGACTCCAACTACACCTATCCGAAAACCTAAAATGTCTCAAAGATAAGAGTTGTAGTGCAGGCCTATACTTTTATCAATTTGTATCGGCGGGAAAATTTAATTTATCCTGTGTTATATATTTCACATCCACAGAGCTACTATATCTTCATAATGAAACAGTAAAGATGGAAGCAGTAGGTTTCTACGAAACGCCTGTAAATTTGTACCAGACTACACGGCGTCACATCATCGAACACAACATTCTGCATATTCACTTCTGTGAGAGACACAGGTCTATCTTTAGTCGGTTGCAGGACTCGATCCAAGGACTTCAGGCGTTATTTGGCTAAAACAACAATTATTCTATATAAGGTTATCAAAGTGTTACTAGCGTCGTATCCGTGGATAGGAATCCCATTTAAAAAAACCGGGACACTTAAAAATATTTAGGTGAAGGGAGGTCTAAAAAGTTTTAACCCCTCAAGCAAAAAAAAACAAAGTAATTTATTAATAATATTACAGAGAGGCAACTCAGATAAAAATTATGACGTACCGATACAAGAACGAGATAATAATAATAATATAACTCAGTCACTCAGCTCACTCAGTGATTTTGCTCTACATATCCGTTCCTCACCCTCCGCAGTATCAGTCCACACTCTATAACCACCAATCTACACATCTTCCTCTCTGTCTCCTATTCCTTCCTCTTAGTGGCCAGTTGATGGCTGCCCTACTCCTAGAGACGTTTTTTTCGAAATGTGGGAAAGTCAAAATTTTCGTAGTCTTTGTCAGAAATATCGCATTTTTATGACCTGGAAAAGGCCAAGACATTTGTCGTCCCGAAACTAATTTTTGCTTGGGACACCGGGACAGAATTCTTTAAAACTCATAAAACCGGGACTGTCCCGGGAAAAATGGGAAGAACTGGATCCCTGTCCACGAAATATACGGATTTATAATGGCGGAACTGCCGAAAAAATGCCAAACTCTGAGTCGCAAGATGGCGCAGGTTCGTGACGTGTTTAGTTGCAAACTCCTCCGAAGCACAGCTGGCTTGCTTTCCCGCGCCAATTTCCTGCACATCCTCTGTTTCAACATTTGATCATTCATCCCACGCGAGGAAAGGAAGCGGCAATGGCACGGTCACATGACCGGAAATACAGCATCATTGCACTGTTTCACAGGCAGCAAACCACTAGGGGACTGTCCCCGCTCACCTACCAGCTCCTGCTGCTCTTGTTTTCAAGAAAGGCAAGGTGATTTCTTTCACAACGGAATTAACCCCACAGATCTCATCCAAGACCCTTTCGACCATATTTAATATCTCGCGCAGCTAAAGAGAAACGGGAGGGCAGTAAATACATGACGGTGTGTTTAAAACACTTCCAAATTCACTGGATAGAATGCAGAACACGAAAAGCTTCCCACATAACGAAACCCATCTTCAGGGTCAAGCAGCACTGCACAATGTGACCTGAAGACGGAGGCACTGCATTTCGTCTAAACGTCGCCAACAGTTGGCCCAACGACACGGCGTCACATCCGGGAACACTTCAATCTACAGCAACACCACTGTAATAAATTTAAATCTTGCTTCCTTCCTGATCCTTTCCAATTCACATATTAGACTATAGGCCTACTACCATTCGACTCTGTTTAACCAGAATTATTGCATAACTTCTTTAAAACAAACAACGGGTAAATTGGGATATAATCATCATTAATACGCTAATATATCACTATTTACATATAATTCCACACAACTAGCAAATGATCTGATAAAACTAAAAATCACGGACACAACTAGAATGATCACCTTTGACATAAAAGATTTATATGTCAATATTCCAATAGATGAAACTATAACTATTATGAAAACTCAACTAAAAAATAACAAACTAGACATTAAAACTGTAGAACAGGCAGGAAAACTACTTGAAACTATTCTAAGGCAAAACTACCTCCACTTCAATAACAAATTCTTTCAACCACAAAAAGGAGTAGCAATGAGTTCACCAATTTCTGGATTAGCCTCAGAAATCTTTTTACAACATTATGAAAATTTATTACTGAAGAATATATTGGAAACCAAAAAAAATCATAGCATACAATAGATACGTAGACGACATTTTAATCATATATGATGAGCATTTAATTAACACCAATAGCATCAAAAAGTATATGGATAGTATACACTCTGACCTCCAATTTAAAGCAACAAAGGAAAAGGATAATACCATCAACTTCCTAGATCTACTAATTATTAGAGGAAAACAAAAGCTAGCCATCAATATATATCGGAAACCCACTACTACAGATGCCACCATACACTACAAATCCAATCACCCCATACAGTATAAGAAGGTATGTAAATAGTGACTGTGAAAAGATGCACGGTGATTACAGAATAAAGTACGCTAATATATGTTTTCGACATCATGATCTACTGAACTACCGAAAGGATCTTTTCAATATACACATTTTTAGAAAGTTATGTTTCAGCATTGCTGCCTACCTCTTTTATTAATCCGTTTGCAAAAAACAATTTTCTAACATAAAATCTGAAGTTAAAAATTGACAGTGCTGCCTCAGGCGGAGGCGAATAGAAGCTAACATTTCATGTACTTTTCTTGGCCTCCGCTTGAAGTAGGACTGTCTATTCCAACGTTTTCTTTATTATGTAAGATTTTATTACCAACTACTGCACAGTAAGTATTATACACTCCTAAATGTTTCGGCTAACTATCTCAGCCATCATCAGGGAGTCATCGTACACAGATACAAACAGCGTACATCGTGTCTCTGAATAGTAATTGCGCATTATTCACAGCTGCAGTCACTGATTTTATATTTCAAATTGCATGTGATAAAATGCAGTACGTTATTACATAAAATTTAGGTATAAAATCTATATAAATTCTATATAAAATTTGTCTCCAAACATCTGTCTCTCATCCACTTCCACTTTTTGTGGGGTGCAGACAACTGGCTGTGGTATCTGGTGTTTATTTCTTGAGTAATATCTCTGTACTTGAACGGGTAGCTGTGGCTTAATACCAGGTTAATTCTTTCACGCATGCGCACACTGGCTGTGGTATCCGGCGTTTATTTACTCAAGAAATAAACACCAGATACCACAGCCAGGTGTCTCCACCCCACAAAAAGTGGAAGTGGATGAGAGACAGATGGTTTGGAGACAGATTTTAAATAGATTTTATGTAGATTTTGTACCTAAATTTTATGTAATAACGTACTCTATTTTATCACATGTAATTTGAAATACAAAATCAGTGACTGCAGCTGTGAAGAATGGGCAATTACCATTCAGAGACACGATGTACGCTGCTCATGTCTGTGTACGATGACTCCCTGATGATGGTTGAGATAGCCGAAACATGTAGGAGGGTATAAACTTATTGTGCAGTAGTTGGTAATAAAAACTTGCGTATGTAAAACAACTACACGGAACATGTATAATGTTAAGTTATCTTTCTTATTTACACATTTATTATGATCCGTTGATCTCCGAAAGCTATTACCAGCATCAAACATTAATAAGTACAACTTTTGATGTTTATTAACTTTATGATGGTGTAATGTTTGTTGATTAAATACTTTACTCTTTCTACGTGCGAATTATTCGTACGTGTGCAGCTAGTAACAGAGAAATGCGTTTTGCCAGTGCTGTTTGTGACATAAGTGTAGTGTAAATGTTTCGGCTAGGGGATACAACAGAATGCGGGAAGCTGGCGACATTACAAGCGGTCCATATATCACTTCCATAGCGGATGTTGCATGGCGTAGCTGTGACACCAGTAGGGCTGTTAGTACCTTAAAATAATGCTTAAAGAGCCACAGCTAATGTTTTGAGCTTCATATTACGAAATTCTAAAGCTTAATTTGAGACATCCCTCTCTTCTTCGGGTGGGGATATAAAATGTTTCAGTAACTTAGCGGAGTCGGCGCAACCATAAGCAGGCTAGTACCACTATTTATTAGCTGCGTGTTTCGACTGTAAGCTAGCACAGGTCCGCTCAACCAGTAGTTCGCCGGCAACATGTTGCCCGCGACACAGTGTCATGTTCCCACGGAGACACGTTTAATAAGGAAACGTGTTTTAAACCTTTCCCTGGGAAAGAAGGAATAGAACGTCGAAGCAGTTTTGAAAATTTATGAGCTGTTTATTTATGGAGATATACATTTACATTACAAATTAATTTTGTAAATCCTATTTTTCGAAAATCTCTCGTATTGATACTCAGAAAGTCTTCATAATATCTGTCAATTCACTATTCAGAGATACTTTTTTTCTTGTACATGCAGATAATATGAACCTACAACAAATAATTCTTTTATTTAGAGGAAAGTTGACCAATACACAACGTTTAAAATAAAGAAAGAAAATGGAAAGAAGAAGCGAGACATTTTGTCGATGTATAAAGCTGTCTCTCGTCCGTGGCAGAATGTCGCATACTGTGGGATGGTGGGCACAGTCCTGACACGGTTGCGACCGCTGGGTGCAAATTCCTGTAAGTAAGGAAAAGAAAATGGTATAACTCCATATTTTTATGACAATGGCCTACTACAGTTAATCTGACAATTACTTCGAATGTAAGTAGACTCCCATGATTAGTGGGTTCCTGTCACCACGGCATGGCGCTTCCTCGGGTTGCGGATGGAGGAACGGCCTCCGAATATGGAGGGTAGCTGCGAATATGCAGTCGCGGACAGCCGACAAGGGGTGGTCCTCCAGCTTGGGGGTTGGGCGAAGTACTAACAACTCCTCACCTAAAAAATTACCATGTTACGAAACACTATACAGAGCCTCGGACCTGGACTGATTCTTTGGTACGACTTAAGCTCAGGATAGGGACAGGTGGCGGGCTCTTGTGAGTGCGGTAATGAACCTTCGGGTTCCATAAAACGCGGGGAATTTCTTGACTAGCTGACGACCTGTTAGCGTCTCAAGAAGGACTATGCTCCATGGAGTTAGTTAGTTAGTTAGTAATTAATTAGACTCTTCCAAACACAAACTTCCGACAAATGGTTCCTCTTCCATCATCAGGAATAAAAGATTCTAATCAGTCGGATCTCTCAGGCGGGGCGCAGACCGAAGAAACTGGTTTCAAGCAACCGGTTTCATGAAAATGATACTACATTTGCATGAAACTAGAGTTGCTTTGATTCCCAATAGAAGAAGAAAACAAAATGCCTCCACTGAGTTTCAAGCAACCACAGTTTCATAAGATGGCGCAAAATGATTCTACGCAATTTGTCGGGGTAGTCTGCACGTGTCTTCAAATGTTTGTTATGGTTTTGGCTTTTATACGTGTGCGCCATCACGTCTAAGCAAAAGTCTGTTTGTAATGCAAAGCAAGTGGGGGCTGCAGAGGGGTTTGCTGTAACACGACGGTAATTTGAAGCAACGCACCAACAGGGATATCGTGGATGCCACCTGGGAAAGTGTGGCCAAAGAAACTGAAAGTAGATTCGAACCCGGTTATAACGACATCGGTTTATAGGACGCCTTGTCTATAACGTCAGATATTCTGTGGTACTAATTAATTTGTCACTGTCAACCACAACATTATTCAGCTCGGTTAAAAGAACACTCGTTTATAACGACACAAAATATTAATATTCAGTCCTTTCCATTATGTTATAACCGAGTTCGACTGTAATTGTTGTTTTTCGGATACCTTATTTTATTCTTTGTTATTGTTCTTTAACACAGTTTTCCAAGTTACATCTTAACATGTTTTAGACATAATTATACACATTTTATTGAACGTATCACTATGCCGTGACTGCGTGCTGCAACTGTGAATTCGCTGAAGCATCAGGGTTGAAGACATGATCAAAATGATCCAGTCTCACAGCTGTTGCAGTAAACAACACGACTTCCTCTTCTGACATCGATATAGCAAATATTCAAATAGGCCTAATGGTTGCGTCGCTGTGCGAGAAAGTGTGGAGCTAGTGTCTTTAAAGCAGTTGCATGTAACCGGCTGCTTAATACCAGCTTTATTCGGTGTTAACCCCCCCCCCCATAGAAAAAAAAGTAATCTCAGTAACCGGTCACAAATTAATGAGAAACGTTCTTTATAAACACACCTCTCATAGGAACTTTTGTACCTGACAAAGGAAACAGATATAGTTTCTGAAAGCTTGTATGGAAAAACGTAACAAGGCAGAAAGTGTTCAAAATAATACATATTGTGCTGTATTTTCTACAACTTCCAGCTTCTGGTTTGCATTCTGATGACAATTTAGAAGTAGGGAAAGAAAAGGAAATCAACTTATTGGGGGGGGGGGGGGGGAGGTGGGAAGGGGTACATCAAATGATCTTGTATAAAACAATAACTAACTATATTTATAGTCCGACAAGTATACAATTTAATCACATTAATTGTGTAATTTCACTGTCCTACATGTTTCGAACCCTTAATTTGGGTTCATCTTCAAGGACTTATTATCTCAAATCACACACTATTTACACCAACTGGTACAATTGTTTACATAGTAAAACATGAATTCTTTACAATTGTGCATATACACTGTTTAAAACAAATAAAAGGTTAAAATTGTAGTTGTTGGTTGAGTCTTACATTGGTTAAAATATTCTCACCACCCAGCAGGCAACCAACTCCGATAAACAGATATTGTATGTTCAGGATATCAAAACAGCAGAGATTATTCAACTTTTATACAACTTTTAACATTTTAACCAATGTAAGACTCAACCAACAACTACAATTTTCACCTTTTATTTGTTTTAAACAGTGTATATGCACAATTGTAAAGAATTCATGTTTTACTATGTAAACAATTGTACCAGTTGGTGTAAATAGTGTGTGATTTGAGTTAATGAGTCCTTGAAGATGAACCCAAATTAAGGGTTCGAAACATGTAGGACTGTGAAATTACACAATTAATGAGATTAAATTGTACATTTGTCGGACTATAAATATAGAGTTAAAATGTACGGAATAAATAATATTAAGTTTAATAACTAACTAGTTAATGTTTTGTATTGTCTTCACCGTGCATTTTTTAACAACTCACAAATTACACACCAAAGAAATGCATTATATTTTCACTTTTTATTCTTTAACCCCTACTGAGTCAGTACTAACCGCACCACTGGACACTTACAACACAAACAGGACCTGATTTACTTAACTGATTACCTATATATACAGAACCAACAACCAGAATTTAAAAAACAATCTAATGGCAGAAGATACATCCTAAAAAACATGTAGCTCCATTTTATAATTTTATTAAGAAAACTTGATGAATCTCATTTAAGGATTTTATATTCTGTGTTTTACATATTTAAATACAGAAATTGTAAAAACTGTAATTTATAAATGATAATGAAACTTCACTACATGTGATATATAACATAATAGCAGACATAAATAATGGATGTAAAGTAAATGTAGATTACGAGCTCCCTGAAGATGGCCTTGTAAGGGCTGAAATATATGTAGGGGTTAAAGAATAAAAAGTGAAAATATAGTGCATTTCGTTGTTGTGTATTTTGTGAGTAACAAGTTAATATTTTATACAAGATCATTTGATGTGCATACTCTCTGATGATGAATCCACAGGGATCGAAACACTTAGGAATTTTCAATGTTTTAATGTAATACAGCTTTGTAAATATAAAGATTGTGCATTTGTTGGTTAATTATTATAATTTAATTTTCTTCTACAGTGCAAGATATGAAGGTATACATAAGTGTTACCGAACGATGCGTCAGGGCCGTTTGAAGATTAAATCTATTTGTCAAGTCTGAAACTAACTACATTGTCTGTGGAAGCTAAAAAACACTGAATATGTGGAGTCCCGATGTTTGTCAGTCTCTTTGTTCCGGATATCGAAATCTCGTGTCCGCCGATTTAATACCTTTGTTTCGACCTTTCGTGAATATTCCTTACGAATCGGGACGAGAACCTGTCGCTGGCCAGTCATCTTCCCCACGCTTCTGATATTGCGCAGATCGCTGTCAGATCAGTCAGACTCAGTCTGTTGACTGCTTTCTTGCTAACAGGAATAAGAATCTTCTGCACTCATTTAACGAAATGATGCTTCCATGCGTGTCTGCATTTTATCAAAAAATAAACTGGTATGTTCTTTATGCTTTTTCGTGTTATTTCATAATTTTATTGCTGGTATTTTGTAAGTTATTTGAAAGAATATAGACATTTTGTTTTGAAAAAGGAATAGCCGTGAGGATCATGCTGGTCCCCATTAACGACGGATATCGAAAACCTGCTATTATAAGACAAATGTAGGGAGGTACCTTAAACTCTTGTACACCGACACTTATATCTTCTTCTGAGTAGCCTTTCATAGCTTTGGTTGCCACCGGACCCATGTAGTTGTTGACAATAGCGAACTCCATGAGCGACAGAAATACGAACACCGAACATGAAGACATCCACACGTCGATGGCCTTCACGTATGACACCGGCGGCAGGAGCTGCTGGGACTGCGTACTCTGCGTGGCTGTGAAAGGAAGAGGTGAGGCTTACCGAACAGGATATGCTACCAGAACTATTTCCATGCTGCAAAGTTTCATTGAGGATCTAAGAATCAAAGAATTGCCCTCGAACATTCTTAAACATGTGTACTGCAGCATCCTGCTTTGAAAGTTAATGTATTTTGATGATAATGATGATGAGGAGGAGAATTGTCATCTACACACATCAAGCACTACTGTCTAATGCACAAATAATTGTGATCTATACACAGCAGATGCTCACCCAGAATTTTTAAGGGGGGGGGGGGGAAGCTGACCCTGAGGCTATATATAATTTATTTTTTATTTTAAAATTTATGTTATAAAAATCACGTCGTAAGTACAACATAACACTGTCTGCAACTGCATTTGTATACATACGAATATAACTACATATTCCATGACTCAATCACAGTGTCCTATCTTATTGTTTTTTAAACATTTTATTAACTTATTTTTCAAAATTCTAATGTACTAGTCATCAGCTTATTTCAATGGTTGATTTCGGCTGAAGACTAAATCATGTAAAACTTTTGATATCAAAATATCTACAAAATCTGTGTTTTTTTAAATTTCGGTTTTGGAGGTTTTGGGGTGGGGGGGCTGTAGCCTGGCAGCCCTCCCCCCTTGGGTGTGCCCCTGATACACAGCATGCATTGTGATCTATACACAGCAAGCATTGTGATCTATACACAGCAAGCATTGTGATATATACACAGCAAGCATTGTGATCTATACACAGCAAGCATTGTGATCTATACACAGCGAGCATTGTGATCTATAAACAGCAAGCATTGTGCTCTATACACAGCAAGCATTGTGATCTATAAACAGCAAGCATTGTGATCTATACACAACAAGCATTGTGATCTATACACAGCAAGCATTGTGATCTATAAACAGCAAGCATTGTGATCTATACACAGCAAGCATTGTGATCTATAAACAGCAAGCATTGTGATCTATACACAGCAAGCATTGTGATCTATACACAGCTAGCATTGTGATCTATACACAGCAAGCATTGTGATCTATACACAGCAAGCATTGTGATCTACACACAGCAAGCATTGTGATCTATACACACCCAGCGTCAGAAGTGACGTGACGCCCAAAGTGACGCGGGCTGGAATGGCCTCGGGTTTGATCCAGAAGGAGATCCATGACATAACCACAATCAAAGCGGATGGAATGTAAGTGTGGAACAGGTGATAGCCCAGTCTGCGCGTCAAATTGAACACCACCGCCAGACAAGTGAAATTTCCTGCAACAGATTCAATGAACTTCAGCACTAGATGAAAGTTGAAAGTCTACTTTACACCTCGGTCGCAAAGCCCCCTTTACCCATACGACAGGAGAATTCATTTTGATAGGAGAGCCTTTACACTCTGTATCCTGTTACAGGGCGTATGTTTTTCCCTTGCCACGAGCACGGCACTTCTCACGGTATATCAAGGCAGATACCTTCCGTCTGCGTGATAAAGCTGCCGTGCTTTGGCAAGCGGAATAGTAAGGTCCTGCACTAACACAAGGATAGGAGTTAAAGGTAGACGTGACAGGATGGTGTAACAGCTTATCTCAAATTTGTTATGGAGTGAACGATGAAAACAGGATATAGCTGCATTACATAATTTTTTTACAATGCATTTTTCTGGGTTATAACACTGTATAGCCTGGTATATAATTTCCGCCATTTTGCAGAAATTTATTGCCTCTAGCTTCAAGACATAAGGTATCCCGAAAGGGGAAGCATCCTGTTCCTTGGAGAAGTTTGTAATCAGATTACGATGTGCCCTAACTCTCAACACTAACAGTTTCACTGAGCTGGAAGCATAAAGTGTCACATAGATCAGCCCTTAGCTTCATTGAACGATACAACCAAGAAAGCTGCAGTTAGCATTATCAGTAAGCATTCAGTTACGAGTTTTTTCCAAGGGCATTTAATTTTACATAATTAAACAAGGACATACCTGTGGAGTATTCAATTGTGCAGTCTGCAGTATAGTTGTTGGAGATGTCCAGCTGGGGAAGTTCGATATCTGGATTTACAACTAGAGGATCGGTGTCATTCCATATGAAGACCAAATCGTGAACTGTGTGTGACACTACAACAGATGGCTCTGTTAGCAAACTGAACTATGTAACACTATAAAAGATGGCTCCGATAGCATACTGTTACAAATGGAGGCGATTATAGAGAATATTGTTGCTGTCTTCTGGGCTGTGACGCCGTCTACGTGTTATTTAACGACGCTCTCATCTGTTGAGTTTATTTGGCATGGGTGATAGATTAATAAATCTGTATGGAACATTAATGGGATGACACTGATAGGGGAAAGCTGAGGTAAGCGTGGAGAAACTTGTCCCAGTGCCAATTTTGTCTGCCACAAATCCCACATTGACTAGCATGTTATTAAATCCGGCCCTCTGCGGAAACAGACCTGCGACTGACAGCCTGAGCCGTGTCACGGTCCGACGCTCAGTCTAGTAGGAATTTACCAATTTCGTCCATTGTAAGTTGCAAAGGGGAAATTTTGTTTCACCTGCAACATTGGTGAATGTCTACTGGACCACAAGGCGTCACATCGCAGTAGTCCGTGTTTTTTATGCACTGGAGTTAATATTGCAATAAATATGAGGATTCTGAGATTCTCAGTGCGGAGTTGATGAAGATTCAAGTCTGCTGGGTTACGTCTCCGTGCCGACTGGTATAAAACGACGTTTCGAAGAACAGTACTACCTTTGTTACCATGGTCTTAAACTCTTTGAAACTGAAGACCAAGGATATAAGCTTCTCTAAAACGATCGTCAACTGTTTACCAGTCAACAACATATCACATTTTGCAAGACTTCAGCCATCGAAATAAATGTGTGTATTCACCATCATCACAAAATACTACCGCTCTCTTTGTCCTCTTCGAGAGTTTAGGTTCTCCGTCTTCAGGTAGAGACAGCAGGTTCCCCCGAAACGTCAGGACATTTACACCCAAATACACAGCGTCACACCCCAAACGCCAGCTCTTATTTTTCTTCATTTTTTTGTTTATTTTTATATTACATTTTTAACTAACTGACTGCATGGAGCATAGTCTTTCTTGAGTATCTGGTAGTTCCTTAGCACTTCAAGAAATTGCCCGAATTTTGTCACTCGAAGTTTTATTACCGTTTTCACAAGGGCCTGCCACTCGCTTGTCTTTATCATGATCCAGATAAATGCAGTCCACGCACACACTCCTATAATATTTCTGTAAAATACATTTTAATATTATCCTCTCATCTACGCCTAGTTCTTCCAAACAGTCTCTTTCTACCAAACGCCTCTACACCCTGTTATTTCTCGCGTATGTGTGTGTGTGTGTGTGTGTGTGTGCCTGTACTCTCTGGCCATATCATCTTCCTTTATTTGATTGTTAAAAGTATTTTATGGTTTCTGTTCAAAATCATAAGTGTCAGTCTTCATTAGTTTTACTTACAGCTTTCTATGGTTATTGTGCAGATTTGGGTGTCATGTGGGTACGACTCGAACTGCATGGCGCAGGACAGCACCAGGGTTAGTCTGAAACCAAACCGGAAACAGCATGAGGCACGAAGTGGACCAGTGCTCTGTATTGTGAAGCTTCAGGCTTGAGCATCTCACAGCCATGACCATGCAGACTGCTGTCTTATGGGATGTGACGCCATGTAATCTGGTAGAAGTGTGGCGACGTTTCAGGAGAACCTTCTGCCCCTATCACTAGGGTAGATAATATCGGTACACTTCTACCAGAATACACGGTGTCACATCACAGAAGTCAGCAACCTTCACACTTCTGCACGACACTTGCCTTCTTTTTGATAACGAGAGCTACCAGAATGCACGGTGTCGTAGCTTGGAAGACCAAAGCATGAATTATTTGCATTGTTTCTGTCGCAAACTGTCGGTCCACGTGTATCGTAACGGTCGTTATTGAAATCAGCAGAAATGGGGGAGGGGAGAGAAATTCATAGTTGGTGGAACTGGAATGTGACAGATGAGAGAGTTTCCTCAATACTCCTGATACTTGATTCTAATAGGCCCAGATATTTTCCTTAGCACAGCCTGTGTTCTGCCTTTAATGTGGAAGACCAAGTTTTAAACCCATAAACAAAAGTAGGCAAAATTATAAATGTGTAATATAATCTTTATGTTTTAGGTACCAAAAGGTAAGGCCGGCTATTCTAAAGTAGCAAGCAGATATTTCCACGAACGTGAGGTAAAATACTTTCACATGACGTATTTATACAGGCTTCGTGAATATGCCGTAATAAAATCAACTGTTAAAACTATATGTATATGCTCTTCGAGAAACTTATTCTAAACTCACTTCAGTGCCGGCCTTAGCAAACGCGGGGCCCGATTGCGATCCTTGTGGCGGGCCCCTAAACGTTATTGTGCTGAGCAAAACGGTCTGACGTTTTGGTATATTAACGGAATTTAAGATGAAAAATTAAAATGGTCCATTTTTATCATTTATAAAAATTATTATTGCACGAATCCCCCCATGAGCGTTGGGCCCCTGTAAGCGCGGGGTCCGATTACGTCAAACCGGTCCAATTGGCCTAAGGCCGGCCGTGCTTACTTTCACTTAACAATTGAAAAAAGAAAAAATGTATAAAAATATTTCGACATTTACGGACAGTCACTGATGTACCCATATGCAGCATGTCAAATAATCCTTTGGAATATAAATTATAATTTATGTTCCAAAGGATTATTTGCAGCCTATGGTAATAAGCTGATAATTATCAGCTTATTACCATAGGCTGCAGGGAAGTAACTCTCCACCACAGGTTTAAACAAATGAAACAAACAGTGATTAGCCGTAGATAGAATGACGATCAAGGTTTGACCGCTGAACAGATTTTGAACGTGAATCATGACACAGTTCAAACAAAATGACGGAATATCAATCTTTACTTTCATTAACGTGAGAACCCCACACCTCACAAGAGACGGCTAATGCCAACACTCGATTATGTACAGATAATAACCATTTACATAAAGGCCAGATTGAGATACTAGAGATACTTGAGATATTAGAGATACTAGAATACAAGGAAGTCCAAAGTGCAGGAATACTAATTCAGGACGACTCCATCCGTCTCCCCGCCCCCCTCATTACTTACTTCGACATATATAAAAGCGTCTTATCGTGGTACAGCCACAGGTAATGGTTGGGGATGCTCATCTCGTGGAACGTGACTTTCTTCGCGTTCTTGAAGAAGCAGTCCGGCCTCCAGATGTTATGGAGCCAGTCGACATCGAGAATTCGGTACTCCTCACTCATGTTCTCCGGCAGTCTGAGTCTGGCGTCCCGCCAGCTCTGTGCCAGGAAGATGTCGGCGACGTAGGTCTATGACACATTGTACAAAACATTTAGACTCCACCGGCCAAAAATGACAGAGGAATTTCTCGACTAACCGAGTGAATGTCTTACACATGGGCTTAGATGACTTCATAAACCGAAGGTTACTGCACTCAGTGGCTTAGCTGGGATTGAAGGAAGGAAACTAACCAGACGGCAAAAGCGCGGCAGAAAATTTAACGTTTTTTAGGGCGATGGAAAAGCTTCTAAAGGTCCAAACGAAGGGCGCACCCAAGGGTGGGGGTGTGTGCAGCCGGGCTGCAGCCGGCTGCAGCCCCTAACCAAACCCCCAAAACCGAAATTTAAAAAACTCAGATTTTGTAGATATTGTGATATTAAAGGGCCGGGATAGCGTAGCCAGTATAGCGACTCGCTACGAGCTGGACGGTCCGGGGGTCGAATCCCGGTGGGGGCGAGATTTTCGGCACCAGTCCAGAACGGCCCTAGGGCCTAACCAGCCTCCTGTACAATGGGTACTGGGTTATTCCCGTGGGTAAAGCGGCAGGGCGTGGCGTTGACCACCCACCCCAATCTAGCGCCGAGGTTAAAGAAAGAGTAGAGCTATACGTCTTCTACCCCTCTGGGCCTTCATGACCTTTTTCTAGGGTGAACTTTAACTTTACCTTTATTATATAAAAAGTTTTGCTTGATTTACCCTTCGGCCGAAATCAGCCACTGAAATCGGCTGATAACTAGTACATCAGAATTTTGAAAAATAAGTTAATAAAATTAAAAAAACAAGAAGATCGGACACTGTGATTGAGTCATGTAACATGTAGTTATATTTGTATGTATATAAATGCAGCTGCAGACAGTGTTATGTTATACTTACGACATAACTTTATAACATCAGTTCTATATAGCTTCAGGGTCAGACCTCCACCCGTCCCATGGAAAAATTATGGGTGCGCACCTGGTCCAAACTGTGACATTAATATAGATGAGGTCAGTAGCTTATCCAAACGTCAGGAACTCTCACTAAATTCACCTTCTCAGAACACATCTGACTGATGAAGTGACATCGCCTTACCATGGACTCCTCATTGATGGAGTCAATAGACAGTACAGTGACATGGAAATAGACTGTAGTGGGTTGTCCTTTGGGCTTCGGGGCTCTGTTCTTGTCGTAGTGTTTTGGGTTTGTGGGTAGAATGTCGCGAAGGGAGAGACTCGTTTCAGATTGCATTGGTTGCTCTTGGTTCACATACCTGGACCCTCTGAAACAAGACAGAAGTGGATTTGCTTGCTGAGATGGCAATAGCTTTAGACAAATCTCGAAAAATTAAATAATCCTGCTACATAAACCTGAGGCACTATAGTGTCTTTATTTTACGAAATTTTGGTTCAGTTTTACTTATGAAAAATTAATTTCAGTACATATATCTGTATATCAGTAATTTGCTTCTTTTTTAGTAACAGAAATATTAATCTTTGGATTTCGATGTGTACGTCACAAAGGTAAAGTTAAAGCAATCCCCGTACAGGCCTGGAGAGGCCCTGAGGTTTTCAGGAGTTTGAGGCTCCCAGATTTCCAGAAAATCGGCACATGAAGGCGGTAAGGTTGTCAGCCCTACACACCGGCTGCCTTTACCCCCAGGATATATTCGTGGTACTCATTTCTGTTAGAGGCTGAGTCGATCCCAGGGCCATAGTACGGCCGGAAGGATTAGGTCAATGAAAACTTCCAATTACACAATCGGGAATCGAACCCGCGACCTTCCGGCTAGTAGAGCAGTGCTTCAACCAACTGCGCCACCGCGGTGTGACTCAACGAAAATAGGCTACTTGACATAAGTAAGCAAAACAAATAGACCTACCCGTTGTTCTTAGAAATAGAAGTTAAAATATGTACAAATTATTTTTTCGCGGTTGATATTTAAATAGTGCGACATAAAGCTTGCAAATTAGCTGTCGTTTGATTTACTAAGGCTTTTTGAAATAAATGAATGCGTTTTGGAAAATTGAGTAATACCATAAATACTTTAATTTTATTCTGATTTTCTAGCATAAAATTATGAAGGGTACCAAATTTGGATGATATTTGAGGCTAAAGCCTTTATGATTATGAATCTAGGTCCTCATGCCTCTCACAGCTTCATAATTTTGATTATTGAAAATAAATCACTCAACTTCCTGCTTTTCTATTATAGTGTCTGATAGTTTTCCCCGCACTCCACATCTGTACGAGCCACAAATCGTCTTCGAATGCATAGAAGCCTTCCCTTCTCTGTTCCCTGTTTCTCTGCCCGTGTTTCTCTGCCTTTCTATTGTCGTTTACAGAAGAACATAGCCATCTTAATAGTGTAAAAGCAGTCTATGTCCATTTCTGCTTCGGTTTTTTGGCACAAAGTGATCAATATGCAGCGTCACGTCGGTAAAGTAGCAAATTGCCTTGCGTCATGTATAGCCATAATACTCTCAACATAAGATGGGTATTTCATTGGTGTAGTACAGTCGACTTTATTCTGACACAGGCCTGTGAGACTGACTGAGGCTTGGCTAGTGCATATCTTGTTGGTCTGGTTTAGGACGTCATATAGCCTGGTGGGTGATTACCGAAGTCTGGAGTAACCTACTGCCTTCTTCTTCAGAATAAGAGTAAGAGTTATATATCCTGAATATAGCGATGAGTTCCTCCGAAACGTCGACAATTATTTGCCAGTCTAGGCAGTGTCATACCCAGCGTATGCAATATATGAATTTAATAATGTCAGGATCTAAAATTTCAAATGCTTTATCCAGTGATATCACGTAGGCGTGATATATGGTCGAACTCGGTTCTAACGTCATGAAAGGGACTGAATATTTTGTGTCATTATAAAAGAGTGTCGTTATAACCGGGAGTATAATGTTATTGTTAAATGTAACGAATTAATCGGTACCACAGAATATCTGATTTTATAACCGAGGTATCGTATAAACCGATGTCGTTATAACCGGGTTCGACTGTATATATAATCACACGTTGCTCAAGTTTTCCGAAAGGACTCATTCACAAGTCTAGAAAGCAGGTAAAGTATGTATAATCACCAGATGGCTTCGAGATATATTTTTTCTCTACAAAACAGTGAAACTCACAGCGTCCATCCAAACAGCCAGGCTGCTACTGTCAGCTTGAAGCCTAGGAGGACCATGTGCTTGAACATCTTGGCATCCTGTATAAAGCGGAATATCGTGTTAATTATGCATGTTTTCGTAAAGTATAATACACTTTATTACGTGGTAAACACGCTCCCTGAGAATGTTCGCTACGCAGCTGATCCAGAAACTCACTGTTTTCATACAGTCAGGAAGATCATCGCCGTCATCACAAAAGTTCGCCATTTCACCTTATTCTGAGTCAGTCCAAAACGTATCGTATCTCGCCAGCCTGTTTTGTCCTACCTACACTTGCATATCCATACACACGTGTCTCCTCTCTGCCCTGTTTTGTATATCCTGCCGATACCATTCCATTGATTTAATTTAAGCGAAGGGTGTAAATGACAAAGATGGCAATTATATAACTATTTTTCCTTCTGCTGTTACTTTATGGCTTTCACGTTCAAACGCCCTCTTTTGTTGTTTTTTTTTTGTCACGTACTCCAAATTTGTGTTCTTCCGTCATAATGAAAATACGCTGAAGATAACTTCAGTAGCTGAAACGATTATAAAAACAACTGACTAAAGCAATGCAGCATAATTCTTCTTACGGAGCTAACAGTTTCAGCTAGTTACGAAATTGGCCGCATTTTATGTAGCCCCGAATATTAATTAGCCTCTTCACTAGAGCACAGCACCAGTTTTGTCTTGAGCCGCCATACCACATCCTAAGCCATTATGATTCATTGTAGGCGCTTTTCCGCAAATAAATTGAGCGAATGTAACAAGTTGACACCCACCGAACTAATTTGCGGGAAATTTCGTAGCGGGAATTGATCCTAAAATTTGACAACACGGCTCAGTTTCTTTAGAAGTGGACACAAGTAACAGTCACTTTGCATGAAGACCTAAGCATATTGTGACTACTGTGTTTACTAATGTTGTCATTGGCATTATGACTACTGTGTTTACTAATGTTGTCATTGGCATTATGACTACTGTGTTTACTAATGTTGTCATTGGCATTATGACTACTGTGTTTACTAATGTTGCCATTGGCATTATGACTACTGTGTTTACTAATGTTGCCATTGGCATTATGACTACTGTGTTTACTAATGTTGCCATTGGCATTATGACTACTGTGTTTATTAATGTTGCCATTGGCATTATGACTACTGTGTTTACTAATGTTGCCATTGGCATTATGACTACTGTGTTTACTAATGTTGCCATTGGCATTATGACTACTGTGTTTACTAATGTTGCCATTGGCATTATGACTACTGTGTTTACTAATGTTGCCATTGGCATTATGACTACTGTGTTTACTAATGTTGTCATTGGCATTATGACTACTGTGTTTACTAATGTTGCCATTGGCATTATGACTACTGTGTTTACTAATGTTGCCATTGGCATTATGACTACTGTGTTTACTAATGTTGCCATTGGCATTATGACTACTGTGTTTACTAATGTTGCCATTGGCATTATGACTACTGTGTTTACTAATGTTGCCATTGGCATTATGACTACTGTGTTTATTAATGTTGCCATTGGCATTATGACTACTGTGTTTACTAATGTTGCCATTGGAATTATGACTACTGTGTTTACTAATGTTGCCATTGGCATTATGACTACTGTGTTTACTAATGTTGCCATTGGCATTATGACTGCTTTGTTTACTAATGTTGCTATTGATTTTCTTGCTAGCTTTGGTAACAAAGTTACCAGTGTTTGTTGGGCGTTATTGTTACGCTAACGAACCAAAGTGTTTCGCTCTGCGGACATTTCATATCTGCTATTATTATTCTCCCATTCCTAGGTCTTCCAAGCGGTACCTTACCTTAGGTTTCCCTACGAAACCCCTTATATTTCTTTTCAATCATAAACGTTATGCTCAATAAATCTGAATGTGTTATAATACAATATATAATATAATATAATACAATAATTATGTCCCAGCATTCCACTGCAGAAGCGGCAAAGAAAGGAAAACGCGACAGCATTACTACATGAATCTTCAAAACAAACCAATTAACAAACTAACCACAAGGAGCATAATCCTTCTTAAAAGATAATAGTAGCACATCTGCTCAAGAAAATTCACCGCCTGATATGGAAGCGGCATTTTCATTACCGCATTCACAACAGCCCGCTAATAGACGCTGTTCTCAGACAAATGAATACTGTATAGCCTGTGTTCTTAATATTATTCATTCCGTAAATTTACTTTTCTACTTCACACTGTTGACACCGTGCATCTTCGTCATATTAAATTAAGTTATAAACCAACCGATGCACACTAAAACCACTTTTTAAGTAGCTTTATTATAAAATTGTTAAAATTGTACCCCTACACGTGTTTCGATCCTAGGATCATCGTCAGGGGGGTTTATTGCTAAAAGCTACAGTCACTTCAACACATGATTTAAAATATTCTATCTGCACTTTGAAACATAAGTTAAAATCTTGTAAAAGGATTCTCTAAAAGTTGTAAAATTATAAAAGCACTGTAGATGGTAGATTGTGGAACTGCTGGCGTGTGGTATTAAAAGCATATGAAATGTTTTTGCGTGGAGCGGAGTGTACTACGTGTTGTGCTGTGAGGAGTACTATGGTGGAGTATAGTACCACAGGACCACACGCCAGCAGTTCCACAATCTACCATCTACAGTGCTTTTATAATTTTACAACTTTTAGAGAATCCTTTTACAAGATTTTAACTTATGTTTCAAAGTGCAGATAGAATATTTTAAATCATGTGTTGAAGTGACTGTAGCTTTTAGCAATAAACCCCCCTGACGATGATCCTAGGATCGAAACACGTGTAGGGGTACAATTTTAACAATTTTATAATAAAGGTACTTAAAAAGTGGTTTTAGTGTGCATCGGTTGGTTTATAACTTAATTTACTTTTCTACGTTTATTGTCCGACGAATGTACATTTTTATTCACTATTAATTGTGAAATACAGTCCTACATGTTTCGAAACTTATCCTGGTTCATCCTCAGGGACTTCAGTATTTTAAATTACACATATTTTACATCAATGGTACAATTGGTTAAAATAGTAAAAACTGAATAACGTGAATTTTGCAATCGAGTTGTACACTGGTTAAGATGATAAAAAGTGAATAAATATATCAGTTGTTTGTTTCGGTGTTACCAACCAAGTCTTATACAGGTTAAAATGTTAAAAACTGAATAATCTTTGTTGTTACGATACCCTGTGTATTGAAGTTGATAGGTTGACTATTGGGTGGTGAGAACAGTGTACATTCGTCGGACAATAAACATAGTCTGTGTTCCTTAATATCTTAGATAACATGGATACTGCAGTTGACACAGCTATTTTTATTATATAAACGTATTTGTTTTTATAAAACGCTACATGTTTCGACACATGACAGTCATCATCAGACGTATATGTATAAAACTATGTTGGTTAAATATTTAGAATTCTCATTCCACCATCTTTGTGTATATTCACGCCTGATGATGAAACAAAGTGTGTCGAAATATGTAGCGTTTTATAAAACAAATATTGTTTTATAGTAAAATAGTTGGGTTGGCTTCATTATCTTATTAAATTTACGAAAAACAATGGGATGTCTTCTATTAATATTTCTTGATATCTGTTTATAATAAATTTAAATATAATTTTTCCATTTGTACCTAGGACTTCCAAGTGTTCTCTTCCTTTCAGGTTTTCAAACACAATGAATGAAGATATATTTACTGTGCAATATCAGCGGCATGTACAAATAAATTCACCACGAATTCACACTATTCACAAACACCACATATTTCTCCAACACTCAGGCAGTGTGGCGCTGGACTGCAGGTATCCACCTGCCGCTAATAGAATAACACACTAATTGGCTCAGAACCCCACAACACACGCTTACACCCCCCTCACCTCCCCATGTGCTTAATGTCCCTAAACTCGTCGAAACCCAGCGAAAGTCACATCATATGTCGGAACTTTAGGTTGTGGGTTATTCAACGACACTAACTAATACAGAAATTGCATCACATCGAACGTAATGAGGATAATACAAGCCCCGGGAATGATGGCTGAACATAGAGCGTGCTGGAGTAATCAGCATGATGGTCTGAACAATAGAGAGTGCTGGAGTAATCAGCATGATGGCTGAACATAGAGCGTGCTGGAGTAATCAGCATGATGGCTGAACATAGAGCGTGCTGGAGTAATCAGCATGATGGCTGAACATAGAGCGTGCTGGAGTAATCAGCATGATGGCTGAACATAGAGCGTGCTGGAGTAATCAGCATGATGGCTGAACATAGAGCATGCTGGAGTAATCAGCATGATGGCTGACATTATCTGCGATAAATTAGAAACATGATGGCTTAAATATCGATATCTGTTATAATTAAAATTCATTGTACTGAACTCAAGATTGCTGCTCAGGTTTCAACCCAAATGATGAAGTAATACTATGATATCTGCGGCAGTACAATAAATTACACGATTAACACTATCTCTATAACACACATATTCTAAAACATAGGAGCGTGCTGGAGCATATCCACCTGACGCTTGAATAAAGCTAATTGGCTGAGTAACCCACAAACACGCTTGAACCTAACCCATGTGCTTGAGTATCAACATGTCGTAAACATAGAGCGTTGTCGGATACTTAGATGTGGTGTATTAAGACCTGAGCTAATTACAGATGCGAACATCGAAGTCTGAGTAATCAGCCGGAAATGATGGCTGAACATAGAGCGTGCTGGAGTAATCAGCATGATGGCTGAACATAGAGCGTGCTGGAGTAATCAGCATGATGGCTGAACATAGAGCGTGCTGGAGTAATCAGCATGATGGCTGAACATAGAGCGTGCTGGAGTAATCAGCATGATGGCTGAACATAGAGCGTGCTGGAGTAATTAGCATGATGGCTGAACATAGAGGATGCTGGAGCAATCAGCATGATGGCTGAACATAAGCGTGCTGGAGTAATCAGCATGATGGCTGAACATAGACGTGCTGGAGTAATCAGCATGATGGCTGAACATTAGAGCGTGCTGGAGTAATCAGCATGATGGCTGAACATAGAGCGTGCTGGAGTAATCAGCATGATGGTGAACATAGAGGTGCTGGAGTAATCATGCATGATGGTTGAACATAGAGCGTGCTGGAGTAATAAGCATGATGGCTGAACATAGAGTATGCTGGAGTAATCAGCATGATGGCTGAACATAGATGCGTGCTGGAGTAATCAGCATGATGGCTGAACATAGAGCGTGCTGGAGTAATCAGCATGTGGCTGAACATAGAGAATGCTGGAGTAATAGCATGATGGCTGAACATAGAGCGTGCTGGAGTAATCAGCATGATGGTTGAACATAGAGCGTGCTGGAGTAATCAGCATGATGGCTGAACATAGAGCGTGCTGGAGTAATCAGCATGATGGCTGAACATAGAGAATGCTGGAGTAATCAGCATGATAGCTGAACATAGAGCGTGCTGGAGTAATCAGCATGATGGCTGAACATAGAGCGTGCTGAATTTATCAGCACTGAAGTTAATATTTGAACTATGGTAAAGCAAAGCTTTGCCCATGCTTAATTAAGCACCAAGGCATGAAAGTGTATGGGGAAGTTGATGTATAGATCCATGCATTCTTTTGGTTTGGACGGGTCAGTTTCACACCCGCGCCTTTACATCCCCAGGGACTCAGGCCCCGGCACTATTGAATAGGAAGTTGGGTGTGGGCGGAAGGCGATCTGGACGCTTGGAAGAGGAGAACAATATTTTCCTCCGTCACAAATCAATCCAAGACTCCCTTGTCGATCACCGCGCATTCTAGTCACTGCACTGCCTGAACTATTCTAGCTCCGTTCGGAACTTAGGCGCAGGTAACAAGCGGAGTGTGGAAGAATTACGCAATGAAGAGCTTGGTAATTTGTACTATTCTTATTATGGACGCACAATTAAGGTGGAATATGGAGGAAGTGCAAAGGTAGGTGGACGTCTTAAAAAAGGGACACCTCTGCATGTCTAAATTGACGTAAGAGGTTAAAATATATGTTAGAGTGTAAAGAGACGGAGCTAGTTATGCTTAGGCCCCAGCGGAGGGGGAATTGCTTGACCACCTGACTGACCGTGAGATATTCAAGAAAGACTGCATCAGGCAGTTGCTTAGGTTGAAATTCGTAATTCTGTCATTTATTCTCGTATTAAAAGTTCTTATTATAATATAACAGGGTGATCATAAACTATGCATAAACATATAACTACTAGCTGTGCTTTCTAACCTTTTCAACTCAATTGTCATCGTATTCTTCTGCTTATTGAAGAGATCTGTATATATAATTGAAGCTAATTTGGTCCTTAAAGGGTTTAACGAACAAGTAGCATGAAACAGAAATATTTTCAAAAGCTATTGTCGCTTAGCTAATCATCAATGCCCCAGCATACTTATGGAAATACACGGTTCATGGACTGCATACAAGAGCCAAGGAGTCTATCCTAGATGACATGTGGTCTATCCTGAGTCAGTTAAATCCAGTCCACATCGTCACATACTACGTATTTAAGGTCCATTTTAGTATTATAATTCCATCCACGCTTAAGCCTCACAGGCGGTCTCTTCGCTTCAGGCTCTCCAACTACAGTTGCGTATGTATTTTCTTTTTCCTTTAAGTGTAGCTGGCAGATTGCTACTACACACGCACACGTAATACCTTACCCTGTCGTGAGACAGAAGTGAAGTACACTCCTTTATCGATTGCTACAGGCTCAAACTACTAAATGGTTTTACTGACTACTGACAGACGGCAGACAAGTTGAGTACTCCGTGATACTGCCGCCAGAGATGTTGCGGATCATCCCGGTGCAATGGACACCTGGAAACAGGTCTTGTGACGCCACAAGAGGTACCTACTTGCGTTACTGTAGCAGGCGCTCAGTGGCTGTGTTTTGTACCACATAGACGGCAGAGAAAGCCGCTTTTGCTGGCAAAGTTATATCACATAATGATTAACAACCAGGGTTCTGCAACAGTATCCCTGACTTTGAACCAAGAAGGTAGCACTAAGCAATTGCGTATATGTCCGCTGTGACATAGTACATGAGGAGTGTCTGTATTTAAGGTATGTGACACATCAGAATCTTCACACCATTATCTTGGAGCTGTTCTGTTTGATGTGATAAGCTGCACCTCATATTTAAGGTTGAATTGGGTTGCGCAACAGTTTGAGGGATGAAGGTACCTCCATCAATGGGCTGGTGAATGTAACATTGACAGTGTGTTAGGTGTCTGCTGGAGTGTGAGGAATAGGGTTTTTTAATCCATGGCTCAATATCCCCTAGTGGGCCAGGGCCTCACCTTTATTCTGGCTTCACGATATCACACATGCACGAGGAATAGGTCATAGGATTTGAATATTATTCATATTCTGTGCATTAATACACAGACCGAGAACCGTTAATGGAGTGAGGAGGACGAGGTTCAAATGTTGCGCCGACTGTAACAGAGATATAGCCTACACCCTAACCAAATTTTGTCTCTAGTGGTCGTGTAGTTAATACACAGAACAGAGTTATAGGCTACACCCTAACCGACGTCTGTCTCGGGTGGCCATGTAATGTCTGCTTATATAGAAAAGGAAAGTTTGAAATGAGCGCGCCAAGTTGAAGGAAGGAGATGGGGGCGCGGCACAAAGCTCCACGCCCCAGAGCATACATGAACTTCGTCACAGCACACTGGATACACAGTGGTCGGGCAAAAGTACATCAGTGCCAAATAATATTTCCTAAAAAGTGTATTTAGTAGGTTTGTAACAATTTTCGAAGTTCGCTATTTTTTAGTGCCATAATGATTGTAGTGAGGGTGAAGGAGAGGGTATGGCCAAGCAGGAGGCTGCTTTGCGTTGTCGTGCTACATAGTTTCGTAAGTTACCACCAGGGGCATGCTTTACCCACAGCCAGTGAGCTGTGCCGGTTACAGTAACGCACGAAGGCGCCCATGTAGCGGTGTAGTTGTATGTTTCCAAGGAGTTTCCAATCTGTGGTACGGATTTCTTTAACCTGTGGTGTCAACACTAGAAGGTTGGCAGCAGGTTGGGAGTAATGAATTGATTGTCGTTAGGTATTGTGTGGATAATTTTTGCGTTTTTTTGAGGCGGGGAATGGTAATGGGCTTGACACATGTTGTGATATGTGCCTAGTGAGGAAGAAGCCTTATTCTTATTTGAGGATTGATTAATACGATGTACGTGCACTTCACGATACCTGGATTGATACAGGAAGTCATGTGAAGGAAAATGGAAATGATGTTACCACTGGCCTGTGATACAGCCAATTGATGTATCAATCTGATTTTTGCGTGGCCACCAGCAATGTAAGAGAGCTATGACTGACCAAGATCATGATAACCTAAGTGCAGTTTTATCATTTGAGATACCAGGCATAATGCTTTGTTACTGATACTATTCATTGTTTGTAACTTTATTTTGTATTTTATCTTGTCAAGCCTCCAGTTAAATAAAATTTGTGTCAGAACGGTGAAAATGGAAATTTCACAATTGCTTTTGTTATTTGGAAGGAAATAGAATCGAAAACCAGTTTTATTTTTTAAAGTAGACCAGTGTAAACTTTACGTTACTTGTACTGTACATTTTTAATTATACATATCTTATGCAGACAAATGTACACTGTATTATGTTATTTAACACAATTTTTATTAAATGTTGCCCAACATGTTTCTAGCCTATATAAGGCTCATCTTCAGGGGTTCTTTCGTTGAAATTACAACAGCTATATTATTGGTATATAAAATTCTTAAAATGCCGTTAGATGCATCTGGTTATTGATATCTGTAACAGTCATTCTGCTTTCACTATAGATTTGTTGGAGTACAGTTGATGTACAGACATTCTTGGAGACCTTTTTGAACATGTCCCTGAGATCTGTCTGTTTCAGTGATGAAGCTCTTGGGGTAAAAAGCAAAACTGGTCTTGGGACTACTCTCTTCAAGGGTCTGTTTATCAGGATTTTCGAATTGTCAGATTGAAGAAATTTTGAATTCTAAAAGGTTCTGACGATGGTATATAACATTGTGAACCACTTGTTTTTTGGACTTTGTCCAAAAAACAAGTGGTTGAAGGAATTTTGCTGTACATTTATTGATGCTGCTGATCTACTTTAGAAATCACATTCATTATAACAACAGTTTATATAGATTCTAATCTACTATTAAAGATGTAATTTACATTGGGTATTTAATTATAGATGTTGTATTTCATTACTAATATTTATTTGGGCTTTTTCCATTGCCAATATATAACACCACACAATGTATTGTAAAATTGTTTCCTCCTTCAGGTAAATTAAAGTTTAATTCACCTGAAGAAGGAATCAATTTCCAAAACATTGTTTGGTGTTATATATTGACAATAGAGAAAATCAAAATAAATATTAGTGATAGAAATTACGTTAAACCATCGTCAAAAAGGTAAATGATCTATATTTTTATCTTGAATTTTTATGTCAAATAATCATATAGGTAAACCTTTGGTACTTCCACTTGTTATTCTTTATTGGTATTATTGATAATAGTCCACAGGGACCAAAACATGTGGGAGGTGTAATAAAATACATGGAAAATCTCAACCCAGCGTACAAAGTTGGTTTGCTTTAACCACATATGGATTGTCATCCCTATCTGTCTGCTGTACATTTTGATTTAGGATCTGTTGGATGAATTTTGATGCAATTTAACATGGACATTATGCCATCATAAACCAATCCACATTTGTAGCTTTTAATTTTGTACACTCAGTAATAACAACAGGTGGGAGTACAGCTAATGACATCTGGTAACCTTGGTACCCATAGGAAGCATATTAACCATTTTAATAGTAGGAACCTTGGTGATGACAACAGTTGCAGTAACTATAGTAACCAAAGTAATGAATTTTTTAGCTTTATGAAATGTATGTACACTTGAATTGGAATTGTGAGTGCCAGTGTGCAAAGAGCACGTGTGGATACTGTGTGCACTTGAGTACAGATTGTGCTTTTGCCATCTTGTTTTATATGAAGGTTAATATATATTTGTATGATTTTCAGATCTCTTGCTTATAAAAATGTGTTATGAACTGGAGCATCCAGTATATTCAGTTCCAATAGTTCAACAAGACCTGCGACAAGAGGAAACAATTCTTCAAATTGCAGATGCGTTGGATTATCTAGACCAAGTAGTTAATGACATATTTGATAGAGTCCAGTCTCGAATAGAGGAGAGCAAAGCGAAGCTAGAAAGATTGCATAAAAGGGAATCTTTGGCAAAATTGAAAGTTGAAAAGCTAACTGGCAGCAGCAAAGCAACAAAGGTAAATCAGTGTTATACTGTGCGCTGCCATCAGACAGTTTCCACACTTAATATACTTCTCCATAACCATAACACCATCTAATCAGCATTATCACCTTTGATGTAGGTTCCTTGTGACTTGTACAGAGAGCCCAGTGATTGCACTACTGGTCAAAGCATTTTGTGAAGTACATTGTTTGAAACTCTGCAAGTGTGTCCCATGATTTTGCATATGTCATGGTCATTTAATTAGATGTATTTTCCCTTTAACACCATCTTGAGGTTTGGGAAAAGAAAATAGTACTATAGCACTAAATCTGCTAAGTAGGAAAACTGTGGAATTGCAGTCATTTTGCTTGTAATTAGAAATTCAAGCCCAGATAAGGCAGAATGGGCAGATGCATTGTCATAGTGGAGAAACAAATCACTGAAATTCTACTTTTCAGGCAGTTTTTGCCACGTTTTCTACAGATGCGGTACGGTGTAAATGTAGTAATGCTGTTTTACAGTTTGTCATTGCGGAGCAGATTCTTATGCACAACTCAGTGAATGTCAAGAAAAACAAAGAGCATACACTTTACATTTGAGCAAACTTGTCTTGTCTTTTATGGGTGTGGAGATGATGGGCTCGTCCACTGAGATGACTGTTCCTGGTATCTACATTGTACTAGTAAACCCAAGTCTCTTTCAAGCTTGTCTTGAAAGTCCTGGCACATGTTGACATGATTCTCCTTCTGCTGCTGTCTCAGCACTTGGTGCACAGATTTGGTGGCAGTCCGACACATGTTCAGATTGTCGTTCAAAATGCATGTTAATAACTTCATGGAAAGCGACTCTTCTGTTTTCAAGGACACATTCCTTCAATCAGCCCACATTTTCATCTGTTTTACTTGTTGATGGACGTCCCAAGTGTTTGGTACCTTCAACAGAGGTCACACCAATTTTTGACTTGGGAAAACTACTTACAAACTTTTGTTCTTCCCATTATCTGCTCTCCAAAAGTTACTTTCTACATTATGAAAGTTTACATGTTATTTTTTCCCCAGTTATTTCAAGTCTGCCATCTTCTAATTGCAAATGGGACAACACACATGTGTTTAAACAAGGCATTACTCAGCAACAACACATGCTACAGCCTCATTCCAAGCAGGAAGTGACTCAGCGGACGTTACTGTATCTACACGTAGGGGGTCAAAAATATGTAGCAGTTCACATGTACCAAGCAGAAATGGCCAGATAACAGTGAGATTCAGAGGTCACTCCAGAATTATGGGTCCTCAGTATGGAACTTACTTCATGTTACCTAGAATTTGGAATTGGCTCCCACATTTTTGGGAAATGTGAGGACCCTGTTGTATGGAACCCAAGTGCTCATTACCATGTTCACCAGCTCCTACCACTGGTTCCTGTCCTGACTCAGATAAATTCATTTTACACCATCCCATGCTTTTTCTTAACATTGTGTTTAATACAGTCCATTTATGCTTAGGTTTTCCAAGTGATTCCTTTCCTTCAGTTTCTCCCACCGTAACCTCGAATGCATTTATCTTCACTCCATGTGTGCCACATGCCCTGCCCATCTAATTCTCCTTTATTTGATTATCCTAATAATATCTGGCGAGGAGTACAAATCATGAAGTTTTTCAGTATGCAGTTTTCACCAGCCTCCTGTCACTCCTCTCTCCCAGGTCCAAATATTCTCCTAGCACTCCCGTCGGAACACCCTCAGTCTATGTTCTTGACTTAATATCAGAAACCAATTTTCATATTTGTACAAAGAAAGTAGCAAAGTTACAGTTTTCTGTATTTTAATCTCAACACTTTTACATAGTAGATGGGAAGACAATGTTTTGAACTGAATGGTAGCAAGCATTTCCCAAATTTGTCGTCTCTTAATTTTTGTATGAATGTAGTTTTGATTTCTTTGTGTGATTACCAAAATCATTCAATATCGTGTTTTATTTGTAGGTATTCTCTAGTGCCAAGTATCCAGCTTCAGGTGTTTACAGTGACTACCATTCAATTTTCAAGTCGGATGTTCCTCTACGTTTTAACAGGTGTCCTACAAAAATACGAAGCAGACATACGCCATTGGAAGGCAGAGTTCTTCAGGTGTGTATACTGTGTCCCTTCTACATTTTCCTGATGTTCAGTGCTTGAAATAGGGTTAAATTTCTAAGCTGAAAAAATATCAGTTGTGTTCTCTTGGGTGTCAGTGCTGTGTAGTAAATGGGTGTTCTGATGTTTCAGTGCAATGGCCTGCTTCCATCTTCAGGGTGACTGGTTCTGGTTCATGTGAATGCTGAAGTCATTGGGAAGAAAAGACTATGCTGGTTATGTGGGAAAGTTGGAGGAAATCTAGCCTATCAGAGCAATAGGAGGGGGAGAAGGATAGGGCTGGTACTGTGTGAATAGGATTCAGCTCCAAGAATTGCATTTTTAAGGGTCAACAATTGAACTTGCACCTATTGGCTCAGTACTATCCCTATGTGTCTTCCCCTCCCATTGCTAGGATTGGCTAGATTTCTTCCAGTTTTCCCATATAACCAACATATTTGTTTCTTCCCAACGACTTCAGCATCCATATGAACCAGAATCAGTCACTCTGACGATGGAGACAGTAAGTTTGTGCCCTTATACCTTGGGTATCTATTATAATGTATTATTTTGTTACCGTGGCTCGGTTATATCTGGCGGCACAACCAGCCCTAACTCAAGGTGCCCCATGTAAATACATCAAATCAAAATGCACCTATTTATTTATAACAAACAAATGAAACACAAAAAACAGTACTTACAGAACGTGTAGTAGAAACGACGTACAGTCACAATAAATCAAAACCATCTCAATGACAACTTAAAGAGGAGCTCCACACAGCTCAACTAAAACTTGGTAGCGCTGTGTCGATACAAAAACACACTCAGACCGTAGCACTACCAAGGACTTCAACAACTCCATATATCTCTTGCCGTAACAGAATTTTGATGAGAAGGCCAAAACCGGAATTTAGATGCTCATCCCTCGAAGCCAGGTTGTTGAGTGACCAAAGGAATATACTAACGTAAAAAGGTAAACAAGTGGAACATACCAAGATTGCAGTAGGGGAGGAATGGAAAGGTACAACTGAAGGTAGGTCAAGAATGGCGGGTATCATCTCTCTCTTGACGTGCTCTAAACGCTGTGACGTAACATGGCACAAGTTCCTCTGAAATATTGGTGCCGAAACCAAAAAGAGGAGCATCAGATGATCAACATCTGTCATGAAAACTTGAAAACTGAACAAAAATATGGTAGAATTGTGTATGAGACATGCCAGTGTATACAATATGTTAGAGTTATGTATGAAACTTGTCATTCTGAATAGGCTGATTCTGAAGCAGGAACTGTGAATTTTAATTAACCCTTTGGCACCAGTGTTAAATGCCTGGAAGAATTTGCAGGAGACTGGAATTTAAATGAGGGATGCACAGTAAAGTAATTAAATGGCCGTCACCTCAACCTGACGTTCAGCATTTTCAGCATCACACTGTGTGATGGGTATACCTGATGTTAAGCACCAAAGGGTTAAATGTTGCTTAAGAAATCTTGCTACCATTATGTTTATTGTGGTGCATGGATAAATTAAATTTCTTACAGAAGACTGATGTTTTGTGATGATTCTGTGTCAAGCAATATATGAAAAAAAACAATTTCCAACAATTTTTTATATTGCTTTCTCCGTGCATTTTCCACTTATTATTCAGTTAACCAACAAATGCACAACCATTTTCGGTTATAGATGCTCGGCTCTGCAGATCTTATTGAACCATATTGAAGCGTTGGTTTTCAGTAGCTTTCTCTTGATGTTCTGGTGTTTATATACTATAAACGTTGAGCATTTGTTGGTTAACTGAATAACAATTTTGAACAATTTGTATTTCACTTGCTTATTACAGTTTCTTAATATTACAGGAAAAGCTTCAGTTTTATCATGTAAAAGTAAGTAACAAGCTTTTGCACAGAAATGTTGAGATAACACCAGATGAAGGACTTGGTAGTTTACCAAGAGATTTGGATTCTGTTAGTTCTCTGCTACTGTTCAACACTTCAGAAAACCCGTACGTATTTTATATTTTATTGGAATGTTGCTATTCAGTAATGTTGAAATTATCATGTTTTGTTAATATATCTTAATGTTATTGTAATAACATTGTGAACTGTTAGTCACCTTTTTGTTATTGCAGGTGTTTCATTACACTACTCTTGTATGTTCTCATGATGTGATTGTAATGGAGGGATGACTCCGCAGGGACAAGATTATTATATGTATAAATGTTTTAGAATGCAGATCTTCAAGTTAAGGGTCAAAGTTGTATCAGTGTGGCTTGATGCAGAATTTATTTTTCTGATTAATATTATCCACTGAAACATATCTATTATTAGAAGAATCTAGGAAGTCTTTAAGTGGCAGCCATTTTAAAACTTCATTAGCCATTATCACAAAGCTTCCTACATTATCAACATTATTGTGTCTTGGTAACTGTATTAGTTTTGGTGATGGTGGATAACAGAACTAGTCAAGTGATGCAAAAACAGTAGTTAGATGTTCACTCCAGCCACAGCTGTCAGAAGAATTTCTTCTGCTTCTGATCTTAGGGATGTGTTAAAAATTTTGTTCAAAAAATATTTTAGTCTACAAAATACCTTATTTCTTATCTTTTAAAAAATGTTAAAGTTTGCACCTTGCCTCAAATGGTGTACTTTAAATTAAACCAAATGTAACTACGGATTTTGAGGAGTCCGTTCAAATTGTGTTTACTAATTTTAAGTAGATATAAAAATTGCTGTCTTCTGATATGTTTATGTGGTGCATGTTGGTAGTTGTATACCAGTGTGTTAGAGGCACCTGCTATGTCCATTATCAGATATATACCAGTGTTTGAGAGCTTTCTGACTCTAAGCAATACAGGCCAAACTTATCTAAGTCACACTTCTCTTACACTTCCCAGCTTTGGCAGTCGCAACTTGCTATTTGAAGGACATTTATGAATATAACAGAATTGACTTAGGTTTGCTGTTTTGCCCATGAGAGGCCCTAAAAAACAGTGGGGAGAATAAAATTTTTGTCTGTATTGTTTAGTGTTGAGCTTTTCACTCACGCAAACAGTCTGCAACATCAACTTGGCGTAATTAACAGCAGTGGATGGAAGGAAAAGTAGTGTTTGTGATGAACGTGTTGCAGATACAGACAGTATGTAATGCTGGATCCTTTAGGAGCTGTGACTAAGACTCGAAAAGCTTTAGATGATGAAGAGGAGCAGAAAATGGAAGCAGCGCCTATCTCCATTTCACAAAGAGAAGTGTTGGACCATCCAGCAGGAGAGAACTACTTCTATTCTCCAGGCCTGGGTGAAGTGCCACAAATTGATGTCCCACTGGACCTGCCTGACCTTCCAGGTCTGTCCTTCCTGTGGTTTGTCTACACTTTGTTGGAATTTTTATTTCCTTATTTATTTTCTTTTTTAACCTGTAATGGATGAACGGGGCAGTGTTTTCCCATTAAATGTACAACCTTTTTGTCCGAACAGGAAAATACTGTACCCTAGTGGGCATTTAAATTGAATTATGCTCCAGCCGCAGCAGAAACCTGGCATTTAAAAGGCCATATGCCAAAGGTTAAGTGTGTTCATTAACAATGCTGTCAGTTGCTAAGATTAGGTAGCATTGGTGATGGATGCGTGAATGTGTGTAGAACATTGGTAGTGTACAGGCTTTAACGTGGTGCAGGAATTGTTTAAATACAGCTTTCTGTTTTGGAGGTGCAGCCATTTTACAGTATGAATTTACTGTACAAGCACATTGTAGTTTAACAGGAGATGTGTTGGACAGGAATATGGGAAGGAAATTGGCGTGAAAATTATGGTGTTCACGTGTTTCAACTTTGTACTATCTTGAAGTCTCCATTCATCTGGGATGTGGCAGCATGTCACTGGGTGGTTAGTACCTGATGTTTTGAGACAGCCTGGTGGCCTCATCTTCAAGGGCTGAAATACCCATTGTTCTGTGATGTGGCACTGCATCACAGGGCACTAATCACCCTGTGACACAGTGCCACATCACAGAAAAATGGGGTTATCTGCACTGCTACAAAAGCCTAAAAACTCGTATTGTACTATATTTTTAAAACCAAGGTCCAGTAAAATTACAGTTTTACTTTAGCTGCAGTTCAATTTTAATTTTCCACCAGGAGTAGCAGATGATCTCAGATACAGCATGGATCTGGGGCCTATGATTGCTCCATCTGTATCAAGTACTCCAGCCATTCCGGAGTTACCAAATTTGGTACCTGAGAGCCCAACTTTACCAGTTGAAAATACAACCCCACCCCCACCTGCTCCTGTTCCTCCTGCATTCCTCCCACCACCACCGCCGCCACCACCACCACCACCTGCTGCTGCTCCTCCCCCTCCACCACCCCCACCACCACCACCTGTTATTGCTGATCCTCAGGCCAGTCAAGAACCCATTCAGTCTTCAGCACCTTCCAAAGTTGCAGTTGTTGTAAGTATAGACATGTGTCTGTTAACCATTTGAAGAACGAGTTCAATCTAAATTATATTTAAATCATTTTTTACCGCACAGTCATCACACTGTGTCTGCGTTAGAAAACCCATAAATGCACTGTGTGGTCAGAATGTAGAATTCATTAAGGTTAAACCTGATGGTACATGAAAGTCACCACTAGGCTTTAAAGATTTAACAGTGTTTACCCATCACCTGCTGATTGACATATTTACAGTTGATGGTGCATTTTATCAGAAAAATGTCTGTGTTAATGGAGGAACTTTGTTCCAGAAAAATACCGCATTGCCTGTAGAAAGTAGTGGCGATGCTCGTGCAAGTCTTATGGAAGCTATTCGCCAGGCTGGAGGTTCAGGAAAGGCCAAGTTAAGGTCTGCTAAGGATATGAAGATTGAAGCAAAAAAGAAGAAACAAGTAAGACAAAAATTTATATACACACACATGCGCATGCACGCATGCACCTGCACACACTAGCAAGTAATTTTTGTAGGGTAAAACTTGTCTGTCCTTAATGAAGCACCATGCTGTAAAGGCATATGGTGGAGTGGATGGTAGCTCCATACATTCTTAACCTCTGCACTAGATAGAGGTGAGTGGTCAGCTTCAGGCCCCAGCTGCTTTACTTAGTGAAAGGGCCTGTGGTGCTCATTGAATAGGAGGCTGGGTGGGGCCCCAGAGCCAGAGGACAAAACTTTACCCAGCAGGGAATCAAACCACAATTCATCAGTCATGCAGCCTGTAACCTAGCTGTCTAGTCAGATTGTTGTTTTGAAGGGAGAGATTTAGTTCATTCAGCTTTATGAATGAATATGCTAGGTATGTCAGTCTTTGTAATCATGAGGTACTTGTCACACAGTGAGAGGTGGAATCTATGATGTGAATGTCATCACACTGCCTAGGTATCTCTGATAACAGAGTGGCATTTCACTTCCTTGCATGACAGTGTTGCTGTGTGTACACCCAGTTTTCTTATGAAGGGTTTTAAAACTTCAGTTCTGGGGTTTCCAGTCTTGACCTCTGTGCACATAACCTTTCTGAGAATTTTATTTGATGGGGAACACATTAACTGCTCTAACAGTTTTGTGATTAGATTTAATGCATCACTATGCCAGTTTTCCAAATACCAATCAGGTAACAGCTTAGCAGACTTCAGCACCCTTTCCTCCCAATTAAGGTACCTCCATAAAATTGTTAGTGGTATTAAAGGTTCTTCCTTCGCTTGTTGTGTAACTTTGAAAAGATCTTATATTCTTTCATCTATAGCCTTGCACTTGGGAGGTACCCAGTTCAAACTATGGTGAGGTCAATGACTCCATAACTGACTTTCTTCATACTTTTCTCATCTCTCCAGATGAATAGTAGAACAGAATTTTGGTGTAGATCATGACTTCCTCCTTCTAAATCCTTAACTGTTCACCGTTCATGGTGTGCCCCCTCATACACTATATAATATCTACGATTGAACCAGTCTTATTAAGTAACTTAAAATGCAGGTATTCAGAAGTTTAAGGTGTTGTATGTTATGTATTTATTTCATTACTGCTTGGGTATATTTATTAAATTTCATTTATTTCAGGAACAGAAGGCAATTGGAGGGGGAGGTGATTTAATGGCTGACCTTCATGCCAAGCTTTCAATGCGAAGAAAGGTATGGACAGTATTGTTCTGCGTAGTTTGAGATGTTTGCAGTAAAGTGCTCGACTTCTATTCCTGAGACCATTTTGAAGCTTAACTGCTACAGTAGTGCATATTTTTAAGTTGCAGGCTTCAAATAAAACAGATCAGTTAGTCCAGGCAATTTCTTTGCAATAGAAACTTCAATATAGTGAAATTTTCATGTCGTTACTTGGTAGTTCTTTAAGGTGGGTGAGCCACGCCTTTATAACCCATTTAGTTTGCATTTACAAAATACAGTTTCATGAGATAAAAGCATGTTTCAGTAGAAACATCATAGTTTATGGTTAATATGTTTACTGGCATGTATTTGCATCAATTGTATCCAAGTTGCTGGGTCATCATATGGTGAGATATCCTCATCGGTGATGCATATTTATGCAGCTCTGTGGGTTCTGCATTATTTTATGGTTTACATCAAAAGAAGCTTCTTCAAAGCCTGACAAGTAAATGAAGACAATCATCTTATTTTCCTGAATATATGACAACCCCTTTTCACAGTATTCAGTTCTCAGGAAGATAGCTATGAAGAATGTTGTAGCTTTGTGTGCAATTACAAGGTAACCGCCAATTTTTCAGATGATCAATTTGGAAAAAATTCTCATGTTATGTACTACCGTAAATGTAAGATGTAGTAGTGGATATGAAAATACAAATAATATTTTAAGCTAAATACTGCTTCATAATACCAGTACATTTGTGATGTTTGTAGGGTATATCAGGTGGTAACAAACTGGAGACATCGGTAGGTGGAGCCATGGAAAGAGTTTCAGCTATGATACCACAACCAACACTCACAGATCCTGGTTCATCAAACACTGAGGATGATGAAGACTGGGAGTAAAACAATGGGACTTGTAAGTTAAACAAAAATGGTTTTCATCCAGCTTATGAACAGTTTGAAGTGGTCCTTACATCCATAGTGACTCCCACATTTGAGGAAACATTCATTTTGGGTATCTATGTTCTGGATCTTACATGGCATACTGTACTGTAAATGCACCATTCATTAGCATATGTCTGTTGGCTCAGTTTTGCTGTATGAAGATGGTTCTGCCGTGAAGATTGAACATCAGTATGCAATAAATGTCGATCTGTGTAAGTTACTGTTGATCATTGCCACGTGACAATATTAAACAGAAATTGTACAGTGTAAATACATGAACTCTTGGTAGAGAGTGTATTGTTAATACAAGAGTGTAAATTGTGCGACAAGGCATTATTGAAGAATCACATAATAAACCTCATACTGTAGTGTATCATATAGGCTACTGCTTTTCATGAATTGCCCTTTGTTACTCTTTCCGTGAATTTTGTACATTCAGGAACTAAGAAAAGTACTTTGCAACTTTCTATTTATGTAGCCAGTGTATTATGCAGAGTTGTTACTTTATCTGACTCATATCATTGGTCACTTCCTGTCGGCTCACTTATCGCATAGAATACAGCCCACCCACTGCCTCGCCCACATTCGTGTTATCAGAGCCAGGTTGTCACCTGCTGCATTTGTGTCCATATAAGACAACTGTCATTCACAAACTCTGTGACAGCTCGTGAAACAAGAACGAATTTTGTGAACTAGTACCTTCGTGGGGTACAGGATGGAGAAATAGCCCCAACACTTGTTCTATGTAGCAGTGAAGCTTGGATTTTCCTCAGTGGATATATGAATTCTCAGAATAACGTACTGGCCTGCAAAACATGTCATGTTAATCCACAAACTGCCTTTACATGATGTTAAAGGTTGGTGTGTGATTTGTTACTGTTGCAATAAGGATTACTGGGTTTAATTTTATATCTGCGACCATAAATTCACACCAGTGTGATACGCACGTACTGACACCATTTTTTCAACACCTATGAGAAAGCCTACGTCTTATTTAAGCAAGATGGTGCAAACAGCTTACACCACAAACATTCTCTGTGCTCTTTGTAGAGTGTTATAAGTGATAGAGTAATATGCTAAGGATTTTGGGCTCCTCAGTTTCAAGATCTGAATCTGTGTGATAGGTCTTTACTTGTGAGGCATGTTAAAGGATAAAGTGTACAATAATAACCCTTGCACTCGAGATAATCTGAAAGAAAGCATTCAGGATGTAGCATCTTCACTTTCACCAGCCGAATTTCAACGTGCAATTAACAATGTGTTTGTTAAATGTATCATGTCTGTGAGGCAAAGGAAACCATTTCCAGTTTCATAAAGTCATGATAAAATGTATAAGGCTAAGTTGCCATTCAAATCCTTGGAAACCCTTTGGTACGGAAACGAGTTCTTGGTTGTGACTTGTCACAAGTTTAACAGTGTTAGGCTCATTATTTCTTGTTCTAGCATGCTGAACTTTGCTAGTCTGCATGCATTCAACGACTGTGATGGAAGATGATAATATGCTAATTGTAAAAATTTGCATCATGTTGTTTTAGTATTCATTTCTTATACTGCTGTTGTGAAGTGTTTCTAATATGCTATAGCTGCAAACTGATATTATTATTATTATTATTATTATTATTATTATTATTATTATTATTATTAAAGGGTAATTAAAGATAAGTATGTAGACTTATCAAAACTGAGACCAAGACAGGCAAAAAGTGTGTATACAACATTTGATTAAATTGTGCTGATCAATCTTGTCAGTATTTGTGTACTTTAGTTTGATCTACATAGGATGTATATTTCATTGTGTACAATAATGGTATATTACTGAATACTGCTACACAGGTTGTACATTATAAAAATGATTATGTTCAAAACCTCTATCTATGATGATTGCATTAAAAACTTAAGATTAGGATAAGTTAATACAACTTTTTAAAAACTTTATTGTAATTGCTTTTTTTTTTGTGAAATGCAATAAAATTACTTTGTAAGCTTTTTTTAACAGGATATGAAACATGAACTCCTCACTGGCATGCAAAGAACTTTTTAAAATCATACAGACTGTCTTTAGGTGAGAAGTGTGTACTATTTGCTTGTGCTAACCAAATATGATTAGTTATATTACAAGGTGGGAGGATGGTGGATGTGGGTCGGACTGAATTTGACTGGTGAAAAGAAGGGCTAGATAGAGCTGTGGAAGAACTGGAGAGAGGTGGATAACTTTAGTGATACTTTTGTTGACCATGTGCAATTGATAAGTGAAAGTGAATGTCCATGATGCATGTTGTGGGCATTTCAATAGGAATGTTGACTGCATGCACCCATTCTCATGCTTGATAATATCTTATGAATGTGGTGCTGGCTATTGAAGTTTCAAAGCTGCTTCTGATACAGCTTTGTTACCAACATGCTTCCAGCACAGAGCAGTTACCACTGTTTGAAACTTTCAGTCAGATCTACGTACATTGTAATACTTCCTCTATGCTGCCACATGTCCTTTCGTTACTAGTCTTGGGCACTGGGATTCGAAAGTTATGTGCGAGGCACTCCGTTTCAAAGCTGCCTTCAGGTTCACTGCCTGATAAGGGTTGAGAATTCTCTTTGTGCAAAGCAATCTATCTAAAGCAATATTTCATATCAACCTGTACTATTAACACGGCAGTAATCGGAATTCCCCCACTTTGCCCTCCTTTTATATTATCTGCACTTATGCCACCTCTCCTTTCCTGTCCCTGAAGCAAAAACGCTAAATGGCCATACCTTATCGCTCCTTTTGCAAACCGCGAATTTCCTGCGCATTCTGCGAAACTGCTTGTCTAATATAGATCGACCTCTTTAACATCCGGGCTCTGATGTAGTTCAGCCCGACCACAGCACGAAATTTTTCAGTAGCAAGGAAGGCAGAGTGCGTCTTAGCGACCGTCTGTGGCAGGGCAGATAGAAAGAGGTGGAGCAATGTTACGGGTTTTGATGAGGGGAGGGCGCGGGGCTGCGTGCGCAGGCCGGAGACTAGATAATCTGTGGGCCGGAGCGACCAGTCCACATTTCTGACGAAGGGAACATCGTGAGGGTGTCAATACCACGTGCGCGGCAAAGAGATGCGAACATATATTCGGCAAGGCAATAGATGTAGTTAGTCTGACGGTTGTATGCGTTGAGGAAAACCTTAACATGTTTCCAGGTTGCCTCTCGTCTTTGTATGGGCGCCAGTCCGTCCAGGAAGACGTTGAAATTTCGCGCCGACTGTAACAGAGATAGCCTACACCCTAACCTAAGTTTGTCTCGAGTGGCCATGTAGTTAACACAGACCGGGAACGGTTAGTGGAGTGAGGAGGACGAGGTTCAAATATCGCGCCGGCTGTAACAGAGACAGCTTACACCCTAACCTAAATTTGTCTCGAGTGGCCAAGTAGTTAGTACACAGACCGAGAACCGTTAGTGGAGTGAGGAGAACGAGGTTCAAATATCGCGGCAACTAACAGAGACATAGTCTACACCCTAACCAAATTTTGTCTCAAGTGGCCGTGTAGTTAATACACATACCGAGAACCGTTACTGGAGTGAGGAGGACGAGGTTCAAATATCGCGCCGACTGTAAGAGAGACATAGCCTACACCCTAACCAAATTTTGTCTCTAGTGGTCGTGTAGTTAATACACAGAACAGAGATATAGCCTACACCCTAACCTACGTGTCTCGGGTGGCCATGTAGTTAATGCACAGAACGGAGACATAGCCTACACCCTAAGCGACGTCTGTCTCGGGTGGCCATGTAATGTCTGCTTGTATAGAAAAGGAAAGTTTGAAATGAGCGCTCCAAGTTGGAGGGAAATGGGAGCTCGGCCACAACGCTCCACACCCCAGAACGTATGTGAACTGCATCACAGCACACTGGATACACAGCGGTCGGGCTAAACTACACAGATAATAGACTACAGACTACTAGATAATCTGTGAAACTACATCAGTGCAAACATCCGCCAACTTCGTCTGTACTTCCACCACATAATCTGTGCTTCCACCCACACCCAACTTGTGAGCAAGCGGACCAAAGTATCAACTTTTGACGTGAATACGTCTTTAAATTTGCTTCCGTAGTGGAGCCAATTCAGAAAACTGATGATAACAAAATTGGGGGATACAGTTTGGCATTGCAGCTACATATCTATCATCTACATCCAAAATGTAATTACACCACTCGATAGTTAAAGGATCAAAGAATTCATAACGTTGAGTGGGGACTGTGACGCCTCGCGCGCGGCGGAGGGGGAGGCGCCGCCATTTTCAGGTCGTTTCGTCGCGTCACATACTTTCGGTTTAGTATACATTTTGACTCGGAGAAGCTACGACGCTCGTTTCAGTTTCAATTTACAGCTCTCCTCAATATTTATCTATTGCGTACACAAAACATGAGTGTGGAATACTTATGGTGAATATATATGGTGTTAAAGTTAAAAATTTAAAAAAATTAATACAATGTCGGCCTATACTCGTCAAAAAGCCAATTCGAAATATATAAATCGTATACGGTTGGAAAAGGCTTCTCAACAGCTATCCAGTGATACCCATAAAACACCATATCATACAGTGAGGCGGTGCCGGGCACGTAAAACAATGGGGGCGTCCGAGCGGATCAACGACAGCGCAGGTACATCTGACGCTGGGGCGGCCGGGCCTATGCAAGTCGATGATGTAATCGCTTGTGTATCAACGCCGGGCTGTATAGACATCGGTTGTGTGCGATCGCCGATTATGACGACACATTCGGCAGCAGCTAGTGCACGTTTCACTACAACGTTTGTCAACAATCCATTCGGACATAAGTGTAACGTGTGTGACCGTCTATGGTTTCTGCGCTCCTTGAAGCCACGAAAGGGAAAACACTTAACGCTGCTTAGTAATCTCGATGTATCCTGCATGCCATTTGTATCGTACTTTTCGTATCACAGACCTATCATTAATGAAATTATAACACACTAATGATTTGTTTACTTCAATTGTTTCCTGAACCCGACTAAAGGAACATGTTGCCATCATCAATAAAACATGCAGATACGAAGGACTTCTTACTGTTAAGCAATGATTATGACATACATATAATACGCTGAAACAAAATATTACCCGTTAACGTACACGTATTCACGTTAAACACACGGCCGTGTCCCCGACACAGCCACACCCCGCTTTTTCACTGCAGTTTTATACTCCGTACCTATATGTGTCATCTATGCTCCGTTAATTCCACATCCCACAAACTGGGCGGCAAATGTAAGTCTTCGTGTGCAACTTATTCTACCTTGTCCACGATTCCACTTCTTCCCTCGATCGTAGCGCAAAATGGAGCGATTGCGTCTATAGTTTTCCTTTTATTCCATGGTTTAGAGATAACCAAAACCACGGGGATTAGAATGCAGAATAGAAGAGCGAGTGGTAGTCGAATAGTGACGTGGACCGAAACCGGTTGGATGGGGACCACATTGAGGTTGTGTCAACGTGTCAGTGAAATCGCACATTGTTGCAGGATAAAATATTGTTCATTTCAATTTCTTTTAGAGATTTGCGTTATTTTGTGTTAGATGGATCGCAACATTCGTTCAGGTGTGTATGTATATGGCAATAAAATAAACGTGGCATGTTGTTACAGGTTTTGAGGATTTCAGGATGGGTATTGTTCATAGGTTAGTGCTTTGGGTTTGGCACTGTAGTTTCGTAGACTAACACCGACGTTTCGGAGGAACGTGTTTTCTGAAGGTGGTGTGGCAGGATCCTCGAAACGTTGATACACTTCTTCCAGACTACGTGGCGTCACGCCCCAGAAGGTAGGTTAAACATGTTCACATTAATTTTGAAAGGTGGTAATTTCTTGTCACACATATTTAATACACCATTAATTTAAGACCATAGTCTGAATGTGTTGTGGCCCTGCTACTACCACCAACACCACTATTATTGTTGTTATGACTAATTTTATTGTTAATTTGTTGGCAGCTGGAGGAATTCAAATGTCTGAGGTACCAAAAGGATCAAACAGCAGTGAACTGACACCTTTACAGTCACATCAGGAGCAGAGAAAACTGTAGAAATTTAGTTGCATATTGGATCTTGGGTCTTTGCAATAATTTTGGATATGTTGTAATGCTTAGTGCAGCACATGACATCCTTAGTGAAAACTTCAATCAAAATGTAGAGGTTAGTTAAACATTATTGCATTTTATTAGTTTTATGTGACATGGCTTAAACTCTGTTTGCACTACATTTGTATGTTGATATTATGGACTTTTGGTATACTACTGCAAATACAGAGGGCATGGGGTGAAATGTTTTTCATGGAGAAAATATCCATATGGGAACCTTCGGATTGTGCATCTGTGTGAGGTAAAATCAGAATACAGCTTCCAAGAAGTTTATGACTGCTGTATTCTGTGCCTGTGTTTGACCTCTGAAGACTGATTTGTATGATTTATTGACTATTGGCAATACTTTTGGCTTTATTAATTACATTCTTGTTGTTTTTTTTATTAAAGGGGGAAAGTTCTTCGCATTCGGTGGACAATTCAACTCGTGAATGTAATCCAACTTCTACTGGTGCAATTCTACTAGCAGATGTTCTTCCATCCTTGGCAATAAAAATATTGGCACCCTTTTTTCCATTCCTTGTACAGTAAGTACTATGTTTTAGTTTTATGTCCAATCCTACAAACTTTTAATAACCAAATCAAGGAAAATGCGGAAATTGCTTTTAGGTATATCTTCATGGATTGTAAATTTTATATTATCTTCACTGTGCATTTTTTAACAATCCACAAATTACACACCAATGAAATGCACTATATTTTCACTTTTTTATTCTTTAACCCCTACATGTGTTTCAGCCTTTTCAAGGCCATCTTCAGGGGGCTCGTAATCTACATTTACTTTACATCCATAGTTTATTTCTGCTATATAACATAATAGCAGACATAAACGATGGATGTAAAGTAAATGTAGATTACGAGCCCCCTGAAGATGGCCTTGTAAAGGCTGAAACTTGTGTAGGGGTTAAAGAATAAAAAAGTGAAAATATAGTGCATTTCGTTGGTGTGTAATTTGTGAATTCATGGACTGTAGTTCTCCTTGTGTTGCTGATAATAACTGGGCTAGTCAAGAACCTGAAGTGAGATTTGAGGTTCTCACGTCATATACTTTCTGGGATATGATGCTGTGTATTCCAGTGGAAATTTATCTACTTTCTGGGGTAACTGCTGCCTCCCTCTTCAAGCATATGAGTGATAGACCTTTTACCCTGAAGTTGGAGGTAGAAGTTCATTCTAAAATGTTGGTACCATTTTATAAAACTACATTGCATCACATTGCAGAAGATGCCGATCTTTATTTCTTATCTTGTTTACAAGATCCATCACAGAACTGATATCTTGAACTCTCTGAATCCATTCCACATGATCACACCCTGTTTGTTTGTTTGTTTAAGATACATTTTAAAAGCTTTCATCCATTTTTGAGTCTTTCAAGTAGTCTGTCGATTGTTTGGTTCTAAGACTCGCTTTGTTGTCTAGTGCAGTGTGAAGGTACAACTTTTGTAGTTATCATTGCTTATGCCAGTGTTACATGTTGGGGGGGAAAGATGTAATACTTTTTACAGGGACATTTTATTGCATGATAGTTGGGTGACTGTGAAATGCCAGTAGAAATAAAGTTTTTCTGAGTATGTTAATTAGAATTTCTTATAACATTTTTGATGATAGATATTCTATTTCATGTTTCCTAATTATAGGTGGTCTCAACTTCAGAATCATCAGGTAAATATTTTGCATGCACTGTACAGTTTTAGGTTTCTGAGAGGAACTGGCTTTAAGTTTTAGAGATGTGATTGATCAGTGCATACATTTTGTGTCTGGAAGCACATAAGATGAACACTTTTTATAGGTTTTTTTTCTGTTAATTTTATAGTGTGCGAATGCTAGTGGTAGTTTTACTGGCTGCAGTTGGCTTCTTGCTGGTAGCCCTTTCTACAAGTGAATGGATTGCCATCCTTGGTGTTGTATGTACATCCTTGGGATCTGGATTGGGAGAAGTTACACTGCTTTCGTATAGTTCAGTGTTTGATAAGTAAGTGCCTATGACAACACAGTGATTGATTAGTATATTGTTCTGTAATCATTAGTAAATATGCTGTTGACCAGATTGATATACTTGTGCTGTATTGACTTTTATGATAAAATTGGGTGGAATGCTGCAATTTCTAATACATTAACAGTGGGTTGTCTGATAAATGGAGTTACCTATTTGTCAACACTAACTCTGACTGTTGTGTAACTGACTGACCGAGTCCATGGAGAAGCTGTTAATCACGTAGGTGACTGAGAAATTTCACACCTTTTACTGAACCTCCAAGTTCATTAATTTTTTTTTTAAATATATATATATATATATATATATATATATACCAACAAAATGCACAAATTAATAAAGGTGCAAATTAGCTCCTTATCATGATTTAACCCTACACGCGTTTCAGCTCTTTATGAGCCATCATCAGGGGTTTTTCTTATAAAAAGTGCTTTTCAAATGCTGAATCTGTTGATGACGCTTGTAAAATTATGCACTATTTTAGAGCATAAAAACACTCGTTCATAAGTTAAAAACATGAGTCATAAATTATAGTTAAAATTATGATTTGTTAAAAAATGATAACTTGTTAAAAAACACTGTTCACTGCGTCTATTATATAAATATGTGAACAGTGTTTTTAACAAGTTATCATTTTTTAATTATTTTTTAGGTATTCCATTCATCCACAACCGTAGGAAATGCCATGCCTTGCTATGCCATGGCATGAGAGGGGTCCACATAGCATGTGGTTGTTCCATGACACATGCAGTTAGCATGCATATTTGATAGACATATTTCAGTAAACGTGTCAGTTCTCTAGCTTGTATTCTGATGTCTCTCTCACATGTTTGTTGTAACTTAAAGACATTGTCCTAATTAATATGGATGAGCAGATGAAATAAACGTATGAGAACAGTAGGTTACACATTATTACATCATAAACAAAATGAAGGTGTTTTAGAGGAATAATAAATTTAGCCAATCATCACATTTGTACAAAAGCACCAAACTAGTTGGAATTAACCATGTAAGGAGAGCAAAAACCAGCAGACTGCCAAAACAGATTATACCATAGAAACCTACAGCGAAGAGAATAAATACGGCATGAAACTGTGAAAGGTCACGTGGCTTGACAGTAGAGCAATCACAGTCACCATGCTACTTGATGGCTGTATTCAGTTTTAGTCCCATCAAAAGAGGTTAAGAAAATCATGCAGTGCTTCTGAATGGTTAATCACTTCATTTCAGATGTATTACTGCCCATTTCGGTAGCAATTCCGGCCAGTGAGTAGCTTCTATTGAAGAGAATAGCTAGGCCAACTTGATACAGTAGCAAGTAAATAATTGGATATTTGATTTTATGGCCAGATATTCAGCTGTCTTTTCATTGCTTTAATGTACTGCTGACACGTGTGCATTTTAATGCTGAAGCATGGAGAGATGCACTGCTGACAGGTGTATATTTTAATGCTGAAGGAAGTAGAGATGCACTGCTGACGGGTGTGTATGTTAATGCTGAAGCATGGAGAGATGCACTGGTAACAGGTTTATATGTTAATGCTGAAGCATAGAGAGATACACTGTTGACAAGTGTGTGTTAATGCTGAAGCATGGAGAGATGCACTGGTAACAGGTTTATATGTTAATGCTGAAGCATAGAGAGATACACTGTTGACAAGTGTGTGTTTTGAAGTTGAAGCATGGTGAGATGCATTGCTGACGAGCATTTGTTTTAGTTGGGAACGTAAAATTCCTTGGAAGATGATCTAGATATTCGAAAATAATTTAAGACTTCTTTTGTCTAGTTCAGCTTTATGCAAAAGTGTGTAAAATGCTCCGTTAGTTAATTTGCATTCACAATTTAATGTTCCTTTTCTTCTTTCTCCAGAATGTGACATTGACATGCAATAAAATTATTTTTGTTTGTTCTGACATCTTTGTCGAACACTTATTTGGCTTGCCTAGAAGGTACAGTCACTTATGGTGAACAAGTGTCTCTGACACCAGCGCTGCATCTATCCTGCCAAGCCACTTGCATATCTGTGGCTGGGGCACTAGTAGCTCATCTGAAAGCAGCCATAATGTGTGTGGCTTAGTAATGCATGTGAGTGGGAGCAGCTTTAACGGTGTGTCAGCTTCTGTGGCTGTTTGCTTTCATTAGAAAAAGTAAAGTCCCTATTCACACCAAGAAGGCATGTAGGATCAGTAGAGGTGTAGCTCCTTTTGCTCTTAACACGTTCACTGCCGGGTATTTAAATCCCTTAGGGTGTTAAATTGCCAGGGATTTATTTAATGTTAAACAATTAGTGCTTCGTCTTATAAAAAATCAATTACAAGGAAACTATAAGAGATAAAAATTTGAAATTTTGAGCACACCTTTAGTAATGTTTCAGTGTATGATATCGTGTGTAGCAGCATTCTGGATGGAGAGGAACACCGCAATTTGTGCAAACAAATCTCATTTCTTTCTTGATATTTTTCCGTATACACACTTGACATCTTCATGTAGGTGTCTTGTCTTTCTTTGTAGGTGGGATATGCATGAATTTATGGTTTTTCAATTCTCTATCAAGCCTGCCAGGTGGGTCACTTTTCGGGGCTCATTTCGGTGGAGTTGGTGGAAGCGTTCTGCTTGAGTTTTGCGACTCTGATAATGATGATGATGATGATGATGATGAATGTGATGTTGTTGATACATCTTCTCTTGTGTGTATAAGATTTTCACTGACATCCACTAAGTAATCTAGGAATGATTTGTGGGAAATAGGGTTGGATTTTGTAAATACAACATAACTATTGAAAAGTGCTCATTGGAGAAGGTAGAAAAAGACTCTCTTAGGCCATTTTACAGTTTTATGGATGAAGGGGTAATAGGCAAGGTATTGGTCAGCTGTATCAACACCATGCATGTGTGTATTATAATCTGCTACGTATTTAGGTTTTCTCTTTGTGACGCCAGTACATCTGCTCAAGTCATCTGCCACAGCTGCAGTGTGAAGTGTTGAAATCATGTTTCCGAGTCTCCTTATCTTGGTGTGTGACCAATAGTACATCCTGTTTGCTACGAAAAGTGACCTCACCCTTCTTCAACTTTTTTGCCTCTTTTATCATGTCCTTGGGCAAACCACGATTTACTCTAATTGTGCCAGACACTCGAATTGATTTTTGAAGCAGTTCCTCAGCCAGACGAACACTATTATAATAATTATCTTGATACAGATGGTAACCCTTCCCTTCATAAGGCTCTAGTAGAAGACTTACTGTTTCAGTCAAAGGCCCGCATTTGCCATCATATATCTGCATGTTGCAAATATAGCCTGACATACTTTCACATACCATCCATACCAGAATACCATACTTTGTTATTTTACTAGGGTTGTATATGTGAAAATGTAAACAACCCCACCACCCAAGCATGCCTTCATCAAGTGAAATCTCTGTCTCGGGAATATAATTAGATTTGAAATTATTGACTACAGTGTCTAATATTGGTCGAATTTTGTTCAGTCTGTCTTCATTTGTTCCTATTGCAGTATCGTCATTGAAGTGTAGGTATCGGTGGATAATTTCAAATCTGTTCCTAGACATCGTTTGTGAAAAAATTGGTGTTAGTAAAATGCCTCTTGTTGACCAGTACCATTCTAATTTTGGTTTTTGAATTACACCTGTAAGGAATATCAGACCAAGAAATTTCTTAATTTCATATATTGTCACAGGTTTCCATTGTTCACTACGTGCATTTTAGTAACGGGTTGTGGCATTGTCACGATCTGTTGTTGTGCTTATAAATTTGTCTGGTTGACAACAATTTGAATGAGTTCTGGAGTGATGTAATTATCAACATATTCCATCGTATCTGTTCCATTTTGAACAGCAAATTGTACTGCTGGATTTCCTGTGAAGAGTGGAATAAATACTTGGTTGACGATCTTTTGCACAAAACCCGTCTACACTAGGGTCCAGACCCAAGTCTGAAATGTCGCTCTCATCATCACTCTCCTCACTACTCAATATTTCCGGGACACAATCTGCGTCTGAATGACTGTCATTCGCAAGTTCCTCAGCAATAGAAGCCACTATTCTGCTTCTGTTCTGAGCAATTTTCTTTTCCTAGTAGCCATATTACATTTTATGTATAAATAAACTTCCAAACAACCTCACAGAAAGGAAACACACTACTGATTGCAGCCTCACAAATCACTTGCTCAGCTCGATACTAAACATAAACGTTGTGATATATTTATGATATTTTTCTACCCTAATGTACGTGACCAAATGCATGTATTTTTTCCTAGTTATGTCTGCTAGGGATTAATAAAGATGTAAGATATGTTTCCTGACAGAAATTATTGTGTGCATGGCCTATTTAAGGCAAAAGAGCAGAGTAAACTTTAGATCAACTGAAGTCGACACTGGCAAATTAAAACGTAAATACTTAAATCGACCAAGGTCGACTTTGGCAGTGAATGTGTTAACCTTGTCACTAGATGAAGGTGAGTGGTTAACCTCTTACCATGGCCGCTATATGCCTGGGAAAGAACACCGATGCACATTGAATAGGAGGGTGGATGAGTCCCAGAGCCATCTGGACATTTTGGAGAAGAGAAAATGTCTTGTCCCTACTGGGCTTCAAACCCTGGACCATCAAGCCCGTAGCCTAGTCACTGTGCTGATTATGCTACCCAAGCTCCATATTTGCTGTTACTAATATAACATGAATGTGGTTTGTGTTGTGCAAACATGGTAGGCATTTTCAAACATAGTGCAAAATAGAAGGTGCAGATTTTAAATTTCTGATGTTTGATTCAGTGTTTGAAGTTAAGTGCTCACATAAATTTAAGAACTCTTTTTGCAGTGTGTCTAACCTTTGTTTATACACGTTGTCAGGCTTCTGTCATGGGTACTGGTTATGTGATCGTCATTTGGGTTATTATGCTGTGTGGGACCATAAGTTGGTACTGATGTTGTGGAGGGATGTGCTGCCTCCATCTTCAGTGTGATGAAATTACATGCAGTTAGACACTGACATGATTGGAGAGGAAGATGTGGGTCGGTAATGTAGACAGATTAAAAGGGATGTGGCCCATCAGGACCACAGAAAGAGAAGAGGGAATGTGTCTTTCCTCAGGCCAGTGTTAAGAATAAGAGCTCGGAGACAGCCAGGATGATGAACAGCACTTTTAAGGTCCTCATACAGTGAGAAATGTGTGGTGACATAATATGTGTATGATGTTTTCTAGGTTGTAGTGAATGGGAAATGGAAAGCGAAAGGTCATAAGGTCATAATGAGGGCCCACTAAGGTAGTGACATCTCAGGAGAGGTGAGACTTTCCAGTCCTGGAGAATGCCTTCTGCTTGTGCTCTTTAGGAAGTAGGTGAGAGGCTTTAATGGTCAGCGTGGGACAAAACTGTCTTCTGGTGCATGATGTTAGCACGTGGCTTGATCTCTTATCGCTTCACTTATGAGCTGGTCCATGCGCCTGGATTATCTGGTGAGGATGCTGGTGTTGTTGAACAGAATCTGATGGCCATCACCTTCGTTGTGTTTCACCACTGTCAGTTTCTCTGGTTGGTACCACTGGATATGATGGTGGTGTTTAATAACACTGGTCTTGATGAAGTGGCCAGTTTGTCCACATTTGCAGGCCTGGTGACTTCTGTTATGTCGAATGGCAAGAGATTTATCTTTTGTTTACAGCATCCAGGCCAGCTGTGGGCACACCCAATCTCCTATTCAGTGGTTCCAGGGCTGTTTTCATTGGTAAAGGGGTCAAAGCGTGAAACCAACCACTCGCTCCTATCTAGTGCTGAGGTGAAGAGTGAGTGGAGCCATACCTGTACTCCCCCATATGTCTCTTGGTGCATATATAGGGACAGCTGTGTTTACCAACTTGTAGAGAGTAGTTAATGTGTGGTCACATTATTGAGATTGATTTTTCTAACAAAATTGTTGGTAAAGGTCGAGTCAGTATAAGAAAGCAGAGCAGCACATGCAAATGAATAGAAGTTCCTTTAAGTTTCCAACAGATGTGAAAAGGCATTTTTAACAATCACGATGACTGACTGACCAAAGTTTATTTGGAGAATGAATTCATACTTTGTTCACACTACATGTATGATAATGTTAATACTATTTTCAGGAATGTAATATCAACATGGTCATCAGGTACCGGAGCTGCAGGAATTCTGGGTGCCGGTTCTTATGCTGGGCTCACTGCACTTGGCCTCAGTGCAGTGAACTCTCTGTTAATGATGTTGGTTGTTCCTGTGGTTATGGCTGCCACGTGAGTAGTACTTCAGAATAAAGAAATTAAATGTGAATAAAGATTTTAATATCATTGCTACATCACACTTGGTCTTCGGTGAAATTATATGGATTTACAAATTCCTAGTTTTGGCATGGAAATAGTAATATGGTAACTGGCAATTTCAGTAGTGTTGATTTTAGTAAAATATTTAGGGCATCAATCTTTATTTTATGCCTGGGTGTTTCACCATTCTAACTGACCCAAATGTAAGACATTGTAATCACATCTGGAGTTTGCAGTGACTTATGTTATGCTTGGTTCCTTTGTAACCTTGCAGTGTGTCCTGTCATTATCCTTCCTCCTATGCTATATATTATAATTACAGTAGGACTTTAATCTGTACTAAAGGTGGCCAGAGCCAGAGTATGAGGTCAGCCACATGCCCTGTATAGTGTCTGCCTGTGACAATGTACCGTATTTTGATTCACCATCATGAATGTCTGTGGATTGATAACGTAGGAGATACAGACTGGGTAATTTAGATGTGTGTAACAGACAACAGTTTTTCATTGACTGAATATGTTATTCTCGTGGAAACATGTAGTTTTCATATACACACGGGTGGAAGCTCTGTGTCTGAAACTGTAAGCCCTCAAGGTTAAAGATCTAACTTGGTTCATTGTTTTTAACATGACACAGATCAGAGTTAGGAAGGAAGAACAGGTATGAAAGGGATAAAGGGAAGCAAGAAAAAGGATGAGGTATGAAAAATTGAAAGCAATTATTCCATATCAAATTTCTTTGGGCATTATCCTGTAGTTTGTAATAATTGTGAAGTATAAAACCAAACTGTCCAGCTTTCAGAAACTTTTTTCCCCAGTTTTACATTTTACCATCTCCTAATTTAAAGGTGCAGTGCTTTTTTTCAACTGTTTTTTTTTGCATCCAACAATGTATATTAATTGTAGATTCTGGTTGTTGCTCCAAGCCCCTGGTTCAGGACAGTGCACCTGGATGTCAGTAATAAATTACAGTAAGACTGGCCAAGCAGATGCAGATCAAAGCCCATCATCAGAGCCTATAACTGAAGCAGAAACTGTGACAGTTGAATCACCTCAAACACTCACCATAGCAGAGAAACTCAGAATAATTCCTTCACTTCTGGTGTACATGATACCTCTGGGACTAGTTTATTTGTTTGAGTATTTCATCAATCAGGGTTTGGTAAGTAATATGAAACTATGTGAGGTATGAAGGTTTCATGGTCATTAAAGTGTAGATTCTAGTCACCTGGGTCATTAGACCATGTAGTTTGATAGGTGATTATCAGCGTGTCGGAGGAATCTGCCCTCTTTGTGTACAGGGTTCAACTTTTTCTACTGTGGCGATGGGGGCAGTAGGTTCCTCCAATAGATCTATGAGTCTAAAGGGTGTCACAACTGAGATCATAGTCTAAACTTATATTATACTTCAACAATTTTTAAGTATCTGATTCATCAGCTAAGTGTTTAAAAATTATTTGATGTAAGTAAAGAAAATATGAAATGCAATCTCATTGTGAGAGAAGAGCATTAAATAAGGACTCTGTACTGCCAGGATGTTGTGCTGTGCAGAGGGTAATTTAAGATATTTGAGTGTCTTTAGGGAATGTAGCACCTTCATTTTTAAGGGTTGGTAGCTCCTGGAATTCTTCGAAGGAATGTTTGGGTATGTTAACATTAACCTGCTACACAGCATAACATCCCATAAGACCAGAATTCTCAACATCATTGCTGCAGAAACCTCAGATCTTGCTGCATTAAGTAAGTTTATATTTCCAGAGAGCATGTGCTCCTGTTAACACTTTGCAAAGCAATGTTATTTGAGTACATATTGAGTACAATATTGAGCACATATTGAGTATGTACCGAACATTTCAGTTGAGTGCTGCCTTACTGTTAGCAAGCTTAAGTTAAAGTACAGTTTAGAAATTGAAACGTTTCGAATTTCTGTTCTCTGTTTAATTCCCACTGAACTTCTCTAAACAAGTGTGGAGGCACTGTTAGTCGTCTCAGACTAAGGAAGAATTACCACAGTAATTGGGAAAAGTCAATTATTTTTTGTATGTAAAGTGGGAGACGAAATGGACTGCATTAATTCTTGAAGAATCCCTCTTTTGTCAGCTTCATAGAAGGTTTTATGCAGTATTCTTCTGGCATGATGCCCATGGCCGTGTGGTTTAAGGCGTGGGTCTGCAGCTGCTCACATGCTAGGATTGCAGGTTCGAATCCTGCTGGGGGCATTGATGTCTGTCGCTTGTGAGTGTTGTGTGTTGTCAGGTAGAGGTTTCTGCATCTGGCTGATCACTCGTCCAGAGGATTCCTACCTAGTGTGGTGTGAAAAGTGAGTGTAATTGTGAAGCCTCGATAATGAGGAGGCCCTGGCCCAATAGGGGCTATTGCGCCATGGGAAAAAAACCTTCAATTCTTCTGGCACATTTACTCCATGCAAGAATGAAGTTATGGATGATCATTATTGTGAATTTCATTATAACTGGTCAGCCAGTGGTCAAGTATTTGGAATGTAACTAATGTTACAGAAGGAATAAGATTACATTGGTTCAGTATATTAGCTGTTTGTATAGATTTTGAAAGGCCTATGATTCAGTTAGAAGTAAAGTAAAAATGAAGGGAAACTTGTTTCTGTGCATACCATGAAGGCATATAGGGGGAGTGGGGGTATATCCTCACTCATTCTTAACTTTGGCACTAGACAGAGGTGAGTGGTCAGCCTCATGTCCCAGCCACTTTATGCCAAGGAAGGAGCCTCACTACCTATTGAATAGGAGGCTGGTTGGGCCCCAGAAGCAGTCTGGACATTTTGGAGGAGACAGAATCTTTAGCCCCTGCTGGGAATTGAGTCCTGAATTGTCCAGCCCATAGCCTAGTCACTACAGTGACTGAGCTATCCCGGCTCCCATAGTTTGTAAAGAACACATGTTAGGCAGAACAAGGTGACCAAAAGAATAGCTTTTTCAGCAGTTCTGTGTAATAAAGACACTTGCACTGTGGCTCAGACAGTCCAGTGCCCTGTTTCCCAGGTATAGGAGGCAGGTAGGGGATGCGTATCGAACACTGTGACGTGGATCATCTAGCCTGTAGCGTAGTCACTATGCTGACTGTTTTTTATATATTTTGTTAGTGAATTTAGAATACCCAAAAAAACTTGCTGGGTCCATTAAAACATGTCCAGTAGTTATGGGCTAAAATAAGGCTGCGGGTTTCAATTTCTCTTTACACTAAGACATGAAAGTCTAAAAAATTTTTTATAAAAGTGTTTGTCATGAACTCATTACACTTGGGACCTAAAATATTACTTTTGAACCAGATTTGTGATTGGGGTTGCCACTTGAAGGTCTGAACAAATATTTGTACAAGGATAAACTGATGATGAAAAATACTGTATGTATTTTATACTTTTTAATTCTGACAAGACTAAATTGATGTTTATTAATGTTCTAAATGAAATACAGGTGTTTTATATTGCCCAGTCTTTCCTGCTGTGTTTGTGAGATTTGCCGTTGCCAATGAGCAGATAACACATGAGACTTGAGGTTGACAGAAATACATTTTGTCCTTGTTACATTGCAGACAGACAGAATCCTGAGAATGAATTATGAGATGTATTAGTATAAGTGTTTATGCTTACAGTTTGAATTAACATATTTCCCTAACATATGGCTGACACACCATGATCAGTATCGCTGGCTTCAAGTTGACTATCAGATTGGTGTGTTCTTGTCACGTTCGTCTGTAAACTTGTTTGTTGTTCGCAAACTCTGGATCCTTGCTCTTCTCCAGGTACGTTCTTCGTTTACTGATGCATAAAGTAGCCCATTCCATGTGTCTTTCTGAGTATGTATGAGAGGGGTGTGTAAGCACCACAATGTAAGGCTATTTAAGAGTAGAGCTTAAAACACTCTAGAACATGGCAGTTGATAAACGTGAGTGGTTATCTTCGTACTGCAGCTGCATTATCTCCAGTCAGGCCAGCAGCTTTGGTACTTACTCAGTAGTAGGCAGGATGGACTCAGAATCTTTCTGGATATTGTGACAGAAAGTGAATTCCTTGTACCTCCCGGGATTTCAGGCGTGGTCATCCAGACTAGCAGGTGTTTTTAATGTGGAAATATTAAGCAAATTATGTTTGTATCATTCCTAAAACTCCACGAAACATAAGAATGTAAAAAGAAAAAAGACAATCTGTTTTCTGAGATTCACTTTTCTGTTGAATGGTTTGATGATGACTGATAGATCTACAGTTATTGCTTGATGAGGATTGTTACAGCTACATTTTTTATTGGATGATTGCTACAGTTACACTTTTGTTTGATGATGATTGCTACAGCTACACTTTCTGTTTGTTCCCTCAGTTTCTGAATGTGATCTTCTTCACATTTGAGGCTGTTTATCTATTCATTCCCAGTATATGGATCGTATTTGCTGCAGTATTATGGGAAGGATTACTTGGAGGTGCAGCATATGTTAATACATTTTACAGGATATCTGTTGAGGTAAGTGGTTTCCTTTATTTAAAATATTTGGCATCAGTATTATTACACACTGCTTTTAATTATAACTTCAAATACTTGTTACTGAGAAGTGTTTCAGCAGTGTTCATTCTGGGTGCCTCAGTCATGTTCTGTTCTCACTCATATACTACAGTTTTACACAGCCATGTAAAATGTGACAGATATTATTGTGTATTTGTGTCTAGTGGTGAAATCTTATACAAAGTGACAAGCAGTAAATGTCTGTATACTCAATATGTACATGGGTTATTCAGAAAGTAATGACTTCTGTTTTTTATTTCATGCTGTTTACAAGTTAGACCTATGAAAATTTCACAGAACTTCACTGTAGCATTGCTGAAGGCATGGTTATTTTTCCATACAGTCCCATCTTTGTCACCACTCTTTATCCAACTGTTAGTAGTTTGCTCTCCTTACTCCATTGCTCAGCCACCATTGGCACACACAGCATTCTTCAGTGTCTTGTCATCTCTGTAATGCTGTCTTTCAAAGGACAAAACAGGTGAAAATCTGATGGTGTGATGTAAGGAATGTAAGCTGGGTGCAAATGGCAACACTTGCCATCCAGATATTTTGTGGTGGTTTCATTGGTGCTCACACTTGTGTGCAACCTGGCAGTGTCATGGGGAAGCAACACTTTTGACATTTTTCTTGTGGGGTGAACTCATTGCAGGTAAGGATTTAGAGTTCTTAGTGTTCCAATACAATGGCAAGAAGTTCACAAGAATAACACCCTTCTGATCCAAAATGACTGTAGCAGTGATCTTTTCTGCTGAGAGCGCACCCTTGAATTTCTTCTGTCTCAGACATGTCATGTGGCATCATTCCACTGATGGCCATGTGGATTCTGTAGCCATGATTTTTCTTGTATAAAGCCTTTTGGGTTTTTACCTGGCGTCTTTTTTGGTAAGAAATGACGCCGGGTAAAAACCCAAAAGACTTTATACAACAATACCACCGTGGCTGAAGCCTTCAATCACATATGATTTTTCTTGCTGACAGTGCACTCTCAATTTCTTTTTCCTTGGAGATGTGTGGCACCATTCAGTCAATTGCTGCTTGGATTCCACTTGAAAATGGTGGACCTAGATTGCATCCCTCATGACAGTTTGAAACAAGAAACCCTCAATCTTGACCCGAATAGCCAAGCTCTTTAATAATTTAATCACACTGCCTCTACTGATGGATAGGGTGGAGCATGTAGTTCATCTCTCTTTATGTGACAGTTGTCACATATCAGTCCATCAACATGACCGAAGTTGTTCTGCATTACTGCAGTGCAAGGGCAACCACTCCATGATTTGTCATGAAGTTCTGCTCCTCCTGTTTCTTACCCACCATCGAACAGTGCGCACATCTGCATTTGTTTCGCTGTACACTTTGAGCAGATGTTCATGAATGCAACTCAGCTTCTCACCTTCAGAAACCAAGAACTTCATGACTTCTCATTTTTTAAACACACCTTGATCTTGCCATTTTAAAATCAAGTGTGATGCTGCCATCTGTCAAGTGAAATAATGGCAACTACCATAAAATTATTGAGAATATTAGACTTCACTGATGTAGTGGTTATTCCCATAAAAAAACTGTCATTAGACAATAAAGAATAGTAGGCATTTCTTTTGACTGCCCCTTGTAGTTGTATATCTCGTACAAGCACCGTCACAATATCACCTGTATGCAGAGTGATGATAGAGTCTTTACAGTTTGTTTTATGAGTGACTCATACACTTTGATCAGTGGTCATAAAGATCATTTGTAAGCCACATGAATAATTCTGTAACTTATACAGCTGCCAAACTGGATAACATTTCAGAACTAAACAGCACACTAGACACCTGATTTAAGTGTTCTCTGTAAAACTTGTATTAGCCAAGGAAGAGAAAGACAAAATTGGTTCTGTTTAAAATGTTTATACGCATACAGTGAATGGAGTTACTTGTGTGGAACTGACATTCTCTAACCTAGTCTGTGAATGTTTTGAGTCAACAGTAGTTCTCATTCTGTGGATATGTCAGTAGAACTGTGCTGAGCGGCACTGAAGGGAGGATGGTGTAGATCACAGGCAAAGAATCTCCTTTGGTCATATTTTTCAGGTTACTGTTGGATGAACATTCTCTTTTTAAGTGTCTCAGTAGAACCGTAGATCTCTAAAGGAGTGAGATCTTGAAGGTAGCTGGGCCCCATTTTGGTTTAGGGTTCAAACATAATGTAACTTTTCAACCATGTTTTCTTCTTGAACATTTTGAATACCTGAGGTATTGAAGACAGATGTTCAGAGCCGCCTTTCAGTTTCATAATAGTTCAGTAATCATTACAGACAGGAAATTTAATATTGTATAATGCTGTGTCTCTTTTTTGGTGGTTTATTAATGATGTCACTAGCTCAGTTTATATAACATTATTATATTGGTGAATCATGAATTGGAAAGGATGTAGAAGGAAGCCATTATGGCATGATTGAGATACTGCCATGGCATTTGCATGGAAGGACTGAGGAAAACCATGTTAAATGTCATTCAGTGTAGGCTAAGATTCAAACCAGACACCTACTGCATACAAGTCTAAACTGTTACCACTGTACCAACCTGTTTGCTTATGATTACCTGTGAGCTGCTTTTGACAGACTTTTACACTTCTGCTGTACCATTTCGGAGGCACACGTTGCTCGATTTAATATAAAGTATGCTGTAGTTTGTGAATATCTGAAGATGGTATTTTGCCACTATGATATTTTCTTCCAGGTTCCGTTGGAGAAGAAGGAATTTTCAATGGGAATCACAAGCCTGTCTGATTCAATTGGTATAGGACTTGCAGGGGCCATAGCACTGCCTGTGCATAATATTTTATGCCAGTTGCCAAAAACATAATAAATAAGGGTGCATTTTTAATGTCATTTTATTTTTTACTGTACAGCCAAAACTGGTCACAGTGTTTCAAAGCATTCTCATATATTATGTCGTAGCTTCATAATGTTCTGGGACAGGAGCTGTTTTCAGATCTGGTGGCCTTATGAAGACCTTCAAAGTACTTGTTCAGCAGCTACACACTTCCCTAGTATTTGTATTTTATTCAGAACACTAATGCAGTCCAACTCGTGGAACCTCCTGAAATGCAAGTGAACCCCTGCTGCAGCCTTTCAGCTGTTACTTTGTTGGTGGAAAAATTGTATTCAACTGTATTGGTTTCTTTTAAGGACATTTTCAGTTGTTATAATTATATAGTGTTGAATGTTAGGGTGGTAGTATATACTGAATTGAGAAGTGGTCATGGCACGATTTAGAGTGATAGCCCAGCATGTGCCTTGATAGCCTGAGAATAAACACAGGAAACCTCAGTCAGGATATCCAGTCTGCAGGTCAAGATTTTAAACCTGGTACTTCCCAAATATGCAGCGATGCTAATTATTTGATGGATGTGTGTTGTTTGCAGAAGTAGTTAAAACTTACATGGTATGAGATCAGGAGAGTACAGGGATGGGAAGCATCACAGTTTCATGGTTTGTAAGTTGCTGCTGTAGCAGCAGTAGCTGATGAATTTTGTGTTATCACGCAGAAGCACCCCGTCTTTATTTCTGTATGCTTCAGGCAACTGCTCAGCACTGTATTATGTCTGCCCATTTTCACCATGACCCCCTTAGCAATGGTTGACAGTGCCCTTCCAGGTGAAGAACACTTCCAGCATCACCTTGTGTTTAGAGTAAACGTGGCATGACTGTGGCTGCCTCTGTTGATGGTGACGTGCACAAGGAAATTTATATTTGCTTTGGGGATCACGCAGGAAACACCAGGTTGCATCACCTGTGATAAGCTTTCAGAGAAAGTGCAGATGGTAATATGCTGTAATGATAAGATCACTGCAGACTCTCATTTAGTTGTTGCATTGTTTTTGCATTATCACTCTTGATATGAGTGTTAGCAGATGCAGTGTACCTTCAGATATTTACTGAGGAAAGTGTGACAGCCAGCAGCCAAACTTGCAACTTTTCTCTGCTATAATGAGTACCATATGATGACAACCAGATAATACAACCTGCCACATCTGGCTCATGCTGTTCATATTCCATGATATGGCAGACTGTCTTCTGCATGCATCGGCTATGGTTGAATTTGTACTGCAAATCTAAAATCTTCAGCTTACACCACTGATGCACCTACAGTATTACTGCTGTCTAGTTCCCATTTACTGGAACAATTTGATGTCAACCCACTGCTCAGATTTATCAGTTTCCAGACTTTGAAACATACTGTGCACTGTGATATCTTGTGGGACATATCTCACTTCCGTAACAGCTGCTCAATGGGTATAGGGATGTGCTTTTGAAACATACATACCAGCTGGCTCCACCAAACTACTGTAATATTTGTGTCTGTTCTTGAACTCTGTGATGGTATCATTTACTACTGTAACATTCATTGTCATAAAAGTCTTCTTTTTTTACTTTTATAAATTGTCTTTGTATAAAATAACATTGTATCCCATATATTCTATCATGTATGGTGAATAAACTAGTATAACATGAGACAGTTTTCATAAGGAACTAAGGTAATGATGGGATTAGAGGTTGTGACAGCAGTTGATTTGAAGAATGGTCTCCTGACACATGACATTGTGTAGTTTGATAGATACATACTAACATGTTGGAAGAAATTACTGCTTTTTTTTTTTACCCTGAAGATGGGAAAAACAGCGTCCTTCAAAATGTTGATACCCATTTACTAAACTACAATGTGTCGCATGCCAGACAACATGACCTTAAAGTATAATAATAAATATCATTCTGTGTTTGAAGTGAAAGGAAAATTACATTAGGTTGTTTGTATAAAGTTATGGCATGGTATTTGTTGCATCATGATTTACAAATCGTCTGCAGAACTGATGCAAAAGGTATCAGAATGGTCATAAAAGCAGCCAGTGGGTTTGGGCATCTGGAAAGATAGCAGTATTCAAAATGACAACATCTTTTACCTATGACACTGGATCAGTTTAAATTTGCATTTGAAGCTGAATGCAGGATGTGCATTCCAGGAAGGTTTGTATCTGTTGCAATAAAGGATTATTACATCTTGAGGCACATTTGGAAACGCATCATAAGACGCCTGTTCAAGATGAGAGCAGTTCGTCTAAAATAAATGACTAATTGTGAGACAAGATGGTTGTCACATTTTCCTGCAGTGGCATGACTGTTGTATATGATTTCAGTACTAAAACCCTTCTTTCTCTCTCAGTCAAAACCACCTGTTTTAATTAAGGAATTTTTTGAACGCAGTTTCCTGAAATCTATTTATGGCATATTTACTCATTCATGAGTATGTTCCAACAATTGCATAGGCACTGCAGAGAGCAGGAACATCGATAGCTGAAGTGCAGGCAATCCTTCTTCACACTGTTCACAGTGATTGCTGAGGAGTTAGCTTCCAAATTTGTGATGCTAAGAACCGAAAATTTGGTGACATGTTGAAACATAGATGTAAAGAAGAGTGCAAACAATTTTTTCAGCATGTAGAAGGACTTTACGCCTCATGCTTGGCAGGTTTGCACCCAGATTTTTTACTGGGGGCTGACCCTGATGCAATATATAATTTATGTTTGATTTTAAAAATTATGTTATAAAATTCATGGCATAAGTATAACTGTAACATAACATTGCATCTGCATTTATATACATACAAGTATAATTACATGTCCCATGACTCACCTAATTTAAATTACAAGGTCAATCAAAAGGTTTTTTTTTAAATTTCATCTAAGTCATCCTGAGTTATTTTAATTTCGTTTTCCAAATTCTGATGTACCAGTCACCAACTGATTTCAGTGGCTGATTTCGGCTGAAGGGTAATTCACGTAAAATGTTTGATATCATTGTGTCTACAAAATCTGTGTTTTTAAATTTCGATTGCAGGTGGGGGGGCTGCCGAGCTGCAGCCCCGCCGGCTGCGCCCTTGATTCTTATAGTATAGGGTTTTTTTTTCCTACTTGACCTATGAGGGCCGGCCCGACGCTGTAGTAAGTTTTTGTTATGACTTTCTAAAGGTTATCACTGCGATTGTTTGTCTAGCTCCTGTCATTGACTGTTAATGCCATCATCAGGGTAGATGAGACCCATTCGATTTTTCTGAAGACTTATAAATTGTAAGTGTGTAATCAAAAATATATTGTCTCGGGTGAATTCATTTTCTTGTTTCAACGGCCTTTTTTTGTAAGAAATCAGTGGCCAACGTGTCAGTTTTTACAAGGACAAGCCGGTGACTTCGGCCGTTAGTTTTTTAATAATTTCAAACGAGAGGCTGAGGGTTATCAAAACTTTGCACAGCACTTCCAAGTAGCAAGAACGCACTGGTTCTGTGCGTGAAGTCGGACTTGAAGTAAAATAGATTTTACAACGTAACAGCTATGCACATCTCTCTCCTTTGGTGCAGCATAGCTCATTCTTTATCCATCATATTTCAGTCCTAGTATAGCAAAGTCTGATTGCGACATCGGATCGCTTTCAGCAGAAACTTCGGTCATTAGTCTAAAGTGACTGAGGTGAATTTGTTGTGAAATTTAAGACTTGTGATAACACTTATCACTGAAACGTGATGAGGAGCAAAATCCGCTTCTCAAAAAGAATGCAAGTAACGAGCTGCACTTTGGCACTTCTTGTTGTTCCCCAGGCCTGTTATAACACAATTACTTACCAGCCAGTCTGATGATATTTACGTTACAGCGTAGTGGTTAACATCCCGGGTTCGATCCTTAGCCCAGAGGTAGGTTGTCTGACAAGCTTTTCGTGATTCCGGTCAGTCCTTTCAAGAATATGCTCAATTATACCGCGATCATTTCATGACTACGAGTTAAGTTCCAGTGACTTAAACACCCGGTATATGCACAATTGTATTGATAAACAGTGCCCAAGCATGGACATGCATGGGGAGATAAGAGATGAATACAAACTTTCAGTCTTAACAGGAGTGAATACAGATCACTTGGTAAATTTCAGCACTGCTGGGAAGGTATTAACCGTTATCCTGCTGGGGTGAATGTAAATTTTAATGAATGGTTTATGAAAAATGTATTATTTGAACATAAAAAGACAAAATTACTAAATAAACAGCATTTTGTGGAAAATAGATTATGCAACATGTCTTAAAAATTAGTATATTTCCTTGCTGCCTGAATATATAAAATGAATATCAAGGGGCGTTTTCCTACACACATTCACCTATGTGAACACAGGTCTTTAAAAGGTTAAAATTGATCATTGACATGTAGGGTGTGGACTGTATCCAGCTGTTCCAAAGTACAGCTCAGCAGTGGGCTTTTGTGGATGTGGTGAAGATACTGGATTCCAAGAAGGATGAAATTTTAAAGTTTTCAAGAAACATCTGGCACCTTAAAGAGTTATAGAGAGGTGGTTTTTACATGGAGATAGTAGTGACAATTGCACTAATCCTCACTCGACATACTCTCTAAAACAGAGTTCCCATAATTCCTTAGTAACATAACCTCTTGCGTCTTGTGTAATGTTGATTTCAGCCTTCTCAGTGGTTACTTGCAACACATGATCCTGTTTTGCGGTGTTGCCGACATTTCACAGGAACACCCTGCCTCCATACTCTGGCAACACAGCCTAGTTTTTCTTATAATATCTGCACAGTGTCTACATCAAACAAACATACAGGTATTACCATAACCAAGATGGCTCCTTGTTCCGCATTTGCACCAAGCTGGGGATGGCAAGAGGTATTTCTGATATGGATTGTCCGATCTGTTCCTCAAAATCAAAGCTTATTAACTTCTGTATCAGTTCAAAGGACAACTTAAGTATTAAGAACATTTGGCGGTGTTCTGCTGTCACCGGTTGCTACCTGCCAGTTTGAACCCTGACCACTGCAACAGGCACTGTTTGGGAAGTATACAATGCAAATCTGATGGATGTATTCTTCAGTTACTGCTGCAGCTTAAACCATACCTATATTATTGCGAAATTAATGTGACACTCTCCAATTAGTACTTTTGAGTATGAGGGAAAGAAAAATGACACACTACAAGCAGAGGAATTATTCTTGTAATACTGAGCTGTAAAACAGGCATGATGGTACTGCCTGGGTGCTGATTTTAACCACATCACTAACGCCACTTGTTATAATCTGTTTATGGGGCTATTGTATGTCAGATACTACAACCACTGCTGACACACATAATTTAACTTAAACTTCTTCGCTGGTGTAGTGTACTAAATGAAATTAACAATTTAAATGTACCACCGTTAATGATTTCTTTGTATTTCAATAGGAAACCTGGAAATTTGCAAGACTACCAGTCAGTGGGGACAAATTATATAATGTTACCAGCAATGCTATGTACTGGCAAATGTATGTGGCTTATGTTTTTATTCAATTTTGATAAATCTGATCTGTTTTTACAATTGAATTTTTTATTAAGGCTGTGTATCAGTAAACAATGGTTAGCTTACTAGTAGTGGTATGCAGACCACAGTTTGAGAAACCATGATCTATTCTATCATAATTCATAGAATAAGCCACATGGGTAGGGAATAAGGTTAAATAAAGTAATCAGAGGTAAAGACATGAGCCATGAAAAAATATGACAGAATCACTCTTATTGAAAGACTTGTAAATACACACATAATTACACAAACTATATTGTAATACTGCACAACTATTACCAACTTTCCATCCCCTGTGACTAAATTCTCCCATATAATCTGATCCTTTTTCGTATTATCCTGTCACAGCTATTCTTGTCTCCTACACCTTGCCTCACGTACTGGTAAGGAACCATGGACCAAATGCCAACAAAAACATGTATCCATTGAAGTTACAAAACAATGGGTCTCATCTCACCTGAGCACAGCAGTTTTATCACATAGAAACCCTGTATCAGGTGCAGCGCTTTGGACAATAAAAGAACACACTGTATAAAACTGTGTACAAACACTTCTGAAATGGGATGTTTGAAGGGAGTACAAGATGTAATTCAACGAATTAAAGTTTAATTGACATAAGACCAAATAAAATGCAGATAAAAATTGTTCATAAACATGACACTTGCAACTGACAACCAGATGTATTTAAAACATCTTCTCTTTATTTCAGTGCACAGACACAATGGAATGAATGACACATATTATATTTATGCATTAAATGTAACTCTTTTTTATTAGACAAAGAGTTTTAACTACTACTGATCACTGCAAATAGAACTAAAAGATATTTCACGTGGCAAAGAGTTGTTAAACAGCTCTTAAATCACTTTCTGGAGATATTCATCAAACAGAAACAGTGACAGACTAGCCTGCTTATTTGCAGAGAGAAGACGTTTCAAGTCACTAGTGTAACCAGCCAACTTGCGCACCTGTTCAGCCTGATGATGCACGAAATGTTCTTCCAGATACGAAGACACCTGTGAAGAACATTTAAAATATGCGTGTACTTATGAGGACATTATCTGCTCAGAGTTGTATAAAAACTCATGCATAATCCCATTCCTTTTGAACGTGGATATGATGTGATAATATGAACCTCTGGGTCATGGTAGCCTTCAGGTCGTCGGGTAGCACCACTATAGATAGTAAAAGCTCCCTCAGCAAATTTCTTCTGGGTATCAAGACCTCGAGCCAGAGCACCAAGTTCATACACCTCAACAGTATTACCCTGGGGCTTAAAACATAAATTTGTCAGACATACCAACCTGGCAATAAATGTAGTAAAATTACAGAAAGGAAAGCAGCATAAATATTTTGGCAAGTCAATGGAGTGGGTGGGTGGTGTTTTGTTTGCAGCAGGGGGGAAAAGAAATTCTCTGTCACCGGGGTACTGGTGGTCATATGCCAGAGCACGAAGCTGACCATCCAGTGTTGACGTATACAATCGATCACTGCACGCTCTAAACAACAGTAACTTTATGTAATTTTTTTAAAAATGTAATTCTTTGTGACTTCTGTCATCATTCCAACATTAACCAGCTTCATATCCTAGTTCAAGTAACACCAAACATTCAGTATCTTCATGAGACTGAAGGTAGTGCAGGGTTTGGCAACCTGTGACCTCAAAAAACACCTAACATCAACATAGAAATCCTGAATTTGTGAAGTATTTCTTCTATAGTTAAAGGTGGTTTCAAGATGTCCTGCTGTCTGTACAAGCTTGTAAGGGCATATACAAGAACTGGGGAAAAATTCATCTTAATGACTGTAATTACAGGAAAAATAATGTTATGCACTTGCAATCGAAGGTATAATGACATCACAGACACTGCCCAGTTGATGACATTTATTCGTGGCATTCGTAGTGCTGTTTGTGTTCATGAAGGGCTTGCTAGTTTGTGCGCTTTACAACACACTATGACTGACAAAGAAGCACTTGCTTTCTTGGAATTATGCTGGGAAAAATTGACAAGCCTGACAACAAATGGTGTCAGCAACATGTATGGCTCTCAGGCCGGTATAGTAGGACAAGTCTGCAACAAGTTACGCACATGAGCTCTCCCAATCTCTGTTTTACTGCATTATTCACCACGAGGCACTGCTTTGCATAATTTTTTTCATTCAGATATTAACTGTGGACTGCCTACATTTGACACAATGGTGTGAACAACTGTCATTTCCAACTTTCTCAGGAAAGAGTCCATGTTACCAACACGACTAATAATGATTTCCATTCGAGAGTGAGATGGTTGAGTATGTGTGGAATGTTAAGTCAGTGTTTTTGTTTGCAAACTGGATAGACATTGTCATGATGGAAATGACAAAACTGTACCTCAGTTATGTCACATTTATTGTGGACCTAACTTACCCCAGTAAAGTGAACATGCAACTTCAAGGAACATGTATATTACTAAGCAACAAATTTTCAGATGTGAAGGCCTTTGAAGTGGAAATCTGCCTGCTGCACAAAACATGGCATGGAATTGAATGTTAGCCACTTTCTGTCTTCCAAAACTTACTCTGAATCTTCCACCTCACTAGGTGATTGACAGATGATGAAGGGCAAGTTTGCAAACAGATGCTGAAAAGCAAGTTTGCAGACATCATTCAACAGCTCAAAATTAATTTCCTTCAAGATTTGGAGATCTCACATGAAGACGAAATCCGCCCACTGGCAGTAAACTTTTTTTTAATGCAAATGCATACTGGAGCTAGCAAATTACAAAATGCTAACAATGGAAGATGCTATCACTGTAGGCAAGGTACAGCAGTGTTATGCAAGCCTACATGAGTATTTGAACACAATCCCAACCTTCACAAATATAACTTATATCTGCAAAGAAGCACTTTTGGCCACATACTTACAAAGTAGTAACTTTTGTTTCTGACTTACTGATGCACACATGCACGCTACATTATGACATTCTCCGCATTTCAAAGCAGACATTCACAAGTTAGCCAGAGCCAAGCAACCTCATTTAATCCCATTAAACAATGCAACAAAACAGTGTAATGACTTTGGAAACATCCCAATCCATTGAACAGCAGTGAACACTTCCCTAAAATAGAATGTCACACTATGTACTTGTATTAATTTTTATGTGTATGAAATAAATGTACAAGCACATGCTGCTACCTCATCATCTCTCAATTCTCAAAAACTCAAGAACATATTCCACACTGGCAGGCAGCATTATGACACAAAGTCAAATGTAGTCCCCAAAGGCCAAACGTTTGCAAACCCCTGCCCACATTGGTGATTAACTGGGGCCAACAAAACCACCTCGAAAAAAGGAAGTTGTTTTCAATGTAAAGTACATATTTGGTTCCAAGAATCTATTCTAGAGCAGTAACAACAACATAAACTAACATCAAACATTATACAACGCATGGACGTTTATTTATAATAAAATGCAGCAAACATAAAGTAAAGGAATTACTAAGGGACTGTCACCTTCCATAAAACACAAAAGCGTGTTGAATGAACGAATGAAATGTCTGTGACTGAGTTGAGAGTCATCTGTGCTACAGCAGGAACTAGGAGAAAGCCAACTCGCCTGCCACGACGTCTCATTCTGCCCGATTGGTCCATCCTCGAAACAATGGTATAACAAGACAGGCAATTACGCATAAACGAAGCCCTGAAGCTCGTTCGCGTAACCATTGTTGCCATGGAAGAGCAATACATATTATATATTTTGAGTGTGTGTCTGTAGTCTTAGATATGCAGCATGTAAAGCGCATGCGCCGTATTATATTGCCATCTGTGGCCTGTCTGGCCGTACCATATTTTTCCACAATTTCAATTTCAATTTATTGTAACATTCCATCAATCCAGACCAGGCTACAAAATCGCCTGTTGGATATAGAACCCGTCACAAGCCAAAACACACATACAATAGACATTCAACAAATAAGCAACACAATAAACTAGACAGAACACAACAGAAACCAGCAAGAAATACAAAGAAGTAGTTTACATTAGAGTAAAAGTATAATTATTATTAAGCTTCTGTCCTGTTTAGACTATTCAATATACAATAAATAAGCATCATTAAATTAATCATGCACTGAATATGCTTTGTTTTACAATATCACAATTAAAATGAGGAATACAATATCCCATTTTATTTATTGTTATTATCTCACAAACAGCACGATTTTCGGGAAATATTTATCGAACATAAAATGTGTGTTTTGATTTTGTCTAAAACTTTTTTCTGAAACATTTCTCATTCTAAGAAGAATTCAGTGAGGTATTATCATAAATGTACATAGGTCTTCATGTAAAGTACCCATTATTCTTGTCAAACTATAACGAAACTTGAATTTTCTCTACACATTTTCGAAAAGCCCCAAATATCAAATGTCATGAAAATCCGTTCAGTGGGAAGCTAGTTGTTCCATGCGGACGAACACACATGACGAAACTTAATAGTCGATTTTCTCAATTCTGCGAACTCGCCTAAAATTGGGTCATCACGACAGGTGAAAATCTCTAACATCGAGATTCGCAAACTTCTGTGCATAAACTGGCATCAGACAGCTGCAGAACTGAAGCAAGCAGATGGCTCTGCTGACAGCCGAAAGCATCAGTGGGTATTGTAGTTGTGTGGGAGTGGCAGACACTCAACATGACAGTTTGCCTGATGTCGTCCTGCTCAGAGCGACACCGCACAAGTGCGGACGGTGCAAACATCATCACTGTTAAATGGAAATGTTTTCTCTGAAAACATTATTTTGTTATGTAAATAAAATTCCCTGTAAAAGGCAAAATACATTAATATTTCACAAACTCAAATTTAATTGAAATCTTCCATTAGAATTTCATGCACAAATAACTATATGTACTTTGTGTCCACAGTTACACACTGCAGTAACACAGTCTGCTGAATCCTATAAAACGTCATATGATTTTACGAATATGACGTAACTGACAAATAGCTGTTTGCAAGGAAGCAACAGCAAAACAACAGTAACTCACAGCGACAGGTTATGCACGGCGAAGATGCCCTGTACGTACCTTATGGGCATAAATTGTGAGTGGAGGTATAGCTCCATTCGTTCTTAACCTCGGCACTATGTAAAGTTGTGTGGTTAACCTTACGCATCGGCCGCCTTATTCCTAGAGAAAGAGTCACGGTACGCATTGTACAGGAAGCTGCTTGGGCCCCAGAGCCACTACGGACCTTTTGGAGAAGCGAAAATATATTGCTTCTGCAGGCCTTCGAACTTCTGGTTGTTCTGTACCGCGTGCCACCACTGTAGGTCGACATGGGCGGTACAAGGTAGTAATAATAATAATAATAATAATACTGAAGGTGCCGATCCCTGTCGCCGCGAGGTCTAAGGCGTGGGTCTGCGGCCGCTCGCTTACTGGGATTGCGGATTCGAATCCCGCCGGGGGCATGGATGTCTGTCTCCAGTGAGTGTTGTGTGTTGTCGGGTAGAGGTCTGTGCGACGAGCTGATCACTCGTCCAGAGGAGTCCTACCGAGTGTAGTGTATCTGAGTGTGATCGTGAAGCCTCGACAATGAGGTGGCCATGACCCACTGGGGGCTGTTGCGCCATTGTAAAAAAAATACTGAAGGTAGGCAATCCCATTACAGGCCTAAACAGGCCCTTAGGGTTCCATCAGGTTGAGGCTACCAGATTTCTAGACAATCGGCACTTGAAGGTGGTAAGGTTGTCAGCCCTACGCACCGGCCGCCTTTACCCCCAGGAAATATTCCTGATACTCATTTCTGTTAGAGGCTGAGTCGACCCCAAGGCCATAGTGCGGCCGAAAGGATTATGTCAATGAAAAATTCCAATGACATCATCGGGAATCTAACTCACGACCTTCCGGCTTGCAGCGCAGTGCCTTAACCAACTGCGCCACCGCATGCCCCAATAATAATAATAATTCAATTCAATTCTAGTTTATTAATGTGCCAAGTCAACAACCAGATAGCCAATTACACAATCAGCACAACATACGAGTACAAACACAAATAACAACGGACAATAAACAGGACACAAACGAAACAAACACAACCAAAACAAACAAATAAAAATTACTTACATAATTAATAAGAACACCTTAAAATAATGTAATAAAATATCACATCTGACTGAGTGTGACAATTTGCCTTCTGAAGACATCCAATTGATTACAAATAGAATTTGCCGCAGTGGCAAGCCGGCCGGAGGGACAATTTTTATAAAATGAACTAACATGAAACACAGAAAAGTCTCGGAGGTTCCGAGTGCGAACTCGTAGACCAATAATGTCCATGGTAGATGGACAGGATTTAGAACCCAATAAAACATTAATGACAAAAATTGCATCAAGTTGATGTCTTCTGTCATGTAAAGTACGTAAATTAAGTACTTGAAGAGCATTAGCATAACTATAACCATTACTGACTCAGGAAAGGAATCGATTATAACATAAAGCTACAAACTTCCTTTGAATGCGCTCAAGTTTTTTAGCAACAGTAGAAGTAATTGAATTCCATACTACAGATGCGTACTCTAATTTAGGTCTAACAAGTGAAAAATATAAAATCAATAAACTATCAAGAGTCGAAAATGAAAAGGTAATGTTTCGAATGAGACCCAAAAGCTTAATAGATTGCGAAAAAATATAATCAACATGAAAGTGAAAGTATAATTTGGAATCAATACAAAATCCCAAATCCTTAATACAATCAGTACGTGTAATATAAAAATCCTCAAGTTTATATTTCAAAAGAAGGGTATTAGTTTTCCTAGAAAAAGTATTAGCTCGAGTTTTACCAGTATTAAGATTCATAAAATTAGCAGTGCACCAACGTTGTATGGAATCAATATCTAATTGCAACTGAGTAAAATCATCAAGTGACTTAATAGCACGAAAAATTTTTATATCATCAGCAAAAAGAAGAAATTTTTAATGTGGTATTACATTACATATATCATCTATAAATACATTAAAAAGCAGAGGCCCTAGTACAGAGCCTTGAGGAGCACCAGCAAGGATTCTACAAGGCGCCGAAAAAATACCAAAATTTTAACACACGAAAATCTCTCAGTTAAATAGCTATAATAATAATAATAATAATAATAATAATAATAATATCAGTTTAAGAATTGAAATATCTTTCGGATTTTGAGATACCGAATCAACGGTAGCACACAGCATTAGCATACTCTGTATTAACACATCCTGTATTAGCACATCCTTTATTAGCACACATGTATTAGCACACTCTGTATTAGCACACCTGTATTAACACATCCTCTATTAGCACATCCTGTATTAGCACACCTGTATTAGCACACAATGTATTAGCACACAATGTATTAGCACACTCTGTATTAGCACACCCTGTATTAGCACACCCTGCATTAGCACACCCTGTATTAACACATCCTGTATTAGCACACCTTGTATTAGCACACCTGTATTAGCACACTCTGTATTAGCACACCCTGTATTAGCACACGCTCTATTAGCACACCTGTATTAGCACACTATGTATTATCACACCTGTATTAACACACCTGTATTAACACACCTGTATTATCACATTCTGTATTAGCACACCTGTATTAGCACATCTGTATTAGCACACCTGTATTAACACATCCTGTATTAGCACATTCTGTATTAGCGCACTGTATTAGCACGCATGTATTAGCACACTGTATTAGCACACCTGTATTAGTACACCTGTATTAACACATTCTGTATTAGCACATTCTGTATTAGCACACCTATATGCCAGTCACAGTGTCTTCGTTCCCTCTCATTGTTTTTTCTGTATTTCGTCTGCTTAAGTGTGCGTCACGATCCGTCAAAATTGAGTGCATAGTAATTCCTTAATTGGTGGTCGTTAGGCTAGACACGTAACACGAATATATTTTGCGGTGTTCACAACTGAACCATTCCTGAGACACACAACACAACTGAACACTACGCCTAAGCCCTTCCAGTGTCCCTTTCACTGTTTCATTCATTCCATTCACTTGTACTACACTTGACTTAGCGGCCAGTAGATTATTCTGGGGTAAAAATGATTGGTTATACGAGGGTCAACACGGTTTCAGGCCGGGATATTCGTGTGAAAGTCAAGTTATCACGGTTTGCCAGGACATTGCCGACTCTCTGGATAATGGAGACAGGGTAGACGCTATTGTAATCGATTTTTCGAAGGCTTTCGATTTAGTTCCTCATGATCGGCTGCTTGCGAAAATTGCGGCCTCGGGCGTGGATTCGAGGGTAGTTGTATGGGTAAGGAAATTCTTTTTGGGTCGTACGCAGAGAGTCAGGGTAGGAGGGCAATTATAGGAGGAGGTCAGTGTAACGTCAGGTGTACCGCAAGGAAGCGTATTGGGCCCACTTCTGTTCCTAGCGTACGTTAAACCTCCCCGACACGCGGCGTACGACGCAACGTTGGCAGAGCGTTTGGCTGGCGCTTATCGGTTAAGGAAGAAAAAAAACACTCTATACTTGAGTATGTGGATGAAGCAATACGATGAATTGCCTGCACTTTACTGCATAAACTTACGTGATTCTGCATCATGAAATAATTTTCAACTTTCCATTCAATATGTACTCTCAAAAGGTGTTGTTCTTGATGATACCAGATGTTGGTGATTTTTGTCATCTTGAAAAATACGTGAAAGAAAACGATAAATCCAAAATTCTCTTTTGTCTCATGAGAAATGAGTAGAATATTTGAGTAAAGATAATAGTGCTGCCAGTCATCCCGAATTGTTAAAGCCACTATAATTTTGTTTTGTTAATGCGGAGTCAATGGACAAAGGAATGAGTTGCATACTTATATTCATGGTGTTGCTGCACTACCGAAGGAAATTGGATCCGCTGAAAAATGCGCTTGCGTCTAAACTTGACACTAAAATTCCGTGTAATTTTTTGTTTGTGATTTGTACGTACTTGTGGTAAATGACCCCTTTTATTGTGATGGAAATATAGTAACCCTAACTACAGTCGTACTTCCAGCAGATGCAGACGTCTTTTCTGCGTTTTATGAGTACTATACAATAACCGCTCATACTTAAACCCGCCGCTGGCGAAATGGCTACAGATGGAACACCGCGGACACTTAAATTCCCCCTCGAGTATCAAAATTGCGGTAGGCAAAGCATTGCTGTGTCGTCAACAAATGTAAGAGTATAAGAATGCTGCAATTATAATGGTAGGTCTCCAACGATACCGTGTTGGGCCACCTATTTTCATATTTTCGAGGTTTGGTTCCATGCCGTTGGTAACACCATTTGTCCAGTGGTCGTTTGATCATAGGCAGATTGTATCATACCTGCAAGATTTGTAGTTATGTCAAGGTCAGGAGAGTAGTTTATTATGTAGCCGAATTACCGTCGCTGGCGATTATTTTGGAATTTTTGGCCCTTATTAGTTGGAGAATTACACATAAAAACCGTATTTTGGCAACTAATTCGTGTTTATGTCACAAGTACTTCTACAACGAGTAATACAAGAGACGGCTGTTTAAGAAGGTTAACTTCGATTTATGTGTATTGAAAATGGACTCATCTCAGGTATGTGTTACGTATAAGTAATATTACGACTATCAGAAGAGATCCCTTTTTGTGATCATGTTCAAATGGGTGAATATATGTAATATTTTAATCGGTGTATGGTGGCGAGGTAGGCCTTATGGTAGTTGATAACGACGGTTAACGCCAGGCTACCGTAACCATACTGTACTGCCCTTTGGAAGGAAAACCAGAAAATGGATGTGAGAGGAAATAAGTATTATTCAGAATATGGTCGTTGTAGCATGTCGATTGACCACAAACGTATCGCCATTTTAAGGCGGAAAAGGAGGCATAGGAATTATGGTTTATCGATCTGCCGTGATTTTTATGAAAACACGCCAAATTTAACGTGAGACAGCGTTATATAGTCCGACGCACTTTCCTACGTTCCACCCAATTATATAGTATAATATGGCATTACAAAATCGTGCTGATAATTAGGTATTAATAACAGCACATAATATGCATATGAAGTGAGGTTTGAGGTTCTTACAAGGGTCACTGTGGAGATTGGTGTCCTCTTGAGACATTATATACATACATGAATAACCTTTCTTAAATAAGGACAGAGGGACAAGTTGCTACTTCAGGGTGTGGTTTACATAACAGGGTCAGTGAGAATTTTACTACATTAACAGTTCATTAAATTCATTAAATGAATTAATTTCTTGAGCAGTTCCTGTATCTTGTACCTACTAATAAACTGCATGGAGCAGAGTCCTTCTTGAGAATGTTGTAGGTCTTTTGACTATTCAAGAAATTCCATGCGTTTTGTGGAACCTGGAGGTTCATTACAGTGTTCACAGTACCCTGCCAGCCGTCCTTATCCTGAGCTAGAAGAATCCAGTCCATGCCCTTCTATAATATTTCCTTAAGATCTGTTTTACTGTAATTCACTCACATTTATTTGCCCTTCAGATGATATGTGATTTGTTGGTTTTTAACAAGGTAGGCAGCAGGAAAGTAGGACAAACTCCTATCACAGTACAGCAGCTTTAGGCTTTCCCACAATTGTCATATCTTGATGTTAGTTAACAGCATTGAGAATCCACTTTCAGCATAAATGTGACATTACAGATACATCCTTTCACTTGGCAGATGCAACTATTTATCTTAAATTCTTGCACAAATACCATGAAAGGTTTCCTTAGTGGATGAAAGCAGTCCACCTAAGAATTATTGTAACATAATATAATCTTTTGACCTGTCATTGAAGTTTAATCTTACAATGTATCAGTAGAATATGGTTAGTGGTTGCATTAAGTTGGGTTGGTAAATTAAACTTACGTTATAAGTTAGTTTTACAGTGGGTCAGGGAGCTGTAAATAACATTTATCTGTGGGTACTGATGGTCACTGCATTGTAAATGTGTTCCTGGTTACTTAGACCTAAGGTATATGTGAGAGAGTGTCAACTGGACTGGATGCATTATGTTGAAAGCTTATCAGAGTATATTTATACTGACAGGATTTAAGAATGTCTACACTCTTCATGTTATAGGAAATAATTAAGGTTATTTTACTTGTAGTGATGTACGTTGGACACTTACTACAGAGGATACAACTACTGTTCAGTGCATAACATGTTTAAGAAAATCAGTGTTGATAGACATTTTAGGGAGTTAATATCACACTTTGCATCCAATCAGTCTTGGACTGCAGTCCTTCAAAACATCAAGAACTGCTTGTTCAATGATGCGGGTCACATCACAGAAGACCTGAAATCTTTGTTTATCTTGACCTCTGTGCTCCCCTAATTCTTTCTGTTTCACTGTATGTAATTTTACTGTCATGTCATTTGAAACTCTGCAGTTGGTACAACATTAGTAAATGAGGGGAAGACTTTGTTTTGCTTGTGAAATAAATGTATTTTCAAGTTTCATGTCTCTACCACTTAGTTGAGCTTATTTGTAGTTTAAAATTGTCTCTGGGAATGGACAAAGTACAGGTTTGTTCTGTAGGCAGCAGTGAATGGCAGTGAACTGACTGTTGGGCATGATTCAAGGAGAATTATGTCAAATGGAACATTGGTTAGAAGAGAGTTGGGTGGCAGCAATATGTCACCGCTCTCTTTTAGCCTAAATTACAGGCAGCATTGTAATTCAGTAATACATTAATCATTCTTTTTCTGCTGTAGCTGTCTGGGAATATACAGTATGAAAATGATATTCAGGTACAGTATTGATTGAAAGAAATTTTGACTAGATTTTTAGGTACTTCTGTTAAAACTTTTCCTATTTCCCATCACAATCATCCTTTTTATTCAATATTAAATTTAATTTATTAAGTGAATACTACTACTGAGCAATAGTAACTGCTTCCTACTTTCTTTCAAGTTGAACAGCTGTGGATTTAGAATTTTCGTTTTTGGTTTGAAGTCTTGTTATACTTCAGGTTTACATATTTAAAGAAATTAATGAACTGGTAGAAAGTATTGGAGGCAATTCTTGAAAGCCTATTGAAAAACTCAAGTTGTAATGTTAAAACTGTGATGGTGCATGCCCAGCATACAGTAATAGTGTAATTAATGAATACTTTGTTTGTCCGCAGCCTATGCCTACTCAGTATGAAACTGGAATGGTAAAGTTGGAAAGAAAACAAAATTTTATGTGGAAATTTTTTTTGTTATACTTCATATTATAGTGCAAAGAGCAGGGGTGCACAGATTTTGGGTGCCTGGTTACGTGGGTGACTAAATTTTTTCGGTAGCACCTGATATCATTTCATTTAATTTTTATTACATTCAATAAATCCTTTAGCAGGTTAAAAGAAACCGCAGGATGTAGAAATAGTCCAATACAAATGAACAAACAGAATACACAAACACATTAACAAAAAACAAATACAACAAGCAAGACACATCACCAACACCACAAGTGCAAGTGAAATTACATCACGTTCACTGATTCAAGGCAACAGATCAAACCTAAATCAAGTTGAGTCAAAATTATAAATTTTGGAATCTTACTAAGCCTAATTGTACAACCATACACATATAATAAAGCAATCTGTAGATATCAATATTTGCGTAATATACACACATAATCAATACAGTACATAGCAAAAGTTGGGTAATAATTACTAACATACTTATGAATAACAAACATTAAAAACAAATACAGTTATTCAAAACATTATGTGAGCTTAGGTTGAGAACCTATTCACAATTAAAATATTCTTCAACAGTATAAAATGATTTAGAATGAAGAAAAGTACTTAAGGCTGTTCGAAACTGTCTGTTATTGTGAGCTGACTGTTTTATACTTAGTGGTAAACCATTAAAAAGCTTGACACCATAATAGTAGGGCCCTTTTTGATACAAGGTAAAATTTGATTGAGGTTGAAATAAATCCTGGTTGTGTCGGGTCTTAATATCATGAATGTGAGATACAGAGTGATAAAAATCTCCATTATTGACAGTGAATAACAGTAAGGAGTGTATGTATTGAAATTTTAATGGCAAAATGTTTAAAGTTTTGAATACATCTCTAGGATGTAGTCCACACATAATTTTAAATACTTTTAACTACCTGTAAACTAAAAGAGGAATTCTCCCCCAAAAAATATAATTCCATAAGCAATGTGGGAATGGAAGTAGGAATAATACACCATTTTCAAAGAATCAATGGACATAATGGGTTTAAGATTTCTCATTATATAGCAGGCTCTGCTCAGTTTGGGTAGAAGCTGAGATATGTGGGCTTTCCAAGTCAGAGCACTATCAATGATTATTCCTAAAAATTTAGTGTTGTATTATTAGAAATAAAGTTATTATCATAGCTAAGGGATATTTTATTACAAGAATCCACCTTTGTCCTAAATATAATATATTGGGTTTTGTTATAATTTAAGGTCAACAAATTTGCATTAAACCATTCATTTAGTTGCACAAATGCAGTAGTTATGTTATTTCTGTATTCCAGATAATTATAATTACTGATAATTAAACTTGTATCATCTGCGAATAGAACTGATTTAACACCATTGTTAAAAATTCTTGGCACGTCATTTATGTAACACAGAAAAAGAAGAGGACCAAGAATAGAGCCCTGCAGAACTCCATGTTTAATAATGCCCCATGTTTAAAAACTAGTGTGATCAGAAATAGTGTTGAAAAATGAGACTCTCTGATACCTATTAGTTAAGTAAGATTTAATTAAATCATAGTAGGTACTTCTTACTCCATAAAACTGTAATTTAGATAACAAGAGATTATGGTTGATACTGTCAAAAGCCTTTTTTTAAATGACAAAAGACTCCACCCACTATTTTTTTTTATTATTAAATGCTTCTAAGTTTTCATTGATTAATGTAAAGGTTGCCTTTGTAGTTGAAGATTGGGGTCTAAAACTAAACTGTTTATTTGTAAGAATGTTGTTTACACAGATATGTTGATATAGTCTTCTATAAATAATTTTCTCAAATATCTTAGAAAAGGAGGTTAGAAGTGATATTGGCCTTAGATGATTTTTTCCCCCCATTTTTAAACAATGGCTTGACTTCAGCATATTTTAACCTATCTGTAAAGTTTCCAGAAAACAGCATTTTATTACACATGTAAGTAAATGATGAGATAATAAATGGGGAGCTAGCCTTAAGTATTTTTACAGAAATTTCATCATAGCCATGTGATCTTTATTTTTATTAATGATTTAATAATTGTAGTGATCTCAGTAGAAGTTACAGCTTGATGATTTATACTTGGAAAGTGACAATGAAAAACTTGCTGTAAATAATCTAGGGAGGTTTTATTATTAACTAGAGAGCGACTTTTTAAATTATTATCATCTATATTTAGGAAATAATTATTGAAGGAATCTGCTATACTTTGTATAATATTAATCGTGTTCTTCTTCCTTATTTGTTTAGATCTCACATTCTTGATACCAACCTTAATATCATTTAAAATAATCAACTGGGCGTCATGATCAGAAAGCCCATTGAATAAAGGAAGCGTAATAGAATTTTCATGATTAGATACGTCAGTAAATATATTATCTATTGCTGTAGCTGAATTGCTTTGTGTCCTCGTTGGAAAATTGACTGTACCAGTAAGATTATAAGTTGCTAGCAAAGTATCTAAATAATTTTTCATTTTGTTACCTGTAAGATAATTTACATTAAAATCACACACAAAGGATTAATCTAGTATTACTTTTATAAAGACAATTAAGGATTAACTCCCGTTTCTTTAAAAAATGAGAAAAATTTCCACTAGAAGCTTTATAAACTGATAATATATAAATTTCATACCCTGAGTTTGTTAATAAAATAGCACATGCTTCGATATCTCGATCACTGGAAAATTTATTTAAATCAACACTTACAAAGTTCAAAGTATCTTGAACAAAACTACAGGACCCACCTTTATGTAGGTAACGCCTACAATGACTCGATCTTAGGGTGTATTTGTCAATATAAATAGTGTTAAGATCAATTTGATTTAAATGATGTTCAGTAAAGCATAAGACTTAAGGTAACTCCGGGTATAGGAAGTTAATAATCTCATCAACTTCTTGTCGTAATTGTTGGATATTTAGGTGGGAAATGTGTAGAGCTTCATTTGAAAATTTGCATAACGTAGTGTAATCAGGAAATGGGTGAAATTTGCTATTGGATTTAGAGGATGTATTTACCATAAAAAATCATCAGTTTTCATTGCTGGGACCCTTCTGATTCTGGTAGACGTTCGTGTTATCATCCTAATAGAACTGCTTGCTTGTTCCTTATCATTCTCAGCATTTATGATAGTGCTGTCATTCATAGCTTTACTTAAGTTAACATCATCATCATCATCAACATTGCATACGACAAGATTACATTTCCAACCCAATTGTATAGGTTTTATAGATTGAACAATTTTATTTTGAATAATTGTATTAATGCACTTTGCAATTTGCTTAGAAACAATCCATTTGCCGGACTTATTTAAATATAAACCATGCTTTGTAAAATGTTCTCTGTAGCATACAATATTAATTAATGATACATGACTAAAAGGTTTTAAAATTTTCTCCAATTTCATATTAAAAGACAAGACTTCATTATTTATACATGACAATGTAGACAAATCATACCTATGCGGTACACTTACTACAATGATATTAGTATGGGTGTTATTTCTGATACTCTGTAGAATATTCCTTAAACCAGTGCTACTGTTATTTCTAGCAGTATCATTAGATCCACACCATAAACTATTACATCATTCTTAGTCATGTCCATTGATATCTTCAGCATGAATATTGAAGTTTTTTACTTCTATACAAAAATGGATATCAGTTCACCTGCATTGAGCAGAAGGCACCAGATAACAGTGAGAGTCACGGATCACTTCAGAATTGTGGGTCCTCAGTATGGAGCTTGCTTCATGTTACACTTCTGGTTCCTAGAATTTGGAATCAGCCCCTAGGTTTATGGAAAATTTGTGGACCCCTGACTAAGATCATAGTAATAAGTAGCCTGAAGTGACATCAGGGCAATAAGCTGTGCTTTGGTAATGATTTCCTTAGCATATTTTTTTGTATTTACAACTTATTTCTGGAAGATTGATACTGGATAGTTGATGGTAAAACAGGCTTGCTTGAGCACTGTTTGTTTGCAGTAGTGTCCTGTGTTCAAAGAATGACAATTGTGTAAGGAGGTATGCCTGCATTGGTAAAGGTGGTATGAATGCCGAATCTGATCGAGTATCTAACTGGTGATGTATGCTTTATGCCGTTACACAAAGTGTTTCTTTATTGTTTCCCAGAGCATGGTAACTTTATAGCATACCAAGCTTGTGTCCACTGGCACGTCTCATGACATATGCCATGCTCTGGGAAATGATAGAAGAGATGCTCTGTAGCTCCATAGTGTTAAATTACTGATAAGTGTTAACACCAGTTATCTGAATCTTAAAAGTAATCACATATTTTATAAATACAAATAAGTGAAGTAAGCAAATAAAATATGTGCATGGTACAAGATATATTGTTGTTGTTTTTGTTTGTTTGTTGTTGCTGGTGTTGTCTTTTTTCTTCTTCTTTTCTTTTTTAACTGTGGGTGAGTTTTGAGCAGAAATGTGAATGCCTGTTTTCCTGTTGCATTGGCCTTCAGTCCTGCAGACTGTGTCTTTATTGTATGATGCTCGTTGTGACTGGGACTGATGAACGATGAATTACAGTTACTTAGATGCTGTTGATTGTGGCCTGGTTGAAGTATAATCTTGACATTTGCCTGTAGAGACGGAGGAAAAGCATGAAAAACATCAGGCTGGGAATCAAACTCAGCATCCATCAAATACACTTCTAAACTTTTAACCACTATGCCAACCTGTTTGGTAATTTTGTGTTGTTATTGTTGTATTTGCATAACTGAATGTGTAATCCAAAGATAAAGTGCGATGTAGATGTGCATCTTAGCATGTTGCTGTACTTGCAAGTGAATTAGGTTCCATGAGTCTGCAAGTAGATTGTAAGTTCAGCTTTATGCCTTTCAATACTAAATGTGTTGTAAAATGTAAAAAATGATAAACAGTGGACATGTACTATAGTAGGGCTATACGTTAGAGTTGAGTGCAGTGTATCGTACCACGTACTGTTTGGGCATGACCTCGGGGCACAGGAAATGGCTTTGACAGTTGTGTGATTGCCTGTATAGAGAGGAAACTGGACATGCAGACAGGTTTGTTCTTGTCTCTGAAAGTTCAAAAGTTGAATGTATGTAAGTAGAGGGGCACCTCTATTTGGTTACAAGATCAGATGTTGTTCAAGTCAGAATTATTCAGCTTCAGAAAACTTATCCTTTCACTGTTACAGTTGGTACCATCCCCATGACTGCAGAAAGTCAGTATGTGCTGCTATCTGTGAGAAACAATGAAACTACTGATAGAAGAGAATAAAAGAGAGAGAGAGGGAGGAAGATAGGCCCTGTATAAGATAACTGCATAATATACCTAATGCCATGTTTTGTAATAATAGCGTCAGTCTTTGCAATAAATAACTAAAGTAGTTCTTTGTAGACTTATTTAGAACCTATTATTTACCAGTTATAAAGCACTTCCCCCCCCCCCCTTCTGCTTGTTTTACTTTGTTTATTTCATCAGTTTTCTCTCCACAGAAAAAATATCTGGAAACATATCTGTCAAATATGGTAAATATAGATACTGAAGTTGTTTGAAAAGTACTTGCAAAACCAAAAAATTCATATCTGATTTTTTGGTGGAGAATTGACAATGGTTTGGGAATGAGCGTGTAATTTAATTATTCAGGAAAATAATTAAGAAGCTGAAAAAAAATAAGACAGCAGTTGGACTTGTGACTTTAAATTGCATGGCGATATAATATGTTACTCATAGTCTGATATATATATTTTTTGCAAATAGACCCATGTGTTTACTTGTGTAATAATGCTGTACTGTCATCACATGTGTTGTCATTCATTCAAAACCATACTTGCATGACATGCTGACCGTGGCAGTGATATGAGACGTACTGTGTGGGCTTTAGTAGTAACCTTGTCTGCAATTGGTGAACTCTGATCTCACACATACTTGACCTTCTTAAATATTGCTTTCCATTAAATTATAATTGTGGATGATACAGGGCTTGGTTTAGTGTCCATTCCTTCAGGAGCAATTGTTTGATGCACAGTATGTACAGTTTGCTACTATTGACGGCATGAAGTGTACATTGTGGACTAGTAATGTGTTTTGTATCTTAACTCCACTTGCCAGTTTAACACATTTAATGAAAATACTCTAATACATGCTTGCAGATATGTAGTAAATCAGTAAACATTATATGCAACAAATGTGACATACTTTTAATGTTATTTAACATCTTTAACTCCTGTAAGGGGCTTTTTTGGAGATGGTGGTAATTATTTTCTGTACGTCTGATAAATTATAAAAGTAATAATTTGTTTGCATGCAGCCGACTGCACGTGGTCCAAATGTTGGATCACCATATCAGGTATGAAATTACTAAGACACTTCCTGACCATATGATTTCATCTCTACAGTTTCTTTGCAGTTAAAAGGTGCATATTTCTTTCAGGCCATCAGAACTGCCAGGGTTATGAATTTTGCAGTGTTCAAAGAACCGCGTGGAGTAATGCGTATACTTCAATTTGTAAGTTACTACTTTGCAATTTTGTAGTTGAAATGAATGCATTGTTTTGTAATAGAATACAGGTTTGGATTACTTATGATACTCTTTGTTCCTCTGAACAGATATTTGCAATATGTGCATTTACAACAACAACGGGGTTTGGTAGTTATGTGGAAATCACACTTAATTGTGGAGACACACCAAAGGTTAAACTTGGATACTCATATCCTTTCAGGTGAGACAAATTTTGTTGATTTACTTCAAGCAGATGTAATAATGAATTTTGATGAGGGCAGTTTGTTTGTGCAATCCTCAGAAGTAGGGAAGGCATGAAGTGATTTGTGTGTGTGTGGTGAGGGGTGGGAGGGAGTGCATGACCTTCAATCATAAACATTATATGGCATTAATGATAGTGTTTGATAAATGATGAACTGGAAAGGATTTGGAAGTGATTTTGGCATAATCAAGGTATTGTCATGGCATTTGCTTGGAGGGTCTGAGAAAATGCATGAAGTATTTCAAGTCAGGATACTGAATGTCCTGACTGAGATACAAACCAGACACTTCCTGTCTGAAGTCTAGAGTGCTGTTATGTCTGTTCAGTAAGATTTTGTAAATGTAAAGGATTAAATGCAGGACCTCTGCTTTATGAATCTGCAGCTGCTGGACTGGTACGAAGTATGTGTTGCTGGACTTTATGGACCTACTGCCCTTGCAAGCACCAGGAACATTGCAAGGTTTGAGGTTACCACATGATCAGTCCTGTGGTTTCTTATGCTGAGCAGCAGTGTTACTGATCCTTGAAGATTTCTCTGCCATTTATTATGCAAACTAGTGTTGCTACTGATTGAGCTGTCCAAGCTGCGATGGTATGAAGTGACCGAGCTGTCCAAGCTTCAGTGGTAGAAGGTGACACTACTGACTTAGCTGTCCAAGCTGTGATGGTACGAAGTGACTGAGCTGTCCAAGCTTCAGTGGTAGAAAGTGACACTACTGACTTAGCTGTCCCAGCTGCAGTGGTACGAAGTGACTGAGCTGTCCAAGCTTCAGTGGTAGAAAGTGACACTACTGACTGAGCTGTCCAAGCTTCAGTGGTAGAAAGTGACATTACTGACTGAGCTGTCCAAGCTTCAGTGGTAGAAAGTGACACTACTGACTGAGCTGTCCAAGCTGCGATGGTACGAAGTGACTGAACTGTCCAAGCTTCAGTGGTAGAAAGTGGCATTACTGACTGAGCTGTCCAAGCTTCAGTGGTAGAAAGTGACACTACTGACTGAGATGTCCAAGCTGCGATGGTACGAAGTGACTGATCTGTCCAAGCTGCGATGGTACAAAGTGATTGAGCTGTCCAAGCTTCAGTGGTAGAAAGTGACACCACTGACTGAGCTGTCCAACCTTCAGTGGTAGAAAGTGACATTACTGACTGAGCTGTCCAAGCTGCGATGGTACGAAGTGACTGAGCTGTCCAAGCTTCAGTGGTAGAAAGTGACACTACTGACTGAGCTGTCGAAGCTCCAGTGGTAGAAAGTAATGCTGTTGATTGAGCTGTCCAAGCGTCAATGGTAGAAAGTGACACTACTGACTGAACTGCCCAAGCTGCAGTGGTAGAAAGTGTTATATAATTTTTAATACGTATTTTCTTTCATTTTGCAGGCTGGATCATGTGATTCAAAAGGTGCACTATTGCAATAACACTGAGTCCTTCCATTTAATTGGTGACTTCTCATCAGATGCACAGTTTTTTGTTGCTACTGGTGTGCTGTCAGTTTTGTACTGTATTGGCATCGTTCTGGTGTATGTCATGTTAGATGCAATGTACCAGAGCACTGGACTGCTGCCGTTGGCTGTAAGACTTAATTTACTTAAACGAGAATTTATGGTTAATCAATGTGAATTATATGTATATATATATCATTATCATAAAATTCTGTTTATTTTTTCAATAAATAGGACTTTTTCTTCACCGTCACATTGGCAGTATTTTGGTTGTCTGGTAGTGCAGCATGGCTAATGGCGTGAATGGACTCAAAGGAACCACACAAAACATTATTTACACAACACAGTGCAAAGATTGTCTTAGTGTCATGACTGGAAGTTTTTCAGAGCTCACAATCTCTGTGGTAAGTCATACATTTGTATTATGCATTATTTGTAATACTGCTAACCAGATTTCATTTTATAGGCCTATTTTCTGGTGAATTTCATTTTCTTTGCCCTGCAATCTGAAGTCAATAGTGGAAAGTACTTCTTAGAGGCCAGATTAAAACAAAGATGCATTTTAAGAATACAGCAAACCCTCGTCGTTTGCAGGAGTTCTGTTCTTAAAAACTTTTTTACTAGGTAGAGCACTGCTCTTACTTCTTCCCCTGATATTGTCTTCATTTTTCTCTATGGAGTGAAGCACTTTTTTGTTCACACCTTAATTTTACCCAGCCACAGCAATGCTGAGTCCCTTGTCCAACTTACCCAGTGCAACAGTTTGTTAAAAAAAATAGTGAAAAGTACAGTCAAAGTACATTCTTATTGCACAACATCTAGGCAGGTACTGAGTGAGACAAGTGGGCAGATGTGGGCTGTTGAGTATGATACTGTGTACCTATGCAAGGGAAACCATGAATGAGGAAGGAGCCTAAATGTTGCCACAGCCTTGATGTGCAAAACCCGTGAGTGAGGTGGGTGTGCTGCGTGTTTTTCTGTGGTGTGAACACATGTGGTTTGATAGAAATTCATCAGTGTTTTGGAGAAACTATTACCCTGATTATGGAGGCAGTAGGTTCCTCTAAAATAAATTCTACCACACTACACAGTGTCATGTCCCAAAAGATGGGTTTCTTTGTGGTTAATCCTGTAAGAATTCCAAGTCTGACAGGCTTGGAGTTGACTGTGTTACACCATAAAATACATGAATCATGATGTGGGCTTGGGGTTGTGACATTGATTATTTAAATTGCAGTAGTGTATTGGATTGTGATGCCATGTGTTGTGATAGAGAGGTACTAACGTTTTGGAGAAGTCTGCAGCATCCATCTCCAAGGTAGATGAGGTACTGAGTTAACATACTTCATTCATTCTGTAGTCTGTCTTACAACAGGTCCATAACCTCTTCCAAAGTGAGTTCTCCAGACAGTGTGATGTAGTGCTTCGTCAATATGTGAATCAAAACAGCTAGCCTGAAGATGGAGGCAGTATGTTCCCTTAAAGATTAGTACCTATCTTTCAGACTACGTGACATCACTGCTCAGAAGACTGTAATCTGAATTGTCATGACTTACTAGTAAAGTGACTTCCTACTAGTATATTGTATCATTTAACCCTAAGTCTTATTTTGAACAAGTGAGAAGAAATAAATACATTTTAAGGTATTTGAATTTTCAGTACTAAATGAAACATACAGTACTAGAAAATCAATAAAATTTAATCATGTGCTTTGTTTCAGATTCTTGGTTTCTTGAATTTCTTCCTGTGGGCATCAGATTTGTGGTTTCTGTACAAAGAAACACCCTGGTTTAAACTGAAGCAAAGCACTGGTGTCAATGCAGCTACTTAAGCTGCATAAGAAGTCACTGCAACCAACTGTTTTTTAGTTGGATTGTTCGTTAACACTAGTTGATTTAACCAAAAATGTATATTTTGTATTATTATTGGTTTTTGATGTGTTAAAATTCTGATTTATGGTGGTAATCTGACTATAGAAGATAAGTGTTTAGTTAACCGTAACCTCTTAATTTATGTTTAACAATATAAAGTATTTTTTCTATTTCAGAACAGTTTTATTTTGAGTTATATGTTAAGTATTTGTTCTACAACTCCTGGCTAAATGCCAACTGCCATCACATGTGGCAGTTAGTTCTCCCATTTGGCATATTTTGCATTCGATAATTGGTATTTGGTGCATATATTGAGTGTTTACATGTAATATTCTGGGAATAGAAGCTGTAAGTATCTAAGCACAAGAAAATGGTAGTCATATAGGTACAAGACATCATGAAAATATTCCCCTATACTGCAAGTAATGGTGTTTTGTTTTGAGGCAGGTTCTCTGAGAGTGTTCTCCCTCTGGGCAACTGTGTTCAGTATAATGTTATTTTAAAAATGTTGGTAATACTTCTGCTCACTGTTGATTTTTCTTGTAGTGACATATATCTGGAGCTGACTGAGCTCAAAAATCAGATGTGTTGGCATTTAGAATCAGAACTAAGGTCCATTATCCTTATGTTTGTATTGTTTCTGATTATTTTGAATTAAAAAGCACCAAGGCCTTGTTTTATGCCTTTTTGGTTTGATGCCCCTTACCAGTTTACACCACTTCTTAATTTATGGCCTCACATTTTCAGTTTAGTGCCCTTTGGTTGGTTTATTTGCATTTATGTAAGTATTTTTTTCTTATGGGAATATATTTTTTTTATTTATGCCTTTTTGATTTATGCCCACTTTTTCAGGAACACAGCTAGGGTGTAAAACAAGGTCTTGGTCTACTGTCATATTGAATCGTCAAGATGATCTCACCACCAGATGTATCATTGTAAAAATTTCATATAATTGTATGTATGCTGCAAAACCCATTTGTATTTAAGGATTGTTATTCACATTTAGGAATTGGATGTAGTGTCTTCACTTATGTCTTCAGTTGTTGTTATTTTCAGCATGTAGGATACTAGTAAATTTGTCTTATTGGTTGTAGCAGGAGCTAAATAGAACTTTATCATTTGAGAAGCTGGGTAAAAGAGCATGTGTCATCCTTAGTTGATGGGAGCCAACACTGAATTTGTTTGCTTTTTAAAGCTTTCTGAGCTGTGTAATGTTCAACGTCTCATCCAAACGTCAATGGCCTTGATTCTGCAGTTGGATTTGAGAAGTCCCAAGATTGGTGTGATTCTTGTTTGCAGTTGCTTTTCTTTTTGCAGCAGAATGCAATGGAATTGTGGAAATTAGTGTCATGTTATTACAGTTTCAATTGCACAGGTTACTTAACTTTGGTGTAAATACGTAATAAATACTTAGTCCCCTCCCCCCAAGCTAGGAGTCTTCCAAGAAGTGGTTCAAGTAACAGAAACAGATAGCAATAATTGATTTCATGTTTATCACCTTAACAAAAATTTGAAGCATGTTGATGTGTTACTTTTAATATTTTCACTTTATTTAACAATGTTACTTTTCGTGAATTGTACTTTTGAATAAGCACAAACCAACTGCCAGCACAGAAGTTGTGAATGACAACTATATTTTGTTTTCATCCAACATTTTTCATCCTGTAAGGCCATCATCAAGTAGATCAGTTAAAATGACAGCAGGGTGTACCTGAGGTTTACATGCTTAAGTACTGTAGAAGCAAAATGTACGTTGAGGAAACAGATAGTAATGGAAGATATAAAAAAAATACGAAGAGTCTACTACTAAGGTCTCAGTGTGTACTGCAGTATATCCCATATGATAAACTAGGATAGTGTCAACGTGATAATGTGTTGTTTACCATATTAGATATATTAAGCTCTGAGATTTTATCATAAGGCAATTCATCCTCATGTTAACAATCAAATAAAACCAACAAATAATCTGCCAACACAATATATATTGTAAACAATATCAACGGCTGTATGTATGTTTCAGCTACATTAAGAGCCATCATCTACATAAAATCGTGATCTGACAAATGTACACTTTTTATTAACTGCTATTTAATGCTGTCTATATTAAAAGTAGTCCAACATGTTTTGAACTATGTTAAAGTTCATCTTCAAGGACTCATTTGTTTATTACACCAGCTATACATGTATGGTACTCATTAAAATATATGTCAGGTGGATAAAATGTCGTTAACTACGTTGAGTTGGTGGACACTGCATCAGCTACTTCGTGTTCACCATTTGTTTGTTATTGGTGTACCAATAACAAACATGTTGGATTATTTTTAATATAGACTGTATTAAATAGCAGTTAATAAAGAGTGTACATTTGTTGGATCACAATTTTATGTAATCAAGAAAAATGTACGGTACAAATAACATAAAGCCATCATCTAGTTCTCCAGACTTCGGGAATACACAACACAGGGAACCAGAATCTTGCAATGTTACACGTATACCATCTTCAAAATCAAACATTACCACAGTAGTGACATACAGAAGAACTCAGCTCACCTATAGATAAAAATTTCGAAAAGTTGACTTTATGTAATTACATAAGCATCGTTTAACTTCGAAATATTCCAAAGTTTTCCCAAAATATTACCAACTACAATGAATTCACCGCAGGATCCTGAATAGGAAAATACACTACATCATCCTCTCGTATTATACCACCCAAAAGAGTGCCTGCGAATTATCTTTTTACTTACGATGTGCAATATTTTGATATTTGTTTTGAACCTACATCACACACAGCTACACTGGACTGCCCTTATGTGTATATGCTTTTTAAATATGTATACAATCCATTTTATTTTAGACTACATATTTTACACTCATTTTGTGAATGAATCTATTGTAAAGTTTGAGATCGCTTACTACAGCTGTAGTTGTGTGTCAAACTCTATTTCTTCTGTACAGCCTGATGATGGCTATTAATATGCCGAAACATGTAGCCGTTGATACGGTTTACAGTATATGTTGTGTTGACAGATTATTTTTTGGTTTTATTGAGATTTTAGCAGTGAAATCCTCATATATTTTGTTGCTGTATATTTCATCAATGTGTATTTTGCCTGTATAATACTTAAATATGTAAACATTGGGTACCTGCTGCTGTCATTGGACTGGTCTCATTGAGGATGGTCCTGTAGTCTGAAACATGTCAGGGGAAAATAAAATATAGTTGTGATTTATGCTTTTATGTATGTAGTTGGTTTGTACTTGTCAGTGTATATACATGGTCAGTGATGCACTTTTCTGTTTTCCGCAAATTGTGTTATAGAAGGTAATGTTAAGAGCTTTGTTTTCAAAGACTCTGGAGATGAATGTGTTTACATATTTAATTTACGTAGAAAGAAATACTGCATTAAGAAAATGTCAACAGCAGCAGTTCCTACAGGCATTTGTCCAAATTACTCTAAAACCATTTGGCACATGATTCAGCATTGTCAGAGACTACCAGATGGAGCCCAATTGCAGTCGTATGGCACTGTGCAAAGTACTGATTTCAGCCGCTTCACTTGGACTAGTTCACATGAGGTACTGGAGAGTGTGGTTCAGTCGGTTACAAACAGTTACAGGTGCAGATAATTCTGTGTTTCCAGTTATTAACCAAGCAGAAACATTGCTCTTTACAGGACACTTGTATTATAATATAGCGCTGTCTCAGGTAGGAAAATTTAGAACTATCCATAGTCAAGGACCTGAAATGGCATACAGTGTATGGCAGTGCATGTCAGAAGAGGAATTAAGTGGGATAGAAACGAGGTACTGAGGTAAGAACAGAGATTGATGTTTTTAGAATGAGAGATTACCCTTGTTGCAGGCATATTGGCTTCCTCAAACTGACTGTACTATCGCATCCCACTTCTCTTGAACTCCAGGCTGTAAGCAGCATTCAGAAAGACAAAAAGGGCAAAACAGCTGCAAATTTCAGCATAATTTTTTGCTTTGATAAGTGAGCTATAAAGATGTATTTGTTGAAGAAGGCATTCTGCAATGTACAGATTTTCTTTATTACCAGTAAAGGCAAGGTGTGAAAAGTGCTTTGATCAGTGGAAATTTAATAGTGAATGTAGACAGTTCTTGTGATGTTAAAATTGTGTTTTAGCATTAGATTACTTAATTTTAGAAACTGTATGTATGCACCTTAAAGTGACATTGAAATTATTTATGATTAATGATAAACAGTAACTTAGACCTAGAAACATCTCATTATATTCTTGGGTGATAAATTTGACGATTATCATATTGTGTTTATCCATGTAAATAAATTAACTGAGCAATGATTCTAACACTCAGAATCAAGTGTAAAATAATATATTAATTTATTTTCCTCCTCATTATGCCAACCAGCAGTTTAGATCTTGTACCAGTTATGCAGGTGTTTTGTTTTGTGTGTGTTTTTATTTTAGAATATTTCATATTATCATTCCACTAAATGAGTGCAGGCCTGAACAAATTATGATTTGTAATGTTTTACATGTACTGCTGAAATTAGCTCTTTAAGTATGACTACAGGTGTGTAATTTCATGAACAAATAGTGATCAAACTGTGTCATCACAACAGCAGTCTAGGTGTAGGGTTGTTATATGTGTTGTGAACATTCTGAGATTTGAGGTTCTCGCAGTAGTTACTGTGAAGAATACTGTCTCCTGGGATGTGACACTGCATACACTAACAGAAATTTACCAACATGTTGGAGGAACCAACTGCCTCCAGCTTCATGGTGGAAGAAATGGAGGAAGTAGGTTCCTGCAAAATATAAGTAAATTTCTACCAGAATCCACCCTAGCTGTTGGTAGGGCCACTCATGCTGGACAGGTTTTGAGCGAGATACCGGACAAGGCCCTCCAGGTTTGAGGTTGGGCGTGGGGTTGATATCCTCACCTTGCAAAAACTCGACTGTCTCGAAATCCTGGCATCCAGGAAGCCATGGCCCAAAAATGGGCTGAAGTGCCATAGAAGAAGAAGAAGACTCCACTGTATTACAGCTCAGAAAACAGTATTCTTCCATAGACATTATCTGTCTTCCTGTGTGCCTGGCACATTAAAAATGAAACCAAGGACACTACAGTGTTTTTCATCATTTTGCTATGTAGGGTTGAATTGAATCAGTCAGAAAAAATTGTTATGATTCATCCGTGTAATTAAATCAAATGACAGATTGTTAGTGTATATTTAATAGCATGTAATAATGTTTTCAGTTCCAAGGAGTTATTTCCTCATTTTCAAGGTACTTGTGAGACAATGTTGGTAGTCTGTCTGTAACTGCACATGCAGAATATACAGTCATACAACCAAAGTAATGAGGTACAGTTGATGATAAAAGTATTGTATGCAAAAGGTGGCACAATACTGTTTGTAATGACATGAGTTTCATGGAGTGTAAGTAGGTATTCCAATAAGGCATGCTTGCATAAAGAAGAGCCTGTGGATGAGATTTGAGAATTTCATGGTGGTAGAAGTTCATATTGTGGCCATCTGGGTTATGACACATTTGTGTTTATGGGACTTAAACTTATGCAGTACAAATGTGGTTTTCAAGGCTTCAGGTGTTTGGGATGTGGTATTGTGTTGCATGAGTAAATCACGACATTTAAAGGGCTGTGATGTTTTAATATTCGGGGTGAAGCAGTCCAAAAAGATGGACCCTGAAGATGAATGCACAACACAAACCACATGCCCAGTGCCACAGCAAACATTCTAAAACTGGAGTCTTCAGTAGCACCATTATGAGAACCCAAAATCTTGCAGTATGTTACTTGTGAGACATTTACAAACTTGGAGCACAAATTGGTAATACAGTTGGTTAAGAGATTTTTCTCTTCAAAGCATCCAGACCACCTTTAGGGCCCACACAACCCCATATAAGTGGATACTGGCAGCTCTTTTTTGAGGGCTAAAATGGCTGTGACATGAAGCTGACCATCACTCACACTGCCTTTCCAGAATCATCTCTCTTAACATCTTTTGGCACTGCTTCCTTTCCGTACTTTTGGTCGTGATGTATGATAGCATAATACAGTGAGTAGGCTGCAGGCTGTATGATCTGTGGTTTGATTCCTGGCAAGGTCAAGAGATTTCCCTCTTTTTCAAAATGCCCAGAATGGCTCTGGGGCTCACCCAGCCTACTGAATAAGTACTGGGCATTCTTGCTCCGGGGCTGAAGTTGCCAGGTCATATATTCGACCACTCGCGTCCATCTAGTGCTGAGGTTAAGAATGGGTAAAGCTACCTCTGCTCCCCCTGTATGCCTTCATGGCATGGACAGGGACAATTGTTCCTTGTCTACCATGATATGACATAGGTATAAATAGGTAGTGTATGTAATGAAATCTGTAGTCTTCTGGGTTATTACACGGCGTTGTGTGGTAATTATTTACCAGCGTATCGGTCCCATCCTCACGGGTCAAGATTCCAAGTAGGAAAGGACTACTTGGAATCTTGACCCGTGAGGATGGGACCGATACGTTGTCCCGAAACGTCGGTAAATAATTACCACACGACGCTGTGTAATAACCCAGAAGACCACAGATTTCATCAACATCGCGGCGGAAGCCTGAAATCAAGGATATTGTATGTAATGTTCGTCTCTAGACAGGTGAACTAAGTTTGTTATTGTTATTTTAGTTCAACATTATGAAATTAGTGTTTAAAGATTGGCTTTCATTTATCTTAGACCAGAAGATTTATCTTTCGAGTGTGCATGTCCCTTCTAAATAACATTATTGTTGTGTTGAACTACTAAGGTTATATTTCTGTAGGATATGACACCATTAGTTCGATACATATTTTTTTTCAGAGGAACGTGTCTACCACACTACAAGGTAGAATACTGTAGTCTTATTCTTCACCACTGTGAGTGCCTCAGATCTTGCTAAACTGTATATTAATTGATGCTCATCACATCTCAAACATGTGGACTGCTTTTGTTAACAAACATCTTTAAAATTTTTGTTATAAATAATTATCATATTTGTGATATTATTTTTATACCCTTTGCCATACTACTGCACTTTTATAGTACTTTTTGTCGCCCTCAAACTCGTATTAGACAGTCATAATGGTAACATGTTGCAAATTATAGCATGATGGATCAAGTGAAAAGATGTTTTTTTTTTATTACAAACCAGTGTACAATAATTTTAACCTACTGTTAACGCCTCTTTACACTTGCATCAATATATATTTCAACCAAGTTGTATAAGAATTGAAACAATGTAAAATAAAGACTTTAAATAACCTTTATGATGATGTATTTCGTCTAGCCTTTCATATACAAAAAGAGTTTTTTTTAAAACCTTGTATGATTTTTAAGACTTGAAAATTGTGTCTCCATTGTACCCCACTGTGTGAGGCCAGTACAGCAACTGATATGCCTAAAACAGATATTAATCGTGTAGGACAACAAAATTTTCAGGCTATTCTGAGGGAAAAGGAAGTTAACTTTATGGCTTATTAGATTCATGGGATTCATTTTTCATGTTTTTCCATCATTGTGTTGTTTGTACTTAGATTAGAAGTATAGTTTACTTGAAGACTAATGCTTGAGCATTGACAGGTTTTCAGAAAACAAGTAGATTTCCTTGAATCTGGCACCCATGTCATTAGACAGTTGCTAGATTATCAAACGGTGCCTATACTAATCTTAATTTCTTACAATTAATATTTTGTAACTGCTTCTATATTTTTGCTGAACAGCTAATCAGAGGGGTATTTCACTCACATATTCCTTTCAACTGTTGGTTCTGGGGCATCAGGGTCCTCTTCTGTGTTTTCTTGAGTCTCTTTGGTTGATAGCAGGGATGCTGAAGGACCATGACACTGTGGATCATGAGTCTGCATAGCTGAAGTTGATAGCACAGGAGACAAGGGGTTAGAAGATACCACTATGGTTGTACAGACACTCTTGGGAGGCCTAATATGATATCCATTTAACACATTCATCCTTCAGTGGTGTTTCTTTCCACAGATTGTGATGTACTCCTCATTATTTTTAAGACTGCTGCAAGAAGCAAACAAAAGTCCTGTTGAAAGTATACGTGGTTGGAAAATATCCAAGTGTACATTGTGAGGAACAAAGAGGGTTATATATATATATTTAAGATTCCATATTTTGCAATTGTGTGGTTAAAAGTACGTATTTATCAGTTACTGATTTTTAAATTTCATTACACAAAATATATATGTACTTTATAATTTCATTTATCTGACTCCCCATTGCCCTTACATAATATACATGTAATTCTGATTTTGAATTTCATAAGAAGAAATATCAAATGTAAATCTGATAAGCCAGTCAAGTATATTCACTACTAGAAATGCCACTTGCTGCTCACAGTTAATCATGGAAACTGTTGCGGGTGCTAAATCAATGAAATGATACCCTGCAATATTCTCCTAGTCTTTTCACCATGACCACAGAAAGCAAATCTGCAATATGGTTAGCCAGTTTGGTGTATGAAAAGGAAAGAAATCCAACCTAACTCTAGCTCTGTAACACTTGCATTGATCTCTTCATCCCTTACTATGAACAGACTATATGATGCAGGAAGTTCTTTGTTCCTCCTTTGGTAAATGGATAAACCATAAGCATTACACTATAGACAGTAAGTAAGTCTGATCAGTTTTGGATGATTTAATTAGCACAGAAGGTTAATACATTTCAAAGCTCCAGTTTCCTTCAAATCATATGAGTCAGAGGCCAATTTATTATGACAGGTGCAAAGATGCCTTGTTGATAATATCGTGGTCACCAGATATAGAAGACTACACCTGTTCATCATAGCCCTTAAAAATGATGGGAACATAAGTATAAACAGTTTTTATGCCAATCCTGGTGGCCATGCGGTCTAAGGTTTAAGTCTGCGGCTATTTGCATGCTGGGATTGCGGGTTTGATTCCCGCTGAGGGCATGGATATTCATCTCTTGTGTTTATTGTGTGTTGTGTAGGTAAGTGGCCTCTGTGACAAGCTGATCACTCATTCAAAGGAGTCCTGCTGTGTGTGATCTAGAATGCTCTAAAACAAGGTGGCCTAGGCCTGATTTGGGGTATGGCAGCACAGAAAGAAATAAGTAAATAAACAGCTTCTGTAGGCTGTATATTTTTATACGAATTTAACGTTGTGGCAGGTAGAGAAATTGATCCATGAAGGCTGTTTGAAACTCTGTTTTGAAAACTGCAGGGTTTTGCAGAGTACTCTGCGGATCATTGACTTAAGTAAACTAAATTTAAAAGAGTTTTGCTTAATTAAATGAACGCTGAACTTTTTTATATATCCCACTTGGATCAAATGTACTAACTCCATGGAGCAGAGTCCTTGAGAAGCTAGCACGTCGTCAGCTAGTCGAGAAATTCACCACGTTTTGTGGAACCCGAAGGTTCATTACCTCACTCACAATAGCCCACCACCTGTCAGGATCAAATGTACACTGATAGAAGATGATTTTATGGCTTATACTTAACTGGGTTATGAATGGCAACAGTTTGATTATGGCAATGTGTAATGTCAGCATTAGTGAATTGTTCCTTATATGGCTGAAAGTATAAAGTGAGTTTTAACAATAGTTTTAGAATAATTCCAGTAGAGCACATCATTACAGAGACTAACAGTTACATATGATTGGCCTCCTCTTGCAGTTGGTCAATCGAAATTACTTTGAATAATAGATGTGTCACACCGATTCAAGGGTAGAAGCTTTTACAGTAAGTTAATTCCTATAATGTGTAGAAATGAGTAATAATGCTTCTATGATGTCTTAAGGTGCCCTTGCTCTATTTGAAATTCCTTCTGGCCTAGTCATCCAAACAGTCCTTCAGTAGAGGATTTCAGATACGTCATTATGTTTCATATTGGGAATGAAGTTTCAAGCACTGCAAAATTCAAATCTGTAATAATGGTTCCAGGAGCAAGGAATCTGTGTAGTGGATATCCTGTCAATAAATCTGTCTCTCGCGATCATTAGTGTACAACTCTATGTAAAGGTGGGTAACTAATGATGTAGTTGACATGTATAGTGCATATCAAGTATAACTGTAATGCTGACAGTTTAGTACGTAAGTTTTCTGGAAACTGTTCTTAGATGTAGAGCAGGTATACGTCATGCATTTTAAAATATTGACACATTGGATTACATGCAGGAAATTAAAATTTTATGAAATCCTGATTACTGTAGTGAAATTCAACAACATGTGGCATGAACAGTGGTACATTTTTAACTACTAAATAACATTTTAAGTACCGTGTGATCTGTATTACTAAGAACCCAGCAGATGTAGAAAATATGGGAACCACTTTTCCTTCATAATAACAATGTGTAAAATGAAGCTGACTATTGAAAAACACTAGTGATATTTTATTAGCCATGCATGTTACAATATACAATGATTTCAGCTGACCAATGTTGACAGAGTTACAAATATTTCTTTATACAAGGAAGGGGTTAAATACAATGGAGCAGACATTTTGAGTGACTTTTTTGTTGAATGAAGCTGCGACTGTGTAACATTCATTCATTGACAGTACAGAGTTACAAAGTTTTGTTTGTGACAAAAACTTTGTGAATATTTTGAAGGTAGTTTAAACCTGAAATTTGTTTGTTTACAGTTCAATATTGATCAGGAATCAAGGCATCTGTCATTACTGTACAGAACATGTGAAATGAAAGAGGTAACTTGAGCAGTTCCAGTCTGGGAAGATCTTTCATATGCAAAAATGAAATGCAAAGTTTGTTGAATTTTTAAATATTATGATAAAATTTACTCACCATGAGATTGAAATGTTCTGTTCACAGATAGATACAGTAGTGTGTTTGGTTCACAGTTGTTTCTGGTATGTGGTAGTGGTTTAAGTGCTGTCAGTCACTGAATGAAGGAAATGAAAAGCAGTCACTACCTTTAAACAGTGATTCCCAAACATTTTTGCTAAAGAACACTTTTGTTTTAGGAAAGTCCTGATGGACCACTGTATCAAAATAAAATCTGTTGGCATAAAAGAGAATATAAAATATGACAGGGGGCTTTCTAGAGTACATGATGGATATTTAAAATTAAGTAGCATACCTGGAGTGCTGGGTAGGTATCCTACTGTACCATAAAACTCAGTTTCTGCTCTGACCAAATGATGAAGAATATTGCAGAAATAAATAAAGGGAAGTTAGGTGTCATCTATCTCTGGAATATGATGAATGGTCATTAGTAGATCAACTCATGATGGGAACACATGTATGTTTAAAGGTACATTTTTATGGATTACAAATAATTACTTTGGTCTGAAAAAGCATTTCTTATTAGTTGGGATACTGATTATATGCATCTCATGGAATTCAGGGTTCCATATTTTGGTGAGTGAGAGGTTCTGCTTTATTTTTCACTGTAGAAAGGTATCATTGTCTGGTTGGTATACATATTTAATAGCATAACAAATTGTAATTTTTACTGCACTACTGCTGTATTTATTACTGAAATACATATAAACAATAAGGCATATCATATAAAATGTCATTACAAAATATTTTGAATTTAATTTTAATAACAATATATACATCTAACAAAGTTACTTACAAATCATGTACAATTCCTTTAAGCACAGAAACAGGTTATGTGTATAAATTCACGAGTCAAAGCATACCTCTCACATAAAAGAGCAAAAGTACCAATTAATTATGCTTCAAACACAGTTGCTAAAGAATATAACATGCTGTGTGTATTGCAGTGTAGGGTACCCAGACCAGATATCATCCCTTTCTTTTCCTAAAAGGCCCAGAATACACTAGGTATGTTGTCTTTAATTTTTTAAATTCTAATCGACTGTGCCCAGTGTCAGCACTAAGGAAAGTCAGCAAGATGCATGGACCAAGCCAGCATATCAGTAGCTCTGTACTCTGATCAACAATTATAGACAAACATATGGCAATACTTAACTGAAGGCTGAACTGAGATTCATGGTGACACTAATAAAGTGTTATGATGAAATTAAACGTATCATATGATAAAACTCAATCACCTTTGCTCTGGTTCCTGTATATTTATCGTTTCTTGCTTTAAGAGTGTGGTCACCCAATTATGGAAAATCGTTTTACAAAATCCACTTATTTGAAATAAAAGACACATAGGTAAGTACAAAAAATGAAATATTTTCCTTCTCTAGTTCCCATGAAAAGCTGCTACAAATAACACTTATTTTCAAACTTACAATCACTTAAAAATTCATGCAGGAAGGTTGGGGGGGGGGGGGGGGGGGGGGAGGAGGAGGAAGAAGAAGAGAGGCTGGCAATAAATGTTCATTATTCCACACTTTAAATTATGCTGTAAGGTATTGTAACTTTCTCTCACAACAGGTTGTGTAGATGAAGTGGCAGGTGTACAATAGTTACAAAAAAAAAAAACTAACTATAATGTACAATCCTTAATACCAGTTTCAATTTCTTCAACTCTTCTTTTAATATCTTGTAATTCTCTTTCTAGTTGCTGTGATTGTATCCTGGTTTGTCTAGCTGTTAAGAAAAGGTCACTATTTGTAGGATAAGCTGTTGGAGATGGTACTTGTTTAAGGAGGAATTTTCTAACAGTTTTCTCTATATCTCGTAGACGTCCTCGTAAGATTCTTATGTCATTGTAGAAACCTTCTGCTTCCAACTTCCTGCGACGATCTACATCATTACATTTGTTTTTCCAGTGTGTCACCTGCCCTGCCAACTTCTGTGTTTGTTCCTATAAAATGAAGAATGTAGCATCGCTCAGTTCCAAAGAAACCCTTTCAGGTACATACTACATCTTGTAACCTACTCAAATTCCAGGTCAAGGTAAGCCCCAATAATTTTATATCTTCTTTGGTGCTCATTAACAAAATGCTGCTCTTATTATTTCTCAGTTCTTTTGACATTTTAAAGTCTGTGTCTGTCTGTCTGGCTGTCAGTAGTACAACTGAGGCTCTTTTTTCCAAACCTTATTGTACTATGATTTTTACTTCTCTTACATTCATGTTTCATTTCAACTATTTGGGCAGCCTGATAACAAATGATGCAAGATGTACATACACATGAAATTAAAGCCAGGATTGCCATGGCAAAAGCAGCATTCAACAAGGAGAAAACGACTCTTTCCACCAGCAAATTGGACTAAAATTGAAGGAAGAAACTAGTGAAATGCTATTCTTGGAGTACGGCTTTGTATGGTGCTCAAACGTGGGACACTTTTGAAAAGTAGATCAGAAATACGTTGAAAGTTTTGAAACTTGGTGATGGAGAAGGATGGAGAAGATCAGTTGGACCGATTGTGTGAAAAATGAAGAAGTATTATGAAGAGTCAAGGAGAAGAGGAATGTCCTACAAACAGTAAAATGAAGGAAGGCTAACTGGATTTGTCACATCTTGCATAGGATCTGCCTTCTAAAACACATTATGGAAGTAAATATAGAAGGTACAAGAAGCAGAGGAAGAAGACGTGAGCAGTTACTGGATGTCTTTCAGGAAATGAGGAGATACTGGAAATTGAAAGTGGAAGCACTAGATTGCACTCAGTGGAGAATTCGCTTTGGAAGAGGCTATGGACCTGTCGTAAGACATGATGGTGACATGCATGTATAACTCTGAGGTTACTAATCCTGGCACAGGCACAATATTTATCTCTTATCCAAGGCATCCAGACTGGTTCTGTTGCCCACCCATCCTCCTATTTAATGAGTATCAGAAGCTCCTTTCCCGGGGGTAAAGCAACCAGAAGCGTGAAGCTGACAACTCAGCCCACCTAATACCAAGTAAATCGAGAATAAATAAAATAAAATCAAGTACAACACAGACACAAGCTGATTTTATTTTGACTCTTAGTGTCCCATTATTATATTTAAAAAAAAAGTCAGGAACCTCTTACATGAAAAGTTTTCTTGCTGATATCTACTTGTTCTCTGTACTTGGCAGTCTCTTCATTTAATTGTATACATTGCTCCTGGTACATGGAAACTAAACTGTCTCGTTGCCGCAGTTGATCCTGTACAGATAATGTTGAATAAAGTAAAATGTTGTACAATCAGTTTATGATGTTGACTAGTTAATAAAACATAAACCAGAATAAAACCTCCAAATTGCAAAGTTCAGCCTGAAACTATCAAACATGAGATCACTACAAGATGTCTCAGCAGTGGCCTGGGCTATTTACACTTCCTGTGCTTAATAATTCGCAACAGTGCTGAAGGATGATAAATCATTCAATCTGTCTCTCTATGTAAGGCATATGAAACCTTGAGGTACTGCTAAATCAAGAGGAATTCTCTACAAAATGTTTAAATGTTAGTTATAACCATAAATATATAAATCACATATATCATATTTACTGTAAAAGGTAAAGTTCACCCTAGAACAGGCCATGAAGGCCCAGAGGGGGAGTAGAGGTATAGCTCTACCCTTTCTTCAACCTCGGCGCTAGATGGGGGTGGGTGGTCAACACCATGCCCCGGCCGCTTTACCCCCGGGAATGACCCGGTACCCATTGTACAGGAGGCTGGGTAGGCCCCAGGGCCAGTCTGGATGGGTGCTGAAAATCTTGCCCCCACTGGGATTCGATCCCCAGACCGTCCATCTCGTAGCAAGTCGCTATACCGACTACACTATCCCGGCCCCCATCATATTTACTGTAATATAACAAAAATCTTCAATTTTTGGGAAAACACATATACAGAATATGCTTGACTTCATGCATAATTATAACAGTGACACCATATTTTCCAGATGATGAAGTAGGAAAATATTCTCATCTTATATTTGGGTAGATACGGTACACATTCTAATGGGTGAAATAATAAACGCAAGTATTTGCTCAGTGCCATAAATGCTGCTAATTGCAGTGGCATCAATCTGTTACCTCACCTTCAAAGAATCGATCTCTGCGCAAAGTTGTTGACTGGATTTTAGTTTGAGACTTTTGCCACTTCCTGATACGGCAAAACCCGAAACAGAAGGGTAGTTTTCTCCTAGTCTCTCCTGACATAATTCCAAATTGTGCAATATTTTATTCTTTTCAATACTCCATTTCAGTTCCTGATTACCTCTGTCCTTTTTAACTTCAATCAGCTCTTTTGTAACAGCACACAACTGATCTTGTGCATCTTTCAGTCTGAAAGAAAAAAAAAGTATCATCTACCATTAATGCGAAACACGTATTCAGATTTTATAATTGATTAACTCACACCAACGAGAACGTGAAGTTCAGATTTTATATTTCTGTTTGTTACTGAATAAGCATGACTCTGTAACCACCTGCTAGAAAGAACAGATATACGCTCCTGAAGTCTTCTTTGCTCTAAATTCCTTTCCTTCCATCCAATTTCTCTGTCTTTTAAGAGGGACAGCACTTGATTACGATGAATCTTAACATGCTCTTCCAATTCAGCACAGAGAATAGTGGCCTCTATGCAGGCTCCTTCTGGAGCAAGTTTATTGACACCAGCTGAATTGCTACTGATATCCTCTTTGTATTTGTCTGGAAAATATTGATGTATTGATTAGTGATTTTATGTTGGTATCATCATAAATTACACTAAACTGAACTGTTTGACATGAAATGTGAGACACTTAAACCACAAGAAGGGCCTGTCTGTGAGCTAGAATTCCTTTCTTCTCCACATATAAACTTATGAATTAATTTTTCACAATATCCACACACTCCCACTTCTGTCAGTGTCCGTGAGGGTGTATTTTGATGGTTCTGCAGTGCTTTGTTCTGCTGCTTCTGAAATACATCATAACTATACTTCTGTCACAGATAGTTGTTTAAATATTATCCACTCACATATAACCCATCTAGCTACAAAGCAACTATTAATTTATTTTTTATGACCTGATTCATAAAAGTATTACTCATATCTATTACATTTCTTTTCAGTGTCTAGATACAGTTAGTTAGTTACTTCCTGTCGCTCCTTGCGGAGCATAGGGCCTCCTTTCAGAGGTTTCTTGGTCTGAGTGTCCAGACATACAAACGTTAAAACCACTGACACAGTGCACTTCAGGGTGCTCTTGCAGGTTTCATAAAGACAACAATTCCTTCACAATTTACTCCATAATTTAAGCTCAGTGTCCAGAAAAATGCATACACAATAAAAGCCTGGGATGGAACACCAGTAAAGTTACCATAAAATGTATGAAATGTTTACAAATAAGTCTCTCATCGAGACTTCCAAACAGACGTAGGTTCCAGCTCAAATAAGACACAACATGCAGTCTAGTTTTGTCTTACTGATGTTGGAAAGAAATGACTAACATACCATGTACATTTTTTGCACTGTGAATAAATTGTGATTGCTCCACCCGAGGTACAACTGCATGTTCAGGAAGGGATGAAAGATAGACAATGTCATGTTCAGTCATCTGGCTCAAGGATAATAGCAATGCAATTTTCTTCCGATCCGCTGCCGCATGTACCTGTATAGCAACCGCAAGTAAAACAATTGCTGAATTTACATTAAAAGTAAGAAGCAAAATAAAGATAACTGCTTCCTAGGATATAATGCCATTTAATCTGAGAGATCAGTATCAAGGTTGCAGAAGAGTTTGCTGTCTCTGTCTTCAGCATAGAAGGTAGATGCAGTAGGGTCTGTGTGTAAAACCACAGAATAATATCAAAAAGTGGAATCTAGAAGTAAATATACCTGCAACCTATCATTCTCAGTATACAACCGCAAGACTTGTTCACGTTCCTGCTGCACATAAACTTGAAGGTCACTCACAATTTGCTGCAACTTAGACACTTCAGAATTACGACACTCTAAGTCTTTCTCTAGTTGAAAGCTTAAGTCACATATAGATTGGCATCTGCAAACACACACACACAAAAAAAATCACTATAAAATGTGTTTAAAAACTGCACTCCTGCATCTTCAGTCATATTTATACTTATTAAACACAAAATCCTAATGCATGATTTGTTAGAGAAATACAAATTTACTTCCCTATACAAGCAAAATTTTAATTTTAACTTCAGTACTACAATAAAATAGTGTGAGACGAATATGTCTGCAGCGAGCAAAAGTGACACAGCAAATGGTTAACATATTGTACAGAATATCTGGAAGGTTGTGTTCATGGCTGAACATAATAGCCTCACAGGTTAGAATGTATGTCATACAGTAAACAAAACAGCAATAGAGTAAAAGTTTAATAGTTTAATGACAGGACCATGTAGATAATCACCCATCAGATTTTGTTTAGTTACTAATATACTTACCGTTCTACCTTCTCCAACAAGTCTTGGTAATCATTATTCAATTGTACAATTTTCTCTCTATAATGCAATATTAATTCCTTTGACGGTACCAAATACTCAAGCTGTTCCTCTATTGTTGGAAACTTTGTAGCGTCTTGCTGGTAGGAATGTGGGCCACCAAATAATGATTTGTCTGTAGAACCAACGTGCCTCTTCCTGGAGGATCTGATATTTGTAACATTCTGCTGACTGGTTGGCTTCCTTGATGTGGCCAAATTTGGTGCACGGTGTTGTTCGTCTATTGATATGTACTGACCAGCACAATCACAAGGCAGTACATCAAATTCCGACACATGTTTTTGCGGTCTATCTGCCTTCATGCATTTCATGCTCTTCTGACTGAATTGTTTCGTTTTTGTTGGTATGTTAGTACTAATCTCAAGCGGTAAATTGCCATGCAAACAGCCTTGTGAATTTTTCTCACTACGACTTGAACACCTCTTTTCCATTCCAATTAAGGCTTTACAAAAAAAAATGTGACCAAGCTTCAGGCCAATTCTAGCTCATTCGCTATTAAATATACGAAATGTATTCGAACCGATTCAATTTGTGAGTTACAGCAGACCTGAAATTAAAGACGTACAATTCACGTCTTACTTGATATACGTACGTAAACCATCTGGAGCTTCCGCACCTCATTTGCTTACGCTTTCACAATTCTAATATCGTCGAACGGACATGAAAATTCAAACCTTGCGGAATCTTTGACGATAACTGTCATCTTCCGACTACGACTGTAGAATGTGTTTGTGTGATATCGCCACACACGTAAGATAGAAACTCCCTAGTATGAAATCCGAATTCCCCTTCTTTAAAAAGAAAATTACCTAGACGATTCCGATCGTCTAGGATGTAACGCTGCGGCGTCCAGTGCTTCAACTTTTTCGGTGGTAGGGTGAGTGGCTCCCGACGCAACTTCACATAGCAGACGGTCGGGATCCTCAATTGTACCTCTGCAACTATTTCGACACTAGCGCAGAAATGACCTCAATGAATTTTGTGGCCAGATTTTCATGACCTACGTGTTTTTGATCACTCGTCCAGTGACGTAACCTGATCCGGACGTCAGGTCTAGCCGATGGGTACACAATGCGGCCTTCTACCGTTCTGCTAGACGAGTGTTTCCCAAAAAAACTGAGAAACCAAAAATATCGTATATTTTTTTTATTAAATTTGAATTTATCATATTTTATCATAGTTTAAGGTACTGTTCGTATAAGAATTTGAATAAGAACCTTTCATTCGGTTACTAACAGATCTTTTATCTGATAAATGAGGGACCAGAAAACATATGTGTTTCGTAAATATTTACTAAGTTAAAAAGTGTTCCACGACCAACAAAGTTTGGGTAACGTTGCGCTAGACATTACCCTCGGGTCAGGATTCGTCACTGCACTCGTCGATTTAACAGAGGCCTTAAATACAATGTGGTGCTGGGTTAGCGTAGTTGGTATAGTGACTGCTTAAGCTATAGGATTAACAATCCGAGTTTCGATTCCCGGCAGGGCAAGAGATTTTGCTCTTTTTTGTCGAAACGTTAATACCGGGATTCCAGGCTTCCGCCGCAATACAAATGAAATGTGCGCTCTTTTGGGATTTTACGCAGCGTAGAATGGTAATTCCGTACGCTGTGTAAAATCCCAGAAGAGCGTAGGTCACGTCCATGCCGTCTCTGGAGTCCACTCAGCCAGTATTTAATTGGTGCCAAGTGACTGGAGAGTGAAGATGATCACCTTCATCTCGTGCCAAGGTGGAATGGAACTGAGATATACCTTTTCTGCCTTTGTATGCCTATATGCCCTCATGGTGTGCCTGTTTACGTAAAGCACTAGGCGTGTGCTAGAAAATCGGAGAGATGGCAACTGTATGCTAACAGCTAATGCAGTCTTTGCAGCTACAACAATGAACGTAGCAAGATATTTTAAGATCTTCCGTTATTTTAAAAAAGGGATATGTCCTTGAAAATTTAAATTAAAACATAAATATGGGACATTTATATAATATATATTCGGCCATTCGTATTGGAAGCTAAAATGTCGGCCTCACTAACACGATATCAGATATTACGTCAGGTCACCTTTATGCCTTCATGAAGCGCCGTTGGGAACCTCATGTTTAATACTGTAGAGCATTTTTACGATAATTCGGGTTTTGTCCTCTTTTTAAAAGTTTGGTTCTCCAGCGGCAAGCAATACCATTCCCCGTCACATGTTTAATTTCCCCTATAACCCATTCACATGCCAAGTGTTATGAACGCAATGTATATGCAACTATGCTCTTTTGGCAGTTAAAGAAAACGTAATAGACTTCCATATTTTGTGTCTCTTGTAGTTGCCTATACGCAGAAAACATGTGAACCCAACAATAATCTTATGTTGGTCATTCTGGTTATCGTTTGTGTGTCAGCCAGTTGGCGATAGAATCGTAGGAGAGAAAGAGAAATTGAAAGCATAGTGCTCTCGATCTCGACGTTCTCGCTTGTTGGTTGTTGTGTGTTGTGTACTGTACGGTTGGGTTGTTATGTTGTGGACATGAAGGGTGTAAAACGACGCTGTTGTCGGAATAAGCACACATCATGGGGGTAGGGATCAGCGAAGTGAAGCCAATAAAGTAAAATGAACGTAGCTTTTGTCAGAAATTGTTTTATAAATTTATTATGACACATTGAAATCATTGACACAATGGTGTCCAGAGGAGACAGGGCGAGTGGGTTTTCCAAGAGCCCTTCCAGTGAAAAATTGAAAGGGTCAACACAAGACTTTGAATTCACGGTACCACCAGAAGCTCCGGTATTTGAACCAACGAGTGAAGAATTTCAAGATCCTTTAGGATATATAAGGAAAATTCGTCCAGTTGCAGAACAGTCTGGCATATGCAAAATAAAGCCTCCTCCGGTTAGTCAACTTACAGTACTTGATTTATTTTATGTAGTAATATTATGTTGTGTGATCGTGGACTCACATTTATTGAGCTGAATCTGGGAGTTTAAAGGTCCTTGACGTACTGAGCAGAAACGTGCAGTTCTGTAGTTTCAAAATGGCTGCTCATTATTGTACCCCAGCCATTTAAATGTGCCCTCATGACTTCACCCAGCCCAGCTAAAAGTCTGAAAGTATATAGCATCCTGTATTTATAGAATAGGAGGCTGTTGTGTATACACACACTCTGTATTTATAATGTGTATGTATTTTGATAGTCTTTCTCTATCCTTTTTATGTGGGAATATATCTGGTGACTTATTTTCTGCCATTGTTTTATACTGCCAGACAAATGTGAAAATACAAATTATTTTTCCTTCATTATTCTGTTTTTAAAAGTACCACTTATTTTGTTAATAATGTTAGGCTTCCTAGACATAATGACCATTACAGTGATGTAATAGTGCATTTGCATTGTTGTAATATGGAAATACTTTCAGTTTGACTGTTTATACTTAAGAATTCCAGTACATAAAATTTAAGTTTGTTTGCTTATATTTATATTTTGTAATTAAAGGAGTAAATAGCATTGTATGCTTGGAAAGCTGGTACTTTACTTGCTTGTGAAATGAAGTCATTAAATTAAAATTATCGTAGGATGTTTTAACCCTTTGAGGACTGATGTCCATCAGAATTATATTTTAATAAGTTCCTGCATCACAGATATCAAAGTAATGTCTATTATAAAGACCAACTGGTAAATTATGTTAGGTAAATAATCTGTAATTATTGTAAGAATCACGTGAAATACATAAAGTCGCTGTGTCGCAGAATACAGTTTCATATAACGCGAAAAAAATCAACAGTTTCATATAGTTATGGCAGGTGGCACATGTAATTTCTGCTGGGCACTGAAGGGTTAAGGAAAGTGTTTTGTTAGTACCTGAATGCATTTTAGTGGTAATTTTTTTGATTATGTCAGTTTTTCTGTTTAGGTTCATGTTTTTCCACTTGATATCTAAAAACGTAAAATTTAAAATGTACAACTTTTTATCTGTGCAGTAATTATACCATCATAATATACTTTAAGGTTTCAAAGTACATAAAATGCTTTAATTTTGCATGTTTTATGTGGCCTATTGACTTTAGAAAGTAGTGTAAATGAGGGTGCTGAGGAGAATAATTGTGCCAAGACAGGGGATGTGACAGGAATATGGACAAAATTACATTACGAGGAGCTACATAGTTGATACTTCTCATCAGATGTTAGCAAGATGATCAAATTTTTTAGCAGTGTGTGAAAATCTGAACCTATGCTTGAATTGGAGGTAAATATTCAAACTGATCTCAAGGAAATGGAATGTGCGGATATGGACTAGGTTCATCTGACTCGGGACAGAACCTGGTGACAGGCTGTTGCGAACATCTTGCCACAAAAGATAGAGAATTTCTTGTGACTAGCTGAGCAGCTAATGAAGGTCTAAGGAAGCCAGGAGAGATTGAAATTGTGACAAATCAGTTTCTGGTTTGTACTGACTCATTTGATGAAAATGTAAATACCATATTGAAATATGCAGCTGTATAACATTTTTTGCAAGGATGATCTAGAATAATCATATTAAAAACTAATTATGACTGATGTTTTGTTCCCAAAATGGAGGAAAAATAATGATGTGAACCTCTTTAATAAATCCTTGGAAAATGTGGGAGAGAACATATTTGGGAATGAGATAAAGGGGGGGGGGGGAAATTCAGCCATTTCATATGCATTTGTATGGATAGACAAGGCATTCCTACTGTACTACAGGCACTGAGTGAATTTGTTTACATTTGAAGCAGATATATTAATAAGGTTGCTGTTGTCACATTTCAGTTCAGACATCATCTAAACTGAGATTTCCACACATGCCTCAGTTTCCATAGTGATCAGTATCATGTTTGGACTAATGTGTGTTGTTGCATTACACTTCACTTATTTTATGCTTTGAATTTATTACATCATATGGTACAGAGTCATGATTCTACCACTAGTGATTTGAGGGTTTGACACCATTGTTGATGAAGATTATAGTCTTCTGGGATGTGATACTATGTTGATTAGCAGTCTGTTACTGATGTATGAAGGGGGTGTACTGCCGCCATATTCAGGGCGGTTGAAGAACACTGTTGCTGGGATAATTGGTTGCATTATGCAGGGAAATAATGGGTTCAGCAGTAGTTGTAACAAGCCAGTAGGAGGGGCAGTGTTGTGGGCTGGGTGAGGTCTTGTGTAGATCCGCTTTCATTGCCTCAAGCAAGCATACTGGCTGTCGAGGTCACCTAGCTTCCTCTCTACTGGATGCCTCGGGTTCCTGCAGATGTAAAGATGCTGAGGCCTGAAGCTGACCACTCACATTTAATATGAAGGTTTAGTATGTGTGGAGCAGTACCTCCTCTGCTTTTATACCATAAATGCGTGATGTTAAGCAGAGGGACAACCTGACCCTTCCTCTTTCTTCTCCAGATGAAAATTTCAACAAGAACCTTTGTTCACTGGTGTATGCCACCACATTTGGAAATGACTGTCAAATATGATCAGTACTGATGTACCCATGTGCACAAGCATTACAGTCAATACTGACTCTTGCACTGTGGAGTATCTGCTTGTTTGCTAGCATGCTTGTTAGGAACTAATCCAAGATCATTGACGAATAGGACATTTTCTAGAGAATATTTAGTTGTATTTATGCATATCTTACTGCTTCTACATAAATGCATTTCAGAATTCCTGGAAGTTCTATATGAAACTTGTGAAACTTCCACAAGAACTCTTTGCATTTTTGTGGAGACATTCTGAAGCACAAACTTTATATGGGGAAAACTATGTAAATCTTCTGGATGCATATTTCCAGGGCTGGTATTTGAATTTTAATATTGTGGAGTGCTTATGACTGTGCTGTGATATTTGGCTTCAGCCATGACAGTGAACGATTACTGGCATTATGATGTTTGGTCATTCACTTCCAAATGTCAAGTGACCAAGGCATCATTTCAGACTAAAATGTTGTGTAGAAAATTTTGAGTAGTATGCTTGACATGATGTTATGGTCAGTTCAAAAATGTTGGGGGGTGGGGGGGGGTGGTAAGTGAGGCTGACGAATGAAAGCATGCTTCAAACAAAGGATGTGAAATGTTTTAGAAGAACTAAGTGAAAACACGAAGGGACAGAATTAAAAAAACACAGCTGTTTTTCACTGTGTGGTGTAACCAGTGAAGCCTGTTTTGGCTTCACATATTCTGTCTTTACCAAGGTTCATGAAACATGTAAACATTTAAATATTTATAAATGGTGAGGTTACCAGCCCAACTGTACAATCCCATCTTGGAGGAACATGGTATTCATCCTTGTCTGACTACTGCATCTCCACTTGTCCAGCCAAGTGGACACTACGGTAGCTGCACTACTGTCAGCAGTCTTGTAGGGCAGAGAAGAAGTTGTAATCCAAAAATTTCAGAAATGACTTCAGTGGTTTGGTTATGTAAATAGAATAGAAAGAACAAGGATATGGAAAAGGGTCGTAGAATTAAATTTTAAAGGAGCAAAATACAGGACATGACTAAGCAAGATGGTCCAGTCAGGTACTGGAAGACAACAGGAAGAGAGGAAAGAGGTGGCAAGAAGTTAAAAAGGAAGGTTTATGGGAACATGGAAGATAGTGAAAAATTGTCATCTAGTGATTCATTTAAAATGGCAATGATGCTAGTGGAAGTGGTAGAACTAGAAGAGAAAGTTCATGCCATCCCATCCTCTTTCTTCAAGATACAGTAATAAATTATCCTTCCATTTTATCACCTGAATAATATTTGGTGATGATTTAAAAACATGAAGCTCCTTGCTATGCAGTTTTCTCCAGTCTGTTGTTACTTCATCTGTCTTAGGCCCAGGTATCTCCCACAGCACCCTATTCTTAAACACCCTCAGCCTATGTTCTTCCTTAATGTGAGAGACCATTTTTCACACCCATATAAAAGAGAAGGCAGAATTAACAGACATTTTGTACACACATTTTAAACTTTTCACTTGCCTGATCTTCTTTCTAACTTTATTATGTGTTGGTTTCAGGACTGGCAACCTCCGTTTGCTGTGGACGTTGACAAATTCAAATTTACTCCAAGGATTCAGCGTCTAAATGAATTGGAGGTATGTCCTGTAATTGTGAGGATAAGTTATGATGATGTGGCAGTTACAGATAAAAATTTGTGGCTGTTTATAACAGTGGGAGAATAGTGGTGGTGTTTGTGGATGAATTTAGTATTAACAGTGTCACCATTTTTAACATGTATTGGATGGGTATACTGTATGTATCAGTCTGCTTAGTCTATTACTCCTGTGTCATCAGTCATAACCTATGCAAAATTCCTGGACTGAGTTGATAATGAAGTACTCCTACCTTTGGTATTGGTCATTGTTATCCCGTTTGAAGTGGTCCCCTTCTGAGTTTATGCATTATGTCCAGCATTTCTGCCACTGTTGGAAGCACAGCTGGAGCTGACTTTTTTTAATTGTGTCTAAGACGGTGAGCAATTGTTCTTGAATTTCAGGGATGTCCTGGAAATATTTCCTTCGTAGCTGTGATTTTGTTCTCAGAAATAAGAGGAAATCACGAGGGGTCAAATGAGGCCAGTAAGGAGGGTGTGAATCACAGCCTTGTTTTTGGCAGCCACAATTTGCTCTAATGACAAAGCAGTGTGCACTGGGACATAGTCATGGTGAATGAACCAGTCCTGGTGCTGCCATTGTTCTTGGTGTTTTCAGCAGACTTATTCCCCCAGACATTGCAGAACCTCCTGATACTAATGCTAGTTAGCCATTTGTCTTAGGGGGATGAATCCTGATGAACATTGCCTTCACAGTCGAAAAAGACCTCTGTAGGGACAACCTATAACTGGATTTTTTTATGTACATTAGGAATTAAACTTTTTTAATAAGTTATTTTTCAATATTGAGATTGCAATCTCTGGAACTTGACACTCTGTAGTTTGGTAGACAGCTCTGTAGTTTAGTAGACAGATACCAGTGTTCTGGAAGAGCCTCCCACTTTTATCTTCAGAATAGAAGCACCACCATGAAGATGGAGGTGGCAGGTTCTTCCAAAACACTGGCACCTATTTACCAGACTGCAGGGTGTCATATCCCAAAGGACTGTAATGTTAAAAGTAAAATGGCGGCCGAGGTAAATGGAACGAATTGTCGTGCTACAAGTTTTCTGAATAACTTAAGTTCAAGTGACATACAAAACTGTGTAAAGTGTGCGGAACTTGAAGTACAACTCCAACAAGTACTTGATGAGTTAAGTTCGGTTCAACTAATTGTTCAAATGTTAAGAAAGGAGCATGTTCAAGAGGATTCCGCTGCAACGTCGACCCAACGGATGGAAGCCGAATTGGTAGTGGATAATAGCTGGAAAGAGATGATGATACTAAAAGGCCCTAAAAGAAGAACTGAAGGTAAAATGAAACTAATAAATTCTAAGGAACAAATAGTGACGGCAAATCGTTATGAAGCTCTAGCAATAGAGAGTGGTACGTCTGGAAATGAAAATAGAATGAAGACTGTATGTGAAAATAAACCAAGAGCTAAAAATAACAGTCAAAAAGAAAATATGATACATACTGAACAGGATTGTTTCATTACTAAAGAATCACAAGAAGAATTAAATAGAAAAACTAAAGTGCAACATAACCTCCAAAACCGAAGACTATCACGACAACAAACAAACATAAAGGAAGAAATAGTGACCTACACCATACCAAGCATAATGAATGGTAGACTAGCAAGAGAGAATGCAAGAGAGTCTGTAAATCTAAGGACTTCATTACAGAAAAGAGTGAAGCTGAATACTTTAAAAGAGACTGTAACAACTGCTCATAGAAGACACAAAATTCTTATAATTGGTGACAGCCATGTTAGAGGTTTATCAGACAAGGTTAGTAACGGTCTTGATGACGCTTTTAGTGTGACTGGCATTACAAAACCGAATGCTGACATTGAAGGAATTACATCTTCATTACATCTTCAAATTGATAACCTAACAAAAAAAGACCTGATTATATTCTATGGTGGAACCAAAGATATCAACAGGAATGAATCAAGAAAAGGACTTCGCTTCTTAAAAGCTTTTGCACAAAGGACTGTTAACACAAACGTTATTTTACTTGGAGCCCCTCATAGATATGATTTGCCTTCCTTTTCATGTGTAAACACCGAAGTAAAACTTTTCAACAAGAGGCTGCAAAGCCTTATGTGTAATTTTAATCATGTAAGGTTTCTTGGCACATTCACAGAAAGAATACATCATACTGACCATGGACTGCATTTGAACAAGAAAGGGAAAGACTGGATAGTGAGCGGCCTAGTGAAAGAAATTAGAAACTTGTACTTACCTCACAGGATATCCTTGCCTATAGTGTTGCCATGGAAGGATGTAAATGAATGCCAGAGGCTTAGTAATGGAATAACAGAAAGTAATATAATACAAGCATCGACCAGTGCTATTGTATCGGATACTATGTGTGTTGCTGGTTTGTCTGAGTTGGGATCAATTCGTAAATCAAGTAGAACTAAAAACCCAACATCTGCCAAACGTGATGATTTTTTATGGTTAATTTAAATGCTAACAAAGATTGTGGAGCACTAACTAAATGTAGATACTATAAACATCATTATAAACATAACAACATTATACATAGTAATAAAGTTTGTAATAAGAATGATAATATAAATAACCTATTTAAGATATACCATCAAAATATTAGGGGAATGACAGGTAAAATAAATGAGTTCATGATCCCTTTACTTGATGAGGCTCCCAACTTAATATGTTTGACCGAACATCATCTTACCAACTATGAAATTGATGCTACACACACTTCTAAATACAAATTAGGTGCAAAATATTGCAGGAATAAATTAAAAAATGGCGGTGTTTGTATATATATTCAAGAAAACTTAAAATTTACTACCATAAATCTACAAAAATATTGTAAGGAACAAGATATTGAAATTGCTGCCATTCAAATAAAACTAAATAAGAAAAAGGTAATTATTTTCTGTGTATATAGAGCTCCATCTGGCAATTATGATTATTTTCTAAACAAACTTGACTATATACTCAATTCTTATCACATGTATAACTCTGAATTTATAATATGCGGTGATATAAATATAAACTACCTAGAGTCTAGTAACAATAAAACACAGCTAGACGACATGTTAAGTACTTATAATCTTATGGGTACTGTTTACTTTCCCACAAGAATTGTTAATAATTCAGCTACCTTGATAGATAATATATTTATTGATAAAACAAGAAGATACATCATAAAACCGTGTATAAATGGACTGTCTGACCACGATGCGCAGCTCATAACACTCAATAATATCTCTGTACCAAATAGTAAGCTTGAATCTACCTACACTAGAAATATTAATAAAAATACCATAGCTGAATTTCAACTCCTATTAAGTTGGGAACACTGGGATAATATATTTGGTAATAATAATGTTAATAATATGTTTAACAATTTTCTCAATACATATTTAAGGTGTTTTAACTCTAGTTTTCCAAAAAAAGAAATCAAACAAAACAATATCTATAACAAATGGATTACAAAAGGGATAAGGACCTCATGTAAAAGAAAAAGAGAAATATTATTGTTATGTAGACACTGCAATGATTTAAATCTTAAAATATATTACAAACAATATTGTAAAATATTAACAAAAGTAATCCTAGCAGCTAAAAAATTACATTATAATCGAATTATTAGTAATTCTAATAACAAAATGAGGAGCACCTGGAAAATAATAAATGAGGAAAAAGGGAAAACAAAAAGAGGCATAGGTATTCAATCCCTAGTGGTAGACAATAAATTAATAATGAATCAGAACACTATTGCTAATACTCTTAATAAATATTTCTTATCTATAGCTGACTCTATTTTATTAGATAATAATAAACATATAAGTACAAGTATAACTACTCCAATTACTTACTTAGCAAATAATTTTAGTAGACCCTTCTCTAAAATGAGTTGGCAGTATGCCACCACTTTCAAAATTGAAAAAATCATTAAATCATTAAAACCTAAAAATTCAAGTGGGTACGATGAAATCTCAAATACAATTATAAAATCAAGTGCACCATTTATAATCTCACCGTTAACACATATTTGTAATAAGATACTTAGTACTGGTGTTTTTCCTGATAGATTAAAATTTGCCATAGTTAAACCTTTCTTTAAAAAAGGAAACATACAGGAAATCTCCAATTACAGACCTATATCATTGTTGACTTCTTTCTCTAAGATTATTGAAAAACTCATTTATGTGAGACTTATTACTCCTATTGAAACAAATAGTATTCTGGCACACGAACAATATGGATTTAGGACACACTCCTCGACTGAGAAAGCTGCCTTTACAATGATAAATAATATTCTAACTGCTATGAATAATAATTTAAAAGTGGGAGGTATTTTTTGTGATCTACAAAAGGCTTTCGACTGTGTAGACCATAAAATATTACTGGATAAACTCGAATTCTATGGAATTGAAGGGAAATTTAAAACATTAATTAGATCATATTTAACAGATAGACATCAAAGAGTAGTACTGGGAAATATAAGTGATAGTAATAATTCATCCAAATGGGAAACAATAAAATGTGGTGTCCCACAGGGCTCGATTCTTGGCCCTTTGTTTTTTCTATTTTACATTAATGATTTACCTAAAATTATAAATAAGGATAATAATATGGTACTTTATGCAGATGACACCAGCATTATAATAACAGATAAAAATAAATTAAACTTTAATACAAATCTTAACCAAACTTTCAAACATATAATTACTTGGTTTAAGGTCAATCTACTTACCTTAAACTTTGATAAAACTCAATATTTAGAATTTCGAACCAAGAATTATTATAATATCACTACTCAAATTAAATATGATCATAAAAGTTTAACTAATGTTACAGAGACTAAATTTCTTGGATTAACTGTTGACGACACTCTATCCTGGAAACAGCATATTGAACAGGTTATCAGCAAAATATCCTCTGCATGTTATGCATTAAGAAATATAAAATATATTGTACCATTAGATACACTTAAGTTAATTTACTTTGCACACATACACTCTACCCTAAACTATGGTATTATTTTCTGGGGTAATTCCCCACACAGTGTCAAAGTATTTAAAATGCAAAAGAGGATAATCAGAATAATAACTAACTCAGGTAATAGGGACTCTTGTAGGAAGTTGTTTAAGAAAATGGAAATATTGCCCTTTTATTCACAATATTTATATACACTAATACTATATATGGTGCATAATAAACACCAATTTAAGGTAAATATGGATGTTCATAATTATGAAACTAGAAATAAAACAAATCTTCACCAGCCAGTAGCCAATCTGGCTAAATATTACAAGGGACCCTATTACTTTGGAATAAAGGTTTTCAACTGTCTTCCAGCTGATATAAAGGAATTGTCTGATGACATAAAATGTTTTAAAAAAGCCTTAAAGCGATTTTTTCATCTACATTCTTTTTACTCTGTAGAGGAATATTTTAATTACAATATAATGAACTGAACAAGATTTATTGGTTTTAATTTTTATGTCAGTGCTAGGTTTTAACAGTATCCTGTATTAATTGTTTTACTATATGTTTTGTGCGATAGGTCTATTTTGTAGACTGTATGTGTTGTTTGACAATGTATATTTCGTATGACTTGTTGGTTTGTATGTTGGATTTGCGAGTTGTGAATGAGATACATACAATACAATACATACATTATCTAAATGTTAGCAGGTTTTTTACGTATCAAAAGCTTCAGCTTTTATATCTTATGTTTTTATATTATATATCTATTTTATATTCACTAACTGTTTGTATTTTGACAATGTATTTTTCTATAGCTTGTAATGTGTATATTTCTTTTGACCTAATCCACATCCTATTTGTCTTTGTGACTATGTATCGGATTTATGGATTGTAAATAAAAGTTAATAGTTAATACTCACCACCATGAGAACCTCAAATTTTACATTTTTTTTGTGGATTGTTTTCAGAACAATATTTGGAATTGAAAAGATATTGGTATACAATAATGCATGGGAACTCTTGTGAATAAGCTACAAATTTTGTGGCAATAATTCTGAACCTTATAGTGAAGCATACAAAAGTTTAACAGTCCATTCTTCTTTATGTGTTTACATACAGAGACTGACTTATAAGGACTTGCTGTATTGATTAATTGATTGATGGGTTTATTGATTTAGTGGGTCACCCAAAAGTGTATGCACAGGTTTAAATTTGAGAACGTGCATGTGCGAATGCATGTGCACACTCACACACGTGCTGGGGGAATTTAACTTTTAAAAAGAAAGAACCCTTGACCAGTGTGTTTACATGACGTGCTGAAGGGACACTGTGTAGACATGTTTAGTGATGGCGTGTGGGGTAATTTTGGTTGGTGCATTACTCAGAGACATATAATATTTGAAGATACACGCTCTATTAAGGGATACCAAGAACGTGTATAATACTAGCATTTAATGTATGTTGAGCAGGTTGTCATGCCCAAATGTTTTTGAACTTTCTTTCCTTTCAAATTTTATATTTTGTTTGTAAGTGTTCTTGTTTCTTGATCCCCTTGTTTAGTTTCATCTACATGTTGTTAAAAGAGGCTGGAATTTTGCTTTGAAATTGTTATAACTTTAACACTTTTTTTTACAGGCAAAAACACGAATAAAGTTAAATTTCTTAGATCAGATAGCAAAATTTTGGGAACTGCAGGGATCGTCATTGAAAATTCCAATGGTAGAAAGGAAAGCCTTAGATCTCTATACATTGCACAGGTTCATCCAAGAGGAAGGTATGTATTCAATGTTATGGAATATATATGATTTTTAAGTTCTAGTATAAGGCAGAAGAATGTTGGTTTTATGATTGCAGTAAACCATCCATATGTCCTAAGAATTTTTGGTTTGGGTTAGCCATATTTACCTTTTCCTTTGATCAGATCTTACTGAAGGCACAGCTTGGAATTCTTTACTTAGTCACCGGATGGCAGCCAGTCAGTTAAGCTGTGTAGTTGTTGTTCTGTGTTTGCAGAGGGCAAAAAATTTTGAACTAAAATGATTTGGCATTTCTGGTGAATTATGTAAGTTTGTAAAGATTTGACTGAAGAACTGAGAAAGGTAGAAATTAAATCTGTGAATAAGGATTAGTAACATTCAACATTGATTTTAACTCTTTACTCTGCATAACATAGGGGAATATATACTGAAACATCTGCTGTTTCCGAAGTGAGTAATGTGTTGGATAATACCAGGATTAGGGGTTCTGAATAGCAAAGAGTTGAAAAATTGATGTCGAATTTTGTGTCTAGTGTGTTAGTTAAGACGGCAGTGAGCGGAGGAAGTTAATGAAAATAAGTAAATAAATAAATAATAAATATATGTATTAAATAAATATGTATGTATGTATGTATGGATGTATGTATGCATGTGTAGATCTTCAGGTTGCAGTTGGTTTGTGCACAATAAGGCAAACTCTTCTGCTATTGTTGTGTTACTGTGATACCTGGAGTGATGACATATGAATACTTTGTGTCTTGTTATTGCCACCAAAAGCATCAGTTGAAGCCTGTCTTTAAAGTTCATTCTATGAACTGTTAACATTATCTTGGTGAAAAGAAAGTTCATGTAAATGCAACAGTTAGGAAGGTGAATCAAAAATTAAAGTGAATTTGCCTGTAGAGGCATAGAAATCGATGCACTGCAAATAGCAGTGGTTTCAATAACTACGTAATAGGCATTGTTGCTTTGAGTCAGTGTCAGGTTTAGTTAGTGTCATATTTGTTTACAAATCATCTTTAAAGATGGTGGCACTGCTTTTGAATTGCATCATTGTAGAACAGCAAGCTGTGATCTGTTTTTTGTGGTCAGAAAGCATTAAAACATTTGAAATTCATTGGAGAATGTTAGAAAAATATGCTGAACAAGACGCGCAGAGGTTTGCTCTCTAAGGATTTTTTTTTTGTGCTCCACGATAACGCGCGTCTGCATCTTGTGGCAGCTACCATTGAAGCAGTCAGGCAGCTGAATTGTGAACTTCTCCACACCCCCATGCAGTTTGGACCTAGCTTTGTCAGATTATCACATATTTGGACCACTAAAAGAAGCCTTATATGGATGAAGATTTGTCAGCGATGATGAAGTTAGGGATGTAGTGCATACATGGCTTCGATCACAACCGAAAACATTATTTGCAGATGGGATCAGAAGGCATGTGAACTACTACACAATATGTGTTGAGAAAAGGGGTGATTTTGTTGAGAAATGATACACATCACATTTGTCACAGATTGCTGTACATGAAGTATTTAATAAATTCACTTCACTTTTTGACTGTGCCTTGTATTACATAAAAATGCTGAGTTCATAAATGTCTTAAGGACTCTAAATCAGGTACCAAAAAGATATGGACATGTTAGGTTCAGAGCTGTCTTAGTTGTTCATATTATAGCAAGGCATAAGAAAATTAGATATTCATAAAGAGGGCTGCTGGTATCTGGTGCAAACCTTTAAGTATTAGTGACTGTGTGTTGCATTATTGCAGTGGTACTTGTTCACAGTTCAGCTGGTTAGGCAGTGCCATTACCCTTGATTTACAATGTGGCCGTCAGCCTGTAGTGCTGGAGTTTTGAAACCTCTGTTTCCAGATGACAGAGCTTAAAGAATACAATGGAAGGCTGTTATAGATGTTCGTTAACATTCTGATAGAACAGGCAACAGTGGGAATTTGGATGAGAAGAATTGTTGTCATCGTGACAAAGTCTGGCAGCTTCAGGGCCAGGATTTAACCTTATGCATGGATTAACCTTTAAGCGACCTGCGTTCACATATGTGAACACATGTAAAAAAGCCCCGCAAAATTCATTTCATGTGTATAGGCAACAAGAAAATTTACTGCATTTTTAAGACATGCTGCATAATCTCTTTTATTATCCACAAAATGTTGTTATTTCATAATTTTATCGTTTTCGGTTCAAATAATATGTTTTTCATAAACACGTGCTAAAATTTAAATACCAACCCAGTATTTAAAGGTTACAACATACCCTTAACATACCCTTAACCCACTGTTCATGTTTAATAATGCAGTGGAAGTCTCTTATTATGAGTGTGGCTTATAATGAATTGTCTGTTGTGGCAACAGTAGAGCGGTACATAACCAGTATTTGTATGTTGCATGGACTAAAGTTCTTTGGTAGTAACAAGTGCCTGTAAGTTCTTCATCATTAATTAGTGATTGGAAAATGTGTTTGTATTTGACTGTTGTTGGCACAGTGTTGCTAGCTGCAGTTTTAAAAAAGTTATAGAATGCAAGGTTAATAGTGGCCTGGCCTGGTCACTGCCATTGGCATTGGTGTTTGTTGCAGGAGGTTGAGAAGTGAAATGATTTCTGTGAATGTGCTTGCTGCCACTGATCTAGTACACTCTCTCAGCCAATGTCCAAGTCTATTAAGAGATGTCTCATTTATCTTTAACAGTTACTGGTGCAGCCCAATACCATGGTGTTGGGCACAGTTCTCTCTCTCCTCCCCCCTCCCCTTACTCCCGCTCCCCCCTCTTGTCTGTTTGTTATGTAAACAGAAAATGAGGGAGGCAGGGGTAATGGTGTTATCATGCATGTGTGGCTTGGATAAGAGAAGTTCAGAAGCAAAGTAAACAATTTCCACAGACAACAGGGTTGACTGTGATGGGTGTATGATATTTTCTCTCACCCCTCATATTTATGTTGCCAAATATGAATCTGGCTGTAATGAATTTTTGCTACAGTGACAAATCTTGTGCCATAGCAAACTGTCATAATGAACTTTCACTGTAACTGGTATGAGCTTGTGAACAGTCAGTCTTGGTTGTTGGTTTTGGAGCATTTATAAAGGTGTGTCCAGACTGCGTGGGCATGTACTGAGGCTGTAGTGCAGATACTTGGTGTGACTGTTACTGCATACAGACTGCTTGTTGCATACAGACTGCTTGTATTCAGGCTGCAGTGTATGTACTTGGTGTGACTTACTGCATACAGACGTCTTGTACTCGGGCTGCAGTGTGTGTACTTGGTGTGACTGTTACTGCATACAGACTGCTTGCACTCGGGCTGCAGTATGTGTACTTGGTGTGACTGTTACTGCATACAGACTGCTTGTACTCGGGCTGCAGTGTGTGTACTTGGTGTGACTGTTACTGCATACAGACTGCTTGTACTCGGGCTGCAGTATGTGTACTTGGTGTGACTGTTACTGCATACAGACTGCTTGTACTCGGGCTGCAGTATGTGTACTTGGTGTGACTGTTACTGCATACAGACTGCTTGTACTCGGGCTGCAGTGTGTGTACTTGGTGTGACTGTTACTGCATACAGACTGCTTGTACTCGGGCTGCAGTATGTGTACTTGGTGTGACTGTTACTGCATACAGACTGCTTGTACTCGGGCTGCAGTGTGTGTACTTGGTGTGACTGTTACTGCCTACAGACTGCTTGTACTCGGGCTGCAGTATGTGTACTTGGTGTGACTGTTACTGCATACAGACTGCTTGTACTCGGGCTGCAGTGTGTGTATTTGGTGTGACTGTTACTGCATACAGACTGCTTGTACTCGGGCTGCAGTGTGTGTACTTGGTGTGACTGTTACTGCCTACAGACTGCTTGTACTCGGGCTGCAGTGTGTGTACTTGGTGTGACTGTTACTGCATACAGACTGCTTGTACTTGGGCTGCAGTATGTGTACTTGGTGTGACTGTTACTGCATACAGACTGCTTGTACTCGGGCTGCAGGTATGTGCAGTGACATTTGCTGACTGTACGCTGTTTGTTCAGTGCGTTGAAGTATCCAAACTGCAATGCGCTTGATGATTCTCTGTTTCAAGTCCTGGCTCTGTAGCGAACCCAGCAAACCCAGGACTCTACTTGATTGCACTGCATTGGTTTAGGCTCATGAAATGGTTCACATTTACAGAGATGTAAAGTTGGAACATGGTTATGAGTCCAAACAGAAGTAGTCCTGTAGGGTGTGTATTCAGTTTACTTACTGCACACAATGCTGTCTGATGCAGCATTTCCCTGTAAACAAGGAATAAGATGTAATTGTGATTTTCACATAATTTCTATTTACTGTACAGGTGGCGTAGAAATTGCGACAAGGGACAGGAAGTGGACAAAAGTAGCTGCAAGAATGGGCTTCCCTCCTGGAAAGGGTGTGGGCACACTGTTGAAAAATCATTACGACAGGATACTGTATCCATTTGATGTGTTCCAGCAGGGGAAACTTGTTGGGCAGATTGTAAGAACCTCATGTTACCTTCTTTAAATTTTGAACACATTTATATCGTATGTGAACAATTTTCACGCTGCTCATTTAGTGTTGGCATGTGGTATTTGAGATGTTGGATGGCACCTTTGTCGGGTAGTTTGAATATGCAGTTTTGTCTTCACATTATGTGTGTGTGAATCCTGAAAGACACAGAATGTTCAGTATTTCTGTAAAGAGCATGTCACAAATGTAAACTGCATGTGTCAGTTACAGTTACCTTGGTTAAAGTATTCAAGACACATTGTATTGCGTTTGTGATTATGATCATGTTTTCTACTGGAAGTGAAAATCATGGTGAATTGTGCGTTATTTTTCAATAGACATTTTCATGTTATAATAAATGTATGGAAATTTAATGTTATCCATATTCCTTGCAATAGATTGATTATACAGTATTTGAGTCAATGAATTGCACAATCAGTAATTCATTTGTCACTGATGTTCCTCATATGTGTTTTGACCTCTACTAGGTCATTGTCAGGGAGGTATGTACAAAGGCATCTACGGACAGCAAATTCTGTCAAAGATGTGTGTGAGTAGAGTTAAAACACAGTATTGTTAATTAAAATTACAACAACTTTTAAAATATGAATTGACAATTGTTTTTAAAATATTTTTTGGAATTGTAAAAATTTTTGTTAGTTTAAGTCAAAACCAACAAATGCACAAAATTATTAACAGGTGTAAGATGTATTTTCAACCCCTACATATGTTTCAGCAAATGAATTGCCATCCTCAGGGTATATTTATCAAAGAACTACAAGTGTTTACTGCATCCAAATATACAATAGGTGGTTTCACAGTAGAATTTTTTTACATATGTCACAATTTAAAATGTGTAGATGCATAAAATTATACACTATACCTCACTGAACACACAATACACAATGCTACAGGATGGGATCGACAGCAGTTCAACCACACGCCTGTACGCATGGCCAATAACCAGTCTTTAAAAACCATTATAACTTTTCAATGTTAATATCAATTCATGTAAAACTATTTGTATATATTTTATACTTCTGACATCATAAGGTATATTTATTTTTAATCACTATGTGAGGCATAGTGTATTATTATTCTTAATTTTTAATTTTATAATTTTATGCATCTATACATTTTAAATTGTGACATATGTAAATACTTCTACTGTGAAACCACCTGTTTTATATTTAGATGCAGTAAACACTTGTAGTTTTTTGATAAATACCCTGTGAAAATGGCAATTCATTTGCTGAAACATACATAGGGGTTGAAAATACAGCTTACACTTGTTAATAATTTTGTGCATTTGTTCTTCTTCTTCTTCTGTCTATGGGCCCGTCGGCATTAGCTCTGGACGCACCGCAGCCTTAGGCTTATTGTGCTAACCCTTAGTCTTTCAATTATCAAGTCTGCAGCCACAGCCGTTCCTTGATCAGGTTCATCGAAGGTGGAATACTCGAGTAAGAGTGGGGTCTGTTCACACCCCCACTACTTCTCGCCACCGCCTTCTCTTATTTTAATGAGCTGCTTCCGCTGCGCTCCCGACAGTCGCCTGGACTGCAGTTTGGTGACACCTGCAGCCAGTCTGTCCTCATCAGAAGAGACAGCGAAAGGCTCAGAGCATACAGCCCCAATATCAAGTTTGCAGTCACAGCCGCTCCTTGATCAGGTTCATCGAAGGAGGAATACTCGAGTAAGAGTGGGGTCTTTTCACACCCCCACTACTTCTCGCCACCGCCTTCTCTTACTTTAATGAGCTGCTTCCGCTGCGCTCCCTAGAGTCGCCTGGTCTGCAGTCTGGTCATAAAGACACCTGCAGCCAGTCTGTCCTCATCAGAAGAGATAGCAAAAGGCTCACAGGTTCATCGAAGGTGGAATACTCGAGTAAGAGTGGGGTCTTTTCACACCGCCACTACATCTCGCCACCACCTTCTCTTACTTTAAAGAGCTTCTTCCGCTGCACTCCTGTGAGTCGCCTGGACTGCAGTCTAGTCATATAGACACCTGCAGCCAGTCTGTCCTCATCACAAGAAACAGCGAACGGCTCAGAGCCTACAGCCTCCGTATCAAGTTTGCAGTCACAGCCGCTCCTTGATCAGGTTCATCGAAGGCGGAATACTCGAGTAAGAGTGGGGTCTTTTCACACCCCCACTACTTCTCGCCACCGCCTTCTCTTACTTTAACGAGCTACTTCCGCTGCGCTCCCAAGAGTCGCCTGGTCTGCAGTCTGGTCATAATGACACCTGCAGCCAGTCTGTCCTCATCAGAAGAGATAGCAAAAGGCTCACAGGTTTATCGAAGGTGGAATACTCGAGTAAGAGTGGGGTCTTTTCACACCCCTACTACTTCTCGCCACCGCCTTCTCTTACTTTAACGAGCTGCTTCCGCTACGCTCCCAAGAGTCGCCTGGTCTGCAGTCTAGTCATAATGACACCTGCAGCCAGTCTGTCCTCATCAGCAGAGATAGCAAAAGGCTCACAGGTTCATCGAAGGTGGAATACTCGAGTAAGAGTGGGGTCTTCTCACACCCCCACTACTTCTCGCCACCACCTTCTCTTACTTTAATGAGCTACTTCCGCTGCACTCCCGCTAGTCGCCTGGACTGCAGTCTAGTTGTATAGACACCTGCAGGACTGCAGTTTGGTGACACCTGCAGCCAGTCTGTCCTCATCAGAAGAAACAGCGAAAGGCTCAAAGCCTACAGCCTCAGTATCAAGTTTGCAGCCACAGTTGCTCCTTGATCAGGTTCATTAGAACTCAGCTCAGAACTTACTTGTATCAAGTCTACAGCCTCAGCCACTCCTTGATCAAGTCCATTAATTACTGTGTCCATTTTATTCCCACAAGTAATGGGGAAGTAACAGTCACCACTCGCAGAGCCCCTTACGGGTGGAAGGCATAAATACAACTGGGTGCTGCCCGGTTCCCCGAGGGGATCGTAAATGCACTGCTGTTTTTCCACCCCAGTGCCATGCAGTCCTCGGCACGATACCTCACACCTTGACTTGGGTGAATAGGAAGGATATTATGGAAAGGTTATTGGTTCAGACAGGTCGTTGTGGAACACACTTCGTCTGGCCCCTCAGCTGAGGCCTGCCCGGCTTGGGAGACCCTACCAGTAGCTAAGCTACCGCCGGTTTAGCCCCCAGCTTCTTTGGGGCACTCAAACCCTCTCCGCCCGCACGGACAGTGCTTCGTTAAGGCAGTGTCCCCTGGGAGGGTTGTGCATTTGTTGGTTTTGACTTAAACTCATGATAAAATGCACGGTACATACAACATCAAATATATTTGTTAATTGATTTATATTTTAAACATTTTTAGTAATTTTAATTCACAATATTGTGTTTTAACTCTGCACATGCACATCTTTGACAGAATTGCTGTACTTGTATGCCTTGTATATACCTCCCTGATGATGACCCTGTAGAGGTCATAACATGTAGGAGGAACATAAGTGACGAATGATTATTAATTATTATTAGTGCATTTTGTTTGATAAAACAGTGTATAATAAATGTCTGGAAATTGTACACTTTGTGCACTCAGTGAGCTGGAGCACTGACATGTTGAAGAATTGTGGTTTCCTCCCCTTTCCGCTTAGGTACAAATGAGTATGGATGTTGAAGTGCCATGTAGTTTTCAGCTGTTATTTGCTGTGGAACCTAGTCATGAATCTTGGAAAATTAACGACTGATAAACTTTAATCTGTTTGTATCTTCAAATTAGGCAGACATGCTAGTAAAAAGGTAAAGCAACCCCATTACAGGCCTAGACAGGCCCTGAGGGGTCCAGGAGGTTGAGGCTCCCAGATTTGTAGACAATCGGCACATGAAGGTGGTAAGGTCAGCCCTACGCCTTTACCCCTCAGGAAATATTCCTGGTACTCATTTCGGTTAGAGGCTGAGTCGACCCCAGGGCCATAGTGCGATCGAAACGATTATGTCAAGGAATTAATTCCAATGACACCATCGGGAATCGAACCCGCGACGTTCCGATTTGTAGCGTAGTGCCTCAACCAACTGCGCCACCGCGCGCCCCTAGGCAGACATGCTAGTGCATTTGGTAAATAGATATGGAGTAAATAATTTTAATGACTGGAAGGCAGGAGACACCTACACACAGACATATGCAGGGAAGTGATGAATGATTGGAATTATGACACATAGATAATTTTATGTGCGTTTTTTTTTTGGTTCAGAGTGTACTGTGGTTAGATTTTGAAACTCAAGAGACAAAATTATAGAAAACTGTGGTATATTACCTCTCTTATGAACTCAGTAATGGCCTAGAGAAGTGTATTTATGAACTAATTAAAACTTTGAAGCCATTATAAATGTGAGTTGTTGTATGGGATTATGGCAAAAAGCCAGTTTTGGAAGAAGTATCGTTGACAGGTGAGGTGAAAGTTTTCTTGTTTTATCACATTAAAAACTTTTAATGTTCTGAGTTTAACTTAAGCATTTGTTTTTTAATTTATTTGTGATTTCAACTTAGCATATGTAGATAAAACCGCTGGGTACCAAACACTATAGTTATGCCATGGTTCAGGCGGTTAATTGTTGGCCTTTCACCAGAGAGGCCTTAGCTCGATTCCAGGCCAGACCATGTGTGATTTGTGGTGGAATAAGTGGCACAAGGACAATTTTTTTTTTCTTGGTGCTTTGGTTTTCCCATCAGTATCATTCCACCAATGCTTTGTACGGATTCATTCATCCATAACTGATGCTGTATCATCATCACAGTTGGTGGCATAGTTAAAAAGCATGCTTATACTTTAGCCACTGCCTGTCTTATATGTAGGATGCAAGTATCACTATCACCCAAAGACCACATTTTGTGTATTTAGTCAACAAATGCACTTACTGAATTTTTTGAGACATGCTGCACAATCTCCGTGTTTTTTTTCCACAAAATTCCATGTATTTCGTGATGTTTCATTTTTGGTTTATAAAACAGTTATGTTTTCCATAAAGGATGCGCAAACATTTTAAATGTCCAGCTCTGCGGCCAAAGGGTTAAAAAGAAATCAGACATTTCTGAGACAAAGAATAAATTTGTGCTCACAGACAGTTGGTTGGTCATATGTCTCTTTTGCCCTTTGATCATGTAGGAGTCGCAGTAATGATATCTTTTTAATTGCTCATAAAGGTATCAGTGTTTCAAGATTATGGTCATCTTGGATGTGACATTGTCTGGTTTGGTTGATAGGCATCTATATTTCAGAGGAGCTACATGGCTTCGCATCCCAGAAGACCATAGTCGTGATGCTGGCTGTTGTGCAAACCTCATATATCATATCATTGACTTTAAATCCCACAGCAGACATAGCACTGAAGACTGCATTTAATGATCTTGTAGGCTGTCTGATGTATGTGTATGTTGCTGTGGTGGACACAAGAAAATGTAAAGCAGATCAGAGCAATATAAGCTCAAAAATGTATTTGGTTTGTTGTGTTTGAGAGTCCTGAGTCGATGGCAGTGGAGTCCCAACCACAGAGCTTCAACATGTATTTTGTGTCAATCAGCACTTTGTAGGGTGTTTGAGCCCAGCATAATGCAGTCATCTGTTTACTGTTGTTCTTGCTTTCAGTGAATCACTTTTTTTTTAAGCAGATGCATGCTCATTGCGTTGGCATAAACACAGGTGCGCTTTGGTAAAGTTTCAATATAGGAAGTGCACAATCATGAACAAGAATTTTATCACTTACCTTTTAATACTCTTCAGAACATCATGATGCAGTGATTATCAGTCCACTGTCCACACACATATACTATAGCAAAACTCATTCCCCCTTTTATGTTGGCATTTGCAGTGAAACATTTTTGTATCCATACAGAAAGGAAAACATTTGTCCTGTTAGAACTTTAAAATCTTACATGAGCTGACTTAAATGTAATTTGTGAAAATTCATGGGACTTTACATCTAACAGTTTCACCTGTGGTTAAAAGCAGCAAAAATGTATTAACCCATTGGTGCCTAACATCAGTTATACTGATCATGCAGTGTGACGCTGAAAACGGTGAATGTTAGGTATATATGATGGCCATTTAATGGCCTCCTGATGCAGCTCCCATTTAAATTCCTGTCTTCTGTACATTGCACTAGGCATTTAATTCTGGTGCCAATGGGCAAACAGATAATGATGAGAGTCTTTGATTGGTGAGTTAATTTTAAAATTTCTCAATTGTTATCAAGTTCCAGTAAAGGAGCTCTGAAAATCTGAATTTTTGCACATGGAGTTGTCATAATTTTCTTTCCTTCTTCCTTAAAGATTTTAAATGTGTGCGATCTAGCTGGGAATTTTATTTACTCCTGCTTGTGACATCGGAATTATAGACGTTTGGGTACCATAAAGGTAGCTTATTTCTTTACCAGCCATCTGACTGTTAGCTTCTCAAGAAGAACTTCCCTCCATGGGATCTTGGGAGTCAGTTGGTTTGTTGATTATTCCAGTTCATTTTGTTTATTTTGGTCCATGTGCACTGTATGATATTTAAGTCCTTATGTGTTGCCAGCGTCTTTGCACTGTACTGCATAAGTGCATTTTAAGGTCAATTAAATTTAAAACTCCTCCATCTTAGGCAGTGATGGAAATTTGAACCCTGCTGTCTTCGAAGGGTTAAAAACTTAATCAGATTAAGCCAGTTGAGAAGTTGAGTATATGTGGTTAGGCTTATACTTTGTCATAGAAGAAATTACTTGTTAATGTTTGGTGACATAATGTACATTTAGTTTGTTGCTAATGTTGCTTAATTTTGCTGAGCAGAAGATGGAGCCAGAGCATGATGAAAATGAAAAGAGAGATCAGGATTACAAACCTCACGGTATTCCTTCACGACAAGCGATCAAACCACCACAAGAAAAATATAGCAGGAGGTCAAAGCGTTATGGACCTGGTGACTCTGACTCCGAAAATCCGGTAACCCTTTATGAATTATTTGTTGTGTGCCTGAATGTAACCATTAGAGTAGAATGACAATTCGGTTAAGAATGAGGCATGTGACGCCATGTAGTTTTGATAGATGGTTAAATTTTGCTACATTTGATGACTTTATCCATCACTTGACATGAATAGCCATTCGTTCTGTGTGTTACTTCTTACATCAAGCATATATGACAGTACTTAATAGCTGTTGAGGATGCTGTTATGAAGAAGACATTTCAAGCAGACATGTGAAAGTCACATTACGAGACTTACTGTATGTTACAAAGTTATTCTTAAAGATTTGAAAGCAGAATATGACAGTGTGTATCCTGGCATCAAGGACTGAAATACTGAATTCAGATTTTATATAAATGAAATGCTGGAACAGGGAGTAAAGAAAAGTAGTTTTCTCATCATTTTTAGAAGTGTCATGTTTCTCCATTCACACCTGTATGTGGCTGTAATTTTGGTTGTTAAATGTGAACATCTGCTGGTGTTCTTTGATAGAGATCCAAGTGTCCTGGGATGTGCTATGTCAGCTTGTAAATGGTTACTGACATTTTGAAGGAGTGTAGTACTTCTGAAACATAACTCTTCACCAGTCAGCTGGTCATTAAATCCTGGCAGATGTAAATTGTTCAGTATTATCTTGTTTTCATTTTGGCAAATTGTGTAGGAATCTCAGCCTGAAATAGTCAGCTGTAATTCTTCTTACACTCATAACTTTCTTGAACCCACAATAATTTGAAATTTATGATATTACAGATTTTAGTGCTTACTGTACCATTTCCAAGGCCATGCCATGGTCAGGTACTGGCTTCTCATTCTGGAGGCCTAGGTTCAATCCCAGGGTAGTCCAGGTGCTGAAAATTATTCACATCAAGGTTTAGGTTGTATAGTTTTTTTAAACTGTGGTCTTGTTATAGATTGCATTGAATGTGATAGAACTTACTAACATACACTGAAATTTTAGATTGGACAAGACATCTCAGATGGAAGTGAGAATAAAGAGCTGAGGAGGCTTCAGTTCTATGGAGCTGGTCCAAAGATGGCTGGATATCAAACACGAAGAGAGGAGAAGCCTAAAAATAAAACAAGAGGAAAGAAAGTCAATTACGAGTTTGATCCCGTAAGTCTGTGTAGTTTGTTAATGAAGACATGAATAATATGTTGAATGATTTTATGTCTTTATTGGGTCTGATGTGTTGTTATGTTTGTCATGCAGTATTGCTGGACACGTCTGGTCATATTGTAGTCTGGTACATGGAACATACTGCCTTCCTCTTCAGGGCAGAAGTGTCAGCCCATAAGACCACAATATGAGTGTTCACTGCCATGTAAACTACAAATGAATTAAGAAACAAAAGAAGTTTTCTGTACACAGTTCTACCCCTGCTGTGGGTGAAGTGCCGTATTCAGCCTGTTTCTTGCGGTGCGCGCGTGCACACACACATTTTGTGTTGCTGTGTTCTAGCTTGCCAAGTATGTATGTCACAACTGCGGGCGTGGAGATGTTGAGGAGTCCATGTTGCTGTGTGATGGATGTGATGATAGTTACCACACGTTTTGTCTCATGCCTCCACTTTTGGAAATTCCTAAAGGTACGGAGACAAAATTCCTTTAGAATTGTATGTAAAACATTGTAATAGATTTAACTTTTGTATGTTGCAGGTGAATATTTGGCCTTGTTTTCTGAAGTATATAAAGCTTGGGGCTGTTATATATGTGTGGTTGTATGTCTGCAAACAAACACATGTGCATTGACTCTTTGTCCCTTTTGAAAAGGAAAACATTAGTATTGTGTGACTGAAACATAATAAAAGAGACAAGCCATTAAGTGTAAACTTTTTCCCAGATTGGTTTTTCTCTTTGGTAACCTGAGGTTAGCAGTGACGTCAAACCATAATGTATAGTTAAGGCATAGATAGCATCAGTAATCTAGGATTGACAGTGCTTTTTAGTGTAATCTATAAAAATCAAGAGGAAAATTTCACCTTTCTTAACCCTTGTAGTGCCAGACTTTGGGTCAAAACAGAGAAGTAACAAGATGCATAGCTAGTAAGAAAGTCAACAGTGTTCAGTGATTGTTGATGAAATTGTGTCAGGAAGCTCAAGGCACTTAAAGTACTGGCTGGTAGATTGCCTGACAGCATAATGTGAAAGGGTACTTGTGACCATCAGATCAGCCACAGGCTGTATTAGCCACACTGGTTTACACTGAATGGTACTAGTATTAAGATTATGGTCCACAAGGTTGTGAAAAGTTTGGAAGACAGGGATACCACTGTTCTAGAGGAATCTCCATGTTCAGGGTAAAATGTCCTGAAGATGGGGGCAGCAACTTCCTCAGAAATATTGGTTCCTCTGTACCAGACTACATCACATCATATTCCAGATGACCATAATCTTTATCTTTGTTACTGTGGGAATATAGGATGTGAGGGTATTGTTACGGTTTGCATCTCGCACATTTGCGAAACGACATTGTTGCCATCTTGGAGTTAAAAGTACAAAGTCCTGAATGGTGTGCTGTTTGTACCAGATGTCGTGAGAAAGTTCTTTATTTTTATGTCTTATGGGTGGATGGGTACATAGAGTTTGGTACTGTGATGAAAACATTATTTGTGTAATGGCTTGATAACTCTTGCATCATTGTGGTGAGGAACGTCAAGTTTGGTATGTGAACACAGTGAATGTCAAGTGACGTGTCTTTGTACTGAAAGTAACTTATCATTTCTTAATTTCTTAGCTGGAGCTGGAAACATACAGGAAAGCTGGATAACCAACTAACAAACTAACTGGCTGGATAACTCATTTACTTACTCCTTCTTGAAAAGCTAATTATGTTCTGCTACTCGAGAAATTCCCATTTTTTATGGAACCCAAAGGTTCATTACTATGTTCACAAGAACCCACCTCTAGTTCCTGTTCTGAGCCAAATGAACACAATCCACACCCTCCAATCATGTTCCTTAGATTCATTTTAATGTTGTCCTGCCACTTACACCTGGGTCATTCAAGCAGTCTGTTCCTGTAAAGTTTTCCCACCTAATTCCTGTATACATTTTTCTTCTGTCATGTGTGTGCCACATGTTCAACACATCTCATCCTCTGATGTGAACATCATAATGATGTGTAATGATGCATACAAATCATGAAGCTCTTCATTATGCTGTTTTCTCCAGCCTTCTCTCACTTCCTCACTGTTAGGTCCCAGTATTTTCCTCTGCACCCTGTCTGATAAGTAAAGTATGTCTCAGTAACTGCAGTTTATGGCAGGTGATTGGAGATGCCCAAAATGTGTTGCTGAAGAGGTGAGCAAACCCATGGAGGCATTTGGTTTTGAGCAAGCACAGAGGGAGTATACATTGCAGCAGTTTGGAGAGATGGCCGATCAGTTCAAGTCAGACTACTTCAACATGCCTGTTCATGTGAGTTGTTTGTTAACAGAATTGTGCACTTTATCACTGCAAGTCTATGTTTAGGGTTCTGTCTGAATATTGATGGTGTTTGTACACTTTAGCCTTACTTTACTAGTGTTTTAGTACTTGTCATGCAAGAGGGCATGGAGTTTGTGTGTGTTAGTTTAGTAATGTTCGACGAAACTTTGTATAATTACATACATTGAAAACTCAGAAAATGTATTGTGTTTTAAATTGGTAGATATGTCCCAAAGGCATTGACTTTCCCTTTGTTCAGATAAACATATTGTTAAATTAATTTTTAATTTTTATGTTTGTCATCCCGTTGGGTTGATTGTAATAATGAAGGAATTAGCATCAAACACAACTAGTATATATTTATTATATACTTTATTATGGCAATGTGTTTTGACCCAATATGATCATCTTCAGGCCAATAGTATAAAATTCATAACCTGTGTCAAAACATGTTGCCAGAATAAAGTACAGTGGAACCTCGTTCCATCGTTCCCGTTTTCCCAAATGTATTGTCTGCCTTATTTGGTCCCGAAATTAGCACCATATAAATAACACTATTTTTTCCCGCCTCCATTGTTCCTCGAACTGTCGTTTTCCCGCATCAATCGTTGAAAAATCATGGTCCTGACGCAACATTTTCCCGCATTGATAGTTTTTTAAAATTTGAAACGATGGTTTAGTGCGCTGCGTGCGCGTGTATTGCTTTCTTAGAGTCTTGTTATGGCGGGGAAAACTGTAAATACAGACTTACTGGTTTACTTTGTGTTAACAGTGATGGAAGTGACAAACAAGTGCCGATTGTTATCGGAAAGTCTCCGAAACCGCGATGTTTCAAGAATGTAAAAAAATTACCCGCCACATACCACGCGAACAATAAAGCATGGATGACCACAGACATTTTTTCTTTATTTCTGCGTTCATTAGACGCAAGTATGGGTGCGCAAAACAGGAACATTCTCCTCTTTGTGGACAATTGTGCCGCACATCCAAAGGATACATCATTTATAAGAAATGTAAAAGTCATACGGTACCCGGCAAATTGTACAAGTGTGCTCCAGCCCCTTGATTTAGGGGTAATAAAGTGTTATAAGCAGCTTTAAAGAAAACGCCTCGTGCAAACAGGTGTTTGCTTAATGGATGCAGGCAAAGATACGAAAAAGAAGATAAACGTGTTGAAAGCTTTGCACTACACTGTGGCAGCCTTGCAAGAAGTAACCCAGCAGACAATTGAAAATTGTTTTCGGAAAGCTGGTTACGTGCAGGGACAATCTTCAGGCGATAGTGACGTCGTATTGACCAACGATGACGATGATTTCCGCCAAGACTGGGAAAAGTTCAGTGGCATGAACAAAGATAAATTCGAGGACTATGTCTCTGTGGACAGTCACGTGGCAACCTGTGTTGTAGAAACAGTGCAGGAGCTGTGCGTGAGCCTCGTGGCGTCCGGTAGTGTGGAGGGGGAAGAAGAAGGAGGAGAAGAAGAAGATGGCGAACCCGATGATGTGCCGAGCTTTGCTGAGACACATGAAGTGCTGATGAAATTAATTTTTTTTTTATGCGCACAGCACGAGTGACAGTGATCGTGAAAGTGTTCTAGGCCTTGAAAAATCATACTTTGAATTGAGGAGTAAAGTTTTTACAAAACAAACGTCAATGAAAGATTTTCTCAGCAAGAAGTAATAATAATCATTAAATTGCTCTTATCTATAATTTTTAATGGTTTCCCGGTACTATCGTTTTCCCGTATTATCGTTTTTGTTTTCCATCCCCCTGAAAAACGATTGATAGAGGTTTTACTGTATATAATATACACTATTTTTGATTGATGGTAATTAATCCCTTCATGATATTAGTTTTTGTAGTGAAGGAATATATTGCTTGTGTTTGTTACTGGCCGTGAAGGAGAATGAAGAATATTTCATAAGTTTGATTTCTTATTGCTTGTAAATGCAATCTGTAATGGTATACATAAAACAATGTTATGACAATTGCATGTTGTAGCAGAGTAGATGATGTGTGAATTCTAGAAGAGAGACTATTGTGGGCAATGCTTGTAAAACCAGTGTTCCTATTGCATGGGCAGGTCTTGCATTGTAAATGGTATGGGTAGATAATATAAATTTAAAATCCAGCATACTCGTTTGGATTTAAATGCAGCTTAGAAAATTTTCTCATTTGTGGACTTATTGGGCAGTTTACTAAACAACTAAATGCCACTAAGTAAGTGGGCATTTTGATTGGTGGTTTTCTGCCACACTGTACAAAATCCTCTTTGCAATGTAACCACAGATTTCAGTTTGTGATACTAGAAAATGCATTTAGCTTTCTGTGGTTGAGACACCATTTTGTACAACTGTGGTTTTAGCACCAGTGTTGAAGTCTTGGAAACCCAAGTAGTGCAGTTTCAAAACTTGATGTTGTGTTTGATTTTGGTTCCTGTGCCTCGTACTCCTGATCAGTGTTACATAATGTTTGTCTACATATTACGTGTTCACTCTGTAATATTATTGTGTTCTGTCTGTTCTTATATATTATCATCAGTGAGCAAGTTTCTTAAAGCACTAATGCTTCTCATGTATTCAGGAACTGCCTGGTTTGAATCTTGTCTGGATACTAAGTATTGATACTGAGGTGTTGCATGTCTTCCTCAGTCCCTGTAGGCAGATGCTGGCATTGTACCTCAAATGAGGCTATGTCCTATACAGCTCCTCCAATCATTTGATGCAGTAGGGTCTGAGCTCTTAACTTATACGTACAGTCATTGTTTTGTTTTTCTTGTTACATTTACAGCTGGTCCCCACACCTCTTGTAGAAAGAGAGTTTTGGCGAATTGTTTCTTCTATTGATGAAGACGTAACAGTAGAATATGGAGCAGATTTACATACTATGGATCATGGATCTGGTTTTCCAACCAAGTCAACACCAGACTTGCATCCTGTTGATCAAGTATGTATATATGTATATGTTGCATGTTTTTTGTTTGAGCAGGGATGATGATGAAAGTGATTATGATGGTATTGATAATGTAGTAGAAGTTAAGCTTTTCCTTCCTCTGTTTGATTTATAGCCATTATTGTTAAGCCGGGATTAGACGGCGTGTGGCTCGGTTCGTTTTACGTCATAACTGACGTCACTGACAAAGAATCGTATTCAAACGCGCCGTGTAACCGGCCTGACGTGGCGCGGAGTGTGATTGGTGGAGCGAGGCTTGTGGGATCGCCTCAGAAGCGGTTTTCTCACGATCCTCAAAGGGACTCGGCGCGGGCAGCTGTTGCGGCTACACGGCGCTTGCAGTGTATGCGCCAAGCCAGTCTCATCCAACCTGTATACACTTAGGTCTGATCTTTGTTTTCTGCTGTCGGGGTGCACGAAGAGTGACAGTTTCTTTCCCGCAATTGGTATTGGCTAGAATGGAGTGTTCAAACGAGGACATTTTTAAGTTCATAGAACAACACGACTTATTTTTCACTTTATATTCACCGTGCATCCTTGTATAATTGATTATTTCTACCAACAAATGCACCAAGACAAGTTTGTCACTGTTTTCTTTATTGAAAGAGTGCCCCAATACGCATTTCGGCAATTATATTGCCATCATCAGGGGTTTTTTTAAGTGAGCTGTTACGTAGACCAATTCTTAAGTTACGTCATGACAGTGAGTCAATATTTGTTATTACCACTTCATAAATTTTTGTATAATTAGTGGTATTGTTAAGTTGCTAAAAGTTATTAAAATTAACAGTAAAAATCAATTGGTATATAAATATATATATATATATATATATACAATATAATTAACAGCAGTTGTCATGACCCTAATTATATTAATATTTTAACAGATAACTGGAATACACACCAGAAAATAGGACCACGCTGCCATTAATTAATTAATAAAGTATACTACAGCAAGTAGTTTATACAAGGTCTGACACAAAAAAAACGAGACTAACCCTATAGCTCTGGAACCAAGAGTGGGGGGATGAAACAAATATACGGCTATGGAACATGATCTGTCCTGTCACAGTGTTACAAGTTTCAGCTCGATCGCTTCACCCAGTACAAGTTGACGCATCTTCAAATATAGGCGTGTTTTTACCCTCGGACGGAAAATGTCGGACTGCAAAAGTGAACAACGAGTTAACATCAAGTTTCTTGTTAAACTGAAGAAATCCGCGACAGAAACTATTCAATTATTGACTGAGGCTTATGGTGAAGATTGCATATCTTGTGCACGCGTTTTTGAGTGGCACAAACGATTTTCGGAAGACAGAGAAAGCGTGAAAGATGATGATCGCCCAGGCCGGCCACGCACAGCTGTTAACGATGACAACATTGAAAAAGTGCGACATGTGATTCGAAAAGACAGAAGGTTGGGTGTTCGAGCAGTAGCTGAGAAAGTTAATTTGGATAGGGAAAGTGTTCGACGAATTCTAACGGAAGAATTGAACATGACAAAGGTTTGTGCAAAAATGGTTCCAAAAATTCTGTCAGATGAACAAAAAGAACGCCGCCAGGAATTGTGTTCGGACCTTTTGCAACGCATTGAGGATGAACCAGATTTGTTGAATTCGGTCATTACTTGTGATGAAACTTGGATATTTACGTATGATCTGGAAACCAAGCGACAATCAATGCAGTGGAAGTCAACATCATCTCCAAGACCAAAAAAAGCACGCATGAGTCGTTCGAGGTTCAAGGCCATGTTGATTGTTGTCTTCGATATCCAGGGTATTGTGATGGCAGAGTGGGTACCTAGCGACCAGACGGTAAATCAACACTATTACATTGAAGTGTTGACGAAATTACGGGAACGTGTGAGAAGGAAACGACCGGAATTGTGGCAAAACGGGTGGATTTTGCATAAGGATAACGCGCCAGCCCACAACGCTTTGTCTGTGAAGCAGTTTTTAGCCAATAAAAACATCACTGTGATGGAGCACCCACCTTATTCGCCAGATCTCGCTCCCTGTGACTTCTTCCTCTTCCCAAAGATCAAGTCGGTACTGAAAGGGACCCATTTTTCATCGGTAGAAGATGTGAAAGTGAAAACGACGGAGATCCTCAACAGTCTTGACAGAAAATGACATGCAGAATTGCTTTGAACGTTGGCAGCATCGTATGCAGCTGTGTGTTAACTCAGAAGGGAACGACTTTGAAGGCGATCGTAGTTAATTTGCTGAATTTGTCAAACAGAAATAGTTACAGACACAGTCTCGTTTTTTTTGTGTCAGTCCTTGTATATACCAATTGATTTTACTGTTAATTTTTATAACTTTTAGCAACTTAACAATACCACTAATTATACAAAATTTTATGAAGTGGTAATAACAAATATTGACTCACTGTCATGACGTAACTTAAGAATTGGTCTATGTAACAGCTCACTTAAAAAACCCCCTGATGATGGCAATATAATTGCCAAAATGCGTATTGGGGCACTATTTCAATAAAGAAAACAGTGACAAACTTGTCTTGGTGCATTTGTTGGTAGAAATAATCAACACGACTTATTCCACAAGCCGAGCCGAACCTACCCGAGCAAGGCCGCTGGTCGGCCATTTGCCGAGCTGCGCCGCGTCGTGTAGCCAGATTGTCTTTTCTGTTCCGATCTGTTGGCCGAGCAAGTGACGTCACGTCACTGGATGAGCCACGCGCCGTCTAATCCCGGCTTTACTGTTATGCTTTCACATCAGTCACTTCTTTGGAGTGTTCCCATTCCATAAAATGTGATTTGAAGATCAATTTAACTTTTTGTTCACTGTGCATTATGGCAGTAGATAACAATCATCAACCAACAACTGCACTAATTAGTGCAGTTGTTGGTTGATGATTGTTATCTAGTGATTTGAAGAATTAACCTTATTCAAGTAATTTCTGTGTTTCTTTATACTTTGTTGTAATTAACACTTGTTTACCCTACAGTAGTTGGTATGTTATAAAGTAATAATGACAGAATATTTATTTCAGGAATATGCAAATTCTGGTTGGAATTTAAATAATCTTCCTGTCCTTGAGGGTTCAGTTTTGGGTCATATTAATGCAGATATTTCTGGGATGAAAGTGCCATGGATGTATGTTGGTATGTGCTTTGCAACCTTCTGTTGGCACAATGAAGATCACTGGAGCTACTCTATAAACTATCTTCACTGGTAAGCAATGTTACAGCTTACAGTCTGACAGATACTGTGTAATGATAATGGTGTTAAAGGCAGGGAGAATTATACTTGGAGTATGCATGTCTTCGTTTAATTAAAGGTCCACAGAGTGCATGGAGGTCAGCACTGACCGGTTAATTATGGTAGGCAGTAACTGTTATTAATGTGGAATATTTATGTCATTTAAGGGGTGAACCAAAGACATGGTATGGTGTGCCTGGCAGTAAAGCAGAATCTTTTGAAACGTCAATGAAAATGGCAGCACCAGAACTTTTTCAGTCACAACCTGATCTGCTTCATCAGCTTGTTACAATTATGAATCCAAATATTCTTATGCAAGGAGGTAGGTAATGTGGAATGTTTCATATTTTAGGTCTGTCATGACTCACAATTATAGTTTTCTTAGATACGAAGTCATGTGGTCTGGTAGAAGGAAACCAAGTTTCCTCCAAAATGTAGGTTCCCATTTACCAAATTTCACAGTATTACATTCCAGAAGATCATAATTGTGAAGTGTATTTTGGTTTTAAAATTTGATACTGGAAGTAACTGAAATATGAGTTTCTGTTTTTTATTTTTAGTGAATAGTAGTATAGAAGAGAACAAACAGGTACAGTCTTTTATGACGTTGAAACATTATCAGAGAGATCTTTATGTTATCATTTCATGCAGTGAGATTATACTACTTCTTTCTCTCTCTCTCTCTCTCTCTCTCTCTCTCTCTCTCTCTCTCTCTCTCTCTCTCTCCTCTCTCTCTCTCTCTCTCTCTCTCTCTCTCTCTCTCTCTCTCTCTCTCTCTCTCTCTCTCTCTCTCTCTCTCTCCCCTTTTTTTTAAATTTTTTAAAATTTATTATTATTATTATTTTTTTTTTTAACCAACCGTTGCACATACAGTATACATAGAGATACAATTTCTTAATTCTTCCTGCATCTTTCAGGAGCCACCCACCATCTTCAGGGAGTACATACACCAATATATTTAAAACATAATAAAATATGATAAAAATGTAATGAATAATACCTATTGTATTTTTGTCATATTTTCTTATGTTTTGGATATATTGGTGTGTATACTCCCTGATGGTAGTGGGTGGCTGTTGAGATGTGTCGGAGAAATTAACAGATCGTATCTCTATGTATACTATGTGAGCAAATGTTGGTTTTTTTTAAAAAAAGGAGTATCATCAGAGAAAGTTCGGTGCATATTTTTATTTTATGAGTACCCTAAATTACATAATAAATTATGTTTGTAGAAGGTTATGTACATTTGTTTTGTGATGGTGTAGCGGCTGTGAAATGTGGATGAAAACTGTGAAGGAAAGGTTTACAATTTATTTCATGTTGCTGTGTGTCATACTGAAATGTATGGTGGCATATAAACTCTTGTAGTGCCAGTATTAACCTTAAAGATTGGGTTTGTATGTAAATGTTTGTGCATTGTTTACAAAAACAGCCAGAACATCAGAACAGTGTTATGATGTAACTCAAGAACATTGGTCTATGTACAAACTTCAACGATCCCCCTGATGATGGCAATGTAGAAGTGCCGAAATGCGTATTGGGGTAATCTTTTAATAAAGAAATCAATGACAAAACTTGTTTTGGTGCATTTGTTGGTGTGAGTTAATCAATTGATCATCTGTATTTTACATACTCCTCCTGCTATATCATTAGTTGGCATTCAATGTACCACATTTTTCTCATTTCAAAATGCTATTCCAAAGCATGGTTATAAGTGCGTCCAATTTCAGTAGTGATGGAAATAGAAACATGTGATGTGTGATTTCAGGCTTCCTCCACGGTGTAAATGAGGTCGTGGCTGTTCTGGGATATTGTGCAACGTTGATTGGTAGTTAGTTACCAACATTTCGGGACAGCTTATCTGTCCCACAACATCTGTAACTACCCATCAGTGCTGCACAATGTTGGATGATTTTTGTTTTTATAAACTGGCACTGAAAAAGAACATAGGACAAAACCTACATGAAAATCATCCACGTTATGTGTTGTTCAGGATGTGGGTTTCTACACATTGATATGCGATTGTTTCTTGATGCACTTTTTACTTCATGTGCAGGTGTTCCTGTTTGTAGGACAGATCAACATGCTGGAGAGTTTGTAGTAACTTTCCCAAGAGCTTATCATGCTGGTTTCAATCAAGGGTACAATTTTGCTGAAGCTGTCAACTTTGCACCAGCTGACTGGGTGAGCTTGTTCAGTTCATTACTGATGTAGTTAGGAGAGTCACACTCAGGTCGGACACCAGACTCCAGAAGAGTAGTGAACACTTGCCAACACAAGTTAACCTTAAGCAAGAATTGTTCAGAAGAACTATCTGTATAAGTTTTAATGTTTTCGTGGCGGTTGTTCCATTGGCGGTTGTTACACGGGTTCTTACACTGTGTGGTGGTTACATGCCCCAACACTTTGGAGGAACATACTGCCTCCATCTTCAGGGTGATTGAATTGATTCAGGTGGATGCAGAAGTGGTGGGATGGAAGGAAGTGTGTCTGGTATTTGGCCAGTAACATGTACAGAAGGTTGGAAAAGTGGGTGGGACTTTTTGTAAGCCAGTGGGAGTTGCAAATTCCAAAAACAGTCCTTTTCAGGGCCATACCCAGTGGGAGATGTGAAAACAGTGGACCTATGGGAGGTGTACAGTGGCCAGTGTTACACTATATTTATGTGGTTGTCAGTACTGAAGTAAGGCGGTGTTGCCTCTGGAGGGTGAGTGAGTGTTCCTAGAGGATGCTTGCTGCCCACTGTCTTCCAGAGTGTGGTTGACTACACAGGGTAAAAAATAGAGACAATCAACAGCTGTCTCCATGTGACAGGGAATTGTATCAGTCAAACCCAAATTGTGCAACAACATATAGTGCTTTGAAGAATGGAAAGACAATATTATTGTTACCATAGACATACGTATGTAACATGAAATATATTGTACAATTTTATGCTTAAATTTTGTTGGCTTTCTTTATAAGGTACACCCCAGTCTGTGAGAGATGTACCTTACTCAAATGTAATATTTAGTTGATTCTAGTTACCATTACATTGAATTTTAATACAGATGTATTTGATGGCTTTATTATATTTGACATCTTCTTAATAAATAAGTGGTGGTGATATCTGTTAAGATACATATGAAACTTGAGGTTTGCTTGTGTGATGGCTGCGTATTGGAAACCATCGTGATGTAGGTACTTCTCAACATCCCAAAGTAATTTAACCTTAAGATTATATATTTAAAGTTCATTATTCATGTTTGTTGAATTACACAGTTCTCATATTTATGACATAATTTTATTTGAATTCATTGTAGTTGAAAATGGGGCGTGAATGCATCAGTCATTATTCCATGTTACGCCGCTTTTGTGTTTTTGCACATGATGAGCTCGTGTGCAAAATGTCTTTGGACCCAGATGCCTTGGATCTCACTGTAGCAGCTGCAACATATCAAGATATGTTGCAGATGGTGGACATCGAAAAGAAAATGAGGAAGTCATTACTCGAATGGGTAGGATTTTCTTATCTTAATATAATCATGTATTGTTCATTCTTACAGAGCTTATTACAACTGTTATGTGGTATAACTTATACGTAATGGCATCTTTCATATGTGTCTTTTATTTTAAGCTGTTGTCAGAATGTGAAGCAAGTTACAGGGCAATACCTGAGATATCTCTGCTCGTGATGTCTTTTTATGCCATTATTCCATTTCATTAATATTGAGTAATGAGGTCATGCCATTTATATTTACATGAACAATGTATGCAGATTTTTATCATGGTTCTGATGATTCCAGAATAACAGCCATGCATATTTCATTTTTTTCAGATACCACATGCACCTTTTAGTCCTGTCCCCATAATCTGAGTTTCTGCTTTTTGGTAGCATTTCTTCCATGTTCTGTCTTCATTCCCAGTACGTTTTGCATACTTGACAACCGATATACTGGAGGACTGTGCATTTCTTTATAGATGACCGTACCTGATGGCTCTATAGAAAATTAGCATGGGAACTTTATTGTCTTAGTTATGAGTATTAACCCATTGTTGACTAACACCATTTAAAACACATGGGTAGCTGCTTTTTCCAGTCATGTCTTTTTAGACACCTTGAAATTTACACATAAAGTGTGGTAGTCTTTTGTCATTCCAACGCCAGATACCAGTGTTGTACACTGTGTGGCCTTTGTTTTACCAAGGAATGCATTGTATATGTCAGTATGCACTTGTGTTTCCACGTTTACACATTGAAATTCTATTACATTATACCAGAATGGTAATTTAAGAGTGTTATTGTTATAAATTGCATTTAAAATAATGTTCAGTGTTATTCAACAGTGATTTGTTCATTCAGATCTTTCTGAATTGTTGCAGTAGTAGAGTAAATACAGTAACCATCTGTTGAAAGTGAGTATTTATTTATTTTTTTTTTTGCTATGCAGTTGCATATTAATTTTTACAGCAGATTTTTTGTTTATTTTAAATGTGATTTTTATTTATAAATGTGTTCTGTTAAGCAATGTCCTGATATATCTTTATTTAACATTTATTTATGATTATCCTTATTTGTGGTCATGTTTTTAGCTTCATATATATGAATTTTATTAAGGGTTTTGCAAAACGTTTTTGAGTGCAGAAGGGTTCTGTGACCAAATGAAGTTAGGGAAACACTGATAAGCACTATGAAGATCCAAAATGAGACAAAATGGCAACAGCAGAGGCATAAACTTAATATTATTCATTCCGTACATTTTATTTTCTATGTTTATTGTCCGACGAATGTACAGTTTTATTCACTATTAATTGTGAAACACAGTCCTAAATGTTTCGAAACTTATCCTATTCATCTTCAGGGACTTCAGTCTTCAGACTTCAGTCATAGGACATGAAACATAGCAGGGGCATACTTTTTCAAATGTAGCCACAAGGGCTGGTGGGATTCAATTTAAAGAATGCTTAAAGGGGTAAGTATTTGATAAAAAGAATTGCTGATAATAGGGCATTTTTCACTGAAGTGGGCAAAGTACTTTAAACAGAGTAATATTACAGAGAACTGAAACATTTTTTCTAAGATAGTGTTAGTTTCATGTGTTTTATTGATTTCAGGGTGTTACCGAAGCTGAAAGGGAAGCATTTGAGTTGCTGCCTGATGATGAGAGGCAGTGTGAAGTGTGCAAGACAACTTGCTTTTTGTCAGCTGTAACGTGTAGTTGCAGTGCAGAACATTTGGTTTGTCTCAGGCATTATTCGAGCCTCTGCTCATGCCCTCCCGACAAGCACACGTTGAGGTGAGTGTCGCAGGGGTGCACAGCATGCTGTACCAGAATTAGTTCCAATTTTTTGTCTTCACTTGCATAGTGTAACAGTTTGTTGATGATATAAATTGTCAGTAAGACAGTAAGGAACGAGCAGTTTTTGTTGGAAATTTCCAGATGCTGAAGTTGCATCATCAAGAAAACATTTAACCTTTAAATGACCTATGTTCACATATGCGAACACACACAGAAAAACCCCCATAGAAATTCATTTTATATATTGTGGTGACAGGAAATTTACTGCATTTTTAAGACATGCTGTATAATGTGTGTTGTATTTTCCACAAAATGTAGTTTATTTCATAATTTTGTCTTTTTGTGTTCAAATAATACTCATGTTTTTCATAAAATATGCACTAAAATTTGAATACCAACCGGTCATTCAAAGGTTAAAGTACGCTTCTTTGGTTATATCTGTATGGAGGCTCAGGAAAGAAGTTTCATTGTTCAGTATGTGCCTGCTTGTTTGCAGCTCTGTATTGCCTCCTCATTCAGCATTGTTCCTCTCCATTGTCTAGCCGTTCTGCTCACAGGGATGTTTGAGTGATAACTGTGTGATAACCTGTGCTAGCAACAACTGCTTGGTCTTGTTGATGCAGGCTAGGGACTAGAGAGGGCTACCTCAGTAGGCAGAATGGGTGGAATCCTTGATTGCTGTCATCCTTACCATCTGTAGGACTTCCATGAATCATGTTCAATAAGTAAGGTTGCCTACCCTGTAACTTTTGTGTCAATTATTTTATTTTTTAGTAGAAGTTAGTAGGCATAACATGCAACATAATAGCACTAGAGTCAGTCATTCAGGTGCTGCTCATGGGATAGGTTGATGTGCAATGGCGAGACATTGGAATCTTGGTCTCACAAAATTTTGTCGTGCAGTTGGGTTTTTATGGGCAAAACCTGTCATCATCATCATCAGCAGCAGCAGCACCAGCAGTAGCAACAGCCATCCGTGCTGGTTCCGTCTTCATGGATGTTGGTTCCTCCATCTTTTCCTTGGTAGTCTTAAATTTTTTCTGCCATCTGGAATGTATTAATATCCTAACTTTTAATTTAATTTTTATGACCTAGGGAACCTTACTTATTGAACTGTATTTATGTCTCTGTTGTCAATTTTTGCTTTGCTCATGTAAACATGCTGCATCTGTATCATATGCATACATGAATTAATATTGTACAAGATAAATATGAAAACTTCCTCACATAGATTTTCAGGAATGGAAAATTTTGAAGCATTTTGGGAAACTGGTGCAGGTTTGTATGGTGTACTTATTATTTGCATATACTTGAACTCTTCAGTTTTTAGCAACACACACAGTGCCACAAAGGAGTGACTTTTCCACTATTGGGAGGTTTGTATCTCACAAAATTAGTTCTTTGAACTGCTTGAAGTCTCATTTTTTACAGGGCATACTGCTTAAAGAGGAACCTTCTCATAGCCACATTGACTGACGACACTGCTTGCTCTGCAGCACTCAGCCCTGCATTAATGTGTCGCTGTGTTCCATAGAGTGGACAACATCAGTCGCTGTATAGCGGGAACGATGCTGTCCGCTCTGTAGCACTCGGTTCTATGTTGAGAGAACTCCTGTTGCTGCTGGTCCCTGGTTTTACATTACAAGTTTACTTGGGTTTTCTTGATTTATTTTAGGTTTTCATGTGCTGTTTATCTGTTACAGGTATAGGTATACACTAGATGAGTTGCCGGTCATGTTGCATAAGTTGAAGTTACGAGCAGAGTCCTTTGATAACTGGGTATTAACTGTAAAAAATGCACTAGATGTAAATGCTCCTAAGAAACTAGGTAAGAATGTTTTAAATATCCCATTATAATGTCTTCAAGTTATATCAGATTGTAATCAGTACTTTGGAAGTGGTGAAATATAGATCACAACAAAAATATAATGTCTGGTAATGTTATCTTCATTCCCCAGACCTTACAGAAGTTAAATGCTTGTTGCAAGAAGCAGAACAGAAAAAGTTTCCTGAATCAGAATTGTTGCAGGCATTAATGCAAGTTGTCACAGAAGCTGAGAAATGTGCAAGCGTTGCCCAACAACTTGCCTGCAAGAAAGTTCGTACACGGTAATTTCTTTTTGACCTGTACATAAATGTGTGAAGTTACGCTCTGCACGGAACGTGCATGTGTAGAATGAACATTTCAGTATTATTCATAATACATTTACAAAACTGATGAAATTTACGTCATTTACAGGACACGCCAGACCGTGGAAGCAAAGTACAAACTGACAGTGGAAGAACTGTCATTATTTTTTGAACAAATAGAAAGTTTACCTTGCACAATAAGAGAGGGTGAAGGAGTGAAAGAGTTGCTTGATAGAGTTACAGACTTTCAGAAGGAGGCTGCTGTTCTTTTAAGCCAAGAAATGCCAGAATCAAAATTACTGGATAAATGTATAGAGAGTGGTGTTGTATTGGACATTGAGTTGCCAGAAATTCCAAAGCTCAAACAGGTAATATATATATCTTCAGTTTTTTATACATTGCAATGTGGAACAAAATTTTTCACCTTGGTACCACTTGGAAGTAAATAGTCGTCTTCATGTCCCTGGCGACTTTACCCCTAGGTAAAGAGACCCTGTTACCCATTGAATAGGAGGCTGGGTTTGTTTGTGAGCTGGGTTGGGTGCTTTGGGAAAGAGAAAAATATCACCTTCCCTTCCTGGGAATTGAACTACAGTTCATTGATTGTCCAGCCTAGCTGTACCAACTGGGCTGTCGCTGCTTACAAATGTAATTTTATACTAACAAAATGAACTTCATGCATTATTTTAGGAATAACAGTAGTGAAAAGATTTAATGTTTTGACATTGATTTTAACCCTTTGGTGCCTAATATCAGGTACACCCATCACACCATGTGATGCTCAGAACACCGAATATCAGGTTAAGGTGATGGCATTTAATGGCCTTCCTTATGCAGATTTCACTGAAAATTCAGTCGCCTGCAGCTCCTTCCGGGCATTTAATTCTTGCTCGAAAAGGTTAGTGGTGTGTGGGTGTATCTGTGCAGGATTAGTAACCTTTCACTGAGGTGGTTTAAATTCCAACTGCTGCCTAGGATGTAGGGCTTTTAAATTTATAGTACCCTTAAATGCATTCGTGACCATATGATGTGCCGGGACAGGTGGCTTGTAAGATTTAAAAGTCCATACGGTGCACTGCGGCTGGCATTGAAGAGTTACAAGAAGTAAAGGTATTAATTTGGGGATTGTACTTTTGAGGAGAAGTCATGGTTGAGAATACTTTATCAGCATTTCCTGTTATACAGCGCTGTAGCTGTATAGTTTAATGTCCACATGAATTCTAAGAAATTGATCTCTTGTAGGTCAGTAATATGGTGGAATGTTCTCTCTGTCTCTGTCAAATTGGATGGTTTACTTGCACTAGACCTGTCCAATATGGTGGATATATAATTTCTTTCTGAGTTTCATTTATGCCTGTCATGTCCTTATCTTGCTTCCTTATTTCTGTCGTGTAAAATATAATAGAATACACAAGGGTGGGCAACGTAGAGACTGGTGCACTTCGACCGTTTTCAGTCTTTAGTGCAGCCCTTTTGCTCACACATTGAACAGCCCCACACTTTGAACAGAGATGTCCTCTAAGACACCTAGTTTCGTAAAATGCTGACCCAGGTGCCCAAGTCTTTGTCTTTCATGTAACTTACTGGCCTGTTCTCTTTGTCCTCTGTATCATTCTCATGTCTGTTTCTTCCTCTCAGTTCTGTTAACTGTCACACTCATTGTTCCATTCCTTTATCCATTTTGTGTCTGTACCTCCTCTCCTTTCATCCCTATTCCTTTCCACTCCCTTTTCTTTGCCTATCATATTATTATTTCTGTATCCATGTCCTAGCAGTGGCAGAATACAGTATGTTTTTTTTTTCTGTATTCTTGCAGTTTTGTGTTGGTTTTCCTTGAGTATGACAGGAATTGGCTATGAATTATATGTAGATATACATGTGATCATGTTGGTTGTTGGTCGAATTTGAAGTGTTTGTATCTGTTAACTTCAATCATATGGAAAAATGTGATGAAATAAATGGATGGTTGGCTGTGCAGCTAGTAGTAGAGCCATGTGTGACACACTACACCATATTAGTTCAAAACTGTGAAGTTTAGGACATTAGCTGCTATTTCTTCTTGGGATTCACCCTCCAAATAATTATACTTAGCGCATATGCACACAATCCCTGTTCATGGAAGTGTAATGTGGGTTAAGTAATTAACAGAAGAGAAAGACAGACAGGGAAGAGGTGGAGGGAACCGGAGAGTGTGTGTGTGTTTTTGTGTGTGCACGTGCATTTTTATATATGTATGTATGTGTGTATCTGTTTAGACATTAGATCAGATGAAGTGGCTAGAGGATGTGAGAGACTTACATGAAGATCCAGAGCAAGTCACTTTGGAGTCCCTCAGGAAGCTGCTGAATGTTGGTGTAAGTTTGCCTCCACATTCGTTAGTAGAGAAATCTATGGCTGAGCTTCAGGACCTTCTAACACAGGTGGAAAAGTGGGAAGAAAAGGCCAAGGTCTGCTTACAAGCAAAGTAAGTTTACAGTAAGTCAACTGGCATGCATAGACATTACATCAATGACTTAGAAAAAGGGGACTAGATCACTTATCAGAATGTAACAGGTGGTTAGTGTTTATAGAGTCTTAACTACAAGTACAGTGAAACCTCTATCCATCGTTTTTCAGGGGACCGGAAAATTTGAACGATACATACGGGAAATGATAGTACCGGGAAACCATTAAAAATTATAGATAAGAACAATTTAATGATAATTATTACTTCTTGCTGAGAAAATCTTTCATTGACGTTTGTTTTGAGCAAACTTTACTCCTCCTCAATTCAAAGTACGATTTTTCAAGGCCTAGAACACTTTCACGATCACTGTCACTCGTGCTGTGCGCATAAAAGAAAGATCTTACTTTCATCAGCGCTTCATGCGTCGCAGCAAAGCTCGGCACAACTTCGGGTCGCCAGCTTCTTCTCCTTCTTCCCGCTCCACACTCCCGGACGCCACGAGGCTCACGCACAGCTCCTGCACTGTTTCTACACCACAGGTTGCCACGTGACTGTCCACAGAGACATAGTCCTCGAATTTATCTTTGTTCATGCCACTGAACTTTTCCCAGTCTTGGCGGAAATCGTCGTCATCGTTGGTCAATACGACGTCACTATCGCGTGAAGATTGTCCCTGCACGTAACCAGCTTTCCGAAAACAATTTTCGATTGTCTGCTTCTTGCAAGGCTGCCACAGTGTAGTGCAAAGCTTCCAACACGTTTATCTTCTTTTTCGTATCTTTGCCTGCATCCATTAAGCAAACAGCTGTTTGCACGAGGCGTTTTCTATAAAGCTGCTTATAACAGTTTATTACCCCTAAATCAAGGGGCTGGAGCACACTTGTACAATTTGCCGGGTACCGTATGACTTTTACATTTCTTAGAAACGATGTATCCTTTGGATGTGCGGCACAATTGTCCACAAAGAGGAGAATGTTCCTGTTTTGCGCACCCATACTTGCGTCTAATGAATGCAGAAATGAAGAAAAAATGTCTGTGGTCATCCACACTTTATTGTTCACGTGGTACTTGGTGGGTAATTTTTTTACATTCTTGAAACATTGCGGTTTCGGAGATTTTCCGATAACAATCGGCACTTGTTTGTCAGTTCCATCACTGTTAACACAAAGTAAAACAGTAAGTCTGTCTTTACAGTTTTTCCCTCCATGACAAGACTCTCCTTTGAGAGCCAAGGTTCTATCAGGAAGCACGTTGTAGAAGAGCCCCGTCTCATCCACGTTGTAAATATCACGTTGTTCGTAGCCCTCCAACAAAGATGGCAGTATTTCCAGCCACGCTTCCGTGCTTTCGCTGTCCACTGCCGCACTTTCTCCGACTAACTTCTTGTATACTAGGCCATGCCGGTCCTTAAACCTCGCTATCCAGCCGTTGGATGCAGTGAAATTTTCTATATTCAGCTGCGCTGCAGTCATCTTCGCCTTTCCACGAAGAATGGTTCCATCAATTGGGATATTCGACGCCCTTGCCTGCTGGTACCACGAGAAGAGTACTCTTTCCAACTCGGCGAATGTTGACTCCCTACCTATTTTCCTCTTCTTACTGGCGTTACCACATTTTTCTGCCTGCTCTCGGATTTCGTCCTTCTTTGCGAATATGGAGTTTAGTGTGCTTGGAGCCAACCCAAGGCGTTTGGCAATGTCGACACGTTTCTCTCCAGGATTCTTCTCCACCTCTTCTACTATTTTCAATCGCTCGTGCAGAGTTCTCACTTGCTTTTTAGGTTGGGACATGGTCCACGGATTTCAAAATAAATAGCAGGAATAAAATATAATGAAGTAATAAAAACAGGAATGCATTAATAACAGAAATAAAATATTATAGGAAAAGGATAATAAAGGATGGAAATGATTAAACCAGGGTAACGTATGAAACTATGAAGCACACCAGAACGCACAGAACCACTTGCAATGAAGTAAAGCTCCACAACAGAGTTGCCAAGTCTTCATCTAGTCCAAAGAAAAGGATGGAGAGCAAAGAGTACAGAATGCACTCCATACTTTTTGATGGAGCCAATCCAGGTGGCACTAAGAAAGCAATGCACGCACAGCGCAATAAACCATCGCTTCAAATTTAAAAAAAAACTATCAGTGCGGGAACATGTTGTGTCAGGACCGTGATTTTTCAACTATTGGTGCGGGAAAAGGACAGTTCGAGGAACAATGGAGGCGGGAAAAAATAGTGTTATTTATATGGGGCTAATTTCGGGACCAAATAAGGCAGACGATACATGCGGGCCAACGACGGTAACGGGAACGATGGATAGAGGTTTCACTGTATATATTTTCATTCTGTAGAGCACATAATTTAGTATGTTCACATTTTCAGATAAAACTATGGTATGTGTAAAAGTGTGTTAATATGAGCTTACAACCGTGGCATTAGTATTGAACACTACTGAGTCTGTGTAAAACCATTTTGCAGTTTTCATGCCATCTTCTAATATCTGTTGTGGTTTGTTTTGCTTCTCAGATCCCGACAGACAATCAGCACCATAGAAACAATTCTAAAGGAAGCAGAGGCAATTCCAGCTTTTCTTCCAAATATTGGAACCTTAAGAGATGCTCTTAGGAAAGGAAAGGAATGGTCTGCAAAGGTGGAAACAATTCAGGTATGATTTTTTAACGTGGAAATTAATTACAATCTGTTTTATAGGTGTGAGTGTTGGAGGGTGTATGGGTTACTTTTTGTAGATTATGCTCTTTCAGTGTGTTATTTATGCAGACTGTTGTACAGCTAAAAATATTTAGTAAATGCAGTGGGTTTGATAGTTCACTTCATATTTCATTTGAAACTGTCTGAAAGCCCCCTGCTGTCAGCAGCAGTGTATATGCTCACCAGATGCATGTCTATTTCCTGCAATCTGTATGCTAACCTAGTGCATGTATATATTTCCTGCCAGTCCCTGTGCCACTCTGTGTACCTGTTTCCTCCCAGTCTATGCTAATCGTTTGCATACATATTTCCTGGCAATCTCTCTGCTAACCAAGTGCATATGTGTATCCTGCCAATGGTTCTGGTGACCAGGTGCATACCTATTTCCTCCCAATCTGTATGCTAACCAGGTGCTACTTCCCATTTACCAGTTAATTTTTAATGACAGAGTACATTTGCTTTCTCTCATCAAAGACTGATACGATGTGACACTTTTAATCCTAATCCTTTCTTCTCTTTATTGTTTGTATAGAGGGCTGAAAATTTTCCTTACATGGATGCTTTGGAATTACTTGTAAACAAAGGCCGCAACATCCCCGTTCGTCTTGATCTACTTCCACAACTGGAGTCACAGCTGAGTGGTGCCAAGACTTGGAAAGACCGAACAGCTCGTACCTTTCTGAGGAAGAATTCACATTATACACTAATGGAAGTAAGTGAGCATGTAGTTTTCATAATGGAATGGTGTCTCAGCATTTCATTTATTCATTGTTTACTGATTATGTGCATTTCATTTCCTTTACTTGCAAAATAAATTTATACACCCAGACTGAGCTTGTACATTCCCAGTAGCCTGGTCATTTTGTAAGGACTAGGCAGAATTACATTTCTACCAGTACAACACTGCATACTGGTGGAAAAATACGAAGTTGTTCCTGGTATCTAGAACAGAGTACAGCTGATAGTTATCCTCTCCCTTGTGTCTAGAACAGTACAGCTGATAGTTATCCTACTGGTAACATGATACAGAAAAAGTTAAAAAACCAGTGTAAATACAATGTTGTGATATTGGGCAGTGAGACATGCATTGACAATATGCACGTGGAGGTTCCCATTGCTTGTATGGTATTACGACCTGTTATGTTGTATTTTGGAATGCCATGAAAATGTAGCCAATTTGTTCTTCTTGTAGTGCTTGTGAATGATTGTTATTAATAGAATGTGATGAGTAAAGTGGAGTTGAATAACATGCATAAATGAGTTTTACGGACCAATTGTAGCATTAACTATGGGCTGTCTGTATTTGTGAGATTTGAGTTTCTCACAATTGCATTGCTGAAGATTCAAGTCTTCTGTGATCTGATGCTGTTGTGTGAGTGATTCCCGATGTTTCAAAGGATCTGACTGCTCGACTCTGCTTGGACTGCTTAACCCTGATGATGATGGCACTATGAACCTTTGAAACATCAGGAACTACTCACTCAGTGACACAGTGTCACATCCCACAAGGCTTGAAACATCTGTGTGTATTTGTCACCATATGTTACAGCTTCAGGAATTCATGTATCAGTCCCATGGCAGATATATATATGAAGATACAATTACGAAACCATTATTTCTCTGTTCTGTGATTGATTATTATTATACCCTACACCTAATAGTTTAGTACACTACAGTAGCAAACATAAACAAAGTACTGTAATTTATTCATGGGTACCTATGTGTTGCGGGAACACTTTGCATATACAAATGATATTAAATTTTCTTGATGCACTAAAAACTAAATAAGGTTGTAAGCAGTTACAAATGTTTTACTTAATTTTATGTCATTTGTTACGTAGGCATTGTCACCAAGGGTTGAAGTGGGTGTGTCGGCTTTGAAGCTGAAAAAACGTCGTTTCCGTGAAGATAACTCACCAGTTATGGTTGCTCCAGTAGTGTGTGATGTTAAGTTGGAAGGGGATGTAGATCCAGCTGCTGTTGTTGCAGCTTTCAAGGTCAGTTAAGACTCTGTACCGTAGTAATTATAAACAGCAGATATGGGTGAACCCCCACCAGTGAATGTTCTGAATGTAACCGTTCCCACATTTAGTGTTCAGTTTCAGTGATCCCAAGTTAGTAACTTCAGTGCCAGATTTCCTCCATTTAAGATTCCCCTCACCTACTGTATGGTATGCGGTGGCACAGTTGGTTGAGGTACTGCACTATCTGCCGGAAGGTCACAGGTTCGATTCCTGATGGGGTCATTCAGATTTTCCATTGCCTTAATCCTTTCAGCCGCACTATGGCCCTGGAGTCGACTCAGCCTCTAACAGAAATGAGTGCAAGGGATATCTCCTCGAGAGTAAAGGCGGCCAGTGTGTAGGGCTGACAGCCTTACCACCTTCATGTGCCGAATGTCTATAAATTCTGTGAGCCTCAACCTGGAACCCTAAGGGCCTGTCCAGGCCTGTAGTGGGATAGCTTTCTTACCTCACTGCTCAAACCGACTGATCCCCAGACACCTTAAATGGGTGTTCCAGTGTATTGTGTGATAAGATCAGTCTGCAGTGTGCATTGTAATGGACAGATCATTCTGTGGGTGCATATTGGGTTTCACAGTCATAAGTTTTGTTTGTTAAGAGTTTTCTGCCTGCAGTAAAGAGTATAGCAGTACTATCATTCAGTATGAGGGCACATACATGTATGTGATGAAGAGTTCCAGCAGTTACAAAATATATTTTCAGGGAGCAGAGGAACAGGAGATGGTTGCTATGCGTGAATTGCGTTTAGAAAATCTAAAGAAGAGAGTGAATGATACAGGGGATGCAAAGTACTGCATATGTCGTCGTGGGGTTTCAGGATTTATGCTGCAGTGTGAATTGTGCAAAGACTGGTTTCATGGTATGTATAACATTGTTTTACCTAAATGAAATTAGTTTTCCGTAGGTGTAAAATTAGTGTGTTCTGCAGCTGGAATGGGTTGAGGGGTTCGTCTGTTAGTGAAAATGAGCACCGTACAGCTGGCAGAAAACTGCCATATAGCTGTGCAGTGTGTATTACCTTTACTACACGACAGTGTTACAAAGCACGAGCTTGGTTGCTGTTGTGTCACCTGTTGGAGTGGAATTGCTTTATCTGCAGTGCTGCCTGTCAGCTTGAGGATAAGGAACTTACATGTTGCATGGGGAGTAATCGTCAGAAGACCAAATTTGGAAAGTGTTAATTTGTATGGTTTCCTGGATATTATATTATAGCATTGCATATGACCAGGTAGTTGTTATTAAGACACAGAAATTAAAACCGAATAAATGCTGTTTATTTAGGGAGAAACCCTAAATAAAAGTGTGTTCTGTTGGTTTTACTTTCTGTGTGTTAGATATTGTTTTCACTTTTCTGTGAAGACTTTGGTGATGACACTTGGTTGTGTGTTTTAGAAGAAATTTGGGTGTTTATGCTGTTTACATTCTCTGCAAGAATGTGTTATGTTTATCTTCTCTTCTCAGAATGAATACACAAGTTTATGTGTTGTGTTGCAGCAACATGTGTTCCACTTCCAAAGAGCAGCAGCAACAAAAATAAGCAGCAGACCCCAGCACAACAACTGGTTGCTGCAGCATCTAGAGAGCTCAAGTTCCTTTGCCCCTGTTGCTTGAGATCACGTCGTCCTCGTCTCGAAACCATTCTTTCTCTTCTTGTTTCTCTTCAAAAACTTCCAGTTCGTGTCCCAGAAGGGGAGGCTCTTCAGTGTCTCACAGAGCGGGCAATGAACTGGCAGGTATGACAGTAGTAATAAACTGGCAGGTATCAGCATATGTTTGGCAGGTAGGACAGTAACAATAAATTGAAAGATATCAGCATATGTTTGGCAGGTAGGACAGTAGCAATAAATTGAGAGGTATCAGCATGTGTTTGGCAGGTAGGATAGTTGTAATAAATTGACAGGTATCAGCATATGTTTGGCAGGTATAACAGTAGCAATAAATTTAAAGGTGTCAGCATATGTTTGACAGGTAGGACAGTAGCAATAAATTGAAAGATATCAGCATATGTTTGGCAGGTATAACAGTAGCAATAAACTGACAGGTATCAGCATATGTTTGACAGGTAGGACAGTAGCAATAAATTGAAAGATATCAGCATATGTTTGGCAGGTAGGACAGTAGCAATAAATTGACAGGTATCAGCATATGTTTGGCAGGTATAACAGTAACAATAAATTTAAAGGTATCAGCATGTTTGACAGGTAGGACAGTAGCAATAAATTTAAAGGTATCAGCATATGTTTGACAGGTAGGACAGTAGCAATAAATTTAAAGGTATCAGCATATGTTTGACAGGCAGGACAGTAGCAATAAATTTAAAGGTATCAGCATATGTTTGACAGGTAGGACAGTAGCAATAAATTGAAAGATATCAGCATAATGTTTGGCAGGTAGGACAGTAGCAGTAAATTGAAAGATATCAGCATATGTTTGGCAGGTAGGACAGTAGCAATACATTGAAAGATATCAGCATATTTATGGCAGGGATAACAGTAACAATAAATTTAAAGGTATCAGCATATGTTTGGCAGGTAGGACAGTAGCAATAAATTGACAGGTATCAGCATATGTTTGGCAGGTAGGACAGTAGCAATAAATTTAAAGGTATCAGCATATGTTTGGCAGGTAGGACAGTTGTAATAAATTGACAGGTGTTGGCATATATTCAGTACGTGGCAGTGAAAAGTGTGCATTCATGTTTATGTGATTTTGTTAGTTATAGTGCAACAATTGGAATAGTAGGAGGAAATTTTCCACATTTTACCTTTACCTGTGCATTTTTTATGAAAGGTAATAGGAATGAAAAGTCAAGTCCATATGTCACCTCAGTAAGATTATTGTTATTTTGCCTAATTGCCCTCCTCCACACACACCAAAAAAAAAAAAAAAAAAAAAAAAAAAAAAAATTATTGTGTGACATCTTCTGAAGGCACTCAGCTGTTGAGGGTTAGTCCCTTTACAAGCAGCTGTGATGACTAACACATTTCATTTCATTCCATACTTACAGCTGTTTTTCTCTTGAGTTCACCAAGTTTGTAGCAGATGTCACTAGCATATGTTATGTTACAAGCAGTTGGCTTCAGATACACTAGGTGGCAGCTTCTTGAGATTGTGAGAGGTCTTTGACTTCAAAAATAAATCCATTTGCAAAGGGGTTTCCATTGTATTGTGATATAGAAACTCGGCTTTTCACTTCAAGGAAGTATGTGAAATAAATTGTAAAAGTGGAGGGTTAGATAATTTACAATTTTTTTGTTTTTGAGGATCGTGCCCGTCAAGCACTTGCAACTGAAGAACTTGCATCTGCACTAGCAAAGCTGTCTGTCCTGTCACAAAAGCTGGTTGAGGCTGTTGCACGTGAGAAGACTGAGAAGATAATCAGCAGTGAACTAAAAAAAGCTGCCAGCAATCCTGAGCTGCATCGCCGAGTGCAGGCCATTTCATCTCTCAGTGGTGTGCAGAGTGAAGACTCCCTGGGCTCACAACCAAGTCCACCACAGATGGTGAGCAGCAGATTGGTGCTGTTACAGACTGGAGAGTTCCTAATTACATTTCAGAAAATTACCTTCCTGAGACAAACTGTGTGTTTCTGTTGATTAATATACTTGTAAAAGCCTCATTGCTTTATAGGAATTAATTTGACGATTGTTCCGTATATCCGATGTGCTCAGTGACCTTGTTTGTGGAGCAAAGTGTGTTTAAAATTTGAACATATAGAAAGCATTGGAGTCTCATAGAAAGCATTGGAGTCTCTGCTTTATCATAAAAAAATGTTTACATTATTGATTTTCCCCAGCTTGGGGTCCTTTTTCAGTCAGCTGTATTTGAAGAAGATATGTTTAAAACTTACATAGGCTTTCTGGTGAAGTGATAATTGCAAGTTTCTTACACCCAAAATAACATTTTCGTAATAATTTCTGTGTTGTAAAGGATATGAGTGTAATATTTCCTTTATTTCTGTGTCATTGAATGCACATTTCTTATCTGAAGGGAGAATCGAGTGGCATTGAGGTGGATGCTGCTGCTGACTCTTTGCGAGAATCATTGGATCAAGCAAATGATCAGTCTCGTACGTCATTTCCCCATGACGATGACGATGACGACGACGATGATGATTCTGTGTTGACGTCGGCTAATTTGAGAACAGATGAAGATGATGATTCACACTATGAAGAATGCAGTAATCCTTACAGCAATTCAGAGCATGCTTATTCGTCAGGTATCGTATGCTCAGTATCCATAAAAACTGGAGGTTTACTTCATGTGTACCATTGTTACAGTTCTGTCAGCTGCATTATTCAGTTTAGAAGTAACCTGGTTTTTTTAGCATTTGCATTATGTCTGTTTATAGTTAAAATTCTCTAAAGAGTTCTGAGGGAAACACCAAATGCATTTCACAGAGACTGACCTATACACACATGAATAATTGGAAGAAATTTTACATATGAATGGAATTTTTATGTAGTCTTGATTTCTGTTTGCTGGATGAAATGCCATTTATGTAATTTGTTTTTGTAAGGAAATAAAGCCTCAGAAGTTATTCCTACTGTTTACAGCTTCAAAACTGGGGTTAGGAGGATGCAAGAAACATGTTCGTAAGACTCCATTAGTGCCTCGACAGTTGGAACAACCTGTACTGGCTCTAAGTGAGATGGCTCGAGCTCAGCTTGAGGAACTGATGATGGAAGGGGATCTTCTGGAAGTGTCTCTCGATGAAACCCAACATATATGGAGAATTCTTCAAGCCACTAAGCCTCGTCAAGAAGAGAAGTTCCCAGATTTTGAAGTAGGTGTCAGGTTACTTCGTGAATCCACTATCGTAAATTTGGATCTTATCATCATTCGACATGCTTTTGTTTCTTTATCTCAGATAATTTCTTTTGCGTTTTCACACTTTTGGAAGTGTAAATTTTCTTGCACAAGCATAATGTACCATAGTATGAATAACAAGTGTCAGAAGGTAACTTCATTGTTACAGGAGCTAGAGCACGAATTATTACAAAACAAAATGGAAAAGCAGAAACTGAAGGACAAACGGAAAGGCAAGAAACGTACACCAGAAGAAATGGAATTTGCAGCTGGAAGTAAGAAACTTAAGGTTAAAATCGGAAAAGAGTTGGAAGAAAGGAATAAGAAATGGAAGGAGAAGAAGAAATTCAAGGAGCAGAAGGAATCTATTAAGAAAGTCCGAAAGGTATGGTGTGTAATGTATAGTGAATGTTTAATCCGTTGTGTATTATCATCTCCAAGATGTGTTCCATTGCATCGTTCAAATAGCAGGGCCATGCCTCTGAGACGTTTTCGAAGTTCATGCTTAGATTATGCTGACATTTAATTTCATCATCAACAGACGACAGCCTTGTAATTCTCTGTGGTGGATTTTGACTAGAATACTAGAATATATTTGAGTAGAATATATTCCAAAGAAGATACAGAAACTTGGTAACAACAGGGACTTGCTGCCATTTAAATGTAGGTGCAGGGGCACACACAGGGTGTCATCTGAAGAAGTCTCCAGGGAGTTAAAATTCTTGTTTACAGATAAAGAGAAGAATTGAGACATTAGATAAGAAAAAATCCTGTCCTCGTGTCAAGAAAACCAAACAGGAATGTTCAGATGATGACGAGGATTGTGCAGCTCCAACTTGCCTGAGACCAACAGGTAATGGAATTAATCTTTAATATGATAGCACCTTAGTATAGAGTGTGTATTGTGACCCAACTTTAGTACAATACAGAGTGAGTATGTTTGTTATCATTACCCCTACATAACTATGTATAGAAACACCAACAAACAAGAAACATGCTGTTTTTTGTTTATTTTAAATAAGCACAATGTGTGTTGTGTTTATACTATGCACATATATAAATAAATACTTTAAAATATCTGCTTAACAAAGGAAGGCTTATTACTTGTCAGAATGGCTCACAGCTTTCTAGTTGACTGGTTACAGTGAAAGCCTGTTATAGTGAGAGTTTGTAATAGCACAAAAGGTCAGTATAGTGAGTGTTCGTTATAGTCTGATGTGTGTTTGGTATCCAGAATTAAGCATATATTCTTATGGACTAGTGATAGTGTGAGAAAATGTAGAGGAATTGACAGCTATTGTACAGAATTGAAATGGCAAGTGAACAATTGAAACCTGCAACATTCTACTGGCTGGCTGAGATGGAGAAAGGATGAAGGCGTGTTTCAATGTGTCATTGGTTGTTTTGTGTTTTTTTGAACAACACAGTCAGTTGGTAACATACATAGTGTTGATGGTACTTGAATTCAAAGGGAGTGTGGAGTATTGGTGGAATGATAGTGATGAGAAAAGCTCCTTGACCAGGAAAATGCAATTATGTGCATAAAAGGAGTCATTCATGGATAACCTGTGGCGGAATAATTGGGAGTGTTGCTGGTTTGTTCTTCACCTTCTGTTTGCTATACACATTAGAGTTATTGAACACTGCTGTCGTCTGTGATGTGATGGTGACATGTAGTCTGGCTGATGTACTGTGAGATTTCAGGTTCTCCCAGTGATGGTTATGGCGATTGCTGTTTGCTGGGATATGGTAGCTTGTACTTTGGTAGAAGGCCAATGTGTCTCCACAGCTGCACAGTATCTCATCTCATAACATGCTTGATCTTAATAGATGGGGTGTTGTAATACCCGTCAGTATAGTGAGGTGACAGAGCAAATGCACTGTTGTGTCTCTGAAATGTTTACATGAAGTTATTGATTTCCACTTACTTGATTACAGTATTTCAGACATTATGTGAGATTTTAGGTTTTCACAGTGGTGTTGCTGAAGATTCAAGTTTTCTGGGATGTGACGTCATTGGGTGAATAGTATCCCATGTTTTGAAGGATTGTAGTGCCTTCAAAACATTGGATACTATTCACCCACAGACACACTGTCACATCCCAGAAGACCTTAGTCTTCACATTTTAACTATTGCAGACAATAACTTTTATCACCTTCTTTCATTGCTACTATATTGCCATTATTTTGGGTAGTTGGAAGCTTGAAATATGCAAGTATAATGAGAATATTGTACCTGTTTGGTCACCTGTTGAGAAGGAATAGTGTCTGATGTAGAGACAAAGTGGCAGAAATGTGAGTGGCATAATGTGGAAAAATATAGTAGAGCCAGACAGGCCACAGATGACAGTATAATACAGTGCATGCTGGATAACTAAGGCTACAGACACACACTCAGAATATGTAGTAACTTCTTGCTTTTCTACGGCAACAATGATTATGGGAACGCGCTTGAATGTTACGTTATACATACAGTGCCTGTCTTGTTACCACTTATGTATATTATGCCTAGGATATTGGGGGGGAAATTTTAAAATGTTCCATGATAGTTAATAGACAAAACATGTAGGAGTAGTTATCTATCTATGGACAAGTACAGTTTCTTGGTGATAAAATTTTCTGTGCGATATAATAAATTTTATGTCAACCCAAAACACTTCCATAATAAAGTAATAACACCATTTTATTAGATCTTGTCTATGTTTCAGCATTCATGGTACCAGTATCAGGCTTCAGGTGTTTTCTGTAACAAATATGGTGTTTCACTGTTATATACAGTAGTGTACACCTACACATAAGCACTATGTTTCACTCATTAGAGTGGTTTGTATATGATATGCAGTAGTATAACACTTAACATTTCACTATGTTTCTGTATACATATCATTTGAACATTTAAGTTACCTTCTGTGCTGTACTAAGGGCAATTTCCATGATATTCGAAATTCTAAATGTAATTCCTTCATTTTTCAGGGCATGAAGTAGATTGGGTGCAGTGTGATGGGGGTTGCGACAAATGGTTTCATTTGCACTGTGTTGGTCTTGATAAAGAGGATGTAAATGAAGATGAGGATTATATATGTAAGAATTGCATGCCAGTGCAAGAAAATGACCAAGATGACAGCAACCGAGTTGGTGAAGAAGAAGTAGATTTGTCTCGTGTGAGTATAAAAAAAATATGTTGTCTAATGGTATATCTCAGAGCGTATTGAATTCGGTGATGATCAGAAGGTCCCAGTCAGCAAATGTACATATTTTAGAAGAGGCAGGGCTGCTGAGGAAACAAACATGGAGACATGTGATTGATAAGTGTTGGTCACAGCGTGGAGGTGCTGTGGATATAATTACTACTGGTCATGGTGCAGGGGTGGTGTCGTATGCCCACCCCTTTCTGTTTTGATAAGGGTAATAGTAGAGTAGTCCCCATGTGTAATTAAGCACTATGCCATGAAGGTGTATGAGAAGTAGAGGTATATATCCACACATTCATAACCTTTACCAGATGAACAGGACGGTGCTGTCCCATTAAATGTATGTGCTTTTTATGTGAATGGAAAAAACGTCCTGCAGTGGGCATTTAAATTGAACAGTGCTCCAGTCGCAGCAGAAATCTGCAATTTAAGAGGCTGTACGCAGAAGGTTAATCTTAGAACCATATGTGAATGAGTGGTTGGCTTCATATTGTGGCCCATTCTCCCCAGGGGAGTCATTGGATATGAGGCTGGATGGCCCCAAGAGTTGGTTGGATGTTGGGAAAAAGATGAGACACTCCTGTTCCAGTTGGGAATTGAAACCTGATTTTGTCCAGCCTTTAACCTAGTTGCTATACTGACTGAGTTATACTGGCTTCTTTCTGTTGTTATTCTGATTTTATGTCTGTTGGTGGATTAATTAGTTTACATTGAAGCAAATAATAACTGCTGTTCACAATGCTAATTGTAGACTGTTGGTATAAATGCCATTATGTGTCAAATTTGGTTCTAATCAAAGTTTATAAGTACGTTATCCATAGCCGTGTGTATAATCATTACTTTGGGATGTGTTGTGTGAACATGTTACTCTTGTCATGTCACTTGAAGATAATGTGTTAATGCTGAGTAGCAATTCAGTTGGTCAGTGAATCTTTAATATGTTCTCATACAGGTGAAGATGGAACTGCACAATGTTGATGAAAGTATGGGATTGGATGCATTGCTTTCTTTAGCCAGTGGCTTGCCAAGCCATGATTCGTCACTGGAGGATCCTTTGGCAATGAGCACTGGGGAGTGGGTTATGTCAGGATGTCATGGAAATGATTATGGAGAGGCTGAGAAGGGCCTAGAGGAGTCAACAGCGTCAGGACCTGCAGTGGCTGCATTTGCTTCTGCCTCTGTTGTAAACATAACATCAAGTGTTTCTGAAGTTGAAGAGATGCAGTCTACAGAGACAGCTGCATTGGAAGTGGATGTTACTGGTGATGACAGTAGTTTTTCAAGACAAGACTGAATGGAATGGTCTTGTGAAACACTGAAATTATAGTGGTGTGACAAAGACACCATGCTGTCATCTGGTGGGCTGGTGATGCAGCTAGTTGTCATTAACGTGTGTGTTATGGGTTTTGGTGAACAGGTGGTCTGACAAAGTGATTATATAGAAAGAATGATATCCAAAGTTTGTGTCAAGTGAAAATTCACTATGACCATAATGATAATAGTTTCATAATACATGATATTGTGGAGTAGGTCTTGGCCAGAACTTCGGACACCAAAGTATTTCTGTCCACCGAGAAATTAGGAACTGGAATTGGAAAATTAAAGTGTTCATGATAACCAATTCAAATGTGGAAGCATATGTCTATGTTGCTTTGCAGTTAATAAAAGTTCCCTTACTACCATTTTCCATTCCTCCTGTCTTCTCCATGTATACGTGTCCCTCTCCCTTCCCAACCCTTCAGTACCCCTGCTCTTCTCTGTGCCTGACCGACTGTATTCATATTCCCCTCTGTCACAACTATTTACTCTGCTGTCTTCCGCACACTGTCCTTTGTATCCATCTTGACACCTTTCCTCAAAACCTCAATATATTTTTTCCAAACTCTGTGTGTTCCATCCCTGATAGTGAAAGGCTTAACTAACTGATGTACAGACAGCATGATAGCAGGCGGTGTTATTTTATGTTAGTATGACACCACACTGCTGAGGTGTGATGCAGGTTGCCCATAAGAATAATACCCCTTCCTTACATCCTGTAAATGGGGTGAGACTATAAATAGCTTTCATAATCCCTCCAATATTATTGGCTGGGTATGAACAGTATAAAAGTTATTTTATATGGCATAGGAAACATTAAATTCCATGCAAATCACTCAGTCTATTAATGTCTAAGATTATGAAATGGCAAGACCCTGTAGTGGGGCTTAATTCAGGACTGGAAGTGAAGGCCAATACCCTGCGACTTTGATGCTTCTACTAGCTACTCTTCCTCTCCCCATACGGCAATGTCTAGAGAACTGGTGAAACAGGAGCTCCGCACTAAATAGCGAAGGAAGGATTTAAGCAGATAGCCATATTTCTGCTGTCATATAAAGTTCTCCCAGAAGTGAAAAGACAGCAAATTCAGCTTCATCTGACAGTTTCTTCATAACTCTTGCTGCTGTAGCTTCATTCTGTTACAAAGCATGTGAAAATGTTAACGTGTAAGAAGGCGTAGGTTTATTTCCATTTTTATGTTCATGGAAACGTGACCATGGATATCAGTGTACATTGGAACCCCTATTTAATTTTTCCAGGTTTAAGGTTTTCCCTCGTGTAACACTGAATTCCAGTACTACCAAGCCCTATGTCATAAAGTTCCTCCCTTTAAGACTTTTGTCAGTTTAGTGTTCATATTCACTCTTCCAGAAAGAAACCTTAGATAGGGGTTTTACTGTGAATTTCGCCAAAAACTGAATTATGTTTCGTAGCAGTCTGTTTTAAATATCTTTATTTATCATATAATGTGAATGTCAGTAGATGTGACATGTCTATGAAAGATGGAAATATACAAGAGACAAGGGACAAGAACTTGTTTTATGATCCATGCTTTCATATTTCCAAACAATGCTGTAAATTGTGATTTAAGGAGATTAATTCAGTTTCAGGATGTTATGGTGTTTTCCAGAATGCCTATCTTCTAGATGCAATTATTGATCTATGATATTTTTCTTTATCTACAAAATTTTGCAGACAAGTTTATTTTATTTTACCTTGAAACAGAACAGGACAAATCAAGGAAGTCCATTTTATATGGAACATGTTCTTAGTTAATTGGACATTTATATCTTCAGTGTGCAAAGTGTGCTTGTAATGACTTTCTGTAATGAGTATATGTTCAACAAAAATGTCTCCCATTACTTCCCATTTTGTGTGTGTGCTTCTGTCTTTATACACGACTGTGTATATGCACTGTTTTTTTCTATAGACAAAATACCAAGTAATGGTACAAGGATATTACAGAAATTGTACGTGTGATCACCATTATGTGCGAGTTCAGAGTGTACTTTATGCCGTGACAACTTCCTTCCTTTCTGGTTAGTACTCTGTGTAATTACAGATTATTTATCTGTACTAGTTCTATAATAACACTTCTGGAATTAGGAATTACATTTCTAAAAGTCTGTGAAGTTATTCCTGAGACAGAGTTAAGAATGTTGTAGTTTTTCATTTGCATACAGTTACATTTATTTTTCTATTCTCCCAGACAGTTTATATGACTTATGTCTGTGACACATCACTGCAGTTTTTACTATAGTGTTGCAAGTGTGAATTTACAGTAAAAAGAATCGATATTGAGCCTTTACACAGAGTTGTAATCGCATTATAGAGATATGTCTTGTGCCCTGTGAAGAAAGAAGTTGTTTTATGAATACTTAATGGCCTTAGGTAAATGATTTTAAATTGATTCATCAGTGAAATTTTATAACAGCCTGCTTCTGGTTTTTGACTTCACACATCACATGGGCAAGTTGTGTTCCTGTGGTAGGGAAAATAGTAAATTACTAGGTGCAAGCATGTGTTAAATATTTGAGGTTTGCGCAATTTTGGGGAGTAATCTGTGACCCCTGATGCTGTATGGGTGACTTGTACAGTGGTTGTGTTTCTTAAAATGACTGCATGTTGTTAAAATGGACTTAAAGCTCGAAATATTTAACATGTAACAACAGAGATTGTTTTCTGGTGTGTGTGAAATTTTAACATTAATTTCTCATTGACACTAGCAAGAGATATGCAGAACACAAAACAGAAGAGAAATGAAAATCAAATATTGAAACAGTATGTAAATTCAAAATTTGTAAATCTGGAGTATAAATGGACTAGATCCTGCTTTAGATGGTGGGTGGGATTAGTTATTTAATAGCTGGGTCATTGGCTTCAGATCACTTAGGTGGCACTTGTGAAGGTGGAGGACTGAAACAGGATGTGGGTATTGGAAGTACATATTAAGGAGAGAGACCTGTGGTCATTTCTAAGTGGAGTAACCGTCTTATGCCCTATAGACAAATTATCATCAGACACATTTTATGCTGTATATTCTGAGTTAATGAAAGAATCATTAAATAAATCACTAGGAAATTTAAAGCATGTGATTTCATTGGTGGTGTCTCTTACATTTGTATATGTAATTGTCCTGTTCTGTCAGAATTCCAGTTTTTTATTTACAGGTTTTAACAACCTGTAAGGAAGTGAATTATGCATATTTTATTTTAAATATTAAATGAGTCACTAGTTTACACAATAATAGTACCAACGAATGCACCCAAGTATATTGAAATTAGCTTATATACATAATGAAATACATGTTTTGGCCAACCATGTGGCCATCTTCAGGGATGTAAAATACAAAGGTTAGATGCATTAAAAAGTATAAAATGAAATTATGAGAATATCAGAACCAATTCATAGGTGTAAAAAGATAATCATAGGAACCCATAGTTTAAAAAATATGTAAATATCAGTTATTACTTATATTTGTATATTTTTAAACTATGGGTTCCTATGATTGTCATTTACACCTATGAATTGGTTCTGGTATTTTTATAATTTCATTTTGTACTTTTTAATGTATCTGCCCCCTGTATTTTACATCCCTGAAGATGGCCACATGGTTGGTCGAAACATGTAGGTGTTCGTTGTGTGTATAAACTAATTTCAATATACTTGTGAGCATTTGTTGGTACTATTATTGTATATATTCGAATAATGCACAGATTGTGGATCATGTAAAGTCACTAGTTTATTTTCTATAAAGTTAATGAAGAATCAGTACTGTAAATTACTTAATATTTGTGTATAGATGATAGGTCTGTACAGGAACAAAATTGAATACTCATTCTCATCTGTTGTGTACATAGGCATAACTTGGCCAATAACATTGTTGGGGGGGGGGGGGGGGGGCAAAATTTACAGTATGTCTCCGCCCTTGTAAACAAGTGACTCAGATGTCTCTATTCTGTGTCCTGTAAAATGCAGGTTCTTCATTTTCTTCTGTGTTTACACCACCCAAGTAATTGTTTAGAAGATACTTCTATTTTTTTATTTGCCACCTCTTCAACTGAGTAGCCAAACAAAAACTATTCTTGGGTAGAAAAAATATTGGAGGGGTGTTTGCCCCCTCTTTGCACCCCCAAGTTATGCCTGTGGTTGCATACATGGTAATGAAAAACAGTGTAATGTTAATTTTTTTGTAACCAGAATATTGTCCTAGCCAGGATCATCATGTATGCTGTGATTTTTGTTTAAGAGTATTTCAGTAGATAATGCTTTAGTGGTTCAAAAATTCAATATATGAAATTTCTAGTGTGATGTGTGTTTTTCCGCTTATAAACATTTTATAGAAATGCTATTTTTAATACATATTAGCCCTGTTTTAATTCATCAAGTGTGCGGGGTCAACATTGTATTTCGTAGTACTTGATCCATTGTTTATGACTTTGCTACTACTGCAACCTGCATCCCTCCATACAGACAGCTTAAAGAGTTTATGAGAACCCTGCATGTGTCAGTGGTACTTTCATGCCCTTAACCTATATCCATCCCTTGACAGAGAGCAGTCGTGAAGTTTACTGTCTTCTGGGATGTAATGGTGTCTAGCTTGGCATGTAGGTAACTATGTTGTGAATAAACCTACTCCCCATCTTCAGAGTAGAAGAAACTTGCAGATGGAGGCAGCATGGTTCTCTGGAAGATTGGTATCCATCTACCAAACTACACATCATCATATTTCAGAAGATGGTAATCTTCGTAGTCACCACCATGACAGCCTCTGATCTCACCGTGTTCATGAGTCGTTTTTCCAGTAGAATTTTCACAAAATACTTTAGTTTCCAAGTACTAGGACAGAACAGTTTTTACTGTAAGGATTAGTAGAAATATAAAATATTGTACAGGAGATGAAGTATGTGCCAGTAGCATTTGGATTTCAGTTGTATGGGCACATGTTATTGTTTTTACTGCTGGCTCATGTCATTACCTTACATTTAGAACTTTTAATTCAGTGCACGTTTTTATCCTAGTATAACGAATGTTATTAACATCAGTTAACTCTTTTTGTAAATGTATTGTTTAACAATTCTGTCAGTTGCTAAAATTATGTAGCATCAGGGATTAATGAATAATTGGTGCAATGATACTAATGGGGAAACCAGAGTAATAGGAAGGGGAGGGGGGGGGGCTGTCTCAGTACAACTTTGTCCACTACTAATCCCATGTGGACTGGCTTGGCATTGAACCCTGGCCTACAGGATGAGAGGGCCAGCAACTATAAAGATGTGAGTTTGGTACAGTTTGTTAAGTGTGACATATACACTGTTCGTTGTAAGAACATTTCCTCTTTTGTAATTGCAGCAGAACATTCGTGAATGCTTTCTTCCTTTTGCTTTTGGTTTTTTGTCTTTTTTGTAATTTTATAGGTAACAATCCATTTTTAAGGAAGCGTATCTCTGTGAATTTTGAGTAAAGATATTTTAACAACAGAAGTAAATTGTGAGTTGCAGTAATTTTAATTTGGATGTTTTGCTCCTACTAAGTGGACGTATGTCATCAGTGTTCAGTTGATGGGCATTAAAAGTGTGAATTACAGGTTTAATTGGACAGAAATTAAAACACTTGCATACGAGTGTTCACTTTATTGGTAGGAGGTATAAGGTACTTCATTTTTCTGAATTGTAAGCTTAGTTCACATTCAGTGGAACTCTTGAATCAGTACCTGGTAATAACAGCACATGTTCACTGCCATGGTAGTCATCAGTGTGTGATGTAAACCCATTTATCTTGCACCATGACTGTCACCAGTGTCCGATGTAGACCCATTTCTTGTACCATGGTAGTGATCCATGTCTTGCTGTAGACACATTTATCCTGCACCATGGCAGTCACCAATGTCTTGTCTGCTGTAGATCAATTGGCCTTGCACAATGGCAGTCACCAATGCCTGCTGTAGATCAATTGGTCTTGCACAATGGCAGTCACCAATGTCTGCTGTAGATCAATTGGTCTTGCACAATGACAGCCATCAGTGTCTGCTGTAGAGCCATTTGCCTTGCACCATGGCAGTGATCAGTGTCTGCTGTAGACACATTTATCTTGCACTATGGTGCTTGCTAATGTGCTGTAGACACATTTATCTTGCACCATGTCAGTCGCCAGTGTCTGCTGTAGACACATTTATCTTGCACTGTGACAGTCATCAGTGTCTGCAGTAAACACATTTATCTTGCACTATGGCAGTTACCAATGTCTGCTATAGACACATTTATCTTGCACTGTGACAGTCATCAGTGTCCGCAGTAGACACATTTCTCTTGCACTGTGACAGTCATCAGTGTCCGCAGTAGACACATTTATCTTGCACTATGGCAGTTACCAATGTCTGCTGTAGACACATTTATCTTGCGTTGTGACAGTCATCAGTGTCCGCAGTAGACACATTTATCTTGCACTGTGACAGTCATCAGTGTCCGCAGGAGACACATTTATCTTGCACTATGGCAGTTACCACTGTCTGCTGTAGGCACATTTATGTTGCACCATGACAGTTACCAATGTCTGCTATAGCCACATTTATCTTGCACTGTGACAGTCACCAGTGTCCGCAGTATACACATTTATCTTGCACTGTGACAGTCATCAGTGTCCGCAGTAGACACATTTATCTTGCACTATGGCAGTTACCAATGTCTGCTGTAGACACATTTATCTTGCACTGTGACAGTCATCAGTGTCTGCAGTAGACACATTTATCTTGCACTGTGACAGTCATCAGTGTCCGCAGTAGACACATTTATCTTGCACTGTGACAGTCATCAGTGTCCGCAGGAGACACATTTATCTTGCACTATGGCAGTTACCACTGTCTGCTGTAGGCACATTTATGTTGCACCATGGCAGTCACCAGTGTCTGCTGTAGAGCCATTTATTTTGCACCATGGTGGTCACCAGTTTGCTGCAGACCTCACTTCACACTCTGGCAGTCACCATTGTCCAATCTGTAATGCCTGGATATGTTCTTATGCCAGTGCATGTGTTTAATGGTTGAGTGCAATCCCCAAGATAATGTGTTCACTGTGGCTTGTGGTTGTAATATTGTCCATTTTGCCTTGGAACAGAAAATAGAGGGAACCTTCATGGCCTGGGACAAATATAAGAAATTTATAGTCGCAATCAGTGTGTTAATAAACAAAAATGTTCTGTTTTGCCAAAGATGCAGAGAGCTAAAATAATTCAAAATGCCCCCATTATTTACACAATTGGTATCTTAAAAACAACTGTCTGTTGAAAATGGAAGTAATGTAGTTGGTATTAATACAGTTTAGAAATTATGATATTGAGGCAAATTACATGTACCCTGAATGCTGTTGCATGCTCACCCAGCCATGTATAAAACGCTGTGCAGCACTTGACAGACCATTTATTCTGAATGGTAGGTCATCCATTTATGTTAATGGAATCATGTGATATAGTTGAAAATTTCTTCCATGTCATTGCAAGTTTAATGCCCTATTGTGAAAATGATTTTCGGTTGTGCATTTTGAAATAACTGGTATTGTTGGCAATAATTGTGGGCATATGTGACCTGTTTTATTTACAAGGTGAACCAAGAATCTGCTGCATGAAGCTGAAATATGTTTGTGTGTCTTAGAACTGTAGTGCAGAACTGTGTTAAAGTGACAGCTTTTTAAAGTCACTTAATTTTCAGTATTCTGTTTCATAGTGTTATTTTTATTTTTCTCTTACCACATTATTGAGTTTCTGGTTTGTAGAGGTAATTTTATCAAAACCAGAGAAATATTCCAATGAAGACAGTTTTCCATCTCACACAAGTTTTTTTTTACTGTTTCTCCATGTGGGACATGTTTGTCCACATGTAGTGAGCAGCGTCACTGCAGGACAGACTGTTGTTTCATAAACATAGTTTCTTACCTGTTGGCAAAGTCGTATATAAACATGAAGACGAAGATTGTTGTCTGATCATTGTACTGCGGTTTAGTTTAATGTTGGGGTTAGTGGAGCGTAGAGTTCATCACATCCTATTTTGCGTCTGCCAATAAATACATGAAAATGTTTGTGTACTTCCCTTACTTCAGTTGGAATGTGTTTCTTTTGGAGTATATTTAGATGGCAGGGAATTTGGGCTTTTAGCAAATTGGACAAATGTTAGTTTGAAATAATTTTATGTAAAAAATAATTGTGTATTTAATTTCTAATCTACAAAAACCATTTCACAGATTCCATATAAGATGAGGGATATATTTAAGAGCTGAAGACTTTCCATACTAATTGCACGTTACTGTTATTTTCTGTAACATGAATGGATAGTGGTAATCATTGTATACGTTAGAGTATGGACAGGACAGTCTGCTGTTAATAGTACATTTTCCATTTAAATTGCTTGATTAATTTGTGGCTTGTGAAAAAGGAGGTACCCATTGTAAAGAAAAAATGGGAAGCTATGTATAACATGCAAATCTGAGGATTAAAATGATTCAGTTTCTCAGTGCAGCACAAATACTAGCATGTAAACCATCTGACATTAAACTTTGTTTACATGGACATACCGGTATGTATGGAATGATTTTGTCACAAGTAGTGGATGAAATGTTCTCTGTTAGCAATACAGGTTTCTGTAATTGGCTAATTAAACTGTATAGTTCAAAATTGAGAGGTTTAATTTAAGTTCCTTACAGTGCATACTCTTTTAAGTTTGAAATAATTTTTGAATTTAGTGTAGTCACAGCTTGTAAATGACTATCTATTTCAGTAAGTCTTAAAAACTGCTTAAATGGATAGACCTTAAAGTATTTCACTTCAAGGATGGTGGGATATTTTAACACATTTGCTTTGCATAAATATGTGTACTTTGTACCTTGATACAGAATTTATTTTAAACCGACTTTGCAGTCAAGTAAACACAAGTAAAAATTAATAAAACCAGAAACATTTTAAAAGGGTAAGTTATATACAAGTATGTTTCAAAGTCTGTGGGGTTTGTGTTTGAGAAGATGCCAAATTTGAACTGCAGAAGTTTTGTATATGTGCGAAATTGGAGTGGAACATTACTGAAAATAGATGGCACCTGTTAGATAAGTGTAACAATAATATAATTTATAAATGGGAAGTGAATGCTTAAGATGCTTTGAAATGTGGTTAATTGGAGTTGCACATCCTTTATGCTGGTTGTTCTCAATCTTCCCATTCGTGTTATTTTGTGCACATCATGAAAGTGAACCATCTGTCTGAAGTTTTGTGAGTTTGCTTAATTTTACAATATCCACTATCCAGTGTCATTTAAGGTTATGGGACATGAAGTTTGTTTGGCATGTTATTGAAATGTTTATGGAATTTGTATTATACTATTTGTCTTCCACACTATGTGTGTTTTATATCTACAAAAGATCTTCTTATATAATGTGATGGTATTATTGGTAGCTAGTGTCTGTGCTTGCACTGGTACTTATCTGGCTCTATGTCCTTGCAAACCCTTCTAATCAACACAGTTTGAACACAGTGAATTATATTATTGTTAAATTTATAATTTTGCACACTTACAAGGAAACCTTTGAAATCTGTTACTTGCTATTATGCATGAAATTACTGAACCAGTAAGACAATTCAAAATATGTATGACAAATTCTTGTTAATGAGGAAGCATTACCTATGAATTTACTTCATAGAAGTTGAAGTATTTGTGTTAAGTATGTGTGTAAGATCTCTTATTGTGTTTGCCCAGTCAGAAGCAATATTGAGAGGGGGATGAAGTGAGTCTATCCATTCTACCTGTGGTAAAACCCACTTAAGATAAGCAGCCTTTAGTGAGTATACAATTTCAGTATATATACAATATTTTTTCTTGCATTTGTAAGCAATACTTAAGTGTGTCTTGGATATTCAACATCTGAGATGTAAATAAATTATGTATGTTCTTGAATATTGGTATCTGAAGAGAGATGGTTTGTCATTATAAACGTGGCAGAAAGTCCATTCAGTTTTTAGTTAGTTTCTTTGTTTGTGTAATGTAATTGTGATTTTCTACAGCAGTATAGTGTGTGAATACTGATTTACTTTTGTGTAAATAAAGTGTTAAGTATAAATACAATGTAATGGCTATGTAGAAAAATGTTGTCTTCTGTTCCTTGCAGCTAATGAAATATATCATAGTTATCTTTAATATTACTGAATATTTAAATAGAAAATAGAGAAATTCATGTAGTTGATGGTATGTTGTAATATTTTGTTCCCTGTGCGTGGATACTGTTGCTTAGAAATGACAAGTTTCATCTGACACAACTTTAAAAAAAAATCATGTTGACTGAAATTTGTCCTTCGAAGTAATATGTCTCCTGCAACAGGATGTCTTACACCCAGATGATACAGTTGATTCTGTAAAGCAAACCTTTTTACTTTGCAGGTGTTTTTCTATGCTCTGTGTAGGATTAAGGCAGCTTCCAACTGTTTGTAATGTGCATCCATAAGTTACACAAAGAATTGCATGTTTTCCACATATTAAGTGTAAAATAGAGCTTAAAGTTACATGTGAAAGAAGATTTTTAGGTATGTAGATCAATTTGTATGATTCAGTGTATCATTGTACTTCAATTAATCTGCAGAATGTATCAAAATGTTCCAAACATGAAGACTTGAGTGTCGTAATTCCAGGTTATTTAGGCATTGTACCATAATATTTACTTCAATGAAGATTTCTGAATTAATAGATCCTGATTATTTCTCCTAAGGCTATTTTAATTGCAGGAAGAAAGTGAATGTGTTTTAGAAGATAAGTATAGTTCATTATGACTTCCTTTTATTTATCATTTCTCATCTCAAGGTGTCATGTTACTTTGTGTACTTATTCTTACTTCTCATAGTTATGCAGTCTTGGCCTACAGGACTCTTAAGTATAAAGATACATTAATGTGTCAGTGAAAGTCAAAGTGAAATTTGTTACTGTGTGCTTCATTTTTCATGTGTACTATAACTAATGTGTGACTTTCTGCATCTTGGAAAAGAGATTATTGCTTTGAGTTTCCTTAATTGTGAAAGAAATGTGCGATAATGTCTTCAAAATAGTGAGTACATTACTTTCGCATGCCCAGCACTGCGTATTCTGACCAAAGTGCTTTGCAGTTGCCTGCAACCCTAAAGAGGGACCATGATCCATATTATGGATTCTCTTTCTATGATGGACTCGTCGGTGTGTGTTCGAAGTGTGAGGAACTACTAATCCATTGACTTGAGCCTTTGGTTGAAGGCTTGGGATTTTGATTCTCTAATTTCTGTTGTTACAGTGGTATTGTGACTGCCAGGCAATGTGCTGACCAGTCAGCAGTGTATGTGAACCTTTGCCATTTTTCAGTATTATATACTACTTAACAACTGGAGCAAAGTCTGCTGAAACATTGGTACCTATCTGCAAAACTATACCGTATCACCACAGAAGACCAACCTGCAGTTTGTAAGTTCGTAGATGCTTGGTTTCATGAACAGATGTTATTTCCAAGTTACTGTATTCAGCAGATAATTTACTGCTTATCATGTACTCTGCCACACAAACATTTCAAACTTTATACAGACCTCCATCCTCTCTGCGGGAGTAACCTGCATTAGTTTGAGCACTGTGGGGTGCTGGTATTCCCAGTTTAACATTATAGATGTTTGGATGGTGTTTGACGCCACCAAGTGTGATTGGATGCCCTCGTGATACAACTGCAGGTTGTACAACATGTCTGTTGTTTCGCAGTACTCGCCTGGAACGCAAGTTGGAGATTGGTGAATTACGTACAGAATGATCTGGCAGAATGTACATGGGGAAGATTTAACAGATAAGAAGGGAATGAAAAGCCACTGCATTAATAACACTAAAAAGTGTCAGTTTTATTTGTCAATTGTTTGCTTAAAGATGCTGTCCCTAGCTCATACTATATAACATAAAATGGCAGGATGACTAATAAATGATTGGAGAGGATCTGGAAGGAAGTTTTCATTTCCAAATTTCAGGCACTGTCCTGACATTTGCCTGGAGGGAATGATGGACACTACCAGAAACGCCATAAGGACAGTGGGTGTCCCAGCTGAAATTTGATCTCAGAAACTCCTGAATGCAGATGAATGCGTTACTGCCTGAGCCATGTTACTCAGTGACATGGCAGGTGTGTTTAACGTATGATATTTGATTATTTAGTCAGTATTATGATGTACAGGCTGTACGGCTTAAAGTGGAAGCCTCTTGTAGCTGCATAGTGGCTGATGATGCTCTAAAAAAGCTGTTTGTCTTGTAGTATAGCTTATATGTGTAAAATGAAATTGCATTATTTACAACTTTATGGAAAACAGGTCATGCAGAATTATGAATTGGTCTATAAAATTACCAGGTTTCATGTCCTAGTGTCTCAGGTTGCAGGTACACATCAGTAATGCTCGGGAAGATGGCAGCGTCATGTCTGTACGATGAATCAAGCACAAAATCGAGTTTGTCTTGTGGAGTGTTGCAGCACACAAAGGTAGCAAAGTGGCGTATACTGCTAAGTGTGTGATGTGCAAATAGACGTTCCCAAACCAGTAAATCTTTTGCCCAATTTGGATTATTCTTTAAATCACCTTGGGAGTTGCACTCAGAAGAAATCATTTTTTGTTCATTACATTTTTCTTGATTTCTGTATTTAGCTTCATTGTGTTGCAATGTAGATGGAGGTGGAATTCCTGCAGTCGTACTGTTACGTGTTTTATCTGAATTTACCATCTCATTATGTCTTGTAATTTTAGTTTTCAGTGTGCGAACATTGTCTGTTGCTGCTCTCCGGACCCACTTCTGTAAGATACAACACATGAAATAGCACAGTAAGGAAGTTTACATAAAAAGCATTAAACTCATAAATTCCAGACATTTCAGTCGAGTGGGCAGAACTACTGCTTCACGTGCATAAGGCTCTGGGCTCAAATCTCTACCTAGGGAGTATACTGACAATGCAAATTTATGTATTGCAAGTTAAAAAAAAAAGCCACTGCCAGACAGAAACTAAGTGATATTGTATGTACATTATTATTTTCCATTTTTATCCGTATTTCAGTGTTTTACATCGGTATGCTTTAAGAGAAGGAATTATCTGTATGACAGAAACACATACCCATTCACAAAATACTTTCTCCAGACTGTATATATCAGCAAATTTGGAAATTGGAAGCAGACGTGTCAGTATAATTTTAAATTAAGTGTTGCATGCTGGATGCTGGCCCACGCAGATCTGAAATTCTGGCAACTTAAATTTATTTATTTATTTTATAGTCCACTCAGTCACACATATGACACCAGACACGTCAAATTCATTACACACAACATACAATTCATCAAATTCACGGCAGTGTGAATTAAACTGATGTTTAGTTTATACAAGTTGGGTGACGTTATATTTCCAGAGCCTGCTTCTGTTTTCGTAACAATTGTTTCATTTACTGAGGCATTCATCAGCCTAGATTTGTAGGTTAAGGTAGCTAATATTTGAAACAAATTAGATGACAACAATTGTACAGGTGTTGCGATTTTTGGATTGTATTAGAGGCAACTGTCACGGGACTGTAGAAATATTTACAGTGCAGTTTAATTAATTTAGGAAGCGAATGTTAAAATAAAGCAGTAAATAAATAAGGAAATCAGGTAGGATGTTACCCGAATCTAATTTCACGAATAAAGTAGCATCATATTTCTCTATAAAATTACAGTACCAGGAATTTTCATTATTGACGTATTTTTAACATCGGAACGTGTACTAAATTTTTGTGAACTTAGCCACCTACATTAATGGGAATGTCTTTGATGAAAAGTCCTCTCTCCAAAAGTGGGATTGGCCCGTAATTCCGTGTTTGCTTTTCCATTAGCAATTATATTTTGAACAAAGAAAATCTGCGTATAACAAACACGAAACGTGATTGTTTGAGAAAAGAGGTGGTATCCATGGCAACTAGCTGTTAGTATCGCAAAGAACGAGACAAAATCGATCGTTTCCGAGCAGTCTCAGCATACGCAATGTAAACCCAGTTTTGGATAGGTAATGTTGATAGAGAACGGTTGACATTTGCTTTTGTCGATTTGATTTTTAATTTTGCGTTTACTGCCTAAGAGTAATTCCATACCCTCCCAGGGATATGAATTTATACACAGTAAGGAACATGTTGTGGATGTTATTATTGTGTATCCTTACAACCACTAGTGCCAGTAAGTATGAAGATCAAGACGCGGACCCGTGTAAAGAGGTAAGCAATGTGCGGGAAGTCCATGAATTAAAACGATCTGTAACATTGTAATAGCGTGTCTTTTCTTAATGCTGACATTTACTGCACTATCAACATAAGAACCCTTGTCTGACACAATATTATATTCTGTCACAATGTAGGTCTGACCCTTAGCGTTGATATATAGTATTTTGAAACTCAAATTGTAGTAATTTATTCTCTGTTTCGTTGATACTGACTTTAACTGCACGTACAGTACTTTCTTATCATACGTCTTCCCCTTGCCATGTTTTACTGTTCTAGCATGATTATGTGCTGTAGAAGTGTTCCATATGTTTAAGGGGCATAGCAGTAACATTTTGTCTTTAAGGGTGGGGGACTTTCTATGTTGTACTTGAATTACATTACCGGTCGTTGACAAAATTAATTTTGTGTTCGTTTTGGTTTTACTTATATCAGTATGTTAATATATCACTATAATATTTAGACATTCTCGCCAAAGAAGAGAGAAACGAGTAGGCCTACTGCCGAGTGTTGTAGAATTTAATATAAACGAAAAAAGTACAAAGGTCTATTCGGACGTAACGTTTCGAAATGTATAGCTGTAATGATTGTAATGTTTTATACATACATACATACATACATACATAGTAAGTTATGCATTCCACAGCAAAAAATTTAGTCAAAGTGACAAGATGTGGAATGTCATATAAGTACACACAAATACAAAATATACAATAAAAGTATTGTAAATATTCAAATGTTATGCAAAATTCATTCATATTATTATGCAAAAATATTTCAATAAACTGGCATGAGAAGTAAGCCCTTCTTATTCAAACCATAAAACTTTTAAAATTTTCAGTCACATTCTTGTCAGGTTAATTTCCAGAAATGGTAATTGCGGATAAACTTACAAACTAATTACATGATTAGGCCTACTTGGACCTGCATTTTACGTAGAAGGCTTTAAAGATAATAAGCTTGTATGAGTTCCAAATTTATGAGCCACTTAGACCTATTCACTGATCTATGATTTAATGTCCATGAATGCGGGCGAATCCATATTAATTGCTGCATTATGTACTTGACCTACGTATTTAAAAATTTACAAAAAAAATATCGGATTTTTCTACAATTTATGCCAGTATCGTTTCACTTATTTTAATAATGAAAAAGTACTCTTTTCAATTTTTGTCTTCGTATAGAAATACGAACACGATTCATATTAAGAATTCTTCAGTCCCTTAATAATAAACGTTATGTATTATTGGTCCATTTCAGAGCGCGAAACTGACAGCTTGGTAACTTCAGAAATAATCTGGGAAGGTGGAAGAAGGAGATCGGCTCTGGGGACTATATGACATTTCATTGTACATAATTTGACAGATTACTGGGAGAGAAACCGTCCGCCCCCCCCCCCCCTCAACCACTTCCAACGCTGTCAGCAAAAAAGTCACAACGTCTAAATGGTCCCCTTCGTTTTTTTTTCTAAGTGTGAATTTCTAAGATTAAATAGCGTCAGTGATAGATGAATGAATGTGCACGGAATATTTGTGGAATGATGCTGAATGGGAAAAACCACAATACTTTGGAAAACCCCTGTCCCAATGACACTTTGTCCACCAGTACAATTCAACATTAATTGTAAATATTACGATATTGGCAATAATAGGACTGTTGATCGTACAGGAACGATAATATTGATCACATCAGCGATTCAAGACAAGTAGTTATATTTTTTTTTCAAAATGTTTCTGATATTGTCAATAAACTCTGACCACATAGCGTAAAGACAGCATTGTAAATGCTAAATATTAGTCTTTTATCAGCTGCGTTGGTGTGGAAATCTTTTGGTGATAATTATTTCCAAGAGAAGACATGCTTGAAAGAGACAAAAATGCTGATTATTCACAAAATGTACTCCGTATGTAAAGTCTATATTGATTTCAATACTTTAACGGCAATAACACTGAAAATAAATGTTGCTCATATAAAGGCCCTTTAGAATATGTGCCCTCCCTCACAAATTTCGACACCACGAATGATTTACTACACCACCAGTACTAAACTGACTTGGACTTGAGTGGGTAGTTAAAACTGGTAGTATAAATCTGTGTATCAAGGAGGATGAGGTGGGTGGGAAAATTCACACAGGGTTTTGGTAGGGAATCCTGAAGGAAAGAGACCACTTGGAAGACCTTGGCATATATGGGAGGATAGTATTTGAAGAGATCTAGGAGGGCGTGGACTGGATTTATGTGGCTGTGGATAGGAACAAGTGGCGGGCTGTTGTGAATTGGTTATGGAGCTTTCAGGTTCCATAAATTGCGGGGAATTTCTTAAGTAGCTGAGAAACTGTTAGCTTCTCACGAAGGACTCTGTTGTATGGAGTTACAACTGGTCAGTGTTCACTGCACTGCCAAGATGGCGTGGTTCAACGTTTTATCGCGTAAGTTAGTTTTAGATAATGATGCCTTTGGCTCCGTCGCTATAGGCAGTAAAGTATACAAGAACTCGTGTTAAACTCATATGAAGGCAATGTAATTATGATCCACAAACAGCGCATGCTCTGGTTATCCGAAAGTTATCAGGACCCTGCGGAGAAACATCCGGTTGATACCCAAAAAAATGTAGTTACTACTTCCGTTTCACTTTATATTCGGCTCAGTAATTTAAAATCTGTTGAGGCAGAAAATCAATTTTTTATTTAAAATATTCATTTTACCAACAACTTTGCCGCGTCTTCGACTCTGCTGTCCGGGGCAGTCGCACCCGGTCCCCCCCCCCCTCCCCCCAAGTACGCCCCTGGAGTACAGCACCTAAAATCTCATGCCTATGGGATTAAAACATTTTATTTTGTTTTAATCTTACTTATTTAGATATGAGACTGAAGATAAAATTATCCGAACTGAATGATGGGAGGCGGGAATCCGCAAATTTTATATGTTCTTTCTATTTGAAATTAGGTTTGATTTGTTGCTGCCCTGTAAGGCTAGGAAGTGTTGAGGCATCATCATCATCATCATCATCATCATCATCATTATCATCATCGTCATCGTATTTTGTAAACATGCAGTACGGTAGATAAATAATGTTAATGTACCTAATGGCAAAAGGTTCTGTCAGGGACTGTCTCTGAACATAAGAACACTTTCTCTGGTGGAGAATTCACCAAAGTGTCATTACGTCAAAATCCTGCTATTAGTTTTAAACAAGATGTTTAATAGTCTACCTACTAACATTTTGGAAATCAAAAATGGTAAATTACGCTTTAAGGCAGCTTTACGGAAGTATCTAATTACTTATTCCTTTTATTCAATAAAAGAATTTTTATACTCAGCTAAGACGTCTTCTACAGCTGATATCTAGAGCTCTCAGTACCTTTTATACCTTTCATATTAATCATTTACTGTTTAAGTATGATGTTAAGGCAAAATTATTGCTAATATTGCTTTGAATTATCACTGCATTTTATTTTTTATTGTATTTATATTATACTATTTGGTGTTCTGTCACATGTTTTAATTTGTCTATATGTGTTGTCTATTGTATAATTATGACGTGTTTCATATTCAGCTGTCTTACAACAGGTATTGGATCTGTGAAATATATATATATAATATATAATATAATATTTCCCGGGGGCTATAGCTGCGCTACTGATATACTCTTCATACCCCAGAATAACACAATCTAATCATACCTGGTGTGAAACTTGGTCTGTCGGATTAAGAGACTGAGGTTTTTTGAGAATGGTTTTCACAACTCACAAAGAGGAAGCGATAAGAGAATGGAGGAAACTGGACAAGGAGGGGAAACGTGATTTGTATTTTTCACCAGGATTGCGGTGACCAAATGTAAGAGGGTAAGATGAAAAGGACATGCAACACACACACACACACACACACACACGTCAGGTCAGATTTTTTCATGGTGCAACAGCCCCTAGTGGGCCAGGGCCTCCTCATTGTTGAGGCTTCATGATTACGTTCATACACACCACACTCAGTAAGACTCCTCTGGACGAGTGATCAGCCCGACGCAGAGACTTCTATCAGGTCAGAAATACGAAACAAAATTGTAGTCAGAAAAGGTTAAGGGAAGCGACCTGTATGCTTTGATCAGAAAGAAAACAATAACTAACTAACTAACTAACTGACTTCATGGAGCAGGGTCCTTCTTGAGAAGCTAACAGGTTCTCAGCTAGTCAAGAAATTCCTCGCGTTTTATGGAACCCGAAGGTTCATTACCTCATTCACAAGTTCCCGCCACTGTCCCTATCCTGAGCCAGAGAAATCCAGTCCACGTCCTCCCATCCCCCTTCTTGAAGATCCATTTTAATATTATACTTACATCTACGCCTCAGTCTTCCAAGTGGCTCTTCCCATCAGGTCTCCCCACCAAAACCCTGTATGCACCTCTCCTGTCCCCCTACGTGCTACATGTTTTAACCATCATATTCTTCTTAATTTGATCACCCGAATATTGATGAGTGCAGAGGAAAATGCTCCTCGCTATGTAGTCTTCTCCACTCCCCTGTTACCTCGTTCCTCTTAGGCCCAAATATCTTTCTCAGCACCCTATTCTCGAACACCTTCAGCCTATTTTCCTCGCTCAGTGTGAGGGACCGAGTCTCACACCCATACAAAACAACAGGCAACTTTACAATTCTGTATATCTTGATATTTATATTTTTGGATTGCAAAATGGAACACAAAAGATTCTGCACCGAACAGAAGAAAAATAAAGCTGTATTGAAATTTATGTGAAAGGACTAGAGGGATAGATTGGATTCATGTGGCTCCGGATGAAGTAGATTGGCAGGATAGTGAACACTGGGATTCCAGAATTGGGGGAAATTTTTTAATCAACGAAGCGAATATCACGTTCTCAACACAGACATTATCCCATGGAGTTTTGTAGTAAATATAAGCACGTAGGCCTATTATGAAACGGTAGAGTTTTGGATCGCATCTTCTTGGGAGTTTTATCTGTCTTACTGGCGAAGAATGGATGGCTGAGATAGTTCTTGATGACAGTAGGAAAGAATGACTTTCTACAAGCCCGTCAATTTGATATTTGTTGATTTGCGTCGTAGTTAACAGATCAGTAAAAGCACGTACGTTATCAAATGTAGGCCTGTGGTTGTCGCTATCCACGCCATGAAGGCATAAGGGGAGTAAAGCTACAGCTTCGCTCATCCTTCAACTCGTCACTAGATGGAGGTAAATAGTTAACTTAACGCTCCGGCCGCTATACTCCCGGAAAAAACCCGGTATCCATTGGATAGGAGGCTGGGTGGGCCCTAGAGTAAGTCTGGATGATTTGGAGAAAAGAAAAACCTCTTGTCCCTGGCGGGTTTCGGACCCGGGTCGTCCAGCCCTAGTCTGGTCACAATACCGACTACGCTATGTCGGCTCGAATGGTTTTATGTTACTTTCCTTAACGATATCGATGTGATCGTCTGTAATCTGCTACTAAACCTGAAACCAACTGGCAGATTATCATGGTTTGGGCACCCCTTCGTTAGGGGCTAAGGCACTTTTGCGTATTTTATTTTCTATCTTAATAATAGCTGTGTAGCTCAGTCCGTATAGTGATTGTTCTACGGACTGGCCGATCGAAGAATCGGTGTTCGATTCCCAGCAAGGGAAAAATAATTTTCTCTTCTTCAAACCGTCCAGCCTGCTCTGGGAACCACTCAACCGCCAATCAAATTGTTACTGGGATATCCTTCTTTGCTGGTAAAGCAACCGGGGTGGGAATGTGACCAATCTACTCCATTTATTATGCTAAGGTTACTAATGCGTGGAGCTATGCCTCTACTTCTCCACACGCCTTCATTGCATGGTGCTTAAATAAGCAAAAAGCTCCTATGTGAGGCAGAGTAAAAAAGTAAAGTGAATTTATTAATTACTTCGTGCACAACAATATGTGACAAAAACAAAGTGTGTCATTTAATAACATAATCACCCCATGCTTCAACGCACATCGTACAGCGGTCAACAAGCCTTCTGATCCCGTCTGTGGAGAAAAATTTCCATTGTGATCGAAACCACGGATGCACCACGTCCATAACTTCAACATTACTGGCAAATCTTTGTCCATGCAAGGCTTCTTTTCTTGGTCCAAACATGTGATAATCCGATGGAGCTAGGTCCGGATTATATAGGGGTTGTAGAAGAAGATAAAATTTCAGCTGCCTGATTGCTTCAACGGTAGCTGCCGCGGAATGCGGACGCGCGTTATTGTGGAGCAAAAGAATCCCCTGTGCCATGCAAAGTTCACGATATTGTGCTAACATTGTCCTTTAAATTTCAGATATTTTAACACCTTCTGACCACAAAAAACGGATCACAGCTTGCTGTTCTACAACCGTGCAATTTGAAAGCCGTGCCGCCATCTTTAAAGATGATTTGTAAACAAACACAACACTAACTAAACCTGACACTGACTCGTCGTGACATTGCCTAGTATGTAGTTATGGAGACTACCGCTAGGTTTCGCACTGCGTTGATTGCAGCGCCTCAATAGTTAAATTCACTTTGTCGAGTAGATGTTTGGGGATGTGAAGGGTGTGGATAAATTAGACACAAAAGCGTGAGCAAAGCACAACAGTATAAGACAAGTAGCAAAATTAGTCCTCATTTAGGTGGTTTGAATAGCTTGACAAAAAGGAAGGCGGAAAAGTTTACGTATTACAGTGCACTTGTTTTCTTGGACTGCGTGACCCTTGAATATTTAAAAAGATTTCTTCTTTCCAATTCGTTTTATTCCTTGGATGAATATTTTAACTGTAAATTTAATTAATGATCATGGGTTTTTAATCCTTTACTAAGTAACCTTTTGTAATGATATTATTTGCTACAGCTCACATATATATAATAATCACATCATAGAATATTTATTACAATAGTTTTATTCATTTTGAATGTAATATACGGACTATGATTTGTTATTCTAAGCTTGAATTGTTTTACTATTGTGTTTTATGTCATGTCTGTTTTTACAAATTGCTTGTATTTATTTTACAATGTATATATTATATAACTTATTAATTCATATGATGACCAAATCCACATCCTGTTTTTGTCTTTGTGACTGTATATTGGATCTATGGATTGTAAATAAATGATGATGATGATGATGGCACCGACAGTTTGTTCAGACATGTCGGTAACGAACTACAAAACTACGCCGCTTAAAATCCAAGAAGAGTGATGGCCTCAACTACACTGTGGCGGAAGCCTGAAATATTGCAGGAAATATTAAGTTTATTCCCCATTCAAGAATAATTCCAATGTTAGACAATCAGCAGACAGATTATGTTCTGTATTCCAGGGAGATTATCATTATGAACTGACTGAGTGTGATCTGCAGAAAGGACGTTGGAGAGTTCAAGTTCCCAGCTCTGGCATGTGCACTGACAGCAGTCCCACTCCAGCAACAAGGATTAATAATTGCAGTAAGTGCCTTTGTGACAATCTTGTGTTTGTATGTGTTGAACACTTTCCTATATATTATTCGCAGACACCAATCCATCTATTTAAGTAATATAATATGAGATGCCATGATAAGTGGGTCCCTGTCACCACGGCATGGTGCGTCCTCAGGTTGCGGATGGAGGAACGGCCTCCGGTTATGGAGGGTGACTGCGAATACATTGAATAAGCAGTCGCGGACAGCCGACAAGGGGTGGTCCTCCAGCTTGGGGGTTGGGCGAGCTGCTAACAACTCCTCACCGTAAAAAAGTGCCATGTTACGAAACAGATCACCAAGATAGGGGACAGGTGGCGGGCTCTTGTGAATGCGGTAATGAACCTTCGGGTTCCATAAAACGCAGGGAATTTCTTGACTAGCTGAGGACCTGTTAGCTTCTCAAGAAGGACTCTGCTCCATGGAGTTAGTTAGTTAATATGAGATGACCTTTCCTTAAGTCCATTTCTTCTCCAGTAACTCCATTCTGTCCAATAACTCTCAGCACTGATCAGTTTTAATGTAGCTAATTAAAATTTCTCTACACATTGTTACTGTTATTATTTTTTGTAACATATTTCCATATCAATTATGAAAATTCCCGTTATTATCACCATACATAAGTGAATTCTCTTGCAAATTCTCTGAATCACATTTCTTCAGTTGATTTAAGTTCACTAAAGTAGTGAGATTTGAGATCATCACAGTGGTGACTGTTGTCTTCTGGAATGTCTTTGTGTTGTCTGGTCACTATTTACCACCAGACTATGTAGTGTTTTATCTCACAAGATCACAATGTAAATACTGACTCCATTGACAACATCAAACCTTATTTGTCTAGTAAAAGGTATATATAAATTTCCAGAATATTCTAGCATATTGCTTAGTAAGGTAAAAGACAAAAGAGAAATACACATAAATAATAAATGATTTGTAATAATATAAAATGTTCTGTATGTGTGTTTGTATTACAATTCATGTAACTTAATGTCACTGCTTCCTTCTTACACAGCAATATCATGTGATGCTGGGTACTATTTTGACTTGGGAGACTTGATGTGTCGGATGTGTCGCCCAGGAACATTCTCCTTGGGTGGTGGACTTCTGTTTGACATGTGGGATGAATTACCAGAAGGATTTCACACACAAGTGGAATCTTTCCATTCCTCCTTCAGTTCATTTGCAAGATATGGTAGTGAAGTCAACTGCAGCAAGTAAGATTAGTTTAATTGCTGTAGTTTGTAAATTAGAAAATAGTGTTACAAGCTGTATTCATGGAATGCCAACAATATATTTGTATCATAATAAAGATGACAGACCTAATTTTGCCAATTATGGTACAACTGTAGAAATATTTATACAGAAGTGAGATTAGATAATAAATTCTGATATTCATAAACTTACATTTTCTATCAAGAACAAAAAGAAATTGCTACAGGAATAGAAAATAATTTAGTTTGCATTTCTCTGAAGGGAGTAAAAGCACACATATTAATTTCAGGGGGATCACACACTCAGTGCTGGCAATACCCTTCAAAACCTGAACTAAACTTCATCTGGCAGTGTTAGTATGATAGACAAAACTGCCTGCCAATAATAACCATACTGGAAGACGTAATTGGAAAAACAGAAGTGCATTGTCACAGTAGACCAGCGACATGCGAGTAGAAACATATAATATGCTAACAATTCTCTATGGAGATCAGCATTATTTAGCATTTTAACTGAGCTTGCATGGGTGAGTGTGTGGGAGTATAAGTGGATAAACAAATGCACTTGTTCTTTTTTACTACAAGAATTCCTTTGCAGTTATGGTTGGCAGCCGAGAGGTGATTTCTTAGCTTTCCCAGGAGGTCCATGTGCAGCCACACTTACCTATACTGTGCATCTAGTGAAACCTGGGAATTTATCATATTTGTATCAGTTTGCTGACAGGGACATCATTTTTGACTTTGAGGTAATTGTTATTGGTACAATATTCTGACTGGCAGTTTGCTAATGGATCATAGAAACTTACTTCATTTCAATGGGCAATGCCAAAGTAAGCAATTCTTATCTCTTAGTGAAGTTATATAAGGCACAGAGGCAGAGGCACAGGCAGGGATCTACAGACTCATGTGCAATAAACAGTGGAGACCTAGATCTTCTAACTATGGTTGTGCTAAAAAGTCTCGGGACATACGAGTAGAGCAAGAACCCATCCTTTTAATTGGGACTGATAGAATGATACCGAGATATATATTTCATAAGCCATTCAAGGTCCATCTTTCCAGCAAGCATGAATGGCAGAATGGATTTAATCCAGATAATAAAGGAGGCCTGGTCTGGTATACGAATGGGTCTAAGACCAATGAAGGCACGGTGCCGGGGTGTATAAATGGGGCTCGAGGAGGGGGCATAGCTTCAGTCTTGGGCTTCACACAATGGTATTCCAGGCGGAAATATATGCCATTAAGACATGTATAATGGAGAATATAGAAAAGGGCTACAAAGGTAGGAACATCTATATTCTCTTAGACGGCCAAGCAGACATTAAGGCGCTTAATAACTTCCAGATTAATTCAAAACTGGTCTGGGATTGCCATCAATCCCTGATGAGACTGGCAGAACACAAGAGTCCAACTGATATGGGTGCTGGGACATATGGGAATTTATGGAAATGAAATGGCTGATCAACTAGCTAGACAGGGCTCCTCACGTCCATTTATATGACCTGAGCCTGCCCTGGGCATATCTGCTGATTGCCAGGGAGGTGATCAGGGGATGGATGAATAGGAAACATACAGAATATTGGCAGTCCATTCACGGACAAAGACAGGCTAGGGGCTTTCTCAAAAGACGCTCTGCTAAAAGAGCTGGAGAACTACTTAGTTTGAGCAGAAACCAGCTAAGAATACTGACGGGGCTGTTCACAAGACACTGCCATTTAAAGGGACACTTGTTTAAACTGGGGCTAGTAGACAGTCCCCAGTGCGGTAGTTGCAAACAGGTATCTGAAACGGCCTCACATGTTCTCTGCGACTGTGAGGCCGTGGTTGCATTAAGATTAAGGTACCTGGGACATTATTTTATGAAGCATGGGAACTTTAAGGATATTTCTGTAAGCAGGTTACTACACTTTGTTCAAAGTGCGGGGCTGCTAAACACATGAATATAAGGGCTGCACAAAGGATCAGGAATGGTCGATGTGCATGGGACACTCTGGTGCCCGCCCTACTTCTATTCTATTCTATATAAGGCACAAATATAAATATTAATTGCTTTGGTTTAAATTTGTGAATTCAAAAGCAGATAGAACTCAAGAGTGATTATCCATGCATAAAGAGGGACTAAGCCCATCTTTAAATGTGTTTATTTAAATACCTGTGATGTGTGTACCTATTATGCAATATGGTATGACTGACCAAATACCTCATTTAAATTATTTTTCAAGTAACGTTTTGAGTAGGTCAATTTAATTAATCTAATTATAAGTGTGTAATGGACGATAAATGAAATGCTTTCATGTGGATGGCCAAATCACCTTGGATAGCTGTCATGTACATGTGTCTCATCTCATTATATCATATTATGCTACGGAATAGTATTCCTGATTTAATCTTCATCTTTCAAAAGTCATATTCAACATTATCATATTTTTGCTTTGCATTTCTTTTGAGTGCCTACTGTCATCTTAATGTATTCACTGTGTATTAAAACAATGTATAATACTGCACAGTGTGTTCTGGGTTGTGACACTGTGTAGTCTTGTAAATGGATACCGACATTCCTCATGGCCTGAGTGAAGATCGAGACAGTATGTTCCTGCTCAGCCACCTACTGGTCTAAATGTTTTCATAACCCAGATTACTTCAGAATGTACCTGTCAGACCCATGACATTCAGAACAACTTCAAATACATACTCTATTTTGATTTAGGCCCAGAATGATCAATGTCACTCTATTAAGGATTCAAAAGAGTATCGTTTTCCTTCGACAACACGTGGAGGTGAGTGGAAGCAACAGACTGTCCGCTTGAAAGCTGGTCAAAATGTTCTTCAGTGGAAAACAATTGGAATGGATGTACATCAAGGAAAACCAGTGCTGGTAAAATCAATTGAAATAAGTGGTAAGTGAAAACATCTTAGTGTTTTGTTAAGCAAAGGCAATTAGCCTTAGATTTATTTAATATTGATATTATTTTTTATTTCTATACCTGAAATTCCACAAAAATATATAATGTGTGTATGGATAAAATATAATAAACTTCATTACTATTGTGTCACCCACAAATTAAATGTACCAACCATGTTAAAATGTTTTTTTGGTTATTTTATGTTATTATATCAAATGATGAGGTTATCAGCTTAAAAAGTATGTAACAATTTTTTAAATAATAATATTCTTAATTGATGTAGAGCCTTATTTGAATTGCATCTCGTTAATTAGAGACATAGTTTGCTTAAACTACAGTTCACATTGACATCTATTAAGAGTGATTACAAAGAAGTGTGTCTTTTGATGACAGTTATGGTGTGAATTTCACAGTAAGGCAAGAATGACATTATTTATTCTTGTTAAATCAGTCGACACAGATATACTACTTGTGTTAAGTAGCAGGACAGCCTTACTCCAAGTGAGAAATTTTTCATTCACGTGTTGTCTACTCTGCAACTCCTGGCCTGTACACCGTTTAATCACAATTTGGCAGACATTCACTCTTACTTTCTGCATTCCGGACAGCATGGTGCACATTTATTTCTTGCCCTAGATGGCTTTCATTAAAAGTTTTGAATAATTCAGCCATGAAGCTATCATTCCAGTGTAACTGTTCAGTCAGTTTCAGTGCTTCTGCAGTGTAAAGAACACATGGAAGTGAGGAAATGTAACTGCATGCATATGATGCTTTTTCTGCCTACAAACACAGTACTTTGTTTGTCAGTTTTCTTGCCAAATCATGTATTGTGCATCAGTGTTACTTGTGAATGCCAACAGTGCATTTTCAATAATTCTGCCATTAGTGGTCATAACATGAGGCATCATTGTCATTAGTCGTGTCCCTTGCTTTAGTTGGCTCTTCTGCAAATTCGAGAACGTACCTTAAATGCTGGTATTCTGTTCAGGTTTGAAAGTGGAATGCAGTTCATTTTAGAAGTCAAGTGTTGGGTTAAAGATTTTGCACAAGGTAAAATTTCCCGAATGGCTTATGTGTTGGAATGATATCACAGGTGACTGTGTACTACCAGTGTCCCAACAAGTTATATGTGACAATTTGCTGTATACACAAAATTTACGTTTTTGTCATCATTTCTGTAGGTGTTGCCTTTTCTTCTTCTTGTACACCCTGCCGTGCTGGAACATACAGCCAAGGTGGAGCTCGTTCATGTCTTGAATGTCCTGAAAACCACTTCTCTGAACGTGAGGCACATTATTGTACACCATGCAACAACATAACTGAGTTTTCACCAAAAGCATCTCCTACTTGCCTCACACGGAGACTGTGTACGCACAATGACTACTATGAAACCCGCACTCCGTGTGATTCAAACAATCAGGTAACCTACGTGACTTCTGTGTTTTAGCCTAACAGCTGAACTCTGTATGTGAACAAGGCATGAATCAGCACCATTCCATTAAGATGTGTAGCTGCAAGTATTCTTAACTTTGGCATTTGGTGCGTGTCAGTGGTCAGCTTCACTGTCCAACTGATTTAACCCCAGAGAAGGATTTTCCACTATGCATTGGATAGGGGGCTGGGTTAGTCTGCAAGCAGTAGAGAAAAGAAAGTCCTTTATCCTGTGCCATTAATCAAAGCTGGATTCTCCAGTTATTCAGGCCATAATCTAGTCCCTGCTGACTGACAGTGCAGTCATTAACATTTTAGCACCATGTTCAGGAGGTCCTAATTTCAAGTCTTGGCCTGTAGGCTGGCTGTCCTGATTATTGAGTTTTGTATCCTAGTTTGAGGCCAATATCACACCTTTTTCATTGTGTACTGTTACCACCACAGAATACTGGTTGTGCCAGATAAGTCATGTTTTCCCTGTATCCCCAAGAAGGTGATAGTTTAAGTTTTCTGCATGTACTTTGGGAGAAGTGAATTAATATATTTTGTGAAAGTAAGAATGGAACTGGGGAAGAGCTGTGTCCACTGCTGCAACTTGATTTCTCTCAATTCTGAGAATTATTTTGTTCAAATTACCAACTGATGGCACAAGTATTTTATGTGCATAGTGGGCATTTATGATGTTGAATAGGATAACTGACATGGAAATCATACACAAACTTATGGTCCCCAGAAGGGATATGAACCCATGATTTTGTGGTTCAAGGCTGCAAGCATCATACTGGCAGGGAGGAATGTAACAAATATTAAACAATCTATACTTGACTGCACACATGATCTGGGTACCTTGGCACTTTGAATGCTTCTGGCCATTCGAAGTACCTTTCACCAAAAAGAAAAGAAAAAAAAAGTTAAAAGTGTTAATTAGAACTTTCAGCTCAGTACTTAATGAATCTGCCCCATAGTAATCTGAAGATTCTTTTAATGGCATTACTATGCATTAATAATTTTAAAAATTTTGTTATTCATCATTTTCCTATAAAACTTATAAATCATACGTACATAATAGTAATGTTCAATAATTTTATGGTCACGAACACTGGTTTTCTTTTCATGGTACACTTTAAAGTTTGTTATATATTACAGACACAAGAAGTCTACAAATGGCTTCAGCCAAAAATTTGTCGTGAAGATGTGCCTGAAGCAGCACGTTTACCTCCGGCCAGTGAAAAACATGCATGTCCACCCTGCAACCCAGGAATGGATTATCGTAATGGCTCTACTTGTGAATTCTGTCCTAAGGATATGTACTCAGATGGGAAAACTAGTTGTAAACGATGTCCGCCCAGTACCACTCCAAATTATGGTTATCACATCCATCACTGGACAGAAATGCCAAATATGATGAGTGCTGCTTGTATGGAAATTGATGGTAAGCAACTGTAGGTAGCTCTCTAACCCAGAATGAGAATCTGACTTCATGTGCACATATGAGAATAAGTAGGGTGGATTTGTTGCTTAAAATGGAGCTATTTTATACAGAAAGTTTAAGTAAGTTTTAAATGTCACTTAAAAATTAGCATCATCAGCATTATCCACTCACAATGTTAGGCCACTAGGGTGGCCTGTTTTACGTTTGGATATGGTTTGTGTGTGTGTGTGTCTGCCTGCCTGCCTGCCTATCTACTCATGTTTCAACTCCAGGATAACTGGACAAATTGTGACAGAATTTTAAATGAACATTATAACACTTTATACCACACCAAAATTTGTACGCAACGACAATGTCAGTTGTTAAGTTTATATAGCGGCAGTGGTAGGTAAATGAAGTATAAGTATGGTACATTGAAGAAATGATACTACTTCAACAAATGCACTGTAATGAAATATACAATGAATGAATGTATAGGAACTGTTCATACACTTGATTGGGAAATTAGAATGCCAAGGTGCAAAGAACGTACGTAGACCCTGTGCAGTCTGCTAAGAATTGAACCTTTCTAATCTTTACAAATGCACATTAAAGAATAGCATGTAATTGTTGTTTTAAATTAGAGAAATTTGTACATGAAACTAATCATAAAGTTATGTCTGCCACATGTGAACATACTATGGACAAAGTCAGGTCTGTGCTGTGACTGTTGTAGGCTCCAGCTGCAGCAGTAGTGATGTGGGCTGGCAGTGTGCGGGGTCATACATTCGCTCAGGAAATCACCATGCAGATGGAGCCTTCCTGTTACTCTCCCTAAATGTTGCTGGATTTCGCAGTAAAGGAGGTGTCAGTGGTGGCCGTCAGTTAGAAGTTGGACGAATATCCTTCAGCTTCAAGCTTGACTGTGAGAGTAAATGTGAGCTTCTGTTCATGCAGGTGTGTTACTTGAAGGTCTGAGACATTAAGGTTATACTAATCCAGTGCTTTCATAATCTGAAAGTTGGTAAGAATGGCAGACCACTAAATTTAATACCACTGAAATGCAAAGAGTTAAATGATTTAAAATGTGAAATTAAGACACCTGGGTAGAGGATGATACTGTAGATATGTCTGATATTAATTCAGAAGAACAGTTTAGCAATGAGAAGTGATTGCTTTTATTGAGCAATTTAGACTGAAAAATTACATGGGATAGGAAGAAGAGATCATTTGTATTCCTGTGCATCTTTTAAAACATAACAGGACAGATTTTACATCCAAAAATAAGTGCCACTTTTAATTCCATTTTGGAATTTACTTTCATATTTTGAAATGTCTTGTATTGATAATTGTATCTCAGTTTCACATTTGATGTAAGAATACCACCACTTTGTATGTGTGTGCGTATGTAAGTCTTACTATGAAGTTTTTATACTCTCATTATAAGGTGTGTAATGCAGTTGTTTTTTTTAACATTTCCAAAATATTCTAATTTCATATATACAGTATAAAAGTAATGTATCTTGTGTTTTGTTATGTATGTAAAAATTAAAAATTGGTAATATTTGTGAGTAGGAACAGAATATGGCAGTATTAATAACAAAAAGCATGCTGTGTTGGCATTGCTTTGCCATCCTGTGCTGAGAAAATGTCAGTGTATATATACCTCTACATAGTAGCACCAGTTAGTGCATGTTGTTTTTCTATCATTTTCAGTATTTCAGGCTAAATGCAGTGGCTTTTCTCATAATTGTCAAATTCATAGTAAGCATTTTCAGTGGAATCATAATTTCAGAGTGTCCCTTAAAATCTGTAATATGTAAGAGTGTATCACAGTGCAGCACATTCAGTGCAACCAATTTACGATGTTGGTAGTGGCAACAACTTTGTGTTGAAATTTTAGCACACTTATGTATTATAAATCTGATTTGCCTTCTTTTCTTTCAACAATTTAGGCATCTGATTCCCAAGGAGTGACATTAATTCAGAGATGGACTGAATCACAACCAAGACAAGATTTCCACCTTTCAATAATGGTGAATGATTCCTACACATTCAGTTGGGCATTTGAGAAGCTGCAGCTGAGTCAAAGCAATAACAAAATTAAGTTTGAGGATGATGTTGCAAGGATCTTCTCAATCAATGTAACAAATACAATTGATGGAGGAGCAGCTATGTGTTTACCATGTCGTCAGGTGAGTACACACAGGCAATACCGTGGCTAAATAAAACCTAGCTACGCCACGGTATATGTGGTATCTAAACCTTAATATGCTACAAATTTCCTGCCCATCTATTGAGAAATTTACATTATGCTTCTGCCTGGTGTAAATGAGACCTTTTCTGTTCTGGGATCTTCTTCTTCTTCTTCTTCTTTCTATAGGCCCGTCGGCATTCGCTCTGGATGCACCGCAGCCTTTAGGCTTATTGTGCTCACCCTTAGTCTTTCTTTCAGCATTGGTTCATTAGCCCTGTGCTACTAATAAAGAAACACAGGTCTTTTAGTGGAGCCAAGCTTATATCTCTTGGTTCAGCGAACATCTTCCCAAAGAGCTTATAACGTTGTCGAGCCAGTGCCTCGCAACCACAAACAATATGGTGCACAGTTTCAGTCTCCGACCCACAAAATCTGCAGGTCGGATCTCCTTCGAAGAGGCCCATTGTGTTCAAGTGCTTCCTCACAGGTGCATGTCTTGTGAGCTATGCTACTACTGATCTAAGTTGATTACTGCTCAATTTAATCAGGCCATCAGCTTTCTTCTTGCATGGTCCATTGATAAAGAGTTTACCATGTTTGTGACCTGGTATACTGTTCCAGGTAGTTAAATGTTGACACTCAGTCCAGTTCTTGATTGCTTCTCTTGCTGAACACTTTGGTATTCCAAGAGCCGGCTCTGGGCCAAGTAATGGTTTAGCTGCACCTTGCCTTGCAAGTTCATCTGCTTTTTCATTACCAAGGATGCCACTATGCCCAGGCACCCACATGAGGGTTACCTCATTGCGTTCTGCCAACTCAGAGAGAGCATCCATGCATTCTACAACTAGTCTCGACGTTACTTTTGGGCTGTTGAGTGCCTTAAGTGCCGCATGGCTGTCAGAGAAAATAAGGATAAGCTTATTACGATAAGCCCTTCTTATATTCTCACATGCTCATTGAAGAATGGCATGTATTTCGGTTTGAAAAACTGTGGCAAATTTACCCAGAGAGAAACTGAAGCCTTTCTCTGGTCTTATGCCTTGAATCCCAGATCCTGTCCCTGAGCCATCCCTTGATCCATCTGTAAACCAGATTAGGGCGTCTCTGGGAAGCCTTGGATTTTTATTCCTCCAAAACTCCTGGTCAATAATAACCATGTAGTTTTTGGTGTAGTAGTATACTGGTGTTATGTGGTCTGACCGCATATCAAATAAAGGGTCACCCACCTTCCTCCAGATATTCAGCAACCCTGCTTCCGTTTTGGGAATATTTGGTTGCTCAATTATATTCAGTCTATAGAGTGCCATCCTCGCCTCCGCCATAATCAATAGATCCAGCGGAGTCAGATTCAGAAGCACCTCCATTGCTGCGGTAGGGGTCGATTTCATAGCCCCTGTAATAGCTAGGCAGGCCATTCTTTGAATCCTGCCTAATTGGTTTTTGGTACTCTTTTTCTTAACCTTGGGCCACCAAACCAAGGCAGCATAGAGAATAGATGGTCTGATTACCCTAGTGTAGAGCCAATGCAACATACTAGGTCTAAGTCCCCATCTCTTACCATACATTCGTCTGACCACCATAAAGGTGGTCATTGATTTCCTAATTATTTTCTGTAGATGATGGTTCCAGTTAAGTTTGGAATCTAGAATCACTCCCAAATACTTAACCTCCCCCAACATCACAAGTTCTTTACCTAGAAGTGTGATCGGTCTTGAATCCCTCACTATCCTTCTATTGGTAAAGGGAACTATGGTTGCTTTATGAGGGTTTATATTCAGGCTGTCTTTGACAACCCAATTTACCACTGCATCCAGGGCACTTTGCATAAGTTCCCTGACAGTGTGTTCAAATTTACCTTGCACTATGATGACAATATCGTCAGCATATCCGAAGGTTCTGAATCCTAGGTCATTGGTTATTACCAGAAGCCTATCTACTACTAGATTCCACAAAAGGGGAGACAAAACTCCCCCCTGTGGACACCCCCCTGCAACTTGGGCAGTAAGATTGCTGCCCATGAGGGAAGTATGTACCAGTCTGCCTTCAAGCATGGACCTGATCCATCTGCAACATGTTTCCTCTAGTCCACGTTCTCTGGCAGCTGTAGTAATTGCATTAAAGGAGGTATTGTCGAATGCCCCCTCAATGTCCAAGAAGGCACCCAGCGCAACCTCCTTATTTGTCAAAGATCTTTCCAGTCTGCTTACCACCTGGAGAAGTACGGTTTCTGTGGACACACCTGCCCTATAGGCATACTGGTATTGGTGAAGTGGTTTTTCAACCAAAACACCATCCCTGATGTGTACATAGATTACTTTCTCAAGTATTTTGAGTACGAAAGACATGAGGCTGATAGGTCTCAGGGACTTAGCCTGGGTCAAAGATTTCCCAGGTTTTGGAATAAACACCACCCTGGTATGCCTCCAGCTCATCGGGATGTATCCTAAGGCCAAACTAGCTCTTAGTAATTTTAATAATTTTCCCCCTAGCAGTTCAAAACCCTGCTGTAGCATGATGGGCATAATTCCATCCATACCTGGGGATTTATATGGTTGAAATGAGTTAGCAGCCCATTTCAATTTTCCAAAACTTAAGACCCTTCTGGAGAATGCCCAGTCACTCCTGGATGCCTTCCATTCAGGAGACTCCAGTTCAATACCATCCCATCCACCAGAAGTTTCATTAAGTATTTTTGAACCAGGGAAATGAACCCTGAGTAATTCCTCCAGAGTCTCATTCTCTGTGTTAGTGTATTCTACGTTTTCTAACTGGAGAGAGCTAATTACACTTTGCCCATCCTTCGAGAGAATCTTCTGGAGTCTTGCACATTCAGGAGCCTTTTCTATCTCCTCACAGTGTCTCCTCCAGGATTCTCTCTTGGCCTGTCTTAGTGTCTTATTATAATCAGTCAAGCTGTTCTTATAGTGAGTCCAATTCCCTGACTTTTTCGCAGCATTAAATAATCTGCGAACTTTCCTCCTTCTGTCCGCAAGGTCCTTGTTCCACCAAGATATATTCCTGCTGTTCTGCCTTGTCACAGAAGGACAATTATCATTGTATGCCATATTAATAGCATCCTGAAATTGCCTTGCAGCAATCTCCAGGTCAATGTAATTGGTAATCCTATCCTTCATCCCACACAGGTGGCTTTCCAGGTCAGTTCTAAAGGACTCCCAGTCAGTCCTGCGTGGATTGCGATAGAATTCAACTGAACGGTCGATTCCCGTAATGTTAAATCGTATGTATCTGTGGTCTGAACAACTTACCTCCTCAGATACATACCAATCTTTAACAAAATTGCCAGCATAGAAGGTGGCAATAGTGATGTCAATAACTTCCTGCCTGTTACAAGTAACAAAAGTAGGCCTGTTACCCTTATTCATTATGTCTAAGTTATTTGCCATAATGAAGTTTAACATATACTCACCTCTGGTGTTGATGTTTGTGCTTCCCCAGGATGTGTGATGCGCATTTGCATCACAGCCAATGACAAGGTGTGATCCTTTTGCTCTACATCCTGCCACCAGCTTTTCTAACTCTTTATGGGGTGGGGGTTCAGGTTCATCATATGGCAGGTAGGCCGATCCAAGAATGATCTCCCTCGGCCCCTTGTCACACGACCCCCTGATTTTGACTACCGTGAGGTCTCTAGAACAATATTGCATCATCGGCAGTATCTGAAAGTCTTTCTTGACTAAAATACAGGTTCTTGGATTTAGATTGGATCTACTATAAATTAGTTCTCCACCTACCTCTTTTAAACCTTTGACAGCTCCCATGTAGATCCATGGTTCTTGTATGAGGGCTACATCACAGTTCCTCATTGCAACACAGAGGGCTGCCGAAGCCGCCCTACTGTGATGAAGATTTACTTGCAGTACCCTCATCTATTGGTTTTTTTTTATTTCCTTTTCATCCTTCAGGGTCCTGAAGGTGACTCTTCCTAGTCCCCAGAAGGCCTTGAAGTTGGTTTTAACCAGTGCTTTATATGAGTCTGAGTCTATTGAGAAGGCCAGAGTTTGTTCCTTCTCAATTACCTTGCGGCTCATTAGTGTCCAATCTGCCGTATTCAGTCCTGGATTCTGGATCCTAAGACGCGTTATGACAGTGGTAAGCTCTGAGGTGTCTGGTATGTGGACAAGCACCTTGGATCTCTTCGGGAGGTCTTTGGCGTCGACAACTGTCAGCTCCAACCCCTCCCAAAGCTCCCCAAGTCCATTTATAGTCCGCATTAGCCAGACCCTCGAGTGTTCATTTGCACAGTTCATCCATAGTGCTCCCTGTGTAAATCTGGTATTTAGAAACTGTGGAGGCATCTCCCCCACGGGACACGCATCCACAGCCTCCAAAAGTTTTATCTGAATGAGGTCAGCCTGAGCCTCATTTAGTTTTTCTTCCGGATAGCGTCTGAAGATAACTGCCATTCTAATTCCAACTACAGCTTCCTTGTCAGACTCAGTCTGCACTTGCGCACTCCTGGGCTTCTTAGGTTGCTTCGTTGTCGAGGGTGGAGTACTTGAATCAGAGTGGGGTCTTTTCACACCCCCACTGCTCTCCTTCACCTTCTTCTCCTTAGATGAAGGAGTTCTACCTTTAGGTTTTTCAACCATCCAGGTGCCCTCCTTCATTTTCTTGTCTTTAGTTATTTTCCTTCGCCGCGCTCCAGAGAGACGCCCAGTCTGCAGTTTGATCGTAGAGACGCCTGCAGCTAGTCTGTCCTCCTCTGAAGAAACAGCAACGGATTCACTTTCAGCCTCCACATGGGAGTCTTCTTTTAACAAGTCTGCAGCCAAATCTGCTCCTTGTTTAGGTTTTAAATTCTCCGTGTCCATTTTGTTCCCACGAGTAATGGGGAAATAACAGTCACCACCCGCAGAGCCCCTTACGGGTGGAAGGCATAAATACAACGGGGTGCTGCCCGGTTCCCCGAGGGGATCGTTCGTGACACTGCTGTTTTACCACCCCAGTGCCATGTAGCCCTCGGCACAATGCCTCACACCTTAGCTTTGGTGACTCATAGGAATATAGGTAGGATGTTTTGGATAGGTTATTGGTTCTGACAGGTCGTTGTGGAACACACTTCGTCTGGCCCCTCCGCTGAGGCCTGCCCGGCTTGGGAGACCCTACCAGTAGCTAAGCTACCGCCGGTTTAGCCCCCAGCTTCTTTGGGGCACACAAACCCTCACCGCCCGCACGGACAGAAGCTTCGTTAAGGCGGTGTCCAATGGGAGGGGTTCTGGGATGTTACACAGCATAGATTGGTAGTTATTTACCCACCCTTGAAGATGGGACCAATAGGTTGTCCTGAAATGTTGGTAGCTAACTACTAATCTGTGCTGTGTAGCAGTGAAGATCTTACTGCACCAGAGTAAATGAAGCAGAGTTTCAGAATTTTGCATTTTGTCACCTTTGCAATAACCCAATGGACAGCCGAAGAGCATGTGAAGAGCAGTAGCTGTTCACAAGACCATTTTTTGACACAGTAGCAGTATATCCCTTTGTTCTGTAAGGAACATAGGGCATTTGTGAAGCATCTCCATCTGATGCTGTTGCCTGCCAACCTCTTAACCGTGCTCTGTGTTTTGTTGCTTTTGTTGCTTCCTCCAAAACGGTCCTTTTCCAGGTTTGCTTCGGTCTTCCTCTCCTTCTGGCTCCCTACAGAATCCAAACCAAGGCTCGTTTTTCAATGGATTCATCCCCCTTCCTCGTAGTATGACTGATTCATCACCATTTTCTCATTCTAATTCGTGGTATTGTAGGCTTCTGCCCAGTAGCTTCCCACAGCTCTGTATTACTTATTATCTTAGGTCATCTTATGCCCATTATTCTTTGCAAAAATCGCTGAACAGACGTTTGTAATTAATGTTTTATTTGGGTAGTCACTTTCCATGTTTCATACCTGTACAGCAGTACCTATTTAACATTACTATTAAATATATGGATCTTAGATTGTTTGACACAAGTAGAGAGCAAATTTTAAGGAGAACATTGTACTTGACATAGGATCCAGAGGAGCATGGATGTATACCCTGTCCACCAGGACAGTACATAGATCCAAACAGCACAGCTTGCACTCCGTGTCCTGTTGATACAACTGTAGCAGACCCACTGGCATATGGAGAGGATTCTTGTGAGCCATGTGGTCCAGGGCTCACAAGTATGGATGGAGTTGCGTGCACAACTAAATGTGTTTTCAACTTTGATGGGGTTCAGTTTGATCTTCGGTCACTGGCTAAGTAAGAACAGCACTGACATGTCACTTGTCTGGCAGTGTCTCATTACTCTATATTAAAGTATCAAATTCATGTGTTCCATATGGGTCTTATTAGGCGATGTCAGTAGTTCATTACCTTCAGTAGTTACATGTGCAGCATGTGGTAGTTGTAATCTTTATGAGGTGATAGTGGAACTTGAATGATTTCGAGTACATGAACAACCACTAATTACCATATGACACATGAATACCATATAACACATTTAGATTCTGCTAAGTAGAATAGAGACTGTGTCAGTACTGTATTTCACTGGTTTGATGGTACATTAAGTTGTCTAAGTGATGTGTATTGTGGTATTCTGTGTAGTGACAACACATAATCTGGCAGATCATTGCCAGCATTTCAAAAAAACAAAATGGTTGAGTTATCTGGACGCTGTGAAGTTGATACTTCCATTATTTTCTTGTATGATATTTTTAAATAATGTCATAACCCTGAAGACACAGTACCAATCTTCACATGCCATAAAAATCTGAAAGCTAGTCTGCAAGATAATCTTATTTTTCATTAATCTGAACGGATTAACAAAACTCAATAGTCAGGACCAAGTTTGAATTCATTGTGAACTTACCCATGACATATACAGTGAAAAGTCAATATGCTTAGGTGTAGTGAATCTTAAATGTAGATAAGAGTCAGTTGTTTTTAAAGTATGTGCTGTTGGGATTTGTAAAAATTTATGCAGTTTTTACTGTCATGTACAGATTACATATTTGCACAGCTTGAAAATGCATATGTATATATGTATATATGTATTTTTTGTTATGTATTTCATTTCAATATATCTGTATATAAAGTACTGTATTACAGTTTAATAATAATGTGATTACATGGTCATACTGAAGACCAATTATAGTACTTGTGTTCACAACTTTGTCTCTCAACATTCCTAATTGTTTCATGTTACAGCCCATACCTTGTGAAGGGAAATCGATTGTTCACAGCATCTGGTGCACAGTATTACCACCTCTTTAACATAAGTTTATGTGGACAAACACCTGCACTCTGCACAAACAATGTGTCATACCAAATTGAAGGCCAGTCATCACATGTAAGTTGCTAATAAAAGCATTGTAATGTAGTATATATGTTACAACTTAGTTATTTTAAAACACTGAATAAATTATTTATTTTTACAATATTCTTAATTATGCAACTGTGAGATGAGTTATTTTGTGTTTTTATGCAGTCATGAGGAGGCGGGGGGGGGGGGGGGGGGGGGGGGAGATATTCAGCTTTTTCTGCAAAAGAGGAATCCCAGTAAAAATTAAACATGTTTGATGATTTCTGGAAAAAATAGCTGGCAACTGTGGTTTACCACAAATGTTTCATATCCATAGAGTTGATGAAGATGATGATTATTATTATTATTATTCTTTTATTCCCAGAGCAGTAATCATTCACACCCCACCCCCCTTTTGTATACTTCTGTACTTTCAAGATCATTAGACCATTCCAAGTATCTGTCATTGTTCAAATATTGAATGTCATCCTGTTGTGTTGTTAATAGGATAAAAATCAAATCAATATCTGTCCAAACACAACTAAATTCTATCTATTATATAGAACTGCATGTTTCGACCTACCTCAGGTCATCCTCAAGTTCACAGTTGGTCTTTAAAACACACTGAGGTATTTTAAAACCTTCCTCTTTATGTTTTTAAATCGGTTGATGATGTATGCCTCAGTGTGTTTTAAAGACCAATTGTGAACCTGAGATGACCTGAGGTAGGTCGAAACATGTAGTTCTATATATATAAATAAAATTTAGTTGTGTTTGGACAGATATTGATTTCATTTTTGTGCTAAAGAGATTGGAGATACAGTGGCTTGTCAAATATCTGATATGATTTCACCATGAACACAAACATTTTTGAGTATACTGCGCTTGTCAAATGTTGCCTAGTGTTTGGATACACGGTGACTCCTTGTGGTGATTATGGATGATTACTGGTAATTTCATATGTTATACAGCACTGGTGCCAAGATTTAACATTCATATGTGATTGACTATTATTTTTAAGAGTTATACCTTAATCTGTAACTTGTGACATGACTGTCAGTTTGCAGGTTATAATGATAAGAAGAACATTTGTTATCTGTCAATGTCATTAAAAGAAAACTTCATGTGACTTAATTGTAAAGAGTCTGTTGTAATGACATTTCAGTACAGCAAGAAGTTGCCAGCAGAACTCATGAGGTCTGCTGGCCTTTTGCAGAAATTTATGGTCCTATGGATCTGTTTCATTGTTACTTTATTTTATTTCTGTACAGTACTTGTTGCACAAGTATGGGTTCTGTCTTCATTAATTTTGTTGAATATAACCTATATGACTCCCATGATTTTAACTGTCAACTTAGAAACAATACAATACAATACAATACATAATATGTAGGCATATTTACTATCAATATGCATTCTAAACTGTACATGACTGCCATATTTTATTTTACGTTCTGCAGAGTGTTTCCTGTAGTAGGGTTGTATATTTTTCAAAGCTTTATTATCATGCATTATTTCAGGGCTCCAAATTTAGTAGCAGTATTGTCACTCCTACCGCACAATTTCGTGCATCAGCCATGTTTTTGTTACTGATTTAGGCAATTGGCAAGTAACAAGTTAGGGTGGTCTCCAGAGGTGTAAAATTCATACAAAGTTTTATGACAATCAGTGGACTAGTTCAGAAGTTGAAATGGCGGCAGGCAGCCAGGTTATCTTGAAGGGTTACTTTTTTTCTTAAAGAAGGACAGTGGACTTGTTGCATTATATATTTGAAATAATATAGTGCACTTGCAACAGGTTAAATCCTTTGTGTGCCGGACAACTATTGTTCCAAGTCAGTCTGCAGAAGAGGACCTGACTCTATCCACACAATCAGTCACACTGGGTGATGAGCTGGTTGGTGTTTCAAAAAATGTCTCCTTTATGAACATGCAAGTGATTGATGAATTTGTGAAGATGGGTTTCCACAATGATCTGCACTTCTATTATTCGACACCACTGTATGTATCTGATATTTATGCTTAGGTATTTTTATGTATTTTACTGTACTGAAGACATGAAAAGAGTCCCATGGATGGTGGGAACAACAGTGCTGAGGCTTCCCCCTTTCTACCTAGTGTCGTGGGCAAATATGTCCCTCATGTTCAGATTGCTTGTTGCTAGTACAAGTTATCATACATTTATCTCTAGCAATCTTTGTATGAACTGAACATTAAGATAGCTGTAGAGGAATACAGGGAGTTATGCTGGAGGCTGTTGATTCATGGTATGTGTTTTTCTCTGTGACTTCAGTACAGTATATGCTATTGTTATTATTAGACACAGGCATGACCAAGTGTGCATGCAGAATAAAACACAGAAAAGAATGTATTGTTTCTGTTGTAATTCTCAACAGAAGAGTCGAGCACTTTCTATTTTTGTAACTTTACATCATTAATGTTACTTAGTATTTAACCTTTAAATCAGTAAGTATTTTAGCTCTAAGAACCGAATATTATAATTTATCAACTGTGTTAGAACTACAGCTTCCATAAATTTAAAAATGGAGTCAGTGAGATTTGGACAAACATTGCACTTTTAAGGTTATTTTCTCTATGTTATGAAGCCATGTGTTTCAGTAGCTACATACTACTGTTTCAGATGGACCTGCTTCCTCCATCACAGAATGTTGTCTGTGTAAAATAAAAGGTGTAGAGTAGTTTGATCCAGAGTCATGTCTCTAATTTCAGTTCTACACGTTCTTGCCCCCAAGGCCGAACAACGGTAATTACATTGCACTGTGACCCAGATCAAAAGGGGAGGGGCACAGTACTGCTTCCAGCAAAGTGTTCTGATGGGACATGTGATGGCTGTAACTTCAACTTCTTGTGGGCCAGTGCATCCGCCTGTCCTATATGCACAGAAAGTAATTACCGGTAAGCATCAGATAGGTCTACTGTTTTGAATTAATACACCTGCAGGAAGGTTTAATGATGAATTTCTAATCATGTGGTTATATATTAATCCACATTGCATTTACCTGGACATGAAGAAGAAATTAAACATTGCCATTAATAGCACGTTATAATATAAGTCAGATACTTTAAATTCTTTTTGTTTGAATACTTTTGAAATGAAAGTTTCCATTTTTTTAAAATATGAAGAGGTTGGAAAGCCTTCTTTCAGAGAACACAAATTAATTGTGCCAATATTATACGAAACACTTCCATAGTCTGGAGCATATTTCGAGAGCAAAATAACTGAGTCTGTATAATGACGTGGTTATTGTGTGTACTGGGAGCAAGTATAGCTCAGTCTGTATAGTGACATGGTTATTGTGTGTATTGAGATCCAGTAGAACTCATTCTGTATAGTGACATGATTATTGTGTGTACTGGGAGCCAGTACAACTCATTCTGTATAGTGACATTATTGTGTATATTGAGAGCCAGTATAACTCATTCTGTATAGTGACATGGTTATTGTGTGTATTGGAAGCTAGTATAACTCAATCTGTATAGTGATGTGGTTATGGTGTGTACTGGGAGCAAGTATAGCTCAGTCTGTATAGTGACATGGTTATTGTGTGTATTGAGAGCCAGTAGAACTCATTCTGTATAGTGACATGACTATTGTGTGTACTGGGAACCAATGTAACTCATTCTGTATAGTGACATTATTGTGTGCATTGGGAGCCAGTATAACTCATTCTGTGTAGTGAAATTATTGTGTATTGGGAGTCAGTATAACTCATTCTGTATAGTAACATGGTTATTGTGTGTATTGAGAGCCAGTATAACTCAATCTGTATAGTGACATAGTTATTGTGTGTACTGGGATATCAAATTTTAGTTCCTGACAGGGGCATAGATCTTTTTCTCTTCTGCATAGTGCAGCAGACCTACAGAATGGCTATGAGGCCCACCCAGCCACCTATGGACAATGGGAACTGGTGCTTAATTAAGCAAGTAATTACTATATGTTTAACATAAGTGACGTATGTTTGGTATATACAACATTCTGAGAGCTCTTCTCATCTTCAGATGACTGGTTGTCATTGTACTGAGAGACAGGAAATGTTTTATCAGTAGACCCAAACAGATAAATGTCACAAAACAACTTACACAAAGACAATTTTCAAAGTCTAATTTACATCTTCACAACCTAAATTGTATAAACAATGGAAAATATTCTCTAATATATATACCCCATGGATGCATTGTGGAGTTGATGTCTGGAAAAGGAATTTGAGAGAAGTTAATTGTATGATGACACATCAAGACAGCGGTTACCAGGCAGTGTAAACCTCAGTTGAATAATGGCACATGAAGATAATGGTTACCAGGCAGTTTATACCTCAGTTGAATGATGACACATAAAGACAAGGGTTACCAGGCAGTGTAAACCTCAGTTGAATAATGGCACATGAAGATAATGGTTACCAGGCAGTGTATACCTCAGTTGAATGATGACATCATAAAGACAAGGGTTACCAGGCTGTGTGAACCTCAGTTGAATGATGGCACATGAAGATAATGGTTACCAGGCAGTGTATACCTCAGTTGAATGATGACACGTAAAGACAAGGGTTACCAGGCAGTGTGAACCTCAGTTGAATAATGGCACATGAAGATATTGGTTACCAAGCAGTGTAAACCTCAATTGAATAATGACACATGAAGATAATTTTTACAAGGCAACATGAACATGACAGTTGCAGGCACACTGCTTGTAACAAATTTGTGGCCATGAAACATAGAGGGTGCAAGTGAACTTATACAGTTGCTCCCAGTCAGCCTTGTCCATGAGCTGTGGCCTCTGTGTTAATTACCTCTTTGTGTCCATCTGTGCAGGATCAGTAATGTATGTGTTGCTCCTGTGGTGTCTCTTGGATCCAGTGACAGTGCTTATGTAACTCATATGACATGTCAGCATCCAAATATCACAATAGCTAGTGTTAACTGATGATAAGAAATAATCTTGAAAATGTATGCTTAACTATACATTCATGAAGGACCAAATTCTTGTTATAGTATTGTATGTACAGTTTATTACTAAATAATGAAAGTCATAATGACAGTGTGCCCACTATTTAATTATTCACTGCAATGTCTAAAGAATATGGCAGAGAAATATGTGACCTGTTTCTTCTGTGTGTCAGTAACGCAGAATATTGTGTTCAGTATTATGTACGATTAATGCCAGATTACCGTACTTACCCAAGTGCAAGACGACTATAATCTAAGATGACTTCCCAAATAAAACATGTCTGTCAAGGGAAAATGTATTTATCTAAATCTAAGATGACCCCAAAAATAAAACGTCTGCTAAGAACAAATACAGAACAGAAACAGAGCCAGCTATGGAAGTGTGATGATTCTTTAAACAATTAGATGATATCCAAAAAACTAAGATTATGTCAGTTAACTTTAGTCATGCTCTGTTCTCTCTTTCATTTACACATGACGTTTATGGCAATGCAGGCCCTGGTTGGGCTCTGCATGGCTGGTTCGGCGCTTCATATGCAAATTTAAGCTGACCTCACATATTTATAGCACCACATTTAAAGAAAAAAACCACATCTTGCATTTGAGTAAATACGGTAATAAACAAGAATGTCAGGTGTATTATTTTATAGTGTTTTCAAGTATTTCATCTCATTTTGCATCCAGCAGTAAAGGCAAATTTTTGGAGTACTTTTATGAACAGCATATTCTACAGTCCAAGTGTCTGATAAAATTTTATGTTTAGTTCTGTCAAGGGAAGTTCCTTACTGTACTAACAATAAAAGATACAGTGTCTGAGTTCTGTGATTCTGTAATGTAGGACACTACTGTTTGAAATAAATTGTACTGTTGCATCATCATTCCTACAGGATATGCCATATTTACCCACATATAAGACAACTGCACTTCACATTCTTTAGTTTTCAGACATATGCCTATGTTTAACTTTGTGAAAAATAATACCGTGACCTCCCATTTTTTAGATAAGTTACAATATATTCTTGTGTCATATCCAGGTAAATGCAGTGTGGATGGTGGTACTCTGCTGTAGAATGAAATTCCCAAATTTTAGTTTATATAAACAGCTACATCTACAAGAAATGTAAAATTTATCACCATTTTCTCCACCGTATCTTTTTGGATATTTCTTATACTGCAAGTGGGAAAGCATGATTGGTGTAGTGACTAGTCTGTGGTCAGGATAATCTGGGGCTCAAGTGCAGACAGGGGCAAGAAATCTTTGTCTCCTCCAGAAGGTCCAGACTGGTTCTGGGGCCTACCCAAGCTACTGTTTAATGAGTACCAGGGTTCTCTCCCTGGTGGCTAAAGCGGCTGGGGTGTGAGTCTAACCACTCATGTCCATCTAGTTTCAAGAGTAAGAAGGATTGGAGCTACACTTCCACTCCCCCAGTATGCCTTCATGGTATGTAGAGGGACAACTTTACCTTTTACCTTTACCTTTATTTTTTATACTAGAACCTTGATACAAGTAAAGATTTGTATTTTTCTGATGAGATATATGTACAAAGCAATTTCTCAGGTTTCTAATATGCATTGCAGTAACTTTCATTGCAGGTGTTTTTATCCTACATTAATAAAGAACTGCAATTATTTTATTTCTGTATTATAGGGTGGTAAAAGGAGAGTGCGTGTACGGCATACAAACGGTTCACTATTTGCCTCCAACGAACTGCATTATGCCATCATCAGTGCCAGTTACAAAAAGCATTGTATGTACAACACACATCCCCTTGGAACTGCAGGTATATCTGACGCATTATATCCGTGGATCTTCCTGTTAAACTCCGTTGTACAGTTTCATTAGTTCTATACACAGCATCTGTAAAATAAGAGGGAATGCAGCATTTTGGTAGTAATAATGTTTAATCAGGGACCTATTCAACTGTAGGTGTCTGAGACTGTTTTGTAAACAAGTTTGTAAACAGCCACAGTAGACTTCCTGTTATTATATCACTGCTACAACGAGGAGTGCTGTACATAAAATTTATTCAAGTTGCATACAATATGTTACTTCTTGTCAGTGGGCTGGGATAATGTAGTCAGAATAGCAACTCGCTATGGGCAGGACAGTCCAATGATTGAATCCCTGTGGGGGCGAGATTTTCTGCACCCTTCCAGACCGGCCCTGGGTCCCACACAGCCTCCTGTACAATGGGTACTGGGTCTCTTTCCTGGCCGTAAAGCGGCCGGGCATGGCATTGACCGCTCACTCCCATGTAGTACCGAGGTTAAAGAAAGCGTAGCGCTATATCTGTACTCCCCCTCAGGGCGTTCATGAACTAAGTGTACAGTTGTGTGTGTCAAGCGCTGTGTCCATATATTGGTTGATTTTCTTTATACAGTAGAAAATGAGTACTGGTTTTTATATTGCACTGAATTTTGTGTCTGTATGAAGTTATACTGTGGCTGATCAGACTACGATTCTGTCTCTCTCGTCATGGTGTAAGAATGTTAGTGTAATATGACTTTGGTATAACATGCAAGTACTGTCACATGCTGACAGTCTACATTGTAGCCTGTATGTGTGGTTAATCCATGGCTGTAGCTGTGTTGTGTATTGGTGTATGCTGAGGTGATTGGACTGCCAGTTGATCACCTTCATTTGTGTATGCTTAATAGTAACTTGTCAGACAATAAATCAAATTTTTGCCTTCACTTCCATCAAAACTTTCCTCCTGTATTCCTTATAGGAGGCTTCATTCATATTCCACCATTCATTGCCAGTTGCTGATCTTGCCCATTTCTCACCATTTCATTGTAATATAATTTACCAAATTATGTCTGTAAGTCCAGATGTGGAAATATTCAATTAAGAAAATTCATCACTTGTGTTGTCTGTGATTTTTCTTAGTTCCACGCTTTGTTATATTCTTCTCCATCCCTTCCTCTTCTGTTTTTATTTCTGTGTCTGCTGATACATCTTTTGTGCCCGTTTACATCTTGTTTGTTACAATAGAAAAATCAACAGTTCAAACTCAAATTATTGTAGTTTGCCTCTGATTGTACTTGTACATTGTAATTTGAGACTTTTTTAATGATGGTGCAAATATTGATTTCAAAAAAAGGGACAGCTGACATATAAATATAATTATAGAAGAAAAAGTTTGAAAACACTGACCTATTCCTGCTATAGTTCTCATGTTCAGTTTCCTTTAATCGATTTTGAATCTGAATGTGAAGTACTGAAATGCGTTCCTTTGTTTGCCAACAGATACTGATTGCTGTGACAGTGGCACTGGCCCTCTTCTTATGTGGTCTCATGCTCTATTTTTGGAAGAAGACGCAACGTCTAGAGTACAAATACATGAAACTGGTACAGTCAGCTGGCGGTCGTGATGGTGAAGGAGAGGCAGAACTTGCTCCTGCTGAAAGTTGTGCCCTTGATGATGGAGAAGAGGAGGAAATTCAGTTCAGCCAGCCTCTTGCTGCTGGAATTTTGAACCGCATTAAGGCTATGACAGGCAAGGTAGGTAAACTTGAGAAGTCCATAAATGTTAATGCAGTCATTTCCAAATTATGCTCCATGGAACCCAAGGATTCCATGAATGGTTTTCAAGGAATCCATGGAAACCTCCATTTAGATGAATTTTAACATTAACAGAACTTTTGAAAAAGTAGGACTGTATAGCCACCCATATCTGGAGGCTTAAGAGAAGAGTGCATGTTTTGTAACTGCATTTTATTGAAGAATTACCATCAAAAGGCATGGCCAGTTTACTTCAAAGTCAGTCATTCACTGTTTCTTCAGCTTTTAAATAGAATAATGTATCAGTTAAACACGTGAGGAAGTTGTGATATCGTAGGTGTCCTCCACGTCAAGTTAACCAACACAGATCTGGCATTTTCTCTCTTCTGGAGTGTAGCACCGCATAGGTTGGCAGTTGGTTACTGGCTTTTTGGGACAATATATAACCTAAACGAACCCAACCAAAGTTAACCTAACCTGACATTGATTTAATTCTCAACTGTCATTGTTTCCAGTAAAGTATATTTACAAACCCCCCTGTAGATTAAAAATGGCAATGACAAGAAATTACTGAAATTGTCACATATGACATGAAACTTAACTTCAAACCAAGAAATTTGGTTCAATTTCCATATCTTTCACTCTGTGTAACTAGACCTTGCTTTGATTTCAGATTAATATAATCATATTCCACTACATTTTATTTTTAATTTAGAAATTTTCTTGGTCTAGCAGTCAACCAGATTTTTCAAAACAGAAATGGTTCTGCAGCATGAAACATTTGGGAAACACTATGTTCATGAAACGAGTTGTACCAGGGTACAAATCTGTTCTACTTTTACTGTCTTATGGAACTTCCTTCCAATGAGATCTTTTCTTCTATACCTGCGATTATCTTATGTACATTAACTTGCTTGAAACATGTTTCTTCTTCAGAGTGAAACAGGAAATCCGTTTGAGACTATTCAGCTAACGAAATAAGATGCCATATCATCTGATTATTTCATTAGAATTCCAATTGTTACCTGAGGGACCACAGCAAAGATGTGATGGAAAAATTATACTAACTGAGGTGGTGATGAGACGAGCTAGCTTCACAGTGAACTGAGCTGATTGCTCTTCTGGAAGAGAGACAGTGGTGTGTAAGAAATTAAATGTCAGTTATTGTCTGTTCAGAATGTCAAACTTGTGATAAAATATGAAATGAATTGATGTTTAAATATTTATCCACCAAACATATAGAGATGGGCAAAGAACATTCTGTGCGGTTTTATGGAATGTTTATATCAGAAACAGACTAGTAACACTGAACTCTACTAAGAAAACTGATAAGTGCCAAGATATCTTAGATTGAATAATATATTTGTTAAGATGGAAAAGAATTATTGCCTTTTCACTGTATTATCAGTATTATTGCAGTCATATTTGTAGTTAATGCTTAAAACCTCCACACCATTAGTCTGTTGTCCAACAATAAAATATTTCTTCACTTTAAAACGTACTGCTGTTTATTTTTTTCGACGTATGGGCGTTCAACTTTATGTACCAGAAGGAAAAATTTGTGTGCAGTCTCTCCATGGTGTGATTCCTTGTTTAAAAAATTGGTCGAAAATACCGTATATTCTCGAATCTAATGCGCACCCTTTTTACAGTTTTAGAGGGCTAAAAAATCAGATGCGTATTAGATTCGCGATGCGGATTAGATTCGCGGTCTAGAGCTGGATTTTGGAAAAATGATTGAGCTGCTGTACGTGCCGTAAGAACAATACAATACAATAATCTATTATTTTATTATTTATTATTATAATAATATAATAATTGGGTCCAGTGAATTTCCTTCGTGACGCCTCACACCCGCTGATCGCTGCCTTGTGTTTCCGCCATAGTCGAACGTTGCTTTCATTAACTCCAAAAATTGCAGCGGCTTTGCGGTTTCCATTCTCCTCTGCGCACCGAATAACTTCACGTTTGAACTTCGCCGTATATGAGAGTCGTTTAGATTTCAGGTGTCCCTCTTCCATAACTACGGTACACGACAAATTGGAACAAGCACCTCCCACGTTTCAACAACTAAAGCTCAGCTGGCTTCAGACGAGATTGCGCACGTCTGTTGAGAAAGGCCCCGCCTCTATCGGTATGACGCATCGGCCACAGGCGTAGCGTCAGATTTTAATGCATTGGTAACATCCAATATTATTCAATCAGTCGCCCCGTGGGCAAGGGGTGGTTGAAGGAAAGGTGCGGATTAGAATCGCGAACTAACTTTTTCTCGTTTAAGAAGTCGCCAAAAACTGGGTGCGCATTAGATTCGGATGCGCATTAGATTCGAGAATATACGGTATTATACATTATTCATTCTGAGATGTTTGCTTTTTGAGATACATGTTATCTTCAAATGGGGTAACACACTTCTCAGATGATAAAGTGCCATATTATCTGTGTTCAAGGCACACAGCACACAGCAGGGTTACACACACGACGAATACTGTGACATGCTCTTAACCTTCAGTGCCTGTAATAGTTGATGTGGTACTGAAGCACAGGAATACACAATGCATTATCCTGGTTGACATCATCCAGAATTGCCATTTTTGGGCCGTATGCAGGTTTCACCAACGGGCCCTGCTGTACCAATGAGGTACATGGCGACTTTTTATAAAAAGTGTCATAAACACATTTGTTTTTCAAATAAAGCACTTCGATGTCATGAATTCTTGTAATAAGCCAATGAAGCATTGGAAATTTTTCCACTCTTTCCTCTTTTAGTTCTTTAAGTTCTCGTTCTTGCACGTCACTCGTTTTCGTTTCTCCATATTTGCCGACAACAGAATCTTTATATAAATGAAATGGCTGACAAAGATGAATCAGGTTCGTATGATGTTGAGTTTTCGCCGGTACGCTCGACTTTGCCTGATAGTGCGTGGTTTTCAGTTACTGTTAAAAAATAATTTGTTGTGATGGGCCCTATGCTTTGCACATTCTCACTATATAGTAGCTGCACCCCTGTCATTCAGATATTGATGTATATCAGCAATTGGAGGAGTGTCTTTAAGACATGAAATGTAAAATCCACAGCACTTTGAATGCAGGTCATTCATGGAATGTACAGGCACCGGACAATGAATATGCCATAATTGCAGCTGTGGAACTAGAGCTGCGGAGAAATCGCATGGAATATCGCACAACAATTGGGACTGTCCAAACTTGGGGTCCTACAAGTACTTTTTGACAATTAGTTGGATCCATATGACTACTCGTGGATAATCTTCTGCTACAGATGCAATTTTGTGAATGACCAAGACATCAAAGTGCTGCAGGTGATCTCCTTCTACATAAGAATCTGTGGACAAGGAAGCTATATTATAACTATTATTTCTACTTATTATTTATATTATATTATTGTACTATTTATACTATATAATTAGTTATGAAGTTAGTTATAAGTGTAATATTGTGGCTCCGTGATGATGGCTACAGTGCATAGCCGAAACATGTAGGAGCGTGAAAATTGCTTTCTGCTGTGCCAGTAGGGAGGGGGCACGCGGTGGTGCAGTTGGTCGAGGCACTGCGCTACAAGCCGGAAGGTCGCGGGATCGATTCCCGACGGTGTCATTGGAATTTTTCATTGACATAATCCTTCCGGCCGCACTGTGGCCCTGGAGTCGGAAAAACTCTAAAAGAAATGAGTACCAGGGATATCTCCTGGGGGGGGGGGGGGGGGGGTAAAGGCGGCCGGTGCGTAGGGCTGACAACCTTACCACCTTCATGTGCCGATTGTCTAGAAATCTGGGAGCCTCAACCTCCTGGAACACTAAGGGCCTGTCCAGGCATGTAATGGGATTGCTTTACCTGTGCCAGTAGGGTCCAGAGGAGAATAATATACAGGTAGTCCTCGATTTACGCCGGGGATACGTTCCTGGACGAACCGGCATAATCGGAATCGGCGTAAATTGAAACGATTTTATAATGTAAATCAATGGGAAGTCAATGACATGCGTTCCCGGCACCCAAACATTGACGAGTAATATAATGGCGTTGCATTTAAAGCTCTGAAATAACGTAAATGTAACAAAGGGAATTTAAAACATATATTTTGTACACTTACAACCGGCAATGGCGTAACGAAGCAGCATTAGTTCTCTGACGAATTCCCTGGTTGAGGATCGTCACGTTTTTTAAAGAAAGCATGCAATGTGGACTGTCTTGATTTCTTCTTTCTTTCTATCAAAACTTCATGATAAGGCCTCACGGATGCCATAACGCTCCTCTTCGCTGTATCACTCCGCTCCCAGTCATGGTCAATCTCGCACAGCTCATCAGTGAGTTTATCTATGTCTGAGAGGATGCGCTGGAGATCGCTTGTCTTCATTTCACGTAGAGGAAGTTCTCCCTCTATAGAAAATCGCGTAATAAAAATAACCCAGGTACCTCCGCAGAGATTAAATTTGTCCCTTGATAGGTTAAAGCGCCGGGAATGAAATCGCTTAAGAGCAAACTCGCATATGCAAAAGTTTACATTTTACAAGCTGCTTTTACCGATTAATCGATCTCATTAAAGGAAATTCGCGTTAACGAAACATACGTAATTGCAGAGATGACTGTATTTATAATTTTTATTCAAAATCAGCGATGTAAGATTTACAATTTAGTGTAAGAAGCAGTACGAGAAAAATTGTAAAACGTTATAAATAATAGTAAAAAATATATTTTCTCTTTTTGACCTCCTGGTTTCAAAATCGGCGTTATTCTGAATCGGCGCAAATTGGACCGGCGCAAATCGAGGGCTACCTGTACATGCTCATACCAGTGATCATTTGATAATTTTACCCTTATTTCTTTGCTTATGATAAAGTGTAGCTGAGCACACAGTCTATCATGTCTGTTTATGTGTTGTTCTTTTGCCAATATTGGGCATGCTGATATAATGTGGTATATTGTATCCTCATATTATTGTCACAGTCTGCATTTGCTATCTTTTTCGGTTTGTAATATTTTTGTTGCATGATATTGGGTTTGTAAGGCTATTATTTCACTTTCAGTTTCTGCTTCCAGATCTTCCATAGGAACATGTCTTCTTCACTAAGTGTTTATCTATACTTTTAATACTCTGTCCATGCATTACTTTTCTTTCTCATTTTTTTTAAGAACTCACCTAATCTTGCTTTTTATGTTTATGCCTTCCTTTTTTGTGACACTGTTTTCATCTGATTGGTTTAATTCTTCTACAGCCTCTGCTAAAATATAATATGTAATATATAAATCTTTGAATAGAGTATTTGACAAAGTGATAGTCACCGCGTCGGTCAAGAAATTTTCCGACATTCATGGATCCCGCAAAGGCCCCATGGTCCCTCCACTGAACCCTCTTCAGAGGCATTTGAATCCAATCCGTTTTAACATTATTCTACCGTATACGCCTAGATCTTTCAAGTTGTTTCTTCCTTTGAGTTTTTTAAACTAAAATATTCTGTACATTTCTGACCTTTCTCATGCGTTCTGCATCTCACACCCATGTTCCTGATTTGGTTTGCTATTTGCTGAAGAGTTCACTACAAATTCTGAAGTTTTTTCACACTGTAAGAATGTTAATTTCGTTCAAAATGTTGAACTGAACAGAACTTAATTATAGTGATAATGCGACTGTCTGTTTTGGGGGTACGATAACCATGGCTTGGTGCAGCTGGCGGTACCCTCTGTTTATTCGCACACTCGAAGCCGCCACACCAGTGTCAACACTTGGTAGCAATGGCAATCCCATGTCATATGATTTACTCCTGTGGGCTGCCAGTTCCAGACCTCTGCAATCAAGATCACGCTCTTCCATCCTCCATGCAGCTTCTTGAATTCTTATTAACACTAGGAGCAGAGGACTCGTCGGAGTTTGCTGGTATATCTGTTGCTGATGCTTTTGAAATGAGGATATGTCACTGACATATCGTTATTGCATAAGTGTCCTTTTAAACGAGTTAGGAAATATCCGCATTGGTAAGACTACCGGCGCTTTCGCTCTGTTATTTTCGCTAGGTTTTAAATTCTTGAATATTTCCCAGAAAAACACCGAGTATTTTAACACACACTTCTCCATACCTTCGTAAAAGATTTACAAATAGATCATCTCAAGATGTTGCAAGCCGAGAGATTTACAATGATAACTCTTAAAATGCTCAAATCTTTCTCCTGTCTCAGCTCTAAATTCACAGAGAATACTATCACAATTACAAAAACCAATAACGCCCAATATTTAACTGTACTTGAATCTTCATGTAAAATGTATTTTTGTCCTATTTTAACCAAATCGGAGTGTAGCTACAAACTTTCGTAAAAACCGCAAATGTAAAATTTCATGAAATTCGTCCAGCGGGAGTCAAGTTGTTTCATACGGGTAGACGATATGGCGAAGATAATAGTCGCTATTCGAAACTGTTTCCAGAAATCACCTACTAACAAGTTAGCTCAGTCAGTATAGTGACCTACAGACTCAGGAACGTGCGAAGATGAAGATTTGTTATAAGTTTTAAAACTTTCGCGGCGACATGATTCAATATAGTCTTCTCGGGCGCACAGCCGCGTCAATTCGTTTGAATACAACGTTTCGGGGACTAGCTCCGTCCCCATCCTCAGGCAGTTTTGCCTGAGGATGGGGACGGAGCTAGTCCCCGAAACGTTGTATTCAAACGAATTGACGCGGCTGTGCGCCCGAGAAGACCATATTGAAGATTTGTTCTCCACATCCAAGTGTAAAACTTCTCTGGGTTCCGCTTACCTCCCATCCACTATCTTCCGTAGGTTTTTTGTCCTGTTTTAACGTGGCCGGAGCGTGACGCTAGGCATCCAGTTCTGGGGGTAAGAATGCTTCGCTCAGTACTGCCACTCACCCACACGTCATTATGGCGCGCTGTTTCATTAAGCATGCAGAAGATTTAACCCTTTTAACCTACACTTGGTAACTAGACTGAGGACCAGAAGCCCAAAGAAGCTGATCTTTAGCCATTTGGCCAAGAAATTCACTGATTCCTATGCAAACTTAATACTCTTTTTTGTGTCTACAAATACAGGAAATTTGAACCTACTATATCTGCCTGATGACATGTTCTTCTCACTTTTTATTTTGTATAGTCACGTAGATTAAATACATTTAGCTATATCACATATTTTCCTATTCATATTTACCCTTTAAATAAAGGATACTGCAAACACAGTCTTTCGCTGTTATTTTACCTGTAGTCGTAAAAGGTTTTTGTAGAAGCGTGTTTTTTTCCACTTCCCCATTTTTGCTATACAGACTACAAGAAGCCCACTCTCAGGTACTGCACGGCCATTGCTACGTAGTGTCTTCCAACTCAGTACACACAGCAGGAATTACATTGCTGGTTGGACGGTGAATTTTTTTTATACTGTTGGCTACTCTTTATTTCCTTATGCATTATGGATGATTCTTTAGATGGTTCGTTGGCAAGGGAGGGTCCAGTTTCCTTTATTGCTCTCCGTGATGCTTTTCTAGGACAGATCGTTGGTGGTCTATATGGTGATAAGTCGTGATCTTATTTTCTCTCTCTCTTTTTTTTTGTCCCTGGATTTTTGCTTGATTCGAACGACTTTAGGTTGGAAGTTATCAAACTGAGAGATTCAATAATCTCATTTTAGGCCGCCTCCCGATGTTCGATTCCACTCTTCACGTTTCTAAGGAACCACCGTTAACTCACAACTGGCGAAATCACGGAAAAACGGATATTTCCCATCCAACTGCACATACGTAGGCAATATCCAGTACATCGCATACCAGGGATCCACTACAAAAACCGCCTATATCTTAATTGATCGTCTTTATACATTTTATAACTTTTTAATGTGTATATACATTGCTAGTTCTGTTTTTGTGAAATATTATTTTGATACGAATCCCTGATGATGATCCCATGCGGGATCGAAACATGTTGGATTGATTAAAAAGATATTGTAATATAGAATATCTGAACAGAATAGAGTGCATTGTTATTATTTTACACCAACCAAATGCACTTATTTATTTAAAGAACACTAAATATTCTTTAAAATATTACATAAAAACCCCAACATGTTTCGGCCTATCGATAAGCCATCTTCAGGGGGTGTCACAACTGCTTGTTTTTAAAAACACGTACACATATTGGTCCTCTGTTGAGGAATATAGTCATCACCATATCTCACTAGACTTTCTTTCACCACTTATTATGTGAACAAATGCGTTCTAAAAAGCACTTCCTAATAATTGTACACTTTACAAATATACCGTCTTCAGAGCCACAGACAACGCCAAGAAGGAATATCTGCAGAGCATATGCAACGAGATCATAGAATTTCAAAGAACAGGACGTTATGATTTAATGTACATAAAGACAAAGGAACTAGGTTGGAAAGAAAATCATGGGATTCAAAACATTGGCATCGAAGACTCTCAAGGGAATATAATAATAGATCAGAGACGAGTACTGCAAATTTGGGAGAATTATATTACAGAGCTCTACAATCGAGCTAATCGACCAGAACACCTAGAGGTCGAACCTGAAGTAGATGAAGACGAGAAAGGCCCTTATATTTTGCAGTGAAGTGGAAAAAGCTATCAACATGAGGGATAAGAGGGCTACAGGAGATGATAATGTACCTGGGGATGTATTCAAATTGTTGGGAGATGGTCTCAAACTAATGATACAGCTGATCAACAGCATATATGTAACTGGGGAGTGGCCCAGAGATTTCATTGAAGTTACAGTGATTGCCTTAAAGAAGAAGCCCTAAGCTACAAAATGCAGCGACCATCGCACAATCAGCATAATAGCACATGCAGCAAAGATAGTAGCGAGGATACTTACCTTGGACATAGATGAGGAAGTGTGTGCTTACTTCATAGATGGGCAGAAGGCATTTGACCGTGTTAATCGGACAAAATTAACGCAGATCCTAAAGGGAATTGGGATAGACTGGCGTACGAGAAGATTGATCAGCAAATTGTACATGGAAAAGAGTGTCAAAATACGACTGGACCAAGGGGAGACGAGAAGTGTGAAGATTGGAAGAGGAGTTAAACAAGGTTGCTGTTTGTCACCCATTCTGTTCAACTTATACAGCGAGTAACTTACCATGGAAGCTCTTGAAGGGTTTGGAGACTTCAAAATAGGAGGACAAGTAATTCGCACTGTGAAATATGCAGATGACCTTGTGCTACTGGCTAGGGAAGAAAAGGTGCTACAGGAATGGTTGATAGACTAAATGAAATTGGAAGACGCTATGGAATGGAAATTAATGTCGAAAAAACTAAGGTAATGAGAATCTCAAGGCAACCATACCCAATACAAATTATGATTGATCAAAAGCAACTGGAGAATGTGGAATATTTCAATTATTTGGGTAGCATGATAACAAATGATGCAAGGTGTACACATGAAATTAAATCCAGAATTGCCATGGCAAAAAGCAGCATTCAACAAGAAGAAGACTCTTTTCACCAGCAAACTGGACTTAAATTTAAGGAAGAAACTAGTAAAGTGCTGCATTTGGAGCATAGCTTTGTATGGTGCTGAAACGTGGACACTTCGGAAAGTAGATCAGAAGTATCTGGAAAGTTTTGAAATGTGGTGCTGGAGAAGATCACTTTGACCGATCATGTGAGAAATGAAGAAGTATTACATAGAGTCAAGGAGGAGAGGAATATCCTACATACAATAAAAAGAATAAAGACTAACTGGATTGGTCACATCTTGCGTAGAAACTGCCTTCTAAAACACGATTGAAGGAAAGTTAGGGGGAAGGACAGAAATGACGGGAAGACGAGGAAGAAGGTGTAAGGAGCTAATGGATGGCCTTAAGGAAAAGAGAAGATACTGGAAATTAAAAAGGAAGCACTAGATTGTACCCTGTGGAGAACTCGCTTTGGAAGAGAGTATGGACCTGTCATAAGACAGACTACAGAATGAATAAATGAATGGTTCAAATACTCAAGAAGAATGATTTACTCATAGATACAACCTCTGTATCTGAAAGACATCATTTGAAAACTTATATTACGATTTCCTACAAACCTCTGAAGATTGCAGGATAAAGAATTATACGACTTCCTTCATAGTCGTTCCATATATAATTTACATGCGTAAACAGATTCTCAATTATAAATGTTAACAAATACCATTTCCATTACTTCAGTAGAATTCTCTCAAAACATAATACATATCAAATATACAAGACTGGGTTACTTCTGTCATACACTGCACACTGCATTCATTTCAGATGATACAATATACTACTCTGTTGTTCATATATTCAGTGTTTGATTTGCATGTGGAAATGATTCACAATGGCAAAACACTTGCTACATGAATCAGAACTAGGACACCATGTGTCTATTTTCTTATTTAAGTTGAATATCATAACAAAGAATGAAATTATAAAATTGCAAGACTGCTTACCCCACTCTCTAAATTAATTCAGTTACTATTAGCAGAAGTGTACTACATGAGTTTGGAGGTTTCTGCATCAGTGTAGCTGAAGATTCGATTCTTCTCACATTTGGTGCTGCATCAATGGGTAATCAGATCCTGACATTTTGAGGCAAAGTAGCATCCTCATCTTCAAGGATCGATACATTCTATAAGCCCATGAAGCACATTTAGTAAACTGCCTCACAACGTTGGTATCTGATTACACACTGACACAGCATCATATATGAGAAAAGAATCTGCAGAACTCTACTGACCTTCTCTTCCTAGTAACATGCTTGTTGTTACAAGATGCTGAGTAGCATCACATATGGTATCAGTGTTTCACAAGAAATGGTGCCTCTGCTCCAGCCAGTCAATTCTTCTGAAACATTGATGCTGGTCAGCCAGACTACACATACCACATTCCAGAGCAGCATAACATTATTAGTCATGCTGTTAGAAACCCCGAATTTCATATAATATGACCAATGTGAGATGATGAAAAAAAAAAACAAGTTTGTGATGCATTGTGTTCATGAAAGCACATAGTGTTTTGTGTTTACAGAAATAAACTTGTTCTTGAAAATCATCTTTATATTTAATACTGCATTTCTCCATCAGTCAGATCTGTTACTGTAACCCTCTTCCACCAGTATTTTATCCAACCTCACTCTTTATCAGTTACAGCTTCAATTGTAAAAAAAAGTTTTACGAAAAGGACACTGGTATGGGAAAACAAAATTCCTACCATCTGTGCCTATATGTAAACAACTAGAAGAAATGTCAAAGGACATAAAGCAGGAAAGATATAACATTGTACATGCAATCATAATAAAGTGGTAAGTCTGTGATCTTCATGCTTGAAGGCTTCTGGCAGTGGACTGTACAGGAAAATTATGTCAAAAACTTTCTGACAGAAGATAGTAAAGGGTTAATGTCAAACATTGCATTAGACCAAAGTTAATGCACGAATGAAATCTGGGAAGGAGAGGTGTCAAAATGACAATGCAGGAAAAAGAAAAAAAATCACATTTTCATGAACTTCAATGGTACCCTTCCCACACCATATACTAAAAAAGGTAAATTAAAATCAAATACTTGAAAGCAGTTTGAAATGAATAAACAGCAGGAGATTATACAGTATTTGATCCAACAAACTGCACAATGAATAATAAATAATCATTTGTCACATTCCTCCTACATGTCTACACATCTTTTGACAAATTTGTTGTACTTGTATGCCTTTGTGTATTCCTCCCTGATGATGACCTTGTAGAGGTCGAAACATGTAGGAGGAACGTGACAAATGATTATTTATTATTGCTTGTGCAATTTGTTGGATCAAATACTGTATAATCAATCTATTTTACAGAATATGGATTACAGTAAAGGAGGTTATTAGTTATTATTCACGCAAAATTTTGATATGTACCCAAGTGGGATTGTGAACAAAGTGGATGTTTCAAGTTTATAGTCTTCTGGGACATGATATCATGCAGCTTCATACAAGACTACCAAACTTTCACACAAACATGCCACCTCTGTCATCAAACTAGCATATCTGGCTTCTTAATTCTTCTACAGTGAAGATGGAGGCAGCAGATTCCTTCACAGTATTGGTAACTGTCTACCAACTATGTGATATCACATCCTAGAGGACCACAGTGTTAATATTCACTTTCATGAGATCCTTGAGTCTCATATGGATGGTTTAAACATTGCTACTGTTGCATACTTTAACACTGATACATGGCTCACACATATTGTGTCAAACATCACTGCTGATTCCACTATCAAGAATTGGTACAGATTGAGATGTTACTGCTCTGTGTTATATGTCATAATTGGGCAAGATGGTGTTATCACTACAAATTGTGGTTACTTAACACATTCAGATTGGTACACCTGGATGTGGAGGTTTTGTTCCTATGCTGTTTGTTATGGTCATAAAATAGAGTATACCATCTTATACAGATGGAGTGGGGGGGCCAGAGAAAGGTTATTTCAAGGTATGTTAACAACATATTTTCAAGAACTTTGATTCATGAACTTCTTTCCAATTGGGTCTTAGTATGTTCTGACCTGTAAAGCAATTCAACATTCGAATGATTTTATTTTTTCCTACACACAAAATTATAGCATTCCTCATACTCCATACGCTTGCAGGCACAGTACCACAAATATACAATATATAATAAATAAATGTTGTGAATTAGAAGCTCTTTATATTAAGATCATGTTTATAAGATAATCATATGGGGTAAGACGTGCTTAAAATTTGAGCAAAACATCTGTAAATGCCTTCTTACCTGTACCTGCAAATCAACACAAGAGATTTAATTTAATACGATGCACTCTTTGTAGATATCACTTTTGAAACATATAGGATGTGTCCAGACATCACAATCGATAGTCATTCACATGGAAGCACCGATCATGTTGGACTCTAGCACCATTACTCCGCAAACGGTCAAGCCAATTTACATACCTATAATTCGGAATGCAACTCACTTAATTCAGTACTTAAAACATTTGTCTGAAATATGTTCATGCATCCTCCAATGTACAGTAATTCACCATTTTATGGAGAGTTACAAATGTAATAAGCAACTTTTTTTACTTGCTCCTTATACTATTATAATTCATTTAATAAACAATGACATGGAACAGCTCACTGGGCCAGACTAGGAGTAGAAAAAATATGAGTATCTTGACTCTGCTGAAATCTCCAACACCATAAGAGCATAGAGGAGCAATAAAATTATAAATCACTTTAGCAAATGATCAATTTCACAACTGTATCTATTTACCTTCAACACATTTTGAAGGACAGAACTGATATTCTGTACCACCTAGTTTGAGATTCTAGACAATCCCTAGTGTTGGTGTAATACACAGGCTTTGTTTTAGTGTTGCTGTACAGTCACTTCAAACCTGGATGTCCTTCCACCAAGATTACAACAAAATTGCTTTTCATTCTGTGCAGAAGTAAGGAACAAACATTTACATTATGATTCATGTATGTGTGATATACCCAATTCCTTTCATCATGAAGGCTAACAACATTGTCAACTGTCAACTGAATACACATATCATTGGGTACTTCATGCAATGTTGAAGACATCCCAAATTATTAAACTTTAAACATTTTTCTTCTTCTGTAACTTTAAAGAACACAACAGATATACATTTCACACAAATGCTGTACAAGCGTTGAACATGTATCTTACATGCGTCCATAGCACACCTCAACACATACACCGTTCAAATTTAAAAAAAAGTTAACATTCTACATTTATCTCATGTGACAATAAACCAACCATGGTTATTAACAATAATGTTAATTATACAAAAAGCATATTTAAATATAAACAATTCTTTTACAACAAATTTATGCCTGTATGTTGCAATGTAAATTGAACTATATTAATTTTCAGTAATACCAGTACACACACTTCATGTTCAATGAAAATGTTAATATAATTACAGGAAGAAAAAAAGAGAGTACACTGAATTTCCAGAGTAACCCTTTGGAATAACACAAAGTACTTAAATCTAAACAGACAGTTACAAAATTTCAGTGTGCTCATATTCCTTCTTTACATTTCTAAAATGCTGAAAATCAACAAAATTTACACATGCCCTTTTTGAACAGAAACAAATCTTATGCGCACTGGTATTTACTTTCATAGTCTTATATCATTATTTTATGAAACTAAAAAAAAAATATTCATTTTAAGTCATTATGCACAGTTTATTAAATAAACATCAGCTACTCTGTCTAAAGCTTCTTTGAGGGTGCATCATCATCAGATTGATGCAGATCACCATGTTATGACTGAAGTTATTAGATTCTTACAGGCTATCCATTTTATCATATCCCTGAGTGTGAGGGCAGTCATGGGAGCTCTGCTGTATCAGAAGCCGGTATCTGCCAGGAACTTAGTATGCATTTTTCCCCTGCAGTTCACTTGCAAAAGACTGTTTTCATGCTCTGAATTCCCGACGGATACAGGCCTCCTTCATGAAAAAGCTTCAATGTTCAGGGACATGACACTTCATATGCTGATGTGAAATTCAAACATGCTGGTCTAATACTTCAAGAGGAACTACTTTCCTCTGTGAACTACACACCATCTACTTCTGAATTCCATAAAGCACCAGTAAAAGAGCTGACTGGGGGCTGGCCATGTTAACTATCACAATAAAAGAAAGAAGAGTCAGAGGAGCAACCTGTATTCATAAAAGAAATTATCAAAAAGAACACACTTTGTTTATTTCAGCCAAGATTACTTACAACACAAGTTCTATGTTTACTCCTTGTAAAACAGGATCTGAATTACTTAAAGCAGATGTTACTTATTTCATGAAGGGTGTTACTAAGTTGTAAAGCATCAGACAATCATTACCATAATTGCCATATGGGGAGTCTCAGTGCATGAACACACAAGACTCTCTCTTCATAAAGCTGCTCACTCAAAGTATGACATACCCTCAAACATGTTTCATACAAAGTCTAATGTCTGTGGCACTAAGAAAAACAAATTTAAACACTATTCAGTCTTCAGTAATCTGTAATTACCCTAAAAAGTTTTGGATATAGACAATGGTCAGCAGACACAACTATTTATTAATAAAACAAATTCCTTTATTTCATAAATGTGTCTATATTTTTCAGCTTTATGTTAAGATATCATCAGTTGACCTTTGACATGCAAACCAGAAAAGCCACCAAAACATCTAAAACACAAAATTAACAACAGCCTCCAAGTAAACCCTGGTTGCAGCACAGTTGATCTATGCAATATTCAAGATAGCCCAGGTTCTCTGGACAAGTTATGTTCTTCCAATAAGACTGTTATACCAGTCTAGAAGGGCCAAGACTCTTCAGCTGGAAAAATCAATCCTAATTTTCATTAGCAGAGAATATTACAGAACAACTCGAGTTTTAACTAAGAACTTCGGTGACCATACGAAGAGCAACGATAGATACCTGATGTCTGAGACAAAACTGGTAGTTACATAATAAGCCATCATATAGAACAGGGACTTTTATGTTTAATAATAATATAATAATAATAACTATTATTATTATTATTATATATTTACAGCTGTTCCAGGATAACATTTTGTAAATATTACTTGTACCAATGTAAGACTGGGACCTCAATCCCTTCTTAACAAATTTTTTATGTTACAGCATAAATTCCTCCACATATTTTTGACTGTAGCCTAATGGCTGCTTAACATAAAGCTAAAACATGTAACTACAATTACAAAACAAAGCAGTTTGTTTTGGTAATACATAGTTGTGTTTGCTTTCCATCAGTTACTTCCTTATATTACAACACAGAGAATTTTTTATATCATTTATTCCGTGCATTGTCGATAACCAATTTGGAACACTCAGACCAACAAAATGCACAACACTGCTCTCCAGATATTTATATCATATCACACTGAACATTCCTACATGTTTCAATCCCCAAGGGATCATCATCAGGGAACCAAACCAAAGCAATACTGCATAAAACTAAGTTAACAACTTATGTACACAGCAGATAAGTGTAAGAGTCAAAGAGTTAAAATGTCGACAGTTCTTTGCAGCATAGTTGTATAAGTGTACTGGATCTTGGTATACAGTATCATGGAGGCAGCCTATATACTTAGCGAAGGATAACACAGTACTTCGTTAAGCACGTAGGCTCCCTCTGAGATACTGTACATCATGATCCAGTGCACTTATACAACTATACTATAAAGAATTGTCTACATTTTAACTATTTGACTCTTTTACATTTTTCTGCTGTGTACATAAGTTGCTAACTGAGTTTTATGCAGAATTGCTTTGGTTTGGTTCCCTGATGATGATCTCTTGGGGACCAAAACATGTAGTAAGAATGTTCAGTGTGATATAAATATCTGTGGAGCAGTGTTGTGCATTTTGTTGCTCTCAGTGTTGTGAATCAAAGGACGGCCCACATCAAAACTCAAAAATGTTCAGTGGATATGGAGTTGACACTTCTGCATAAACTGTGTGATGCATCTGTAGGTTCTGTAGCAAAAACATTTTGGTCTGCTTCATTTTACTGTGGCTAATAATTATGCTACAATTTTTAGAATCTTTAAAGACAAAAAAGCTTGCCTTTAATGAGAAAGACATTTGGCCACAACAGATTTTCACTTATTTCTATGTAACTTGGTAAATCTTTAGTCATCACCGTCATCATCATCTGTCAAGAGTTAGGCCTTAACAGACCTGTTTTGGCCTCAAAATCTTTAGTGTAGATAATAAGTGATATTGCAGTACTATTTCACCATACTAAAAACCATTTATTTTAAAAATGATGAACCTGCATTTTTAATTTTTCTGTGCTTTATTTTCTTTGAGTCAGTATCTTGCAAATGTATGGAATTGATGGTAGGAAACTGGTGAATGAGGAATTGGAAGGGATGTGGAAGGGAGCAGCACCACTCTATCAATACATAAACCCAGCATTTCTATGAAGGAACTGAGGAAAATGGTAAAAATGTCCAGTCACTATAACCAGTATCTTGGATGCAATTCAAACTCAACACCTACAGTGTAATTACTACACTAATCTACTCAGTCCAAGTGCCTCTAGCATGCTATCGTAAATGTTTGCCAGAGAACCATAACAGTAACAGGTGCCACGCTGCTGGTTAAATGCTGACTGGAGATGTTATTTTACAAAATGAACACACCAGAATTTCAACACACGCCACTTAAAAATACAAATCTAGAGGAATTTCCAGCATAATGTCTTGAATGAAGGTTTTTTTACGCATGTGAGACTCCATTTCAGTGATCAGAAGTCAGGAATTTTAATATTATATTTGAGCCATTTAAGGTTCTTCTCAGTCTAGTGTTTAAATTCAGCATAACACAAATTGAATATTTATGATGATATAACTACACACTTCCCCACTTCCTTCTTTCCCAGAATTTGAAAAGCCTGTTGATAAACTGAAAATTTATTGGATATCTATTGAAATTTTAAAGCATCATCACAAAGCAATCTGTTTCCAGGAATAAATAAAAAATAACCTGATATGTTACCAAGAGGGTTGTGTTGAAAGATTTAAAAAAAACTGACGATTCAACAGTTGTGTACTGCCATGTTCTTAAACAATTACATGAAAAATATGCATATGTAATATTATTTTAAAAAAATCTATTATGTGTGGGTGTGTGAATAGGCCACATTATGTATTGTGGCATTCTGCATATGCATTCCATTCAAAAGTTTGTAATAAACAGCTACAGTACTGGGTAGTACTAGGCCATTTCAGAAGTTTTGTGTATGATTTTATTGTAATAACAAAATACTAGATAAAAATACTATTGATATTCCTGAATGTACATACACATGTCCTCTACTGAATGGAATCACCAGCACTGTCCACACACTTTTCCCATCTATGTGGTAAACGATCAATTGCAGCTCTGTTTTTGTCCGCGGACGAACGCTTTAAAGAGGCAGTGACAGCAATGTTGATATCGTCTTCCGACTTAAATCGTTTTCCCCGAACATGTTCTTTCACACGTGAAAACAACCAATAATCGCATGGGGTAAAATCTGGAGAGTAGGGAGGATGTGCCAACACTTCTCAGCCCCAACGTTGCACCAGATTTTGCACATCACGATGGCGATCAGGTGTTGCATTGTCCTGGAGCAAAATGGCACCACGCTCCAGCAGTTCTGGTTGTTTACAGCGAAGAGCCGGCCTCACCTTATCCTGCAAGAGTGAGCAGTAATATGGGCCATTGACCGTGGTGCCAACTGGCACGGGATGGTCAAACACAAGCCCATTTTGGCTGAAGAACATGACAGAGCACCGAGACTGTGCCATGCAATTTTCTTCCTCGGTGACATTGGGGCACGCCATTCAGCATTCTGTTGTTTCAGCTGAGGGTCAAATGAATGCATCCATGACTCGTCAACTGTTAAAATGCGATCGAGGAATGCACTGCCTTCATTTCTCCAATGCTGCAGATGGGTGGTGGCGAGAAGAACACGCATGGCTCTTTGGTTGTCGTTGAGCACGTGTGTAATCCACTTTGCACAAACTTTTCTTTTCCCCAAGCTGTTGGTGAGGATATGGTAAACACTTGCTGACGAGATTCCGACTTCTGATAGGGTGAGGCCGACTCTTCGCCGTAAACAACCAGAACTGCTGGAGCGTGGTGCCATTTTGCTCCAGGACAACGCAACACCTGATCGCCATCGTGATGTGCAAAATCTGGTGCAACGTTGGGGCTAAGAAGTGTTGGCACATCCTCCCTACTCTCCAGATGTCACCCTATGTGATTATTGGTTGTTTTCACGTGTGAAAGAACATGTTCGGGGAAGACGATTTCAGTCGGAAGACAATATCAACATTGCTGTCACTGCCTCTTTAAACCGTCCGTCCGCGGACAAAAACAGAGCTGCAATTGATCGTTTACCACGTAGATGGGAAAAGTGTGTGGACAGTGCTGGTGATTCCATTGAGTAGAGGACATGTGTATATACATTTAGGAATATCAATAGTATTTTTATCTAGTATTTTGTCATTACAATAAAATCATACACAAAACTTATGAAATGGCCTGGTATATTCACACTAAGATATGTCACTCTTGTATATGCATCACACCTCTCTTTTAAAGGAGAAAATGTGATACTTCTAATTTTCAATAAAACATTTCCACTGAATTTCCATAATTTTATGAATCATAACTCTGTTGCAAACCATTCACACTTTTCAGTCGGCACAGTAGTGCCACCTACTTTCACAAATCATCATTTTCATGTTTATTTTGGCCCCAGTTGCAACTCTGTGCACATCACGTGCTGTAATGTGACAAAAGTGTAAGGAATCATTTTACAACATCCTTAACTAAAGAGGAAGAAAGGAAGACAGTGAATTTCAGTGAAAAAAAGTTGGGGCGAAGACAATGGAAGCCTCTCTCAAGAAAGCAAATGAGTCTGTGTAATACCAATATCCATTTACTCCCAGGATGCAGAAATCCCAGTCACCAAGTTGCCAAATTTTGTAAGGTGGCACCTAATATTTTTGGATCATCAGTATGTTTCCTGCTTCTTGCCACCTTTATGGCATAGAATTTGGAGGTGGCTCCTAGATTTTTGAAAAGTTTGTGGACCCCTTTTCTACATGTCCATAAAATTTATCCCATTATCTCATTTTTCCAGCTGTATATTTTTAGTTATCTTTGTGGATGGCTTTTATGTTTGTTTTAAATTACTCAGTTTGTAGTTACCTTCCTTATGTTGCCAAATACTTCACTGCACACTTGAATCAATAGATAAAAATGCTGGACTGACACCATCAAAAGGCCATGCCTTACAGCATTAAAGTAATGACAAAAATAGTGTGAAATGGTTTATTCTGCAAATATGTTGTATTTACTCTAGTCACCTACCTTCAACTTCCTTTTTTAATATTACTTTGTATAACTGCATTAACTTTACTGTCCTAAAATAACTTCCAATTGTCCTGGTTCTACATTGCTGATGGTTATATTGTAACTCTGGCATAATGATATTAGCATCAAGAAATACAATGCTTAGCCAACTGAACTGCGCATGTCCTGTTGCAATAATGCAAGACATGGCCAGTAAAGGTTAAAATATTATACACTGTTACATGCACCTGAATGAGTATCTGTCACATGTTTTTGGAATTCTGCAAGTGATCACCTATGTACAGGATACTAACCATATTTCCCCCGACTCAAACTTTGAAATCAATATGCAACGCACAGACATAAAGGAAGTGTTTTCTGTATAAAAAAAATAAAAGACAAGAAGAAGATGAGGAGGAGGCAGAGGACAGGGGGGGAGGAGGAGGAGGAGGAGAAGAAGAAGAAGAAGAAAAGAAGAAAGCAAGGTCCTTTAGACTGTTCAACAAAACTGTTCAGGTTTCTCACAAATATTCCAAGCAATATTATTGTCAACACTTTCGTATAAGCATCTTCTGAAAAAAAATAATAATTCTTCTAAGAATGAAGAGGCAATTAAAATTTTTAAGAAAACAGCAAAGAAATACTTTCAATTGTTATTACAGGTAATAATACAGTTTATATACTTAGACATGTAACAATAAAGCCTTTTTGTACTATTCATTTAATGCCTGTAGTTGACAAATATAACCTGCCTACAAAATATGGAATGGGTTGCCTGATGAACCCCCTATATGCACACATAAACATGATAATGAAGGCTAGATGGTAGCACTATGGAACTTGAGTATACATCACAGTAATTGTAAGTGGTAATTCTATACAAGATTTGATGTACTCACAACAGTCAGTCTCTGAAATACACCGCTACGTACTGGGTAGATTAGTAGCAACGTTTTCCAGGAACCTTCTGCCTCCATTTATATCCCACTACATATGCAGCAAGGTCCTCCAAAATACTGGCACCTATCTACCAAACTACATGCTATCACATCCCAGGGGACCCTAAGCTTCAGTTCACCACCATGAGCACCTCAATCCTACATTTATAAAGCCCACCTTTTTCTGTACCCACCAGTATGGACCAACACACTTGTGACCAACACTGTCATGGCCCAATTTATTTAGTTACCTACATGATCTCCCAATAAGTCTGTGCAGGAGGGCTTGGGGCTCCTACTGTATGGTTCATGGTTACTATGTTTATGTGAGTAATAAACAATATACAGAATTTGTACTGTCACTATTACAGCACATATATGATGTGCAAGTAGACCTAATTACTACCAGGAGTTCTAAATGTATCTGGTATGCTATGAACACTGATATATGTTCAACTTCACAAAAGGAATATATAGAGAAAACATAAAAACTGACAACACTTAATAAGATTTTACCAGTACAGTACATCAAAATGAGTACAGTACATTAATGGAGTTAATACTATAACACTATGGTGAGTACATGACTGGGTGTGTTGATGAGACTATGGGTTTGTAGATGGGCTACTAATGAACAACTGTTCTCCTGAGCTACCAAGGAATGTTTTGCACACTATGACTTGAAAACTGATAGCAAAATACAGTGAATGCTACAATATGGTCAAGTGAAGACTTGCATGGGAATACAAAGATTAAAAACTAATCATGTAATTTCTGCAATTGGTCAACATGACCAAAAATAACATTGATACCCATTTGACAGCTCAACATCAAAACTTCTGCTGTAAGACATAATCTCTATAAAGTGATTTTCCTGTTAAAATATTGCAAAATGATGCACTTTCACATTACTACACTTTGTTCCTGCATTGCAGAAATACAGACAACTGAGACTCTGTAACACGTAAATCTTCTACCCTAACAGAAATTAATTGCTTTACAAATTTATTAATTTTCTTTCATTACTCTTATAATATACATTATACATTATCACACATCGCATCTCTAATACTGGAGACAAAAATTCATTAAAAACTGACTTCATTTGATTATATACATTGTACATTATGGGAATATAAATTTGTTGGTAAATACCAAGCAATACATGGTAGGCAAGTGCACTTGTACCAAAGTGAGGGAGGACAAAACAGGAGTATGGCAAGGAAAAGCATGACCAACAGCAGGATTTCTTGACCAAGTTCCATACAAAAAAAAGACATATTCATTAAGAACGTCCAATACTTACTGTTGGTCAAAAAAATTAAATTACAAAATCATCCACTTTCTCCAAATTTGATAGTCAGCTTCCCTTACCAAGTCACCCAATTTTATTTACACTTGCAAAGAGTCGATCAACTGTAACAATGATAGTTCATACCCATACCAGTTCTGTTCTTGGCAACTTCATATGGTTGTGCAAACGGTACACACCACTTGATGGCATATGTGATGAATGAAAACGAGGTGAAAACAACATTGGCTGCTAGCAGTCTGAACCCGGGGGAGCTGCATATCGGTACTTGGGATCTGGATCTCCATCACAAATGTATTTCCCTACAACAATGATGAACTAGTATCAGGACTGCAAAAAGTGGAACTGTGTACTTCATACACCTATTCTATGCTTCTCTCAGCATGCAGAAGCTATGAATGAGAAAGCATAAAGCACTGTCTATATATCACAATACAGGACAATTCAGAAGGAGTCTGCCACACCTGGTGGGTACATCAATCAAGTGAAAGTATGATAAATGTGTTCAACAAGTAGTTCCTAAAGAAAAATTTCATAATGACTTCCACATAAACTAAAGTATTGTTTAATGAAGAAACATGTTACAAGAACTATTCAAAGTGTCTGTCTGTTACTTGAATGTACATCTGAACAGTGCTGCCAACCATTTCCATAAGGGGCCACATCCACCACCAAGAATACACAGTGTCACAAGGCACAATAACACAATTTTACTCCCCTAGCATTAGCATGGAGGGGCTAAGGAAAACCACTAAAAATCAAATAAGTTTTCCTCCAGAACTAGAATTTAACCTACAACACCTTCAATATAGCGGAGGGTGCTAAACATTCAATCATGACGCTTGGTATTGTCACTACACTACTGTATCTGCAATAACATTTTGATGGGACACAAAGAATATTTCTCTACATGCAGCTCCAGATAATAAATTGTAAACTGGGTGATTTCAGGCATCTGCTGCAGTGTAAATGAGATCTTCGCTCCTGGAAGATAGGATCAATAGTTTGTCCCAAAACGTCAGTAACTAACTACCGATCTATGCTGCGTAACATCCCAGAAGAGCGAAGACCACAAATTGTAAACTCCAGATTACTTAGTTTCTGGGATTTATCTGCTGCCCGGTATTAAAAAAAGAATGCAGCATTCCGGGAACTGGTTCCCTTCACATCCTCAGGTGAAAAAGTGGAGAGACATCTGCTGAACTGGGTCTGACAGACCGGTATTCTCAATCTCTGAACCCTTTAGAGGTGAGCTGGGTTTTAAGTGTGGGCTGCAGTTCGTAATTCTGAATAATATAGGAGACATGATTAAGAATGGGTGAAGAAGTACCATGAACTCAGGAAAAAACCAGAACATTCAATATTCTTCTTGCTCACCTGACACAAATCTACGCTTAACAAGAGATAACCTATATCCAGCTCCAACCAGATCAAACTCCACTCCAGACAGTGTTGTACCTTCACAGTTAAACTGTGTGGCGATTGTCCCTTGAGAGCCTGGACCATTGGTCACTTCCAAACGAGCACGCAGAGAGCCCACTCCATGATTCTCACTATGTTGTGACAGTTCAGTGAATTTCCAAACAGCTCGGTTAGTCTCTGCTAGCCTGAAACATAGGCGATTCTGCATGGTGGACTGAAAGACATATTTCTAGTGCTAACAGATAAGGTGCATGTTGGCCTTTATGACCTCTGCCCACCAACACAAAGAACACAATCCATTCTAAGGTATGTGCACCCAGAGGATTGATTTCTGTTACCCAAATGAAAGGGTTATCATGAAAATTAGAGGGACCTAAGGCAAAATGTGGGCTCTAAACTATGGAGAGCGGGGCTGGTTCTTTTCGTATTCCTGAAGTTTTACCTTGGACTGAAAAGTATGAAGTAGTATAGTGACAGCTTATTTTGAAGTACTAAATGGTATGTGGCTACAAGAAATACAGCACACTGAGTGCATTTCAGCTTAGACTTGAACTGGCCAATTTACGATTATTAACATAATTCATTAATAACACACACAGTAACAAAATTCTATTTTAACTAAGTACGTGAAGTAATTAAATCCATGGAGCAGAGCCCTTCTTGACAAGCTAATAGTTACTCTCCTAGTCCATAAATTCCCCACATTCTACAGAACCCAAGGTTTCATTATTTTTCCACAATGCCTTACCAATCATCCCCACCCTCAGCCTAATGAATCCATTCCACACCTCGCATCCTCTTTAATACCATCCTTCCATTTATGCCTAGGCCTTGCAAGTGGTCTCTTTCCTTTATGTTTGCCAACCACAAATTTATACCTTTCTCATTTATGCTAAATACCTGCCCACTTTATCCTACTTGATTTCATCATGCTCATAATATCTGGTGAGGAGTAAAATTATGAACACATTCCTCTGAAATGTCCTTCTCTACCAGGCTACATGATGTCACACCCCAGAAGACAGCAACCTTCAAAGTCACCAATTAAATAAAATCAAATCCCATGTTATGAAATGTTCTAGTTTATTCGTACAAAAAACAGGGCGGCTGAGAAGTCATTGTACCCTTACCTAATCTACAATGTGAATCTGTATGCACATACCATGTGACATGTGGAAATACCGACAGTATGGGCATGAAGTGTGGCATGGTACACCATACAAAGCACACAGTGCACACACACTGATCCACACCATAAGTTAAGTAGGCTACACAGCCTTCTGGGACACCCTCTACAATTGTACAGAAAGCTGCTGTAAGACTCACCACTGTGCTGATGGTTTTGCCTGCATAGACTTGACTCCACCATCCACAGGGACAGCTACTGTCAGATTAAGCAGAGGAGATGGTGATGCCATGGCATGGCTGTTGTACTTATAATCCACCCTAAGATCAGTATGACCTGACTCGCATTTCCAGTAGGCAACCAACTGGAAAGGGCATGAGCCTGCTCCATTCTTCGGTTTAATCTGTACTCAGGGGGGAAACAAAACCTTGTAAACTTATATAACATTATGACAATATAAGGTAAAGTTCACCCTAGAACAGGCCATGAAGACCCAAAGGGGGAGTAGAGGTGTAGCTCTATTCTTTCTTTAACCACGGTGCTAGATGGGGGTGGGTGGTCAATGCCACACCCTGGCTGCTTTACCCCTGGGAATGACCCAGTACCCATTGTACAGGAGGCTGGGTAGACCCCAGGGCCGGCCTGGATGGGTGCTAAAAATCTCGCCCCCACCGGGATTTGATCCCCGGACCATCCAGCTCGTAGCGAGTCGCTATACCGACTACGCTATCCTGGCCCACAAGACAATATAAGGAATGGTAAAAAAGTCTGCATCCACATGGCAAGCCAATTAAGACTGGTCTGTCCCTCTATCTGTATGCACATAACAACTTAAGAACTTCATGGACTTCATCAAATATGATAATAGTGAACTTTAAAAAAAAAACTGGCATGCCATTTCAATTTTCACTTATATTTGACATTCTTACCACCTGCATGAAGACCTACGTGCATTTCCAGGCATGTGTACTCTGAGCAACGTGCATTCTTCCTTGCTGTGTGTGATGCCAATTATAAACTAACTACCACAAGAACCATCGAATGTGACACAGATAATAATTTCTTTATTCCCTTCCTTTGTCCATTTAATACTTTCATTTGTTTCCCAACTTTTACCCTATTGATTCTCCATTCCTTTTATTTGTCAGTCCTACTGTCACTCCACTTACTATATCCTAACAATGGCAGACAATAGTTTAGGTTTACCCATATCCTAATAATAGTGCTATGATCTGGTGTTACGTTTTCCATGACTGAAACACCAGTTCGCTACTGTTTATGTGTAGACAGTGATCAGGTGTGCCCAACAGGCTAATAATTGCAGCTGTATCCTGGCTACATTTTTCACTAAACAATTTCAAAATGCTTGAACATAAGGTTCCATGGAAGTAAGATTCAATGTTTGATTTCAACTTCCCTTGAATTAAAATGCTGCATGGTGTCTCAAACATTATTGATGTATACGAGTAATCTTGCCCGTTTCCTTGTTAATTTTGAGGTAAAACAAAGCAAAAACATTCAATATGTTTCTAATTAGAGAGTTGACATGAATTTGTGTGTAAAGTCAGCAAAATTTGAGCCTGGAAGTGGTGACTCAGAAAAATCTGTCCTTGTATCGATTAATAACCTTGAAGAGTACAGGCTATGGAAGTCATTTTGTAATTATCCCCTATTAGTTCATCACTCTCAGATTCAAACCTTTGTCAGTTTGTTTTACACCTTTCTTTTATTCCAAGTATGAGTCATACAAGCATGAGATAAAATTATGTTACATATTTTCATCACTAGTTTTTCTAAAAGAACATTTTAGTCCAAGTACACAATCCATTTATTGACTTTATTTTCTGTTTAATGTCACCAGCAATTTCACTCTTTTCTACACAGATGTGTCAACCTGACCTGAATTCTGGTTACTGCCTAAGAAATCAATAACATACATCCCACATGAAGCAAACACCACAAGAACAAAAACCACAAACCTGGTACTTCAGGATGTCTACATTGAAGTAAGATGCAGACGGATTTTGCTCAGATTGTCTTCTCAGCAGTGCAGTTAAGGCACTCATACTGAACTCAAACAACATACCCTCGCTACCTGACTGCGCAGACTCTCTGGAAGAAATTCTTTAGTTAAAACACACAACCAAATACAAAGCTAGTAGGAATGATATACACATTAGAAACTTTTCCTAAGCAATGATCTTACAGAGGGAAGTGAAAACAGTAAGCTAGCAGGAACAATACATGCAGTAAAAACTTTTCCCAATCAACAAAATCACAAAGAAAAGCTCCCTGTATTTAAGTGTTAAATAGAACATAGATAACACTTTCAGTCGCTGTATCAGTAATACCGAAGTACAATGTAACCACAACAAAATGACAAGGACCTGTAATGAGGAAACCATTACAGAAAGAAAAACCATCAGCAATGTCAGTTGCTGAAACGTTACAGGCATAAAAAGCTTGTACAAGACAAGGTCTCTTTCTGATAATTTTTTCATAACAAGTAAATCCTAATAAGCAAAAACTGTTTTCCATAATTTGTTGTGCCAACTGTATTGGTAGCTCTGTTTCCAACATTGGCAGGCCATAAATGTACAATTAACCCACACCCTGTGCCTCTCCACTGAAGACAAAGTTTAGAGTAATACATCTCAGTGAAGTCAGCAGCACATTAAAGAGAGAACAGGAAGACATTACGGTCTGATTTTAACAGTACCACCCCTCTGATGAACAAAAGCAAAATGCATCAGTTGTGACATGGAAGACTGCCGACACAAATACATTAAAAGTACATAATGTCAAAACTTGCATGTCTTCCAGACGCTGCATTCAGAACCAGTCTGTAACATAGTGTAGATGCCATCTCTCAGTTTTTGGCCAATGAAAAACCTTGTACAGCTGATGGATGGGCCTACTCTGTATGTGAGGTTGCAAGGACATGGTATTTGTTTTGCTTCATCTGTTAACCTGCCAAGGACATGGTATTTGTTTTGCTTCATCTGTTAACATGCTATCTCCATTGCTGTGTAAGAGATTTGCTCCTAGCCTCCAGCTTGAAAATTCTGACAGCTGAAAACTGAGAAATGACCTGTAATATACAAACTGATGCATCTCTTGTTACATACGTCTGCATGTGGGCAAAATTATGGACAGAATGTTGGTAGGACTTGCAAACTACAGCAAACAGTGGGCATGACTTTTGCTTACAACAGATGTCTTCCAGTAATTGGTTATTTGTGGGTACAAGAGGTTAACATAATTAGGAGGTACTCTTTAACTCCCCAATTCAAATAATTCCAAAGACAGAATGCTGTACTCGTCTTCATTATTTTGTATCATTACGAGTCACACACGCATTTTCACGAGACTTGTGCGAAGGATGTTTTGGTCAGCATATGTCTGAAAGTAGCCTACTGTGTTTGCATGCACGCATGAAAAGGTATGCCAACAAGCAGAAGTTGGATTGAAAGTAGCTACATATTCTTAGCAATGTCTTCATGAAAAACTGCTCACAGGCTCAGCTCTTTAAAAATCCCCCCCCCCCAGTCAAACCTACCATTACATGACACCTTGTCAGAAACACACAAACACATAAGACATCTGCTTATACTAGTGCCATGCAGTGTAAGATTATGGCAATTTGACCAATATATTGTGTAAAAATATTGACTGCAATTCATAGCAGTCAGTTGTGTGAACTTTTGTAAGTAGATTAAATGCTACTGGCAGTATCAGTACAGCATGAACTCTTACTCTGCTGGTTTAATACCATCTCATTTCAGTCTTACTCTCCTATTTTAATAATGTCTGATTTCAACCTTATTCTACTATTTTAATCCAGTCCAATTTCAGTCATACTCTCCTATTTTAATAATGTCTGATTTCAGTCTTACTCCACTGTTTTGATACCGTCTGATTTCAGTCTTACTCTCCTGTTTTAATAAGTCTGATTTCAGTCTTACTCTCCTGTTTCAATACCGTTTGATTTCAGTCTTATTCTCCTATTTTAATAATGTCTGATTTCAACCTTATTCTACTATTTTAATCCAGTCCAATTTCAGTCATACTCTCCTCCTATTTTAAAAATGTCTGATTTCAGTCTTACTCCACTGTTTTGATACCGTCTGATATCAGTCTTACTCTCCTGTTTTAATAATGTCTGATTTCAGTCTTACTCTCCTGTTTCAATACCGTTTGATTTCAGTCTTATTCTCCTATTTTAATAATGTCTGATTTCAACCTTATTCTACTATTTTAATCCAGTCCAATTTCAGTCTTACTCTCCTATTTTAATAATGTCTGATTTCAGTCTTACTCCACTGTTTTGATATCATCTGATTTCAGTCTTACTCTCTTGTTTTAATAATGTCTGATTTCAGTCTTACTCTCCTGCTTTAATACCGTCTGGTTTCAGTCTTACTCTCCTGTTTTAATAACGTCTGATTTCAATCTTACTCCACTGTTTTGATACCATCCGATTTCAACCAGCTAATCTGATTTTTGATTTCAACCAGTTAATCTGATTTTTAACGGGAATCATCCAGCATGAGACACCTAGGCCTTCCATGTTACATTTTGTCTGTTGCCATCACTCATCACAGTACAGGAATACTGATCAGCAATTTCAAATAATTAACCACCTGTGTTGTTAGCAACTCACACTGTAACCAGTTGTTTGTTGGGTAATATGTTATCGAGGCGATGCGTGTTGCGAATTCGGAATGACAGCTGTGCAGGGCTTGGATTATTGGCAAGAACTGCGACGATGCCAGCAGGAAAAGATAACATCATATCACCTGACAATTTAACCTGACATCTGGAACAGCAATAAACACACATGAACAGCCATAATCTCATCATTATATATCACATACTGACTCTACCCAAGACTGGTGCACTACTGACTTCAGTACATCTGACAACAGTGAAATCAGAGTTATTCCTTTCTCAAGCAGAAATAGTATGCTGGTGACGAGTGAGAACTTGTGATTCCTATCATATACTGACTCCTGTAATGACATGGAAGTATTTATGGTTTGAAAACTTCATTTTCAGTATCATGGGGACTATACATTTTCTCAACCCATTGAGCTGTTGGATCTACTTAATACATGTCCAACAAAATGAACCCATAGTCAGTTTTCACGTTACATCATCGTCGTTGGCATCATCAGGGAGAAAACAAATACAAGAAAAGATATGTATATGATATTAGTGCACATCATCACAAGAAAATGCATCTCACGCATGTGTAACACATAGCAGAAAGTTAAATACACACAGTATGAATATTGATTGAAACTGGAAAATTAAAATTATTATTAATAAGAGTGTGTTCATTTGTCATAATTCATATGTACATAAAATGTTTTAATACAATATTATATTTTGCATTCAAACACCTATTGCGTAGCTTCAATCCTATTGTATGAAGCAGGCCTGTGAAAATATTAAAATTTTCAATTAAATATCATAAGCCACTTACTCTATAGTTATTACTAGATTCAATACAATCACAATTCATGGGCTTACAATTTTTAATTAAAAATTTTAATATTTTGACAGGACTGCATTCAAACAAGAGGACTGAAGAAACGCAATAGATGTTTGAATGCAAAATATAATACTGTATTAAAACATTTTATGTACATATGAATTATGACAAATTAACACATTCTTGTTAATAATAATTTTAATACTCCAGTTTCAATCAATATTTATACTGTATATAGTTAACTTGCTACTGTGTTTTACATATGTGCGAGCTGCATTTTCTACAGATGATACACAGTAGTGTTTTATACATATTTTTTCTTGTATTTCTTGCTCTCTCTGATGATGGCCCAGATAGGGCCAAAACATGTAGGAGATGATGATGATAGGCAAATAACATTGCATGTACCATAAATTGTAAATACAGAATAGCTGCAACACTATACACCCTACAAACATGGTTTGTTTCAGGTATACAATTGTAAGTACCCTGCATAAGGTGATAACAAATAATAATAATAAATAATAATAATAATAACAATAAATGAAAACTGACTACCAGTGAATTTGTTGGACTTATTATTAATTAATTTCCTAATGCACTGAAAATATGGAACACATTAAGACTGTTGGATCTAGTTCACATTACAACCTTTCCTTCTTTTTTATCAACTGTTGTACTTTCTTACATAATAAATGTCTAATCAAAGGTGTTACTGCATAATCTCTTTTCACTTTTTTAACTTTGATTTGTCATGTAACTGAACTGTACTGCTTTGTTTTTGTTTTGTGCATTGTTCTGGCCACATTTTTGCTTCTTTATACATTACACACTCATGCTGATTTTTGTAATTGGCCATTACGCTGTTAAATCAGAATGTAAATAAAAAGATAGATAGATAGATAGATAGATAAATAAATAAACTGAACTGCAAGAACTAGATCATCATAATCATCATGACTGTTGTTCTTGTTGTGACCAGCACCTTAGTTGTCAGTTCTTGTCATCATTCTCCTCCTCATAATCATGATGATCATCATAATCATTATAATCATCACAATTATTGCTATTGTTATTAAGTGCTCAGCAAACAAAAGCTGCATACCATATACAGTAGAACCTGGATAAGAAGTCCCTGCATAAGAAGTTTTCCCCGTAAGAAGTCTGATTTTTAAAGTCCCGAAATCCTATTGCTTTTAATAAGCTTTCCCTCTTAATAAGTCTTCCCGCTTAAGGAGTCTGTAATCCTCTGGTCCCTTGAAAGACTTCTTAACAGGGTTCTACTGTAATTGCAGACATGCCCATTTCCTTCTTCTCCACAATAAGAATATTAAAACTACAAATTAAGCTGGATGAACTGTAAGCAAACTGAAGATTACTGTCTTCTGGGATGTGATGCTGTGCAGTTTGGTGGAGGGGTACCATTCTTTCACACTATGAAAGAATCTTTCTACACTGGTTCCAAAATTCCATCACAAAACTAAGGAAAGTTCTGTGACTGGTTCATCTGACAAATACACGTCACTTGCAGACACTTGCCACATCATGGGAAGAGTGCACTTGTACACACATTGGCCACTTGTCCATTTCCCAGTGAGTGCTGTTAAATGTGACACACGTCACAGAGCACATCTGCCAAATATACCAGCCATGAGAACATGGCTTAAAAGAATTTCACAAGTTTGGGCTGAGTGATCACAGTACAATGCTCAGAGTTTGAACAGTGTGGGCTCAGTGGTGACAGCATAATGTGTTCCATTCATCACATACTTAGTCTCATCAGTCCCTCTGAAATATGAGTGAACAATTTCGTGAAATGCGACAGCCAGTGGGATGGTGTCGGCCATGCCAATTGTTAGAGGTGAAGGGCCTCTTGATGAACCAACAGGAACACCTGCAGTTCGAAATTCAAGGCTGCCCACACTGTCTGCCCTTGAGATGGGGGACGGACCTGGAGCTGGACTCACTCGACCTCGTGGTGATGGGCCCTGAAAATTCATCAGCAAGTTGGTCTATTCCTAATCTTTATGCAAATACTTAAAATTGGAAAAAGGCAACATATTACATAATTATTTAAAGCATAAGTTTTATACAGAATACAAGAGTGTGTACTATGCAATATTTGTGGTTCTCACAGCAGTGCTGCTGAAGATTCAGATCTTCTGGGATGTGAATTGTGTTGTTGGGTATTACACCATGTTTTGAAGGATCACGGTGCCATCATACTCACCCAGTGACAGAGTATCACATCCCAGAAAACACAAACCTTCAACATAAAAAAGAGTGACAGACCAAAATTTGAGTGCTAATCCTTTATTCATATTAAATGGAATTTTTGTTAGAACAGTTACATTCTCAAAGGGTTTAGCAAATTTCAAAATCTGCATACCTCCCCTCTCCGTGATGGAGGCCTAGGAATCATTATTGAGCTCTGTGTTGGTGTGGGAGTTTGTCTGGACTGTTTTGGAGGTAAAGCTGGCTGGATTTCTCCCACTTCCGAGAACAAATCTCCTAGATCTGGCAAAAAAAAGTCATTATAGTTCAATCTGATAAAGTTTCGTAAACTAAAAAAAAAAAAAACTAAAAAAAAAAAATCCTCAACACTGAAGTAATCAAACCTGCATAACGAGATGATGAAACAGGAGCAGGGCTACCCATGGAAGGTTGTGTGGGACTCTGCAGTGGAGCATACGGGTGACCACCACTTGGAGCTCCTGTTGGGGTTGAGGCACTCGATACTGTTGGACTTTGGAACAGATTCAGTCCCAGTAAATCACTACTTGGTTTCCTGTTATGAACAAACATACAATTATAGTTACCTTATTTCAAGGACTGACAGAACCCATGAAACATGATGTTGCACCTTTAGTACATATTCATGTACGCTTAGTAGCACACATTCACATAAAAACACCTGTATATTTTAAAAATATGCACTCCACATTCTTTCCTCTGTTTCTAAACACTTTCCATGCTGCACTGCCTACAAAATTAAATCTTTTAGTATAGATCTGTTACCATGTACCCTGTCGGTGCCCTTTTTTCTAAGGATTTCTGTAGATTTCAGTGCTGTATCATTCAGTTTATTCTGAATGTAATAAATTTTTCTCCCAGCACCTGATAATTTCCATGCAAGTTCCCAGGTGTCTAAGAATTTGCTGCTAGTTTCACTGCTAGATCAATGAAGTGCCTCACAGATTTTTGGTATTGGTCATAAGAAGGAGCATCATCCATCTACTGTATCTGCTTTCACATTCCAAAAATAACAATTACTATAAATTCAGTGAATATAATAGGTATCTTTATATTAATGAATAATCATTACTCGCAGAAGACAATCTTAAGTGACAACACGTAGGTTAACATTTTAAAAACCATGGTTTAATTGCCAGGACACTCCAGTGGCCAAGAGTTAAATGACAAGACTACTGCTATTAGTGGATTTCTTTTTCAACAATTTTAGCTGATGTTGGGCCATTCATCTTTATATTCAGGTCATCATGGGACCTCAAAAAGATAAATACTGTGTTATGAAAGCGTTTGAATGGACTTATATATGGGAGATGTCTGCACTAAGTCGTGGCCAGGACATCAAATGTCCTGACTTATATTTGGTGGATGCCTGCAGTAAATAATGGCTAGGACATCAGCTGTCCTAACTTAAATTTAGGAGATGCCTGCACTAAATGTCGGCCAGGACATCAGCTGTTCTGACTTATATTTTGGAGATGCCTGCACTAAATGATGGCCAGGCCATCAGCTGTCCTGACTTATATTTAGGTGATGTCTGCACTAAATGTCGGCCAGGACATCATCTGTTCAGACTTATATTTTGGAGATGCCTGCACTAAATGTCGGCCAGGACATCAGCTGTTCTGACTTATATTTTGGAGATGCCTGCACTCAATGTTGGCCAGGCCATCAGCTGTCCTGACTTATATTTTGGAGATGCCTGCACTAAATGTCAGCCAGGACATCAGCTGCTCTGACTTATATTTAGGAGACGCCTGCACTAAATGTTGGCCAGTCCATCAGCAGTCCTGATTTATATTTAGGAGATGCCTGCACTCAATGTTGGCCAGGCCATCAGCTGTTCTGACTTACATTTTGGAGATGCCTGCACTAAATGATGGCCTGGCCATCAGCTGTCCTGACTTATATTTTGGAGATACCTGCACTAAATGTCGGCCAGGACATCAGCTGCTCTGACTTATATTTAGGAGATGCCTGCACTAAATGATGGCCAGGCCATCAGCTGTCCTGACTTATATTTTGGAGATGCCTGCACTACATGTTGGCCAGGCCATCAGCTGTCCTGACTTATATTTAGGAGATGCCTGCACTAAATGTCGGCCAGGACATCAGCTGTTCTGACTTATATTTAGGAGATGCCTGCACTAAATGTCGGCCAGGACATCAGCTGTTCTGACGTATATTTTGGAGATGCCTGCACTAAATGTCGGCCAGGATATCAGCTGTTCTGACTTATATTTTGGAGATGCCTGCATTAAATGTCGGCCAGGACATCAGCTGTTCTGACCTATATTTTGGAGATGCCTGCACTAAATGTTGGCCAGGACATCAGCTGTCCTGACTGGGGTTCTTGTGGTTATCGTCACTCCCTCCCAGTAAATGCTGGGATAGTCTTTTGATTATACCATGATTGCTTCTTCCCTAATCGACCTCAACTCATCATGCACCAATCACCCCACCACTGACACTATATACACTGAGATATTTATGGCATTTTAACATAAACCACAAACAAACATTTATATTTCACAGAAGATTTTGAACCTGTTTATAAACATTCATAATAATTACTACAGACTCTATAGCAACAGCTCTGTGTCAAAAATTAAATGAACATAACAATACAATAAGGTTAATTAAGTCACCTGTTGACTGTGTAAGCAAACAGCCATTAGCACATTCATTTATTGTACTGTAGCAGTTCCAAATACCAGTAAATCCCCTACTCCTGTTATACTATATGAGATATACAAAAATACTTCTGTCACTTCTGTATCCAACCATTATTTTGCCTTATGTCCACTCTGCTATAACATCAGTCTTACAGTTAATAGTGTATCTGAGAAGTTCTTTTAATTTGATTTTCACTCTCGATTAAGAGAGGTTAATGCAAGATTTGTTCCTGTGTGGTGGCCGGGAATTAGAATAGCCCCAACGTACCCCATGCATGTCGTAAGAGGCGACTAAAATAGGGACTCGGCGCTTGGGGGTATAACTGGGCCACCCTGCCTCTGGGGGACATAAATACGGAGACAACGGAGAAGAAAAACTCTTATAAAAAACCCGGTCCACCAGAGTGGTGGTTAGGCAAGGGGCTAACAACCCCTTCCTGTAAAAATTTAATCGTTCAGAAGCCCAAGGAGGCTAACGTCAAACTTAAAGGACCTTAATGCCATAGAAGGGTCCTCCAGGTTGGGGGTTGGTCATGGGGCTAATGATCCCATACCGTAAAAAAATTCATGTTCAGAAGGATATAGGTGAAGAAACCGGATGGCCCAAAAGGAGACAACATGGCGAGAAAAAGGATATGCGAGAATTGAGAATAACCTCCTGGAATGTTAGGACACTATACAGGGCAGGAGCTCTTAAAGAATTGAAGAATGAATGTAAAAAGTATGATTGGGATATAATTGCTGTACAAGAAGTGAGATGGAAAGGGCAAAGAATACTTACTGGCAGAGATTATCACATATACTATAGTGGCAGTACAGATAAACATGAATATCGATCAGCGTTCCTTGTCAAATCAAGATTGAAAACTTTAGTAATGGATTTCCAACCTCATGGGGAAAGAATGTGTAAAATTAGGATTAGGGGAAAGCCTAATAATGTAACATTACTGAATGTATATGCACCAACAGAGGAGAAGAGCGAAACAAATAAGGATACTTTTTATGAAAGTTTGGAAAAAATACCGTATATTCTCAAATCTAATCCGCACGGTTTTTGGCGATTTCTTAAACGAAAAAAGTTAGTTCGCGGTTCTAATCCGCACCTTTCCTTCAACCACCCCTTGCCCACGGGGCGACTGATTGAATAATATTGGATGTTACCAATGCGTTAAAATCCGACGCTACGCCTGGGGCCGATGAGTCATACCGATACCGTGAGGGTGGGCCTTTCTCAACAGACGTGCGCAATCTCGTCTGAATCCAGCTCGCGCCTTAGTTGTTGAAATGTGGGAGGTGCTTGTTCCAATTTGTCGTGTACCGTAGTTATGGAAGAGGGACGCCTGAAATCTAAACAACTCTCATATACGGCAAAGTTCAAACGTCAAGTTATTCGGTGCGCAGAGGAGAATGGAAACCGCAAAGCCGCTGCAATTGTTGGAGTTGATGAAAGCAACGTTCGACTGTGGCAGAAACACAAGGCAGCGATCAGCGGGTGTGAGGCGTCACGAAGGAAATTCACTGGACCCAAGAAAGGACGATTTCCTGAAATTGATGATGCAGTCTTCACATTTTTTCAAGAGAGACGCAAGACTGGACTGTTTGTGAGTTATGATCTACTTCGCGAGGAGGCGATAAAGAAGGCCAGATCTTTGAACATTCCTCGAATTATGAGTGATGACGGCGAGTCTGATAAATAATAAATTATAATAATAAATAATAAAATAATAGATTATTGTATTGTATTGTTCTTACGGCACGTACAGCAGCTCAATCATTTTTCCAAAATCCAGCTCTTGACCGCGAATCTAATCCGCATCTGATTTTTTAGCCCTCTAAAACTGTAAAAAGGGTGCGGATTAGATTTGAGAATATACGGTATATGATCAGATCCCAAAAAATTATATTAGAATTGTACTGGGAGATCTAAATGCTCAAATAGGCCGAGAGGAGGCATATATCCCAACAATAGGTAAACATAGCCTACATCAAGAAACAAATAAGAATGGAGAAAGTTTGATAAGTTTTGCCACATCTAGAGCAATGGTAATTGTCAGTACTATGTATATGCATAAGAATATACCGTATATTCTCGAATCTAAACCGCACCCGAATCTAATCCGCACCCAGTTTTTTGGCGACTTCTTAAACGAAAAAAAGTTAGTTCGCGATTCTAATCCGCACCTTTCCTTCAACCACCCCTTGCCCACGGGGCGACTGATTGAATAATATTGGATGTTACCAATGCGTTAAAATCCGACGCTACGCCTGTGGCCGATGAGTCATACCGATAGAGGCGGGGCCTTTCTCAACAGACGTGCGCAATCTCGTCTGAAGCCAGCTGATCTTTAGTTGTTGAAACGTGGGAGGTGCTTGTTCCAATTTGTCGTGTACCGTAGTTATGGAAGAGGGACACCTGAAATCTAAACGACTCTCATATATGGCAAAGTTCAAACGTGAAGTTATTCGGTGCGCAGAGGAGAATGGAAACCGCAAAGCCGCTGCAATTTTTGGAGTTGATGAAAGCAACGTTCGACTATGGCGGAAACACAAGGCAGCGATCAGCGGGTGTGAGGCGTCACGAAGGAAATTCACTGGACCCAAGAAAGGACGATTTCCTGAAATTGATGATGCAGTCTTCACGTTTTTTCAAGAGAGACGCAAGACTGGACTGTTTGTGAGTTATGATCTACTCGCGAGGAGGCGATAAAGAAGGCCAGATCTTTGAACATTCCTCGAATTATGAGTGATGACGGCGAGTCTGATGAATAATAAATTATAATAATAAATAATAAAATAATAGATTATTGTATTGTTCTTACGTTGTTTATTAATTACGTTATTGTTATATTGTACAGCAGCTTAATCATTTTTCCAAAATCCAGCTCTAGACCGCGAATCTAATCCGCACGCAAATCTAATCCGCATCTGATTTTTTAGCCCTCTAAAACTGTGAAAAAAGTGCGGATTAGATTCGAGAATATACGGTACATAAGTATACTTGGACATCACCGGATGGGAGAATAAAGAGTCAGATAGATCATAGATTAATCAATGCTCAGTATAGGAAAAGTGTGAATGATGTACATAGTTCTAGAGGACTGAACAGAGAATCAGATCATAATCCGGTGGTAATGAAACTGAGACACAGAATCAGCAGACAGCAACATCAAAAAAGAGAGGATAATGAAGGAAGATGGGATATAGCAAAACTTGAAGATAGACAAGTAGGACACAACTTCATTAAGAAAGTAAAAGATTATGCAGACAGAGAAAAATTTATATTGGATAGTCAGCAGATGGATGTTAATACTTGGTGGAGTAAAATTTAAAATGCAATTATTGAAGCTGGATATGAGGTTATTGGAAAAACAAAGAAACAGAAGAGAAAGGAATGGTTCGACGAAGAGTGTGACGCAGTGGTAAAAATAAGGAACGAAAAAAGGATGAAGTATTTGCAGAGAGGAACTAGACAGAATGAAGTAGAATATAAGGACACTCGGAAGTTAGCCAAACAGGCAATAAAGGAGAAAAAACGGGAAGCCTTGGAAAATGAAGTGAGAGAATTGGAAACAAACAGAAGGAACAATGAGGCAAGAAAATTTTATAAAGAGATTGGATACATCAGGAAAGAAGGTAGCTCGGTTAACGCAAATACCTGGATCAAAAGTAAGGAGAATGTATTGTTAAATGAGGAGGAGAAAATAGTAGGAAGATGGAGAGAATATTTTAACGAACTTCTTAATGAAAGTCTAACAGAAACAGAAGAAAAGGAACAAGACACAACTAGAAGTGTACTGGATGACGAAATAGATGTAGATCCACCAGGCCTTGAAGAAATAAGAAGGGCGGTGAAATGTTTAAAAAATAACAAAGCGGCAGGAGCTGATAACATACCGGCTGAATTTTATAAGTATGGTGGTGAAGAAATGATTAAGGCCTTACATATCTTAATATCACAAATTTGCAGTGAGGAGGTAATGCCAGAAGAATGGAATACAGCAGCTATTGTCCCTATCTTTAAAAAAGGAGACAGAACACTGTGTAATAATTATCGAGGAATTAGTTTGCTCTGTGTAGCATACAAGATACTATCGGTAATCATATATAATAGAATTACTCCATTAATTGAAGATAAAATAGGGGACTATCAGTGTGGATTCAGGGCTAATCGATCAACTGTGGATCAGATCTTTGCAGTCAGGCAAATATTAGAGAAGACATGGGAGTATGGAATATCAACATGGTTCCTATTTATAGATATTAAGTCAGCTTATGATCAGATAGAGAGAAAGGCAGTTGTAACAGCCATGAGGAGATTGGATATACCACAGAAATTGATTAAACTGACTGAAATGACTATGAGGAAGACAAAAAGTGTAATAAAAGTTAACAAATGTATATCTGAGGAATTTGGAACGGTGAGAGGGCTGAGACAAGGAGACTGCCTAGCTCCACTCTTATTTAATGTTGTATTACAAATGACTGTAGAAGGAGCTGGTCTGGTTTTTCGGACAGGAACAATATATAACAAGACTAATCAGTTTTTGGGATACGCTGATGTTATCATTCTGATAAGCAGAACAGAAGCTGCATTAAAGGAGATGTTTCTTGCCCTGGAAAGAGAAGCAAGGAAAGTAGGATTGGTGGTTAATGAGAAGAAAACCAAAGTAATGTATGTATCTTGGAAGCATGCTGATAGACATGAATGGGAAGTTGGGAGGTACAAATTTGAGATTGTATCACAGTTTATATATTTAGGTTTTGAATTCAATAACCGTAATGAAGAAACAGAAGAAATTAAAAGACGAATTCAAATGGGAAATAAAATTTTCTTCTCCATGTTGAGATTGTTTCAGAGTAGCATCTTGACAAGAGCTACCAAAGTAAGAATTTATAAGACAGTTATTAGGCCAGTGGTAACCTATGGATGTGAGGCATGGGTACTAAATCAAAGTAATAGAGAAAGACTGGACATTTTTTAATGAAGAATTTTACGTAAGATATATGGACCAGTCAGAGATCAACATGAAGAATGGAGAATAAGATGGAACCACAAACTGTACCAACTATACAAAGATCTTCCCATCTCAGCTTGTGTAAGAATACGATTACAGTGGTATGGACATGTTATGAGGATGGGGGAGGAACGTCTAGTAAACAGACTGTTTAAAAGGATGCCTTTAGGAACAAGACCAAAAGGAAGACCTAAGGCAAGATGGAAGGACCAAGTGTATGCTGACATGAAGGAGCTGAAGATCCAGTATACTCCAGATAGGGCAGAATGGAAGAAGCAGCTAGATCGGGCCAAGGACCAGTGGAATCTGTAGAGCCATCGAAGAAAAAGAAGAAGGCCATAGAAGAAGAAGAAGAAGAAGAGAAGAATGCAAGATTTGAGGTTCTCACAGAGGTGCTACTCAAGATTCTAGTCTTCTGGGATGTTATGCTGTTGTAGGGTAAGTAGTTCTCAATGTTTTAAAAGATCACGGTGCCTCCTTGAGTCTTCTTGAACTGCTTGACCTGGAAGATGAAGCCACTTTGATCCTTCAAAATTCCAGGAACTACTTACACAACAACACACAGTAATATCCCAGAATACTTGAATCCTCATGTGTATTTTAGTTCAGAATGTTAAGTTTCCTTGTTAGACATCTGAGACAGATTTGTTTCTGCTTACACATTTGGGGAGGTAATATGTTTAATTCTCTCCATAGATTGCAGTAAAGTGGGTATCCAAAGTGATTCTTTAAATTGAACTTTTTTTATATGTGTATTAGTTGCTGAACCATGAATGCACCACGCTGTATACAGTATTACTGTACATAGACAGTCTCTGTAAACACAGAACCACTATACATTTCACAAGAACCATGAAGTTTGGTTAACATGTAAACAGAAACCAGATGGTTTTCAAAGTAAACTCACCCACCAAGCTGTTGAGAAACTGACTGAGATCTCTTCATATGATGATCAGATTCAGCATTAGAGCCTCTCCTACCCTAAAATTCATATAAAATGTTTATAACAGACTCCATGCTGTTGTACTGCTGTGTACTATACACCTGTCCCTCACTTCACGATCATAATCCATCCCATGAAAACTCTACGTACGGCAAAAGTCCATAAAGCAGAGACCCTATTTCCATTACTTTAAACTGGGTAACTATAATGTATGTATGAATCCATGCAATGGCTGGACCTGCATTACAGACTACTTATCCATAAAAACACAAAAGCAGTCCTTAAACAAACACCAGTTCAAATTATTGTTGTGCATTAAAGTGAACATCTGTAAAGTGAGGGATGGGTGAATAAGTTTACATTAAGCTACCACAGTACAACTTCAAATATAAATCAAAATATTTTTATTTAAAGTAACCTCAACATCTTAGCAGGGATTCAGCATAAATGGAAAAAAGCTGCATACATAAAAGATGATGATGATTTGCTGGGTGTGCTAGGGACAGGTGAATGAGAAAAATGATATTGGCACAGAAATATTAATTAAAATATACAGCACAAATGGGCACCTAACTATAATTCCACAAGCAAAATGCATGGAGGAATTGAACAACTAAATATAAACTAAAAATGGATACCCCAAAACACAATAGAAATAGTAAAAAGTTGAACAAGAAAGAAGAAAAAATGAAACCATAAATTTAAAAATTCTATGACATTATAGGAATTTTAATGCCAGGTAAGCTTATAAAAAAATGCAATAAGATCCTAGGTGTTTAAAATTGTTCATGGGTATTATTAATTTCCAAGTAATAACTCCTTGTATCTTATTGCATTAATTCAAGTCAATTCAATTCAATGGGTACTTATTAATGTGCAGACTTTAATAATAATAATAATAATAATAATAATAATAATAAACTTTTTATGTTTAAAAGCGTTCATGTGTATTATTAATTTGCACGTTAAAACACAAATAATCATCATTATACGCATGGATTTTATCCACTTTTCTTAATAACACAGTAAGTTCTTTGATACAATCCCTAATGTTGTAGGACTTTGGTAGCTAACATGTGTATGAATGATCCTCCTGAAGACAATCTTTAGAGTTGAAGCATGTTTGGGTTAATTTACATAAAAATCTTCAGATATATATTTAAAGTTGTACTGCAGTGGTTCCACAAGAACATAAACTTATATACCCAGTAGTATCAATCGTATGAATGCGGCTTATATTAAGCACATCTTTCAGAAAATCAAAATTCAGCACTATATGTATAACTTCCTCTAATGTATAAATCCAAATTCCAAAACAAAAAATATATAAATTAACTTGTCCCAACAGAAATTCTTTATTATAATTTCTCAAGATTCAGTATGTGTCAAGTTACTTCAGCACAGAAAATTAGTATCAGTCATGCTCAAATCCAGTTATTCCGTGATATGGATAGGACCATCTTCAGTCAATTCACCTTCTTCCGACCATGATGGTGTTTAAATTTTAGCACACAGTTTATGAAACATGTGAGTATTATTTCAACAGAAAAAGATAAAATTATGAAATAAATGACATTTTGTGGAAAATAAAACAGAGTTAATGCAGCAAATAACAAGTCAACCACCTACATACACTCACATTAAAAATCCATAATGTAAACTATCTCATTGAGAGGAAATACGCAATCTGAATGGCTCAAGGAACTCAAATAACATCCGACATGAAGCACAATGAAAGACATGTTAGAACTTGTCAGATATAAAGATATTTGTGGTCATGATGTACACTATTTAACCTCAAAACCACAAGGGTAGTATTTAAATGTTAGCGCATGGTTTATAGGAAACATATTATTTGAAAAGAAAAAGATAAAATTATGAAATAAATGGTATTCTGTCGAAAATGAAACAGAGATTATGCAGCATGTCTTAAAAAGGCAGTAAATTTCCTTGTTGCCTAAATACATTAAATGAATTTTCAGGGGCGATTTTTTTGTGTGTGTTCGCACATATGAATGTAAGTCATTTAAAGGTTAATGCAGAACGTACGGCATCCATTCACATACAGAGGCTGTTTTGGTCACTGCACAAGATGCACCCTACAATTTTATTCCCTAAAATACAATGCAGAAATTACAGGAAGAAGCTGTGTATACTTTACACTTACAGAAGCCGTGGCTACTGGAGAGAGTGACAAATTTTCAACTGTTGCTCGAAGTTCATCAACACTGGCACTCATTGGTGCAGAGCCGTTACTCAGCGGTTTGATTTCCACATGGATTTTACGTTCACGTTCATCATCTGTAATTAAACAAGGCACAATCTCAACTTTTCCATTTTGGAAAAAATTGAAAGTTCCAAAATAATTAATTCTACACAGTGGTTAAAACATAAATGAAGTCATTCAAAACTCAAATGATTTAGTTTTACGTATATAATTAATGAAGTTGCAAATATTTACACAATAATGTCCCATTTTAACCTTGGCTCTTAAGAATTTAAATACTGTGGGTGAAGTTTCTGTTGAAATGTTATGTCCTGATGATGTCTGTACATAATAATAGCGCGTCTCTTCACATAATGTTTCAAACTGTGTTACAATAAAGATCACAAGTGTAAGCTCCACTATGCTTACAGTACAATTTGGAGCTACAGTAAAGACACAATACAAGTGACATAAAAATTTTTCCCTGTGCCTAATCAAGCATTGTACCATGAAGATGTATGGGGATGTGGAGGTATAGTTCCATGCATCCTTAACCTTGGAGCTAGTTGGGGCTGAGTGATTACCTTCATGCCCCAGTGACTTTAACCCTGGGTGAGAAGGACCGCTGGTACTTATTGGACTGGAGGTTGAGTGAGCCGCAGAGGCAGTCTGTATGCTGTGTAAAAGAAAGATCTCTTCCACCTGGCAGGAACCAACCCCAATCCTTTGGTCTTCTAATTCACAGCCTAGCCACTGCACTAAGCTGACACTGCAGAAGTGCACTGAACAATTTTGAACTTCAAGGAACATAAATATTCTATCAAATCATTCCTTCCTCAGTCCCTTGTATGTCAGCAACATTTGGTTTGTCGGTATGATGGACACAAAACTTATTTTTGAAACAGACCAGACGTACAGGCCTTCATTTATGTATCAATACAATCATATAACTTGCATTATCACTAAAAATGTCAACACAACCGTTATCACTACTCTCACTAGGGTAGTCAGAAGATAATTAACAGAAAATACAAGTTTAACTTAGTGTGGTTCATCCCACTGTGTTTACATATAGACACCTATAATAAACCACCTAACACAACACTATTTATTAAAACCCACATTCAGCTATGTGTTTCAGCTATTTAAGCCATTGTGAGGCTGCATACAACTATACAAAAAAGAATGTAAGCTGTATACGTAATATTATTAAAATTGAAATCTCTTTTTTTGTCACATCTGTTGTGTTCCGATAGTATATTATGATGTCTATATCAAGAATATTATAAATATTATTTTACTCTCATAACCTGTGACTTTCTTTGAGTAACTGGAAGGGTTTTCCAACACAAAAGAGTAACATGAGATAACATGCCAAAACAGGAAAATTAAACAGAAATAATTCTTAGTGTCTGTCAGATTCAAACAAATCTGAATGTCCAGCAACACACACGTCTAACAGCAATGTCACGAAAAGGATGTCCACACGAAGTAACAGCATTCTGCCGACAGACTGCCATGAATGTGATGTAAATAAAAAAAACACTTGTGACCAGTCTGCAAGGTGTGGCTGATGATTTCTCTCTTCATCTTAACATCACGACAACTTTACCTGTACATGATGGAACCAGGCAGGTTCACGTAGTGGTAGACTATCGACTTATATTTGGGAAATGCCTGGTTTGAATGCCAGCTAGGACATAAGCTATCCTAACATAGATTTTGTCTGATTTTCCTCAGTACCTCCATGTATGTCAGGACAGTACCTCAATTAAACCGTGACATCTTCCTTCCAATACTTTTCAATTCACCATTTCACCAATCACCCTTTCATCAACATCATACAGCCTGCAATTCTGACACCATTATAGAATAAACTACAGAAGAATATAAAAGATGATAGAACAACTGTAATTATATTGTATTAAGAAATGATAAATATACATTAATGGCTGCCATCAACTAACCCAACGGTGCACAAACTTTCCAAAAACCTAGAAGCCACCTCAAAAGTATAGGCATCAGAAGAGTGACCTAAAACAAGTTCCATTTCGAGATCCCACCAATATTAAGCACCAAAATACAAAATTTAGACACCTGGGCCAGCAGGGCCCAGGAATTGTGCACTCCTGAACGAACCATATGAAGACAAACTATAAATATCGATGAATAGGACTATATTTTGTGCACGCCTCTTGGCCATTCTTCCATAAACAGTGCTTATTCATACTTGTTTTATTAAAAAACCAACTACTTGCACATACAAAACATACATATGTAAGATATTCCCTCCCACGTTTCGGTGGTCGAACCCCATCATCAGGAAGTAACACCTAAAACTTATATAGAATAAAACCTAATGAAGCCATTTTTATGGAGGTATGTAAGTTACAATGATATGACATAGTTATTGTTTACTGCAAAATAAAATATATCAGAATGACAAAATGTTGGATTTAAAATTTGTTCCAAGTTTTTCAGATCCCCTAAACATATAGTGCGTAAGTTTTATTATAATCTTGATGGCTGGATGTATATCTGTGATTAATACTTGTGTTATTATTGTCCAATGTTTTCAAAGTCTATACTATTTACAAATTTACAGAATTCTTTTAGATGTTTACTTATAAACTTGTGTTTTTGTGGCGGCCAAATTCCACCTTTTTTAATGATGCTTGTTCTTAAGACATTACGTTGCTGATCCAGTTTGTACAATGCATTAGTAAATGTTCCAATGTCTGATCGCCCTGGTTGCATGTGCGACCTGGATCCTCTATTATATGGAATCTGTGATAGTAGCTCCTCAGTTTGCCATGTCCGGTCATCATAGTTGTGAAGTTGGGCATTATTATAATATTCTGCAAAGGTATGGTGCCTGCCACAGTGCAAGTTGCCTCATAAGATAGTGTTCGGAATGCTTTACACATTATAATGTTAATGAGTCTGTGAACCTTCTTTATTTTTGTAATATTTTTTTGTCTCAGCAAGCTGCTTTCCACACTGGTGCTCCTTATGTTGTTAAAGGTACAATCACTCCTTTGTAAATTGTTTGCGGTGCTTTGTGTCCTAGTCCCCACTGAAGTGTTGCTGATTTTGACAAAATGTTTATTAGTTGAATACCTTTTTCTGTTATGTGCTCTATATGTCTACCAAATCTGAATTTGTTGTCGAAAAATATTCCAAGGTATTTAATTTCTGTAACTTGTTTCAGAATTTGATTATTTAAGTATATATTAATGTTCGCATTATTTATTTATTTTTCTTTTCAATATTAATAATATCTGGGATTTGTTGTCATTAAATTGGATTTTATTGTCTTTCGCCCACTTCTCTATCATTTTTAAGTCTTGATTAGCATAATTCTCTACTTTTTTCATTTGTACACCTTTTGTCAGAACTATAAGGTCATCTGCAAAAGCAATTACTTTTGTTCGATTAGAAAATTCTAGCTTTAGTAATGTATTGTACAGAATATTCCAAAACCCTGGTCCACTACATGAGCCTTGAGGGCAGCCTTTACTTACTTGTTTCTCAGCTTTGTATGTACTGTATTTAATATGAGGGTTGCTGATCTATTACTAAAGTAGCTTTCTGCTAGCTTGAAGAGATTCTTTGGGCATTTTAAAGATTTCAAGTTAAATAGGATACTCGGCCACCATGCTGCATCGAACACTCCTTTCACGTCCAGGCTTGTCATTAACATGATATGTTTCTGGTTCAAGGCATGTTCCACAAAATCTTTAACAGTCATTGCTGCGTCTATAGTTCCTCTCTGTGGAGTGAAGCCGTATTGGTTATTGCTCAGCAAGTTGTTTGAGTGCAGATGATGCATTATTCTATCAATTAATAGTTTCTCTAGTACCTTCCCTCCTACATTCAATAAGCTTATTGGCCTAAATTTTGTGACTTCTTGACAACATTCCTTTCCTGGTTTCACTATAGGGATTATAGTAGATTTTTTCCGTCGTTCTGGGAAATAACCATTTCGTTAAGCATATGTTGTGTATCTTCATCATAAAGCCGGAGTGCAAACTAAATACCATATGTAGTACATGGCTTGTAAGTCCATCATCTCCTGGTGTGTGTGTGTATGTATGTATGTATGTATGTATGTATGTGGGCTTTGACTTGATGTATTAGGCTGTATTTTAATAATGTAAGTATCATATGTTGGACAGAATAAACAATATCAAAACAGTAGGCTTATTCAGTTCAAATGTGACTACAAAGAAGTAACACTCATTTCAGAAGTACACACTGCATCACACTGCTTCTACCTGGAGCACACAGTTTACCTGAGTCTGTGTCAGAACTCGAGTAGAAGCTGCCCTTATCATTCTCCCACAGGTCAACTTTTGGACGAATGCAGTAACCTTCTTCGTCCACTTCAGGAGTTGGTGTTTCTGACTTTCGGCCATCATCTTTGTCTTCCCTGGAACCATCAACACTTAAAGTCTTTGTGAAGAATGTAAGAATATCTGCTGTATATCACAAGGCTACAAGAAAAATAAACTTTCCGGGAAATATCTTACCAAAATGATTTCTACAAAACGCATGTCTTTTTTTAAGTATTCCTTTAACAAGGCTATCAGATGCTAAGTTTCTATAACATTGGTGGCAGATAAATGAAATATGAGTGTGCAGTGGCTATCCACTACATTTAATTTGCTCCCGATTTCTTCATGCGTGGAATTTTGATCTGTTACTGTCATTCTGAAACATCTGAACTCGGCTACATTTTGAAAGATCTAGCAACTATATGATGGTCATAATTATGTTTACTTAGCAAAAACTAAAGTTCTCCCTGTGAAAGCTGTGAAGGCATATGGGCAAGCAAAAGCATAGCTCCACTCATTCTTAACATCACTGCTAGACGGGGTGAGCAGTCAGCTTCGTACCCCAGTCACTTCACCTTCCGTACTCATTGAGTAGGAAGTTGGGTAGACCCCAAACGTGGCCCAAACATTTCGGAGAACACAAACCGTTTGTACCTGCTATGAATCAAATCACAATTCCTCGTGATTTTAGCCTTTGTAGCCTTGTCACTATACCGGTTACAGTACCCCAGATCCAATTTTAACTGGTATCCGTTACTACAATGGCAACAATTATTTTTATCTGGTGTTAGTTACACTAATGCCTACTGTATTTTTATTTACATTCCAAACAATAGCCAAGATAATCACCATGCAATGTGAAATAATCCACAAATCCTAATAATCATTTCACAAAACTTACACATCTGACTTATCCTCCTTGCTACTTGTATTATCTGAGCCATCTTTCTTCTTTTTTGCTTTCTTTTCTTTGCGTTTTTCTCTTCTACTTCTCAGAAACCCTGCAAATACAAAAATGCGATTACTTGTTATTAATAATCTGGTATTAAAGCCATTAAGCAAAGCATGGATTAAATATCTCTTACTGGCAAACAAATGCCTTTCCTAAATCAAACGTGGCCGAAATTCTGCTTTTAGATTTACATTTGTGATCAATAAGAACTGAGAATATGATTTAACACTGATGGCACATTTTGTTAATGACAGCAGTTTTATCAGACTAGGATTATCACAGTAAGAGATACTAATGGGCAAGAAAATAAACGGAAAGTACTCTTAAGGTGATACTGAAGCATAAATTTCCAAATTATTATTACATTTGCCACAAGAAGAAGCTCAATTTCAACTACAAGTAAAGAGCAAGGTAAAAAGCATTAAACAGTTTTGCCAAAAATGCTGTATGGAAAGTGCTTCTGCACATACCAACTTTGTTGAGATGTAGGTCCATTGTTTTTGCAACTATAAGAACATATAATTATTTATGCAGCTATGATAAGGGATGAAACTTAAAAGGAAATTGCAGGCACAGCTTTGTGAATCTGACATAAATACAAACACATTTAGTATGCAAATCTGACTATCCAAATTGTGCCAAAATTTAATAATTCCAATTTCAACAGTTACATATGCCACTCTTTAGACGCAGTCTTCGAACAGTTATTTCTTTCCCCACATTTCCCATAATTCACTAAGCTTCAGAACAAAAGCTACAATAGTGCATGTGCTTGGGAAACAGTAATACAGTGGTGTTTGACACACAGATGCAAGTTCAGAATATTGAGAAGCAAAATTCAGCACATAATAAATGAAGTGAATGGATATTCTGCATGAAGGTTACTGAAAGTTGCTTTTTGTAAATGTTCTTTTACATAGAATGGCCACATGTTTGCAGTTGGGTTTAATTTTGAAGAAACACAAGCATTATTTTGTATGAAATAAACTAGGCATATTTCTTTCTTGATGGCAATGTTTTGAGGTCTTTGCACCAGGCGGAAGTGGGCTGTGTTGATGACATTTCACAGGAATGTATTGCCTCCACCTTCATGGTCAAAGTAAGGCAGTCCCTAGCATAACTTCCATTTTATATTGGTCAATGGAAAATGATGGCTAATGGAGGTTCTAAAATTGAAAGAGTGACGGGCCTAGCAAGCAAACAGTTGACATTAATAATGCCCATAAAGCCCATATTTAAAAAGAAGAACATGTGTATACATGGAACTTAATACCAGACCTGTGCGCTAAATTACACAGACACTATAATGGAAATACAAGAATCTTCAGCAACCCTTTCCAAATATAAAATCCTGTAGAATCATCCATTTATCACTTATTCCATCAGCAACACTCAGTACTGACACTTAAACAAAGACATCGTGACTGTCCACAGTAACAAATGCTCCCACATTACACAAAAGTTCATACCAGATGACATCTCAACAAAGCACCAAATCACTTTTTTGATACACGAGGCTACACAAAAAACTGTGTATGACTGCAACACAGCATGCTAACAATACAGCATTAACTGCTGTCCTGCTATCTCCTGTTGACTCAATTCTTTGTATGAGTGGCTTATGAATCTGTGATACTGGAACACCATTTGCGTGGAAAGCTTAGTTAACACTATACTAGCGCCCAATAGGCCAAAGAATTACTCTTTATTTTGACAGCCTATCTGTATATTCGAGGAGGGCAATTAAAGCCAAGCAAGTGCACCAAGTGAGAAGAGCTAGAGCTAGCAGGAAACATAAGACACCTGTAGTCCAAGATGAGAGACTAGAATAAGGAGATCGAGTTGGAGATTCCCCTGTTTTCCACGCATTTGGTCAGCAAGAAAGAGGAAACAAAACAACAGAAGGTCAGTTGTTAGGACAGAGTAAACTAAAAATGTTGCACCACATACAGCACCCTCCAATAAATTGTTACTACTCTTACTAAAATATATTTATTAAAAAATACTTAAAAAAGGTCAGTAGTTATATGATCTGGCCTGCAAGATCACCTGGCCCACATGTCTTTGAGATTGTTGGTTATGGGGATGATAAAGAACTACATTTATGCAGCAAAACCAAGATACTGTGATGAATTCAAGCATCACAAACCGTAAGTCACTGTGAGGACGCTGACAGTGATGTGTCAGCATGTTATCAAGTAAGCAGTTTATTACATGCTTGTCTGCACAGAAAATGAAGAACAGTAAGTTGATGTTAAACATTCAACTAGGTTTGTAAATATTTTTCTTTTTAACAAACAACAGGTCTATTTTTATAAAAAAAAAAAGGGAACAATTTTTTGGAGGGTCTGCACAGCAGACATACTGACATCCAGGAAGATCAGGATGGATATGGGTTATGAATTTTATCAACATATGGTAATACCAACATGAATTAACACCAACAAGAGAATCCCAACACAAAATGCACACAGTAACCCCGCAGAGACAAGTATGCTAGTGTAATATTAAAGAAACTGCAATACATCCCGCCAACACTGGAATCAATTTATGTGTAACTCAGTAGGGTAAGACATAATGGACAAAGTTTCGTAAAGTATAGGAGAATGCCTTGGTAGGACCTGAAGAGGAACAAACATAGCTGTATGAACACTTCAGGTGCCAACACAGTAGAAAACATCCTACTGTTTGCTGCATGATGACTTCCCTCCTGTTCTGCAGATAGGGTTGGTCTGCTCTGTCGTACGGAGATGTGAATATCTGCTAAGAAAAACACACCACAGGACAGCAGATGCATATCAACTACCACAGATTAAATTTACATGCAGTAATTAGCACAATTACGTACAGTGACTATTACTTTATAGGTGCCGTACATTCATAATCTTGCAACCAGTTCACAATGTGACTAAAAATTTTTAAGTAACAATTAATGTTCATATTAACAACAGAATTACAACAACAAAATGCATATTGCATTGCATGGTGACAAAAATTTATCTTTACAATTCCAGTTACTGTACTTAATACCATGCTAATTGCTGGTTACCAATAGTTTAAACACATGACTACATCATATAATAAAGCTGTTCTAAATTTTCTCAGTTCACTTAAACACACGTTAAAAACCAATAGCTAAATATATGAAGGTGTCAAAATGTGTAAACAAAGCGTGATTCTGGGCTCAGAATGTTCTGGTTTCTAACACACAGAATATGGTAAGGTTCAACATGTTTCTAAAATTTGGTGTGGTCCTGAGCACTGTGGTTTAAATGATTCCCTCCAAATTCAGAGTTTGTTTAAACTTGACTTTACAGATGCGTTAAGAAGTGTAGGAAAATACCCTACTTAATAAAGTTCAAAGAATTGATATTGGTTTGTAGTGATGGCAGTACTCCATCCTGTGTTGGACTTTTAACAAGAAAAGGGGGAGGGCATGGAGGCACAGATCACTGGTATAAATTACTGAGACAAGATAAACGCTGCCTATCACATTAAAACTGCTGCCAGCCGCACCTATAAATTTTCATGAGTCTCCATAAACGTCAAATGCCTTCACATTTCTAACTTCTCACTACATCAGATACCCCACAACTCACTACAATAAATAGCTAATTCATAATTTCACACACTACCAAGATAACACAACTTACAAAAGCTACCTGACCAACAATTTGCTAATACATGAAACTACAGGAGTAGCTGGTTTATTTGAAACTGCAATGTCAGCATTTCTTATAATCACACAAAGGTTTTTAATTTCAAAATTTTCACACACATTCATGGTCTGCACATTCTGAAATCTCTAACACACATTAAAATCTTCCGAGGTGACCTACAAAGCAAAGTTCAAATCCAAAGTTTTTGAGACCTGCCACATCTCCATCACCAGACTCAATGTGGGCAATGACCACAAGTCAGTGACAAGAAACATTTAATAACAGTACAAATCCTCCACCTCCCCAATATTCTTGAGGCATGTAGCTGGGAGACCTGAAAATCGTACACATTCAGTTACAAGATCAATCCCCGTGTTGCTACGTGTGATAAATTATTAAAGGTGTTTAGTCAATTGATGTCAACAATGTGGATAACACTGAGGTAAGTACTTGATGATAAAAGTTCTACTCTAATGTTAAGAGTTCTTGCAAATTAAAAGCTGCAAAATTTGTTTCATTCAAATAACAAAGCTGGTAAAACTCAATTCAGCTACAACCCTACAATAATGCAATGAAAGAGCATAACATTAGCAACTGTAAGTAATCTGAGCCTCCCAGTATACTAAACTCTGTTTTGAAAGCCTACACCAGATTGGATGCTACTGAATAATGTTGATTCATCATTTCAAGACAGCTTGGTATTGTGTGTTTCAGAAAATCAATGATTATGTCCATAAGATACAGCACTGAAATATTTAAACATAAGGTTAATATTTCAAACATAATCCCTTTCCACACACACTGTCTTACAATAACTGCAGCATCAACTGAAGACTCATTCATACAGCATTACATGGAGCCAACAAAAACTCAAGCAGTGAAGAAGAAGAAAAACTAAGTGTGAAATAAAAAGACTAGATGCCAAGCCAAACAACATGTGGCACAAAAAGTGAAGCCAAGCCAAGCTAAGCCAAGCCAAGCCAAGCAAAATGTGACAATGGAACACAACAGATGAAGCAAACAGCAAGAGCAGTCCGCCCCCTAACACTGTTCAGGTTTGTTCTGAACATGGACTACAGTCAACTGACTGACAGAAAGATAGAGACAGAGATTACACTTCGATCCTCGCAAGGGGTTCCGTGCTAGCGAACTTGCGTTCCCATTGGGTGGGATCCCGGTCCCTGCCCCTCCCCCGGACCCGACCCCACTGGTTGGGCTGGTGGGGGCTGAGGTGGGAAGGCTCCCTCCCTCAGGGTTCCCACTGCTTTCTTTGCTTCCTGCAAACATACAACAACGCGCAAACCAAAATTCAGGTCGGCTCCAGTAACCCACAATAACCAGGCAGCCATTATCAAATACATACCTTTGTGCCATTCAAATGGAGCAGATATTAGACACCCTTAGAGGCGTGTATTCATACCATGTTATTCTTCAAAAAATTTACAATGTAACACCATCATAAATGACTACTAATAACATTAAAGAACGAGAACTAACAGGAACCAGCATCTTCCTTTAGAGAAACAGTACTTAACCATTTACACTAAACTTTCCCATGAAGGAAGCACCACCACTCAATGTGCACTGTCAAACCAAGCTAACAGACCAGTTTTTAAAAACTTTAAAAATGCTATAAACTTGATTTCACCTGAAATATATTTCCAAAAAAAGAAAAAAGAAAAAAATGAGTATCTACTAATAACATGTATGATTTATGGAAAACAATATCCTTACTCGGTGACAAACAGAGGCTTCCCAGCAGCACAGGACATGGCACAAAGGTTGGAAACCCACTGATACCAAGTGAAAAGCTAACCATGTTATTTCAAAGCACAAAATTGTTAATTTGTAGAGACCAGACACATACTTAAGATTACTGTAATAAAAAGCATGCAGTGATTGGACAAAAGTGGATACTGCAACAAGAGAATGTGAAAATACTGCATTAGTGTTCACACATTAGCCAGTGTAAAATGACCAGCGCTGCAATAATCTGTGTTGAAAAAAAATTGTTTTCTTGTCCATAAATCTGATGTTTGAGATCACACCTGTTATTGGGATCATAACTACTGCTATTCCCAGCTATATTATTTAATATAACACAACATTTTTTAAACATGTTTCAGAAACTTCACTTAAACTTTAGCAGAAGTGAATGGCATTAAATACACATTTTGAAAGTCTTGGTTCACTATCATATTTGCATAGCAAGATAATTATAAGCCCACTGATATGTATGCAAGAAATAAAGTGCCTCCATCATAATGCTGTACCAATGGATACTCTTATACGCTGAAATTAACTGCAATATAAATTTTCAAACAACTGCCACTGTAATTTCACAGTACTGGTAAGAAATGTGTGAACACAGCATCAGACAAAAAAAACTCAACAAATCCAGTATGCGTCATTTGACATTTGAATAGCAGTGCTGCTGAAGTCTGAAGGCTTCTGGAATGTTACATCATGTCAACTGGTAAACAGGTACTGGCATTCTGAAGGAGTATAGTGTCTTCAAAATGTTGGTAACTATTTAACAGTCAACCCAGCATAACATTCCAGAAGACTTGATACACATCACACAATAATGGCACTGTTATACAACACTGACATTTATGCTAAAACCATGTTAGTATCACCACAAAAAATATACAAATATTACATTATTCATATCATGCTATATATCATAAATTTCCCTATTCTGTGTGGGTGTGCAACTTCGTATTTCACACTGAGGAAATAACAAAGACTGAGAGTGTTTGAGAACAGAGTGATGAGGAAAATATCTGGACCTTGGAGGAAGAAAATGAGAGAAGGCTGGAGAAAATTGCATGATGAAGAGCTTAACAATTTGTATTCCTTAGCATTATTATCAAGCTTACAGAATCAAGGAGGATCAGATGAGCAGGACAAGTGGCACACACGGGATACAGGGAATACATACAGGGGTTTTGGTGGAGAAACATGAGAAAGAAACTAGGTGTGGAACGGAGAGAAAAGCAACTGCTTCGAAGACCTAGGAACAGATGGAAGGAAGGGAAAATGTAAACTAGATTCATCTGGTTCAGGATAGGGATCACTGGCAACATACTCTCAGCCTTCAGGATCTGTAAAATTCAGGAAATTTCTTGACTAGCTGAGGAGCTATCAGTTTCTCAAAAGGACTCTGTTGCATTTAGTTAGTTCATTAAATGGTTGGTTGGTTGCTTGGTTAGTAAGAATAAACATATTTGTTATATACCCTGTAATACTACTTCATTATGTTTGATTCTCAAAAAGAAACTTAAAAAACTGTAAAATTAATAACTTCCAAACAACTTTCCACAATCAAACAGCACAGATTTCTGAATACAAATGGACAGTTTTTGGGTATCCACTTAACAAGTTTTACATCTGATGTTTTAATGTGAAATGAAAGTCCTAACAAGGGTGATACTACAGACATATGTATTCAGTTCTATTACTGAAACAGTCTGCTTCATATGTATATGTATGAGCTATGTTAAGAACTCCTCATAAAATCCACCTAAGCTAATTATTGGTGTAAATATCAAAATATCTACAGTAAAGTCTCATGTTCATGAATGTCAATATTCAGGATTTACACCTTGGCATGGTCACCTATTTTTGTACCACTGCACCAGCCTTTTGTGACTGGTTCTGAAAAATCAGGATGAGACCACCTGGCTTGTGGGTTGACATCCCTACTGTCCTGTTATTATGCAGATCTTTCTTAGCTCAGTCAAGCTCTTGCAATAAATGAGGTTGACTGCTTTCCTGCTTTGTGAAATTAGGCTCTCCTTCAATCAATTAATGTATTTTATGCTTCACAAAGTGACTGTAGTTTATTAAAAATAAACTTTCACATGCCTTTCTATGCTGTTTTGTATTTTTATCACTGACATTTCATAAGGTCTTGGAATCAAGCATATTCTTTATATTGAAAATAAATTACAAAATTCATGGTGGTTTTATCAGTCCGAACTAATCATGAACATTCAAACCCTACTCTCTGTGTGTGTGTGAGTATGTATGTATGTATGTATGTATGTATGTATGTACGTGTGTGCATACATATATATTTTCCATTAATAAATATTAATGTTCTCGAGGATCATTTGAACAAATATTAGACAGAAAAATATACAAACCATCTGCCAACCTTGACTAACAATTCTTCTCAGGGAAATAACAATTCTAGACACAAATCCAGTCAAAATATTATACATACAATAACTGCAAAATACTGTTGAGAAAGTACTGTTACACTGTTGTCCAGTATCATATAATTTTATCCAATCACTGACAACCTATAACACAATTGCAAATATAAATAAACAATAGCCTAAGGACAGGCTGCTTTAACAAACACAAGACATTTTAAACATGCACAAAATGCACATATGACATATAACACTCAACACAAGTAAAAATGCACACTAACACAAAGATAAATGTGTGCACACACGCACACACAAACCATTACAGCTATTTCTCACTATTCACAGCACAATTCATTATACCTTCAAAAATACAGAAATTCAGTCTCTATATCAACAACTAATACAGGTTTGGCTAATCACAAACTACTTACCCTGACAAATAAAATTGTAAATGAAACATTTTTATTGAAAAGCATTTGATTGACTTTCAGGATTTAGCTGTGTAGATGAATAAAGATTTTGATGGAAAACATCGCAATTGCCATCTTCAGGGTAAAGCAGTCAATCACCCTGTAACAACTGCAGAGTTTGCAGAAACATCGGGCAATTTTGTTCCTCTACATGGCCTAATCCCAAAAGCCAATATAAAGCACTGAATACTGGCCATGAATGCCTACAGATCAGAATTTTTGTTGTAACTGCTTGTCTAGCTATGACATAAATAAACACCCACTAATTTACACCAAAATTAACATGTCCATAAACTCAAAATAAATGTGCAGTTATGATGATTAAAAATTAAGTTCCTTGCAGTAAAAGGATATATTTTAATCTTGAATATATATATATCAACAGTACAATCAATGATAATGAGAAATCCAATGATTGCTGGTGATATAATTTCAATAAAATATCCCTCAGCTAGCAGCTGCATCAAGTGGTTGAATGGCAAGTGAACCAACATTTTGAGAACCATGATTCAGTTCCCTGATGACATGAACAGAGCTGGTTCTCGGAACGTTGGTCCACTCACCATTCAACCACAGGACGCAGCTGCTAGTCCGAAGAAGTTTTATTAAACTGAGTCACTGTGAAAGCTGTAGATTATAGGCTGATAAAAATACAATATTAAGCGAGAATAAAATTCTGTCTATGAAGTATACAACAAACTGCTAAACCTTATATAATGTGCAACTATTTATCCAAACCGTAAAAGCCTTCAAAACTATACAACTTATTCTCACTGCTGCCATGTAACTTAAGCATAATACAGTAGAACCCTGTTAAGAAGTCTTTCAAGGGACCAGAGGATTAAGGGACTCCTTAAGAGGGAAGACTTATTAAGAGGGAAGCTTATTAAAAGCAATAGGATTTCAGGACTTTAAAAATCAGACTTCTTACAGGAGAAAACTTCTTATGCGGGGACTTCTTATCCGGGTTCTACTGTACTATTCATATACACTTCATACCGTGAAAAATTTTTGGTTCTTCATCAACATCAATTAGTTCATTTGCTGAGGACAACAAACTGTTATTGTAGAATGAGAGACAAGACAGCAGACTGCACTCAGCTAACGTATTATTATATGGTACATAAGATATGAAAATTGAACCTCTAAGCGTAACTTCAATGTGCTGTTCTGTTAACGACATTTTGAAAGAACAGAATAAAGCAGAGACAACAACAGGTGTTTTAAAGGTATGAAATTTATACTAAAGAAATTAGCAAGAAAAATTTTTTGTTATTAACACCAAACATAACAACTCGCATAAAATGCAATATGTTTATAGCAGTGGTTTGTATTTTTAAGAGTAATGACACGTTATGTCACTAAACACATACTTGGCACCTTTTGATGTCACACAGACTGAGGGTACTTCTGATAGAAATAAAGTAGCAGGTGCATAAAACCACTCACATCCAGTTTCCCTTTCATGCCTTGTTTACATAATACTTATGAACAGCCAAAAATTAACATTTTCCTTACAAGATAGATTTTACACTGATATTTCATACCTCATGTGTGCATGATGCATGAGTGTAAATTAGAAAGATAACATGGCTACAACAGTCAATGTAGTCATATACCACTGGGTTTGAAGTGCACTCTATTATGGATGGCAATGCAGTCAACTAGTGGCAGTAAGACGTATTACATACCTGACATGCAAATTAATGTGAAGATGAGATATATTCTCGGATTAAATACAAAACTCTGTAAGGTGAAATTTTTAGAGTGTAAGAAATTTGTAAGTTATCATGTGTACACAGCGATGAATAATACTGAGAAAACTTAGGAAAGCTTTAAGAAAGCCCCAAACTAGAGATCACATAAGACATGCAGCTGAAGTGGGTCCAGTGTTTCAGTTTACTGCTTTTATAAATGTATAGTAACCTGGAAAGCAGGGTAAGGAGACAGTAAAATTTTATAGTGTCTGTGCAGTATGTTTGTACAATTATATTTCAATCGTCACAAATTACAGGACCAATTTTAATGTACATTCATATTCAAACATGATTTAACGAAACTGTGGTCTTTGATGATTACTGTTAATTAAGAAATAGTTATTCAAGGAAGTAACCTGATTTCTGCAGCTTGTATGCTCTTTAATCTTTAGCATATGGCCTTTTAAATCCCAGGTTTCAGCTGGCGCCAGAGACAGCAGGACAGTGTTTTTCCTTCTGGATGAAAAGCATATACATTTAATGAAACAGCGTTGTCCTGTTCGTCCATTAAAGGTTAAACCATCAATGTATAAAATACTAATCAAGTTCTGAAAGGCTAGTATTTTGAAGCCAGAATATACTGGTACCTTTCCATGACAGAAACAGATTTCAACCTACTAAATGGATCTAATGCTGGCGATTTAATAAAAGTGATCTGGCCTTTAAACATTCATTTGCTATAAGGTGTAAGTGCATCGGGCTCTGGGAACAGTTGCGTGGTATAATAAGTGGTCATAAGAAATGGTTGTGGTAAATTATAATGGTTTTTAAAAATTTTTTACCCCAGAATATAACACCACAGTAACAAACTCAGTAGCAGCAATTTCTGATAAAACAAAAATGGAAATGACATTCCTTGATTCATTAAGAATGGTTACCAAACAATTGAGTGACATGGTAAGCATGGCAGCTCATAAGAACAGTAAGCAGAAGAAATAAATAATGAAGATGTTCCTTCAGCACAAAAACAAAATTAAAGATGATTTAAACAATTAGGACAAGGAACTGAATTGCTGAGATATTTTTCCTTACAAACTGAACCCACTATATGAAGAAAATATTTTTCATTCAAGTTTCACATAAATTATGACTACATATTGCTAAAACTTGCTTTGTTTCACAAGATAAACAGTGATACTGCATTGTATGACTGGTTTTGTTACCAGAGAAGAAAAGGGCCAATGCACATGTACCTTACTTGGTACAGCTTAATTCAGAAATCCCGAAATTATCTTCTTCATTTCAATTGTTTCAAATTTGTTGATAATTCATGGCTATAATTTGAAAGCCAAGGCTATTGTTTCTGTTATTCTTATAAAGCAGTCAATTCTCCTATCTGCAATACTGGATTAGAACTGCTCAAATAATATAAAACAATGTATATTCCATAAACCACGCAAATTTTGTAGTTATGATTCAGTGCAGGTGTGTCTCATAATATGAGAACTTACAACACTGCTAACAAAATAACAATCACACTTAAAATAACATTATAGATCAGAAAACTGCAAATTAAAAAATACCAAAAAAATTAAGTAACAACTTCATACATTTAATATTTAGGAATATTACTAGTTTTGGAAACAAGTCAGCATAGCTGGTGATGAAACAAAAATATCTGAAGCTGCTAAGCTCATGCAAGACAGTATCACACTTCTGGGTTCTTACACTTTCTGCTTGTTGCGATGTTTTGGAGGTATAGCAGGAGCAATTCCACAAAGTCTAGTTTCAGAAACACGTAATGTTAGCGTGCCTATGCTAATGTCACAAGCTGGGAGAGTGCACGAAGTCATGTGCCTGTATATCAATGTCTTTCTGCAATCAGAGTGGTGAAGGTGCCAGTATTTGTCTGCGTACGTAGTAGCTATAATCATGTGGCTCAGGTAAGAAGACTGTAAGGTATGTGAGACTTGCACTGAAGGTTGCCATGCAAAATGATGGGGACTTTGTGGATGTACTCCCTCTACACGTCTCCATTTTATACTACACGGTATAAGAACCTAGAAACCACCAATTGAGCAACATCTGCCATGAAAACCTGAAAGCATACACTAACAGGCACACAATTCGAGTGGGACACTTGCCATTAAGAAATTATTTCACTCACAATAAAACTGCTGCAGTTCAACATTACTCTTGATAACACTGCACCCATTTCAGTACAAACTAAAGAGTCATTCTGAAATCATTGTCACTGAACATATAAACCATGAACTTGAAAAGTTCTGGTAAGATGGCTACGTTTGCAAGGGGACATTGAAATTACAATGATACAGTAACAAAATGCTCTCAGTACTGCTGCTACCTAGTGGTACACCATAAATTTCTGTCTGGAAAAGTGGACAAGGCAATACTGACTTAACCATACCTTCACTGCCATTTACTCCTATCATCTTGTGCTCCTATCTGTAACTACTACCCTACCACCAACTCTTGAGTGGTAATACACTTAAGAACAGTTGTGCAATGATACATACATGTGATATGGTTACTGCCAACACAACGCAGTTATAAAATAAAGTAAAACTAAGGGTATAAATATGCAGATTAAGATCTTCAGTGTTATACTGTTCATTGAAGCTACAGAACACAGCTGTCAGAGCAGATGAATGGTACTTCAGAGACAGGTAACATTAAGTGTAATGATTCAAGTGATGTGTCTGCAAACCACTGCTTGAAACTGGGTGTGAGGGTCAACACAATTAATAACAGCTAGAAAGAAATGAGTGCTTAAGTTTTCACACACATACCCTGGGAGTTAGACATGAAGAGGTTGAGAAGGGAGGTAGTGCGGCGGGATGTTTTGCTTTCTTTTGATTTCTGGCCACCAGACTCTAGATTACCTTCTTTTTTGGAAGGCTTATCATCATTTGTTGTTTTATCTGAGGAATCAGGTGTCTGGTTACTAACAGAAGTTACTCCTGACATATTCAATTCCTCAAATTCTATAGAACCTGTAAACAAAATAATAAGTTAACACAACTGTCCACACAGTCACAAGAAATTTTCAAAAAATAAAAAATAAATTTGTACATGAAATATTTGGGGGGGGGGGGGGGGGGGGGGATTAATATAAGACTACAGTCTCCTGAGATGTGATGTCACACAATCTGGTAGACAGGTGCTAAGGGTTTGGAAGAATCTGCAAGGCAGAAAGGTAGAGGCACCAGGTTCCTCCAGATCACTGGTACCTGTAGCATGGCAGACAATACTACGCTATACAGAATCTGCTGCAGACCCTGTAACTCGCACCGTGAGTCACTGATGTCTAAGGCAGACTACTTACCTCATACCATGGCAGTCACTGGCACCTGTGGTAGACTGTCTACCTCAAAACATGGCAGTCACTGGTGTCAGCAGCAGACAATTTACCTTACAACATGGTGGTCACTAACGTCTGCTGCAGAACCTTTACCACGTATCTGTGTTTCATTTTCTCTTCCCTTATTTTCTTTATGATCGACTGGTATTTTTATGGCACAAAACGGACATCCAGGAATGAAACCCCCAATTTCAAACACTGTGCTTACGGGAAACAAGGGATGGACTTACAGTGACTCACTCTGCAACCGCTGTCCAGGAAACAGCTACGTTATAGGTGTGTGGTTCACATGCTGTTACAAGAATTATTTCAAAACCATACTCAACAGCAGGGGTGTACAAATTTTCCAAAAATCTAGAAGCCGCATCAAAATTCTAGGCACCAGAATTGCGATGTTTAGCAAATTCCATACTGAGGAGCCACAAATATTAGGCCCTACCATAAAAAACCTCAGTTGCCATGGTGACCTGATGTCCAGGATTTGTGTACCCCTGCTCTAGAGGCATATGTGTTCCAGAACTATCATGAACTTGCAAATACTAAATAAATCTCTTTATTTATTTCACTTCTCTATGTGCCAATCCCACACAATGTTTGTAGAATTTATACTTACACAAATGGTTGTTACAGGCATTAAGCCAAATATTTCAGGCAATCAACAGTCCACAAACTAAAGTCACTTGTTTGAAGCACAAAATCAAAAATGTGCAAAAGTGCTACCTTGTATATCAATTTGTATGCAATTGTAGTACTCACTAACCAACAATAATTAGCTATACAGTGATTTATTACCAGTGTTCCATACTGAAATAAACAGAGCTCACAAGATAATGGGGAATATAAGACACTTAGCAAGCATAGAATAATCACACTAATTAATGCAATATGTAACACCTGCCAGTAAATGAGCACGCATACGAGAAGTGCAACCCACTGTTTCTTTTTTCACGGATCTGTTTCGCACAATGTTATTTCACAATTGCAAAACAACAGTTCTCAGAAAGTTGATGCGCACCTACTCTATGACACATTAACCCTTCATATCCACTGTTTCTACCATACACACTACTTGATCTAACATTCAAAACCCTATATTTTATCCACAGAATGCAATTATGGGTGGGGACAAGGCAAGTAGTCACTGAGCTTAATTAGTCACATCAACATGAAGATGTTTAGGGAAGTGGAAGTACAATTCCAGGTCCAGCCTCATGCTCCAATCACAGTTCCTGCCATGCAAAAAGCCCATAACAGTGGATAGGTAGGCTCCAGAGCCAGTCTGGACACTATGAAGAGAAAAAAACCGCTGCCCTTGCCAGAAATCAAATTCTGGTAACTTGATTGTCCAGCCTTTATCCTACTCACTATTATGACTGAGCTATACTTGTTTCATTGTATTGTCAGAATAAACACCACTGGCAGGTCAATGGGCCATGACAGTGTAGTCGGTACAGTTGCCCGCTACGAGCTGGATGGTCTGGAGATCAAATCCTGGTGGGGGCGAGATTTTCTGCACCCATCCACACTGGCCCCGTGGCCCAACCAGCCGCCTATATAGTGGGCAGTGGGTCATTCCTGAGTCTAAAGGGGCCAGGGAGTGGTGTTAACCACAAACCCCCCATCTAGCACCGAGGTTAAAGAAAAAGTACAGCTATACCTCTACTCCCCCTCTGTGCCTTCATGGCAGGTTGCTGCGTGAACTTTACTTTTTTACCTGGCAGGTTGATCCTGTAACTGTACTGTAACGCATGCCAACAACATTTGGAAAATGCAGAGCAAAAATTTCACACTGTAAATAGATTTTTACACATTACCAGCAGAGATGTTCTAGCACTAAATACAAACAAGATATTTCTCTTAATGGATTCACATGTTAGAGTCACGGTGCTCTAAAATTAATTATTCACAGTTACTTTTAATTTTCACACAAACAAAGAGCTTACCACACAGTACTGCTATGCTAATACCTGCAATGAGAGAACAATCTGTAGTATGGCACTTCCACCTACATCATTTCTTCAATTTCTGCGCTACATTAGCTTACACTAATTTTGATTACTGTGTATGTTCCATTAACATCTCTTCCAAACTGCATGATTTTGTAAAGTGCAAGCAAAAAATACTGTATTCTGGCCTTTACTGTCCAGAAATAAGGAATTTTAAATCTCCCAGTACTGTAAGGTTGGTGACTGGATTGTAATTTACAATTCAACATACAGGAACAGCAAATTATGTTAAACAAACAAAGGCAGAGTCACTTTGCAGCACACATGTAAAGTGAGTGTTTCATTTTATCTACTAATAAATACCTACAGAGAATAAAGTCAAAGAATTCAAAATGAATGCCATGAATGACCAACCTCCCAAACTGGTATACCCAATCAGGTACCAAATCCACCAGTAACACTTCACAGATATCAAAGTCTCAAAAAGTTTCAACATAAACATATGTCAGAGCAATTGTAGCTTGGTTTGACCAGGTCAATGTGATATAAAAAGGATACATATAAAAGACAAATAAATTTACCTGGCTTCTCCAATCCAGTATATTTGTTCAATACAAACTGCTCAAGCAGCTTATCCACTGTCATTTCCAAACACTGTCGTCTAAATTCTATGTGAACCTGAAATCAGTTTCAAGGATCAGATTTTGTTTCCTACGCGAGACATGCAGAATGGACAGGGAAAAGCATAGCCATATTACTGTAAATCAGCAAGTCTTAATATTATTGCAGAGGAACTTCATAAATCAAATTACATTAAAAATATCAACATATATCACAAAGTACAAGGATACATATGAAAGAAGCCATTCCTACAATATGATACAATTAGCTCACAGACCTTTGACAGGAGCAACAGCTTGAAATTGAAAGCTAAAATGGACACAACTTCTCAGCAAGTACCTAAGAATATACATGGGCTAAGATCTAGCATACTGCAATAATATAAATGATCTCAGTTCAGGTCCTTCTCTGATTGGAAAGTTTTTTTAAAGCATGTTATTAAAAAATGCAGGCAATTGCTGAGAGTATATAGTGTCAGTGCCAGATGGATGAATGAATATGAATCATTTGTGGAATAATACTGACATGGAAAACTAAAGCATTTGGAGAGAAACCTGTCCCAGTGCCACTTTCTCCACCACCAAACCCATATGTACTGGTCTCGGATTGAACCCCAGACAGTAAGGTGAGAGGTTGGTATGTAACTGCCAAAGCCATGGCATGACCCTATGTTACAAAAGGTTGTGTTAATTACAGCTAAATGTGTTTCATTTGCTTTCCTGCTTCACATAATTACATTATCTTGCGATGTGGCAGAAGGGGGACACAAGCTTCCATTTCTACAGGTCTGTGAACAGTCTTGCGAGCTTGACAACGATGTGTCACTGGATTAGTATTAGGTTTTGGTTACGTAATTATCATCAGCACATACAGACTTATCAAATATTACAGAATGTAGTACCCACTGACAAAGAGAAAACACTGCAATAACCAAGGCCTCCCCACATGTAACATTTAAGTTCAACCATCAACACACTTTTCAGACAACTCTCGTCACTGCCACAGGTTCATTAAGCTCAGTGTGTACTTAAACAAACAGTAAAATAGTGCAAGTTAACCAGTTCTACCCAGCACTTGGCATGGCCTCTCATCATTTGAGGACAGTTAATCAAAAACAGTATTACCGAGATCACCTATCTTATCTTACACACATATTCATTATATTTTCACATCACAGATATCTTAGCAAGATATAAATTCAGTTCCACGTGTGCTGAACCTTTCAGATGTGTGTGTGTGTGTATGTGCACCCACAATTCTTTTGACATCAAATAACCTAACATGTACTAAGACGACAACATACATGACAACCTAACATCAAGAAACTTTTCATTTCCCTTTAACGTATGAACAAGCCTGTCCTACGGCTCCTGCACTCACATAAAAAACTTATCCTTCAGAAAATCACCCACCACAATACATTCACCTTGTACAGGAAAGACAAATCCATATCATATTTAAATGCTGCAGGTTGGCAACACATTTTACAGAATACGATAATAACCATAAACATAAACACTAACACAAAACTTGAAGTAATGATATGGTATATTCAATAACTACCTCCATGAAGCAATTCATTCACCATAGCTACATACTTTGTATATTATAGTTTCATCCATGGGTGAGAGTGGGAAGTGTGAATTCAATATCAAATGCACTGGCACAACTGTTTTGTCACACAGCTTTGCCTCCCACAAAGTTCAAATTAAGTTATGATGTACGGAAAGCTGCATGGTTAAAACAGCTAGTAAACGCAACCTCCATAGTGCCTAATTCTTTTTATGCATATTGTAGCAGATTGTTCCTGTCGGCTATCTCAATGTTAATTTATATGTATTGTAGCTCCAGGACGAAGAGGTGCAAGCAACCGCATAACACTGGTGTCCCCTCAGTGTTTAAGGCACCTACTGCCCAATATTTCTTACCCTTTGTGCTTTAATCATGAAGAGTAAGGTGCGGTCACAGGCATGTTCTCTGTTAAGTGTTTCTGTGACCTCACATAGGGTCTAGGGGATTAGTTCCCCAGGCTGACCACAGAATCACACCACTATGCAAGCCAATGAAAAATCTTAATTATGTTTTAATTTCAATAATTATTCCTCTGGTGTGAGGTCTGACGGCGACGACTGACCAATCACTGACCGTGGAACCTTCTCGAATTTGGTACGGTGAGGCACTCGAGTTATCATAAGGAGATGCACGCCCAGGCTGGAGGCCAGGTCATATGTGGAAATCTTGGATACATATTTTCATGTGAGCTTTATTATTTAATCGCTGTGTTGGTGTGATGTATTGTTATTAAATTCTTCTTTCATTAAGAAATTGTTTAAATTCAGTACTGACACGGTCAGTGAATGATGAGGAAGGTGTCAGAGTAAGACGGCAATAATTATTAGTATCATTATTTGTATCACATGATAGAGCCCACTGTATACATCGTTTTACTTAATAAATTTGTTTCTTGGACACTGCCAGTTATTAGAACCCAAATAGTACATAAACGACCCTGAGATGTAATTCAACATTGCCCTGAATCACAAGGTCCTGTGCTATTACGGAAAAAAAGGGGAAGCCCTTCAACTTAAGGGGTCCTTGAAGTCCAGCGCACATCGGCCCAATGTTAAGTCCGGTATAACATCCACTTTTATCAATTAATGTTAATTCATAACCAGTTGACTGTTTTAAAGAGAACATTTGTGACACACTGTAATGTCTTTCAAAACCCCGATACTGGAACCACTACTTCAGACAGCAGTGAAAAAATGAAGCACTAAAGATAATGCCAGGAAGAGGGCAGTGTGCCAGTGGGACATAAGTAGGGTGTTCAGGATCTGAACAGCTCAAAAGAATATGCAGAGTCAAGGTGTTCCAGGTAAATTCCTGATGGGGATTAAGTGTTAGTACTGGAGCACCCATGCACTCCAACAGCTCCCCTCCCTCCACTTTCATTTTTCATTCCTGCATTCCTTCTTCTTCTGCGATCCATCTATGTATGTTTCTCAATTTCTACTATCACTCCACCAGCTCCACTTTCCTCTGCTTCTCTTTATCCTTTACACCTACTGGAACTCCATTAACACCCACTCTTCAGAAATTTACCTAGAGGTAAAGGTCACCCCATAAAATGCCAGAGTAGGCACAGTCTCGGTGCTTGATGGGTGTGAGTGGTCTACCTCACACCATGGTTATTTATGCCTGAGAAAGGGCCCTAGTACCCATTGAAGAAAAGGGGGGGGGGGGGGGGGTTGAGCCCCAGAACCAGTCTGGATGGGTATGCAGAAGAGAAAATTTACCTGGAGATCTTTTATCCCCTGCTTCTTCTACCCCTGTCTCTCAGTATACTGTCACTTCTTTTGTTGAACGAACAAGCTTTATATTTACTCCTACCTGTGCCACACTTACACTTGACCTCCTGTCTTTCCTCCCTTTTCCTGTATACTGCACTGTCTTTCCCCACACTACTTTTTCTTGTACTCTGAACATGTCAGCATTTGATTCCTCCGAAACTGTACATTTCTACCAGACTAAACAGTGCCACATCCCAGAAGAAAGACAGTAATCTTTAGTTACCACTGTGTTAACTTCGTATCCCACATACAAAAAGCTTACCTGTCCAATAAGATCATGGTTATTTTGCAGTACTTCGGCATACGTACTGAGGAATTCTTTCATTTGTTTAAGGTGGGCCTCTTCTACATCTTGGAAATGCTGAAAGAGAACAACATGCTACTGTTCAATATAACTTATAGCACTATGTCACACCAACATGCTCAATAGTTTCCAATCCTAACAATAAATAAATGCAAAGTATTCCAAATTTCAAGATTTAATCCAATAATATCTACCCTAAGCACATTCATCTTTATGACATACATACAGACATTAATCCAGATAATTAACATTTCTCGGACCAAATGAACATAGCAAAACATACAACATTCTGTACCTAGCAAAGGAACTCTCAACCTCTTTACCTTACAAGCCAAAGACATTTTCTTTTCAAAATCTTCCTTTATAGCACTATACTTGTCAACTAAGTTCTTGTAATCTTCTTGAGCCTTTTTTAATTTTGCTTCTGCCTTTTCCAAGTCTTTTGCAGATGCATTTTCTTTTTTTAATTTGTCAAATTCTAAACCCTTCTGTGTATAAGCGTCCTTAGCCTTTTGTAACGTTAATGTTGTGGACTGGATGGCCTGCACTGCTTCCAGTGTACCAGACTCTTCCTCTTTCACCTGAAACAATTTTAAACACAAAGTAGTGATCTTTATCTAAAAAAATTTCAGTTAAAATGTTTGTGAACGAAGTTCAGGAAATGAAATTTTATAACTAACTCCATGGAGCAGAGTCCTTGAGAAGCTAAAACCTCCATGGCTAGTCAAATAATTCCCAGCATTTTACAGAACATGAAGGTTCATTGCCATGTTTAGAAGAGCCTGCCACCTGCCCCAACCTGAACCAGATTAATCCAGTCCATGCTGGGATTTTTAATTTTATCCTCCCATTTATGCCCAGATTTTCCAAGTGGTCTGATACATTTTTATACTCCTTCATACAAGCTACATGCCTTGCCCATCTCATCTTCCTTGATTTGATCACTCCAACAATATTTGGTGAAGGGTACAAATCATGAAGCTTCCCATTATACAGCTTTTTCCAACCTCCTTTTAGTTTCACCCTCTTAACTTGATTCCTATAACAATTACAATTTTCTGGAATTTGACACCGTGTAGTTTGGTAGATAGGCACTTTGTGCAAGTACCTACCTATGTCTTCAAAGTAGGAAAAAGGCACTTTTCCACCATGCAAACAGAGGCAGCACATCCCTCCAAAATGTTGGTACCTATTTATCAATACAGTGGAACCTCGTTGCATCGTTCCTGTTACCGTCGTTTTCACGCATATATCGTCTGCCTTATTTGGTCCCGGAAATGTGCCATATAAATAACACCATTTTTTCCCGCCTCCATCGTTCCTCGAACTGTCATTTTATCGCATCAATCGTTGAAAAATCACGGTCCTGACGCAACATTTTCCCACATGGATAGTTTTCCAAAATTTGAAACAATGATTTAGTGCGCTGCGCGTGCATGTATTGCTGTCTTAGTGCCACCTGGATTGCCTGCTGCATGTTGAACCAAATACCAGAATGAGAAAATTGCCTTAATTTCTATCATTTTGGTTTTCCGCGAGATTGAGATGAATGTATATTCTTATACATGATCTTCGAAAGACTTGGGAAAAGTTAGTTTTACTTTGTGTTAACAGTGATGGAAGTGACAAACAAGTGCCGATTGTTATCGGAAAATCTCCGAAACCGCGATGTTTCAAGAATATAAAATAATTACCCTCCAAATACCACGTGAACAATAAAGCGTGGATGACCACAGACATTTTTTCTTCATTTCTGCATTCATTAGACGCAAGTATGGGTGCGCAAAACAGGAACATTCTCCTCTTTGTGGACAATTGTGCCGCACATCCAAACGATACATCGTTTATAAGAAATGTAAAAGTCATATGGTACCTGGCAAATTGCACAAGTGTGCTCCAGCCCTTGATTTAGGGGTAATAAAGTGTTATAAGCAGCTTTATAGAAAACGCCTCGTGCAAACAGCTGTTTGCTTAATGGATGCAGGCAAAGATACGAAAAAGAAGATAAATGTGTTGGAAGCTTTGCACTACACTGTGGCAGCCTTGTAACAAGTAACCCAGCAGACAATCGAAAATTGTTTTCAGAAAGCTGGTTATGTGCAGGGAAAATCTTCAGGCGATAGTGAGATCATATTGACCAATGATGACGATTTCTGCCAAGACTGAAAAAAGTTCAGTGGCATGAACAAAGATAAATTCGAGGACTACGTCTCTGTGGACATTCATGTGGCAACCAGTGGTGTAGAAACAGTGCAGGAGCTGTGCGTGAGCCTTGTGGCGTCCAGGAGTGTGGAGGGGGAAGAAGAAGGAGGAGAAGAAGAAGATGGCGAACCCGAAGTTGTGCCAAGCTTTACTGAGATGCATGAAGCGCTGACAAAAGTAAAATCTTTCTTTTATGCGCACAGCACGAGTGACAGTGATCGTGAAAGTGTTCTAGGCCTTGAAAAATGGTACTTTGAATTGAGGCATAAAGTTTGCACAAAATAAACGTCAATGAAAGATTTTTTCAGCAAGAAGTAATAATAATCATTAAATTGTTCTTATCTATAATTTTTAATGGTTTCCCGGTACTATCGTTTTCCCGTTTTTGTTTTCCATCACCCTGAAAACTGTTGCATAGAGGTTTTACTGTACTTCACATTTTGTTACCTAGGAATACTGTACTGATGCCAGAAATATCTCAGTTACAGTGATAGCTAACCACAACTATACACAGAATATACTGTATAGCATATGACCATACTGTTTTATGCTTCTTATGCAGTTCATCTGCATATCTGGTCACTTCCTTCACAAGTTCAGTGACTTTCTGCACCATCTGCATGTGAAGGTTGGAAAGCTTCTCAGATGATGTACGAAGCACCTGCCAGACAGGAGCAAACGTTCCTTGCACACAACCTCCTGCAGCCTGTTTCGCAAGTTTGCTTAAGAGTTTTGAATGGTTTTCCTCAACATTGGATCTGAAACAATATAAATCACTGTCAAAAGGAACAGGTGGAATGATGGGAATGAACCATAAGGAAGGGAAACTGCGCTGAGTGGCTCAGTCAATATAGTCACTAGGCTACAGTCAGTCATGACACATGGATAATCAGGATTAAATTTCTTGGGCAGAGGGGTTTTTCACCACCATCTCCCCAGACTGGCTCTGGGGCCCATCCAGCACCTTCTGGGATGTGACACACTGTCATTGGGTGAGTGGTTCCTGACATTTTGAAGGAACACAGTGGCTTCATCTTCAAGGCTCACACAGTTCACTATGTTCGTTTGAAACATTGGGAACCATTCACACAGTCCCACCCCAGAAAACCCAAATACTCACCTGTCTGTCAATTGTACAAAATCTTTCTGTAACATCACAGAATATTAAATTGTTCCTGCATGTTGCAGTTACTTATATTATAATTTCCTCATACACGTTTTGATTGTTAAAAATCATTCTGTCATGCAGTCAGTCGCCGGCCTCTCACCACAGAGGCCTAGGTTCAATCCCAGGCCAGTCCATGTGAGAATGAAGTGACAAAGTTGCACTAGGATGAGCATTTCTCTGAGTATTTTGGTTCTCCTTGCCAGTATCATTCCACTGATGCTGTATGCTCATTCAATCATCTTACCAATAATCTTATCACCTGAGAGTACTGTTAAATAATGCCCCATTCATTCATCTTTCACCAATGTCATATAATCTCATCAACTGACAGTATGTTAAATAATGCACTTAGAAAAACAATCACCCACAGGGAAGTTAACATATATAATGTATGGGGGGGGGGAATATAACGTAAATAAACACAAAAAACAACAAAACTTTAGTGCACTATGATGGTGTAAGAAGATCTTGAACTGAATATTATTACAGATAAATTTTGTTAAAACCTGCGTATCAGTTCACAGATGTTTATGCAGGTTTACACTTCCTTCTCCCTTTTAAACTGAAGTATGAACTTCATCTGGAAGAAACTCTGTGAACACACATGCATACAGGAACACAAACATACCACACACATGCATACAGGAACACAAACATACCACACACCTAAAAATGTCACTGTACTTCCTTCAATGACATTCTTCAGCTACAAGCATCAACACTCTGATGTTTTACTTCTGAACATCCGAATGTAACGTTACCTATGGACTTCACTGGTCAGTACTACATAAATTATACAGGGGTAGCCAAAAAAAAAGGCAATTTTCAAAACTTCACAACTCATCAAACTGATTTATTTAGGGACTCTTGACACTTAGTATTCTAAAGTACAAATAAAAGCATTTAGTTTGTTACCCACAGATGATTCCTTCTCATGTCTCATGTCCTGAACATGGCCTCTGTATCTCCATACACACTCCTCCAATCTACAGCACACGTTCTTCATTATGTGTCACAGCATCTGCACAGGAATTCAAGCAACTTCTTCTTGAATTCCGCATCTAATTACTGTGATATTCCGTGAAGGTGGTGCAATGACGATCATTGCAATGAATTTCAAAATGACACCAAAACAAATGCTGGGCTTTCACGAAACTATCTCCATTTTTGTAATATGCCTTGATAGCAAAAGCATGATCCACTTCTCCATCATAACTAAATGCTATGGGACTGTGAACACAAGGCAGTTGGTTACAGTTCCTCCGTCCCAACAGAGATCTAAAGAACTTCCTTCTAAAATCACCCATTTTTCTGGCTAACCCTGTATTATCCAGAAGGACATTCATCAAAATTAACATGATATAAATTGATGATTCACATATTCTCAGGAGCTGTGTACACACTATGGCACATTCTGTCAGAAAGTGAAAAATTCAGTCACATACCTTTCCCTCAGAAACTCTGCAAAATCCTTACTTGCCACCAATCCATATTTCATATTATGGTACAGAACATCAAATCCATTGTTTTTCTCCCCCTGCAATGAAGACAGCTGAGATTATATAACAAAACAAAACAGATTTAATCATGCTCTCCTACATCGCTCAGGATAAGGTCCAGTGTTTTTTGTGGATCCATTGCTCAGTTCCATACAAACAGAGAACTGCTTCATCAGCTCAGAAACTATCCAATTTTCAAGGAAACCCCAGAGGATAAAGGTACTAGATACAAAGGCACAGAAGGACAGACAGATAGATAGCCAGATACAGTTGCATCCCAATGTGGGAGAAGTTAGAGTAATACAATAGTCACAGAACATGTAACAAGAAACAACACATAACATATGGCACACACACACGTGAATGTACACACACACATACATAACACAAAGCTATAAGTAAAGTTTACAGTAAAGACACATGATTTCAGTCAGTCAAAAAACTTCACAAAATTCTTCAACACAACAGGATAAGCGAGATGTGATACACTCTTTCAACATTATTTTCAACTTTTTTCTGTCACAGACAAACATTTAGTCGTGAAAGGAATCTCGTTATATAGTAAAATCACAGCTTAGTAAACTCACTTATAATAGATTGCAGTTCATGCATGTGCCTCATATTGACTGCATGAACCTCTAATTTTGTCTCAAACATTTCCAGGTTCTCAATTATAAATGCTATTAGTGCTAATATATTTCACTGGCCTTAACTTTCTTATTATCCTAGTTACCCAAATATAAGACAACCCTGCTGGATAATTTTCAATTTTGAGGAAAACACATACACAAAATGTCTTCTACTTTGTGCTCGCTTATCAGATCCCCAACCCCCATTTTTTTTGGATGAATTAGGAAAAAATTCTTCTATGATGTTCAGGTAAATATGGTAATCCTCTACATGGTTCTCTTTTTCGAACATCTGCCTTGATTCTTTCTTTTGCTGTAGGAGTATCCTATTTCTGTCATAACAGTTGTCCCAGAATATTATACCATAACGTGTCCTAATTGAATGGATGGATATGTATAAAGTACGCAGTTTTTAGTCAAGCTGGTCCAAAAACTTTAAAGAGAAGCAGTGGGAAACTTTTGCTGTAAAAATGCATTACTCACAAGATCTGTCAACCATTCATATTCCTTGATTGAGAAATTGTCTATCTGGAATGAGCCAATGAAAGGACTTCTCAGACAATTATTGTCATTATTGTCCTATGGAAAATATTCTTTGAATGAGTTTTATGAGTGTCTGTGGTGCTCAGTTATGTCACGTTTTGCACTTTCTGATACTGCTTTACCCAAACCTTCAAGATACTGATTCATCATACTGAAATAATCAAATTTATTTAATTCCACATGCTGCTACCAAAATTTAAGTTTTAACATCACTGCAGCTACTTTGTCCTCAGCTGTGAGCATGGTTAAGCTTCAGCCCTGCATTGACAGGTTTAACTCGTTTAAATTATTGAAATTATCAGCAAGGTATGCCAGCTGCTGCAACGAAGAAACATCTGAGAAGTAACTGGCTAATGATGTTTCTTTTTACAACAAAAAAACTGCAATTTCTTCAATCAGTTGAAACACTCTCATCAGAACCTTACCACAAGACAGCCAATGAACTTAGGCATGAAAAATCATAGTTTCATATTCCCTGCCAATGTCATTTAAACAGTCCAATAAAGACTTCAATAAAGTTGGGATCCTCTTAACTGACAATGCATGTCCGCACAAAATGCAGTGACTGCTTGGAAAAATATTGGTCACAGTCTTTATACAAGCCATGACACCTACAATTTTTCCTGTCATTGACTTCGCACTGTAGGTACAAACACCAATATATTTGTTCCAATCAATTTGGTGGCTTATAGAAAACCAATTTAAAATGCCAAAAATGTCATTGCCTGTTGTTTGTGCTTCAGCTGATCTTCCTCAAATTCACCCCACAAACATACCCAAAAAGAAATAAAAAAAAAAATAAAAAAAAAATAAAAAAAAGCAGTACTACAAGATTAACGATATCTGCGCTGTTGTCTCCTTGAATTGTGAAAGATTCACTTAACCTCAAACTTTGAAATAATTCACCCAGCACATTCACTGCACAATCTTCAACTGCTCCCTAAAACACATTGGTGGATGACTGCACTACCTGAATTTTCCTCGCAGCATCCTTGTCTATCACATATGCAGCCAAATAAACTGCACGGGGTTTAACAGGGTTTTCCCCAATTGTGTGTGCTTCACTTTCACGTGCAATGTGGTAACTTATTTTCATCTACACCACCATAAGTGCATTTTCATTTTCAGATTTGATTTTTGGGTGCGTACTTTTCACAGATGATAGATGTTTTAACCTATGCTGGAAGAAACTTAGAGGCTTACCTTTATGTTCATTGTGTTTTGTTTCAAAATGATGTTTTAACTTCGAAGGCACCATAGAACTACTTTGCAGAACTTATTACATAAAGAACACACCCGATGTGCAGAGGTTTCATCACCATCTTGAGTAAAGCCCATGGATAAATAATTATCAAACTATTTTCTTCTTTTCACACTTTTTGATTTCGACACATTACACTCGGTTTGTGTACTATGGGCTCCACTATTAGAAGACACATTTGATGGCGAACAGGTATAAGACTCTCCTTCCTCTAAGAACTGTTTAATACTGGAGTTTGGTTATGTTTCATTTTCACCAACTGATTTTCTTTTAAGCATTTCTGTTTTCAACACCAATCCATTAACACTATATTTAATAAGTGAGTAATATGCACTGCCTGGCGTTGATACAATGGGTACATTAGACCGAGTCTTTAAAAGTAGCTGGTGAAAACCTGAAGACCATACTCTGTCCTGTTACTCTGCAAAAATTATCATTCTCTGCTCTGAACTGGGCAAATGAGGTGGGGAGGCATGGTTTACAGTGACCCTTCTTAGATTATTCTTCTTGGGGCAGCACCTCTCAGAAAGGCTCAAATGTTGTGAGGTTAAGCACCCGTCTCTTTCCAAAGTACTCCCTTTCAAAACATGATATACTTGTTTTTAAATATTACCTTACATTCATAGTTTAATATTACTATAGAAGTAAGCCTCTAAAAATAATTACAACATACAAAATGTGCAAGCTTTCATCAGCGTTTTGCAGAACCCCTGACATGCCTCCACGAATTCTGTTTTAAAAAACAATGCAGTACTGGAACTTTGGGTGTCATACAATAGAAGGTATGAACATTTAATGTTAAAAAAAGTAAAAAAAAAGTCATATAGGAGCTTATCAAAATAGATTATAAATCTGTCTTATTAATTCAACTAACACACAACAGTACTTTCAAACTATACAACATGAAACAGGGCATAATTTTGTTTAGACATATAAAAACCTATACCAAAAACTATATAAAAAGTTAATGCAACTAGAACTCTATTTTCCTATCACATAAAAGAATACTTGGAGTAGTTATATGAACCACATTTCTGCAAAATAATCATCCAAGTATTCTAAAATGGTTGATAGAGTAACCTAACACCAATACATAGAATATCTATAAATGATAATTACTGTTCAAATATAAATATTTCATCTATCTACACTGTATTATTTACACCATAATAAATAAAAAATCTGAGCTTCCCATTCAATGGACTACTGTCGGCGCGAGTTTCTTGAGATGTGGTTTGACAATATCTGAAATTACTGAAACTTGATAGGCACAATCATACCTATGCACCATGTAACGGGACATAAGACAATTTGGCCCCTATTACAAAATTATCATATCACCTGTTCATAACAAATTTGTCTCTATTATGTTCAAATGCTTAAATTAAAGGTACAATAAACCTGAAAAACAGCCTTCGTATCATGCCATTTTTCCAATTAAACCATCACCAAATTCACCGATTCTTGATTTTATTGTTGGTAAAACAACTTCGGTTCCTTACCCAAAAATAGTCACTGAAATCCACCGTCATGGTGATCCTTTACCCATACCATAAACAAATATCTTCTCAAACTTACACAACGAACCTTAACACACCTCCAAAAACATAAATATGGCGACACCCCCCTGTCTTGCATACAGATAGATGTCGTTACAAACACTGGTATAGACACTCAGTCCACGGGTCCATTCGACCAAGGAAACAGGTGGGGCAGGGTTCGTCGAACGTGCAGTGGATTAAATGGAAGTGTTTTGCAATTTAGCATAGCGGCATGTGGAGGGACTTTCAAACGTTCACACGCTGGTATGTTGAAAGCATAAATTTGAAAAGGGGTGACGCAGATATGTTTTCAGTGAATTCTGTATCACTTACGTAGTTCATGTATTATCAAGCGAGAAATACAGTAAGTGGAACTTGGGGAGCAGCAAGCATAGATTAACACCAGCAAGTGCCCTACGCCGTTGTATAGGTTAAATTTGTCTAATGTGACCTGAAAGTTAAATTTCATCGCCTTGTTCGTAGTTTTTGACACATAAACCACATTACATAATATTTAAGGAACAGTGTGTCGAGGCCAACGTACTTGTGCAGTAGTCACGCGTTTCATGTAGCACCTTTTTTTTTTAAAAAGAAACTTTATTTTCTCGTTCCGTGTATACATCAATGACAAAACATAATAGATATGGATCAGTCAGTTATTCCAGTTACCAACTGCTTCGGAAACCTGGCTTCGGTACAACCTCCCGACCGATACGTATAAGTGCTCGCATCTAAGTATCTGTAGTGAAAAACTCTAACACATACAAAAAACAATGTAGCACCTATACCATACGTATATACCAAGATGGGGAGAAGTGGAGTGGTCAGATAGAACTAGCAAACTGAATTCGTCACACAGACCCGATCACAGACACACAGTATCTTCGTACAGTGAACTGAAATTTTAATTATTACGTTTAATTATATTTGGTCTAAATTGCTTTAAATTCGACGGTAAGTGAAGGGAATAATAGTGAAGTGAAATCCTCGAAACCGCAACACATGTTGCATTATATAGATTTAATGCTGCTTCTTGCACAGTTTGAGAGACATTCGATTCCAGATGATCAGTGAAGTGTTCTGTTTTGAATCGTTGTTTGTAAGCTGTGAGTGAGTTTTTTTGTGTTGATTTTCGTCTTCGGTTACGAAGTGAATAGACTGTCGTTTGAGGTTAGGTCCGACTTCTGTAAAAACTGGAAATGTTCCAGTATTGTGGTAAATTGTTTCGTTGTTATGAAGTTAATGTGATATCAACCTGTAAATTATGCGTTAAAATTAAAGAAATGTCAAATTGTGTACGTCCTATAGCTCAGATAACCAAGGTGAACAATCACTCATATTCTTCTGATTACGATCGTGTCGTATGGTTATGATGTGTATTGATTTTAAATAACGAAGAATGACATCGTAGACAAATGTAGTCTTGTAAACTCAGGTCATTCAAAATATATTTGTAATTTAAACTAAATGTGAAGTAAAATCAAACAAGTTAGTGAAGTGCCTATACTGTGTGCTTGTAAGTTGTTTTGTATATTATACTACAATGGCAAATATGTGTAATGAATTGTCAGACAAATGTGGTTTTTGCCGTAAAAAAGTCGAAAAAGGTGTAATGTGTGATGACTGTAATTGGTGGTTTCATTGGGAATGTGCCAATACCACTGCTAGCAATTGAGAAAGTGACAAGCCTTGGTATTTTATGTTAGTAAACAAGTTAGAAAATGTAAAGAACTGGAAGAAACCATTCTGAATCTACAGAGGGACTTGGCATTGGCTCGTAATGAGATCACTTTGTTGAAATTGATAAATACCTCCAGTTGTAATTGCAATAATAACAATTTATCCTCTAGTTGGATTGATATCAAAGCCAAACACAGAATGAAAAGTCATTGCTCTAAAAAGGATAAAAATGTAAATCTAGAACTGACCAACAAATTTGAGCCTCTAAATGCTTTGGAGCCTAAAATTGTTTCTCACCTCGATAAAACTGTGAATCCTAAAGCTAGTAACAAGAAATGTAAAAAGGTTCTACTTCTAGGTAGTAGTCATGCTAGAGGATTGACGATAGGCTTCACTCATTTCTGGGGTCTGAGTATGCTGTCACTAGTTTATTCAAACGAAATGCTGGACTTCGCAATGTCGCTGCAGATCTGAAAGCTCTAAGCAAAGACTTAACTAAGGATGATCATGTAATCATAGTCAGGGGACCAGAAAATAGCCTGGATGCAGACAGACATTATCACATTGAGAAGGATCTAAACAGCATTGCCAAAGACAGCATTAATACAAATTTCGGGTTTGTTGGCCTTCTTGTGCGTCATGACAAGCCTCATATGAATAGAAGGGTGAGGAGTGTGTAGTGAATAAGTAGGTGGGCTATGGAAAGTTCCATCAGTTTTTTTTTTGTTTAGATTTCTTGTCCTTGTGCATTTTTTTTTTCTTCATCACTCTGTTAGTGGAGCAATACTTTGCTTGGTAGAATGGTGCAAGGGCCTGGTGATAGCCCATAGCCAATAGGGATAAAGAGTTAATGTAAACTTTGACCTAGTGCTGCAGCGAGGGGGCGCTATCCGGGAGCTGTCTGCTTGCAGTGGCACTTGTCTGGAAGCCACTTAGAGGGACAGACAGAGTCGCTGGATTGTCAAATTTGAGGAACAAAGAAACTGATAAACTGTGGATTAATTACACTGTGAGATAAGTGGTTAGTTAAATTGGGGGATATTACTGAGATTTGTAGAGTTACTAAAGTGATTAAGGTATCAGATTTATATTTTCCAAATTATAGAAGGAAATTATACGGACTACCGTTTGCATTATTCTAAGCACAAAGTATTGTTTTACACAGATTACATTTGTTATGTTTGTATAGGTCTAAGTTTTGACGGTTGTGTCGGGTTAAGTTTTTTTTTTTAGAACAGTGTTTTATTGTGTTATTTTCCTAATAGTCAATTTTTGATACTTCACACTTTATCTTTGTATGGTTACACAATTATATATTTGGTAATTTTTATAATATAATTTGTACAAACTAAATTCATTTTCTTAAAATTTCACTAAATAACAGGCGTGGTGTGTGTTTGAGATTGTAATTGCTACAATCCTTTGCCCTAGTTGCATTGGTATACATTGTGCAAGAGAGAGAGAGAACTAAGGGGGTCCAACCCACACGAAAGTTCCCGAACCGAAGATTCCAAACATTCCCTCACACACATCTTCCCTAACCAACTCCTGTGAGGATAGACAATCCACTCGTGTCTATGTCACGCTACTATCAGCTGATTTTTTGAGAATCAGTCTTGGAGCTACTCGAGTAGCTACCCCAGTTTGTACTGTTCCTACCTTTCGAATAGGTGGGTTGTAAGAGCCCCTACAATTTGAGTGGCAGAAGAACCACCAAGTATGACAATTGGTTGGCAGCGGTGAGATACGGGTTTTGGTTTTGGTGATTTAGTAATACCAAGGGGTTCTCTGTTGGTGACTATCATAACAGGTGTCACATTGTGTGGAGGTTCCGGCTTCGAGTTCAATTAGGTTCAGTAACTGATGTTTTGTGTGATATTTGCTAGTTGAGTTTAAGTATGGAGACAAATATGGAGGAAGCTTTGTTGAAACAACAAATTGAGCAATTACAAACTGAGTTAGGGAATCTGCGGGTACAAGTTAGTTCACAAGTTCCCCAACAAACCAAAGATTTATCTTTACTTGGTTTATTGCCAAAGTGGCCGGGGACTGACAAGGCAGTGAGTGTGAAGGATTATTTTGATACAGTGGAATCTACTGCGAGGATAGGGAATTGGAGCGATCCCGATAAGATAAGGATCACAGTGTTAAAACTAACAGATGTGGCCAAAGCATTTTATTGTAGTTCAGTGGAATTACAAAGTGCAGATATTCCATGGGAAACTTTTAAGACAAGATTCATGCATCGTTTTAGAGATGTTAGGCCTCCACAGTTTCATTATTTGCAGTTGCAGTCAGCTAGGCAACGAAGAGATGAGACACCACAGGATTTTGCGGACAGAATTTGTGCGTTGGCATTGAAAACAGTCCCAAGGGTTGACGATCCTCAGTTACAGAAATTTCATTATGATCAGGCCAACAGAATGATATTGTCCACGTTTATTTCGGGTTTGACAGGTAACCCAGGGCAGCAGGTTCGGTTTAAGATGCCGAAAAGCGTAGAAGGAGCTGTACAGATAGCTGTTACAGTATATGAAGCTGAGAAACAGGAGAGAAGGAATCAGGCATTCTTCTCTAACTTGATAAGGATAGTGGAGATCGAGACTTTGTAACCCCCTCAGTTGGTCAAGGTTCGATTCGAGATAGGAGACAGCCTAGGCAGGGACGTGAAGTAGCTCCTAATAGTAACAGACAGACGGAGAAAGTGAATCAAGTTAATACAGGGACAATTGTGGTCAACAGACATAGTTCTAGAAATGACTTACAGTGCTATAATTGTGGAAAGTTTGGACATTTTGCCAGACAGTGTTTCAGAAATAAGAAGTTTTCTGATAGGAAGCAAGGTGCAGGTCAGAATTTTAGGTGAACTATGCAGTCTAGTTCACAACAACCTGCGAGAACTAATTCTCAGGAAGACGAAGTGCGTCAAAACACCGATTTTCAGGAAAACTAGAACTAGATGGAAGGAAGGACAGCGACTCCCATCTACAGTTTCCTAGCAATGCTGTCACAAAGCACTTGACTATTCCCATTTTATTGGATCAAGACACTCTCATTGTCTCAGGGCAAATTGAATGTGTCTACAGAATCTTAGTGATTGATTAAGGGTCTAGTTGTATTTTGCAACCTGGTGTGTCAAGGTCACCTGTAGAGTGCACATCTCTCACTCCTTTCGGTGTGACAGGAGATAAATTGGCCGTGCTGGGAGAACAAAGTGTATCCTTTGTGATGGGTGGAGTTATGTTTAGACACACATTCGTATTAAGCCAACTACCTACAACGGCAGCTGGTATACTAGGTGTTAATTTTCTCACACCTAAGCAGGCAGTTTTAGATATAGGTAACAGTAAGTTGTCGCTATTAAGAGGTCCATGTTCAGGGTTAGTGGTTAGTGAACAACTTAGTGTATGGTCAAGTATAAGTGATAGAAGACAGAAGTCAGGATTAGTTCCCCATGTCACTTCAAAGGTAAAGCCCCAAGATAGTGAGGTTAGGCAGGTGAAACTTTGCCGAGGTAAAGAAGTCCCTATACAGTTGGAGTCAGAACCATGGTCGGTTGTGTGTAAATGTACGGTGGTACTGAAACCGAGACCTAAGCATGTAGTTCAAGGGAAAGTTGTAGGTGATAAAGTAGGGAATTCACCTAGTTTAGTGTGTGTGGACCCAGCCCTTGTGCCCATACAAGGTATTAGTGTAGCTCGTGTTTTGTCATATACAGGTTCGGCTAGAAGAGATCCACAGCAGAAGAGAGAGACACAAACTTCTTTGAAGAGTACTGAGTTCGACACTCACTACTTGTCAGGCTCGTTAGGTAATTCCCAGAATAAAATACAGGTTGAGAAAAGTTTGTTAGTGAAGAGTCCATGTGATACAGTGATTCTCATGGTGGTTAATTTCAGTGAAGAAGAGTTAACAGTGCCTAAAGGGACAGTGTTAGGCATAGCACAAGAGATGTCAGAAAGCTTAGTAGTGCCCTTAGATGAGGGTGTAAGTACAGTAAAGAATGCAAATAGGGTGTTATTCTCGGAATCAAGTCAAAAGGTGACCAGGAAATTTAAAGAATACATAGCTACCAAGTTAGCTCATTTATCCAAAACAGAGAGTAAAATCATAGAGCCAGTATTATGGGAATATTCTGATTTATTCCATGATGATGAAGATAATGATTTTAAAAGCACATGTGGTTGAACATAGGATAGAGACAGGTGATACAGCACCAATAAGGAAACATCCTTATCATATCCCATTTGCTCTCAGGGATGAAGTAGACAGACAGGTAAGGACGATGCTAGATAAGGGTGTGATTAGACCAAGTAGTTCCGCTTGGCAATCCCTGTGATTCTAGTCCCTAAGAAATCGGAGACAGGCATTCCTAAATACAGGTTATGTGTTGATTACACCTCCCATGACTAGAAGTAGAGCTGGGCTACAGTTTCAAGACGATATACAAGTTGCATATACTAATTAGATCAGTTCATAGTATCTTATTTGTTGAAATCAAATTATTGGAACCTGACATACAATGTGTTACCCATATAACAGTGATAGTTATGTGAAAAGTTGGTTAAAATACCTAGAGAAAGAGTGAAGTTAATGGAATTGTGGATGTTAAGAAGTAAGAGAAGGAAGGAAACTGATTACTATGTAAGAGAAATTAAGTGTTAAAATGATGAGAGGAATGTGAAGAGAAATATGTAAAGGATAATTCAAGCGGTCTGGGTTTGGTTAAGGAAACATTAGTTTTGAAAGTGGGTATTAGGGTTGTAATATTTTCCATGATAAAACAAACAGGTGGCTTCTTGTATTCATTTAGCACGGTTACTTGTAACATCCCCATGTGTGCAGTAAGATTTGGTCCAGCCCAAATTTCAGATGAATTGTCCCAGTAATGGAAAAGTTGTTCCAGAGCAGTTAAGGAGGCCGCTGCTTTTCTCTGGTATAGACAGCTCAGATGCAACAGCCGTGTTGAAGCACGAGATCTGCAGCCAGTCAGCCATACTTTGCTTGGTAGAATGGTGCAAGGGCCTGGTGATAGCCCATAGCCAATAGGGATAAAGAGTTAATGTAAACTTTGACCTAGTGCTGCAGCGAGGGGGCGCTATCCCGGGAGCTGTCTGCTTGCAGTGGCACTTGTCTGGAAGCCACTTAGAGGGACAGACAGAGTCGCTGGATTGTCAAATTTTGAGGAACAAAGAAACTGATAAACTGTGGATTAATTACACTGTAAGATAAGCGGTTAGTTAAATTGGGGGATATTACTGAGATTTGTAGAGTTACTAAAGTGATTAAGGTATCAGATTTATATTTTCCAAATTATAGAAGGAAATTATACGGACTACTGCTTGCATTATTCTAAGCACAAAGTATTGTTTTACACAGATTGCATTTATTATGTTTGTATAGGTCTAAGTTTTGACAGTTGTGTCGGGTTAAGTTCTTTTTTTAGAACAGTGTTTTATTGTGTTATTTTCCTAATAGTCAAATTTTGATACTTCACACTTTATCTTTGTATGGTTACACAATTATATATTTGGTAATTTTTATAATATAATTTGTACAAACATATGTAGGGTACTAGTGAGAGTTTAATTATAATAGTGTATTCGTTGGTTGAGTGATTGAATACTAATACTAAGATGCACGGTGAACACAAAGCAAAATTGTACAAACTAAATTATCTTAAAATTTCGCTAAATAACAGACGAGGTGTGTGTTTGAGATTGTAATTGCTACAATCCTTTGTCCTAGTTGCACTGGTATACGTTGTGCGAGAGAGAGAGAGAGAGAACTAAGGGGGTCCAACCCACACGAAAGTTCCCGAACCGAAGATTTCCGAACATTCCCTCACACACATCTTCCCTAACCAGCTCCTGTGATGATAGACAATCCGCTCGTGTCTACGTCACGCTACTATCAGCTGATTTTTTGAGAACCAGTCTTGGAGCTACTCAACTAGCTACCCCAGTGTATACTGTTCCTACCTTTTCGAATAGGCGGGTTGTAAGAGACCCTACAATTTGAGTGGCAGAAGAACCACTAACTATGACAAGTGTAAATATGGAGCTTGAGCACGTGCTGTGGACTGCTGACGGGTCCCACATTCATCTAATAGATGTATCATCTATCAGTAGATATGACCATACCAGACATGGTTTGCACCTGAATTCGAGAGGCAAGGAGAAGCTTGTGCATCTCATTGCTGATGGGATTAGGTGCGTTCCAGAAACTAGAAGGATACCTGTGATATCCGGTGTATATTCCAGGCCTTTTTTGGACTAAATTCCCAAATCAGATCCAATAGTATAAGAGTAATTCAACTACTAGCAATACTTTAACCAAAAACTTGCAATATGCCCAAAAAGAAAATCTTTTGTTATACCATCAGAACATTAGAGGACTTTCCCAAAAAAACAGAAGAATTAATAATCTCTCTAAATATTGCCCACTCACCACATATTCTTTGTTTAACTGAACACCATTTGAAAGCACCAGATATCTTACAGCTTAATTTAGAAAATTATATGCTAGGCAGCAGCTTCTGCAGGAAGAATCTAACTAAAGGAGGAGTGAGTATTTTTGTAAAAAGAAAATTTAAAATTTAGCCAGGTAGAATTAATGCAGTTTTGCAGAGAGCAGGACATAGAATGTTGTGCTATAAAAATAAACAGTAAATTTTCCAACTTCTGTATTTTAGCAATATATAGAGCACCATCAGGCAATTTTGAAACCTTTATAAACAAGTTAGACAGCATTATGAACTAGCTTTACAAATCAAGAACAGAATTTGTTATCTGTGGGGACATAAATATAAATTATTTCGCTGAATGTTCCCGTAAGCAACGATTAAACTCCTTTCTAGCATCATTTCATCTCACGTCAGTATTTAATTTCCCCACAAGAATTCAACATGGCTCCAGTTCTGCGATCGATAATATTTTCATAGATAACTCGAGGTTAGGAGAAATTTCTATAAATCAGTTATAAGTGGGTTGTCTGACCACGATGCTCAGCTGTTGGTTATAAACAACATACCCCTATCTTGAACTTGTACACTAATAAGAAGGTAACTAGAGCGATAAATTATGTTGCTATAAAAGAATTTATAAAAAATCTCAGTAGTGAAGATGTGGATTTAGAGTTCAATTCTTTTTTGAACATTTTCTTAAAAATATTTGAAAGGAGCTTCCCTAAAAAATGGAGAAAAAGTTACTTGAAACAAATGTATGGATAACAAAGGGCATAACATCATGTAAACGTAAGCAAATTCTTTACCAAATTAGTAGAACCAGTAACAATAAACTTCCCTATGAAACTAGTAAGGCTCGTAAAAATGTGTCTAAATGAAACCTATAGCAGAGTCCGGGTAGGCAAACATTTGTCTGACACATTTCCTATTAAGAATGGTTTGAAACAAGGAGATGCTTTATCGCCATTGCTTTTCAACTTTGCTTTGGAATATGCCATTAGGAGGGTTCAGGCAAACCGGGAGGGCTTGAAATTAAATGGTACACATCAGCTTCTAGTTTATGCTGATGATATTAATATATTGGGTGGAAGCATACATGCTATAAAGAAAAACACAGAAGCTTTGGTAGTCGCTAGTAAGGAATTGGTCTAGAAGTAAATGCTGAGAAAACTAAGTACATGGTCATGTCTCGCAATCAGAATGCAGGACAAAATCACAACATAAAGTTAGATAATAAATCCTTTGAAAGGGTGGAACAGTTCAAATATTTGGGAACAACCCTAACAAATCAAAATTCCATTCAGGAAGAAATTAAGAGCAGATTGAAGTCGGGGAGTGCTTGTTATCATTCGGTGCAGGATCTTCTGTCTTCCAGTTTGCTATCCAAAAATACAAAGATTAAGATATACAGAACTATAATTTTGCCTGTTGTTTTATATGGGTGTGAGACTTGGTCTCTCACACGGAGGGAGGAACATAGGCTGAGGGTGTTCGAGAATAGGGTGCTGAGGAGGATATTTGGGCCTAAGAGGGACGAGGTAACAGGGGAGTGGAGAAGACTACATAACGAGGAACTTAATGATCTGTACTCATCACCAAATATTGTTCGGGTGATCAAATCGAGAAGAATGAGGTGGGCGGGGCATGTAGCACATATGGGTGAGGAGAGAGGTGCATACAGGGTTTTGGTGGGGAGACCTGAGGGAAGGAGACCACTTGGAATACCCAGGCATAGATGGGAGGATAATATTAAAATGGATCTTCAAGAAGTGGGATTGGGGGGGGGGCATGGACTGGATTGATATGGCTCAGGATAGGGACAGGTGGCGGGCTCTTGTGAGTGCGGTAATGAACCTTCGGGTTCCATAAAACGCGGGGAATTTCTTGACTAGCTGACGATCTGTTAGCTTCTCAAGAAGGACTCTGCTCCATGGAGTTAGTTAGTTAGTAACAATAAACTGCTGAAAACCACTATAAAAAATATTGTAACATTTTAACTCACGTTATCAACACAGTGTGGTGGGGGCAGTGTGAGTTTTGATTTCAAGCAGGCAAGTGGGAGAGTGTTGAACAGAACAATGGTGGCTGTTCAAAAGGCATAAGAGAACTGAAGCGTTTATATTCAGAGGCTGCAGATGTTAACAAGAAAGAATTTGTGTTTGATGAACCTACATTACTGTGTGAACTTTCTATAAATATAAAAAGGTGAAATATACATTAAACTACAAATATTCTGGGACAAAGTGTTATTTATTATTTTTATACAACCACAAACGTGATCGGCCTTCCCAACCTTCACAGCAAAGCACCACGTATATTCCCTGGATAAGAGCTTGTGCGAATGACTTTAGAGCTAGGACGGTTACAAGACGTAAACTTGATCTTCATATGCCAAATGCTAACCTTACTAAATATCAAAAAGTGTACTATACGGGTATAAAGTTATTTAATCATCTGCCACCTAAAATTAAAAGTTTAAATTATGACATCAAAGTATTCAAACCTGCATTAAAAGATTACCTCTTATCTCACTCCTATTCTGTGGATGATTTCTGCCCTTGCTGAATATTCTTATTTTTATGTAACCCGTATGTTGAAATAAGTTGTACCTACAGGAACAATTTTCTTGAGTTCTAATTTTCACATGAATTAAGTCTTTTGTCTTTATATCTGTATTGAAAACACTCAGCTATATGTGTATCTGCACACCGAATATGTGGTATGCTTGTTTTTGAGGCTTTATGTAATCTTGTATGTGGGGGGCTCTGGCCTGTGCTGAAAATTCTTAGGTTTATGTATATCTATATGTAAAAAACTTCTGTACTTGTAATATGACATGTTCTACATCCTTTGGTTTTGCCCAGGGAAGGATCTATAGAATGTAAATAAACTCTCTTACTCTAACTCCTAATATGGGCCGCAATGCTATCCTGAAAACCTGGTATCCTGGACTTGTTTAATGTCTTAGACCCTACATAGGACTAAGCCATTGATGTAGAACACTTTTTTATAAATGATTATTTTTAGATAAATTATTCTACACAGTAGGAAATAATACTCTTAACAATGGCTTAAGCACTTTCATAGTGTAATTTGGTGACAAGTGGAAGGTTACCAAATAACTTGACTGAAGTATAGTGTACTCTTTTTTTATATATTTACTGAGGTTATATTGAGCACTTAAGTCATATCCATGTCTTGTATCTACAGTACGTTTATCTGTATTTGCTAGAAAATTGAATTCTAAGCCTAAACTTCCTAAATTATTCCTTACAATACTCAAATTTTTGCCCACCAGTATTATGAAAATTTCAATTTTAAGGAAAAGTATTCTGGTGTCTGATACATTTCCCCTACAGTTATCCCTTATGACATGATGGAATGGAAATAATTGAATTATACTACGTTTAGCTTTCTTTTAGATAACCAATGTGACTGACCTCACAGCAAAGCATGTCGATACTATGGCCAATGTGCTTTCAACTGCTGCCAAGAAATGTAATTCTTACTAGATTTCTAGTTCTTTTATCATAATTTGTATTTCCATACACACAATATGTAGGCACCAAGCTTTCCATGCCTGGCTCAAGTGGATCATTAGTTACTGCCATGACACCGAGAGCAAGTTAAAACTTTTACTGGTTCCCATGTTACCTTACACTCTACAGAAATAAGACTGCAACAGAAATTATGTACTATTTCCAAGATCTGTTATCATACATCATTTCAGGACCTGATGTGGCACTAGTTTTGCTCCTATCTCGCCAGTCCACGTCTGCCATGTTGTTATTACTGACTGTAAGGATTTAATAGTACTGCATTGGTGTGTTGTCCAATGGCATGATGTTAATAATAAACATAGTCAAAGTTAATCAACTGAGTCAAAGGTTTAAACAGGGAACATAGTACAGAAATCCAGCAAACCCACTTTTTCCCTTTGTAGGAAGGAAAGTTGGCTAAAAATGTAATGTTTCCTTTTTTTGTCCCCTTTGTTTGCTGCTTCCTACTATGGACATAAAATGGGAGGTCTTTAGATATCCTCTGTATACCTGTCATCATTTAAGGTAAATAAATGCAGACATCTGGAAACAAGACATATATCTGGCTCATGATTATGTCAGTTTTTTAATGTCTGAAGCTACAAAGAAAACTAGACCTTGATAATGCTGGGACTACACATAAAAAAAAGTGTTGAAGCCACTACATGTAACACATCAAACTACATTACATGATTTTCAGGCATTTCAAGCACAGTGAATACTTAGAAGTGGTTTTATATCACTTGTTGAATCCGTACCCAACATGCAAGGTTTTTCACGATGATGGAGATACGCAACTGTGATCTTCTGGGTTGACACAATGCAGCATGGAAGGTGAATACCAGTGTCTGGTGAGTTTCTGAATTATGCCTGTGATTCTATTTGGTGGATACCACCTGACAGACTACATGATATAACCCAGAGGACCACAAAGGTAAAGCAATCCCATTACAGGCCTGGACAGGTCCTTAGGGTTCCAGGATGTTGAGGCTCCCAGATTTCTAGACAATCGGCACATGAAGGTGGTAAGGTTGTCAGCCCTATGCACCAGCCACCTTTACCCCCCAGGAAATATTCCTGGTACTCATTTCTGTTAGAGGCTGAGTCGACCCCAGGGCCACAGTGCGGCCGGAAGGATTATGTCGATGAAAAATTCTGACGACACCATCGGGAATCGAACCTGCGACCTTCCGGCTTGTAGCGCAGTGCAACTCTACAAGTTTGAGCACTGAACTGCACTGGAAGGAATCACAATTTCTGGTATTTCTCCAATCATGTTGCAGTACTGAAATAAAGATTGCCTAACGAAATATGAACATGACGCAAGACTATTTAAAATAAAGGAACAATACAGTGAGCACGACTATATTAAAAACCTACCTTATGTGCATACCACATGTGGTATGCACATCTGCAACTTCGACTTCTTACTTCCACAGACAGGAACTGAATTGGAGGAGTATATAACAGTTTATCATGCATAAAAAGAAGAATTACAAATTGTGGCCAAATTTTAATATAATTAATTAATATTTCTTACAGAAGATCATCTTAATTTTAGGTACAGAAGTAACTGCTCCTTCACACGCACACATATCCACAATCACCTCTTAATGAAATTATGCCGAAATATGCTTAACTGTGCTTCGGAGATCACAACCTTTATAAGAAGATACTGGCTGTTTTTAGGATCAGTTGTAACTTCTGTCACAGCTGCATTCTTGTACAGCCATCTGCAATATAACATGAATGATATTAATCATGACTGATAAGGCTGATATATACTCATATTCAGGAAACACTTGATTTGAATCTCAGCCAAGCTACTGCCTATCCTGAGACCTTCATGGTTGTTTTGAGTCTATCCACACTAATGCCTTATTCAACATTCATGATCACATTGCCTTCTCTTTCAGTGGTGCTTCAGAAACTAACCCCTATGATACCAACATACACTGAAAGAAGATAGGCAATGTATATATAACATAACACTAGCATATTTGCATAGCCACTGTTGCCATGAAAATGCAACAGTGTGTTATCTGTGTATTGTTGAGCCACATGTCACTGTCAACAATATGAAATTGTTGAGTGTTTCCATGGATATGCAATAATGTTTTCTCTTTGCACTGTTGCCAAGGAACAAAATATTTCGTACTGCTGTCAACACTATAAACGTCCTTAGGTCTTAATGTAAAGTGCCTGATAATTTTGTCCTGTTTTAACCAAATCTGTATTTTCTTGACAGATTTTAATACAAGTCTCCAGTATCAAATTTCACGAAAATCTCTCCAGTGGAAGCCAAGCTGATACATGCAGATGGTTGGATGGAAAGATATGACAAAGTTAATAGGCGCTTTTCGTGACTATGTGAAGGTGCCTAAAAATGAAACATGAACACAGCAAAGTGTCCATACATTGTAACCAAACCTGGCTCAACTCCATGTGTGGCACGTGGAGGTCTGATACTTCCATTAACCAAGAAAATCTCAGGTCTTGATTTAAAATAAAACATTTCTACCAACACTGCAAGTCACTGTAATATGTCCATTTAGTTACCTTACTTCTTCACCACCCATTTGCACTCGTACGACTAGAGAACGCCTTCCAGTTACTTTAAGTATAGTTTTATCAAGCTGCACAACTAAATCATCCAACCCTGTAAGAATATAACATAACTGTCTATGGAAATCCAAGTACCTGCAAGATATGCCTCCCTTCATGCCATGAAACTTACAAAAATCGATGCAGAATCAGCAAAGGTTCACCAATGGACTGCAGCATTCTGTACTGTCTGTCTGTGTACTCAAATCAAAAATGAAATTTACTATAGAATTTGAGGTTCTCATGCTGGTGAATATTAATTAAGATTACAGGCTTCTGGGATGTGACAGCATTACAGCCCCGAGGACTGTAATCTTAGTAACTACAGAAAACTATAATTGTTGCACTCTGCCGTCAAAGCCTAACCTACCAAACTACATATTGCCAAATCACTTAACACCAATGCATGGAAAAGACAAACATACAGTAATAACTACTTACTCAGCTACAAAGTTTCATAATCAGTGGGAATATAAATTAGGCTTCACTTGCATGATCACATTTCACTGCAATCTGTTTGTGCATATTTTTACACACTATGGCTTTGCTTTCAGTTTTTGAAGAATGGCACAAACTGCATGCCTTGCACTGCAGGACTCTGGGTATTTGACACACCATATTTACCCAGATACAAGGCAACCCTGCATTGCAGATCAATCTTCAATTTTCAGGAAAATACTTATACCGACCATGTTGAATTTGTGCATGATTATAAGGCAACCTCATTTTTCAGATAACAAATTAGGAACAAATTATTGTCTTATATTCAGGTCAACAGTGTAAGTTAAATGTGAGCCAACAGGTACTCACCTAAAGATGATACCCACATGTTATAGATTTGCCATGCTACATGCATGAATATTTATGACTAGGGAACTAACCTAATACTATGTGGACTGAGGAATAAAGTTGTCAGGGAAGTGAATCACAGGATTTTGTTCATAGAATTACCTCCATTCGTGTCCCTCTGTCATTAATATGACTTACCCTGGTTAGTGACAGATGATACAAGTACACTACAATTGAAATCTTCAGTTGGTGTGTTTTCTGGCAGAAGATCCATTTTATTCCCCACAACAAGTATGTTATCTAGCAGGTCTGAACTTAGGTTCAAAGATTTCAGGGTCTTTGTTACTGTCTCTGCTTGTGCTTTGTAGTCAGGATGGCTGACATCACATACATGAATAACAATATCCTGTATAAAAAAAGAATTTATGATTGAGACCATACAGTCCTGGTGGTAGATAGTGACATTCGTTTGCAATGTTGGTAACCATTACCAAGTCTACACTCTGATTAATCGCTGCCAGGAACCCTGAAAGCAGTTGTGTTTATTCTGACTTCTCTCTCTCACACACATGCGCGCACACGTGCATGTGTGCGAACCAAAATCTGTAAACATGTTCTCAGGAAATGGTTACATATACCAGCCGTGTATGTTCAGTATGCACAGCCCACCATTACATGTTATTCCTATACTTCTTTCTTTTATTTTATGACACTGTCAGTTTGCTAATAATGGTGCACTGATGGAATGATAATGATAGGGGAGAACTGAAGTATTTTGAGAAAAATATGTCCCATTGCTACTTTGTCCACCATGAATCCCACGTGGACTCAACTGCCCTGGGACGGAACCCAGGAATTCACAGTATGGTCAGCGAATATCTGCCTCAGCCATGGCACGGCCAGATATAACATTCACACCTACGACAGAATCACTGGCCATATCACATGTGAAATGACCATAATCAAAAATATTAACTGTTCCAACCACAGAACTGTCACATCTAAAGTTTATGTTAAAAAAATGTGTACTGTATCTCCATGAACAAAAGTTGCATCACAACTGTATTAACCATTTACAAGGCATTCTTTAACTGGGATCAGTACATTTTTTTTAGAATGTCAGGACACAATGACACTGATTACATTACCAGGACCTTCACTTCTGCATTACAGCATGAATACTCCTGTACTTAAGAACCTCACCATGAAGATATGGGTGAGCAGAAGTACAGCTCCAGGCAATCTTAACCTCAACACTAGATGGCGATGAATGGTCAGTTTCATACCAGCAGCTTTATCTTGGGGAAAGAGCCCCAGCACCCATTTGACGGGAGGCTCAGTGGGACCCAGAGCCTCTCTACATGCAGTGGAAGACAAAGAAATAGAGTAGAACCCAGACAAGAGTTCCCCGCATAAGACGTTTTCCCCTGTAAGAAGTCTGATTTTTAAAGTCCCGAAATAAAATCCATAATGTGTACATTAATTTTTCCCGGATATTAAGCTTCCCGCTTATTAAGTTTTTCCCACCTAAGAAGTCGAATCTCATGATACCAAGAGTATGATTTTTTATGAAATTTTACCCGTTTAATAAGTTTTTAAAGATATGTATTAAAAAATTTCATTTCCAAAGTCTTATTTCCTTCAAATATGAAAAATCTTAAGTTGCTGTTGATTCATCGATCACTTGCTATCTGACTATAGATGTATGCGATATATCGATATATGCTATGATGCGATCGATCTCTACCGAGGTGCCCCGAACAGCAACACGGCAACACGCTGCTTGAAGTCTTGAACAGTAACAAGCTGGTTACATCAATTGAACCAATTGATAGGTGCTACTGCTGGCTACTGTGTATTACTATCTGCATACATCTATCTACTACTGAATCCTACACCCCAGAAAATTGTTGCAATTACGGTAAGTTATATGCATTACGTTGTCTGTTTAGATGCCGTTGGTGGTGTTTACGTTAATAACTGCAGTCATTAGCATGAACGAGTCTTCTTTTGTATTTTAATTGGTTACTTTTTCATTATATTTATCGTTATTGCAGTAATCATGACCCAGAAAGGAATAAAACACAAAGCCTTATCACTGGAAGAGAAGTTGACGTTGTTTAATGTAGTAGTCACTATCCTATTGCTTTTAATAAGCTTCCCTCTTAATAAGTCTTCCCACTTAAGAAGTCCCTAATCCTCTGGTCCCTTGAAAGACTTCTTAACAGGGTTCTACTGTATCTGCTCCTGGTTGGAATTAAACCTGCAGCCTCATCACTATAATGGCTAAGTGGTCCCTGCTCCTGCTCAATGCTACCACACATACTGCACAATACTTACAGCAAGCAAAGCATCCTCTAATGTAGCCACAAATGATTCAATGAGATTGGAAGGAATGTCAGAAATGAAGCCCACCGTATCCACATACAGCACCTTCAGACAGGATGGTAACACACCACCATGAGCTGTGACATCTAATGTGGCAAACAGGTGGTCCTTAGGTTCCAAATCTCTCTCCCCAGTCAAAGCCTTTATTAAAGAAGTTTTCCCTAGAAATCAAATATGAAGAACAGATGACATAACATACATTTCATTTTAACACACTGTATGGGAAGGGAAATTGCTTATACTGCAATTATGTCATGGTGTATACTGCAACTCTAAGAACAGGTATGTATATTTTGCTCACAGAATAAGTAATTTTGTTTAGAATGTTGCTGTAATTTAGTATGACTTTACATAACTTCATCTTGCATAGACAAACACGGTTAAACCTTCAAATAATGTGATGTTATTCAATTGTTATCTTGGACAGAGGTCTCTAAAATCACTTCTGCTTCAACTCTTAGAGAGTAGTCAAATATTCAGATAAACTAAGTGGGCAGAGGTAGTATTATAACTTAAGAAAGCAATACTGTAGCTACAATACACAGATCCACTTACAATTAATCAAGACTTCTTATACAGTTTTAACATTTAATGATATCTCATATTTAAAAGCTATACTGTATTATAAAATATGAATTTATGAAATCGATACCAGCATTTGTGTATCCAACAACAGCAATTACTGGGTACTCCAGTCTTTGCCGTTTGTTACGCAGCAGTGTCCTTTGAGCACGCACTTTATTCAACATGTGTTTTAGCTTCATTTCTCGATTGTTCAAGATCCTTTTGCGAATTTCAATATGAGTTTCACCAGCACCTCCTATAGACGCTGCAGCACCTTCATGATGATCCAGAGCACCTTCAACTAGGCCTTTTATTCTCATCCTGCAAAAAGTGCCTTCCAGCTGTCAATGCAAAACAATCCCAGAAGACATATGACTTTAGAAACACATGTCCTGACATATATTTGCAAGTTCTATATTTTAATGTAAATCCAGTACCTTGGTCCTATTCTCCAGTATTATGAACTTGTGCAATGAAATCTTCTTCAGTTATTAACTTTTAGCATATGGCCATTTAAATGCCAGGTTTCTGCTGTGGCCAGAGCACTATTCAATTTAAATGCCCACTGCAGGACAGTGTTTTCCTGTTTGGATGGAAAGGACATACATTTAACAGAACAATGTTGTCCTGTTCATCTGTTAAAAGTTAACAGTGTCAAGATGGCATAAAATTCTGTTTCACAAACAGTGTGTCTCCACGTCACAGTTAAAGTAACAGAAATTCATTTCATATTGACAATGCTGATAACCTACAAGACTTCACTGCATTCAGTTCCTGTGGAAGCTTTAAACCCTATTTATGGCATCCATCTGAAATGGATAACAGATTACCAATTCATATGATGGACAAAAACATATTCTCTTCATATATGTCAAATTTAAATCCATAAGCAGATGAAATGTGTCAATTTGTGATACGAAGTGTACCTAATGAATTCTGTTTTATCCACTGAAGCACAGGCTCAATGGAATTCAATAATCCAGCTTAGGACATATTTCTCAACCCCATACTTTCAACCAGAATATTATACCTTCTACATATCCTTACATCTACAGTATGCTTTCAACACTGTAGCACAAAAGAAAATTCTTAGCAGCAGCAAGAGACTTTCCTCCAAAGCACCTACACCTGCTCCGAGGCCCACCACACCTCCTATTCAATGGAAAGCATGGACACTTTCCAAGGGAGACAAAGTGGCCATGGCGTAAAGATGACCACTCAAATCTATCAAGGGTCAAGGTTAAGAATAAGTGGAGCTATAACTCCATTCACCCACCTTCCTTCATGGTGTGCACAACGACTATAGTACCTTTTACCTTAAATAAGGAATCTCAGCCATGGCAATCTGGAGTTTGGCTTCCTTGCTAACGGCATGCTCCCGGAAGATCTGAATTACCACCATATAGCGATCATACACAGGTAACCCAAACACCTCTTCCAATTCTCTGTTAAACACACATTTTAGTCAGGTTTTACATCACACTGTTGACAACATTATTAACTGATTACCATTTTGTCAGCAAGAACAGCACCACTCTCTTTCAGATCAGTGATATTATATTCAGTCCAAAATTACTAAGGTCGTTCAAATTGAAACGAGAATTCGTTTCTAAAAAATTTATTCACAATAAAATGGAAAAGTATTACACACTACTTTTCAATGTAGTCCCTGTTGACTGTCATACACTTGTGCCAACTTTCTGGAAGCTTCTTAATTCCAGTTTCAAAGAAGGTTTTCGGTTGTTTGTGTATCCAACTTTGCACAGCTGCAATGACCTCATCATTATTCCGGAATCTCTTGCCTCCTAAAACCCTCTTCATTGGTCCAAACAAATGATAATCAGATGGAGCTAAGTCTGGACTGTACGGTGGATGAGGCAGGACATCCCACTTCAGTTTCAGTAGAGTTGCCATCGTTAACGCCGCAGTGTGAGGAGAACGTTGTCCTGGAGGAAGCAAACAGAATCCTGCCTTTTTCTTCGCTTTGAGCGGATTGCCGACTTCACTTTTTCATTCAGGAGAGTTGAATAGTACTGATCATTGGTGGTTTTTTGACCAGTGAGAAAGTCCAGGTGATTGATACCCTTTGAATCCCAGAACACAGCAGACATGATCTTCCCCGCTGAAAAAATTGCTTTCGCTTTTTTGAGGGGTGGAGAATGGGTGTGTTTGCACTGCTTGCTTGCTCTTTTTGATTCAGGAGTGAAGTAGTGGACCCAGGTCTCATCACAGGTCACAACTGAGTCCAAAAATTCGGCTCCTTCTCTCTTGTATCGTTGCAAACGTTGAGTAACGGCCACTAAATGTCTTTCCGTGCTCCGGTGACAGGAGCCATGGGACCCACCTTGCGCTCACTTTACTGACTTTCAACTCATTGTACAGAATTTCCTCAACACTTCCTACACTAATTCCTACTTCCTGTGACAGTTCAAAAACAGTTATGCGACGATTAGCCCGAATAAGTTCACCAATTTTCAGAACATTGTCTGGATTGACAGAAGTTCTTGGTCGCCGAACGTGAGGTTCATTTTCAACACAGTCTCGCCCTTCTCGAAATGATTTCGCCCAACTGAACACCCTTGGCTGTGACAAACATTCATGCCCAAACTGTGTTTGAAGCCTGGTAAAGATTTCAGATGGAATGACACCTTCTTTCGTGAGAAATTTGATAATTATACGCTGCGCAACACTGTTGGGTACTGCTTGCACTGCCATCTTGATTGCACCTGATTGTTGAGGTGGAGAGGGACCCGACTAGTGTGGGTTGCAAGTTTAAACATGTCATAACTTGTCAGCGCAAGCACGTTCATACAAGTTGATTTGTGCTCGAGAAGGAAATAAATTCTCGTTTAAATTTGAACAACCCACATATAAGGTAAAGCAAATTTTATTGAGATATAGTCCGTATAGCGACTCACTCCAGGGATTGAAGCCTGGTGCAGGCAAGATTTTCTACACCCATTCAGACTGGCCATGGGGCCCAACCAGCCTCCTGTACAATGAGTACTGGGTCTCTTTCCTGGCGGTAAAATGGTCAGAGTGTGGCGTTAACCACCCATTCCCATCTAGTGCCAAGGTTCGAGAAAGTACAGCCATACCTCTACTCCCCCTCTGGGCCTTCATGGCCTGTTCTAGGTTGAACTTTACCTTTTACCTGTATTGAGATGGAAAATTTTGAGGTGCATCTACAAATTTGGATAAAATATTACTTCTCTAGAAATGGGCATCACACTTAAATGTACATGATATCACCACCTAACATGTTATGGTGAATTCAACTGTTGCAATTATAAAATACTTTTCTCTATTGTAATTTAATAGCAAACATTTCCACACAACCCTTTTCATTGTATAAATTTATTTAAGGATTATTATTTCATTAAAAAATTGCAACATTTCAAAAATAAATACCTGTGCTGAATTCCTCGTAAAATATCTGTACTAATAAAAACTGCTGTTATTTGTTTGTCTCTGCAGATTCTTTCTTTCAGCATTTGTAAATTTCCTGTTCCAAACAATGATTTCTTTCCCAAAGAGTACAGCGCTACTTTCACCTGAAAGAAATATGCATAAATATTAATTAAATATTAAATGCATTATAGATCTTCATATAATTAAAATGAACATTATGGCCAAGTGCATGTGTCAACTTACCGTATCAAAAACTTTCCATTTGTTTAGTGTGCCAATAAGAGCAACAGCTTCAGCCAACTGAAGTTCAGGAGTTGTATCACGCTTCTTGCCAGATCCCCATTTTACATATGGCTGAACAACAAGTACTTGATGACCCATCTCTGGTAAATGCAGTACGCGCTTCACCATGTCATCGTATTCATCTTTCTCGGTATCTTCTAGTTCTTCATCAACATGTTGATTACTGTCATTTGAATCTCCATCATTCTTCTGAAATTCTGAAGTATGCTTACCTGAAGAATAGCTTCTACTTTCCATTATCTTATGGGACAGAGGTAAAGAGACATTTACGTTCGATGTTCTGCACTGAACATGAAATTTTGTGCTAGTAATAAATGAAATATGTTTCACCTGAATGCACGAAACAGTTACATCAGCTACGCTGCACATGTTAGAATACCTTTGGTATCCTTGAATTTTCAGTTCTTCCTGACAAGTTAAATATTTCACAGCACCCATCTTGTTTCTTGTGTACAAGCTATTTGTTGAAAAATGTCTACCATTTTTATAAAACCTACATAAGTTTCCACTCATATATTTGTGTTTTATACAATTAATCATAGTACGGAGAGATCCCATTTCTACAACTATTTTTAGCTTTCTCAAGTAAAACCAAACTGCTGTCTACTGGCTCTATAATCCAGTACCCCACACTGCTGCAGCCTTACAGAGATGACTTTTCTGTCCCAGAACCATGCTTGAAATATGTATGCTTATCTTCCGCTGCCATCCACGCAGCCTGGCAAGACTTTGTGTGCTGTGTAGTCACCTGGTAAGAAATTCCTGTTGCCAGAACAGCTGATAACAAGATGTAAGTGTTTTTCCCATAAGGAATATGTTTCTTCAGAAGTGACTGTCCTATGAATGAACCAGAGAAAGCTGAAAGAGATGTTGTGATTGTGTTTATAATCCAATACATGTTCTGATCAAAATTATAACACAGTGTAGTCCAGGATTATGCAAATTATGCAGATTAGAATGCTAAAGAAACAATTATGGAAACCAGTAGGGTCCATATTAAATTCCACACTCATTTATCTTCAACCCATTTCTCTCAAATGTGTTGCTATGTGTTTATAAACCACCTTACCAAATCAGTGCAGGAAAAAACTCAGAACTGTAAGTTCAAAACCACGAATATAAATTTATGTTCATCAATTTTCAAACTGTTGAGAAAACTCCTGTAATTCTGAAGTTATTCTGAAGTCATTAAACCTGCACACAGTCCAGCCGGCCATGTGCTGCACTGTTATAATGGTACATGCACACAGTCCAGCTGTCCATGTGTTGCACCATTAAAACAGCACATGCACACAGTCCAGCTGGCCATGTGTTGCACTGTTAAAACAGCACATGCACACAGTCCAGCTGGCCATGTGTTGCACTGTTATAAAAGCACATGCACACAGTTCAGCTGGCCATGTGTTGCACTGTTATATTAGCACATGCACACAGTCCAGCCGGCCATGTGCTGCACTGTTATAATGGTACATGCACACAGTCCAGCTGGCCATGTGTTGCACCATTAAAACAGCACATGCACACAGTCCAGCTGGCCATGTGTTGCACTGTTATAATAGCACATGCACACAGTTCAGCTGGCCATGTGTTGCACTGTTATAATAGCACATGCACACAGTTCAGCTGGCCATTCCATTAATCACAACTAGAAATGTTTCCCCACATTCAAGAACACATGTTACCTAGAGTATATGCAGCAACACCTGTAAAGAGAGCTCTTGTCATACATTCCAGATATGATTCAAAACCAGGATGAATGTCACTCTGCTGCTTCTTCAGTTCATTTATATTCTCCATTACACTTCCCTGCCTTACTTTCCCTGTTACATTTCATTCACTATACTGGCCTTCACAGGAAATTGTTTTTCTTTTGAAATCAGACTTCTTGATTGTTAGTATGAGAAATATGAGACACCTGAAATGCAAGAGACATTTCAAAAAAACATTCCATGTTACTTACATTCATGTTACCTGTTCTATACACAGTACAATGTCATATATGGTGAAGAGATATTGGATACAAAATGTTCTATTTACATAAGTAAAATATCTGCCAATAATTTATTATGACATTTAATGATTATGCGAAGAATTCTGAGCCTAATTTAAAATAATTTCTACACACCTGCATAAAGCATGTATGCAGTGGTAATATGAAAAAAAATAACTTTAATAATACGTTCTTTACACATACATATCCTGCTTCGTAAATACCATTCATATAGGTATGAATTTTGAGGTAACGTTTGTATTTTTAGACCTAAGTGTCGCTTATGTTACACAACGCTCGTGAATTCTTGGAGCAGGTACAGAACACTTTGCTTTCCGTGGCATATACTGAACTGGATTAGATCCCATAAATATAAAGTCTTAAATTACAGAATTGTTGGTAAACAAAAACTTTTTGGGCAGCATGTGAACAATGTATGAAATTGCAGTGGGCGAGTACACTGTGCGTGGCTTCGTTTTAAACCAAAACTGTATCGTACTTACTGTTACCAGAGACGATGAAGTTATGTAGCACCAAACTAATACGTAAAACTGGTAAGGGTAGGGTAGTACGGTGGGAGTGGTATAACATTTAACAGCACAATCTCAAAATTATCCTACGACTAAAAAAAAAAAAAGTTAGCACCTACTTTCACCAACATTGATTAGTGTACTTACACGATACGGACCAGTTGCTCTACCTCCACGAATTGCCGCTGACTTACATCTGCCGGTTATTAATCAGGACTCGGTTATAAGTACACTAAAGCATGCGATATATGTAGTCACTGCGCTTTCCGTCCTTTCGAAAATTACATAATTGAAGAACGTCACTAAATTTAAATTTCAGACATATAGTACTATGTTTTCGTTAGCATACATCCTTCCTAACCACAAATTCAAGATCTTACCGATTGGCAACACCGTGGCAACGAGTGATTAGAGCGCCTTATGCGGCGTCTACATGCGTTACTGGTAGCCGGCGCTCAGTGGCTGTGTTTAGTGTCACAGAGATGGCAGTGAAAGGCACTTTTGCGCGCAAGTTTTGTCACATGATGGGATGTGGGTATGATATTTCAAAGTTAACATATTCCGTTACTAGCGTTCCACTAAACATGCATGGATGTGGTCCAACGCTACAAACAAGAAAATAAACGAAGAAAAGTATAGAGTGGTCCATAACACAACAGTCCAACCACTTGTTGCCTTCTCTGTGTACAACATCACTCCACGCCCCTTAAATCATGTAATTTGAATAATATAAACATTAAAACAAACGGACATCAATTTTGGAAAAAAGCAAGAAGTCCTCACCTTTTGGACAAAACAACTAATTCCACAGAGTAGAGTCCTTCTTCAGCAGCTAATAGTTCCTCAGCTAGTAAAGCAATTCTTTGAATTCAATGAAACTGAGAGGTCCATCACTGTGTTCACAACAGCCAACCACTTGTCCTGAGCCAGATAAATCCAGTCCACACCTTCCCACCCTATTTTTTGGACCCACTTACATAGGTATTATCCTACCATCTATCGGGAAGCCTAATTGGTAAATATAAACGTTCCCATCCATGCCAGAGAAAGTGGTTATTTAATCCTGTGCAGCACTCAGCTCTGTACTGCGGAAATTACCAGCAAAAATGTCATCTGGTTGGAGGAGATAGGAGTGAGAGAAGGACGCAAGAACGAAACGATTGCTCTCAAACTTCAATCCATGCTGACAGCAATGCAATTTCTCTTCTTCAGCAAAGTAACTCTCATGCCTCATGCCACCAACAAAAGTTTCTACACAAAGAACATCTTCGTCTCTATCTCGGCTAGCGTTGGAGGGACTTTCCTAAAAATTCATATCACGAATTAAAAGTTTAAGAAACCAACACATGCACTATATTCTTACAAGTAAGTCAATTACCCTTATATATGTTTCGGCTTCAACAAGCCATCCTCAGGGGGTCAAAGTTCTACATATGCTTGGCATCCATTAGTTCAATTTTAAACACCTCGTACATCAACATAAAACAAAATCTTAATTCCCAATGGATTAGGGTATCACCACTTTCAGCTGTCGAATTATGTAAAATCCAGGGAATGTGTTTTACTAGTCTTTTATGTTATATGTATAAAAGGTTAAAAGTTTCCTTAAAATTACATATATATTGTTTATAAATTAATGGCAGTCCTGTTTTTGTATACGGGTTATCCCAAGTAGGTTGAGGGTACTATGTATTATGTTGCTGCGTGTCCTATGTTGTGATCTGTACTGGCTGGTTGCGCAACCAGGGGTTTTCTGAAAATTCATATCTGGAAAGAACCGCACATGCGCAAGAAACGATGTAAGTTTTGTTGCGATCGGGAAGCGTGAAAGGAACTTAGTTGGAGAACAAAGTACCTTCTCGTCTGTATCTCGGCTTGCGTTGTAGAGATTTTCCTGAAAATCCATCTCTCGAAATTTCCACGCATGAACAAAAACGATATACCGTTCTTTCCTCGCATCCGCTACAAACGATGTAAGTTTGGTTACGATCGGTCAATAATGATGGGCACTTTACTTGGACAACCAGATACCCTTTCAGCTGTATATGCACTTGCATTGCACCGATTTTCTGAAACTCAATACTTCGCACTTTCCGCGCATGCGCTCCACACGATATAAGTATGGTTGCGAACGTTTGGATTGGGTCACACTATGTTCGGGTAGGCTGGGTGGGGATAGATTGTATTAGTTTAGATAGGTTATGTTCCTTGGGAAACGAAGTACGCTTTAGGCTGCATCTGGGCTTCCTTTGCACGGAATTTTCCTGAAACTAAATACCTCGCATTTACCACGCATTCCCTACAAACGATATGTTTGTTTGTGACCAGTCAATAATGGAGGGCACTTTACTTGAACAAAGATTCTATTCGGCTCTATCAAGGCTTGCAGTAGGCGACTTTTCCTCACTTCTTACCTCCCAATTACCACGTATACGCTACAAACCGAGTAGGTTTGGTTGCGATCGGTCAAGAGGAAGGGAACTTTACTTCGAAGAACAAAGTAGCTATTCATCTGTATCTCAGCTTGCGTTGGAGGGATTTTCCAGAAAATTCATATCTCAAAATTTACACACATGGGTCGGTCAATAATGAAGGCCTCTATACTTGGAGAACAAAGTACCTTTCCGACTGTCTACGATTATATGGTTCTGCCATCTCGTTCCGTGGATATGACTGGGGTGACTTTGTGCCCCCTAAGACCCCCGGTGGCGCTGGTGCTAACATGAAACTTCGAATACGGCAGGTCACTCAATAACAAAACAACCTGCTATTCTATATTCAGTAGTCTGCCCCCCCCCCCCCCCCCACGTTCAAATTAGTATCGAACCTTTGGAACATGTATATTAAATTGGGATCTCCACTTCTCTAGGATATCGTGCTTTGTCACTCTTTGTTGAACGTTTTGAGGCCTTGTAATGGCCGCATCTTCAAGCGTCAGGTGACCAGAAAGCAAAGACGTAAGAAGTCTGAGTAGACATTACCTGTTATTAAGGTTTTCGATGCCTAGTTTTACGCGTTCATGTTTTGTATTGCGATAGTGTTACGCGTACATGTTTTGTATTGCGATAGTGTTACGCGTTCATGTTTTGTATTGAGATAGTGTTACGCGTACATGTTTTGTATTGCGATAGTGTTACGCGTTCATGTTTTGTATTGAGATAGTGTTACGCGTTCATGTTTTGTATTGAGATAGTGTTACGCGTTCATGTTTTGTATTGCGATAGTGTTACGCGTTCATGTTTTGTATTGCGAGTGTTACGCGTTCATGTTTTGTATTGCGATAGTGTTACGCGTTCATGTTTTGTATTGCGATAGTGTTATGCGTTCATGTTTTGTATTGCGATAGTGTTACGCGTTCATGTTTTGTATTGCGATAGTGTTACGCGTTCATGTTTTGTATTGCGATAGTGTTACGGGTACATGTTTTGTTTCTGATAGTGGTACGCGAGAAAAGTTTGAAAACCGTCTTGTATTGCGATAAGTATGACTGTACCGCTATTATGTGGGATTACACACAACAGACGTAATATATATTACCGCAATTGAGTTCATAATTCACATATTTAAAACCACATAACGGAGAAAGTACATATTTTTAACAGAAAAAAATATAACATACCTCAGATCTTCCACCATTTCTAACAGTTGAATCTCGTAGCCACAAATTAAAAATCTTACAGATTGGCAACTTCGTGGCACAGATTAAAAAATTCTGCAATACGCGTGGCTCATTCCATGGACCAGAGCACAGGATCACAGTGTCTCATTCTGCGGTGATATAAGCCATTCATTCTCTAGTCTGTCTTACGACAGGTCCGTAGCCTCTTCCAAAGCGAGTTCTCCACAGGGTGCGATCTAGTGTTTCCTCTTTCAATTTCCAGTATCTTCTCTTTTCCGTAAGGTCATCCAGTAGCTGCTTACGCCTTCTTCCTCGTCCTCCCGTCATTTCTATCCTTCCTTCTAACTTTCCTTCAATCACGTGTTTTAGAAGGCAGTTTCTTCGCTAGATGATCCGTGGCAAACGAACAGCGGAGTCAGGAACGTAGTCCTAGTTTCAGATCTTGGCCATGTACAGGAACGAAGGGTTTATAACGTTTCGGCAAACATTACAGTTGCCATCGTTAGTTTCAGTGAATCTTAAGGGGTGTGAGGGTTATGCGATGATCCTTATGTCGATCTGGCAGTGGGCTGGGTGTGAGGGTTGAAGGTGTAGTCGAGTAGAGGGCGGTAGTGTCCCTAGGGTCATGAAACGAGGCGATAAGCTGAGTAACTACGGAACAGAGTCCATCTTGAGAAGTTAATAGGTTCTCAGCTAATGAAGAAATTCCCTCATTATATGGCATATGAAGGTTCATTACCATGCTTGCAAGAGCCAACCACTTGTCTGTATCCTAAACTAAATAAATGCAGTCCATTTTGTCTCATTATATTTAAGGTTCATTTTAATGTTTTTCTCACATCTACACCTAAGTTTCCAAGCACTTTCCTTCAGGTCCCCCCTGCCCCCAAATCCTGTACGGGTTTCTCTGATTGCCCATGTGTGCCACATGCCTATCTAATGCTGCTTGATTTGATTACCCTAATTGTATTTGGCAAAGAGCAGAAACTCATGAATCTCCTCATTAAACAATTTTTTCCAGCCTCAACAGCCTATGTTTTTCGTATTATGTGAGAAGCAACGTTGTACACCCACATAAAACAACAGGAAAATTTTCTTATGCCATTGAAATCTCAAGTAACTTTGTGTCTCCTTCAGTAACGTGTATCCAAATCAGGAAGAGCTGGGCATAGCAACAAACTGGTAATACAGCAATCTGTTAAAAAAAAAAAAAAAAAAAAAAAGAAGAAGGAGGCATTCACTGGCTGTATTTATGCAGTTAAAATTAATACACAAATATACAACTCAATGTACTGTGTAACAAAAAACATTTAAGGTATACTAAAAGTAGAAAATTACATGCTTTTCATAGTCAGTTTACATGTGTCTGCATCAAAAATACACATCATAATCTTATTTCACTCTATATATACAATTTAATATGTAAATTCTGAATAATACAACATTGTGATGAACCTAAGTGAAGTCATAATTCTGACACAGTTTAATGGCTGACACAACATGACATTAAACTGTTGTCTGTAAAGATGAGAGCTCAGTTTTTGTCACATTTCCCTTTATTTGAAAATTATTTCCTTTTTTATGTAGAGTGGTTTATTAATTTTGTTATTTGGTGTTGCATATAGTACATTTGCCCACAGAATTACAGTGATATAATGTGTTTCATGGACAGTCCCTGCACATCCTAAGATGACATCATCTGTGATACACAGCGTAACATTTTTGAACAGAATTTGTAATTTTGGCTCAATTTGTATAACCAAATTATGCTCTGTTGCATGCTGTGACAGTTCAGTTACTACTGAAAATGAAACTTCATAGCAATGTGAGAATGCTGTGACCAAAATGTTCACAGATGCAGATAGATGTACTATAATTGTGACTGGTATTCTTAAGAACAAAATCTCCCTACCGTAAGAAGTGCATTACAAATGTTTAGAATTATTCAAGACTTCCTCTTCTTATGATCACAAGTCACATACGTATAAATTGGATGCAAAAGAGTTTACTATGGTGGACTAAATATTTTTAATCCTTTGTAGTACAGTGCTAAAGTAGATCAATTGTTTCATGTTTCAAGTACATGATGATGGTGTCATGTATTGTTTAACACTATTTAATTGGATTTTGTCCACCATCGTAGTTCTTCATATACATTAAAAAAAACACTTTATGAGAAGTAAATTCTATATATTCAGGTAAACAGTATAGGAAGCTGATCCTGCCATACTGGCCACTAACAACTACAAGTACTCTTATACTCTAGTGCAGTACACGGCAGCGCCTGTACACAGCATCCAAAATTGCTTTTTTCTCCTACCCCTTTTTTGTGAGGGGGGGGGGAGCGTGAAGAGCTAGGATAATGGCCAAAGTCCACATCATTTCCTGCATCCTAGCAATCATAGTCTTATGTACTGCCAATTTCCCTTGTGGCAATGCAAATTGTGACCTCAAATATTGCTGAACATATGCTACATGTTGTCATGGATCGATACACACACTTATCCTACAACTTACCACTTACAAGAAATCCTTGAAATTATTACAAAATGCACACATATATGTTCACAAGCAAGTATTTGATAAATATTTATGGGAACATCCTAGTCTCAGGGTAAGACACTGGACTGTCATTCAGAGAGTGCACAGCTGGATCCCTTGTCAGATATCTATGTGTGCATTTTCTGCTCACAGTTAGAACCCTACACCACTACTAAACATATAACTTCATGAATATGAATAAAACTAGCATCAACCTTCTCCCCCCCCCCATAAGTCCCCTTTGCCAACTAACCACTGACAGTAACGCATTCCATCCTAAGGCTTCCCCCACTTCAGGAATTCATTTCACACTGTTGTCTGTGTAGGCAGAGGCCAGACAGGTCAACATAAGCCATATCTGGAGGCAATGAATAATGACCGAACGTGCGGAGAAGCAGTCATGACGTATTTTATGGTGATGTCCCAGTATGTTTACGACACGCTGAGAGAAACCATGGGATAACTGGTCCAACTGATACCTTCCTGAGTCAGAGATGTTGCCACCACTGCAACTTGCTCAATATTACGTTTGAAATACAGGCATTGCTTTGTGTATGAATGTAATTTGTGCCCTGAAAATTGCTTGTTAGGTGAAAAGTCATGAATCAAAAAACCAATTGCCACTAATTTAAATAGGAAAATTTATGACTGCCTCCCGAGCCCAAAAAAGTGACATATTTTTCCTCCATAATAAAATGAAATATAACATAGTCACTCACACCATGACAATCTGATCACAATAGTTTGTGCTAGTTGTCACAAACAGTAGTAGTTATGTAACTGTGGGTGTAAAGTGTTGTACACTACCTAATGCTGTGCAGATAGTTTGCCTCTCAAGCTTGTGTTCATATATTTCATAGTTTTTCATGGCATTATTTGTATTAAGAAAAGAATGGCAAACAGTAAAAACAGTAACACAAAAATAATTATTTAATAACTTAAATGAATCTTCATTGTGCGTCTTTGGATACTGAACATTTTCTTCATTACATATCTTTGGATGTTAAATCATTTCCTTCATGCGCACAGAAGTTCATTCATTGTTGGGAAAAAAGGTAAAAATTCTTGTTCTTCAAGAAATGAAATCTCATAAATGGAACACTTTACTTCCAGACAAAGAGCCTTGTGGTACAGATTCAATAGCAGGCTGGGTGGACCCCACTGCCTGTCTCGACTATACTGATTGAGCTACCCGGGCTCCAATTTATTACTGAAAGAAATCATGATTCATTAAACTCTGGGTCCTCTTGTTTGTTTTCCAGCATTGATATCCCATTATTTTTTTGTCTTAATTCTAATTTAATTCCATATACAATGCATTTTGAAAAATCAGATTACCAGGAGTAAAGATTACCAGCTTATTAAATTACGAAATTTAGAAAGAAAGGTGGTAGTAAATATTTAAAACAAACTAACACTGATTTTAACCCATGTCCCCTAATTTCAGAAAATATGTTGAGTAATGCCATGTGTGTTGCTGTTTATTTATATTGTCATTTCTCATAAAAAAACATGAACCATAGTTGAATTACTAACTAAAATATTAGGTACATACAATGTAAATGGAATGCTTACAAAAGTAGCCTTATGTACAATATATTGCAATAGTTCATTCCAAACTTATTATCTTATTAATATTAACATACAAGTGAGCTGATCACAGACTGGCAATAACAGCAACAAGGAATGACGTCTTCTATCACAGGCATTCAAATATTATTTATTTTATGAAACATTTAAGTAATGGTCTTCTGGGTTATGACACCATGTAGAGAAGTAGGTGATTACCAACACTGCAGAGAAAAAACCTGCCTCCATCATCAGGATAGCCTCTGCAGATGGAGGAAACAGATACCTCTAAAACATTTGTAACCACAGTTTTCTATTTTCTTTATTACAGTGTATTAATAATGTGTGTGTCTTTAAGATGATTAACATTATTTTGTGTATTCTCAACAATTTGTGTGTTACTCAACGTGATACATCCAAACAAATAACAAACTAACAAAAAATAATTTGATGCAAAAATAACAGAAAATAGTAAGTTACATCATCCAAATTTTTTATTCATTAACAGGAATCAACCCTACAAGACTACATGACTGCATGATGTCATAAACCAGATGATGGCTGTCTAAATTTTTGCTGCCACAAAAACCGCTCATCACGTCATTTAAGAAACAGTTACATGGTTATGTACCCACTTGTATGAACCATAATACTTGAAATCAGACTCACTACACACTTCATCTGCCTTCTTTGGTCCCCGTGATCCATACCTAAAATGCAAGACACAAATGTTTCATTAGTTTTCTTTAATTTTACTTAACAAGTATCGACGAAGGATATAATTATTGTAAATGTTGTCAGAGAGTGCAGAACTCTGTGGTTGGTTTCTAGTGACTCCATGACCTTTCTCATCTCAACCCACGTATAAATGGGTGGTGAATTCATTTTTTAGGTAGGGATACCTGCTGGATTAATTCTGTCACTCCACATACATAGGTTACTGTAAAAATGGACAGTAAAGTTTACAGTTTATCTGAGATCCAAAGCATTTGGAGGACTAGTATTATTCACATTCCAAATGTTTTATCATTGGTAGTGGTGAAGGTTCAAATCTGTGAGCAGAAAAATCTGCATATATATTGAATTTAAAATGTTCTGCCTGAGAGTCGAGTATTGTACCCAAACAGCAACAGGTCTGAACAGGTGCAGACATGTTCGAAATCATTCCTGCCAGCAGGTGTCACTTTCTACGGGAATGACAGATGAAATTGTACATCATCATGCAGAACACAGGAAAGAATAAAATAATTTGCAAATCCAGTTGTTAGAAGTTTGGAAAAATGTGAATTGTTCATGGTAAACCTGGCCATAGTCAAATCCAGCACTGCATGGAGAGGCATAGCTAGGATACCGGAAAACAAGTTCATTTTGTATAAAAGAAAGAAAGAAATTATTAGCTGAAGAAGAATATTATCTACGTACAGATGGAAGGATAATATTAGAATTTATCTTAAAAGTAGTCCATGTATTGAATTCATGTATTTGACGAGAGATTCAGTTGATAGTTAATAAAATATAGGACTTATCATGCACCATTAAGAGATCCAGGTGACCACATTACTTATACAGAGCCTGAACCCTTTGAAGTAATGTAGTTACTTTATGTACTACCTGTAATTTAACATTACAAATCTCTATATTTTGCTCACATATTGTATTTGTGTGTTTTATATGACCCTCACAGAAACAGCAATTATTTTCATATACAACATTAACTGGATGGTCTTTGTAATGTAGACACAATGTGCTGTCTGTGAGTAGGAATTGAGAATATGACGTAAACGTTCTATCATTTGGGCATCTGTTAGATCTGCATTATGTAGCAGGAAATAGACACGTTACATTTTCGTATATGTTAGACATTTCCACCTTAAAACATAGCAAGGATCATAAGCATACTAACTTGTATGGAAGGGGTTTTATTTTCTCAGATTCAATCTGATGCAGCACTGGAGTAAAAATTCTCCAGGCTTCAGACAACTCATCAGAACGAACAAAGTGCATCTGGGAGCCGCAGAAAACATCCAAAATCAGTCGTTCATATGCATCTGGCATCTTTACTTCCTGAAAATAATTTTTGTTACATCAATTAACAATATATTTCATTAATTACATTTATGAATATAACAGTCAGGATAACACAGATGGGGTAGTGATGAGGTTAAGGGCTGGATGACCAAGGAACTGGGTTTTGGTTCTCAGCATGGGCATGAGACTTTCCTGTTCTTCAAAGCATCTAACTAAATCAGATCTGAGGAACACCAAAGCTCCTATTCAGTGGGTACGAGTGACTCATCCTGCAGGAATAAAGAGGCTGGAGCATGGAGCTCACCACTCACCTCGATCTAGTGCCAAGGATAAGAATGCATGCAGCTGTAACTTTGCATTGCCATATGCCTTCATGGTATGGTGCTTAATGTGACACGGTCTGTTCATGCATTACTGTGCACAAACGAAATTAGTAATTTCACTGTGTACTTCTCAAAATATTACTGATATCTGTACAGTATAAGAAGAGCTGGGAAAGTTCAGTCAGTATAGTGACTAGGGTACAGGCTAGACAACCAAGTAATCAGGGTTCAATTCCCTGCAGGGGCAAGAGATTTTCCTCTCCTCCGAAGAGTACAGACTGATTCTGGGGCCCACCCAACCTTCTTTCAGTGAACATGGGTGGGGGGGTCCTTTCCCTGGTAGTAAAGCAACCGAGGCATAAAGCTCACCACTCACCTCCATCTAGTCCTGAGGTTACAAATGCATGGAGCTATACCTCTACTGCCCTGTTCTGCAGTAAAATCATATTAGTGGATAAAATACTGTCAATTGACTATGCACACTAGCAGCTAAAATTTTGGCAGCACAACCCTGATGACAGTGTTCTGTTAGGATATAAGAATTAAAAACTGTAAAATGAACTAGAGTTTCTTTACTTCTTTTACTGCACTATACTTGAAGAGTGTTTAGATTGTTTAAATTCATATGCAAGAGAAATGTAACAAACAATTCAGCAAATCCACTATTTTACCTTATATCTGCTGTCGTATGTCAGATCCAGTTCTGTTTCTTCCATATCGAATGTCATACCAGGAGTTTTGGTCATCATTTTTATATATACTGCCTCACCTGGCTGAACTCTGATTACAAGTTCATTCCTTTTCAGTTTCCCACTAAATATATCACCAGGCACATCACGATACTGAATTCGCACTTCTGCTTTTCGTTCATTCAAAGCTGAAAAATCAGTTATCCAAAAGTGTGAGTGTACAAATTGGACTAGACTGTACTTAAGTAATTTTGGGTTACACTACAATATGGTAAAAGCTTATAGGATATAACTGAACTAAAAAGCTGCTAATAATTTATAAGAAGGAGAAATGTTATGCAAGTGTCACATTTTTAACCAACCTTTGCCACAACGTAAAATGAAGGGAACGCCATCCCAGCGTTCATTATTTATTTTGAGTACAGCAAGTGCATAAGTTGCAGTGACAGAACCTTCAGGGACAGTAGGATCATCCAGGTATCCCAGTTTAGCTTCACCTTCTCCTTCTGGATCACCAATATATTGGCCTAATACAACATCCTCAAAGTTCAGTGGACTAATGCATCTTAATACTTTCACCTGCAAATATAGAAACACAAACAATCAGAGCATGAAATTTGTCCCTATGAGGGTGGATATTAACAACTGTCATTACAGTTTAAAGAATCGCTTTTAAATGAAGAAACTTTTGTCTGCTGCTTATTATTTTTGGTATATTCTGAGAAGATGGCTCAGAAACTGAACAGAACCTCCCAGTGTGTTCAATTGCAGTATGGTGGCAAGCTTATTACTGCTGGCAATTTTAAGTTTAAAACATCAGTGTATGAGAACAAAATACATTACCAAACAAAAAGTAAAGTTTTGAAGTTAAAATAAATTTAAATTTTTCTGCTTATAAAATAATTTAAAGCACAGTTCTCAAATTAGGTTTGCCGCAAACTGTGAAACAATAAGTAACACGACAGCTAAATTCAGTTACATATTTATCACGTTCATCCCTGAGTATTCTGATCTTTGTTACAATCAACTGCCTGAGAAAAAGCTCTTGGAATTAACCATTTGGAGGACTGAGTAACTGGAGGATAATTGTATTAATATAGATCATAGGAACTCAGAAACAGTTTTAAGGGTATGAAATGGAGAGAAGATTTTCAGGATAGTATCCAAGTAGCTCAGCTGGATATGAATAATGCTGAACCTTTGGAATGAAAGACCAGAAAAGTGGTTGGTTCAAAAATGTAATTGAACCTCATTGTTCGGGTTTCAGAAGTCTGTTTGTTTTGTCATGTATGCACAGTGAAGAAAAGAGAAATGTGTATGGAGCCAACAGATGTGGTAAGGGAAGAAATGTTGTATGTGATTTAAGTGCTTCTTGTGCCATTGTGAATTTGAAAGGATAAAAAGTGTTAACACTGCATGGTTAACAATGCCAAGTGAATTAAAACTGCTTATCACGTCCTACTGCAAGCAGAATCACATAATTATGGTAGATATTAAACCACACATTATAAATTAATTTTCCACTAATGTGTAGGCCAGTTTTCCCACTAACAATGTACATGAATGCCACACATTAAAGGTTTAATATATGGGATGACTAGAACAAGAAACTGAGGGCTTTTGTCTCGCTCCTTTAACATTTGCACCCACATCATTACTGGAATATAAACAATATGACAACCTTCAACTTTTAACACTTTTAATAACCCATTTCAGAAAGTCAATGCAAACTTTACTTGTACCACATATTATTATTTTACATATATAGGAAATGAAAAAGAGGTTGCTGCTGTTGTTGTTGTCATCGTCATCATTGTCGTTGTTGTTGTTGTTGTTGTTGTTGCTGCCTCATAATTATGAGGCTAATGAGAACAACATACCGGTACATACAGTTGTTTTGTACAAAATCCTACAAGAAAACAAACCAACTCACTGACAGCTACATGCACAGTTACATGCACTTACCTGTAGCTATTGTAATGACCTGAAAATTAAAATGAAAGTTCTACAATCTGGAATTACTAGCTTCATATACCCTATCACAAAGATAGAATCAGAATGTATTTCCAATGCATTAAATTAATATTGATCTATCATTTATATAAGCTCTTAATTACAACCACTTAAAGTAATTAAAATAATTTTCTACCCTGAAAATGGAGGCAGTGAGTTATTTTACAGTACTGGTAAATGTATACTGCACGACCATGCATCACAGACCATATAACAGTGACAATCAATTATGGTTCTGGTACTGTTGATCTTTCTTATTTTTATTTATACACATCTAACTATAAATTTGAGAGTACAGTTTTAATCATAAAAATTTTCCCGATTTTGTGCAATGCAAATTCTCAGTAGTGAAACAACAAATTCTTGTCAGTAGTTCCTGCTGTGAGGCAGTTTCATCCAGGACATACACACCACCACAACACAATTCATGAAATGTGTGCCTTCAGAAATAAGTTTTGGTTGTGCAACATTGCTCTAGAATTGTAAAGTGACAAGGACGTGAATACAGACATACACACAGGTTTCGAAGTGCAGTGTCACTATCTATTGTGTCACCATAGATAAGCAAGTTTACTGTATTATGATGTGAGTATATTACATGCAACTTGACAGTAAATTTACCTTCTCATTTCGAATATCATCTGGATGAATAGATGCTGGTTTCTCCATCGCAACTAAACTGAGAATCTGCATCAAATGATTCTGCATCACATCTCTGATTATTCCAGACTGATCAAAGTATCCCCCTCGACCCATAGTCCCAAAGGGCTCCTTGAAGGATATAAGGACTGACGAGACACATTCCCTGTTCCATGTTGGACTGAAAATGCGATTTCCAAACCTATATGAAAATAAATGACATAAAATATTAAGCGCAAATCCAGCCACTCTGAGTGTAACATTTTGTACATAATTTAAGCACATATGAGTCAGTTCATAACAGAGTAATGGCAAAAAAGTGAACTAAAATAACAGTATTTTCAATTTCATTAAATACTTAAACTCTTGTTTGGGAACCAGGATAGTTCAGTCGGTATAGTCACTAGGCTATGAGCTGGATGGTCGGGGGTTCAAATGCCAGCAGGGGCAAGAAATATTTTTTCTCTTCTCCAAAATGTCTGGACCAGCTCTGGTGCCCCCACAGCCTCCCATTCAATGGGTACCGGGGATCTTTCCTGTGGGTAAAGCAGCCGGGGTATGCAGTTGACCACTCACCTCCCTCTAAAGCCAAGGTTAAGAATGAATGCAGCTATATCGCTACACTCTGTATATGCCTTCACGGCATAAGCAGGGACAAATTTACCTTTTTTGCCTTTATCCTTGTCTACCTCTGTGCATAAAAACATTGTGACACTTTAATACTACAATATTCAGTTTAACACACAGAGGCAGAGTTCGTCTGGCATATCATAAAACGAGATTAAAATCAGCAGCTCAGGTTTGCCAACTGTAATGTAAAACTCAGTGTTAACTTCCTATCATCAAAGGAGAAAATGTTTGATCTGAACTTTTTATGACAGTGAAGATATGTATTTTGGATTGGTGGGTTATAATTGCAGTCTGGTGTATGGGTAGCAGATACTGAAGGAACATACTGCCTACTCAACTCCGAAGATGTAGGCAGTATGTTCCTCTGATGTGCAGACTACATGGTGTCATAATGCACATGATGACAGTATGAATATTTGCTGCTGATTACCATGTACTGGTCATTAGCTTCTAGTTTACATTACACATAAGTAAAAATACAAGCAAAAATTATGAAATTATTCAATTACAATAGTCGCTTAACTTTATAAATTAAGAGACTGGACAGTCATATGTGAACTGCAGAACCACCCACTCAATAACTTTTCTTGTGGTATAACGTACCGCAGTGTCATGAGGTTCTGGACCATTTCCTTTCCAAGGTAATGGTCAATGCGGTAAATTTCTTCTTCTTTGAACAATGATGCCAAGTGGTCCGACAACTTCTGAGAACTGTCTGCATCATGACCAAAAGGCTTCTCAATAATCACTCGAGTCCAGCCTCTGAAAGAAACGTGAAGTTACCAGAAAGCCATGAAAAATAAAATAGTTAAGTAGTCCCTTTTTACACTTTTCAAGCACTGGAATTGATAATATTGTGGTTGTATCCAATGGATTTATTTTTTGCTAGTTTATAACTTGGGTGCATGAATATATTAACAACTGGTCTGATGGGGATATTCTCCTTAAGGATTTTAAGTAATGCATTCATTTGGGGAGCTGATGGATTAATTTGTAAAATGCATCTTTTCTCATTATTAGATGATGTTATACTGGTTAATACATAGTTGTGTCTGTTTTTGCATCTCATCAGTGGCATCATTGTTAATTTATAAAAATTGATTTTCCATCAAGATGGAATTTATGTATTGATCAAATTGATTTATGTCTATCATAACTACAGTCATATCTTTATTTGATTCAGACATTTTCAGATTATTGGTTTCCATTTTTTGTCTTCAAAAACAGTGTAGAGTAAATGGTTGGTTGTTTTTAAAGTTTTGTGGCTCATGTCAGTTACAGTTGGCAGCCTGCACCCCACTCTTACATGCATTGCACATCAACACCAATAACAAATAAAGAATGTAACGAAGACAGTGCCTGTAGACAAAGTAAAAGCCACAATACAAGTGATTACTGGTAAGAATGGGGAAATGCAGGCAGAGGAGATGTAACTGCTGAAGTGATGGGAAAGAAACTGTGTTCATTCCTTCCCTGCCCAAAGTTCGGTATTAAAATATATTCAAGCATAAAATGGCAAGGATACTTTTCATAAGAAAACAGTCAATACAAAGTGACCTTCAGAGATGATAATTATTTAAGTAACGTTAGTGGAAAAGTCTTGTGTGTAGGTGTCATTTGTTTCCATATTTGTGAATCTGGAATATGGGCAGTCAAACAGATTATACATTTCTACCCTGAACTCTTAAATGTACAGGACCACTGTCTGTGGTTTAACACAAACTATATAACATTTCTCATAATAGAAAAAATAAGCACAACTAAGGAAATATTTTTAAAATTTGAAATTTAATATATTTATAGTTCATTAAACATATAACATACAGTAGAACCCGGATAAGAAGTCCCCGCGTAAGAAGTTTTCCCCTGTAATAAGTCTGATTTTTAAAGTCCCGAAATCCTATTGCTTTTAATAAGCTTCCCTCTTAATAAGTCTTCCCGCTTAAGAAGTCCCTAATCCTCTGGTCCCTTGAAAGACTTCTTAAGAGGTTTCTACTGTATTTGCCGAGATTTGTTTTTAAATCCAGTGATACACTTGTATATGTCCACATGTCATAACCCCTTACATCAGACACCACTGATAAGACACAAATGCTAATTAAATGATTGTACAATCTTCAGACTGAGTCATGCAATGTGTGACAAATATGGTCATATTAAGTGTACCCTTATAGACAGTGATGGACAACTCAACAGTTAATACATTCAGATATATGGTTCCAGCACATGATATCTAATAAAATATCAAGTTACGTATCATCTTTGAAAGAAACAGAGCCCCATCCAGATAGGCTAGTGAACAATGGTAACAGTTTCTAGAACAAAGGACAACTGGTGTAATCCACTGTGTGGAAAAATGTATGGTAATTTCAGAAATGTTCTTGTTGACAGTGATGGGAAAGTTACATAACCTGTGATTGACTCATCTCATTTTTGTGCTTACAGGTCCTAATTAAAGGCTCACCTTTGTTTCTGGGTTGGATGTCATTAATATTGCAGTATAGGAGGATGGGATTACAGTGGCTTGGCTACATAATGTCGAGGGTCACTGTGGTCATGAGGTGTTCTCAGGGGATATGGATGTGCCATAGTGATGACAATAAGTGAACCACAACGTGTAGGGGATATAGTTGGGTCACTTTACTTTGTGACAATGATAAAGTGGCACTAATTATTGTGCAGTTTGCTAGGCTGCAAGCCAACGTGCACAAATTTGTGCAATGAAATTATGACATAACATTGGGTGGCAATAGGTTATAGATTGTACCTGAGATTATACTCCTCTTTGTTACACTTTAAGTGTTAAAACTCAGTTCACTTCCAAAACTGTGTTTCAGGTATGATCACTTTTTAAACTTTGCAGTGAAATTTTCTAAGTTTGCTATAAGTGTGTAGAGCTGCCATGAGTGAAAAGGTATCATCAGCACACCAAGTTTTGACGATGTTTCAGGGTGACAGCACCAATTAGTTTAGAAATAGCACTGTTGTTTTGATATTCAGGAATGTTTGTGTTTCATTTCTTGACTGAAAACATTCATTGGTGGCAGTGGAAGACAGTGACACCAAGCCACCTACGTGTGGGAGATGAACAAATCCCCCACACTAGAAAAATTACCACCATTCAGCTGTCTTTTCTGACAATGAATACATGGACTGCAACTTCCTATGTTGTTTTCTTTTCTGCAGTGATAAACTGAATTTTGACAGCCAAAAGAACAGGAAATTGCAAACCCAGGGTGGTCTACTTTATTTCAGCTCTTCCTATATAGTCACCATACATGCCAAGCCATCTTCTAGAACCAAGTATAACAGCCAACTGGGGTGTTAAGTCTTGACTTACTCTCAGGTAAACAAAATGGGACAGGTCCGGCTACAATCAACCGATAATATATTTAGATATATTGATTCCAGAGAAAGTGACATGTAATGAAATATTATGTATCATCTCTCTTAAAGGGATAAAACACTGTCCAAATGGCTATGTGAAACTTTGAAGCAGTCGAGGAGGAAGTTCAAAATGAAGAGAAGCGTAGGACGTTAAACGATAAAAAGGTATGCTAAAATAGGCTTACATCTGTACTATGTTAACAAAAATAACGCTGTTCTTACTTACTTTAATCCTTTGCAGGCATTCGTGATTAATACAGTTACACTCTCAAATACAGTAGGTGGCAACGCAAGATAGAAAAGCCTATTAGATACTATTCCATTCTCATTGTGATTTAGTGCCTTTTTCAGTGCCTTAAAATCATCAGCATTGTTGTAACTTCCAGCAATATATGTATTTAATTTCCAGAACTGTTTATACTTCTCTAGTTCTTCTGGCTTCACCTATGGAGATGAAGATAAATTTAATACAATTATGGATAAACTATGTTGCATGGGTTAGATATGAAGAATATGTACAATGTGATTAAGATTGAGAGGAAGCTGTTGCTTACTCAAAACTGTTATTTGTATTAGGCTGAAGTGATAGAAAAGTTAGTAAACCTTTATCACAGAACAACATGAATTAAGAATGTTCAATAAGTAAGGTTCCCTTGCTCATAAGAATTAAATATGAAGTCATTACAGAGTAAATGCAGCTCATTGATTCTTCTGAAGTATCATTATTTATCAACATAAACCTGAGTACACTAATGCATCTGATCCATTGTGGCATGAGTTTAACAATTCTGTCACAGTAGAAACCGGGACATTGCATTGCTGTGTACAATTCTGACTGACAACCACAATTAAGTGGATGAATCTTGAATTGAAACACATCAGTTTTCCAAAATCAGTTCTTCCACTTGTACTGCATTCACATGCATCGTTGATGAGAGGGTCAACCATGCAATCATCATAATGGTTATCTGACCATTCTCGAACTCTGTGCACCATTTTCTGCCATTACTCCATCAGCATAGACCTGTAATCAACTGGCAGTGAATTCAAATGGACAAAATATGTTTCACCCATAAAAACCAAATCACATTATGAACTTCTTCATGGGACGAATTTTCCAATCTTTTTGTCATTGCACATCAACTTATCCCCTGAATAACATCTGACTGACTGACTCTTGTGCCGTCTGTTGGATGGTGCCTCTGCTACAGGTGCTACCTCCTACCAGAACAAAAAATTCATGATTAACACTCAAAAGTGACAGGCTAGAGGACCTTACTTACTGAACATAACTTGTACACACACACTCACCTCCCCTACCTATCTACACACACATGTGCATGTGTGTGCACACATATGTCCTAACTTATTAAATGACTAACTACTTAATTATTTCTGTGGAGCAGAGCTGTCTTTGAGATACAAACAGGTGCTGAGCTAGTTAAGAGATTCCCCACCACTTACAAAACCCAAAGTCCATTACCATCACCATGTTCACAGGAGCCCACCACTGGTTCCTGTTTTGAGCTACATGAATCAAGTCCCCACCATCTCACCCTCTTACTCTAGATTATTTCAATATGTGCATATTTACCTCTCAAAAATGACAGATTTGCAAATCAATGGTAATATACTTTTTTTAATTCATAATCAAATTAAAAATGACTAAAACAGACAGACCACAACCTTGACTTTTATTTATGAGAAGATAAAACATCAACTGTCAACTGCATTAAAGGCTTCAACTTGTTATCAAATATAATATTTCAATGAAGCTTACTTACTCAAATAATATTATGAAAAGCATTCGGAAACACTGGAAGGTATTTTTTTTTAATAAGAATGGGTCAATATAGATAGGCATTTCTATTGGCTGAACCCTATCAAAACCATGAAAATTTCTGGCTGTGATGTCACTGCCTTATATCAATATCCTAGTCTTAACACATCTGTGACATCACTCAGAAACCAAGCTCAATCATAACCATGGAAACCAATGTTGTGTTACCTTCTCACAAACAAGGGTATTAGATGAGGTAGATTATTTTCCCTTCTGTGTCTTGGAAGAGAGACAATCTACAAGTAGAGTAGTGATTTCAATGTATGTTTTTTTGTACAAAGTGTTCTCACGTGGTTCACAGGCATAGTATTTAATAATTGATTTTAATGTGAAAGCCAATGTCATATATTAAAATCTCCGATTTTTCTGGACTTCTGAGAGAAACTGGCATGATTCTCAAAAGCATAAAGAACAAATAAGAATTATGTACATGTCTCATTTATTTTGGTACATATTATCATGGGGTTTGGTGTCGCAAGTTCAGCAAGTAACACAGTTTTTTCATTGCCTGCTGCACATGTGCATGCATAGGCAATGATCATTAACCTTGTGAGTAACTAACATTTTACAAGAAAGCCTGTGCTTACATATCTCAAAATAAACGAGATATTCAGCTTTAAAACTATGGATTCTTTGTGAAGAACCTGTATTATTTTTTGTTATACCTTAAATAGAATGAAATGTTTTCATGTTCATTCATTATGTGTGGAAACAGTAATTACAACTTACGTTCATGTACTTATGACATTTTTCCCTGAGTTCGTCAACTGTAATTTTTGATCGAGCATATCCATAAAATGTGGTGTTGCTGGGAAGCAATCCGTCACGATACAACCACCACAGAGTTGGATAAATTTTCTTTGTTGCCAGATCACCCTTGAAAGAACAAAGACAAGGGTATAGAAATAACAACTTGAAGCAGGCTAATCCAATAGCAATTAAATTTTTAGAATATTAATGTAGATAATTACATATCTTTTATAAACTCCAAGCCTAAATTAGATTACCGCTTCAACATAATCAATATTCACTTGCATGAGCTTCTTTGGTATTTCAGTGGCAAGATGCTGCATTCTTGATGCGAGACACAGAAGGGTGTAAGTCTAATTTTATCATATTTGAGATAATATATCATTTTTCTTAGAACTTCAAAATCTTCCAGATGCAGATGGTTGTAAGTCCACATACTGTTTCTAAGAAAAATGATGTATTATCTCCAATATGATAAAATTGGACTTACACCCTTCTGCTTCTCAGGTTCAGAATTATGAACACCATTAGTGAATATGGAGCACTATGCCTATTGAGAAAACAATTTCTGTGCAGTGCAAAACATTTTTGCCTATAAAAACAAAGAGTGTAAAAAATACCTAACCTCAATAACCTTCAATTCTAAAAGGTTCTGACGATGGTATGTAACATTGAGAACTAATTGGTTTCTGGACTTTGTCCATCGTCCGGAAATCGAAAATCGCGACGTTTCGGAAGCTGGATCTGCTTCCGTCCTCAGGTGAAGGGTGAGGGAGACACCTACTCAGTTGGGTCCCTTAGACCGAGCTAACCTCAATCACTTAACAGTTCTTGTAAGAGAACGACATTTAAGGAGGGCATTTTTATAAATGGTCCCATATATCCCTCTACACTCCAGCCATTTTTGCACGATGGTAGGCAGTTCAGCGATCAAAGATATTCCAATTTGCCGTGAGTGGGGGTCCACACATTTTACATATATATACTGCAGTTAATGGTCAGTTTTCACTCATCATATTTAAATAACCCGCTGGAAATGGTATAGGCTGATACATACATGCACTTACATTACACTTGTGGAATAACATTATGCACTAAAAGTTACTGCTATCTAGAGGTATATTTCTTTGGCAAAGGCAGGCACAGCAATACATACACAAGCATACCTTCCATTGCAGTTTATTGCTGCCAGTTTCTATTCCTGTTTGTAATTCCTAACAATGCTGACTGCTAACATACATAATACTTCAACAGCAAGTACTACTAGTTTATACATTACTTGACAGGAAATTGTCAATAATATAGTTATTTAATAATGACACACCATGCCACAGCTGGTACATTATAAATTATTACAGTAGGATCAATATAGCCCTAAGGATTATGAAAGAAGCAGTTATGGTCAGTTAGTACATTCATTATCAGTGTTGAGGTTAAGTGTAGATGACCTAAAGCTTTTGCAGTGACTACATTCAGTAAAGACTGCTTGGGCTATCAGCAGCATCAAATGGCAACAGATCAAATGTCAGAATGAAACAACAAGCACAAAACTGAATCCCAGCATTTTCAGTGAAGCAAATGGTACTCGAAAGCCTCATTAAAAAGAGTACCTCAATTAATAAATACATAATTCTGATCTAATTTCAGCATCATGTCTTACATAGTTGGTGAAAAGAATAACAGGAACTGGAATGGATACAACTACTAAGTATATTTGAAACGCTGTTTATATGTATTCCTTACTGAAGCTCCCAGTGTCACAAAGATATGAGGAACATTTCCTTCAAAATTCGAACCCTGTGAGGCCATGGTAGGTGACTTGAGAGAGAGCCGAAATAGAGCTAAGCACTCAGCACTGGAATTTTCTGGAACAAAAAGATACACAATAAGTTAAATATAGTAACACTATACATTGATTACAATATGAATTTTTTATATGTTTGCATAAGGACCATGCATTGCTTACATGCTCCAGGGTTAATTTCAGTGGACATTTCTTTTTGTTTAACCCATTAAAGCACCATAGCTAAAACACATACCACATGTAGGGTGACCAGATTTTGTAAATGAAGGAAGGCAGTAAATAGTATTTGATCTAACAAACTGCACAATCAATAATAAATAATTGTTTGTCACTTATGTTCCTCCTACAGGTTTCGACCTCTACAAGGTCATCATTAGGGAGGTATATACAAAGGCATACAAGTACAGCAAATTCTGTCAAAGATGTGCGTGTGTAGAGTTAAAATACAATGTTCTTAATTAAAGTTAATAAAAGTGTTTAAAATATAAATCAATTAACGAAATTTTTTTATAATTCTAAATATTTTATCTTCCTTTGTCGACAAACATCTATGTCAATTTTTGTCATCTTTATTCAAAGGGAATATCCCTGTGTTCTCTGGTTGGTGTTTGTGCCTTGGTAGATCACTGAGTTCTCGTGATGAGTTCTGATGACCTTGTAGAGGTTGAAACATGTAGAAGGAACATAAGTGACAAATAATTATTCATTATTGACTATGCAATTTATTGGATCAAATATTTTATAATCAATCTAGTGCAAGGAATATGGGCGGCATTATATGAAGCACTCTCACATACTTATTCCCTCCTGCCACCTACGCTGCGTATAGCTAACTACATTATAAACATTTGGGTGTGTGATATTACTGAAAGGACACATGTAACAGCCTTCCTTTCTTGTTATTTGATTGTGACATCACAAAGAGAGTTGCTTCAAAACGTCTGAAAGATCTGATTACTGTAGGTCCTAAGTGAGAGAAAAATGACATTTAATCAGTTTGACAAAAAACCATGACGACATAAAAATAACCTTTAAAACCGGGACATATCTGGGAATAAGAGGGCATGTGGTCGCCCTTAATACCTACTTTGTCTTTAAAAATCCATTCCTCTTCTTCATAGCATACACTTAGGGCCCTTATTTTCTACAGTTCTTACAAGAGGACTTATTTCCCTAAAAATCAGTAACCATTTGCACAGGTGTAACTTGGCTAATAAGATTGGGGGGGGGGGGGGGGGGAATCGACTATGGGTATTAGGAACTGAGATGCCTCTATTCTGCGTCTCGTAGAAAGCAGCTTTTTCATTTCTTTTTCTGTCTTTACACTGTCCAAATAATCGTTTTGAAAATATCTCTATTTTTTATTTTGCCCCTTTTCAACTCAGTAGCCAAAAGAAAAACTATTCTTAGGTAGAAAAAATATTTGGGGGACATTTGCCCCCTACCCGCCCTTGCAAACCCCAAGTTACGCCTATGACCATTTGCAAAGGAAAAGTGGTGTATTTTCTGAGGCAGAAAACGATAATTGAGATAAATTTCAGACTTAAGGGTTAAATCCTAATGATGATACTGTGAGCACGTATCATATTGCTTCAACCACTGTCAATAATTTCAATATATTTAGTGTCTGACCTTTTGAAATTCAAATTTAACTTTCAAACTACGATTCCTGTAGACATTTTATAGAACTCCATGGATAGGGGTGGGTTGAGATAGTGTAGTCGGTATAGCGGGAATATTTCACAACATTTGGAGCTTGCCTGACATAGTCACAAAAGCGTATTGGCGGGAATACTAGTATTTCACAACATTCGGAGCTTGCCTGACATAGTCACAAAAGCATTTTGGCGGGAATACTAGTATTTCACAACATTCGGAGCTTGCCTGACATAGTCACAAAAGCGTATTGGCGGGAATACTCGTATTTCACAACATTCGGAGCTTGCCTGACATAGTCACAATAGCATTTTGGCGGGAATACTAGTATTTCACAACATTCGGAGCTTGTCTGACATAGTCACAAAAGCATTTTGGCGGGAATACTAGTATTTCACAACATTCGGAGCTTGCCTGACATAGTCACAAAAGCGTTTTGGCGGGAATACTAGTATTTCACAACATTCGGAGCTTGCCTGACATAGTCACAAAAGCGTTTTGGCGGGAATACTAGTATTTCACAACATTCGGAGCTTGCCTGACATAATCACAAAAGCGTTTTGGCGGGAATGCTCGTATTTCACAACATTTGGAGGTTGCCTATAAAAATCCTAGATGCTCTGTTGCCGTTTTCGACAATTCAGCAGAAGTTAATCTTTTGCTGTACAAAACACAAAATTCCATGACGCATTACTGAAAGACACTGTTTCTGCTCCAGCCGTATATATTCACGCTGCGTTCTTCTTAATAGCAGTTAATTAAAGTACGAACCTGGGATAACCAGGGCAGCCGAGAGAGGGTTTCGGTCCCAGTGAAAAAAATTTTTTGGGCCCCCCAGCAAGAGCGGACCGGTTAAAAATCTTTACACTACATCTGAAGGACTGACTCTCAGTTGCAAAGTGACTTGGGCTTGGTCTGAAAGAGTTAATTTGTAGTCAACAAGTAGTGATACTACGGAGAAAGACAAAAACATATGCAACATAGTTGGGTCCCAAGCCCCCTTCCAAAGCGCCGGGCCCCGTTAATTTGTACCGGCTTCCATTCCCCTCTCGTTCGCACTGGGTATGACTCAGAGGGTCGTACAGAGGTTTATAAAAACTGGGCAAATTTTCAGAAGGTAATGGTAGGACAGACACACAAATATCACGAGTATACAGCATAATGATAATATAAGCCTCATATTATTAATGCAATCCAGTGGCATGGACCCTGAAATTGATTCACATAACTTACAATAATACAACAGCTAAAATCCTACCAGATGTTAACTGTTGTTTTAATATCAATTTCCCTCATGCATATTTCTTTCAGTTTCTGGCTTTTCTTTCGCTTTTATACTTCGACACAACAAAGACCTCTGTTTACGGACTAAACCCCGTCTTCCGCCTCTCAGTTATGTAACCAAGAAGACGCAAGATCTTCAACGTTTACACGAATGTCTTGAAGAGAAAAACAATTTAATTCAGACGTTGACATACAACTCAGGTACTGCCTAGAGAAAATCGCAACTATAGTCATTCTAAGCAGTGGTTTTCAAAATGTGTTCCGCAGAACCCTGGGGTTCACAGCCGACTTTCATATTCCCGAAAGCACATTTCCTTTATCACGAAATAGGTAAATATAACTTTGAATTTTTTTAATTGCAATTTTTACCATCCCCATTTTTGTGCATAGTCGGCATTGGGGTTATTTTCAGTGTAAATCACCGAAACAATATTTTAGTTTTCATAAATGTGCTCAGATATTTTATTTTTAAATAATCTTCAGGTTTTAAAAATTTTCATTTCACTTTTGCACTCAAAGATTAGATATTATTTACAGGGGTTCCGCGAAAATTCAGATTTAGTCAAAAGGGTTCCACTGACGTCAAACAGTTTGAAGACTCCTCCTCTAAAGAATTCCTGAGAACTTAAAATGCTAAGTTCTATGTTGGTACCGGACCGCTCACGGGGAACCGCGAGCATGTGAAATCAAGACACGGCCTGCCATGTTTTCACATTTGCGTTGCATCGCGTTTAATTAATATTTTACAATAATTTTCAGGAAGCCATTCGAAAATGAAGAACTTCTGATCATTACAGAACGAAACGGGAAGAAGCAGCGAGGTGTCACTGATTATTCTTTAAGAAAACTTACCAAAACAACTTAATGTACGATAACTTCGATTGTGGAGTTTGTCAATCACGTGGTATTCTAAACGTGTAGCGGACAATAAATCAGTAGATGCCTCCCCAAGTTTCCGAAACGTCGTGTCGGACGATAGCCAAACCTCAGAAACTAAGAAATGCTAAATGTTATGCACCATCGTCAGATACCTTTAAAACAACAGAAGTACTGACGTCACTCTCAGTTTACTTTAGAGGTCTTTACACCTGCAGATCATTTACACCTTAGGCAGAAAAGTGTCCTTGCGTTGGTGTCCTTAAAACCGCACTGCTGTTTAGAGTTTGATTCAAGTCATGTTCTACGCAGTTTCTCATGATCTGTACTCCTCACCAAATATTATTCGGGTGATCAAATCAGAAGAAAGAGAGAGGCGGGGCATGTAGCACGTATGGGAAACAGGAGAGGTGCATACAAGGTTTTGGTGGGGAGACCTGAGGGAAAGAGACCACGTGGAAGACCTAGGCGTATATGAGAGAATAATATTAAAATGCATCTTTAGGAAGTGGGATGGGGAGACCTGGACTGGATTAATTTTACTCAGGATAGAGACAGGTGGCGGACGCTTGTGAATGCGGCCATGAACCTTTGGGTTCCATAAAATCCGGGAATTTTTTGACTAGCTGAGGACCTGTTAGCTTCTCAGGGAGGACTCTGCTGCATGGAGTTAGTCAGTCAGTTAGTTAGTTAGTCTATGTAGTTTCAGAATTATTATTTGTTATGGTCCACGTCCTGAGATTTTTATTTGGTCACTTCGGATCTCAATATAGAGCCTGGAAAGTTAGCACTTTCATCCTTATACCAGTCTGTATATAGTCATATTTTACCAACAGACTCATTTACAGTTTGTTACATTCTTACGTATCAGCTTAATCCTCCTACAAGGTTTGGAGTTCTTTCGGGAGTCATGTACAGATTTTACACATTTTTTGACAGAGTTTTAGCTGACAATTTTAACAGACGCATATAAACTTAAATTTTGACGGGTTTCTAATCACCACCTCCCACTTTCCCGCGTCCTCCCACGCACGAAACATCCGATAAAAAATTACGTTTTCTGTTATAATTAATTTCAAGTTTGAACTCCTTGTACAACCGTAAATAAATCCATCACAATTTTTAAACCTGATGTCAATAATTTTTAAAAGTTTTGCTGTCACTCAAGAGGTGTCTGTCGGCACGAAACATTTCTAGCATAATCCTTACGTAACCAAACACGACTTCTTCAGTTTACTCACCCCACCACTTCACCCCCTTAACGCTGAGACCTTCCAAAAATTCTCGTAGCCACGTCTATGCCAGCACAGCGGTCACTGGTTTAGCTTTCTATTTGCATGTAAGGTAACCATGACTGATATTAAATCCACGATGAATTGCCGTTATATAAACACTGCAGTATCACTTTGGACTTACCTTGTTATGATTACTATTGATTGTGAGGCGGAATTTTGTTATGTTATCTTATTAAATCCTTCTTAGCACTCTGAACCTCTTCACCTTCCTTCTTCGTCACGTGTAAGTCTTTCTCTACGTGGAAGGAAGGCTGATGAAGTAAACTGAACTTCGATAACCAACGAAAACTTTCTCAGTCTGAAAGAAACTAAGCAATTTGTCTTGTTCTCCTACCTCCTCCCCTCCCCCTCACCCCCCACTACTATTTCCGGTCGGTCTGCAAGCTCACTGACATTGCATTATAATCAAGGCTGACTTTTTAGCATAATCATGATACAGGCCTACACGTAAAATGATGGTTAAGGTTTTAAAATATTCTGCAGCACACACTATCTGTAATCTTATCTTTAGCTGACAATAATCACACTTAAGACGAAATCACAATTTCGTAAAATGGAAAGAATTACTTTGCAGTTTTCGGCGTCAGGTGATACAAAAGAAACCAGTCTCAGGTTTATGACAGGTGTTCTTAGCACACTTTCCCCGCGTCTGCAACTTACACGCAAGAGAGAGAGAGAGAGAGACAGCGAACCGTCTCAAAAGAGATGTTGATGGAAGTGACGTACCTGGGTTTTTTGGCGCCCGGGGGCGAGTAATCAAAATGGCCGCCCCTAACAGAAATTGTTAACTTTAAAGAAAATCACAATCATTTATTGAATTTACTGTTACTTGTCTCCATAATTTAAAAACCGTTGAGTGCAGAAAACAACTTTTTTGAATTAAAGGTATTCATTTTCCTGCCCTTTGGTGCCCCTTGGTCTCTGCTGCTCCAGGTACCCCCCCCCCTCCAGATACGCCCCTAGCTGATAACTCATGTCTTAAAACATTCTGCTTTTTACGTTGCTTTCACAGGTTCGCAGTTCACGCAGTTGAGAGTTCCAGAATAAAGCACTACTTAAAACCACATTTTAAACCAGCAACAGGGAAACTAAAAACTCTAGCCCTTCGACTGCAGCCTGTATGTGATTACACCCAGTGCTACTGGAGTCGCAGTTAGAGTGTAATATCTGTCAAAAGGTACAAAACCTGAGGTTATAATTGTGATAAAGATTTTAATTGTGGTCTGCTAGGTTATGACACCATTCACTTTGGTAGGCGGTTACCGACGTTTCGTGGGAACCTGCTACTTCTATCCTGAAGATCGAGACATTGTGTTCCTACAAGATGTTTGTAAACACAAAATTACACGGGGTGACGACCTATAAACTAACAATCTAAGTATTTAGCATGATTGTGACTATTTTAAGTTGTGATGGCCATAAATAAGAATATGACGGTCTGCTGTGACGTGGCGCCAGAGTAGCTCGGCGCTTAAGTACCGAGCTACCGAGCTACACAATGACCTTGAAACCAAGAAACAGTAACCTGTAATGGCATTAAACATAATTTGTCCCTGTGCTTAATTATTAAGCTCCAGGTCATGAATTTTCTCTGATTATTTTAATAGCCAATTTTGAGACCTGTGCAAATTGTTGAAAAAATTAATGTTTCGTCACTAAAACTATTGAATGTATTAGGGTGTGTGTCACAACCGCATTAGGTACACGTCACATGGAATCATCTCATAGTTCTGTCTTATTTCTATTTAATTTAATAATGTTGTGCTAACTGTAAAGAGTATAGGCGAGTTATAATCACACAGGGCAAGGAGGTTACGGCAACATGCAAGGATACTGATTACATCAGTTCTGATATGCTGATTCTTCATCTGAAAGCCAACATTGTATATCACTGTACAGTTCTGAATAAAACTCCGACTTTGTACAGCCTAGTGGTCACAATCTATACCATCAGGTTTAAGTTTCAGAGGTTCTAAATTTTGTATTTATGTGTTTTGTATGGATCTCAGAACAAGCAGCTATTATTTCGCTATACTGCATTAACTGGTTTTTAGGCGCCTTCGAAAAATTTCGAAAAAGGACTATTAGCTTCCACATTCTGCCCGCCCATCCATCTGGATGAAACAACTCGAATCCCACTAGAAGGATTTTCATGAAATATGATACTTGAGAATTTTTCGGAAATCTTCCGAGAAAATTCAAATTTGATTAAAATCTGACAAGAATCACGGGTACTTCACATGAAGACCTATGTACATTTATGATAATATCTCGCTGAATTCTTCTTAGAATGAGAAATGTTTCAGACAAAAGTTGTAGAGAAAATCAAAACACACATTTCATGTTCAATAGTTTTACCCAAATGTGCCGTTATGAGATATGTGGAAATATGTAGGCCAGACAGCCCCAGATGGCAATATATACGGGGAATGATGCGCTTTGCTAGATACTAAGGCAGAAAGACACACTTTAATGTGTAATACTCTGCTTTCCGGAAAAAAAATAGTTACGAAGCGTCCAACTCGTTATAGAGTAGTACATTGCCTCTGTTATACGAGCGAAATGTTTCGCGCGGTACGAGCAGACTTTAGAATAGTATGGTAATTAGTCTCAAGGTTCATCATTATTCTACCAGCTTAAAAAATGAATTTAAGAATGAGAGCATTAGAGGGTAAAAGCCGTATACTCGTATTACGTGACAATGTAAGAACATTGTATTTTACTAGCGGATAATCCAATAAAAATTTAACAAAGCCATTATTTTAAATGCCGCGTAAAATTCATACGTAGTGCTTACAAATAAAACACAGGATGAGAAAACCTTGTTACGTTACAGATTTTTGACTGTAATTTTGTGATAAGCTTAATTGATTTAGTCAAAACAAGATAACTTCATACTTGTAGCTTCAGCAAGACAGTCAGCATTGAACTTTTGACTCTTGCCCAGACAACAAGCACTTACAAAGGAAAATTTAAATTGGTCACGCAAGCAGTATAAATAAGGCGAACACAGCCCTGTCCAGACTCAGGGAAGGAAACCAAATAAATAAACAGGCAGAAAAAAATTAATACACTGTGCTTACTAAATAATTATAGGAAGGTCAACAAACATACCACGACGTACAGTGATATGGGACCACTAGAAATTCGAAAATGAAAAATTAGAAGATCAATATACAATATACAACATAAAATAAACAATCCAACAGCAAAAACACTTAGAACGATATTATGGAATTTTAATGCTGTATAATTTTAAACTTAAATTTAAATCCATATAAACTAAACAAGATGCAAAATATAAACCTTAATACTCTGAATAACACTACAAATAACGTATTATACGCTAGACAAATGTAAGATATTAGAATAATTAATAAATTGTAACAGAATTTGTGTAACGATCAGATCTCACATCAGCGATAAGATATGTAATACCACTCAGTTACCCCTTTTTATGTATTATTATACAAAGATGATGGCCCACTGGGGCTAAAAACATTTAACGTATGGTAAGGCAATCCCATTACAGGCCTGGACAGGCCCTGACGTTTCCAGGAGGTTGAGGCTCCCAGATTTCTAGACTATTGGCACATGAAGGTGGTAAGGTTGTCAAACGTACGCACCAGCCGCCTTTACCCCCAGGAAATATTCCTGGTACTCATTTCTGTTGGAGGCTGAGTCGACCCCAGGGCCATAGTGTCACAATGACACCATCGGGAATCGAACCCGCGACCTTCCGGCTTGTAGTGCAGTGCCTCAACCAACTGCGCCACCGCGTGCCCCACATTTAACGTATGATAAAAGTATATCGTTTTACAAATATGTGTACTTCGGTTTGACTGTGTTCTCAATTCATCGATATCAGGAAATGCAATGGGATGTCCACATCAAAATTAGAACTTGTTTGTAATACTTTTATCTAATGACTGAAGCAGAACCTCCGAAACGTTGTGTAAACTCGTACTCAACTTAAACAATTCCTAACTAGGTGCATTAAAACCAACATGACGGAGAGATTGGCACGTTTGTAACGCTGTAATTGCAAGCAGACCAACAAACACAGCACTTATTTACGAGAAATGTAATTGCAGCTACATGTTTCGGCTCGCATTAAGGCATCCTCAGGCTGGAACTTGTTTCAATAAACAAGTGTTGTGTTTGATGGATGTTTATTGGCCTCTCTGCATAAGAACTTACTTAACACAACGCGATGAATCACATCAATCAGTATATTGCTTTGGGGGGGGGGGGGGGGTTGCTGGTTAGAATTTCGACCGGGACACCGGGCATCCTGATTGAGGTTTCTCATGGCTTCCCTCGGTCCCTTCAGGCAAATTCCGGGACATTACAACGATCAGTCCACTAACTAACTCCATGGAGCAGAGTCCTTCTTAAGAAGCTAATAGTTCCTCAACTAATCCAGAAATTCCCCACATTTTATAGAAGCCGAAGATTCATTGCCGTGTTCACAAGGGCCCACCGCTTGTCGCTATACTAAGCCAGATAAATCTAGTCCACACTCTCCTTTTTCTCGTTGATCCATTTTAATATTATATTCCCATTTAGGACTAGGTTTTCAAAATGGTCTCCTTCCGTCAGTTATCCCTACCAAAAGCATGTAAGCACCTCTCCTCTTCCCCAAACATGCCACATGACCCGCCATTCTCATACTTCTTGATTTAATCACAAGAATGACATTTGGTGAGTAGAGATCGTGAAGGCGGGCTCTTGTGAGTGCGGTAATGAACCTTCGGGTTCCATAAAACGTGGGGAATTTCTTGACTAGCTGACGACCTGTTAGATTCTCAAGAAGGACTCTGCTCCATGGAGTTAGTTAGTTAGTTAGAGATCGTGAAGAGTATCACTATGCAATTTCATCCAGTCCCCTTTTACCTCTTCCGTCGAAATATTTTGTGCAATTTGAGGTTTTCAGGACGATAGACGTGGACACTGTTCTTCTAGAAAGTGACGTCGTAAAGTTTGGTAGATAGGCTTCTACAAAATTTCGGTACCAATGTGCGAAATTACAGGCGCCAGACTAGAAGAAAGACACATCAGTTTTCCCACATACGTAGGATGTCATGCAGCTGACATGTTGAACCAAAAATATCCACTGGCTGAGGGACTGGAACGGAATTGTAATCGCGCATGTGGCAGAGCAACAAACATTGAATATAGCAGAATGGCCACCATAGCCACCGAACTTGAACCCGACAGTTTCTGCGGTATTATTCACGTCGTATATGTAAGCAGCTAGTAACATCATGATAAAACCCACAAATTAACAAAGTGATTTATGTATAAGATCGAAAGTGTTCATAGCGATTCAGATTCTTGATTATGACAAAGTTACTGCCTACGTCTTCAGGGTATAAATCCTTGGAACCGGCAAGATTTCGTCAGCTCAAATCACGCAGACACGCCCAGAGGCTCCATTAACACCAGCATTCATATTAATTGTCAAAAGTATAGATTTGGTTGGATTGTACTCTTTATGACACGTGACTGACATCCGTAAAGGTGAATGTATGGGGGTTACCCCACTTAGGGCACGGCTGCTTCTTTCATTATCATCCCTAATTCATCATTCACTGATAATCAAACTCTGTAGAGTCTGATATACTGACAGCGTCGTGAAATGAGGCACAAATAATTACGTGCATGATAACACAGTTCTACAATCTGTTAAAAAATACACGTGCGTCGTACTAATACAGGCAGCCAGCGACTGAGCATTACAGTATATTAGTAACAATAACAACAGGAACAACGAGAACAACAAACAACGACAGATGAACAAGTATATGAAATTTAATGAAAATTTCTCGGGTTAGCATCTGCGTCAAGTGGTTGAACGACGAGTGAACCGACATTTCCGAGAATCATCTCTGTTCTCGTCATCAGGGTAGTGACTTCAATTCAACCACGTCACACGACTGTTAGCCCGAGAATTTTTACTAAATTCAGTCGCCGTGAAAGCTTTGGAACACATAGGTTCAGGCCTACGGAAGTCTATGGAGGCAAAAGTACGTTATTTACAAGGTTTTTGAATAAAAATCTGATTCAAATCTGGTAACGAATAGAATGTCTGATAGATGCATGTTATTCTGGAAGTCGAAGTCAGCGCTATGTGGGGACACTTCATGTCAGAATACACCTAAACACTGAGAAGAAAATGGCTGTAACAAATTACTAACTCATACTAAAGGGCCGTGCCATGGCTCAGACGGTTAGTCGCCGGCCTCCCACCCGGAGGCCCGGGTTCGATCCCGGGTAAATCCATGTGGGATTTGTGGTGGACGAAGTGGCACTGGGACAGGTTTTTCCCCGAGTACTTCGGTTTTCCCCTGTCAATTTCATTCCACCGGTGCTCCATTACACGGAAAAATGAGAAAAAAAATAATCATATTCATCTTCATCACAGGGTTGCACAATAAGCCTTAAGGCTGCGGTGCGCCCGCAGCATCTGCTGAGGGGCCCTTCACAAAAAAAAAAAATAAACACACACAGAAACTCATATTAATGACTACGTGACATTACATTTAGTAACTGCTTAATTTACACAATGTACCAATGCCGATAATAGCAATCAACAATATTCAAGATGTAAACACTTATTTTGTGTGATAGATACGATATCCATGTGACATAAATTCATGTTGAGACACCTTGGACTGCTTGACCCTAATGATGAAAACAGTATACTCCGTCAAAACGTACGTAAATATTTACAAGTCGACACGGAGTAACATTCTTAAAAAGTAAAAGGTAATTAAAGTTCACCCTATAACCTGCCATGAAGGCACAGAGAGGGAGTAGATGTACAGCTCTACTGTTTCTTTAACCTCGGCTCTAGATTGGGGTGGGTGGTCGACGCCACGCCTCGGTCGCTTTGCCGCCGGGAAAGAGACCCGGTACCCATTGCACAGGAGGCTGGGTGGGCCCCAGGGCCGGTCTGGACGGCTACGGAAAATGTCACTCCACGAGCGTCCAGCCCGTAGCGAGTTGCCATGCTGACTACGCTATCCTGGCCCACGCGTAACATCCCTAACTTTTGCAGTTTCGTGCCGACCAGCAAAAGTTCAGATCAACATTGACATATGCGGCGCCGACGTGTTGCTCAATAAGTAACTCGACATTCCGTCAACTGGAGGTTGTTCAAAATAAATGTATGCGAGTCATCGCCAATGCCCCACGTGGATCGCCCATATCTCACCTTCTAGCAACCTTGGGAGTTGAAACAATACAAACATATGTCCGAAGAATAGCAGAACGTCTTTACGCTAAATGTTACCTACATCCAAATCCAATGGTAGGAGCTATCGGACAATATACGCTTAATGATCTGAACAGATGGTACAAAAGATATAAACACAAACGGCCCAAACACTGCATGCTATGAGTATAGCTGGAAGATAGGTAGTGTTTTTTTTATGCTAATATGTAATTTTTCACTACTTCTACCAATTGTTGACTGTCGTGTAAATACTTAGTGATCAGGGGAAAAGTTTCCACATACGTAGAGAAGTATGAACGCTGGTAAATGGAACGGCTGGAAAGAAAAAAGTTTATGTTAAGAATTGTGTACCTGTAATACGATAATAAAGCTTTCTTTCTTTTAAAGAAAAATCCCTAACTGTATACTATTCTGGATGAATCATTAATGCGAAGTTCATGTTCAAAGTCAGGCGATGTCTACTAGTCTATTTATTAATCTTCAAAGATAAGGGCTCCAGTTCACAACACGCCACTTGGAGGTTATGTAATTTAATACACAAGTACTCGCCTTTCAGAGGAACTTGCCACCTCCGACGGCGGCAGCAGGTTTGTAGCCGGCACTCTTAAAGAGTTCCAAAACCAGACCTGCCAACCTAAGACAAAATACTTTTTAATAGATATTTTATATAAATTCAATAGCGATATATTCTAACGCGTGCTGTTAAACGACCCGCATTTTTTAAAATATAAGAAAAACTTGGCTCCAGACTGGCATAACAGCGTGTGCACAAAAGCAAAAAGTAGTGTGTTCCAAACGTATCACACTTAAACAAACCCTTCGATATTATTTAGGTGATCAAATCAAGAAGAATGAGATGGGCGGGGCACGTGGCACGTATGTGAGGCAAGAGAGGTGCATACAGGGTTTTGGTGAGGAGATCTGATAGAAATGGGCCACTTTGAAGACCTAGGCATAGATGGGAGGATAATATTAAAATGGATCTTCAAGAAGTGGGATGGGGAGGCATGGACTGGATTACTCTGACTCAGGATAGGGACAGGGAGCGGTCGCTTGTGAATTCGGTAATGAACATTCGGGTTCCATAAAATGTGGAGAATTTCTTGACTGGCTGAAGAGCTTCTCAGGGAGGACTCTGCTCCGTGGAGTTAGTTAGTTAGTTACTTAGTTAGTCAGTTCGTTAGTTATTTAATAAATATAGTTTCAGAAATATTCTTATGGTCCACGTCCTGAGTTTTGTTCATTTGGTCACTTCGGATGTGTGTCTGTCCATGTCTGTGCCTGTGACTGAGTACCAGCGACTAAACCGTTTGTTCGATTTTCATAAATTTCGGTATAGAATTAAAGTTGTCGAATAGGCATGAGTTTCTAGAAGATCGACTCGTGAATGTCATGCTTAGTTAAGCGCGTAAATAAATTTCAACGTTTCTTGACAGATTTGGATTAAATTCGGTATATAAGATCTTGTCGTGCTGTTCACGAATTACGAGTTTCGTCAAAATTGCTGCAGTAGACGGGCATAGTCTACATAAGGCACAAAATGAATTTTACTCCACTTTTCTACATTTTTTATCTGACTTGGATGTAATTCAGTATAGAGGTTCACAAAACTATACTGAGTGACTGTGAGCTCTGCAGACATCTGCGCAGTGAAATTTTATTTTACTTACGGGCGTAAATGAACTTCTACCCGCACTTCCCATGTATATCATCAATTTGGGTGACACTCTGTGTACAGGCACGTAATGGCGTTCAGCATTTGTAAGTTTCGTTAAAAATCGGCCCAAGGAAGGCCGTAATTATCTTACGGGAGCAAATGAAATTACACATAAGCGTAAACCGTGAAACCCTATTGTATTTATAAAGTAATGAACGCCTTGATAAATTCTGTGTAATACGTCACAGAGTACATAAACTGCGGTCTCATTCACTGAGACGGCACTTTCTCTGCCATCTATTGAGCAAAATTGTCGATTATTTTATTATCTTCACCATTATCATTAGCGCAACATTACCTCCGTAGCACAGACAACGGTATAGGTATATGATCACTTCGCTGACGACCTTCGTTAAAACAAATATTTCATCTTTTGTTCCGAACTTAATATTTCTTACATCAGGCATGCATAAATCCAAGGCGACAACATTTTACAGTGTGTGACGCTCAGTATTTTTCGCTCTTCAGTATGGAACTTGCTTCGTGTTACCCTTCTGGCGCCTAGAATTTAGAAGTGGCTCCTAGATTTTTGGGAATGTTTTGCACACCTGTATTAGACGCAATGTTATTACAATGTAAGTTTGGTTTGCAAGTCACCCAAAACGCCTTGTTTAGCTCATTATCGTGAAAGACCATAACACGGCTGGAATCAATGAGAATGAGCCACCATATTGTAAAAAAAAAAAATAATCAGCCATTAAACAAATCGGATATCTGTAACATTTGCTTGAACTCCGGCCCTGCTTTGGTACTTGGAGCAGAGCTTTCGGCCTGCACGTGACTCATGGACGCTTGCAAATTAAAAAAAAAACCACGCCCCTGCAGCCCCAAGTGGTATCACCTTTCCACACGCTGCAATTGCAAAAGCCAAACTGCAATTCTGCAAATATGGGGGACTTTTTCTACCTGACAAACATCGTTGGCCACTTCTTTCCGCTATTCCGCCGCGCGTGGGGGCAATCGTATCAGTGGACTATGTTAATATGATAAGCGAGACAACAGGAATTTGGCAGTTAAAATAATGATGAATGTTTCCTGCTTATATATGAAATATTGAAATACAGTAGAACCCGGTTATAACGACATCGGTTTATTCGACACCTCGCCTATAGAGTCGGATATTCTTCGGTGCTGTTAACCATAACATTATACTCCTCGGTTATAACGACGATCGTTTATAATGACACAAAATATTCAGTCCCTTTCATGACGTTATAACCCAGTTTGACTGTACTGAAAAGGTGTACCTCTTCTTAAAGCCCGCAGTTCCTTCGGCAGGGATCTCCTGCAGTCAGCACGTTGGCATAGTACTGCTGTTGTTTACAAGTCACGGTTACTTACAATGCTCTTCCATATGGCGATGGTCCAAGGCCTTCAGTGTCATGAATGTGGGAATAAGTTATGTTTGCTTATTTTAATTAGGATGACAGACAGAACTCAAGAGGCGCGCATGGGCCTGCCTGCGTATTATCCTGCGTCTAGTGACAAAACTTGACTAGTCATAGCAGCCACAATTACGTAATGCCATGTCGCACTAACATCTCTATACGCTCTTGACTCGTGCGTGAAAGTGCAGAATGCGTGCCGCAAACACACTGCGTTAAGTACGCCAGTAGCGGGTGGTGATTAAATACCCTACAGATACGTTGGCGCAGCCAATCTAACGACGCCGTATCAACTGCGCGTGACATTTAGCGTTTAGTTACTTCGCTGCATGAACAGCATATGACGTGGGACTTGGCATTACATGTTTCGACATATTGTCCCAGAATTCCCTCGGCAGGTCTAAGGAAAACAACGAAACTTCTCAGGATATTTAGTCTCCGTACTTTAATTCGAAACTGGGACCTCCGACTTACGTAGCAGAACGGCTGAATGCGATGCTGACCACTCGCCTCCCTACAGTGCAAAGTAAACCCCCTTCATGGCCTGGTACTTAAGTGCAGAGACAAATTTAATTTTCAATTATTTTAAATCTTTATCTAATACATCTAGTTTGTGACTGAGTGAGTGATTGTGTCACCCACGGGGTTTCCATTCTTACAATAGAGCTTCGTTTGTGTGTGACGTCAGATGCATGGTCTCCATGGAAGCAAGCCTGGGGCGGTTAGGGCGTCAATATTGTATCTACTTACGTAATAAATACACACAAATTGTAAAACGTTTTATAGTTTTTGTTAAAAACAGCGTGATCCATATTATTTAATTTTGACCCAAATTCCACGGCCGATCAATTTCTTATCTAGCACGTCACTGTCGAGATATAAATTATTTCTTAATGTACAGCCGCTATCCCCTATCTCTCTGCAACAGGTGCAGCATGAATTCCTTTTCCCACAGTGTTGCAACGCTTCCCTGTCAGTCACATTTCGCCATATCATTGGATCAGCATAGGTGTTATACGATAGCAAACGCATAATCTAGGTGTGCACAAATCCCAGGCGTCAGATCGCCATGACCACTACATTTTGTACGGTGGCGCCTAATATTTGTGGGCCCACGGTATGGAAATTACTTCATGTCACCCTTCTGATGCTTGGAATTTTGAGGCGTTTCCTACTACGTAGATTTAAAAAATTGTGCACCCCTGGTATAATCATCACACTAATGATTACGAAAGCGTTTACGAAAATGTGGGGAACGAAAGTCCATTCAGCTATTTATATATACTAATATCGGTCCTCTCCAACTCTCTAATCCCAATATTCCTTCAAAAAATGTGAGGAAAATCACGTCGAATGGCTTACTTTCTCTTTACTGTCCTCTGGAACTGCCGAAATTCATACCTCTAATTCAAACATTTTTTTTCCCTATGGCTCGACAGCCCTACATGGGCCTGGGCCTCCTCGTTTCGTCGAGGTTTCATGATCACACACTTTAGACACACCACAGTCGGTAGAACTCCTCTGGACGAGGGACCAGCTCGTCGCAGAGACCTCTACCTGACAACACACAACACTCACAAGAGACAGACATCCATGCCCTAGGCGGGAGTTTTTTTTTTTTGCCTGTCCGGGGTTTTTCCCCTTTGATCCATTTTTGTACTGTTTAAATCCTTTCGTCCTTCGTGTCACTTTACGTTCCATATTACCGTCCTTACAACAAACACAACACAAACATCCATGCCCCCGGTGGGATTCGAACCCACGATCCTAGTAAGCGAGCGGCCGCAGACCCACGCCTTAGACCGCACGGCCACTGGGATCGGCTTAATTCAAACATAGGAGACAGAAAATAGTCCTTGTATTTATAACATAAAATACAAGTCTAAAATAAATTCTACCTGTGACATTAGGCAGGCCGTGGCGTAGCTAGGTTTTTTGGACGCCCGGGGCGAACAATAACAATAGGCGCCCCTGACAGAAATTACGAACTTTATAAAAATCACGATTAATTATTGAATTTTCTTTTACTTTTCTCAATAATTTAAAATTTGTTTAGGACAGAAAATCAAATTTTTTTATTTAAAATATTCATTTTGCCGCCTCTTGGACTCTGCTGCCAGAGGAGGCTGCACCATCCGCCCCACCCAAGCTCCGCCCTGATGACAGGTTCAGATGAGGGAAAAGAGAAAGTAACCGGCCCACTTCACGCGGCTTCTATTGGGCCAGTATCGGAATGAACACCTAGATACAGGCTACTAGACTAACCTTACCCGCCTTTCACGGGTTATATATAATCATCAATGAGTTCTTACGTTTTCTACGATATAATACCTACGCCAAAACCGATGGTACGTTGAACATTTTTTTGTAACTCCAAGGGGCTGAGTTCTTCTACATGAGCTAATAGATCCGTAACTAGTCAAAGAAGTCCCCCGTGTTATATGGAACCCCTCGTTTCACCACAGTAACCTGCAAGCCCACTACTGGTCCCTATTCTGAGGCAGATAAATCTACTCACACACATTCCCATCCTATTTACACTTGAACCCGGTTGTAACGACATAGGTTTATACGACACCTCGTCTATAGTGGAACCAATTAATTCCTCACTGTTAACCATAACATTATATACCTCGGTTATAACAACACTCGTTTATAGCGACACAAAATATTCAGTCCCTTTCATTACGTTATGAGTTCGACTGTATTTAAGCTGCAGTCTAATATTATCCTCTTATCTACCCCCTAGATCTTCCATGTCGTTTCCGTCCTTCCTTTTTCCCCACAAAACAGTGCATGCAGTTCTCGTCTCTCCCATGCGTGCTACATGCCACGCCCTGATGATATTCAATCGGTAACAAAGAAGCATGTTAGGATTTTCTACAGTTCTACTCACAACAAACGAAGACAGCACAATGAAGTAATGAGGAACTTTGTGGACCTCCTGCACTAGCAGAAACGTGAGTCTTCATGCGTGCCCCACCATAAATAATAGAAATATTTCGCAATGATATTTAATATGAATGATCCTGTAACTCGAAGTGATCACTACAGAACGCTAAGAGTATAACGAATCGCGTAAGTTCAATAAAATGTATCGACCTTCAACAACACTTTTAGTTAATCAGGCATTGCATTTCATACTTCGACACGGACTGTATGACAAACGGACACTGTCCTACGGGAGTTACTTTTTGAAACTGAAGCTTCTTTATTATTTGTCGTGATATCTCCATGGTATTTGTGCAGGACTAATCAAAATACATCTCTAGCAGATAGCAGCAGTCAGCCAGAGCCACTCCATTTCCACGCTGCCTCGCAGGAGGCGTCCACGTGTCAACGTAATGGATCCTCTCCTACCGAGATAAAATAATATACCCATTTATCACCGCCAATTAACCCACTTTCTTTACATTCTTAGGAAATATGACATCATACCATCTTGTCCCTGTGCAAGATTTGAAGTTTTTGCAGCGAATAATGCACTATAATCCTCTCTTGGTCGATGGAGTCACCATCATCACAGTCGGTGTCACCGAGAGACAGGAACTCTCCGACACGTTTGTTTAAACCAATTCTGACGCAGTTCATCGCCTAACAGGACCACACTGCGCATGTCCTTACGGCTAATCCTCTACTATATTTTATTCAAACTGCGAAACTTGATGGCACAATTCATGTAGGCCCTAAATCATTCAACAAAAAGGTTACCCCATCTTTTTTTTTAAGTTTAGCATATATATTACCAACATGATGACCGTACATTTTACGAGTTCCGAAAGTCACTCATTCATTTCGTAGTCTGTTTTACGACAGTTCCATAATCTGTCTTAAGACAGGTCCGTAGCCTATTCCAAAGCGAGTTCTCCGTACAGCGCGATCTAGTGCTTCCTCTTTCAATTTCTAGTAACCTCTCCCTTACGTAAGGCCATCCAGTAGCTGCTTACGTTTTCTTCCTCGTCTTCCCGTCACTTCCATACTTCCTTTTATCTTTCCTTCAATACAACGTGTTTTAGAAGGCAGTTCCTAAGCAAGGTAGACCAATCCAGCTAACCGTCCTTCCTTTTATTATATGTAGGATGTAGCTCTCTTTATTGGCTCTATGTAATACTTCTTCAATTCTCACTGGTGTAATTTAATGTAGTAACAGGTATTCGCATATACATACATTATCACAAGCAATTATGGAATGACCCTTTTAACACTCCCTTGAGCACGGCAGCTGTCTCAGAATGTGCCGGTGAATGCAGGCTGTCTGTGCGATAAAGCTGCCAATAACGGGGTAAGGGTAAAAGAAACACCCTCTGCTTCTATGAAAGGATACGGCACTAAGCAGCGCTGTGAAGTGGGTAGTACCTGATTCTTATTCGGAGAACAGGTTTCGAGTCCTGTCCACGCACCAGCTGTCATGGCTGTGGTTTTCATCGGACCTTACAATTAATCTCTGGGATATCTTACATCAGGCAACGACGGCTTCCTTCTACATCCCTTCCAATCCATTATTGATTAATAATCCTGTCAGTTGACGGTATGTTGTCCGAGCGCCATTATATAAACAATACAAAACCACACAAAATATACATTTAATGTGCTGTTTTATGGCAACAAGTAACAAACCACTGGAGCTAGCGTGTTAAATTATGCGTAAAGATGGTTCTTAAACATAATTACAAATTATGTATGAAATGTTTACGTGTCTAGAATTACGAACATGGCGACATGGGGGAGATGTTGGCAATGTTAACTGGTGAGTGTCGAAAAATAGTACGAGATTATACTAGTGGTAACTTTGTAGAACTTAACTGCTCACTGAATATCGCAGCCACTAGAACACGACATTCGGCGTGTCGCTGTAGTGACAAGTTGTCATTTTTAACAGCAGACACGCAAAGATAAGACTTTCTTCACAATAGTCCCTTCTGAAATACCTCACTACCACACGGTGCCTTGACCTTCAACATAGTTACGTACACAGTTTGTCAAAACTGGAAATAAATTGCATTCTTTAGACAGGTACAGAAAGGTAAAAAGGAAAAATATTGACCCTGCCCATGCCATGAAGGAATATAGGGAGAGTAGAAGTGTAGGTCCACGTATGTTTAACCTCAACACTAGGCGGAAGTTAGTGGTGAACATCACGCCCCGGCCGCTTTATCCCCGGGAAAGAATTACGGTACCCATTGACTAGAAGGCTGGGTGGGCCCCACAGCCGGTCTGAACGTTTTGGAAAAAGACAAAGATGTCTTGCCCCTGCCGGGATCGAAATCTTAGACTAATCACTATATTCACTGAACTACACGGGCTCTTTCTTTTAAGCAGGTGCAGAAAGTGCCAATGTGCGCGCACACGCCCGAGACGGACCACGTTATCAGTACCTGTTACGCCTGTATGTGTTTTTACCCAAACTGCTCACTGACCACTCGTTGTGAACCGACTGATTATGCAACATGGGAGGTTCCTACGGTGAAGAATATGAAAGTTAAAGTCTTATGGGGTGTGACGCCGTGTAGTCTGATAGAAACTCAGCAACAATTCAAAGGAAGGTACTCCCTCCTTCTTCGGAGTAGGACATGGAGGCAGTACATTCCTCCGAAACGTCGGTAAATTTCTACCAGACTACACGGTGGTTTATCTATTTGACTTTTTCGACGGCTTACTCCACATAACGCTGGTTGATTTGTGAATGATAAACTGAACGTGATGCACTATGATGAAAACGGTCATGGCCTCTTTTCGTGGTGTTACACAGGCACTTTGTTGGGCGGACAGGAAAGCCAGGAAATGACTGAAAGTAGCTGGTCTGCAGTCCATGATATAAACCTAGGACTTCCCGAATAGGAATGAGAAAGTACCAGCAACTTGGCCACGGTAGGCGTGCATCATAAAGCCCAGTGGTTAGTGTATGTACCGCGAGTTATGACACCAAAAATTTGCATTTTGCTCACACAGTGCATTCAGTATGATTATTACAAAAAGAACCGTTATTTCCTATACTGCCTTCACCGACTGGTTTTTCTAATGGGACAAAACTGTGTTCTCAGTGCGGTACGAACAGTATCTTTATATAAATGTAGACTGATTTGAGTCTTCAAATAGTTATTAAGGACAATTCTATGAACTCGTAAGTGATCAACAGAGATTTTATTAAAACTTTATAATAACTGACCTTTCGTGGACTAGATTAGTTAAGGATGAGATGTGGAGGCCAAATGATTTAAATGCCCGGGACTATTTTCAAGTTCAGGTTATGCTGTATATTTATAGGCCTTGACCTTAACACATGTCAATCTTGATCGTGATTCATATAAAAATTCGACCTTCAAGTTTGTGTGTATCCAACCGGAGTTTCGTAAAGATAAACTCATACACGATAATAACGCAGAACTCAGCCTTGATTCAGCTTCTACATGCGTGATGCTAGCATGGTCATGCGTTCCAGATCTGGTGAGAGTATGGACGTTACCTTTGTCCATCACCCTTAGTTTGGATGCTCGTCGCTTTATCTCTGCCATATCCATATCATGTAATCAACATGTCAGAGAGCAGTGGTAACTGTACATGCCATCTGCTTTACCATTCGCCAACTCTGCATTGTGTTTGTTGTGTTTCGTAATAAGCAGCAATTATACAAAAAAAAAAGCATCGCTAAATTGTACAATTTTGCAGCTGCCACTATTTCGAAAATTCTGAACGAAATAACCGAAAGTATTTTCGTTTTTCTCAGGTCTTTATTTTGCCTTATGTTCTACTTTATCGTTTGTGTGTTATGGTTTATGAGTCCCAGATGGCCTGCCCTGAGAATTATAGGAATAAGTGCCTTAACTACATTACGACACCACTTTTAATAAAATCAGCAAAATGTGACATATCTTTCCTTAGGCCCAGTTTCTAAATTGGTAGATCTTTCTCTTCACCATTTAATTACAAGCATGATTTTATACAAAACACGTTCCTAAGAGAAGGTATACCAAACTTCGAATTCTAAGGTTGTCTGAATCAGAAATTAAAAGTACAAGTAAAGTTGTCCCTGTGCATGCCATGAAGACCTATGGAGGAGTGAATATAGAGCTTCACTCATTCTTAGCCTCGGGACTAATAATAATAATACAATAATATAATAAAAGTAATAATGTTTATTGACTTCAGTCCGCGCTTCTTCTATTGGGTCTGCCTACCGAATAACCCCGGATTGTCATGGTGGTAGCTACTTCACCAATAATACAAAAGCTATAAATCTCTTATCGTAATAAGACGTTTATGTCTAAATTGGTCTAAATATCTCCACAGTAGCCTCGGAAACAGATAGAGTTAGGTGGTTATTTTTACGACCAGGAGTAAATCCCAGGGAAACAGCCCACTGATATTATTTTAGTAGGAGTCTGGGTCGGTTTCAGGGTCGGAATGGACGCTTTGAAGAAGAGACAAATTCCCTTTCCCTGCCAGAAGTCACTATGCTGACTGAGCTTAATAAGTGGCTACCAAACGCGCTAAATTGGAACACAACAAAACCAAAACCTTACTGGTCCTAGAGAGGTCATGAAAAAAAAAGTGGAACATTAATTCTCATTATATCAAATAAGTCTGTGTTTGCAGTACGCGTAGCCGATGATTCTGAAATAGTGTGACAATATTACCAGTGGTCAGGACTGCTTGACCCTTGAAGGAGCAGGCACCACGGTCCTTCGAAACGTCGGGAACCACTTAACAACAGCAGCACAGTGTTACATCCCAAAACACTTGACACTTCAGCGATAACTTCAAATGACTTATCACAAAACTATCGTTTTTTTTGTGAATGCATTCACGAATCACGTAACACGTGTCATGTTCACGCTATTAGGCGCCGGATTCTCCACGTGGCATTTGTGGTGGAAGAGGTGATGGCGATAGGAGAGGACTCTCACCAAGTAATTATGTTTTCCCCTGTCAGTACCATTCCACCGTTGTCCCGTGCTCATTCATTCATCTATCATCGACGCTGTATAACCTTAGCAATTGATAGCGTCGTTAAATAACACACTAAAAACACGATAGGAAATGTACGTGTAACGTAACATGTGTGGCGCTTTCGTGTCACCATTGTTTCAATGGAAAAAGCAACAATTACGTCACTTTATATTGTTGTTGACATACACTGTTGTCGAACTACAAAATATTTCGTACTGCTCTCAGCAACATAACCTGATGGAAAGACCCAGGCGTAGATGGAAGGATAACATTAAAATGGCTCTTCATAAAGTGGGATGGGGAGGCATGGGCTGGATTGATCAGGCTCAGGATAGGGACAGGTGGTGGGTGCTTGTGAATGCGGTAATGAACCTTCGGGGTCCATAAAATGGGGGGAATTTCTTGACTACGTAAGGGCCTGTTAGCTTCTCAGGAAGGCCTCTGCTCTATGGAGGACGAAGAGGAGTCAACTATATAAATATACTTAGGTCTTCATGTAAATTGCCCGATACTGTTGTACGATTTCGATAAACAGTCCCCCAATATAAAATTTCACGAAAATCCGTCCAGTGGGAGCCGCGCTGATACATGTCGACACACAGACAGACGGACGGACAGACATGACGAGGGGAATAGGCGCTTTTCGCTATTTATGCAAACGCGCAAAAAAAAAACTACATGGCCTTCAGCGGAGACCTCAGTACATTCACGTACCATTGCCCCCAGAAACTTGACAGCTACGTAAGCCGATCATGTCACGAACTGGGTCACACTTCTAAACGTCACAGATGTGAGCATATGACTCGTGACCGCAGCTGCAGCAAGAGGGCCCAGACACTCCCAATGCCGCATTTATTAAGGCGTGAGCCAACGTCGATATAAACGCGAACTGAGTGTACTAAATGATTCGTTTACACACAGAGAACAGTAAAGCATAATCAGCATTAAGAAACGTATTTCGGAGAAGATATGCAAAAAAAAAAAAAAACAAACCTTTCACATGTCATCATTTATACATTGCAGGCTGTATACCCCAGTTTCACACGTTAAATTATCACATGTAGATGCACGTCTCTAGCAACCACGCGCTCTACAATAATGAATACGGCACACAAGTGGTTGGGGGTTTCTGCTTATCTACCAGCTTCTATTCCACAACGATTTACTTGTATAAATGTATTTTACAATATAAAAGCAAAAATTTCACCCTACAACAGCCCGTGAAGGCCCAGAAGGGGGGTAGAGGTATAGCTCTACTGTTTCTTTAACCTCGGCTCTAGATGGAGGTGGGTGGTCAACGCCAGGCCCCAGCCGCTTTACCCCCAGGAAAGAGACCAAGTACCGATTGTACAGGAGGCTAGGTGGGTCCCAGGACCGGTCTGGACGGGTGCGCATTATTTAACAATACAGAAAATTTAAAATAATAATAATAATACACAAAGTATAGAAAAATATTTTAGCCTTCAGTAAGACGGAATCATACAAGGTAATGTACATTCTTTTATAAAGGGCAATCCTGTCATAAATACTAGGCTCAAATGTAATTCACAAAGTACGTACGAAACGCCACTATAGGCAGTACGGTCTGAAATTCTGGATAATACGTAACACAGGCCACAGCCAACAAACCCTTTGGTTACTTACAGATTGAATGTGTAGCAAACATAATGCTAGACCCTTTCGTAACATGTTACGGCCCCTTATATTCGACACGAAAATTAGGTACATGTTCTGTTGTTGTTTTAACAGTTCTTTATAGATATCGCCACAAGATGCTACTCCGGTACACACAGGCCTACCAAATTTCGTGCCGAATTCACAAAGTCTATTCCTTTAAAGGCACTGTCAGTGTCTCACAATCTGCAGCGTCTGATGCTAGTATGATTAAAGAATACAGAATTAGAAATGATGTGAAACCTAGTGGTTTTGTCCGAAGTTAGGGTATTCCCCAGACAGACTGATAAAAATTACCAAACAACTCAAAATGGCCAGCCTGCATGTCTGAACTCGCGACATTCCGATTACGAGGCCGAAGTGCCAACCAGCCGCACCACGAAACACGTAAGACATGTCATGAGATTCGGTACGTGCACTGTTAAATACCAAACGCATAACTTGGTGACCGGCTGTGATGTCTAGCACGTATCACGGTGTGTGTCATGTCGGCGCGTTGTCCTGAAGACCGCCACCTTCATCCTACCAATCTGCCTACTTTAGCCTCGTTTTCTAAGGTCCATTTCGTGTATTTTCCGTTTGCCTATTAAATAGATTCTGGACTATTTTCAATGCAGTGTGCACTTTGGTAAATCTCCTAAGCCTCTCCCAAGATAGAAGGTAAAGTTGTCCCTGTGCACGCCATGAAGGCGTATAGGGGGAGCAAATATACACCTCCACTCACTCTTAACCTCGAATATAGATGAAGGTGAGTGGTAAATATTACGACCCGGCCGCTTTAACCCGGGGAAGGGGCCTCGGTGCCCATTTAATAGGAGGCTGGGCGGGTCCCAAAGCCGGGCCCGTCCCAAGGAATAAGATGGAGTAAACATTTCTTTAAGTTCGGCTGGCCCGACTCATACTCGTACACCCTGTAAGGGACCATGTTTAGGGAACAGACAAGTGCTGCCTTGTAGTTTGGACACTCTTTCGTCAAAAGCTAGGGGAAGAAAACCTTGATCACAAATTTCCTGGCCTTCCATGTTAGGAGTCGTTGCGGTAGGTGTGCTCGCCATTCCTGGCCCTCCATGTTAGGAGTCGTTGCGGTAGGTGTGCTCGATGTTCCTGGCCCTCCATGTTAGGAGTTGTTGCGGTAGGTGTGCTCGCCGTTCCTGGCCCTCCATGTTAGGAGTCGTTGCGGTAGGTGTGCTCGCCATTCCTGGCCCTCCATGTTAGGAGTCGTTGCGGTAGGTGTGCTCGCCGTTCCTGGCCCTCCATGTTAAGAGTCGTTGCGGTAGGCGTACTCGCCGTTCCTGGCCCTCCATGTTAGGAGGAGTCGTTGCGGTAGGTGTGCTCGCCGTTCCTGGCCCTCCATGTTAGGAGTCGTTGCGGTAGGCGTGCTCGCCGTTCCTGGCCCTCCATGTTAGGAGTCGTTGCGGTAGGCGTGCTCGCCGTTCCTGGCCCTCCATGTTAGGAGTCGTTGCGGTAGGCGTGCTCGCCGTTCCTGGCCCTCCATGTTAGGAGTCGTTGCGGTAGGTGTGCTCGCCATTCCTGGCCCTCCATGTTAAGAGTCGTTGCGGTAGGTGTGCTCGCCGTTCCTGGCCCTCCATGTTAAGAGTCGTTGCGGTAGGCGTGCTCGCCGTTCCTGGCCCTCCATGTTAAGAGTCGTTGCGGTAGGTGTGCTCGCCGTTCCTGGCCCTCCATGTTAAGAGTCGTTGCGGTAGGCGTGCTCGCCGTTCCTGGCCCTCCATGTTAGGAGTCGTTGCGGTAGGCGTGCTCGCCGTTCCTGGCCCTCCATGTTAGGAGTCGTTGCGGTAGGCGTGCTCGCCGTTCCTGGCCCTCCATGTTAGGAGTCGTTGCGGTAGGCGTGCTCGCCGTTCCTGGCCCTCCATGTTAAGAGTCGTTGCGGTAGGTGTGCTCGCCGTTCCTGGCCCTCCATGTTAAGAGTCGTTGCGGTAGGTGTGCTCGCCGTTCCTGGCCCTCCATGTTAGGAGTCGTTGCGGTAGCGTGCTCGCCGTTCCTGGCCTTCCATGTTAGGAGTCGTTGCGGTAGGTGTGCTCGCCATTCCTGGCCCTCCATGTTAAGAGTCGTTGCGGTAGGTGTGCTCGCCATTCAAAGCTAAGAATATGCAACGCTAAAAATACCAAAAGGCAGGAACGTACAGTAATTTTGGGTGAAGGAAAAGCCTTGTACAATTGACAGACACTTGGATTAATGAATGAGCGCTTTGGTAGTCAACGCTCTCTCCCCGACATTTTGCACTCTCTGTGTGCAGCGCTGTCATGTCAATGTCTTAAACTGGGTCATGGCAACTCCCTCTGACATTTATTTAATCTCATTCATTACATTCATACATTTTGTCTGGAGATGACTAGGTTTCGTCCTTAACCCATAGCTTTAAACCGTATCTTCGTAATGATAATCTTATCCAAATTGATGCAGTTATCCAAGCAAATACAAGTTATACATTCATAACAAGACAAGCAATGTATGTATAAACGTAACATTCAGAGGCGTTCTCGTAACCATTGTTGCCGTGCGAAAGCAATAATTATTAAATATTATAAATGTGTGTCTGTAGCCTTAGTTATACAGCATGCAATGAACATGCGCCGTATTATACTGTCATCTGTGGCCTGTCTAGCTCTACCATATTTTTCCACATTATCTCACAAACGGCACGATTTTCGTTAGAGAAAGTTATTGAACATAAAATGTGTTTTGATTTTCTCTACAACTCTTGTCCGAAACATTTCTCATTCTAAGAAGAATTGAGCGAGATATTATCATAAATGTACATATGTCTTCATGTAAAGTACCCGTAATTCTTGTCACATTTTAAAGAAACTTGAATTCCCTCGAAAAATTTTGTACAAATACTCAAATATCAAATTTAATGAAAATCCGTTTAGTGGGAGCCGAGTTGTTTTATGCGGACGGAGAGACGGACAGACAGACTGAAAGACGGACGGATAGACATGACGAAACTAAAAGTCGCTGTTCGGAATTTTGCGAAAGTGTCTAAATCCCCTCCCCTTTTTTTCTTGAAGTTCAGGACTGATGACGGCTATACTTTTATAGCCGAAACATGTAGCCTTGTTCTTGATGAATATAGGCATATATTGTGTTGACTGATTAAAACATTTATTGTATTATAGCTTCAGTGACTGCCTGAAACTGAACTTAAATGACTGAACAACATAGTCAATTTATTACACCAACTAAATGCACTCTAATATTCACATAAAGTGACATACGTACGCAAATAAGGCAACACTTTTAAAGTTAAATGACTGAAGGTTATCCACATGTAAGAAGGATTGAGTCAACCTACTAACAACATAACTGACGGTTTGCTTTGAATAAGAGAAATAAATAGTTACCTGCACAGTCAGCACAACGGGACCCCTAGGACGCAGGGCTTCGGTCTAAGCTTCCATCCACTCCATCTTACCACCACAGTTTATTTTTTATGACCGCCTGTGTAATGTTGTACAGATGCTAAAGCAAACGGCTGTATAACCGGTAACTGATTAACATAACGTGATTCAGAGCAACAGTTTCATAAAACGTTCACTCCTGTCTGATCCCATGTACAAGGGGTGGAATGTAAAGGTAAGTGCTATTATGTGACAGTCCACAACCCTGCGTTCTTCATCTACCACGTCTTCTCACGTGGCATAACCACACTTCGTGTAAAACCACACAGTGTTAGGAAGATACGAGTACTAGCGAGGAAACAGCTCTTTTAACAGCGAACAACATATTCATTTAAATTGTAGGCCTGCAGTGGGCCATACAAAATTACAGGAATATTAATAATAGTTACTCGTACTTATTACCAACAAGGGGAAAATAATATATTTTAACACTTAGAGTAACGTTCTTGAGAATCATTTTCAAATTTGTAACAGAAGTGCTACCTTTTGCTGAATTATGAAAATCCACACCACAGTGTGAATCCGGAAACACAAATTTGACATTCTACTATAATTCCGTCTAAATCGCACCGTTCTCTTTTTTGGCGTCGGTTGGTAGAAACCTTTCACAATAAGTCATTTTCTAACCATTGTGTGAGAAATATGGTAGCTGAGGCGGGTCCAGGATTGCCGGTCTGATAGTCCGGTGTTAGGCAGAAACAATATTGCGCTGTCACTCGGCTGTGTCCTTACAGACTCACAGGGAAAGTAGAAACGTGTGTATTATCACCCGACTTATATCTCTCTTCCAGTTTACAAAAGGTTGGTCACACTTCTCTGAAGCATTGCGTATTTCCTTCACGGTTTAGGTGCACGTGTCCTGTTTACGAAAGCAGCAACGGAGAAGACATCCGTTGCATGAATGGTGCAATACAGGCACATGTCAGAAGAAGTTAGGACTATGCTACCCTTAGGATGCTTGCACGCTAACCGAAACCAGCCTGACTCACCATAAGGCTGTAGGCTTCTGGCACGCTAACAAAATCGAGTCAGACTCACCATAAGGCTGTAGACTTCTGGCACGCTAACAAAATCGAGTCAGACTCACCACAAGGCTGTAGGCTTCTGGCACGCTAACAAAATCGAGTCAGACTCACCACAAGACTGTAGGCTTCTGGCACGCTAACCGAATCGAGTCCAGCTGAATCGAGTCTCACTCACTACGTCGCCGTAAGACAAAATGTCAGCTTCTCTCACCTCGGCTCGATTCAAACAAGGTAACAGAGGTATAGATGAATAATGTGCACAACCAGTAGGTCTGGCTTTGCAGCACCTTAGTGAGTGGAACTCCATTTAGTTTCATTGGGCCCGAAGGTTTACGTCTTCTGGATATTACACCCTGTCCATTGGTAGATTGTTGATGGAGCTTGATTGGGTCAACGAACCAGCAGCCTACTCCATGAGCTGTCTCTGGCCGGTCGTCTAAAATTGGTCAGCACGATGTAGCAATCCATCTTACGTAACATCTTATAGTTTTCATTTAATCGTTTTAGTCAACCGTACGTCAAGTATATAAAATCAACACTTTCTCAGAAAAAGCATAGGGCGGAGTCAACGGTTGTCTTTCTTCCTGAGGAAAGCAGAAAAATGCTGAGGGAACCGAAGAATAGGCCCAAACTGGTACTGTATAAATTAATCTTATAATACGTCAAACAACTCTGACAGTCAAAATAAGTGGGCACATTTTAAAATATCACAGCTTAAAATATAATACACCTTTCAGTGAAGTATGTGTATATACGTAATGTATGCAAATGCATAAGAGGTGTGGCTATTAAGTAATGAGACTAGTTTCCAGAACGTGTTTTATTAATTAAATTCTGTATCTACACGTTATCCCCTTCAAAGTAATTTCCATATGAAGCTATATACCACTACATACGGCCTCCGAACCCTCGCAGCATTCCCTGTAGTCATTTTGTGACAGTGCTTCAAGCGACTGCCGTCCTCTAGACACACCTCACGCAACAAACTGAAGGTTTAAAGAAACTTGATGTTTACTCGCTGCTCATTTTCTCTTATCAAGCACAATAGCGGCAAGTTAAAAATGTTTATAAAATGAAATTCATTAATCGACACTACGTCAACTTAACGGAGCGTGGTTTGGCACAGGACTGGGGGAAGTTTCGGCGGTAACTAATCTTTGTTGACTTTGGTGATAAACGGTCAAGGTCACGATCTGCAAGCGGTCTCGCTGTTTAATAGCTGCACATCCTACCTCGAGTGTTGTCTATTTGAATAAAAAATGAAAGGTGATCACCCCGAGTTCCTTTAGGTACGAAATTATGAATCTTTTTTTACCCAGAGTCAACAACGCTCATCTTTCACACTCTGTTCTGAATTAACCAGCTGCTTGTGTTAGAAACTGCTATAGGGGAGAACATTACATTCATGTTTTCCTTTGTCCGAAGACTGCGGATTCGAAATCAAGGTGGTTAAAGGCAGCTTTCAAATTGTATTTGATGACTTACGTTTGCTCTAAAACAGGGCTACATCCAACGGGGGGAGGGGAGGCTGCCGGATAGCAGCCTCCCCTCCCCCACAAATAGAAATTTAAGAAATATAGATTTGGTAGGCACGATGTTATTAAACGTTGTACGCGATTTGTCCGGCGGCCGAAATCAGCCACAGAAATCGGTTGGCAACTAGTACATTAGGATTTTGAAAACTAAAATTAAAAAAAACTTCGGATGCGTTATATAAAATTAAAAAAAAAACACGAAGATTAGACCTTGTGATTTAAATTAAGTGACTCATGGAACACGTAGTTATATTTTTACGCATATAAATGCAGTTGCATACAGTGTTATGTTACAGTTATGCTTACATTATTTTTATAACACAGTTTTTAAGAATTAAACATGAATTATGTCTAAACCCAGGTTAACCCCCCCCCCCCTCTGTCCCCGCCAAAAAAAATTTGTTTCGCGCCTGCTTTATAATATCCCATTAGGGAAGTTCAAGAAAACCTGGAGGAATGCCTGAATTGGACATGCCAGCTTCTGGTCTACGCTGGTGACGTTTAGTTAATGGATAAAAACATAAATACTACGAAGAGCAACACAGAAACCTGATTAGTTAGCAGTCAACAGGCTGATCTAGCAATAAATGCACATACAATTAAGCATACATTCATGTCTGATCAACAGGGTGTAGGGCCAATTCACAGCATCAGGATCGATACTAGCTCTTTTGAAAGTGTTACAAAATTTAGATCAAAATTGCACGCATTAACAAATTCGGGGCAGATTAAACTCAGAGAATGCCTGCTACCAATATTTTGTCTTCAAGTTTGCTATCTAAAAACATAAAGATCAAAACAATGGAAATCATAACTTTTCCTGTTTTGTATGGGTGTGAAACTCGGTCTTTCGCACTGAGGAAAGATCATAGGCTGAGAGTGTTTGAGAAAAGGGTGCTGAGGAAGATATTTGGGCCTAAGAGAGAGGCAGTAACAGAAGGACAGAGAAAAATATATAATGGGAAGCTTCATGAGTTGTAAACTACTCCTCGCCGAATTTTACGGTGACTAAATCAAGGATGAGATGGGCGGAGCATGTGGCACGCATGTGAGGGAAGACAGATGCAAATAGTGTTGTGGTGGAAAAATTTGGATCATATTACGTGTTCTAAATAAACTGGATGAGCAACCGTGGACGAAATTTGTCTAGCCCTGGGTAGGAACCAGTGGTGGGCCCCCGTAAACACAGTAATGGAACTTCGGTTTCCATCAAATTCGGGGAATTCCTTGACTAGTTGAGAAACACTCTCTAACAGGACTTCTCAATGCAGGTAGTTCGTTAGTTAGGCAGTCTGTCGTGTAACTCCTACATCGTAACCTAAGGCCCAAACACTTTATGATAAATTTAACCCTACTAAAACGTGGGAGAAAAATCGCAGTTCTCTTTATGTTCTACTAACTGAAATCGGAATCGTTTACTGGATGAATGAAACGCAGGAATGCTCCTCCGAGAAATGTACTTAACAGCGTAAGATTCCACAGAAATAATTGGTCACGAGGTGGATAATAATGCTGGGATTTACCAAACGCGACAGCTTTGTTAATAGTGGTGTTAAAAGTAGAGTTCTTACCATAGATTTGCAAGTATTTACTCCGCAACGAGTACCTACCGCGTTTCTTCAGAACGAGCAATTGCACTCGTCATAAAATACGACACACTTCTAAGCTTGACAAAATATATTATTGTCATGGTATGTTGTAAAATTCTAATTGTTGACATTCCCATGCTACAGGATGGCTCACAATTTGTGCCTATTACTATTTCACTTGAAGTAGTGCAGTAACATATTCCGTGTGCAACCCGTATTCAAACCGGGGGAAACTTTCTTATATCTACCTCACGTAGATTGTGTAAACGGATTCCTGATTTCAAGCTCTTAATATTTGATGTTTTACATAAGAAATTCTAGCACAAAATGTCTTCCAAAATATTTTTATATTCCCAAAGTATTTAATAATGTACAACAGCACAGGCAGCGATTGTCAACACATTCAGCATGAATCTTTACTAAGGCAGGAAATTTCTGAAACTTTAATACGATTCCAGTTTAAACACAGTATTCAATGCACACAGTTTACTCGTATATATCGCGAAACATCCACCTGACACTTGCTCACGGACATTCGAACAGGAAACCGGAATTTCCCGCAAAGTACGAAATCCATTAGTCAAGTTGGGACTACGGATATTAATGATGTTGAAAACAAAATAACTTCATTCTTACCTTTTGCAGAACTCATGGCCGTATATAACAATGCCAAGACAGTTACACACTTAGCTTCGCAATTTTAACCTTGCCTTCGCAACGTCTTGCTGTAGTGTAAACATACAACCACAGTTGCTACGGAAACACTCGCAAACACAGGCCACACATCACTCACGCAACGATGTCAATGTCTATTATTGTTCCCCACTCTGCCGCCAGATGGAACAGCGAACAAGACACTTCCGTTGAGTTGAGCACCGGCAGGAGAATCTCTTTTCATTCACGGTCATAACCCCCCAAAATGGTATTGCACATATTTGGATCCGACTGTGATACGATGTTATCAAGCCCCATGTTACAACATGATCAACGTTTTGTTCACTACTGTACAAAGGACCTGTGGATTCAAGCCACCCTTTGCACAATTCGGTATGGTATGCACAATACACAAAACGACCTCCTTTCTTTGACGGCCTGAACTTGGCATTGTGCACCCTACTTGGTCAAATGAGGCTCTGGCGCTATATTTATGGTGACATGAATTAACACCATGGCGCACAGTTCTTAAACCCTGCACATATTTCTCCATATGTGCCATATGCCCCTCTCATTTCATCCTAAATCATGAAGTTCCCAACTTACAAAATTTAACTGCCTCTCTCTGTCCAAAATATCTTCCTCAGCACCCCGTTATCAAACACCCTCAGCCTATGTTCTTCCCTTTATATGACAGGCCAAGTTTCAACCCTACATAAAAGTGGAAAATTATGGTTTTCTATAGCTTGATCTTTATGCTTTCAGACAGCAAACAGCAAAACAGATTCTGGACTGAACGGTAGCAAGCACAATCACTGAGGTGAATGTCATTTCAAAAATTTAGGTCTAATTAATGTATGGTACAAAAGTTAGGGTTTCAATTCTTGTAATGTGTTACGAGGCATAGGTAACCATTCCCACCACAGGCATTTGGATACTTCTCATCACTATGTCCAATGACTGGGGCTCAGTAAGCATTCAGTCCAGTGAGCACTGGACACTCTTTCCCAAAGGCAGATATGAAGAGCATGAAAATAACAGTTTAATAAAATATTGGCAACAATAATGCACAGTGCTCTATCTCAACAATCCCCTTATGCCTTCATGTTAAGGTTTTCATAACAATTAAGGTCTAATGTAATTTCATGAACCTTCAGTATATGAAATAAGAGAATGTTAAATAATGTTCTGAAATGCACTTTCATTGCTGTGTGAACATATCCAAGCATCACAAATTACTGAGCATCAGCAATCAGCTACATGTTCAAGAAACACTATATGCAAACCATGGGAAGACTTCATCCACACCTTGCTCAAGCTGTTGTGTGTCCACTTGTCTAACCATTCAGTTCACAGCAATATTTGTAGTGAGTTTAGGAAGACGCACTTTGGTATGGCTGACATTGGCCAACGGGTGATGGACAGGGAAATCAACAGTAAAAGAGAAGATCACACTGTATTAGACAATGTATATGCTGCATACTGCTTGGGCTGCCACAGGTCAACACAAAGCCATAGTCTCATGAACACGAAATATGCAGTAAAACCATCACACTTCTGCAAGTTTCAGAATAAGACCTCTTTTATTACAATCCTTCCCATTACAGACTTTCATATAACATCATGCTCACACTTGATGTTAACACCAAATTATTTGGTTCCACAAATTTCTGCCTGATAAAGGTTTTTTTTTTAATGCGAAGTAAAGGAACAAATGAAGCAGACTGGGAGATAAATAATGTAACATTCACTGTAGTTTACTGTCTGTAGACTCTGCATATTTTATATTTTCAATAAATACCAGTACATGTAAATGCAGACCAATTTTATTTGAGCTTTCGATAGTAAACCATCTCTAAGCTGCAGCACAAATTGGGGAATCAGGTCAACACAGCTACATATGCAAATTACAACTTCACATGATATCCCCCTTTCTTACTCCCTTGGCATTCTGATGGTCCACACTGCGAAAGTCCACTGGAATACCATATATATTACCACTTGAGATCCAATCAGTGACCCTAACGACTATTACCCATGTCATTACTTCAGTTAAACTGCTAATAGACTGAGGATTTACAAAACAACATAAATAACAGCCTACTTCCATTTATATCAATGTTCTGTAGTTCAAATCTGTTCAAACCTGCACACTGAAATGAGCCAGGTTCCACACTGTGATGGAAACAACTGCATAACATGAGTGATTCACAGTCAACCATGAAGTATTGCTTCTATGATACATACCACACATGGTGCACTTAAGCATGCTTAATTATGCAACTGTTACACAGTAACAAAGCTAGGCTTAGAAAATCACCTAGTATAACAAAATCTAAAACCTCAACTTTGTCTATCTGGTTCATTCCGAGTACTCAATCATATTTCTGTCACAAAGACCTTTACTCTACTCTGTGTACTGTATGTTCACATATACCTCTATATTAGTAAAACCAGACAGCGAAAACAAATCTGCATATCTACCAGACCTCCACACACAGACAGACCATTATTGACAACACGTCAACTGATGGAAGACAGGATAAACTAACTCCATGACAAGTGAACAGGTAATCAGCTGGTCAAGAAATTCCCTGCACCTGATGCAACCTACAGGCACATAACTATATCCACGACAGCTTGCCACTGCTCCCCGCAATGAGCTCAATGAATCGAGCCAATGTTCTCCACTCTATTTCCTGAAGGGCAATTTTAATACTGTTCTCCCACCCATGCATAGCAATTCCAGGTGGTTACTTTTCTTCAAGCTTTCTTGCCACAACTACGAAGACAGGACAAATCCAACAGGAAACGTACACTTGGAAAAATGAAGGTTACAAGTGAATTCTGCATAGTCTTCTGAAATATGCCACGCATTCGAAAAATGTCGATTTTGTACCGAGACAGTCATGAAGCGTATACAGAGAAATGGGTTGGAGGTATACCAATAGAATTGCTTCCGATAAAGGCATTTCATACTGTAAGAGTGCAAGCCAAACATGGTGCTGTCAGACATATACACAGGTATTCACAGAAGGTAAATGGATGGTGCAGAGGACGTACGGATGGAAAAACGAAGGTCAAGAATTTGTAAGTTGGTTCTAATACTGGTGACCACTAATGTTACAAAGCGAAAGATTTTGGTTTCACAAGGAAGCATCATACTGGGTGCACACGGTCTGTACACAGTGCTACTGGGAGTGGAGACAGTTGTGCTGTTGTCAGTGCAAGCAATCACATAGATAAGTTGCAACAAGCAGTTCCCATTCATTTCATTGATTCTTTGTTTAACAACGCTTATATAGCACCTGAACTGGAACAGTCAAATATGAATGGTGACTAGATAAAGATATAAAAGCAGGGTATCACGCTAACTTGAATGTACTACCCTAAGAGATCCAGAAAAGCATGAGAACATCTCCACTTTGTCCTTATATGTTCCCCAGTGCAGTAACATCACTAATACTTATTAGTTGCCATTGTATCGAAGGTACAAGATACAAATATCACTGACTCCAATCAGAATTCATGATATGATTCTTACACACAAAACATATAAAAAGTATTTGAGCTACAGGATTACAAGTACTTACATTCTGCCTGTTTTCTTCTGAGTTGTGACACCCACAGGATTGCAAGATGTCACAATCCACAAAGCAGCGATCTTAACACTCACTGCCATGAAAACCTCAAACAACATGATTAAGTACCCAACCTGTATTATCCATTCAATTTCCCTAACGAATGTCATGTTCTGGAGGCTGCTGACACTTTGGTGATTATCAGTGATCATGTTATAACTTCACAGTTAACCTACCTTATAAACCCTCAGTCTAATGGTACAATAATCTGAAACTCAATCACAAATAAAAACAGTTGGAACATCAACTGGCCCTTTTCCTTCATAACACTGTTAATGGCAGTCTCTCACACCTTAACTCATACAAACACAACTACCAAATTCTGATTATAAAATTCATATGAGTCAAATTGAGCGGTAATATATAATAATTCATTACTTTAGACCAGTAAGTGGCAAAGTTTGCATTTTAAAAAATAATATGTATAAATGATTCATAAATGTACAACTGTACACAAACACACACATACACACACAGAATTATTTATGATTCATTCTTCTGGTCACATAAACAGCATTCAGTGAAAGAACTGTAGAAGCAAGCAATAAAACCAGTCACAAAAAGACAATTCAACCATATACTACATGACAAACATATTATGATTTATTACTTTCAATACTATAAATCATTCATTTTGGATTGCACATTTCCCATAGCATTCTAGCAGTGCAACTTATGTAATACGTCACAGATCACTGTGGAAACTGGCAATCCATTACTCTTACCCAATTCTCCATTGGCAAATTCCCTTTTATATACAATTTCAAACATTTTCATCTCCACCTTCAGTTAAAATGTCAACAGAATTGTCCTCAGTGGTAGTAATAAATCCTAGCTTTATTCGTATATCTCCTTTTTCATAAATTTTTTACAGTATAGGCAACCTCATCCATTTTATATTTGATGACAAGCAATCGCTGTTACACAAAATATTTCATAATTTCTCCAGTGCAGAAGCCACAGATCAGATTAGGCATATATTTTTTATTCTTCCTGAGAAACTCATTGTTATTTCCTTGGTAAGATCCACATCCTTAAGCTGAATAAAATAATTTAAAATCTGTAGCAGATTCTTGTAAACTGACTAAATAACAACGTTTTATGTATTTGTGTTTGTGAGCTGCTATGCATCAACAGTTGTCACAACTCTGATCTTCAGCCCAACTGAACACGCAATTTAAAACAATATAACTTTTAGCTCTCGTCGGTCCCATCGTTGTTTTCGGAGTCGACAAATTCCACGTGTGTAAAAGGAAAATGACCCACCTTACCATTCAGTTCCCCCTCCCACTGCCCATTGATATTCATCTTAGTCACTTTGATGATGTCACCTACTTCCAACTTTAGTGCCGTCTTGTCGTATGCATTCGGTACACGTGCCTGTTTCACTCGTGCATAGGCTGGCAGCTTCCTCTAACAAATCAGAATAAAACACAGTCAAGTACTTAATAAGTGTACCCCTTTCATTAACAGAAACATATGACACACAGACTCCAAGTAAAAAGGGCACAATGATTAACCCTTTGGGGTCAGAATCAAATGATCGGTGTGATGTGTGGGAGACCAGAATTTAAACGAGAGCTGCGTAAGGAAGCCCATTAATGGCCACCATCTAAACCTGACATTGGGTACCAAAGGGTTCATGTCAGGTAACGGTAAAGTTCAACCTAGAACAGGCCATGAAGGCCCAGAGGGGGAGTAGAGGTATAGCTCTACTCTTTCTTTAACCTCGGAGCTAGATGGGGGTGGGTGGTCAATCCAATGCCCCCGACTTCACCCCTGGGAAAGAGACCCGGTACTCATTGCACAGGAGGCTTGGTGGGTCCCAGGGCCAGTCTGGATGGGTGCAGAAAATCTTGCCCCCACCAGGATTTGATCCCCAGACCATCCAGCCTATAGCGAGTCGAAGGGTTAATGTCACTATAATCAAATCCAAGTATTTCCAGATAATTATAAGTCATTACATGAACATGGAGTCCCAACCCCATCCATGAATTTTTTCCTCCTCAGTCTGTTTTACTTTTAATGATACATTTAGCATATTTTATGAGGTGTTCCCCACATTTCTCAATGTGACAACACATTTAATACAGTATCTGGAAAATGACATGTGAATAATTACATATAATGAGATGCGAGGTTCATACTAGAACTGAGTACTATGAATATGATCTGTGATGTGACACCAAGTAATCTGGTAGACTGGTTCCTCTGAAATATTTGTATCTAATAAACTATGCTGTACCACATTTCAGATGACCAGTCTCAAATTGGGCATCTGGAAACATTAATTGCCATGAAGTTAAAGCTCTCTCAGCTGATTAGTTTTTGAGATATGAAATCTAAAATTTTTCATAATCTGGTCAAATTTACCACCAGAAGAACACTGCCGGAACACCGTATCTCTGAACACTTTAAGATACAGAGCTCAGTGGCAGCTCATTTTAAAGCTAATGCATTAAATCTTAATTACGTCACTTATAAGAAAGGATTTCAACTATTTGGGTAAACTGATAACAAATGACGCAAGATGTACATGTGAAATTAAATCCAATATTGCCATGGAAGCAACAGCATTGAACAAGAAAACTCTTTTCTCAAATACACTGGACTTAAATTTTAAGGAAGAAACTTGTAAAATGCTACACTAGGAGCATAGCTTTGTATGGTGCTGAAACTTGGACACTTCAGAATAGGTCAGAAGTACCTTGAACATTTTAAAATGTGGCTGGAAAAGGATGGAGAAGATAAGTTGGGCTGATTGTGTGAAAAATGAAGAAGTATTACAGACAGTCGAGGAAGAACGGGACATCCTACACAGAATAAAACAAAGGAAGGCTAACTGGATTAGACACATCTTGCGTCGGAACTGCCTTCTAAAACATGTTACTGATGAAAAGATAAAAGTGATGAGAAGATGAGGAAGAAGATGTAAGGAGCTACTGGATAAACTTAAGGAAACTAGAAGATACTGGAACTTGAAAGAGGAAGCACTAAATCACTGTTTTCAGAAAACTCGCTTTGGAAGAGGCTATGGACCTGTCATAAGGCAAACTACAGGATGATACATCAACCAAGCATTTCCTTTTCCTCAGAGTTCCAACACATTTACCTGGAAAAAATAAGTAGTGATAAGAAATAAGTTTCACATTGTTATAAACGTTTCTCTTTCTGCTTTTCCTACTTAGAACCTTTCAATTTTTTTTCTTTCTGTTTATGTTCCTACCTTGCATTTTCCCATCTTCACATATCTCATAAAAATCCAATTATGCAACCAATACACCTTCTTGTGGTCATAGAAAAGCATGAAGAAGTCATGGAGTTCTTATAAGTGATAACAATGTACACCATTTTGGACTATTGCTACACACATTACTGAGGCAACTTACACATCTGTAACAGGTCTTGATATGTCTACTAATGGAAAGATGATGGTGATGATGAGGAGGATGAGGAGGAGGAAAGGATGATGACAATGATGATATAACAAAGAACTAAAATCAGAACATCAATTTTCTTTCAGGAAAGTAAGGTACAATAGGATGACTGGTCACTCATGAATAATACCTGAATATTTGTTCTACGTGTGGTGGCTTCCTGCTGGTGACTGACTGTACCACCACCTGATCCCGGTCGGAGGCCATCACTCAAACACTGCTGATTATCTTCATACTGAAAAAGAGCACCTACATTATACCATTCAGTACATGGAGTCATTTTTATCATCAATTAATAAAGTATGTAACGGAGCTACTTCCTTAAGTCCCCGTCCTATTATACGGCAACTTGCAGCAAGAGTCTCACCATCTGCCCACACAAGAACAGATTACATGTAACAAAATGAGCAACAGTAGTTATCACTGTACTCTTCCAATTGTCACACCCTTATACTGTATCTGCTACATACAAAAAACAGCATCCTCTGCTAGCAATCCCTCCTCTCTACACAAGGCCACAGATCTATGCACACACAACTTCATGCTAGCTGTTGACTCTCATGACATCAACCTAAGCTTGCTGACCAAACACAGGGTACATAATGAAAATATTCCTACTATACTTACAGGCTGTTGCCATTCTATCAATGGCTGGCAGTTCAGGAAAATTTTACTGAACTAAAGAAATTAATTCATACAAAATGCAAACAAGTTACAAATTTCCTACCTTCTGTACATATGGCACAGGAATAGAGCCAATCTGACCAAGACTATTTCTTGCTGTCCACCACTGCTCCTCATCTTTGGACAACACTGTCAACACTTCACCCTTCTTAAAAGGCAGATCATCTTGATCCTGTATACACAATACAAAGGTAGTAGCCAATTATTAAGAATTATTATAAATAAAAACACACTGAAACTTTTATTTTCACAGACTTTTCTTCTGTAAAAGTTTTCTTCTACTCAGACGATGAAGTCAGCAAGTTGCTCCAAAACACTGGTATCCACCTATCACAATACAAAGTATCATAGCTCAAAGGACCACATCAAAACGCTACTTTCTTTGTTGATGCCTGGCACGCCTTCTTGTTTCCTCTGCTAAACCTTATAACAGCTGACATATTTAAAAAGAAAAACAAGTATTATAATAATACATGCTAGAAACTACCACTCAACTAGAGTCTTGAGTTTGGAAACTATCAATTTTTATTGTGAATATTATGGAAATAAAAGAAAGTACATACACATTAAATTCAGGATCACTATAACAGTAAATGTTTAAAAAGAAAATAAATAAGCAGAGGATCCAAATAAAACTTACGCTTCCTTCAAAGTCATATTTTCCCATGACTTTCTCAACCCTTCGAGGTGCTGGCCTGATCAAAGGTGTTGTATCAAGGTAATGCAATTTGTAAAATGCTAGACACTGAGGAAGATCTGGAAACATCTGGTCTCCAATTCGGTATCTTGTCTGTTCTCCTTGCTGGATCTTGTTAATTATGTAATGGCTCACTTTGCTATCCTCCCTGTGACAGAATGAAGTAACAATGATGATGCAGATAGATGGCATGAACACTAGATGTAAAAATTATACGAATTCTGGCAGAAGCTGGCTATGAAAAAATCACTATAGTTATACCTGTGCTTAAGCATCACAAGCAAGATGCATATAGGATGCAAAAATGTATGGGCCTTGTAACGTGATGCTGGATACAAGTATGTCATCAGATTCATACTCTAATCTGCTTCATCACCAGAGAGTCTTGAATACACATAAAATACAGATACAAGACAGGGTATCTCTAAAACCATTATGCAGATTGTAATTGTCCAATTTGTGCTCAGATGCTCCAATAAGCAGTCAGTTTACAGCACAGTACAGTGAAAAGCCAAACCATCCGTAATATTTGCAAAGTTGATCTTCAAATCTTTTCTTTCAAAGGACATGACAATAATAGGTGTGGTGAAATTACAGACTTCTGGGTATGACAATGTCTACTTTGCTAGCAGATAACAATGAATGTTTTTGAGGAACCTGCCACAAAGTGGAGGCATCACAATCCTCCAAAACTTAGTACCTGTCCACCCAACCACGTGATGTTAAATCCCAGAATGTTACTGCATTATCTCTGTGACAGCCTCAAATCTCGGAACTGTGGCTCTGTTTGGTAGGCACAAGGAACATACAGCTTCTACCTTCAGGAATGGACCCTAAAGAAATAAGGGCTATGTTCCTAGGAAATGCTGATATCAACCTAGTGGATGACATGATGTCATAACTGATAAGTCCACAATTAATCTTCATCACCACGAAAATCTTATGTATGACGATTGCAGAACTGTGATATTTACAACAGCATGCACATTACAATTACCCATGTTCTGTGCACTAAGATGAGTCACCATATATATTCCAACAACTGCACTGTCATTAGATACAATGGTATAAAATGTGTGGTAAACCTCCTACATGTTTCAGCCTTTTTTTTTTTGGCCATTCATCCATGGTGGTATAAACAGCCACAGGAGACACAGTGACATATCCCTAAAAACAAAGATGAATTTCTGCAATAGATGACTGTTTACAATTCACATAATAACTATTATGATACACATTCTGTCCTATGTTTTTTTAAATTTCTTAACCATTTTAATATTTGTACTTTAACTCTATTACTGCACATCTATGATATAACTAGCCATTATTATATTTTTCTTTGTTGAGTACCTTCCTGAAGATTGCTGAAAAAGGCTGAAAACTGTAGGTTTACCACATGTTTGTATATTACTGTATCTAATTATAGTGCAGTTGTTTGTATGTATATATATATATGGTGAGCGTGGACATTATCATCTATCCTTGTTAGCATGGCAGGTATTCCTATTATAGTGCAAGCAGCATGCATATTATTCAGTGAAAACATTGTTTAAATTTCTCTGTATCTGCTTACATTTCTCATTTAATGTATTCGACTGAAAGACTTCAAATGTACAAAATGGAACAATCTACGCAGTTAGTACAGCACTTTATTTTGATTTTATCCACTGTCTGATTTAAAATATAAAGTAATAAAAATTATTACATTTTGGAGACTATCTCTGGCTAGCTTCATGTAAAAAAAAGGCGGGAGAGACAGAGAAAGGGGTAGAAAGAGGAGAAGAATTTTGAAAAATATTTCTGGAGTATGCTTACTGTAGAAGATAAATGGCTCACCTGACACAGAGAACAAAATCTCCATGTATTGTAGTACTATCCCTTACAAGAAATACACCTCCTTCTTTCTCCCCCATAAGAAGGTCTGTTGCATCCTGGCGGGACATAGGACCAAAATACCAGCTGCAAAATAAGAATAGGAATGCACTACATTATTGATGATGATACTCCTTGTAGTTTCAGTGACATCTGCACCTCCATTTACTCATGCCTCATGCTACCATTCCTGTGAGCGTATCAGGCATATCAGTATACATACAGTAACAGCATGAATGAGGGAAACTGAGGTTTATCACTTATATTTTCTGCCTGCAATGCAATTAAATACCTAACATACCAGTGAATTTTACATGACCATACAAAATGTCCACTGATCTTGTCAGCACAGAACATGCAAAGTAATGGGCAGCCATTTAAATCCAAGGTCTTCAGCAGAGTACAATGGCCACTCAACTGCAGCTCCAAAGGGTTAAGTCTTGCTTCACGATCTGTGCCACACAATTTGTGTACCACAGCTTTTGTAAAAGGATGCAGCATGTGCTTATCTTCTGTGTGTTCTCTGTCTAGAATAGAACCTGCTGCTCAAAAAATTTTCACACATTTGTAATTTTTTGTCCATGACACCTCTTGTGGCTGCTGTATTCTGTGTACCATACAAAAGTGCACAGCATCAAGTATGACTCGTAGACACTCTGCAATATGCAATGGGAAGTTTAATTTGTGTGTAAGCAAGTTTGTATATCATAATCACAGCAGATGGCAAGTGACTAGCCATGCCTGTTACAAAATGCAATGTCCCTACATGACCAATGACAAAGACTAGGCACATGAGGAAACAGTATGGCCTAATTCAGGACACTATCCTACTTCTTGCCTTGAGGAACTGAGCGAAAGAAAGAAAACCCTCAGTCAGCAGAATCACTTCCCACCCAAAATTCAAACCAGCTATGCCACAAACTCCAGTCAGAAGCACTGCAGCTTCAGTCAACTTGTTTGGGCTCATGCTGAAAACTTTTACATATATCTGATGTGGACTGAATATAATAATATTTTTGGTTCACAAATTCAGCACGGGTTTACAAAACATGCCCATTATTCAGATGCCACTGCTGAAGTTTAATAAGTACAAATTATTGTAACAAATTTATGCATATGCAAGCATGTATACTTCCAAGAAATTATATTGCCTGTCACATGCTTCAAAATGTGTGGACAGTTTGATGAAGTCAGGTATATGAAAGGTGGAAGAATTATAATACGCAAACCTAAAATGGACTTGAGCGGTCTATCGTCCACCATACCCGATAATATCAGCCACAGTAATTGTGAAATATAACATACCTTGATTTGTCATATGGATCAAACGTTGCTGCCATTCTGTATTAACTTGCTGAAATCTCTTGAGTCACAGACCCTGTCTCTGAACTTCACTTCCAAGTCTTCCTCAGATTAAACTTTTTCATCTTTTCTCGCAAAGCCGTTTTAATAACAGATACCTACTTACGCGAAACTGACATCAATTTGGTTCACCGCAATGTGCCTCTTCTGAAACGCAAACCATTAAATATTACGTGCACGCGCGTTTGCATTTACAAATACAAAATAATGCATGAATCTGTACGCTATTCATAGCATGAAGAAGTCACATTATAAACCTATGTCAGTTCAAACACATTTAGAACATCAAATGTATTAGAAATATCTCTTCTCCCAACAAGTGGTCAGTTTGCAGAATTTCAGCACCAAATGAGACATATCTGCAAGAATATTAATATCCTAGTACCACTGGAAATCTTTACTGAGTATCATTTTGATATTACGCACTACATCTCTTCCTAATTAAAATGCTATGTCCAAAGTCGCACACATTCCCTTAATTACATATCACAACCCATGGCTTCAATATGGCTGCGCTTAATTCTTCTTCCAACCGCAAGGAGTCAGAAATACATTTATTTGCTCTTTTGTTTCAGGGTCGGTAACAGCGGAGCCACGGAGAGACCGGAACAGGAACTGGGTATCGAGCCAACACGCACGCCAATATTCGCGGATAATCTAAAATGTTGTGTTGACAATGTTTGCTTAAACGATGGAAGAACATGTGTTGGGATGTATAAACACAGATTAAGGGTGGGAGGGAAGACAAAATTGGGTGGGATAATTAAGGTAAAAGTGGACTGAGAGTTTCTTCGGAACAACAGTCCTGGTAAACTAGCAGTCACATCCACCGGTCTGATCAAAGCTATGCAATTCGGCTACAATGCTTATAAAGGTGAAGTGGAAACTCTTACAAAGAATGATTTTCTAATAATTTGCAGTGGAATGAATGATATTGACAGAAATGATTCTAGAAATGCATTTAAGAATATCACTAATTTTATCAAGAATGTAAATCATACTAATATAATCTTAATAAGTACTCCCTACAGACATGATATTATGGATGATTTTCATGTAAACAAGTTAATCAAGTCATTTAATAGTAAGCTAATTAAACTTGCTAAAACTTTCAGCCATGTTAGCATAATTGAAATTGTCAACAATAGACTTTTATTCACCAAGCATGGGCTACATCTAAATGAATCAGGTAAAGAACTATTATCAAACCAATTAGTACTACATATATTTTCAATGCTGGAAGAAGTCCATATTAAACCCATAATTCTTGGGTGGTATGACAAAAACTTACAAATCAATGTTTCTTCAATAGCCCAACCTTCTCATGCACTTACCAAGTGTCAGTTGGCAACTGAGCATGCATCTAACAATCAAACTATTACATTGGAGAGGGAGACTTCTATCACTTGTAATGATAATAATAATGTTGTACCAAATGATGATGTAGGTGATAACAGAAAAGAACAAGAATCCAATGTGACCAGAACATCTAATAGACAAAAAAAGGTACCCATAAATAGATCAGATGATTTTTTATGGCAAATCTAAACTTAAATACAAAAATAAGTGAGTCAAATGAATGTATTATGACCAAGTATAGGGCACCTTTTATGGTAGATCAGCAAAACACCAAGGAATTAAGAATTTTTCACCAGAATATCAGAGGATTGAGAAATAAAACCAATGAATTATCAAGTGCATTATATCCTGATTGGCCACATGTTATTTGCTTAACAGAACATCATTTGAATTCTCTTGAATCAGAAAACACCAATGTTGACCATTATAAAATGGGAGCTATTTACTGCAGGAAAAACATTAGAAAGGGTGGTGTTTGTATATTTGTTCACAATTCCATAAACGTTTCCTATGTTAACATGGATAAATTTTGTTTGGAACAAATTATTGAAATGTGTGCAATAAAAATTCAATCATCTTCACATAATATCTATATAATAGCGGTATATAGGGCTCCATCGGGTAATGTCCTTCAATTTTTAAATAACTTAGATACAGCAATAAGATCTTTATTCAACTCTAAAGTGAAAATTATTGTGTGTGGAGACATCAACATAAACTACCTAAAAGAGACTCACATGAAAAAACAACTAGACTCTATTTTGTTGACTTATAATCTTGTTTCCATTATAGACTTCCCAACTAGAAGTCATAATAATTCATAATCATTAATTGACAATATATTTATTGATCCATCACAATACAAGAATCACACAGTTTATCCTATAGTTAACGGTTTATCAGATCATGATGCACAACTTTTAATTATTAAAAATACCGGTTTGCAATTCCATAAACATAAAATCTCAACTATAAGAAATATAAATAAACAATCCTTGTTAAATTTTAAAATAAATTTGAGTTATGAGACATGGGAGGAGATATTTAATAATGATGAAGTTGATACTATTTTTAATTCTTTTCTTAACACATATTTGAGAGTTTTCTATGCCAGCTTTCCATTAAAAATATAATAACAAACAACAAGCCAAAAAATAACTGGATAACACCTGGCATAAGAATCTCTTGTCAACACAAGAGGGAACTCTATTTATTACATAGAAATAATAATGACGATAACTTAAAAAAGCATTATAAATTATATTGTAGAATTTTATCAGATGTAATAAAAGCAGCCAAAAGGCTACATTATGATAGAATAATAACAAATTCAAGTAATAAAATGAAAACCACATGGAATATTGTTAAATCCATAACAGGTAAAAAATCTGAAAACAAAGCAGTTCAAGCAATATACAGTGATGATGCATCAACACTAACAGATAATCAACAAGACATAGCTGATGCCTTCCAAAACTACTTTCTTTCAATAGCAGATAAAATAAAATCCAACATCAATAGTAAAGATATTCAAGATAATAAAAGTATAGATTACCTATTTAGAGTTTTTAAGAATCCCTTTCCGAATATAGTTTTTGATCGTACATCGACGAAGGAGATTGCTAAAATTATTAAAGCCCTTAAACCTAAAAACTCTTCGGGTTATGATGAAATTTCTCTCAAAATTCTAAAAATAATTTCTCCATTTATTGCTGCCCCTCTAAACTACATCTGCAATAGATCAATTTTATCAGGTAAATTCCCGTCACGCTTGAAATATGGTATAATAAAACCATTATTTAAAAAGGGCGACAAAAAAGATATAAAGAATTATAGACCAATATCTCTATTAACCTCCTTCTCTAAAATAATTGAAAAAGTTATACATGCAAGACTCACAGAACATGTAATTAATAATAATATATTATCTATGGAACAGTATGGTTTTAGAAGCAATTCCTCTACACAAAAAGCAATGTACAAATTATTAAATGACATTCTGCAGGCATTCAATAATAAATCATTTGTAGGAGGTATATTTTGTGACTTAGAAAAGGCATTCGATTGTGTAAATCATGACATATTAATGAAGAAATTAGAATTTTATGGAATTGTAGGTAGGGCAAATACTTTAGTTAAATCATATCTTGAAAGCAGGTATCAACGTGTCCTTGTTGAAGATAACTTAACACAAGCTAATACCACCTCAGATTGGGGTAAGATTAATCATGGTGTCCCACAGGGATCAGTACTTGGACCACTACTTTTTTTGTTCTACATAAACGACTTACCTAAAGTAGTAAATATTACTTCTCAGTCGATCCTTTTTGCTGATGATACTAGCATAATTGTCAATAATCCTAATTCAGTAAACTTTAAAAAAGATCTTATTTCTTCATTTGAACAATTAAACAGGTGGTTTAACACCAATTTGTTATCATTAAATTTTAATAAAACTCAATACCTACAATTTAAAACGACTAATAGCTTAACAATTCCCATACACATCAGTTATAACAATAAATATATTGTCAATAGTACAGAGACACAATTCTTAGGTATTACCATAGATAGTTCCCTGTCCTGGAAAAATCACATTGATGGTCTCACGGTAAAACTAAGTAAAGCTTCCTATGCAATTAGAACACTTAGACCCTTTGTAACACTAGAATCCTTAAGGATGATTTATTTTGCTTACTTTCATAGCATTATGACATATGGAATAATTTTTGGGGGGAATTCTTCGCATAGCGTTAGTATATTTAGACTGCAAAAAAGTGTAATAAGAATTATTACAAATTCCAGGAAAAGAGACTCTTGTAGAGAACTTTTTAAGGAATTGGACATTTTACCGTTGTGTTCTCATTTCATATTTTCATTATTAATCTTTGTGACTGATAATATTTATTTATTCAAAACAAACACAGAGTTGCATAGTATAAATACTAGAAGCAAAAATAATTTTTATTTACCACAACCAAGATTATCTATCTATCAAAAGGGTGCTTATTACATGGGCATTAAGATATTTAATCATCTTCCATCCTACTTGAAGGCCATGTCAGACAATAAGAAACAGTTTAGATCTGCATTAAAAGGGTACCTTTTAGTAAATTCTTTCTACTCATTACAGGAGTTTTTTAACAATAAATAAAATGGGATATTGTATTCCTCATTTTAATTGTGATATTGTAAAACAAAGCATATTCAGTGCATGATTAATTTAAGGATGCTTATTTATTGTATATTGAATAGTCTAAACAGGACAGAAGCTTAATAATAATTATACTTTTACTCTAATGTAAACTACTTCTTTGTATTTCTTGCTGGTTTCTGTTGTGTTCTGTCTAGTTTATTGTGTTGCTTATTTGTTGAATGTCTATTGTATGTGTGTTTTGGCTTGTGACGGGTTCTATATCCAACAGGCGATTTTGTAGCCTGGTCTGGATTGATGGAATATTACAATAAATTGAATTGAATTGAACCGGTCTGATCAAAGCTATGCAATTCGGCTACAATGCTTATAACAGTGGTTCTAGTGAGAAACCTGCCTTCACTGAATTTGCAGCAAAATCCAGCTCATCTCATAACTTCAGTACTACAGCGTAGACATTTGGATATAGGGATTTCACTGAAGGTTGCTCCGACTTCATTGCATAAATTATTTTCACTGTATGGAGTTATATGTTAGAAGGATGAGTAAACAGCTGTGAAAATGGCCTTTTCAGGCAGAGTGGACTAGCCTGAAAATTCATACTGCATTCCAAGAATATAACTTGAAATTTCAGGCAGTCTCTGATGTAAATTGTACCACATGTTAAGTGGAAATGCCTAGAAGGGTACCAGTGTGGGTCCACAATGAGTTAAGTGCAAATGTGTTTATGGGTACTGAAAGTACAAAGTGGCGGTGATAAAAATCACAATAACCTAGATCATCTGACCTACATTCCATAGACCTCTATGATGACATAAAAATCCATTTTACTAAGGCCAAGAAGTAAAAACTGAAGTTCAAGTCTGGGAGAGCATTCAGAACTGTTGTACAGTTATTTGAGCTATGCCTGGAGTAGTGGTAAGGTACTACCACTCACAAATGTGGCATGCATAGACATGTGTTTGAGTAGAAAGTGATCATTTGAGCATCTGCTATAGCTGTTCATTCTGTAATTAAATAACTAATTCATTAGGTTAATACATCAGTAAGTAACCCACAAATCAACTCTTTCACATACTTTTTATGTTCAGAAAAAGGTGATGATTTAGGTTGTGAATTTAATAAAATGCTTAATTTTAGGTCTGCCTTTGCCTGCTTCAAAAACTGTAGCCACCCCTTTGAAATTTACTGCTATTCCTACTGCATCTCAGAAGTGTGTAATGCCCAATTTAAACAGCTGCAGATCATGAAGGAAGAGGCAGCCAAAATGCAAGAACAGAGGAAACATTTCAAATAAAAACATAATCATTGTACAAGATTGGTGTTTCTGTACAACACTTGTGTTAGTGTTTAAATTTGAATTCAGACCTTAAACTTTGATATGTAACTCCTATGCATAAAACATACACGAAAAGCTGAATAAATGGGCGAGAAACACACGAGCTCAGTTACAATGCCAGCTTTACTACATCAAGAACATATTTGACTTCTGTACTTGTACCTAAATATTTTTGGTTATATGATATGATAATATACTTTTAGCATATGGTCTTTTAAATCCCAGGTTTCTGCTGTGGCCAGACCACTGTTGAAATTAAAAGCAGGACAGTGATTTCCCTTTCGGATGAAAAGGATATATACTGTATATTTAATGGAACAGTGTTGTCTTGTTCATTCATTAAAGGCTAAATTGAATGGGTTGAAAATAAAATAGTCCCTGTGCTTAAAAGAGCAGCTGAGTTGTAGCTCCATGCATTCTTAACATTGGCATTAGGTGGAGGTGAGTGGTCACCTTCATTCCACAACTGCAATGAAAGCCTCTGGGGCCCATGGGCCAGTCTGGATGTTGTGAAGAAGAAAATATCTTGGCTGTCAGGAATCGGAGTCACTATACCAACTCCACTGTCCCAACTTTAATACAGTATTCACCATAATTCCGGAAGGTTCTGTAAATTCACACTTCATTAATTGGTTCTTCAGAAAGTCCACCTTTAGAAGCTGGTAGTCATTTCTTGGTAAGCAAAGATCATTACTATTTTCATAAAGGCCTATAATTTTAAAAGTTTTGTTTGTATTAGTGCAGTTGTAATATGCTTCTATATACATTACTTTAAATGCCCACAATCGATAGTCACTTCCCATTAGATCACTTATATTATACAGCAAGTCCACTCACTGGCTCGTTTCCATGCTGCATACTGGAGACACTGAATCTATGACTCATCTGCAGTTACCATGTGGTTTCCATTGGCATATCACATTTTGACAATATACTCGTAGACATTAAATTAAATTCCTAAGTCTTGTAAATTTAAGCAAAAGTTTCTTGATGCACCTGTTCAGTTCTGTGTCCAGAAAAATCCCATGTTAATCCACAAAGTGCCATTACATCTTATTAAGGTTGGTGTGTGGTGTGCTCTAAGTGTAACTAGAATTAGTAGACCCATTTTTCTTCTGACACCACTTTGAAACATGTCCAATTACAAAAAAACAATGCCTTGTTGAGCAAGTCAATACAGAGTGCACACCAAAAGGAATTCTATACATTGTTTACAGATTATCATGATAGAATAACAAGCAGGAGATTGTGGCCTTGTTTGCCAGATCTGAACTTGCACAATTGTAATTTGTGGGGCATGTTAAAGGATAAAGGGTATAGTAATAGCTTTTGCAGATGACCTGAAAGAAAACATTTAGATTGGAGGGTTTTCAATTCCACCAGCAGAACTTTGATGTGCAATGAATATGTTTCTTAGATGTGACGTGTCAGAGAGCCAAAGGAAACGTTTCCAACACCTCCTGTGTAGACAAAATACAAAGTTTTATTGTTAAAATTTGTGGTACATAAAGTAGCCACTAGGCTTTAAGGGGTTAAATATGGCAAGTACAAAGTTCAAAGTAAAAAAATTGAAATGAACAAAAATGCATGGATCTGAACTCATGGCAAAATGGAACAATGGAGACTTACTGCACTGATTGCCATCAAGCAAAGTAAGTTTACAGCAGTGTGTGATGTCACATAACAAGAAGTCCCTATATTTAACTACTTTCACTTCGTAAGTATTCTTTTGCTATACCATATGATTTGTGTACATCCGCTGTTCTGGTTAATGAAGTGAAATTTTTTGTTTAAAATTATATCAATTACTGCAGTTTCAACAAGTGAATCTCACTTGTTTGTCTGCTTGTGAAATTTTAATTCCCTGTAAAGTAAAAATATTCTTGTGAAGACCAGAAACACACAACTGAGCAAAACTTTGGAACTTGAACTCAATCTGCAATAATTTGAAATTCAGTGTTCGGTTGTTCTAAGGAAGACGAAGCCCATCAAGGGCTGTAGTGCTGATGCTGATGTTCGGTTGTTCTGTTCACCTACTTTAACAGTTCAGTTAGAAAGTCCTGTTACAGTAACAATGTATATAAAATGATGCAGAAGTACCTCTACCTATGCAGGGAAATTATACGCAGCTTCCACTCATTGAGGTTCACTGCTGAAAGTTTCGTGCCAAGTAAGAGATTCCCCCCACCCAAGAAAATGAATTCATCTGACATGTAGGCAATGCTGGAAATAAAGTGGAACTTAATTACAGTATTCTACCAGAATTATTTGTATAAAACTCACTGTATGAACCTGTTTAATGTTTTTGACAATATTCATTTCATGCATTATTCTTACAATCCATCACATATACCAACAAATGCACATAACAGGTTTACAAACTTACATAAGTTTTTAAAACTCCTACATGTTTTGGCACTGAGACTCCTTGAGGATGGAGCCTTGGTGCTGAAACATGCAGGAGGTTTTAAAACTTATGTGAAGTCTGTAAACCTATTATGTACACTTGTTGGTATACATGATTGTTTAATTCTTTGTCTTTCCTAATCCAAAAGTATATGGTTCTTATACACATGAAACAACCAAGGCTACTAACACTACCACACACTGATAAAAGAAACTGCTTACACAGCATGAAGAAGGTGATAAAAAAAAATGTCATTTTGTTCAATCACTGCAGATATACTCAGCTGCTCTACATGTATTTTAGATAACTCGATTCTGAAAGCCAAATACCTGCAATATTTTTGCAAATTAAATTGTGGGACAAGGAACACTGAAAATAAACACACTAAAACTAGTAAAATAAATTACAGATATTTTGAAAATATTAATGTACACTATAACATTAGATGAACAGTTAATAATAGTTCATGGGCTAGAAGGTTTATGAAGTCCAGGAGCCTGCACAATACATATGCTCATAATAAAACAGACACTGTAGCCACACTGACATTAATGAATTTGTTGTCAAAGAAAACATAACTGTTATGAGTTAGCAGCAGGAACTGAGGGCTGAAATCACAGCTTCTGTTGACAGCATCATGAAAGAAACACACTGCAGTTAACAGAAAACTTCCAAGTAATTTCTGCATATTATACAGGATACACAGGAATCACACACTGAAAACATGTTTATGTGAATAAAATCTTGCATGTTTTTGTGTCATGATGCTAGAACCGTGCCACAAGTGCAGTATGTCAATAAATATAAGAACTTATAAAAGTTCGGCATCTTTTCTGAGGGCTTTTTACAGTAGAACACTTCTAAACCTTCAGCATTATCTTAGTGTTCAACCTAAAATTAGTGCCAAACGAAGTAAAAATTGCTAGTTTACTGCAATGGCACTTCATTTTATCTCTCTGCTTCATCGCCACTCTAACCCATTACAAATTATATCAGAATTGGGCCATACAGTGTAATAGTAACCAGAGACATCTTTAGGAATGGCAGAAGATCTTAAAGAAACGCAGTACCATTAATCTAACTGTTCATATCTATACCCAAGAAGAAATGGTAATTTACACCTATTCTAATTAATTTGTAACAAAAATTCAAACCTGATGACAAAAATCAACTACGTGGGAGATTTGTGCTCAAACAAGTTACAATTTATAAATATATTTCAGTGTCTGTGACCTGTCCTCTTTTAAGATTTTTAGAGTAGCACACAACAGATTCAATGATCCAACGTGTATTATAATTAATCTAAAGAGTGCAAGTTGTATTTGCAATACCTGTATCAACAGAGGTCCATAAGCACAGTCACCATTTCAAACAATTAATACAAAAATATTCCTCTGTTGTTTTAACACCCCCACTTAAAAGTATATGCTAGCAGTAACATAAGAATTTTTTAATCTGCAGTCAGCTTTGAGACTAGTGTATAATATTACCAACATCCAATACCATATTACTCACACATTAAATCACTGTTAAGTATGTAAGATAAGTCTGACAAATGCTCATTTTAAATGGGGAAAAATTACATTTAATTCAGAGAGAGAGAAGAGGGCTAACCTGGCACACTTGTGTCACAAAGTATTCTAAACTTACGTACTCTTCAAAGGTAGGAGAACTGAGCCTAATACAAGTCTATGTCTTCACACAAAATGAAACTGAACAGGACTGATCCACAATTCCTATTACAATTTTAAAACAGAACCAATTACCCATCATAATGTATAACTATAAATTCAGTTACATTAAACCTTATCATTGAATTAATTCTGCACGGTCTTGGCTAAGATCCCATACAACACCACTCAAGTTATAGTGCTTTTCCATTTATATGATTTCAAATTCCTGGTCCCTATAAATCTTGTTTCTTAAGGAGTTCTCAGCAATGAATGTTCTTGTGAAGGCACTGACAGATGAGATGGCCTCATGTTCATTTCTGCTGATACATTTTATCATTCTATGGAATAAAGTCTGCTAATGGAATGATGTATCTTCTCTAAAATCATGACTTTTCAAGTTTCTGGTTGACAGCAATGTGTGTGTGTGTGTGTGTGTGTGTGAGAGAAACTCCCTTATGAAATGAATCAACTATCTTCCAAGTCAGTAACTAACACATCATACTGTAATATGTAATTAACCCTTCATGTGATAATGATGACTCAGACTTTGGAAACAATAAAAGGCCAAAGAGCTACTAAACAAATGAGACTCATTGCCATTTCCAGGGTAGTTTTACCATCATGGCCACTTTCAACATTTCCATGGCTATGAGATGTGCAATGTAAACAATAGTACAAAGGTTAGAATAATTAAACTGAAAATCTACAACTCAAGTTGAAATTAAGAACTTAAAAACTGCAATTCCAGCATATTATTATATTACCTACAGGCCTATGTATAACAATACTTAGTTTCCACAGTTTGAAGTTGTGTTTGACTATGAAGACACTGAAAATTGTATTGCTTAAGCAGTTAGGTGACAGGCTGATTATGGTCAGTTCTGCTACTTGAAATAGGCAAAATCAGTGGAACTAATTAAGATGAAAAACATGACTGTTGAAATATTTTCACTGAGGAACCAACAATGGTAATTAACGCAAAGTGCTGTCGCTTAAATTAAATCTGATACAATAAAAGCATTATTCAGACTTACATAAAAATTAACAACAGCACAGACAAAATTCCAACACTGATACAAATATAATGAAGTTTACACAGAAATGTTTCCTTCATCATCAGAAAGGGTAACAAAATTGCAACTTCAAAAGAACATTAACTGTTAAACAATTCACAGGTCACTTTAAATTCTGGGTACATAAACAATAAGTAACTTATTTTAATATCAAACTGATGCAATGTGCATGGCTATGTTATGGGCTATGATATAATATAGGTCAATTGTCAACTGTGTAATTAACTTCACATAAACATTCAGACTGACGAACTTTACAAATACATTTCAAAACATCATATAAACTGCTGCATTGAACCACACTGCATACTTACTGTCAAATACATCTATGAAACTGCATCACAGATTTAGAAAATTAACACTTTTGTAGGCATTTAAATACAGGAAACTTGTGACAAAAGTTCAGAACCATTCTTGAAAACGTACAAATTTCCAAGCTATCAAACTTTTAAACTGATACTGTGATTTTGTCAAAGCATATCTACTTAATGACAAAGTGGGAATGGTGGATGAATATTCACAGTGTATTCCTGTATTGTAATATAGTAGTACAAGTTTGGCATATGCTTCCCGCATTAATTTTATTTCCACAACAAGAAATGGCTCTTTCTGTCTTGTGAGAATAACCATCAGTTAAAATATCAGGAAGCAACTACAGAACTGAAGTAAATAATGTTGGTGTAATGTAATTTTGAAACAAATTTTGAAGAAATTAATCAGCTCTATTATAATAATCCCTTCTTTAGATACATTTGCAGTAATTAATCTGTGTACATATATATAAGGTGCAGTAAGTTCTCTCAAATAATTGACAGATTCCAAAAGCTGAATTGCACCAAACAATAATAGAACATTTACAATTCAATGGTATCAAAATGAGGTTGTCATGTTGTCGTCTAGCAATAAACTGTGACAATTTGAAGGAACTCGTCTTTTAGCCTACCACACAATAAGATACAGTGTGTGTGGACTCCCCCACAGAAACCAAAGGATGTAAACCGGTAAGCACTGAGATATACAACACAATTTTACTGAAGACAATGCAATTATCTGCAACCTTTATTGTCCTGGAATAGCGAATTTTAAATCCCCAGTGCTACATGGTTGGTGTGCCAGCTACGGTGGCCAGATTTCAACTGCAGAGGAGGGACATAACAGTGTTAATACTGAAAAACTGCAATGCTCATACAGCTGGGTAGTGCAACGTACAACTAAAAGAAGTTAATGAATAGGCAACCTGCTAAATACACCAGATAAAATGAAAAGCAGACATGAAATTTAAGCTCGCACTATAAATGGCATATATGACAAGAACAAGAATGACGACGACAATTTTAATTAAACATCCTTCAGTAGATTGTTAAATGAACCATGAATTATGTACGTTTAATACTAACCTACAATTGCCTTAAAAGTACAGTGAACTATAAATGTCATCACAAACACTGCTCCTGATGTAAGCAATAAATATTTAACAACTTCTTGCGATAACCACGAAATCTGCACTCTTTGTGTGTCCACATCTTTCTGTAAACTGACAATCAGTCACTTTACTTGAAAGGAACAGAGCCAATCTTTACAAACACATCCTCTTTCCAAATACATTAAGATGTTACACATTATACCTTTACCCTCCAATAAATGTCTCATACATGGGATCTTGAAAGACACATTTACATTACGTGCCCAGTGCAGTTATAATATTGTGCCAGATACATTTCCACATATGGGCCATTCAGAACACAAGTGGTATAAGTCCAGATATTAAAGAAATGCTGAATATATATATGTGTGTGTGTGTTTCCTGCGTATACTGTCGGAGAAATGGTGAAGAAAATGCATAGCTGAACTGGTAGCCTATACAGGGCATCAAATATACAGTATCACCAAAGCAACTAGTAACTCTGTTTCTGCTTTAACACACAATAATTCAAAACTAACTTCACTGGACTTATTCAACTAGTTTTCTGAATGCCCCAAACCATACTCTACTCTTGTTTGTCCAGTAACTCCCTTTCTTCAATGATTTTGACTACATCCTGTTCTATCTGCTGGTAAGGATCATTTTCATGCCATGCCTGAAATAAATAAAATAATGCACGAGATGCTCATACAGTTCTTAATTTTTTTCAGCACCTTATATTTTGCCCTTTTGAAACACTATGGAGATTTGTGCTAGATGCTCACACACATAAGACACAATCCCAAAAAGGATAATTTTTAAAATGTGTTCAAATGAAGGAAGACAAAAAAATGCTGAAGGGATCCACTGTTATGTGAAATTCTATTATGTTACTGAAGGAATATTAAAACGTATGTCTATTGGACTCCCCACTGACTGTGCAATCTTATTTTTCTTTCTTAAATTAATATATAAAAATACTGTCTTTTATAAAGATAACTGCCAAATGTCTGATAAAAATTTGATGCCCAAAAATTTGAGACCAAAAATTCACAGGCCAAGACTTCAAGTTAAGACGGTTTTCAGTCTAAAAATGTTGGATTTATGAGACTACGCTACACAGAACAGTGATACTATGCTACACAGAACAGTGTTATGCCCCAGAGTTTATTTCCAAAATGTGGTTCTACACTACTCAGAAATATGTGTAACTGAAATAGGATTTTCAAAGATAACATAATTCTACTTACATTATACACCATGTAATATAAGGCAACGGCAACTACAACTAGGACTGTGAACGCAACCAACCACGCTTTTAAACTGACAGACTTGTACCTCCGCCTTTCTGGGTTACGCCTACAAGTGAACACAAAATAAAAGAAACAATGAGCACCTGAATGAAAAGAAATTCGGCACTGACAAATGTTAACTCATATTGCAATGGTTATTAACCTAGTCTTGTCAGCAGTCATTCGCTGTTCTGTACAGCCATAACAGCCATACCATGTCTCTGAGACACTTGGAAACGTGCACATACATATTCTTTGCCTGCAGAACCATCTTCTTATGCTCTCTGAATAGTAATAATCACCTTTAAAAACAGTTCTCCAAAAAAAAATTGTGTCCTGTACAGGGCATTTATGAAAACTTTCAGAACAGATTCTCTCTCTGGTCTAATTTAACACTTCCCCTCCGCGCGGCGTACTAGTACTCTGCGGCCTCACATGCCAGCTGTCAGGCCGGAGTACTAGTACTTCCCGATTTTCATACGCTCGTCCAAAAAAAAAAAAACTATTGGAGATACTGGCTTCACATTTGTACCATTACAATACCCATGATTGTAGCTTCAGTGACACTGTTCAGCTTCCTGCTAGACGTAGAAGTGCATATGCTAGGCTCTCACGAGAGCACACTTGCGCAACAAACTGTTTCGACGTTTGACTCAAGGCATGCCTTTGTTTTATCGGAGCTGACAGCCGAGGTCAGACGCAATGAATCATCATACCCCTCTCCCAGCATATGGTTCTGAAAGTATCAAGGAGCTCTGATTGTAGTTAGCTGATGTTTAGTGCACCGGAAGCTAAATGGAAAATCCTGGACCGAGTTCTAGTTCAGAAAATACTTTACAAAAGAAGTTTATTGGAACTGATAAAATAAGTGAAATTGTGAATGATTCGGACTCTGATGGTGGTAGTTTTAGTGAACTTTCTGACCGTGACATATGGAAAGTAAATTCACCCATCAGCAGCAGCAGCAGCAGCAAAGACGAGGAAGAGGAAGAAGTTCGCCAGCCAGAGCCAGACACAGGCAGGAAGAGAACACGTAGGGCCATTCATAAATGCACAAATACAGATTTTGAGTTAGGATGGACAGAACAAATTCGGAAGATTCAGAAACCTGCATTTTTGGGAGTACTAGGGATAAATAAAAATCTCCATATATCTGAAGACAGCTCTCCCTTGGACATACTTGAAATATTCTTCAGCACAGAATTGTTCAAAGGTATACAGAGTGAAACAAACAGATATGCAACGCAGCAAATAAAGAAAAAGAAGCAAGAGGGCCCTCTGAAACCCAAATCTGTATTTGCACAGTGGAATCCAGTCACATTACAAGAAATAAAAAAATTCTTTGCCATAGTCATACACATGAGCGTGTTACGCAAGTCATCTCTGCGGGATTACTGGAGTTTGCGTCAAATTATTCAGACCCCATATACAGCTTCGGTTGGAATGTCTCGTGATAGGTTCCTCGTGGTATTGACAATGTTACATCTGAGTAACAATGATGCAAAGGCAGCTAGGAAAGAGCCAGACTATGACCCGTTATTCAAAATTCGCCCAGTTATTGACACTCTGATTACACTATTTCAGGACGTCTACTCACCGGAAGAACAGCTGACTATCGACGAGGCAATATGCCCATTTCGAGGCTGTATATTCTTTCATGTTTATATCAAAGGAAAGCCTCACAAATACAGAATAAAAATGTTCAAACTTTGTGAGGCCAAAAGCGGCTACGTCTAAAACCTGGAAGTATATACAGGGCATATCCCACCAACTCAGAACACAAAACAGCGTTCAGTGTTGTTGACAGGTTGTGTCATAAAATAAAAGGGAGGGGTCACAGTGTGTACATGGACAGATGGTTATCCAGTCCAAAGATTTTCGACCATTTATGGGCTTGTAAGACAAAGGCTGTAGGCACAGCGATGTCAAACAGAAAAGAAATGCCTAAACAGGCATTTTCTGCAAAACTGAAAAAAAGGTGAAAAAATATGATGCCAACGGGATCACTCCTTGGCCATCAAGTGGAAGGACACCCGTGATGTTTTTTTCCTAACCAGTGCCCATGAGGATGAAGTTGTTGAGGCACCATCATCAAGGGGGACACATCATAATATAAAACCAACATCAGTGTTCGACTACAATAAGTATAAGACTGGTGGGGACAGATTGTACCAGATGCTGTCATATTATTCGTTTGCAAGGAAAACGATAAAATGGTGGAAGAAACTTTTCTTTCATCTGTTCGACCTGGCAGCTGTCAATGCACACATCTTGCACACCAAAACAAACAAGAAAAAAATTACGCCGGAAATTTTCTACGAAAAAGTTGCCGAAGGATTGCTCGCTAGTGCTGGTACAGAAATTCAAGTACAAGGTCAGCCTAGCAGTCCAGCTGGCAGACTGGTAGGGAGAGATCATTTTTTATATAGGATTCCAGCGACACATGCTAAGCTGGAGGGAAAATCTCAGCGTTCATGTCGTGTGTGTGCAGAGAGAAGCAAGCGCCAAACCGGGAAAACTGTGAAGAAATGCACAACAATGTACTGCCGAAAATGTGATGTAGGACTTTGTATAGGGCAGTGTTTTGAAGTGTATCATACCAAACTGAATACTGGGAGTAACAGTAACATTCATTTTCAGTGGTAGTGCCGCAAAAGCCTTACCTCTGTGCGATGTGGAAATTGTAGTGGCCTTCTAGTGACTATAAATTTCGTGATTCTGGCCCCAAAATTTCCACCTGTGATGTCGTACTCCAAATACATGTAAGTATTCCAATTTATGTGCATGAGATACAGCAATTCTTCTGTGGTAGCGTGAAAAAATTTTGTATTATTGTGACAAAAAATGCAGTACTTTTAAATTTTTTTTCAATGCCCTTAAAATCGCCCTGCAGGGGAGATTTAAAAGTTTAAATGCTGGCCGGAGGGAAAGTGTTAATAGTCAGGATGATGACAAAGTTTTATTATTTTGAACAGTGTAAATTAACACAGCTAAGATGCCAGAACCAGAAAAACTGCATCTGCTGCACTCATGTGAAATAAGACAATATCTGGCATGTGGTATATCAGCAGTATCAGATTCCAGTAACTCAGGGGTGCACATATACCAGTCACCAGGTTTCCCAGGCAACTAAGTTTTATATGGTTGTGCCTAATATTTTCAGTATAATTATTTCAGTTTTTCCTTACACAAAAATGTGTATCAGTCCACATACACCAAGCAGAAAGCACCAGATAATAGTGAGGTTCACAGGTCACTCCAGCATTGTGGGTCCTCAGTATGGAACTTGCTTCATGACACCCCTCTAGCACCTACAATTTGGAGGTGACTCCTGGGTTTTCAGAAAATTTGTGGACCCCTGCAGTAACTTTTCTCAAATACATTATATTGGATATTGGAAATTCCCAATCTGACGTGTTAAAAGACAAGTTTCTAACCTGTTCCACGCAGAAGCTTTTTCATCCAAAAATGCTGTTAATCTATATCGGGACACCATTTCTTGTCGAGCAGCTGGAGATGTATCTACCAGTTAGAAAACAATAAATTAAATAAAGTGACATATTAAACATAAATTAAAAATCTGCCTTATGAAATAATGCATGCATTCAGATGTTCCTTTTATTTATTCTAAGGTACCATTTACCTGATAATGTGGTCCTGTATCGTGATTTTCCAAAAGACTCATCTCCAAAAGAGCCATATGTCCTCCATGAAGGCGAAGTGCGTGGTTGTGTGGCGGATGAATTTGACAGCCATGAAGGACTTGCCTTGCTATTATCTTCATAGTTTCCTACACCTCTGACTGTACCAAGATATGAACTGCTTACTGAGGAGTGTGTACTCATTTCATCTTTCCCTTGCTCTCTTGAAGGTGTGTAATATGTAGCAGATTGAAACATACTGGATCTTCCTGCAGCCACATCACCACTATGTGAAGGATAAGTCTGTGACAGGCCTGTTCTCGATCTGACATTGTCTGATTGACTTTCATGACTCCATTTTGTGTAACTACTGCCACCATCTGTTCTCACAGGCTGTGTTAACTGTTCTTCCATTTCGTCAGCTTGTTGCGATGGTTCTTGCTGATCACCACGACCATGAGTGCCTTCCAAAATTTGAAGAAGTTTATGTTGGTACAGCTTCCTAGTGGATGCTGAAATTCAAATAATAATTTTAATACATTATTTTTCTATAAGTTGGATGTCATGATTTCAGGCTACTGCCGCGATGTTGATGAGAGCTGCGTTCTTCTGGGATATTACGCGGCGTCGTGTGGTGTAAAAAATTACCACACAACGCTGTGTAGTATCCCAGAAGAGCGCAGATCTCATCAATTTGGATGTCAGAACTCAACTTTACATAACACCAAACTCTCACTGAAATATTGAAGATTGCCTGCAGTAAAGATAAATAAAGGGCAAAATGCAACAGACCCAGCCCCTGTTTTATGCCCCAGTTGCATTCCTGAAAAAGTTGGCATAAATCAAAAATGATATTCCCATAATAAATAATGCAAAGAAACCAGCCAAAGGGTGTTAAACTGAAAATGAGAGTGCACAAATTAAGAAGTGGTGTAAATTGGCAAGGGGCGTTAAAGCAAACAGACGTAAAACACAAGAGTGTAAAACAAGGGTTGGGGATATACTAAACTCATGAGGCACGAGTTACATTAACACAGTGATTAGCATTCCATCTTCACTTTCACTTCACTTCTTAGTTTATTTAACAGTGTTGTCTCAACTGCATATTTCATAGAGTACAAAAATGGCAGGACAGCTCTCAATGATGAAACAGGAAGGATTTGGAAAGAAGACATACCTTGTATGGCCTTAAGAAAAAAACAAGAAAAACCTCATCCAGGATAATTGGTCATACTGAGTAAGATAACTAAAACTGTAATGCTTGTGACACATCTGAGGGGCACTCAGTTGGAATCATGTCTGGTACACTGGCTATCCCGAGGTTCTTCATAGTTTTCCTCAATCTCTCCAAGCAGATGTCAGGCCAGTACCACAAATTAGGTCATGACCATTTTCTTCCATATCCTTTACAATTTACTATCCACTGATCATCCTCCCATTGGTACTGTACAGTCAGTGAAAGTGGCAAACATGAACAATGGGGATGGGTAGAAAACCTCAAAACAGAATGCAAATGAAAGTAATGCCCTGAAAGGAATCATAACCAAATATCACAGCAACAAGGAAATGTCAAATGGGGTAACAGTCAAACCGATCATGTTAACACAGAAATTTGTGGTGGCTGTCTAAGTGTTTCTCTTAAGAGTTTGTTTTGTCTTGAGGTTTTATATCCATTCTCATTGTTTGTTTACACATTATTGTCTGCACACTGAAACAGTGTCAGTCAATGTGCCACTTTGTGAGTAGGGGCTGGCATAAAAATTGCAGTGCAACTAACCATGGTTTTGAATTTACTTCGATATTACCAGCCTACAAAATAAATATGCCAACATTATTGAAGAGAAAAGAGTCACATTTTAATGAAAGCTGAATTTCAGCTTTAATATTGTACATTTTCCATGCAGTTGTCTTATACACACAAGTTTATTCCAAACTAATTGCACAATTGGTTTTAATGCTCCTACATACTCATTTTTGTTACAATTTGAATAATACTGTATATTCATGGAATGACATTAACGTTTAAATATTTTTACCATTTATATTTCACAACCTATATAGTATGCTGTAAATGTCTTCAACATGTAGGAGAATGCAATTAGTTGGGAATAAACTTGTGTGAATTTCAGCTTGTACCCTTCTCAGTCTGTGGACCAGAGACACTATGTGCTTTCACAGTGTACCAGTGTCACATTCTACAAATACTGCAACTACAACTACCTACAATATCAGGTTATATTATGAAATTCAGTCCTACATACAAAAAATACTGCACTGTAGTGATGCTACAGAAACCAGTCCCATTAGTTGTAAGAATAACAGTGCTTCAGGCTCCCTCCATTTTGCTTACTGTTATACCCTCCCGCAGTCACCCTGACTTATGTCAGCCAGCCCAAAGTGCTTGGTAGTAGTGATGGTTATCACTTGATTATCACTAACAGGGATGCACAAATCCTGAACTCCAGGTCTCCATGGCAACTAAATTTTGTATGGTCGTGCCTAATATGGGTGGGTCCTTGGTATGGAACTCGCTTCATATCACTTGCCTGACACCTAGAATTTTGAGGTGGCTCCTGGATTTTTTGGAAAATTTGTGCCCGCCTGCACTAACACAATCACATTAACGAATTCGTAGTACCTAAGGATAGTTCCTCCTCTCACTACTAATCAGCAACATCTAAATGTGGAACATCCTCCAAAATCCTGCTTTTCTGTATTACTGACTATTAGCATAAACCTTTAAGCAAAATACAACATAAGTACTTACCAACAACAGGCCCTGCTGGAAATCCATGTTTTCTAAGTTCTTTGTACAACTCCACATCGGTCAGATTTTCAACATATGCAAGTGTTCCAGACATACTGAAATTAAATGATGCTTAAATTACAGTATCTGGATACCTGTAACTCAAGAACTTCTAAGGTCAATTGAAATGGAGCTACCAAAATCTGTGGAAGTTTTAACGTAACATGCATACATATCATACAACATTTACTTGCTCTACGGTAAAAGGTAAGCCTAAAGTTGTCCCTGTGCTTATAGTTAAGCACAACACCATTAACACATAGGGGGGGCATGGAGGTATAGTTTGATGCATCCTTACCTCAGCATGAAATGTAGGCGACTGGTCAGATTCATACCCTAGCCATTTTATCCTGGTTCACACTGAATCACTGTACTTAAATAGCAATGAGTTAATATGTGTCTAATACTTGTACTCATGCAACAAATTTTAGTGTTGCTGTCATTACTTAGATCTCGGTTTCAATTCTCATTTTTACTAACCACTACAAGCATGGTTAAATCCCCCCAGATCCATGCACTTAACAACTAACTAACTGGCCATGATGTTAACAATAGAAAATTCAAGTGGGGACTTTAACTTTCTTCCCTTTTAAACACTCACAGTCACGACCAGAAGCAGGTCTAATGTGCAAATAATTATGTACAAAACATCACATTTACTACATATTTGCAAACCCCGTGTCGAACGCCACTGCAAACACAAATGCCAAAACAAAAAAGAAAAAAAATAATAATTTGGGTTAAAAATAATGCCTTTATGGCAAACCAAATCTCATTAAAGTCTGTTATGTTAGAACAAAGTTAACAGCATTGTGGGAAACTTCTATTACAGTCATACCAATTTGAAGGATGGGGTCTGTTCCCTGTTTAACATGTACAATGTAAATGCTCCATTACTTTTCACTAATTTTCTTCATTAATAACATTCCCATCACAGTATTAGTCAACACTCCTCAAACAGAATGCAATAATGTGCACTGAACAGAATACAATAAAACATAATTTATTTCATTCTACTGCTCACTCACTGGACTAAGCCAAGAATGTAGAACACGGCATGATACACATACAGGTTTTAAATACTAAGAAAAATGCAAAATAACATACCTATTTACAATGTTACAATGTTTATATGAAATACAAGAAGAAAGCATGGTAAATAACAGCAAGAACCAATGTTTCACACAACCACTACACTTTTCTCTTGTATGTTTTAAGACAAGTTGGAATTCTGATTTTATGTGAACTCTTGTAGAGGGAAGGAGTGCAAAAACAGATAATCTTTAACAGCTGGCTTAAATACCATTATATCATAATTTAAATGTTAATATTGGTGGAAGGCTGCTGAATAACTTGATTGCTGTATAAGAAGCTCCTCTTTGATACTCAGTGAGGTTAGTGCTTGGCACAGGTAGGTGGCATCTATGCCTTGTGCATGTCCTCTAGATCTGAATTTGTTTGCAATTCTTCTATGTTGTCCACAACACATAACAATATCAAAGAGTACGAATTTACTGAAAACTTCCTGAATAATCCTCTACAAGAGATTTTCCTTCTACTGCTTTACATTATTCTGCTAATTTTCTTTTGGAGTCTGATGAATTTCTCCGCAAGAATATTCCATATGACATGATGGAATGGAAATAAGCGAAATAAGTTAATTTTACGTTTTCTCTTGGTATTCAACAGAACTGCATCGAATAATGATTTTTTTTATTTTGTACTGTGAATAAAATAGTCATGAATTTCACAGAATGCCAAAGAATATACCTGATTTTCCACACTTCACAATTACGCAGTGTCACTCAAAACGATGGTCAAAATTCGCAGCGAAGCGTGATCATACATGAAACAAACTGGCAGTTGCTTCCTTAACAACCATAACACACTCGCCTTCCAAACACGACCTGTAAATCAAAATAGAACGCTTTCAAAGAACCCACAGAACACGGATGAGGACGTGCATGAAAACATCCCACATACCATTAACCATGGATCACGCCATGTACCTACACGTTACACAACATAGATAGTTACACAACTTCCAGAGAACGAAGCGAGTGTAACATGCCAACTAAGGACCAGAGATAAATCGAACATCATAATTACTACGTCCTGTTATATGATACTCGCGGCACATATTCACCATAGGCACGGATCCGATGACGGTGACGCGGTGGCTGAGGCACTGCGCTACGAGCGGGTTCGATTCTAAATGGGGTCGTTGGGATTTTGCATTAACTTCATCCTTCCGACTCGGCTTCTAACAACAGTGCCAAGGATGTCTCCTGGGCGTAAAGTCGGCCGTTGCGTGAGGCTGGCCACCCTCAAGTGGCGACTGTCTACAAATTATGTGAGCCCTAAGGGCCTGTCCAAAACTGTACATGAATAGCTTCACGGATCAGATGAAGTCCAGAAACTTGGTACCGCATAATTTCAATAACTGTTATTCACTTTTATATCTTTTGCCTTTCATTTTATTTTTGGTCACTAAAGTGAACCTGAGCCGATCCCAGTGGCCGTGTGGTCTAAGGCCGCTCGCTTACTAGGATCGTGGGTTCGAATCCCACCGGGGGCATGGATGTCTGTCTCTGGTGAGTGTTGTGTGTTGTCAGGTAGAGAGAGGTCTCTGCGACGAGCTGGTCCCTCGTCCAGAGGAGTTCTACCGACTGTGGTGTGTCCGAAAATGTGTGACCATGAAACCTCGAAATGAGGAGGCCCAGGCCCATACAGGGCTGTAGAGCCATAATAATAATAATAATAATAATAATAAAAAAAGTGAACCTGAATAAATGTCAACATACATACGTATATACGTGTAGATACATTCCATTGATCCACCACACAGCCACAGCGGCATCTGGATATGAAACAAGTCATTTAGCATAAACGTGATTACATACAATCAATAGTCAATATACCAGGGGTGACCAAACTGCGGCTCGCGAGCCACATGCGGCTCTTTGACATATAATGTGCGGCTCACGGAAATTTGTTGACTGAGCTCCTTTTTGCATTACAATTCATATAAAGGATAAATAAAAAAATTTCAAGCTTTATAATTATGTACAGGGTATAAACTGAGACTCCACTGGATTAAAACGTAAGTTTAATGTTCATGGTGAGTAAATATATTTAAGAAATTTTGTAACAAAATGTGCATGTAACAATAAAGACATGTGTGTACTCTTTGTTCATGTCTTGCGGCTCTCAAACATCTGTAGTTTATCGTATGTGGTTCTTATGTTAAGCAAGTTTGGCCACCCCTGCAATATACAGTAAACCATAAAACATAATTATATACAATTAATAATCAATATTACAACAGATAAGTAAGAAACTAAAACTCATAATGCTAAATATTATTTCTATGGAATCATTTCAGTCTTCATTTTACGAGGGCTGTCCAAAAAGTATCCGACTATATTTTTTCCCGCGGTAAGTAATGGCGAAAGAGTGGGGAAACTGAGCGTAGTGGTAGAAGGGACTTTCATGCGCATGCGTGATTTTTTGCTGCCTCGCAACACCGCCGGATGCGTCTGTCGCTGCCAGATAGCGAAGTGGTGTAACACGTGTTCGTCGCATTCTCGTTTCGCTCAAGATGACAGAATGTTTGGAGCAGCGATACTGCATCAAGTTTTGTCAGAAACTTGGGGATACCCAAGCGGAAACAATCCGCAAAATTCCGCAGGCTTTCGGTGATGATGCAATGGGGGTCACTCAAATTAAAGAGTGGTTCAACCGCTTTAAAGATGGCCGCATGTCGGCGGACAGTGACCAGCGTTCCGGGAGACCGTCAACGAGCCGAAATGCTGATGTCATTGACAAAGTGCGGACATTGATCATGGAGGACCGTCGTTTGACCGTCCGGGAAATTGCTGATGAGGTTGGGATCAGCAGAGGTTCCGCAAACACGATTTTAACTGAGGATGTGGGCATGCGAAGAGTGGCGGCAAAATTTGTGCCCAAGCTGCTTTCGCCGGAGCAGCAACAACTCCGCCTTGAGGTCGCGCAGGACATGCTGGAGTGCGCCAACAGGGATCCTGAGTTCCTGAAGACTGTGATCACTGGTGACGAGTCGTGGGTGTACGGATATGACCCGGAAACCAAGGTCCAGTCGTCACAATGGAAGCATCCAACATCCCCGAGGCCCAAAAAAGCACGACACGTTCGGAGCAATGTGAAGGTGATACTGACTGTTTTCTTCGATTACCGGGGTGTTGTGCATCATGAGTACGCACCACTAGGCCAGACTGTTAATAAGGAGTACTACCAAGAAGTCCTCCGTCATCTTCGTGATGCAGTTCGGCGCAAGAGACCGGAGGTGTGGGACGCACGCAACTGGCAGCTGCATCATGACAATGCCCCAGCTCATTCATCACACCTGATCCAGGGTTTCCTGGCTAAGCACGGCATTCCGCAGGTTCGCCAAGCTCCCTACTCTCCTGACATGGCTCCTTGTGATTTCTGGCTGTTCCCGAGATTGAAGACGCCACTAAAAGGCTCCCGTTTTGACAGCCGCGAGGACATCATACAGAACGCGACGGCGCAGCTGCACACCATTCCAAAACAAGCCTTCCAGAATTGCTTCCAGCGATGGAAGGACCGCTGGGCTAAGTGTGTGGAGTCACAAGGGGCCTACTTTGAAGGGGATTAGGTATTGTAACCACCCAGATACAGAACTTTTTTTTCCCGGCCCAAGGTCGGATACTTTTTGGACAGACCTCGTACACCAGTAATTAACATATTCACTGATTAAGTAGGAGGATTTAACAATTAAAAATTTTGATTTTAGGCCTCCGCTGCGATGTTGATGAGATTGCTCTCTTCTGGGATTTTACGCGGCGTCATGTGGTAATTGTTTACCGACGTTTCAGGACAACGTATCAGTCCCATCTTCAAGGGTCAAGAGTCCGATAACTGATAAGAAATACTTCTTGTCTGTTACAAATTGTGCAAGAGATACTGGTAGTGAGTTAAAAATCTTTATACTTGCATAATAGACACCCGTCAGATATGATGCAAGATTTGCTATTGGTCTATGTAATTGCAATTTGTTCCTTGTATTGACATTATGAATTGAAAAGTTAAAACTAAAATACTCCAAATTATGTATCAAAAGAGTCATCAAAGGTAGTATATATTGAGAAAATAAAGTCAATATTTCCAATGCTTGGAATAAAGTTTTACATGAATCTCTAGATTTAGACCCTGTCATAATTATAATTTTCTTTTGCAACTGACTCTTCAGCTATCTGATGAGTTACCCCAAAATATAATTCCATATTCCTACTGAATGGAAATAAGCCAAGTAAATAACTTTCAGTGCAGTCATATTGCTAAATGGATACATAGATCTGATTCCGTAACAGGCACTGCTCATTTTGGTAATATTTGCTCAATATGAGTCTTCCATTCCATATGTTTATCAAGTCCCAGTCCAAGAAATTTTATGTTTGGCACTTCTTTAATTTCTTTGTCATCATAAAAATTTGAAAAGAATAATTTTGGAGATGATTTGATTTAAGTTGTATTACATTTGTCTTTTCTATATTCAGGGTTAATCCATTCACTGCAAACCATTTACTCATATAATTCAATATAGATATGGATTTTGTTTGCAAATAATTTAAGTTATTAGCAGTGATTAATACACTCATATCATCTGCAAACAACATAGGTTTAGAACAGGTGTTCATGCCAAGAGGAACATCACACATTAATATATATTATAAACAACAGTCATCCCAAGATTGATCCATGAGGAACACCACATATAATTGTTCCCCAGTTAGATAAAAGTTTTTGCTGATGATCCTGAGATATTATGTCAACCTTTTGCTTGCTATTTGTAAAATATGACTCAAACCACTGGGTATTAACTCCATGTATTCCATAATTAAACAATTTACCTAGAATAATTTTATGGTTAACACAATCAAACACTTTGGCTAAATCACAGAAGATACCTCCTACCTGCATTCTTTGATTTAATGCAGTACAAATAATATCAGTTACAGTAAAAATTGCTTTTTCAGTGGTAATACCTTTTCTGTATCCAAACTGCTCTGGTACTAATATATTATTTGCTTGTAACTGCTGATTTAATCTATTAAACATCACCGTTTCTAACATTTTTGGAAAAAGTTATTAGTAACGATATTGGCCTGTAATGATTTATCACCTTTTTTTATATATAGGCCTCACTATCGAATACTTAAATCTTTCAAGGTCAATACCAGACTGTAATGAGAAATTGCATATATGGCTAAGTGGTTTACTTATTTCAAATGCACAGTACTTTACAATCCTATTAGAAATTTCATCATATCCTGATAAGTTTTTAAATTTTAAGGGATCTTATTAAGTTTATTATTTCTGTTATACAATTATTTTCATTTCTAACAAGATTCCTTTAGTAGTTGTATAATAGCCAAATTTTGTTTGAGTGGTTGGTATTTAAATGGTCTGCTACTGATAAAAAAGTTATTAACAGCATCTTTAGTATTCACAGTTTCTAAGTTTAACTCAGAAATTCTATCTGCTCTCTGAATTTTGCCAATATTATTTTTGATGATATTCCATGTTGTTTTCATCTGATTTATAGATTTTTTAATCTGATTATTGTAACATAATTTCTTTGCTTCTGTTATTACCTTCTTCAATATTGCACAATATCTGTTATAATAACCTTTTACTTGGAGATCATCAGTATTCCTGTATATGACGTAAAGATTTATTTTATGTTTACATGATATTCTGATTCCATTTGTTATCCAAGCATTATTATTTCCTTTACAATTTTTATACATAATTGGAAAACTATTCTTAAAGTTTTTCAAGAGATAAAATGGAAATTGTTGAACATACTATTGACATTATCAGCATTATACACAGACTTCCATGACTCCTCCCACAAGAGAAACTGAAACTTTGCAATCGTTTGATAATTTATTAGACTAGTTTTTTTTTTTTAGTAATTTTTTGGGCTGGAATTTGCATCTCCTTCAAAATGAGAATTTGAGCATCGTGATTTGATAATCCATTTTCCATAGGATAAACTGAGAAGCTATTATGTTTTGTATTATCCAGGAATGTGTTATCAATTAATGTACCTTTATTATTAGATACTCTCATAGGAAAATTTACCACTTGTGTTAAATTACATGTATTCGTTATAATGTTAAGTTTTTGCTTATTTTTGTTCTCTATGAAAGTTTACATTTATATCACCATAAAGTAAAAACTCAACAGCTGATTGATATAAACATTCCTAAGTATCCTCCAGGAGTTCTAAGAACTGATTTATATTACCAGATGGGGCTCTATAAATGCAACAAACAGAACATGTTCACAAAATAGGTGAAAAGAATTGTGCTAGATGTAGGGATAACGACCATCAATGTAGGGCATTATTTAAAAGAATGAAAATTCTTCTACTATATTCACAATATATATATTCACTATTGTTATATATGATGCACAATAAGCATCTATTCATGGATAACTCAAAAGTGCAAAACTATAATACTAGAATTAGCAATTACCTTCACTTACCTGCTGCTAGTTTAACAAGGTATCAAAGAGGAGCTTATTACTCGGGTGTAAAAATTTATAATCAACTTCCTGCTTATATAAAAACTGTTCATCATAACACCAGGGTTTTTAAAAATACCTTAAAAAGGTTCCTTCTTTTTAAATCATTTCATTCAATTGATGAATACGTTGAGTACAATAAGCAACATAATCCGTTTACTCCAGATATTTGATGTGATATTGTATTATGTAAATATTATGACAATAATTTTAGTATGGACTGCTGTAATTTACAGGTACAATGCTAATGTGTTTGTATGGGACCATTTCAATATCCGTAAGTTTTAACTTGTACATGGATAAATGGAAAATAAATAAATGAAATGAAAAAAATATCACAACTATGTTTTAAGGAAGAATGTCATATAGCTTCACTGCGACATATTTCGGTTTACATTAAAAATCCATCATCAGGCCAATTAAAAACACCAAAAGAATTATCATGTACACCACATTAAAGTATTTTTATCGTATATAGTTGCGATCTAGACCTTACAGTTTTGTAAATATTAAATAGCCGAAATCATTGAATTTTAGATCTCATAAATAATTCTACCTTTATTAAGCACAAGCATACACTGTGTATGTACTAACATACTTCGCTTTGGAAGAGGCTACAGACCTGTCGTAAGACAGACTACAGAATGAATGACACTGTGTATTCAGATCTCATCAATATTGCGGCGGAAGTTTGAAATCAAGGTCAGTACTATAATGTTCGTTTGTTTCTTGGTTTGTCACTGGCATTAGTAGCAGATGAAAGTTATTAAATTAATGTTCGTAATAATGAATTCGGAATGAGCAGCAACTTTATTCAACTAAAGGCACTATCAAACAATTAGAAAGCATATTAAATTAAGTTACAGACCAACTGACGCACACTAAAACCACTTTTTAAGTAGCTTTATTATTAAAATTGTTAAAATTGTACCCCTACACGTGTTTCGATCCTAGGATCATAGTACTCTTCACCGCACAACAGGCAGTACACTTCGCTCCCCACAAAAACATTTCACATGCCTTTAATACCACGATCCCACACGCCAGCACTTCCGGAATCTACTATCTACAGTACTTTTACAATTTTACAACTTTTAACGAGTGTTTTTACAAGATTTTAAATTATAATATATAAGTTTTAAAGTGCCGATAGAATATTTAAAATCATGTGTTTGAAGTGACTGTAGCTTTTTAGCAAAAAACCCCCTGACGATGATCCTAGGATCGAAACACGTGTAGGGGTACAATTTTAACAATTTTAATAATAAAGCTACTTAAAAAGTGGTTTTAGTGTGCATCAGTTGGTCTGTAACTTAATTCAATATGACGAAGATGCACGGTGTCAACAGTGTGAAATTAGAAAGCAGTTACTTTGGAAAAAATTACAATTAATTTTTTTTCTAGTTACTTCCAGTCTTTATTGTCATACATGAGACTGTCAGTCTGGCTTTGATAATCTGCACTGGAATGTCATTTTGTACACTTAGGAATGCAGTTCTTAATATATGCAAGGTCACTTTTAATTTTTGAAGTTATTTCACGCTGTTCACATTCAGAAAGAAAATTCTGAAGATCCTCAACAAGCTGCTTGCATTGGCTCTTGGTAATATGCTGAGCAATAATTTTACCACATAGGGAAGTGTTCAGAACACCTGCTGATAGTAAGCACACCACCAGCGTTATGAGCCCTGTTATTTCCTCCCGTGAGATAACATTCTCATTCTCAAACACTTCAATCTCGGCATCTTTATCAGATTCTTGAAGGTCAGTGGAGTCTGAGCTCGACTGTTTGGTGAGGTTGCTGTTGACAGCTTTGGATTCTGAAGACTGCAAACTTTTATATCTGTGGTGAACATACTTGGCAGTGGCTATAATCACGTTTGCTGCAATTCTTACTACATACTTTCTATTCCTGAACATGGCCCATACAATTACAGGTGTGGCTAAACTGAGTTGTGCTGCCTCATTAGTGTCTGTAGTTTCCCATGCTTCATAATACATGTATAAAATTAATTTCTCAATTACAGTAGAAGCCATTACACGCAACACTGAAACAAACTTATCAGATGTACGCCCGGTATCTTTTAGATACAGTAATTGTCTGTTGACATAATATGCTATTGTAACACAGATAGCAGGACAGTACCTTATCTGTTTGATAGAACTTTGTGCAATACACCCGCGTGACTCTATGTTAATGAGGCTACCCAGTATCTTATGGTCGGTTCTTATATTATGACATTTCTTTCGACCTGATGCACATGACAGAATACTGCTCAAATTCTTCGATTTATCTCGCGCTGTTCTTAATGCAGGTGTTGTTACGATATTTCGGACTTTAGGCACAAAAATTCGCAAGAACGGTCGAATCACCGAACCCCACGGATTTGTCATAATGCTGCGTACTGCTACTTCCAGCTCACTTGAAAACACATCTTCTCGCTTGCAGTCGGATAGTGTATTTATTTACGGAGTTGACAGTATTACACAGTTGTAGTTCTAGCATTTCACACATCCCAAAATTTGTTGACGACAAAATTAAAACTGCACTCCTCTGTGCGGGGAAAACCCTTACTCTGTACACTACCACACGTCTTGCTTTCACAGACTGAGTGAATGTAGGCACCATGCATCACAGCTACGATAAGTCAATGTTAATCCGTGGCAACGCGACCAATTATGCAACGTACTTGGAACGTTGTCAAACCTCGCCTCTACCGGTACCTCAGAGAACTACGCGTATGAGAAGCCCATTCCATTCGATAATAGTCGATTGCAATTCCTGTAATTCTACAGAAGAAAAAAATTTCTTCTAGTCGTTAACACCACTTCAATTCTCCGTACACTACATACGTTATAACAAGAAGAGGAATTTACATTATATCATGAAATATAAATTTGCATTTCATTTCACATGAGGAAATGACATCTCTTTTCCTGCACATTGCAGTATGCTATACAGACAATTGTTTCCATCAGGAGAGTACATTAATCATTTCCTTGTAGCTAAACTAACTCCATGGAGCAGTCTTTCTTGAGAAGGTAGCAGATTGTCAGCTAGTCAAGAAATTCAACGCGTTTTATGAAACCCAAAGGTTCATTACCACATTCACAAGAGCCCGCCACCTGTCCCTATCCTGAGCCATATCAATCCAGTCCATGACCCCCCACCCCACTTCTTGAAGATCCATTTTAATATTATCCTTCCATCTATGCCTGGGTCTTCCAAGTGGTCTCCTTCCCTCAGGTCTCCCCACCAAAATCCTGTATGCACCTCTCCCCATTTCCTTGTATAGGAATTATTATACAGGGCATACACAAAAGAATGGTGCGGATTTAATAGTGTTAAATATTAAAACCGCACCATTCTTTTGTGTATGACCTGTATTTCTTATTGTTTATGTGTTGAACTTGGACAATTACATTTAATTCCAAAAGTCCACTACATAAACAATCCACATCCCATAACAATTCATACAGCATACATACAATCTTAATAGAAGACAATATGTATAGAACAGAGTTGTAAAGGGAGTGAGATCTCAGACCCTTAGCTAACATCAAATGCAGATGTATACTGGTATTATAACTTTAATGTCCTCAATAATTTACTGACCCAAAGATGGCCAACAATGTTGTCAGAAAGTGCAGTGTGCACAGAATTACAGTTTATTTCTGTAGAATGTGGTATGGGATATCATACTCCCAAAACTACGGTACTATTCCATACCAAACCCCGTCCCCCCTCCATTTCATGTCCTCGCTTTCAATCAAAAAGCAATGAAATTGTCCTTCTGCACCAACACCAAATAATCTGGTATGGATACTGTTCCCAAAGAAGCATACCTCCTCCAGCATCAGACAGCTTCCTGAAGATGCAAGCAGTATATTCCTCTGAAACACTGCTACCCAGACCACATGGTATCCTAACCTATACCATACTATGGTTCTTCACCACTGTCAGAACCTGAAGTAAAGAACTTGGAATTATAAATGATGAAAGTGTGGATGCTTCATGCTGGGAAAACTGAATTACAAGTACCACATTATGTCCTTTACTGACACAGCATTCAATACCACGGTGCTTTGCACCACTTCTATGTTACAGTTTCTTTTAGTTCCTCAAATGAAAAGAAGAAAGTAAAAAGATGCTAAAAAATTAAAAAGCTCTAAGCCATTCTGATATGCAAACTGCTGGGGAGTCCTACATAGGCATATGGATTTACAGTCAACACAACTGCCCACGTTATTTGCAACGCTCAACACATAAATTGAACTAACATAACTACATTTACCATCAAACATGACAAATTCTGACAGCTATTGTTTTTCACAGCATACACGAAGTTCTTATATTTATTGGCGAACAAAATATGTGTTGAATGTTAAGTTCTACTTAAATGATATTATGTTAAAAAAAAACACACACACACCACAAAATATTTACATTATTACAAGATCTACAAACATAATAACTATGAATATATCAAACACAGCCCAATTTCTAGGAGTGGTACATCCTGCAGTGCACAGAGTGGTTACAGATTTACATCCCAGCACTGCAACATTGTTAACATCAATGCAAAAAAAAAAAAAAGTACACTAGATACAACAAATTCCAGAAATATATTTACACACTGAAGAATAAATGATAATGTAGCAGTGGTGCAGGTCATACCAAACATCACGAGTACATTAAGTGCAATTAAATGGAGCAGAGAGGTTGTGCAGAAAGATAAGTCTGTTTCATTAGGTATTTTCACTAAGTGGACATGACAGTTTGTACAGCCTATCGGCAAAGAAAGCTGTGCTTATGGTTCCCACTTTAGGCCAAAAATCAACCAATATGCAATCCACAGAATTCCATAACCCTGTTGACCAACAGTAGAGTTCCAGCCTTCTTGTTTGGGGACAGCAAGACATGCCACTCGAGGCAGTAATTCATTTCTTGGTTGAAGTTTTCATCATCATTAGCCATGATACGAGTCATTGTATTTGCACCATGCATCATGTTTTGACACATTCATGTACTCGTACGTCTCTATTTCATGTCACCCACCTTCTGATACTGGTGGCATCAATGAATACACATAAGTCACTGTACTTGAGCTGTTTCTCCTTCACAAGGAATTCAATAACTGTACACTGGCAAACCAATGTCACTGACAGCCACATTTTTTCACAGTACACTCTGGAAACACTAAAAAGGAGGCATATTACAGGCTGCATTCACCTGTACATAGCACTGATGTGCATAACTGAACTAAGCTCATGACTTTGTACGACCATCATTACATGAAACCTTCTCATTTTCAGCATATTTACATATACACACAGAGACTGATGGCTGGAATGGAAGGCCTGAATAGTCGTAAGGTCAGCTGAAAAGCAATGCTCGTTCGTCTTACCACCACTCACAACAGTAGCTGCTATAACAGTTCTTAAAAAGTAATTACAAAGCGGTTCTCATGCTGTACATTACAAACCCTTGCACGTCTTCTATATCTATGTGGTTACTACATCAAAGTAAGTCATTACTTTAATGCTGACCTACTGGTGTGATTAAATCTGGAACTTCCTTTTTATGGCCTTCTACCAACTAGCTTCATTCATTGACTATTTTGCTTATACCACCAAGGAACTGAAACCCTTGTGGCACCTCTCACAATTCCATCCTCTATTCCTTGGTAGTGAAGAGAACAACCAGCTGACCTAATCCAGCTGCAAGTCAATGACATTCTTTATAGCATCTTTCACCTACAATTCAACTGACTCTAAGTGAGAAGGTAGGTTCTACAGGTTGTGGTGCTGGATGCGAGTATGATGATAATGTACTGCAAGTAGGAATTATCATTCTGTTCAGGTGTATACAGTCAGGAGACATAAAATCAGACTCTGAAAAATGCTGGCTGCACACAACCTTTCGGCTCAGCATGTTTCGAGTCTGCACATTGTATGGCACACCCAGACTGCCCACACTTGAGCACTGTATAAAAAAAAAGAGCACAGAATATAATTACAGTGTCATTCATTGGCCCATATCCCACCTTATATTTACCACGCTAGTTGACTTGTGATTCAAATTACAGGCAGTGAACCATGTTGACTGCAGTGTATGTAGTAAGAGGGTGTTACTCACAGTGAATACACATACGATAACAATGAGGTGATTGACCCTGTACAAATAAGTTGATAGGCAACACTGATAATAATTGAGTCAGACAGTAAGTGGTTACTAATAAAAGGAGCAACACTGAAGGAAGATTGTGCATTAACTGAATCCTATCGGAGTACACATAAGAGGTTCACACCAACATGAGCAGTAACCAGCCATTCCTCGACTCATTTCTACTCCTTAACAAAACACAAAACGGGAATTGCAAACAATGGAAATACACACCAAGTTTAAAACCAACAACCATTACTCATTTGGCACCGACCCTAATCAACAAGTAACTACAAAATTAAGACCCAATGAAGTTGGAATTTTAGAGGAAAATTTAATTAAATAATTTTAATAACTTAAATTAGCACAAATTGATCCAGGCTAATGACAGGTATATGTTACAAAAAAATTCAATTGTAATGTTCACTTGCATATTTTATAGCATATTACTTTGTGAGATCTCGCAATTATTTTACACTTTTGCCTTGTATTGAGTTTTTATATATTATACAACTGATGATGGTTGAACGACCGAAACATGTAGTGTAAGAATAATCAGTGAATACAGGCTGTCTTGAACAGAACACATAAAGTAGTGGTTTTAGTTAATTACACGCATGCTTTTGTCAATTTGCAAAAAGAAATTACATACAGCAACGGAGATCAATAAATCAGTCATTAGGTATTCCCATAATTAAAAAATGATGTTAAACAACAGTACACTTCCATTTAATTCTAAATAAAAAAATATGCATATTTTGGTGCATAAGACCCATTATATGACACTGTTTGTTCGATGAACAGAGAGCTGCATTCTTCGCATAGTACTAACGTAAATCATCACACCATACAGGATCCCTTGGAAACCCAAAGAATTTCAAATTTTCATTGCTGCTGCTTCCTTCGCGGTCTTTCATGCAGCAGTACAGCTTTCGAATCATATTTGACCTTCACAAATGTCATCTGCATTAAACATTGTAAGTAAAATATTTTAAATTATTCAGAGACAATGATCTTCAGAAACTTGTATGATCATATGACTTTACAACAACAATTATAACTGAACACAATCTTTATACATATGATATAATGATAACATTCTCTTACCTCTTAGATGTAAACCTGCTGAATATACAACAAAGCATGCAAGGCTGAGAGGTGCCCTGTGATGCTTCAACACATTACTCTCGCAACATCGCCATTAAAAATACCTTATGTGCCGAAATTAATGAAAGCCTGTCATTGGTTAACTGCACTTCTGTCATCTGTAGTAAAAAATGTGAAGTGCAAACTATGTCGCATCACAAGATGTCACTAAAAGATGCCAAGTTTCCTCCTTGCCCAACCTACTTGCCACGGGGTGGCTAAAAGTACTTGATAACATTTTGCTTCAACTAATGTTATTTGCTCATTCCACCCTACCTTTTTTTTCCCCAAAATTACTCCTCAGTAATTAAATTTACCTACAAACTATATTTTGTCCATTTATCCTCCATCCTGTGGTAGTCTTCAATTTCCCCTCCCTTCTTAAAGACAATTTTCTTAGGTTTATTCAAATTACATTTCAATCTCCATTCCCCACAACATCTTTCCACTGGGTCTACTTTCTTCTGTAAGCCAGTACTTGTGAATGATGTCACTACTAAATCATCTGCCAATAACAATGTCTAGTTGAAAACAATATACAGTCTGCAAGCCACTTGTGTTTAACAGCAGAGCATGCAAATACATTTTCTTGACTGCAGAATGAAAACTGTCAACCATGCAAACATTCTTGATTTCCTGTATTCTGTTGTCTGTTTCACATGATGCATTTTCCTTGGCCAAACGAATACCTGAACTTGCAAGTCTGTGGGAGGTGGACCTGAGACAGTGGCCCGTTGTGACGATGTACTTGAACTATTTTCTGCTCATCCTTGGCCTCTGCTGCCTTGACTGCCCTTACTGGTCTTACATTTATTCTTATTCTCAAATGGATACAAAGACTGCCATTTCAGCTTCATGTCTGAATTTGACATTATTTGCATGCAATCTTCTGCTTTCACAGCTGCATAAAATGAGAAGTGATGACAAATAAGAACACTACCTTTTACAGCTGAGCCTCGATGTTTGTGAAACTTGATGTGCAACTTAATATTCTTAATATTTTAAATATAAATATATTGATGTGCAACATTTCAATCTTTCGTGATCACTCATTTGAATACCACTCTTTTCACTGACAAATTCCCTCTATAACGCAGTAAAACTATGCCCAAAACACAAATAAAAAAAAAAAAAAAAAAAAAAAAAAACAAACAAACATGGAATATGACATTACTTGTTTCAGTACAAAAATTCCTATCAATCTGTGGTGTCATTCATATGAACAACACTGCACATAATGAAGAGCACATCTGCAAAGCTGGTACTTTTGTGACTATACTGCAAGAATGGTGGCTACTTTAAGGGCCCTTACACGATCAATAATACTGTCATTACTGCACTTCATTACAGAGCCGTCATTACTCCATTCATTACTCCGTCAATAATTTTCACACCTACACGCTCATTATTATTGTCACTATTTTGCTTCAGTACCAGTAGTCGCCTAGGAGAGTGCACCGATTTTGTCTTCATCCGAGAATGGATTTGCGACGAAAAGCGTGTTTAGCTTTAATTTTAGCTTTAGGAATGAAACGTCATGTTAAGCGCTGCTGTTGGATGAAGGAAATGGCTGAAAAAACGTGATAAGTATTCACATGTCAACTTATTGAAGGAAATAAGTGCTGTGGAAGTGGATGATTATAAGAACTATTTAAGGATGAATGAAGAGACATTTAATAAGTTACTCCGAAAGATTGAACCGTTTTTAAGCAGAAAAGACACTGTTATGCGGAGTAGTTTGCTGGTGAGTGAAAGATTGGTCTTAACCCTGAGGTATCTGGCCACTGGGAGAAACTTTGAAGATTTGAAGTTTTCAGCTGCATTTTCACCTGCCTCAATAAGCGTTGCGATTATTGAAACCTGCGAAGTGCTTGTATATGTGCTGCAAGAGTATATGAAGGTAAGACAATAATATATACGCATATATAATAATACCAGTACTAATAAGTAGAAATCAATTTATTTAAAAACGTGTGGATTTTAAAAACACGTCATGTATAACAATAATAGAAATCACTGATAAGAAATATTTACATCTCTGTAAAATTGGAAAACAATGTTACCAATTGGCCATCTTCTGAGAAATGTTGTTCTCGCGTCACTCCTGCTGGAGATGGAAAAGATTGGGAACTCACGTCCCCTGAAGTCGAATGAAAAGAATGAACAGAAGAATGTTGATAGGGACCCTCGTTAATTTGTACTGAATACCTTTGCAGATTCCCCAAACTAGCCTCAAACAAGACATCGTCGATTGCTTTTTCGGCAAATAACCTTTGTTGAGTATCTAGGGCCATAAGTTTTTCTCCCCACACTTTTGCTATAGTGGGCCCATCATCTTGGGGCTCCTTCGATTTTTCTAAGTATTTACAGGCCAGGGACAAAAGTTCATTTAGTTTGGTAAGTGGCCCAACCACTTGCTGCTTCTTTGCTGGGGGTGGTGGTGGTATAATGGAAGATTGTGATGGTGCTGGAGGCTGTGGGTTGGGAGATTGGTCAGTAAGATCTTGTCCTCCACCATCATGTAGAACCTGGGGGGGGGGAAAAAAAAAAAGAAAAGTAGTAATTTGTTTTGTTTTTGTTGTTTTTTTTAGTTTCCCTCAGCAAGTGAAGAGTGGACTAACATCGCCAGTGATTTGGGATCGAAACGATCAGTTTTGGAATTGCTTAGGTGCGATAGATGGAAAGCATATTGCAATACAAAAACCTGCGAAATCTTGCCCTCAATACCTCAACTACAAAGGGTTTTTTAGCATTGTATTGTTGGCAGTGGTAAATGCTAACAAGGAATTCATCATGGTAGATGTTGGAATGAATGGACGAATATCTGATGGAGGAGTTGTGTTTTACTCAAAATTTGGAGAACTTCTTCAGCAAAGTGCCCTCAATTTACCAAAATCAAATCCGCTACCGAACACTGCAGAAAAATTCCCGTATATTTTTGTTGCTGACGAGGCATGTGCATTGGATGTGCATGTAATGAAACCCTACTCTCAAAAATTTCTGGATGATGCTCGACAAGAATTCAATACAAGATTGTCTCGTGCTTGAGTTACTGTAGAGAATGCTTTTGGAATACTGGCTTCCAGGTTTGGAGTTTTTCAAGCACCAATAAGACTCAAACCAGAAAAGGCCAGCATAATTACAATGGCAAGCTGCTATTTACATAATTTCCTTGCTCAGGAAACCAAACAAGCATACTTCCAGTCAAACTCAAATCAAGTGAATGAATACAACCTTGTGCAATTACAAAGAACACTGAACAGAAACAGCACCTCAAACTCAAAGCAAACTTGAGACAATTTTTGTATATATTACAACAATGAGGGAAAATTACAGTAGTACCTATCTATTCTGTGTGACATTAAAACTCTGTATTACTTACTTTATTGCGTGATATAAAGCCCGTTTTTTTGCACCTGAGTGTATTAAATGAATATTTCATACTAACCTCATTTAGCTGTACATTCGCGTTAACTGGTTGCTCACTGTTGTGAAGGTACTTCAATGCGTGGAACACCCACGAGGTTGGCTGGTAAACCTCATCCATACCACTTCCTGACCTCTTCGATGAAACAATTTTCTTCAATTATTTTCGGTAGTTTGACCTGAGAGTATTTATTTTCCTCCACACGTCAGCACGATTGGCCCCTGGTTTCATTTTGCTATAAATGTTTACCAGCTTATCTAGAGCTAAGTTTCTTCTTGTTTTATTCATGTAAGAAGAGTGTGCAGAATTCCACAGTTCTGGATGTCCTTCATATGTTTCAATGAATTTTCCGAAGAACTTCATCGTTTGTTGAATCATCTTCCTGAATAGCCTCGCCTCCCGGGACTTCGGACTCACTACCAACGGTGACACAACCCTCCATCACAGCTCCGCAATTCGAACTGAGTAATGATGGAGTAATGATGCGCGCCCTACACGGCCATTATTAATGACAGTATCCCCTCCACTCGCCAGTACTAATGCTCCGATATCAGGATATCTGGATCCGCGTCATTACCGCATCACTACTTGCTGTCATTCCATCAATATCGAATTTACACGATCAATAATAGTCATGACTTTCAAGTAATGACAGTATTATTCATCGTTTAAGGACCGCTTTACGATGTTGCGAACACACGCTAGTTAACACATTAAGTTGTGGCTATGATGTTACCTTTAGTTATATTTGGGGCAAACCAACACAACCTCGCTACTTCACACATACTTTCTATACTCTGTTTCTACACGTGCCATCTTAACTTCCACTCTAATCAGTGAGTTCAATGCTACCAACTCGAAAAAAAACGAAAATCGGTCACAGTTGTCTGTAACACTTATTGCCTTCTCTAGGTATAATATCCCTACACACCCCCTTAAATCAGGTAATTCTGCTGCCACAATTTGAAGAATGTAAAACATGAAAACTAAGGGACGTCACTTTTGTACAAAAGCAAGAAATCCTCACCTTCTGGAAAAAAGCACTAAGTCCACTGAGTAGAGTCCTTCTTCAGAAGCTAATAGTTCCTCAGGTAGTATAGGAATTCTCTTCATTTAACGAAACTGAGAGATCCATCACTGTATTCACAACAACCCACCATTTGTCCTGAGCCAGATAAATCCAGTCCACACCTTCCCACCCTATTTCTTTCAGACCCACTTACGTAGGTAATATCCCCCCATCTATCGAGAAGACTGATTGGTAAATATAAACTTTCTAAACCATGCTAGAGAAAGTTGTTCTTTCGTCCTCTGCAGTGTGCTCTCTGCAGCTTCAATTACCAGCAAATATGTCATCTGGTTGGAGGACACAAGAGTCAGAGAAGGACACAAGAACGAAACGATTGCTCTCAAACTTCAATCCATGCTGACAGCAATGCAATTTTTCTTCTTCAGCAAAGTAACTCTCATGTCTCATGCCACCAACAAAAGTTTCTACACAAAGAACGTCTTCGTATCTATCTCGGCTTGCGTTGGAGGGACTTTCCTAAAAATTCATATCTCGAAATTTTCTTGCATGGGCAAGAAAATATGCAAGTTTTGTTGCGATCGGTCATAACATAACTTGGGGAGCATATTCACCTTTTCGGCTGTATCTGCACTTGAATTGCGGGAATTTTCCCTGAAACTTAATATTTGGCACTTTGAACGCATGGCCCACAGACGAAGTAAGTTTGGTTGAGATCGGTCAATAATAAAGGGCACTTTACTTGGGGAACAAAGTACTTTTCGGCTGTACCTGGGTTTCCATTATAGGGACTTTCCTCAAACTTGGTACCTCATACATTGAACGCATACTCTACAAACTTTGTAAGTTTGGTTGTCATCGGTCAAGAGTGAAGGGCACTTTACGTGGAGAACAAAACGCCTTTTCATCTGCATTTCAGTTTCGCTTTGAGGAGTCTTCCTGAAAACTCATATCTGGAAACCCCCGCTCCTATGCAAGAATAGATGTAAGTTTTGATGCGATTGGTCAAGCGTTGGAGAACTTAGTTGGAGAACAAAGTACCTTCCCGTCTGTGTCTCGGCTTGCGTTGTAGATTTTGCTGAAAATTCACATCTCGAAATTTCCACGAATGAACAAAAACGATGTATGTTGTGTTGCGATCGGTCATAATGAAGGCCAGTTTACTTGGAGAACAAACAATCTTTTCGGCCAACTGTACCTTCATGCCGAAAAGATGGAAAATTGGTGGACAGGCATGTCAGGATGAGATTTTGGGACTACGTCTCTACAGCGATGCCAGTTTGCCTACCAACTAGGGAAGTCCACTGAAACCGCACTGTATTGTATGATTACACATATAGAGGAAGCGTTTGATAGCACTTCATTTCATAAACCAAAACGCATAAAACCTGAACGAATCCCACTATTTACATAATCACAGTTGGTATGGATGATGTCTAGGGGTTCTATTCGTATTTACAACAGCAGGACTAACAGGGGTAGTGCTTGCAAACTCATCAATCCACATTGTATTAGAAGACACCTACTGCGTACGGAGCCCATTTCCACTACGTCTTATCAATAGCAGTAATATTCTCACTCATGGCAGAATTTATTCAATGGTTCCCAATATTTACTGGGATTACTATAGACCCCAAGCGATTAAGCGTCCAATTATATCTAACAGACAAATCTTGTTCTCAACTCAATTGAATGACTACAAACCTCACCCGAGCAGAACGCAGATAGAACTACCATCTCGCTTTGATTTCAGGCTTCCGCTGCGATGTTGATGAGATCTGTGCTCTTCTGGGATATTAAGCGGCGTCGTGTGGTAAATGTTTACCGACGTTTCAGGACAACGTATCGGTCTTATCTTCAAGGGTCAAGAGTCAGAGGAGAAAAGAAAGCCGGCACCGTGATGTAGATTCTATATGGGAAGGTGCGCGCGGGGTGATAATCAGTAAGCGTGGTGACAGCCAACAGAGTTGAAACAGGGAAAGGGAGGAGTGGATAGAGACAACGTTAGGTGTGTAGTCAGCTAAGGCTGTTGGAAAAACATGTATGGAATAAGGGAGGAAAATATAAAGATAAAAGATAAATAAATAAAATTAAAAAAATATAAAAAAAAAATAAATTAGAAGGAAAAAAACAAAACAGCGTGATGGGGGGGGGGGGGGGGGGGGAGACACGAAAAGTAGCTGGTGGGTAATCAAGGCGAAAACCGTTCCCAGCGCGGCCGAGTCACTACCTGGTGCAGGAAGTTGAGTGTAATGGGAGGAAATTGTATGGAATGTAGCAATACCAAGGAAGGAAAATAAGCCAAATGAACAGTATAAATGAAAAAAAATTATAAATAATAAATTATATATATATATAACCACGTGACCACTGTGGTATGGCACCTAGGACAAGCACACAAAGTTCTTACTTTAACCATGATGGCTGTCTATATATCCAGTCTGATATCTCATTTACAGCAAAACAGGAATGACATGATGATGTGTAAATGTTTAGAACTTATTTTATTACACAATCCTCTCGAAATTACAATAAATTCCAAATTCATATTAAAATTAAAATCAATAATTCAAATAACATTAATTTGTTTTCTGCTTTTGTGTGTTTATTTTTAATACAATATTATGTTGCAATATAATTGCAATTCATCACCTGAAAACTGGAAGTAAAACCAGCTAGCTCCAGTAACATGATTCATAACATACATATTTCATACAATTGGCAACTGTGGCATGGTGAAGTAGACATCAACACAAACCCTCGTCAGTTACCCTCAGATGCTCACTTCTTTGGTCACAATATTTGAAACCATATGGTCCAGTCATCTTCAGCTGACTCGCTGTCCATTTCTGCAATATTGGTAGCACTGAGCTTCAAGATTAAGAGGAGGTCACATTATTTGTTCCTGCTATTTCATCTACACTATTTGACTCTTCAGTTGCTTTGCTGCCATTTTTGTAAAGCTGCTGCAATTGTAATGTTTTATGGTCTTTCATATCCATGGGGTTCCATGTAACCTGCTGCTGTCCAAGTGCTGAATATTTGTTTCCTGCCTGGAACATAAAATACACTTGTCATATTAAGGTTGTATGGCCACAGTCGTCTGAACCATGAAAAATCAGTCTTCTCTCCATACCTTTCAGGTAATACACATACTTGTGAAATACAAAGCTAAATAATGTAAACCATCACATGAAATGAAGGAAGGGATAATGATTAAAAGACTCAAGAATGTTAGTGTATGAAGTTTACTAGGAAGTAATACTTTCTTCCCAAATTTTCAAACAAACTAAATTGGAGTTAGAGCGAGAAACAGTTAAAGTCCACATTTGTTTCAATTTGCTTTGAATTGCTTAGATATGTGTAAGCTGATTCAACAGAACATGGTCTGCTGATGTGTTCAACATGCTAAATGTATGGAGTATTTGAATTAAGTGACCTGGCAAACTTAAGTTACAGTGAAGCAAAGCAGAGAAGCACAGGGTCAGTTGTATCTAGTAATTGTTTTTTTTACACGAAAATGCATTTTTCTTCAATAAGTAGCCTATAAGAATCCATACACAATCACAGTGATTGTAGTGTAGTGTTTGTGTTGTGCTAATTTGGTTGTGTAAATCCTGCAGTATTAATTGTGAAGAATGGCAGCTGGTAGATGCTGATAATATTTTCATTTAAAATTTGCACAAAATGCTCTGCTGTAAATGATTTCTTTCTTCTCTCTAAATTAACTCAGTTGTGTTAAATCACAAAACTTCTAATGTGCAGGATGTTATGATATTTGTAGTTGAAGTTATCTGTTTCATGAATGACCATTCACTGATCAAATTTTAGAGTGTTTTTATTGAAACTATTTGCGTTATGAGGGCCGGGATAGCTTAGTCAGTACAGCGAATCCCGATAGGGGCGAGATTTTCCGTAGCCGTCCAGACCGGACCTGGGGCCCACCCAGCCTCCTATAAAATGGGTACCAGGTCTCTTTCCCGTGGGTAAAGCGGCCGGGGCGTGGAGTTGACCACCCACCCTCATCTAGTGCCAGGATTAAAGAAAGAGTAGAGCTATACCTCTTACTTTCCCTCTGGGCCTTCGTGGCCTGTTGTAGGGAGAACTTTACCTTTACCTTTACCTTATTTGCGTTATTGAGAGATGCTAATTCATCGTTTCTAATGTATGGTTAGGGTACTGTGGAAATACATATTAAAGGAAAATAAATGCAAGTTCCCTGCAGATACCTTCATTTGCAAGCTGATAGATGTCTGTGTATATGAAAATATTGTCATTGTGCAAAGTAAAATGCACACATGGAAATGCACGCACACACACACACACACACACACAGAGCCCTGGCTGATTTCACTGGAATTAATAATGTTAAACCGATAAAGACGCACAATTTTACACTGAAAGAGGCCCATATGAAGTACCCTAATGTGTTAAGTGGTGGCACTGAAATTACTGTGACACAGAACATATTACCCACAGACAGCTAGCAATTAACCACATTGTATGGTTTCAATGTATCCTTTAACAAGATGGTTGGACTAATTATATTTCAAGAAACTGATTTAAAGGTGATGATATATGAAGCATTTGTGGGTCACCCATTATGTGCACCTAACAGCACGTTTTAGTGGTTAGTCCTGTTTGTCCTAGCTTATGTTTTGTTATCTCACACACAGCACCCTGTCAAAATCTGTCACAGTAACATAAGCAGGTAACAACTACATACTTTTGAACTCATGATTCATAGCTGCCCTGTAACCTATCCGCAGAATAGGTTGTTATAGCAACTACGAATAATGCCGTCGTCTGAGATGTGACACCATGTAGCCCAGTAGACAGAAACTAACATTTTCTAGGGACCTACTGGAGATAAAGTGAGTATGTTTCACCGAAATGAAGGTATATTTCTACAAGACTATACGGCGTCGCACCCAGAAGACCGTATGGTAAATATAAGTTAACCTAAACTTTGACACATTATGCTCGTATGTCATATTTGAAAGGTACAAGCCTAGATTTCTGCTATCCTGAATCTAAGTTTTTCTTGGTTGCTAAAGGCAAATGCTGGGATAGTACAGTAACATATCGATATAATTTCCCAGTGACTTAGAACTGTCTTGGAGCCTTACTGTAGACTGTGATTTGAGCAGTACTGAGCGCCATGAAGACAGCCATTTTCCTCCTGGTGTATCAGCAAGTATTTCTGTGCCCGTTGCTGGCAGGACGGCAGAGGCAGGTCGCTGGACTTGTCGCCGTCTCTTAGTATCTCCTGCGGGACCGAGAGGCTGCGTGTTTACCTGCGGACCCAGTTCTAAAAGCACCTGGAAGTCTGCGTGCTCACCCAGCCTAAAGCCGACGCCCACACGGGAGTCCGTCCCTGCAACAAATACTGAACTAGGGACCAGAGCAGTAGGTTATGCTGGAATGTGGTGTTACTGAACAGGAGTGAAAAGTGGTAGGCCTGCTGTAAGAGAATGATGTCTTCCAGATACGTTCGTCGTCAGTTTGGGCCTTGGTGTTTACGTATTGAATGTACGTACAAACTTACTATTGCAAATGCAATTACATCTTTACAGATACAGTACTGTCCAGAATAACAATACCTTTACCTACATTTAGTTCAATATAAACTAATAATAATCAGCCGGTGCGCACCCAGAATTTTTCGCTGGAGGGAGGGGGTGGGCTGACCCTGAGGCTATATATAATTTACGTTTGATTTTAAAAATTATATTAAAAAACTCATGTCGTAAGCATATCATAACACTGTTTGCAACTGCATTTATATACTTTCAAATATAACTACATGTTCCATGACTCATGACAGTGTTCTATCTTCTTGTTTTTCAATTTTATTGATTTATTTTTTCAAAATTCTAATGTACTAGTCATCAGCGGATTTCAGTGGCTGATTTCGGTTGAAGGGTAAATCACGTAAAACTTTTGATATAACATCTACAAAATCTGTGGTTTTAAATTTCGGTTTTGGGGGTTTTGGGGTTGGGCGGGGGCTGCAGTCCGGCAGCCCCCCTTTTGTGCCTCCCTGATAATCAGTATAAATTACAACTGTAAGCAATAAAACTCAAAAGAACGAGACATCCCTAACTCTAATGTCACGCAGTATGTGGAATTGATTGGCAGGTGATTTTAGTCCAAGATGTCAGTCCCGTCGCCATGCTCTGCTCAAAAGTAACCAGCGAGAATGTGTGGCGCTGAGATTTAGAATTCATAACTTCAGACAAATCTAATAGGCAAGAGACGTGTTTGAAACTGCATTAATATGCTAAGTGTTTGGATCACCTACCACTACTGACTTCGTCCAGTTCTTAAGAGATTAATGATGTCTGCATACAGCTGCACCGAATGCTTTGCTATTTCCATCTGGCATGCAAACCCCAGTGGCTTCTGCAGAAATCAGGGGAGGTAGGTTTGCATAGATATGGGGAGTTACTTTTCTAAATGTAATGGCAGTTTCTGTCAAGCAGCTGGGAAGATAAAACTAATAATTCGGAATCAAGAACAGTGGCGAATCCTGATCCGGACTTCAGGTATACCGGAAGGGTAAACAATTCCTTCCAATTACCCTTCCGCTAAACCTGACCTCCCGACTAGGATTCGCCACTAATAGAGAACCTCTCATGAGGCCTAAGATGCGTCTCTGAGACAAGAACCACATCTGTGTGTAGTTTTTGCAGTTGCTTGTCTAGCGCTGCCTCTCAGTGCCACTTGTACGATTTTGAAGGGCTTATGAATTCTAGTGGCGATCTTGTCGAATCCATTCTCGGAATCTATTTAATATGCCAATAAAAACTGAATAAAAATGATTCTGATGCTTGCAGCACGAACAAGGAAAGTGAAAGTAACATTCTGTCCATTTCTTCCAGATATCCAAAAGAGCACTGCTTTGTTTGAAGGTTCCCAGGTTTCGCTAGCTTGCCCTTCTCGTAAGATGAAGATGAGTATGAAGCATTGTTGGAATGACACTGACAGGTGAAAACTGAAGCACTCGGAGAAAAACCTGTCACATGGACTGACCCAACAGGAATTCTACCAAAGCGATATACACGCCTTCAATTCCTACCGCAGAGTAAACACATTGCTTCTCCATCAAGAAGAACAACTCATTTGTGTTTTTTTTAGCAAGAAAATCGCGGTTTATTGTGGGAATAACGAGAAGCGAATAAGTAGAGCGTGTGGGCAAAATGCAGAGTTCATTTTTATGTTATGGTAGGTGGTACATTTAATAACCACAGTGTCTTAGAGGATAAATGTAGTGAATTATAATATTGTCAAACCTTTCTTGATGGGCGGTATGACAGGATAAAAGAACGACAGGATACTAACAAGCTGATCAGGGATAATCAGCGCGCTGCCACCTGTAATAAGAGATTAATTACTTTTTTAAGAACTAACACATTGCAAACGACGATGAATGTCTTGACATGATTCGTTATCCACCGGGCACAGTGTTTTAAAACAGCCTAGAAAAGATCTTCGTTGTACACAAGAGGGTAAAAATGACATTTATTTATTGATGGCTTCCAAAATATTTCGACCTCTGGGTTGCCATCTTCGAGGAAATGCATATTACTTTAACAATGGAAGTTTTACACACACACACACACACCACAATATATATATATATATAAACTATGGAACGTTCTCCCAGAGACTGGTACATTCCCCTGGGTCATACTCGTATGTTTTATACCTATACCAGTCTTATGCCTATTAGTCGTAGCAAAAATAGGCGAAGATAAAGGAAGCAACAGCATTACCTTACTAAAATTGTATTTTTACAGCTGCCAATGTGAAATGTTCTAACTCACCAAAAACTAGTATTAATCTGCACTCTACGTTTACTAAAAGATCGGCGCGTACGCACAGTAAAACAGACTCCGTCTCAGTTATAAAAATCATCAGTTAATGCTGTATAGAGAAATATATCGCTGTTATGGTTTTATCCATACAAAACACATAAATACACTGTGTGAGCAGAACGTAGAATTTGGAATGTTAAACGGGTGGTACATTAGTCAACCACTGGCTTTAAGGTTACAGTTTCGTTACCGCGCAGTAAATAGCTACGTCACATTTATACAAACCAGTCAGTTAATGTTGTACAGTGAATTAATCGCTGTTTGCTCTGAGATCCACTACAGAAATTAAATACAGCCGTACCGCGCAGTAAACACACTCCGTCTCAGTTATAAAAACCAATCAGTTAATGCTGTACAGTGAAATAATCGCTGTTTGTTCTCAGATCCACACAAAACACATAAATACACTGTGTGAGCAGAACGTAGAATTTGTGAATGCTAAACTTGGTGGTATATAAAGTAACTACTGAGTCTGAGGGGTTAAATTTAATAAATTTATGTAAGCTGGTGAAGGTCACATTGTAAGAAGTTATTTTAATTAGGCCAGTAAGTTACGTGATGATGATGATAAAGTAAAATTAATTTTTTAGAAAAAAATATTATCTTACACGTTATCAGCAGCGCCAGATGGCAGGAACGCGTGAGAATAGACATCCTGCTTATTCTGTTGACACTACATCAGCCTGATGTTCAACAATAGACGTTAGCTGAAGAGATTACACATCTCCTGTAAATAATAATAATAAATAATAATAATAAACTCACCAAATAAACACAAAGTTAACTAAAGTGGCCAGGCTAATAACGAAATAACAAAAGCACAGATGCTGCAGATTTGTTAAGAAATATTAGGATCTTCTTTAAGGCTGGACGATTTCAGCCGTCGCCCAGGGCGCCAGATAAGGCCGGCATACCGATTTCGACATTTCGAAAAACATTATCAGTATTTTCTTTCCGTTTAAATGAGTGTGCTTTTGTAGTTGTTTTGTGCTTTGCAATCTTATTTGTCATGCCGTATCCTGATAATTGGCACTACCCTGTGCTTTAACAGCCATGTGTTGGCACGAAACTTACATCTGATCTTTGATGTATGTATATATATAGTTCTTGGAGTGTTACAAATTCAGTGTCTATTGCATGATAGCAAATTACGCAAGGGTTAGCGATAAGAGGTTTTTACATTGTGACACTTCGCACATTGTAAGAAAACATACGTTTAGGTATTACGCAAAAGCCCTCCTCCCCGCCTACAGCGGATTAATAAAAACCAACAGTCGGCAGGCGAGACCTAAAGTGAAAATGCGCTTAAGAAAAGCACCTGAACACCAGCAAATCAATTTCACGTTTGAGCAAGTTATAGCGGGATTGCGTACAAAAAGTCCCCGTCATTTTGTACGACAACCTTCAGCGCGAGTCTCACAAACCTCACGGCCCTCCTACGTCAGCCACATGACTGCAGCTTTTAGGTAAGCAGACGAATACTGGCACCTCCACCGCTCTGACTGCGGAAACACACTGATCTACGCGCACACGAGTTCGCGCACTCTCTCGACTTATGATATCAGCCTAGGCTCGCTAACCTTACCTGAGTCTGAAGCTGGAGACTTTGTGAAATTAATCCCGCTGTAATTGGACGTTACAGACGGGGAATGTTGTTGCTTGATGTCAGTGTTGCTGTTGTTTGCTCTCTGGCAAAATGTCAACTATCCTGAGAAGAAAGTGTCTTTTTAGCAAGTAGAATTAATTTAGGGCTAACATGCGTCCGCTTTTTCGAACAAAAATTTCCATCCGGGCGGTTTTTATTCAATTTGTAGAAATGTCCGGGCTATTTACTATTTGTTATTTCTTAAAGCTTTTCATATTTTAATGGCAATTATGAAAAAAAATTTATACTTTTTAAAGAAGTCCATAATTAAAGTATTTTTCCCTGCCCAACTTAAAAAAATAAAACCACGAAATTAGCAGTCGATCTCCCTAATATCTCGTAAAACTGTCCACCTTGCGCGCGATTATGTACATCAGTGAGCAGAGAATAACATACAGTAAGTGAGAAAAACAGAAATATGAAGGGACACATAAGAAGGAAGACGACTCCAGAACTGGCGACAAAAGTTATAAATAAATATTATGAAATGGTTCGCTTTACTGCTTTATTTTGAAGCCAGTATTTAACATAAATTGTGTAAAGTGAACTAATATGGTACTGTGCAGACCTTCCACAAGACATACACATAGCTACTGTAGGGCATTTCAGAGAAGTCTTAAACATAACTATTGTATAACCATTTCACAGAAGTCATTGGCATAGCCACAGTATAGATATTTCACAAGTGATATAGGTCCTGCATGTACATTTCTCAGCAGACATACCGATAGCGCCTGTATAGACACTTCACAGAAGTCATGAACATAGCTGCTGTATGGACATTTAACATAAGACATGAACGTAATTGAATGTCCATTTCACAGAAGACATAGACATAGCTATAAAATGGACATTTTACAGGTGACAAAAACATAGCTCCTTTAACATTTCACAGAAGAAGGCACATAGCTATTGCCGACTCAGCCCTGACTGTAATTGTACTTACAGAATATCCACTTTGTTTCTGCACCAACTCCAGTAGTCTTTCGCGCCAAATGCGAGCGGTGAGCCAGGAAGTGTTTCCTGATCCAGAAGCGCAATACTTTCAGCGGGCTTCGTATTCAGAACGTACCGATACAAGCGACGCACACAAATGCTTCAAGTACAGCTGCGACTTGGGTGTTTAGTAAAGTGAAAGACAGACGAAAGGTGTTAGTGTGTCACTGTGAAGCAATGACCACTCTCTCCCGTCAGCGAGAGAGTATAGCCTTACGCTTCCGTGCGTATCATATATGACCCGGAAGGTATTTAAATCCCCCACTCTACTTTGCTGCCTAAGCCCTGATTGATGTAGGCAAAGTGTATAACTCCACTCTCCTCCGCTTTAGAAGACATTTTTGGTCTGCTTCACGTTCCGACCACTTTACCCCAGGAAGAATCTCTGGTAGCAGGCATTGAGTAGCCTTCTTTATTCATCTGGTTGAAAGCTAAGCGTACTTCTTTCCGCAAGTTGTTTTTCCTACGGACTGCGTGGTGCACTGGAGTTTCGTATGTGCCGACAATCATAGCTCTCTCGACAGCTCATGAAATGAGTGCTGTGTTTACTGTATCACTATCAAAGGCAGCATTCAATTCGTTTCAAAGAAAATTACGTCAGAAGTCAGCCCACGCTTGCAGAGCAGGAAGACTCGTGTGCAAAAATGTACTAAATCTCTGTTGTCTTTGTCGTAACAGAAAATTAAAAAAATCCTTTTATATTATTTGTGGGTGCTATTTGTCTTAAATTTATAACACTCCTCAATTATTTCTTGAATGTGAGTACTCTCTTTGTCTTTTGAATCTTTATTTTAGTTAAAGAAACACGTTTTCTCTGACTGAGGTTGGAAATTCTTTCGGGATATAGTTCTGTTTTGCTATAAGCGTTGTGGGTAGCTGATAGAACCAAAGTTTATAGTGTATATAGAAAGATTAGCGAAGGTACTGTTACTGAACAGCGTTTTATTTCATTTACGGTTGTACATTCTTTAGATAACTTTAGATACTTCTGTTTTGCTATAAGCGGTGTGCAATGCTCCTGAAATGAGTGACGCCTACAAATCTTCCAATGTTTAGACTGCTAGCAGAGGCTAGTGTTACGTTTGAGCATGCTTCAGATAAATAAACTTTGTTCATTGAGTAGGAGAGACGAGATATCAGTAAGGATACAAGCTGACATTTTATAAAGCGCTTGCTAAACGCCTGTTTCATAACAGAGGTATCTCGAAGAGCCCCAAATATGACGACATAAACTGCAAATTCATACAAATACGGAACATTATTGTGTGTATTTAGGCAGTAAGGATACAAGCTGACTTTATAAATCGCTCTGCTAAAAGCCTGTTTCATAATAGATGTCGCTAACAGCCCCAAATAAGACGACATAAACTGCAAATTCATAAGAAAACGGAACTTTATTGTGTGTATTTAGGCAGAAATGATACAAGCTGACTTTATAAAGCGCTCATTTTCTACAAAATGGAAGCAATTCAATTTATTTATCTCTTCTGGATCAAATAATATTAGTTTTTTTAACGAAAGCGCAAAAACTTAAAGGGCCCACGCGGGGACAGCAGACTCGCTCAAGCAGGGCTTGTGCCGTAAAGTAGGCCCGTTATCTCGATTTAAGGATTGTGTTTGTTCTGACAATCAAAACAGTCGATTATATAGAAACTGAAAAGGAAGTTTGGTAAAGATGACAATTTTCTTTAAAGAAGTTCCTTCTCCAGTGTACCCCAAAATTAGCAAAATCAACATACGTGTGTTGTTACATTTTATTGTTGTAAGATACTTCATTTATAAAAGCCCGGAAATAAGTTTTGGGGGCAAAATCTGGCAGGGAATATGTGACTGAAATATCAGAAAGAAGAGTATTTTTCTTATCATCACAGTCGCACCGTAAAGAGTTCCGGTAGCGGACCGCACATCACATTCTGTTCCATGTCATTCGTCAGCATAGAAGCACAGTATATCGGTCTGTGCAGAAAAAAATCTTTTGACGCTGGCTGAGAGGGAGCGAAATTCAACGAAAGAGGAGCCGAAATCAATACAGATCTTTGGTGAGGGATCTCACGTTTTGTACACTGAACACACGACCATATACGAAATGTTTTATTTTGAAGTGAAGAAAGGAAAATGTCATTCCACAATCTACTCCTTAATAAAGATGGCGCGCTAGTCTCAGGGGCCCACAAAACATAAGGCTCTATTCTATTAAACTGTAATAAAAATGTCAGTGAATAAATTAATACGAGGACAGCATACAGCAGGGGTGGAGAAATTTTCTAAAAATATAAGAGCCTCCTCAAAATTGTAGGAGGCAGAAAGGTGACTTGAAGCAAGTTACATACAGACCCACAAATATTAGGCGCCACCGTAAGAAATCTCGTGGCCACGGCGATCTGGTGCCTGGGATTTGTGCACCCCTTGGCACATAAATTATCTGGAGCCGAGCACATTCACATTATGAACAACAAGGCTTAACAGTACTGTTTATTGGCTTATTTACTAGTAGATCGCTTAACGACGCAGCAACAATTACGCTGATTTGGAACTGTGTTGCAGTAGGCAAAGCAATTATTCGGTTGTGACCAATTTAATTAAGCCATGTTATAATACTATGCGGGCGCGTGTGTGGTAAACCACTACAGGCTTAGTCAGCAAAACCGGCTCCAGATACCCGCCAGGGATAATCGCGAGTAGGCCCTTTGTTGGGGAGACGTGCCCAGGAGAGGTGACCGGATAAATGCGCACACGACGAAAGCCCACACGACAATTGCTCACAGATAAAACCCCACTGTCATGAATGCTCACAGGAAAAATGCCCACACCGATAAATGCTCACACGGATATATGCTCACACGGATGAATGCTCACAAGGACAATTGCTCACAAGGATAAATGCTCACATTGATAAATGCTCACACGGACAAATGCTCACACGGGCGAATTGTCACACAGGAAAGTACGCTCATAGAAGAATTCTCATTTTCACAATACTATCAAGTAATGCAGTCTTAAAAGAGCGTGCAAACGGCAGCTAACGCAGACACATTAACCTCTTCAGCAACGGGTGACATTGAATCTTTAACGAAGAAAGACATCATTGGTTTTTTGGGGAGGCACTAAGGACGTTAGTAAAAATAATTCCCAAGATGGATTTAAAGACATAGTGAAATTTGTGGAAATTAATAGTCATATGAACATCATTGTAATAAGTGTCCTACAGCGACACGATTTATGTGATTGGTCTTGTGTTAACCCTGAAGTGAAAACATTTAATATAAATTTGGTGAATCTTATGAAGTCTTTTAAGCATGTTACAGTGACAAAAGTACAGCTACAGAAGAAATTTTTTACTAGACAATGTCTCACACACAAAATTACGCACATGGAAAAATCCTCACATTCCCAATACTATGAAGTAACGAACTCTTAATAAAGCGTTATGTGAATGCTATGAAGTAAAGTTCAGTGTCGACACGGATACCCTAAACCAAACCACAGCCCAGAGAGGGTTCCATGACAAAAGCCCACACGACGAAAGCCCACACGACAATTGCTCACAGATAAAACCCCACTGTCATGAATGCTCACAGGAAAAATACCCACACCGATAAATGATCACACGGATATATGTTCACACGGATGAATGCTCACTACGGTAGTAGTAATCTGTGCCCACAGTTAAGCCCCTACAAAACACGCTACAGCACGTGGGTTCCTGTACACACGACCGGACGCGAGCGGAATCGCACTAATCTTGTAATTTTATAACTTCAACTGCTACGTCTCAGCATCAACAGCAGCTACTAATTGTGCAACATTTTTACAACGAATAATCAACGGGCGTAACATCAGCTCCACTACACCTCATCACAACGTACCATTGAGTGACAGTGTATTTTAATAGTGCAGTTGTTGGTAGACGAGTGATTTCTATAGTTTTATTAATTTTTTTTGTAGTGCCAACAATGGAGTTTTCAAGCAGCCAGAAGGGCAATCAAGTGTTGACTTACTTGGGTTTTGAATATCTGTGTTTTCGCAATATAAATGGAGTGCTGACTTGGCGATGCAGGCAGAGTCGCTCTGTAAAGTGTCATTCAATTATGAAGACAAAAGATGGCAACATAGTTCAACAACCAAATGAACATTGTCATGATTCTTGTCCTCAAAAAGCAGAAGCCAACGTTGCCAGAAGCAAAATGAGGCAAGACATGAGAGTAGTTAGTGCTACCCCTCGCAATGTGATGGGAATGTGTTGTCAGGGTTGAGTAACGATGTACTGGCCTATATGCCCAAACAATCATTCCTTGCGAGAAATCTTCTCAATCACAGAAAAGACGGTCATTTGCCTATTCCAACTACAGTAAATTTTGACATTCCTGAGAAGTACAGTCAACTGGTACTTCATGATTCAGGTGTGGATGATCCAGACAGAATTCTGGTTTTAGGTGATAAAGAACTCTTGGTAGAATTGAACAAAGATACAATCTATGGAGATGGCACTTTTGATAAAGTTCCAAACATGTTTTACCAACTGTATACGTGGCATGCCAAGGTGGGTAACTCATATCCGCCATGTATTTACATTCTGTTACAGAAAAAGAACTTGGACACTTATAATAGAATGTTTGAAATCATGAAGCTGTTGGTTCCAAATCTGGTGCCTCAAAAGGTTTTAGTAGATTTTGAGAAGGCTTGCATGAATGCAGTGAGGATTGCCTTTCCACACGCTGAGGTCAAAGGGTGTTATTTCCATCTGTGTCAGAGTCTCATCAGGAAAATCAGCAATGTTGGCTTGAAGACAGAATTTGAAACAGATATAAATATAAAACTGAAGCTGAAGTCTCTTGCTGCATTAACCTTTGTCCCAGTCCATGATGTGAGGAGTGTCTTTGATCAGCTTGCCGCCACATTTCCAGACGAAGATAGCTATAATGAGGTACTCACGTACTTCTTTTCCACATACATTGAGGGTGCAGCAGGTAGAGATCCCCAGTTTCCAATAACAATATGGAATCATCATGAAGCAGCTCTTGAACGGTCGCCTAAAACTACAAACTGCTGTGAGGGATTTCACAATGCACTCAATTCCCTATTCCACTGCAGTCATCCCAGCGTGTGGTTTCTGTTTGATGGACTGCAGAGGGACCTGGCTTGCCACAGATTGACACTGACTAATGCACAGGCAGGTCGTCTGGAGATGAAAAAGAGAAGATATGATGCACTGCATGACTTGGTTGCCACTTCTGTGCAGGAATATGAGCAGGTGGAAGACAAACTGAAATATTTGAGGAGATTGGCCAACTTACAGTAAAATACTGCATGTTTCAACTTCACTTCATAGCAAGCACATAATTTTCAATATCAGTTTATTCACATTCCATGGATCTCTACATGTTACATAACCTTATTGATGTAGAAATAGTCAAGTGAATACAAGAAAGTAATATCAATAATATAATAATAATAGTAAAAATAGTAATAATATATATTTGCTAACAATTAGCAATTGTCATGAATATATGTAAATATAGCATATATAGCACTTGCCAATCCAAACCCAACCAGCTGCAATACATCATATACAATAAAAGGTTTATACCCGTTGCACTACAGTATGCAATGCAATAACACATTAAAATGTTATATCATATTAAAATTTATCTTGTATAAGACCAAGATCATATAATGTACAATATAATCATTCAGAAACTGAACACAGTCTAGTTCAGCACACGCTAGTTACATCAAAGTATTCATCTATAGTGTAGAAGGAGTGATCATGTAAATAATTGCTTAGCTCTGACTTAAATTGTTTAGTGTCATTACTTAAATTTGTGATGCTCTGTGGGAGATTGTTGAACAATTTTATACCAAATGGGTTATCTCCTTTTTGATATAGTGATAAATTTGAGGAAGGCTGGTGGAAGTCATATTTTTGTCTAGTATTTATACAATGGATATCAGAATTTAATTTGAATTTATCCCTGTTGTTAACTGCAAATAGAAGTGATAGTATATATTGTGATGAAAGATGTAGAATTTTTAAATTCTTAAATAAATCTCTACATGAGCCTCTGCTTCTGCATCCTGCAATAATTGTGATTATTTTCTTTTGTATTATGAAAATTTTTTTTACTGTGAGAAGAGTTTCCCCAAAATATTATCCCATAGTTCATAATGGAGTGAAAATATGCATAGTACACCATCTTCAATGTTTCTTGTGACATAAAGGGCTTCATCGATCTCATTGCATAACAAGCTGCACTTAATTTGTGCAGTTTGCTCAGTATGTTTTTTCCAAGACAGTGCACTGCCCACATATATTCCAAGGAATTTTGTATCATATACCTTAGTAATTAATTTATTCTCATAACTAATGGTCAGATCAATTTGAGGACTATATTTAGTTGTAAATTGTATAAAATGGGTTTTATAAAATAGTTTAATAAAAGTCTATTGGCTGTGAACCACTTATTTAAAATTCCAAATGTACTTTTTACATCATTTTTTAAATTTCTGGAATTAGAATTGGTAAATATTATACTAGTGTCATCTGCAAATAAAATTGGTTTAGCTTTTCTGTTGATAGTTTTTGATAAATCATTTTTATAGAGAAGGAGAAGTAAAGGACCTACAATTGAACCTTGTGGAACACCATGCTTTATAATTCCCCAGTTTGAAAATGAGTTATGATTACAATTTTTACTTTGAATCTCCACTTTCTGATATATATCCCTAAGGTACGATTTGAACCAATCATTCGCTTTACCAGTTATTCCATATCAATTTAATTTAGATAGTAAGATAGCATGGTTAACACTATCAAAAGCTTTCGCTAAATCGCAAAAAATTCCACCCACATTTAATTTTGTCATTAAAAGAACTTAAAATTACATTAGTTAGTTCATAGGTTGCTTTTTCGATTGATAGGTTTTTCCTAAATCCCAATTGATCTTCAACTAATATGCGGTTAATAGTTAAGTGTCTGAGTATTCTGTTATACATAACTTTTTCTAGTACTTTTGAAAATGAAGTCAGTAAATATCGGTCTGTAGTTACAAATGCAATTTCACCTTTTTTGAATAACGGTTTTACTACAGAGTATTTCATGCATTGAGGAAAATACCCTGATGACCGACACACATTACATATATGATTGAGAGGTAAACTAATATAAATAGAGCTTATTTTAAGTTAGTGGAAATTTCGTCGTACCCATTCGCATTGTTCGGCCTAAGGGATCTAATAATGTCTTCAATTTCCTGCGTTGTTGTTGGTTTGAGAATTAAATTTGGAAATGAATTGTTAAAAGCATCCGACAAACAAGACAGTGGCATCTTCCTATTATTAACCCTATTAGGACTGTTATTAATACCACTACTATCACCATTATTAATAGTATCAACATCATAACTATCCTCACTATTATTATCCTTATTAATGCTGTTGTTATTAATATATTTAGTTTCCACCAGTGTGAGGAAATATTCATTAAATGCGTTTGCAATAACTTGAGGATTGGTAGTGCACGCACCCTCACTAATTATGATATTACACCTACATTAATAGTTTTCCTCCCCGATTCCAGTTTCAATATTTCCCACGTGGTTTTATGTTTTATTGATGCTAGAATCTGATTGTTATAATTTTTCCATTTGGCCTCCTTAATGACATTTGATAGAATTTTACAATACCTTTTGTAGTGGCTTTTTAATCTCAAATCATTACTGTTTCTACAGGCCATATATAGTTCTCATTTTCTATTCCTGCTGTTATCCAGGCTTTATTTCTGATTCCGTTTTTGACTCTTATTAGAAGAAAACTTGAGTAGAAAGTCCCCAAGAATGTATTTTGGAAACAGTTAAATTTGGAATCAATGTCCTTGTCATCAAATACTTTGTCCCAGGTTTCATAGCTTAATTGTGTTACAAAATGTGCATTTGTAAATATTTGATATTATTGATTGCTAGACTGCAGATTAATTTTATTTATCTCTATGGTCTGAGCATCATGATCAGGTAAGCCATTTATAACAGGTTCTACAATATAATTTTCTAACTTCGAGTTATCAATGAATATATTATCTATCGCTGATTTGGAACTACTTTGAACTCTTTTTGGAAAAGTAATGGTAGTGGATAGATTGTAAGATAACAACAATGAATCCAGGTTTTGTTTTCTGTTACTGTCGACAAGATATTTACACTTATGTCACCACAGATAATAAATTCTGTTTTTGGGCTATGCAACATACTGAAGATGGATTCTAGTCTATTTAAAAACTGATCAAAATTTCCAGATGGGGTTCTATATAAAGTTAGTATACATATATTGGAAAATATGGATTCTAACTTTAATTCACAGGTTTCCATATCTTGATCTTTACAGTAATCATCCAAATTGATGTTAGCAAATTTTAAAGTTTTGTGCACGAAAATACTCCTCCTTTATCTAGAGCTTCCTACAATATTTAGCACCTCATTTAAAGTTTTCTGTGTGAACATGATCTAATTCCAATTGTCATATGGTGTTCTGTAAGGCACAGTATGTTGTAATGATGGATGCAAGGAGCATAACAGTTCATTGATTTTGTTTCTCAGTCCTCTAATGTTCTGGTGGAATACCTTTAGCACTTTATTGTTTACACATTTTAAACAACTACTAGTTTCCTATTTGTTTTCTTTTACAGGATTTGTGGTATTGTTTGTAAAACTGCATACCTTGTCATCACTATCTGTTGGTACTAATACACACTTTTGACAGATCCATTGGCCATAAAAAAATCCTGATTTCTTGTCACTGGTTGTTTCCTAAGTTTTCCTGATGAATGTGTTCCTCTTTCCTTCTGTTCCATCACACACTCTTTTTTCTTCCACCTCCTTCTCCCACTACATTCTGTCTCACATGCGTCATCATCCCCTTGTGATTCCTCTTTAGGTTCTTCTTGTGTGATAATACTGACCTCACTTGAAACATCACTTACACTATCATCCTGTTGTTTTCATATACATACTGATTGGTTCTTCTGTTTGTTTTTGAAGGACTGTAGTAGCAGCATTAGTTATTCTTAATGCTATTCTTTCTTTGCCTAACTTATTCATATGCAGACACTGTCTAGTAAAAAATTTCCTCTCTAGCTCTACCTTTATCACTGTAACATGCTTAAAAGGCTTCATAAGATTCACCAATTTTCTATTAAATGTTTTCACTTCAGGGTTAACACAAGACCAATCACATAAATCGTGGCACTGTGTGGCACTCGTTACAATGATGTTCGTATGACTATTAATTCCACAGATTTCACTATGTCTTTTAATCCTACTTGGGAATTATTTTTACTAACGTCCTTAGTGCCTCCCCAAAAACCAATGATGTCTTTCTTCGTTAAAGATTCAATTTCACCCGTTGCTGAAGAGGTTAGTGTATCTGCGTTAGCTGCCGATTTCACGCTCTTTTAACACTACATTACTTGATAGTATTGTGAAAATGAGAATTCTTTTATGTACGTACTTTCCTGTGTGATAATTCGCCCGTGTGCGCATTTGTCCTTGTGAGCAATTATCCTTGTGAGCATTCATCCTTGTGAGCATTCATCCGTGTGAGCATATATCCGTGTGAGCATTTATCCCTGTGAGCATTTATCGGTGTGGGTATTTTTCCTGTGAGCATTCATGACAGTGGGGTTTTATCTGTGCGCAATTGTCGTGTGGGCTTTCGTCGTGTGGGCTTATGTCATGGAACCCCCAGGAGAGTATCACTCTGGTGTATGTGGAGACGATTGTGAATGATAAGGTGTTTATAAATTGTGGAGATCGTTATAGACAGAACGTCTGCGAAGTTCTGTTAGATCGGTTTGACTATATGGGAGGTGTGTCCGACTCTACAGCCTCATTGCACACTCGCAAATAATAATAATAATAATAATAATAATAATAATAATATTTCAGTCCTAAGTACGCACTTCAAAGACAGGGGCTGCTAAAGCCAAGTTTTCTGCAGTACACAACCCTTAAATTGCTCTTCATGAATTATGTCACGGGTGGCCAGCCTCGGGAGCTTCGGAAGACGTACTTTAGGTGACAACTTTGGCAAGAGCCATGTCTTTAATCTCTCACGTGAAACGTACGGTAGCAACACTGCTCAATGCTTGACAGAACGCAGCCAGCGCTTTCTGTTAGCGACACAAGGAACTACTCCTTCCTGGGGAGGCCACTAATCTATTAATAGAGTACAAATTTTGTTCCTTATTTGATGGTTTCTTATTTCTGTTTATCCGACTACAGTAGGTCAGTTTCAGTTAGTTGTGAAAATATTTATTTCGAATATCTTTCCAAACGCCGTTCACGGTCAGCCTAGAGTGCATGTAAACCTAAATATTACATTTTAGAGGCAACTTGCGCGAGTCGCATTTGGCACGCGAGCCCATTTTGGCAACCCTAATCTATATTATTCACAGTGTTATACAGTAGGCCCTCGATTTAGCGGACTAATTGGGGAAAGAGGTGTCCGCTATTGCCGAAAGTCCGTTAAACGAATGTATTTTAAAAACATATATTAATAACGAACTTAAAATGTACCGGATGTATTAAAATGTTATTATAATGCATAAGTATGAATAAAATAATATTATAATGTATATTGTGTAATTTATACACGCCAATAAAACATCTGTTAGAAATATAAAAAAAATTTGCGACGTGCTCTATTCGCGAATAAAAAAGGTTTCTAATTTTTTTGTTTAGGACAGAAATTTTTTGTCCGTAAAAATCCGAAGTCCTTTAAATCGAGGGCCTATTGTATGTTATATACCTATAATCTATCCGTCCCTATTTACAGTAAATCTTCATCCTATTCCTAAACTCTTTGTGTTATTTCCTACTTTTGGTTTCCTATTTATATTACTTTAAGCAACATGTTTCCCTCATTTCCTCAATTCCGTGATCTTTGTGCAGCCGATTAATCATTCACACGCCATTTTCTCATTTACAATTAGCCATTTACTATTACGAAGATTTTCTCGAAATTTTTGCCTTTCCGCACTCTACAAAGAAACTTCACTGTATAAGAACACAAGCAGCCGTGGCCTATTTCACTGTACTGAAGTGGAGAGAATGAGGAACACGAAGAAACCTTTTGCGACAGATATAGAGTTTAAAATCGAGGATCTTTATCAATATCTACTTTACACATGAATAAAGTCCTTCCGAATTGTGCATTCGAGGCGGCACGTTACTGTAAGTGTTTTTGTAAGATCTCATATAATAGTTAAGTGAAAACGCTACGCTATTGACAGTAGGACACATCAAGAGACTTGCTGAAGGAATCATTTATGTTTGCCATTACGTAGTACAATACGTTTTCATCTCTGCAAAAAGCACCGCAACTCACATTTGTAAATTAAAAGACTAACGAACACGCGACTAGTGAATGTTTGAAACCAGGACAAGCCCACGGGGATGTGAGTTTCAAGTAATCAGACTTCTGGGGCCCCTAACAATCCAAAATAATTTATGGTAAACCGTGGATCGTGCAGCGCAAAACAGAATTCATTTTACAGGGCGCCCAGATGCAGGATACAAAGAAATTCACTGCACATTGCGTTTCTTGAATGACGAAGACTCTCTACAATACTACGATTAAAATGTTTACCTCTTAGGAAGACAGAACAATGGGACGGATCTGTCAAGTGTTTATCAGTGATAGACGGTCGTTTTCTGCCGTAAATAAAGATGGGGAAACTAGATAGACTACGTGAACATTAATACATATTACAGATCTGTAATACTTTACAATCATGCATAGCAAGAATGTACGGTTACAGTTTATAACTCTAAAGCACAATTTGAATTTCATGGGATCTTTCGATAGTCTCGTGTAATAGACAATAAAACAGAGTAAAAACTCATAACCTCTATTAACTTTTAAATTATTATTTTATAAAAGAAATTTCCACTAAAATTTTTATTTTTACGGTATTTTTTTAATGTTTTAATAACAGACGGTGGACAGTGGCCATGAGGTAGACGATTCTAAGTTATCATTTGTTTACGGCATTCAAGTTCATAAATTTATTTTTCTTGCTTTTTTCCTTGCAGAAAATGTTGGTACCATGTTATTTCAATTCAAACAAAGGAGACACATTCCAGGTGTTTATTTTGCGAGGCTATCAGTTTGAATGTTCCGCGGCACACAGGCCAAATTTAAGGAGTGTCTTCTGCAGGTTATTTGGAGCATACTACATGTTTTTGAGTGGGCCGGGATAGCTCAGTAGGTATAGCGACCCGCTACGGGCTGGACGGTCCGGGTCGAATCGCCGATCCCAGTGGCCCAGTGGCCGTGTGGTCTAAGGCGTGGGTCTGCGGCCTCTCGCTTGCTGGGATTGTGGGTTCGAATCCCGCCGGGGGCATGGATGTTTGTGTTGTTTTTGTTGTATAAACACAGTAGTATGGAACATGAAGGACAGAAGGATTTAAAAGTACAAAATGGATCAAAGGAGAAAACGGGAGAGAAAAAAAAATCCCACCGGGGGCATGGATGTTTGTGTTGTGTTTGTTGTAAGGACGGTAGTATGGAACGTAAAGTGACATGAAGGACGAAAGGATTTAAACAGTACAAAAATGGATCAAAACCCACCATTTGTCCTGAGCCAGATAAATCCAGTCCACACCTTCCCACCCTATTTCTTTCAGACCCACTTACGTAGGTAATATCCCCCCATCTATCGAGAAGATTGATTGGTAAATATAAACTTTCTAATCCATGCTAGAGAAAGTTGTTCTTTCGTCCTCTGCAGTGTGCTCTCTGCAGCTTCAATTACCAGCAAATATGTCACTGGTTGGAGGACACAAGAGTCAGAGAAGGACGCAAGAACGAAACGATTGCTCTCAAACTTCAATCCATGCTGACAGCAATGCAATTTCTCTTCTTCAGCAAAGTAACTCTCATGTCTCATGCCACCAACAAAAGTTTCTACACAAAGAACGTCTTCGTATCTATCTCGGCTTGCGTTGGAGGGACTTTCCTAAAAATTCATAGTGTATCTCGAAATTTTCATGCACGGGCAAGAAAATATGCAAGTTTTGTTGCGATCGGTCATAACATAACTTGGGGAGCAATTCACCTTTTCGGCTGTATCTGCACTTGAATTGCGGGAATTTTCCCTGAAACCTAATATTTGGCACTTTGAACGCATGGCCCACAGACGAAGTAAGTTTGGTTGAGATCGGTCAATAATAAAAGGCACTTTACTTGGGGAGCAAAGTACTTTTCCGCTGTACCTGGGTTTCCATTATAGGGACTTTCCTCAAACTTGGTACCTCATACATAGAACGCATACTCTACAAACTTTGTAAGTTTGGTTGTCATCGGTCAAGAGTGAAGGGCACTTTACGTGGAGAACAAAACGCCTTTTCATCTGCATTTCAGTTTCGCTTTGAGGAGTTTTCCTGAAAACTCATATCTGGAAACCACCGCTCCTATGCAAGAATAGATGTAAGTTTTGATGCGATTGGTCAAGCGTTGGAGAACTTAGTTGGAGAACAAAGTACCTTCCCGTCTGTGTCTCGGCTTGCGTTGTAGATTTTGCTGAAAATTCACATCTCGAAATTTCCACGAATGAACAAAAACGATGTATGTTGTGTTGCGATCGGTCATAATGAAGGCCAGTTTACTTGGAGAACAAACAATCTTTTCGGCCAACTGTACCTTCATGCCGAAAAGATGGAAAATTGGTGGACAGGCATGTCAGGGACGAGATTTTGGGCCTACGTCTCTACAGCGATGCCAGTTTGCCTACCGACTAGGGAAGTCCACTGAAACCGCACTGTATTGTATGATTACACATATAGAGGAAGCGTTTGATAGCACTTCATTTCATAAACCAAAACGCATAAAACCTGAACGAATCCCACTATTTACATAATCACAGTTGGTATGGATGATGTCTAGGGGTTCTATTCGTATTTAAAACAGCAGGACTAACAGGGGTAGTGCTTGCAAACTCATCAATCCACATTGTATTAGAAGACACCTACTGCGTACGGAGCCCATTTCCACTACGTCTTATCAATAACAGTAATATTCTCAATCATGGCAGAATTTATTCAATGGTTCCCAATATTTACTGGGATTACTATAGACCCCAAGCGATTAAGCGTCCAATTATATCTAACAGACAAATCTTGTTCTCAACTCAATTGAATGACTACAAACCTCACCCGAGCAGAACGCAGATAGAACTACCATCTCGCTTTGATTTCAGGCTTCCGCTGCGATGTTGATGAGATCTGTGCTCTTCTGGGATATTAAGCGGCGTCGTGTGGTAAATGTTTACCGACGTTTCAGGACAACGTATCGGTCTTATCTTCAAGGGTCAAGAGTCAGAGGAGAAAAGAAAGCCGGCACTGTGATGTAGATTCTATTATTATTAAATTATTATTATTATTATTATTATTATTATTATTATTTACTGCAATTGGGTTTTCACCCGGTGGCAGTAGTCCTTACACTAGTACACACAATACAAATGGACATATAATATACATAAAAGTAACAATACAAAACAAACTATACACAATTACAAAACAAAATACATACAGTAAATACAAGTACATACATTAAAACATCGTACACACATTGCAAAAACATCCACACCTTAAAAAAGCATCCATACCTTACAAAAACATCCACACCTTACAAATACATCCATACCTTACAGAAACACCCATACACATACAAAAAAAAATACATACAGTAAATACAAGTACACACATTAGAACACCGTACACACATTACAAAAACATCCACACCTTACAAAAGCATCCACTCCTTACAAAAGCATCCACACCTTACAAAAACATCCACACCTTACAAATACATCCACACCTTACAAAAACACCCATACACATACAAAAAAAAATACATACAGTAAATACAAGTACACACATTAGAACACCGTACACACATTACAAAAACATCCACACCTTACAAAGCATCCACTCCTTACAAAAGCATCCACACCTTACAAAAACATCCACACCTTACAAATACATCCACACCTTACAAAAACACCCATACACATACAAAAAAAAATACATACAGTAAATACAAGTACACACATTAGAACACCGTACACACATTACAAAACATCCACACCTTACAAAGCATCCACACCTTACAAAAACATCCATACCTTACAAATACATCCACACCTTACAAAAACACCCATACACATACAAAACAAATACATACAGTAAATACAAGTACACATATTAGAACACCATACCTTACAAATACATCCACACCTTACAAAAACACCCGTACACATACAAAACAAAATACTTACAGTAAATACTAGTACACATATTAGAACACCATACACACATTACAAAACATCCACACCTTACAAAAACATCCACACCTTACAAAAACACCTATACACAATACAAGAAAAAAAAACACACACGCACATTACAAAAAACACCCACACATTAGTTAATTTCAGTGCGTTAGAATATCCTCAGTATAAAGTCAGACCATAGTACATGATAATTATATCTCCCAAGAACTTAATTCACTTCACTTCACTTCACTTTGAAACCAAAGAACTTCACTTCACATCACTTCACACCCCTTCACTTCACATCCCTTATTCTTATTTAATCCTCACTTAAAAACCCTTAGCTTGTAATGACTTTCTTGACCCTTTTTCTAAAAGTGCTTAATTTACAGGGGAAAGTCGCTAGTACGCTTGGAGGTAATTGGTTCCAGCTTTTTATGGTCCTATTTACAAAGGAATATTTACCTACATCTGTTCTTTGTTTCCTAGTCCTAATTTTCCGACTATGATCGTCCCTACCCAGGTAGCATGGTTTTAGCAGTCTATCCCCTATCGTTTTCCAAGCCCGTCCCCCGGTGTATGCTTTGAAAGGGCGCATATTCGGGCTATCGCTCTACGCTGTGTCAATGTTTCCCAACCCGATTCATTTGTATTATTTGCAAATTTTGCCGCTCTCTTTTGCACGCGATTCAAAGCGCTTACATGACCTTCTCTGTATGGGTCCCAACACACCGCTCCATACTCAAGTATCGGTCTCACTAGTGCCGTATAAGCTAAACGTTTCGTATTATTATTTGCCCTTTTGAGTATACGCATTACGAAATGAAGAGCTTCCATGATTTTCTTAGTGTATAATTTACATGATCTGCCCAGCTTAGGTCGCTGCGTATAATTATTCCTAAATACTTAAAGCTATTTGCCTCTGGAATTAGTTGATCCCCAATACAATACCTCAGTGTACCTTTCACCCTAGCTCTATTGAAGCTTACTGCTTTACTTTTACCTGGATTTATCCTCATTTCATTTTCAACCGCCCATTCCCCTAATCTATTTAAGTCTGTCTGCAAATTTTCAATGTCACTACTATCGATTATCCTCCTGTATATTATACAATCATCAGCGAAAAGCCGTATATTTGACTCAATGTTTTTCCAAATATCATTAACATAAGCGAGGAACAGCAACGGACCTAATACGCTCCCTTGCGGCACTCCCGACGTTACTCTGACTTCCTCAGATAGTTGTCCGTCTACTCTAACTCTTTGCGAACGTCCTAAGAGAAATTCCTTTATCCATACCACTACCCTCAAGTCCACTCCGGTTTCCGCAATTTTTGTAAGCAGCCTATCATGTGGGACTAAATCAAAAGCCTTTGAAAAATCTATTATAATCGCGTCAGTCCTGACTCCCTCGTCCAGTGAATCAGCAATATCTTGACAAACTGTGACTACTTGACTTTCGCATGAGTACCCTGGTCTAAATCCATGCTGACCCTCATATAACCACTCACTCATTTCCCAGACTTGCCTTAGATACCCTGCTATAACGTGCTCCATTTGTTTGCAAACTACTGAGGTTAAACTGACCGGTCTATAGTTTCCCACTACCGATCGATCTCCCCCTTTATAAATAGGAACCACTATAGCTTTTTTCCAGTCCCCTGGGATAGAATTGTTGTTCATCGTTATACCCAGCAATCTCGCGAGATATGGAATCATGGCTTCCCCACCTAACTTTAAAATTTCCCCAGGAATGCCATCTGGTCCGACGGATTTATTTCTCCCGATTGCTGATAGTCGTTTCCGTAAAATGTTGATATTAATGGTGAACGGTTTTCCTGAATCCGTTGATTGGATCTGCGGGGTATTTCGTTCGCAACTGAATACAGACGCATAATAAGAGTTTAGGGAGTTGGCCTTTTCTATTGGTTCGGTGATGAGATTTCCATTAATGCCCTTGATCGCAGGAATATTTTCTCTATTACCTTTACGTCTTTTAACATACTTATAAAACTCTGCCCAGCATTTACCTTCGTTTTGTAAGACCGAACTTAAGAATGTCTCCTGAGCCTTCTTTTTTGCTATCAGTAACTCTTTGGATAAACGTTTCAGCTCTGCTTGGTAATGCCCTCCAAATTTTCGCTTATTGTAAACTCTCCTCACCTTTACCTTAAGTCGTTTTACTTCCTTCGTATAATATTCCGGATCCGGATTATTACTCAGAATTTTATGTGGTACAAAACGTTCTATACCCTCAAAGACTATTTCCTTATAGCTTTTCCATATCTCCTCCACGCTACTACCATTTCCAGCCCATAAGCTAAACTTTTCCCGAAGAAAGGTTTGCAAACCTAATACATCTGTTTTATGGTACACCGGGACTATCCTTTCAATTTTTGTCTCCCGACAATTTACATTCCATTCTACTTCCAATAAAACCCCGCTATGATCGCTGATTCCGTGTACAATGTTACAAGAGTTAAGCGTATTATCAGGTCTGAGGAGGTAGATGTCCAACAGCGCGTCACCTCTCGTCGGGCCACTTACTACCTGAGTATAACCATTTTCCCATACTAATTTGTTTACGAACGCCTAATTACCGCTTGTTTTCCCTGCATCCCCATTCCAATTCGCTTGAGGTAAGTTCAAATCTCCTCCTATAATGCATCTCTTCGTTGAGTTTCGCGTACGTAAGGTACGGGCTGCTAGTCTTTCAATTGCCAAAATATCCTCATTAGGAGCTCTGTATATACCTATAATTTCCCACGAATATTTTGGATCCATTCCTTTCACTTCCACCGCGATCATCTCAAAATCCTCATCCACCCACAGCTCCGTACAGGCAATGTAATTTTTAACACATATAAAAACCCCACCACCACGGGCAGCCCTATCTCTTCTGAAAATTGTAAAATCTGCCCTAAAAATTTCAGCATTGCTAATGTCTTCTTTAAGCCATGACTCCGTACCTATAACAACATCAGGGTTGTACGTGTCAACTAAATTCCAGAATTCTAAGGCTTTATTATAGATACTCCTACAGTTAACCTGTAGCACCACTAGCGACTTACCTTCAACCCTATATGCAGATGCCGTACTTATAGATTCAACCACTGACCTAGCTTCAGTTTCCCTACTCACCCATTTTTTCGTCTCTGTCCCCCTTTCTTCATGTAAAGTCTTCCGTTTTTCAATTGATGGTTGCCGCGTTTCCCTGGTTGTCCTCGTTCTGCAAGTTCCATCCACCGAAGTATGTCATTCCTTCCTCCGTGAAGATCCTCCGCCATCAAGTCCACTAACCCTAGCGTACAGTTGTCCCAGTCGCTTCTTTCCTCTTCCGTTCAGATGCAGCCCATCTCCAGCAAAATCCCCATCCTGTATCCAGCTGTTCGGATCAACAAATGTAATTCCGAGGGCGTTTGCTATCCAGTCGAATCTATCATTAAGAGCACCAATACGCCGCCATGACACATCTCTACGTCGCAGCACTCCACTCAGGACAAGTCTGCAGTTCGGACATTTATCCTTAACCTTAGCCATAAGCGTATACACTTCTCCCATTACTAAATCCAGATTTCGCGTTGTTTTCAAGTCATTTGTACCTACGTGAATAATAACAGTTTCTGGACAACCTAGATCCCTCTTTTCTATCACTCTGCGTAGCTGTTCAGTTTTAATCCCCGGAAAACACTCCACCATCATATCTGTATGTTCTGTTCCAACATTACGCACCACTGAATCGCCCACCACCATGCACTTTGCAGCCTTTTGCTCAGTCGGCACTATGTCCCTCTTCCCAGCTCCAGCCCGTAGTAACTTTTCTTCAAGCTTCCTGTTCCTAGACTTCAGTTCATCAATTTGTCGCAGAGCGTTATGCAATTCTTCCTCCAACATTCGAATCCTTTCAGTCCTACACTTATCACAGCTCCACTTCCCTCTCTCAGCCGCTTGAGCCTTCACATTACCACAACTGTAATGATACCAGCGTCCACATAATTCACATTGGATTCCCGACCTTAGATTCCTGCCACAACCAGTACATAAAAGTTGCACAGTGTTACCTCCTTCCACAACAGGACCGGGATTTCGTTCCACTCCACCTATCACTAATAAAACAGCTAAAACCATTGAACTCAGCATCGTCAATCCCAAGCAATGTCCAGTATCTCGGTTAGCGTCACCACGCCTAGGCACGCCACGCCACGTGCACCTCCCGGCCCAGGTACCCACTCTCGCCCGGTAGTCTTCCAGGTAGCAACCCATAGTCTATCCTTACTCAGAGCTCACCACAAACACGTCTACCCACAACAACCTTCGCAACCCGACTGAATATGGGAAGGTGCGCGCGGGGTGATAATCAGTAAGCGTGGTGACAGCCAACAGAGTTGAAACAGGGAAAGGGAGGAGTGGATAGAGACAACGTTAGGATTGTAGTCAGCTAAGGCTGTTGGAAAAACATGTATGGAATAAGGGAGGAAAATATAAAGATAAAAGATAAATAAATAAAATAAAAAAATATAAAAATAAATAAATTAGAAGGAAAAAAACAAAACAGCGTGAGGGGGGGGGGGGAGACACGTAAAGTAGCTGGCGGGTAATCAAGGCGAAAACCGTTCCCAGCGCGGCCGAGTCACTACCTGGTGCAGGAAGTTGAGTGTAATGGGAGGAAATTGTATGGAATGTAGCAATACCAAGGAAGGAAAATAAGCCAAATGAACAGTATAAATGAAAAAAAATTATAAATAATAAATTATATATATATAACCACATGACCACTGTGGTATGGCACCTGGGACAAGCACACAAAGTTCTTACTTTAACCATGATGGCTGCAATCAATCTCAAAAATAAAATAATAACTGTCTATATATCCAGTCTGATATCTCATTTACAGCAAAACAGGAATGACATGATGATGTGTAAATGTGTAGAACTTATTTTATCACACAATCCTCTCGAAATTACAATAAATTCCAAATTCATATTAAAATTAAAATCAATAATTCAAATAACATTAATTTGTTTTCTGCTTTTGTGTGTTTATTTTTAATACAATATTATGTTGCAATATAATTGCAATTCATCACCTGAAAACTGGAAGTAAAACCAGCTAGCTCCAGTAACATGATTCATAACATACATATTTCATACAATTGGCAACTGTGGCATGGTGAAGTAGACATCAACACAAACCCTCGTCAGTTACCCTCAGATGCTCACTTCTTTGGTCACAATATTTGAAACCATATGGTCCAGTCATCTTCAGCTGACTCGCTGTCCATTTCTGCAATATTGGTAGCACTGAGCTTCAAGATTAAGAGGAGGTCACATTATTTGTTCCTGCTATTTCATCTACACTATTTGACTCTTCAGTTGCTTTGCTGCCATTTTTGTAAAGCTGCTGCAATTGTAATGTTTTATGGTCTTTCATATCCATGGGGTTCCATGTAACCTGCTGCTGTCCAAGTGCTGAATATTTGTTTCCTGCCTGGAACATAAAATACACTTGTCATATTAAGGTTGTATGGCCACAGTCGTCTGAACCATGAAAAATCAGTCTTCTCTCCATACCTTTCAGGTAATACACATACTTGTGAAATACAAAGCTAAATAATGTAAACCATCACATGAAATGAAGGAAGGGATAATGATTAAAAGACTCAAGAATGTTAGTGTATGAAGTTTACTAGGAAGTAATACTTTCTTCCCAAATTTTCAAACCAACTAAATTGGAGTTAGAGCGAGAAACAGTTAAAGTCCACATTTGTTTCAATTTGCTTTGAATTGCTTAGATATGTGTAAGCTGATTCAACAGAACATGGTCTGCTGATGTGTTCAACATGCTAATGTATGGAGTATTTGAATTAAGTGACCTGGCAAACTTAAGTTACAGTGAAGCAAAGCAGAGAAGCACAGGGTCAGTTGATATCTAGTAATTGTTTTTTTTACACGAAAATGCATTTTTCTTCAATAAGTAGCCTATAAGAATCCATACACAATCACAGTGATTGTAGTGTAGTGTTTGTGTTGTGCTAATTTGGTTGTGTAAATCCTGCAGTATTAATTGTGAAGAATGGCAGCTGGTAGATGCTGATAATATTTTCATTTAAAATTTGCACAAAATGCTCTGCTGTAAATGATTTCTTTCTTCTCTCTAAATTAACTCAGTTGTGTTAAATCACAAAACTTCTAATGTGCAGGATGTTATGATATTTGTAGTTGAAGTTATCTGTTTCATGAATGACCATTCACTGATCAAATTTTAGAGTGTTTTTATTGAAACTATTTGCGTTATTGAGGGCCGGGATAGCTTAGTCGGTATAGCGAATCCCGATAGGGGCGAGATTTTCCGCAGCTGTCCAGACCGGCCCTGGGGCCCACCCAGCCTCCTATAAAATGGGTACCAGGTCTCTTTCCCGTGGGTAAAGCGGCCGGGGCGTGGAGTTGACCACCCACCCTCATCTAGTGCCAGGATTAAAGAAAGAGTAGAGCTATACCTCTTACTTTCCCTCTGGGCCTTCGTGGCCTGTTGTAGGGAGAACTTTACCTTTACCTTTACCTTATTTGCGTTATTGAGAGATGCTAATTCATCGTTTCTAATGTATGGTTAGGGTAATGTGGAAATACATATTAAAGGAAAATAAATGCAAGTTCCCTGCAGATACCTTCATTTGCAAGCTGATAGATGTCTGTGTATATGAAAATATTGTCATTGTGCAAAGTAAAATGCACACATGGAAATGCACGCACACAACACACACACACAGAGCCCTGGCTGATTTCACTGGAATTAATAATGTTAAACCGATAAAGACGCACAATTTTACATTGAAAGAGGCCCATATGAAGTACCCTAATGTGTTAAGTGGTGGCACTGAAATTACTGTGACACAGAACATATTACCCACAGACAGCTAGCAATTAACCACATTGTATGGTTTCAATGTATCCTTTAACAAGATGGTTGGACTGATTATATTTCAAGAAACTGATTTAAAGGTGATGATATGTGAAGCATTTGTGGGTCACCCATTATGTGCACCTAACAGCACGTTTTAGTGGTTAGTCCTGTTTGTCCTAGCTTATGTTTTGTTATCTCACACACAGCACCCTGTCAAAATCTGTCACAGTAACATAAGCAGGTAACAACTACATACTTTTGAACTCATGATTCATAGCTGCCCTGTAACCTATCCGCAGAATAGGTTGTTATAGCAACTACGAATAATGCCGTCGTCTGAGATGTGACACCATGTAGCCCAGTAGACAGAAACTAACATTTTCTAGGGACCTACTGGAGATAAAGTGAGTATGTTTCACCGAAATGAAGGTATATTTCTACAAGACTATACGGCGTCGCACCCAGAAGACCGTATGGTAAATATAAGTTAACCTAACATTTGACACATTATGCTCGTATGTCATATTTGAAAGGTACAAGCCTAGATTTCTGCTATCCTGAATCTAAGTTTTTCTTGGTTGCTAAAGGCAAATGCTGGGATAGTACAGTAACATATCGATATAATTTCCCAGTGACTTAGAACTGTCTTGGAGCCTTACTGTAGACTGTGATTTGAGCAGTACTGAGCGCCATGAAGACAGCCATTTTCCTCCTGGTGTATCAGCAAGTATTTCTGTGCCCGTTGCTGGCAGGACGGCAGAGGCAGGTCGCTGGACTTGTCGCCGTCTCTTATATCTCCTGCGGGACCGAGAGGCTGCGTGTTTACCTGCGGACCCAGTTCTAAAAGCACCTGGAAGTCTGCGTGCTCACCCAGCCTAAAGCCGACGCCCACACGGGAGTCCGTCCCTGCAACAAATACTGAACTAGGGACCAGAGCAGTAGGTTATGCTGGAATGTGGTGTTACTGAACAGGAGTGAAAAGTGGTAGGCCTGCTGTAAGAGAATGATGTCTTCCAGATACGTTCGTCGTCAGTTTGGGCCTTGGTGTTTACGTATTGAATGTACGTACAAACTTACTATTGCAAATGCAATTACATCTTTACAGATACAGTACTGTCCAGAATAACAATACCTTTACCTACATTTAGTTCAATATAAACTAATAATAATCAGCCGGTGCGCACCCAGAATTTTTCGCTGGAGGGAGGGGGGGGGGGCTGACCCTGAGGCTATATATAATTTACGTTTGATTTTAAAAATTATATATAAAAAACTCATGTCGTAAGCATATCATAACATTGTTTGCAACTGCATTTATATACTTTCAAATATAACTACATGTTCCATGACTCATGACAGTGTTCTATCTTCTTGTTTTTCAATTTTATTGATTTATTTTTTCAAAATTCTAATGTACTAGTCATCAGCGGATTTCAGTGGCTGATTTCGGTTGAAGGGTAAATCACGTAAAACTTTTGATATAACATCTACAAAATCTGTGGTTTTAAATTTCGGTTTTGGGGGTTTTGGGGGTTGGGCGGGGGCTGCAGTCCGGCAGCCCCCCTTTTGTGCCTCCCTGATAATCAGTATAAATTACAACTGTAAGCAATAAAACTCAAAAGAACGAGACATCCCTAACTCTAATGTCACGCAGTATGTGGAATTGATTGGCAGGTGATTTTAGTCCAAGATGTCGGTCCCGTCGCCATGCTCTGCTCAAAAGTAACCAGCGAGAATGTGTGGCGCTGAGATTTAGAATTCATAACTTCAGACAAATCTAATAGGCAAGAGACGTGTTTGAAACTGCATTAATATGCTAAGTGTTTGGATCACCTACCACTACTGACTTCGTCCAGTTCTTAAGAGATTAATGATGTCTGCATACAGCTGCACCGAATGCTTTGCTATTTCCATCTGGCATGCAAACCCCAGTGGCTTCTGCAGAAATCAGGGGAGGTAGGTTTGCATAGATATGGGGAGTTACTTTTCTAAATGTAATGGCAGTTTCTGTCAAGCAGCTGGGAAGATAAAACTAATAATTCGGAATCAAGAACAGTGGCGAATCCTGATCCGGACTTCAGGTATACCGGAAGGGTAAACAATTCCTTCCAATTACCCTTCCGCTAAACCTGACCTCCCGACTAGGATTCGCCACTAATAGAGAACCTCTCATGAGGCCTAAGATGCGTCTCTGAGACAAGAACCACATCTGTGTGTAGTTTTTGCAGTTGCTTGTCTAGCGCTGCCTCTCAGTGCCACTTGTACGATTTTGAAGGGCTTATGAATTCTAGTGGCGATCTTGTCGAATCCATTCTCGGAATCTATTTAATATGCCAATAAAAACTGAATAAAAATGATTCTGATGCTTGCAGCACGAACAAGGAAAGTGAAAGTAACTTTCTGTCCAATTCTTCCAGATATCCAAAAGAGCACTGCTTTGTTTGAAGGTTCCCAGGTTTCGCTAGCTTGCCCTTCTCGTAAAATGAAGATGAGTATGAAGCATTGGTGGAATGACACTGACAGGTGAAAACTGAAGCACTCGGAGAAAAACCTGTCACATGGACTGACCCAGCAGGAATTCTACCAAAGCGATATACACGCCTTCAATTCCTACCGCAGAGTAAACACATTGCTCTCCACCAAGAAGAACAACTCATTTGTGTTTTTTTAGCAAGAAAATCGCGGTTTATTGTGGGAATAACGAGAAGCGAATAAATAGAGCGTTAGGCAAAATGCAGAGTTCATTTTTATGTTATGGTAGGTGGTACATTTAATAACCACAGTGTCTTAGGGGATAAATGTAGTGAATTATAATATTGTCAAACCTTTCTTGATGGGCGGTATGACAGAATAAATGACCGACAGGATAGTAGGAAGCTCTTCAGGGATAATCAGCGCGCTGCCACCTGTAATAAGAGATTAATTACTTTTTTAAGAACTAACACATTGCAAACGACGATGAATGTCTTGACATGATTCGTTATCCACCGGGCACAGTGTTTTAAAACAGCCTAGAAAAGATCTTCGTTGTACACAAGAGGGTAAAAATGACATTTATTTATTGATGGCTTCCAAAATATTTCGACCTCTGGGTTGCCATCTTCGAGGAAATGCATATTACTTTAACAATGGAAGTTTTACACCACACACACACACACAATATATATATATATATAAACTATGGAACGTTCTCCCAAAGACTGGTACATTCCCCTGGGTCATACTCGTATGTTTTATACCTATACCAGTCTTATGCCTATTAGTCGTAGCAAAAATAGGCGAAGATAAAGGAAGCAACAGCATTACCTTACAAAATTGTATTTTTACAGCTGCCAATGTGAAATGTTCTAACTCACCAAAAACTAGTATTAATCTGCACTCTACGATTATTTAAAGACTCGGCGCGTACCGCACAGTAAACAGACTCCGTCTCAGTTATAAAAACCAATCAGTTAATGCTGTACAGTGAAATAATCGCTGTTTGTTCTGAGATCCACACAAAACACATAAATACAGTCCGTACCGCACAGTAAACAGACTCCGTCTCAGTTATAAAAACCAGTCAGTTAATGTTGTACAGTGAAATAATCGCTGTTTGTTCTGAGATCCACACAAAACACATAAATACACTGTGTGGGCAGAACGTAGAATTTGTGAATGTTAAACGTGGTGGTACATATAGTAACCACTGGGCTTTAAAGGGTTACAGTTCGTACCGCGCAGTAAATACTCCCTCTCATTTATACAAACCAGTCAGTTAATGCTGTACAGTGAAATAATCGCTGTTTGTTCTGAGATCCACACAAAACACAAATACACTGTGTGGGCAGAACGTAGGATTTGTGAATGCTAAACTTGGTGGTATATAAAGTAACTACTGAGTCTGAGGGGTTAAATTTAATAAATTTATGTAAGCTGGTGAAGGTCACATTGTAAGAAGTTATTTTAATTAGGCCAGTAAGTTACGTGATGATGATGATGATGATAAAGTAAAATTAATTTTTTAGAAAAAATATTATCTTACACGTTATCAGCAGCGCCAGATGGCAGGAACGCGTGAGAATAGACATCCTGCTTTTTCTGTTGACACTACATCAGCCTGATGTTCAACAATAGACGTTAGCTGAAGAGATTACACATCTCCTGTAAATATAATAATATAATAATAATAATAATAATAATAATAATAACTCACCAAATAAACACAAAGTTAACTAAAGTGGCCAGGCTAATAACGAAATAACAAAAGCACAGATGCTGCAGATTTGTTAAGAAATATTAGGATCTTCTTTAAGGCTGGACGATTTCAGCCGTCGCCCAGGGCGCCAGATAAGGCCGGCATACCGATTTCGACATTTCGAAAAACATTATCAGTATTTTCTTTCCGTTTAAATGAGTGTGCTTTTGTAGTTGTTTTGTGCTTTGCAATCTTATTTGTCATGCCGTATCCTGATAATTGGCACTACCCTGTGCTTTAACAGCCATGTGTTGGCACGAAACTTACATCTGATCTTTGATGTATGTATATATATAGTTCTTGGAGTGTTACAAATTCAGTGTCTATTGCATGATAGCAAATTACGCAAGGGTTAGCGATAAGAGGTTTTTACATTGTGACACTTCGCACATTGTAAGAAAACATACGTTTAGGTATTACGCAAAAGCCCTCCTCCCCGCCTACAGCGGATTAATAAAACCAACAGTCGGCAGGCGAGACCTAAAGTGAAAATGCGCTTAAGAAAAGCACCTGAACACCAGCAAATCAATTTCACGTTTGAGCAAGTTATAGCGGGATTGCGTACAAAAAGTCCCCGTCATTTTGTACGACAACCTTCAGCGCGAGTCTCACAAACTTCACGGCCCTCCTACGTCAGCCACATGACTGCAGCTTTTAGGTAAGCAGACGAATACTGGCACCTCCACCGCTCTGACTGCGGAAACACACTGATCTACGCGCACACGATTCGCGCACTCTCTCGACTTATGATATCAGCCTAGGCTCGCTAACCTTACCTGAGTCTGAAGCTGGAGACTTTGTGAAATGAATCCCGCTGTAATTTGACGTTACAGACGGGGAAATGTTGTTGCTTGATGTCAGGGTTGCTGTTGTTTGCTCTCTGGCAAAATGTCAACTATCCTGAGAAGAAAGTGTCTTTTTAGCAAGTAGAATTAATTTAGGGCTAACATGCGTCCGCTTTTTCGAACAAAAATTTCCATCCGGGCGGTTTTTATTCAATTTGTAGAAATGTCCGGGCTGATTTACTATTTGTTATTTCTTAAAGCTTTTCATATTTTAATGGCAATTATGAAAAAAAATTTATACTTTTTAAAGAAGTCCATAATTAAAGTATTTTTCCCTGCCCAACTTAAAAAAATAAAACCACGAAATTAGCAGTCGATCTCCCTAATATCTCGTAAAACTGTCCACCTTGCGCGCGATTATGTACATCAGTGAGCAGAGAATAACATACAGTAAGTGAGAAAAACAGAAATATGAAGGGACACATAAGAAGGAAGACGACTCCAGAACTGGCGACAAAAGTTATAAATAAATATTATGAAATGGTTCGCTTTACTGCTTTATTTTGAAGCCAGTATTTAACATAAATTGTGTAAAGTGAACTAATATGGTACTGTGCAGACCTTCCACAAGACATACACATAGCTACTGTAGGGCATTTCAGAGAAGTCTTAAACATAACTATTGTATAACCATTTCACAGAAGTCATTGGCATAGCCACAGTATAGATATTTCACAAGTGATATAGGTCCTGTATGTACATTTCTCAGCAGACATACCGATAGCGCCTGTATAGACACTTCACAGAAGTCATGAACATAGCTGCTGTATGGACATTTAACATAAGACATGAACGTAATTGAATGCCCATTTCACAGAAGACATAGACATAGCTATAAAATGGACATTTCACAGGTGACATAAACATAGCTCCTTTAACATTTCACAGAAGACAGGCACATAGCTATTGCCGACTCAGCCCTGACTTTAATTGTACTTACAGAATATTCACTGTGTTCCTGCACCAACTACAGTAGTCTTTCGCGCCAAATGCGAGCGGTGAGCCAGGAAGTGTTTCCTGATCCAGAAGCGCAATACTTTCAGCGGGCTTCGTATTCAGAACGTACCGATACAAGCGACGCACACAAATGCTTCATGTACAGCTGCGACTTGTGTGTTTAGTAAAGTGAAAGACAGACGAAAGGTACTGGGTATTTGGGTTAGTGTGTCACTGTGAAGCAATGACCACTCTCTCCCGTCAGCGAGAGAGTACAGTGAACGGTGCAAGCAAGTGCAGCTGTTTATTTCAAATCGTACGTTGCATAACTTAACACTCCGCGACAGGTTCATTGATTCTTAGCCTGTATAAAAAAAGGCAGCTCGAACAGCGTGCGTTTGTGTAACCCGATCCAGTGACATCTGGTAGTAATCGTGTGTGATGAAATGTATTGTGTAAGGAAGCAGCCTGTCATATAAGCCACTCTTGATCCAACAACTATCGGTTGCGACGTCTTGTCGGTTGCTTTACTGTGTTAACGTAAAGGTAAAACACAAGGTACAGTTTTATAACAGGCCATGAAGGCCCAGAGGGGGAGTAGAGGTATAGCTCTACTCTTTCCTCAACCTGGACGCTAGATGGGGGTGGGTGGTCAATGCCACGCCCCGGCCACTTTACCCCCGGGAATGAAATGGTACCCATTATACAGGAGGCTGGCTGGGCCCCAGGGCCGTTGTGGACGGGTGCGGAAAATTGCGCCCCCACTGGTGTTCGATCTCCGGACCGTCCAGCCCGCAGCGAGTCGCTATACCGACTGAGCTATCCCGGTCGCCTTGTGTTAATACAGCTCATTCATCCAAGCAAATGTGAATATTAGTCATAAAACGTGAAAACTCATATATTTTATGTTAATCACCCCGTTGTGTTGTATAGAACTATAAAAAAGTGGATACCGTCAACACAACATTTATTTGATATATGTTCAATAAATTACTATTATTGAGGCAACGTGTTTAGACCACCCTTGGTCATCCTTAGTCCCTTTATCATCATAAAAAGTACAAACACAACAACACCACATAACGCTAACACGTGATTGCGGCGACAATATTTAACTAAGTAGGGGAGAGGGGGGATAGTTGGCACACTTTTCACTTTATAATTTTTCACATTTTCCCTGTACATGTTAAGTTGAATATAGCGGCACGTATGGCTAGCAACACCCTTGGGCTACAATCTGACCTACACAAATTTGACGCTATTCATAAGGAATAGGAGGGAGAGGCTTTTGCCCTAACCTCTGCACGTGTACCAACCTGCCCCACGCACGGAGTAAGTTGGCATATGGTAAAATACGTGGAAAATCAAGATGCCAACTTTTCAAGGGCAAAAAGTAAAAGACAGTGATTAATATAATGTTTTATGAACAAATGTGTCAGACAGGGCTACCAGGCTGCAGCCTTCCCAAACACCCTAAAACTGAAATTTAAAAACACTGATTTTGTACATACGATGATATCAAGGGTTTTACATGATTTACCCTCCAGCAAAAATCAGCCAATGAAATCAGCTGATGACTAGTACATTAGAATTTTGAATAATAAATTAATAAAATAAAAAAAAAAAGATAGGACACTGTGATGAGTCGTGAAACATGTAGTTATATTTGTATGTATATAAATACAGTTGCAGACAGTGTTATGTTATACTTATGACATGATTTTTATAACATAATTTTTAAAATCAAACACAAATTATATATAGCCTCAGGGTCAGCCTCCCCCCCCCCCCCAATGAAAACTTTTGGTTGCGCACCTGGTGTCAGATACAGGTTGTGCGCAACAACTCGGTGTTATTATTGTAATAAAACAGTTGAAAAACAATATAATTTCAGCACAAAATTCAATACATTTACTTAAATTGAAAAAGAAAATCAAAAGGAAAGGTAACTCAGTATGGCACTAGCCTACCACCAGCAATACACGTTTTCATTCTAAATAAAGTATCCCAATCCCATGAGACTGGTAATTTAAGCAAACACAGTTGGGAGAGCAATCAGTCCATTATTCATATGACCGCAACTTGCATTCTGTGCACTGAGTCCACATTGCTCTGGATCCGCCAAGACAGTAGAGGTAGGAAGTATCCTCGGAGTCGTCTTCGTCTGCGTCGCCTGCATTTTTGGATTTTTTTTTTCGTATTTTTGCATTCTTCTCTTGTAAATCTCTCTCTTAGATACGTGGCACGCTCCTCTTTCTAATATTTTAGGCCCAGTTCTTCGCTCATTTGCTCCGAGCCTTCTGTTGCACTGGTGTCAATGCATTTTTGTCAGAGGTATCAACCAAAATGACAGTTATTCTTTTGTTCTTGTTTACATTCTTGAGCTTTTTGCGTACAATTTAGGAAGGTTTCGAATGTCCTCTGGAGTAGCAAGATGTGTTGCAACTTTTGAAGCAGACGATGATCGTTTGGGAGAATCATCAAAATCGCAGGAAGTTCACTGTTGCTACTGGAAGCTGCTGCCTCCATAGGAGGGTCAGCTATGTCTGCAACGTAATCTTCCTCATTTTGAAAGATATCGCCGCTGAACAGGTAAATTCCAGAAAACTGGAAACCTGCTTTGGTATTTGCAGTAAAAAGAAGTCAGGTGCGAAGTGTGTTGACGGCACAAGAATTTTCATATACTGTCACTTGTGCCTGTATGCTTAGTTATGCAGACATCATAAGCTCGGTTCACATACGTCGTAAGCGATCAGTTGACAGACCTGTCAAGAGGCTGCAGTTACAGCTGCAGTGTGGAGGAAAGTTGAGGACAGTCATGCCATTCTGCTTGCAGTAATCTATTGCCCGTATGGCCAAATGCGAATCATAGTTGTCTAGCAACAGAACTACTGATCTCTCTTTAGAAGTCTTAGCATGTGCCACGAAATGTTTTACATATCTTACAAAATGCTCCTTCGTCATCTATCCAGAGGGATGGACGGTGTGCTCAATGACAGTTTTGGTGAGGTGCTTTTACCTCACCCTCACCCTTTTGCAGTATCTTGCCTAAATACGGAAAGAAATCTGAAAATCCTTCGCCGCTTTGCTTGTTGTCCTTCCACGTTTTCACAGAGCTCTCAGCTTATAGCAGTGCTCCAGACGTATGTTGCCCCTATATGACCTCTTCTCGCATGTACGTATTATTTAGCTTGTTAAACCGGACAGAAAATATCACACTGGTAAACAATTAACCAACAAGTTTCTAATCGAAAGCGGGCAAGTTGACACACTGAGCCAACATGCCCCACGTTGAATGTGCCGACCTGCCCCGTCGCCACCTTCTTATGTTTTGGACTGTATCATCCTCAAACACAATGGAAGTCTATAATTCTCTCTAGCTCCAATGTTAGCCAAAAGGAGGTACCATTCATGGGTGGCACAATGTCACATGTAGCTGTAACCAAACTTCAAACACAAAACATTTTATAAAGCGATAAAAAATTACTTCCTGCGGTGTACAAAATAAAACACCACACCACACTTCAGTCATAGTTCATAAAGCACTGGTACTTGCTGACCGCTCTCAGGAGAAGTCACTGAACAGTACAAATTGACAGGTGCTGCTATCCTGCGCCATATTTGGGAGTTATGGCCATTTTGCCAACTTACCCCTGTAGCCAACTAGCCCCCCTCTCCCCTATAGGAGGATTAATGCTCTCATGCAGTTGGCTAAACAACAAATTAGGGAAACTAACAGTTAACAACGGGTTATTGAGTGGTGGAATGAGACACGCGAAGCAATAAAATACGAGTATAATGCTAGAGAATTCACTTACCTTCGAGAAGTGGGTATGTACCTAATACGCCTATACATGGGTAGGTATTACAGAGACGAGTCTTAGTATTGAACTGGCATCGTTAAATAAATTAACTCCTACTTTGATCCCCGTAGATAAGTTTTCGGTTATTTTACAGCAGATTATAACACAATTACCGCCCGAGGCCAAATTGTAGGCTGCGATTAAGCCGGACACAATGCACATATTTTATGAGGCCATGCAACTGACAGCAGTGGCAACGAGACATTCGGTAAGACTAATGACACAAATTCCTTTACGGACAGAACAAAGCACTTATGCTATATACGAAGCCATCCCAATACTTACCTTTCAACCGGAAATTCAAAATTTTATGCAAATAGGTAGAACTAGCGAATGGTTTACAATTAGTGCGGACTATCGAAATTATATGAAATTAGATTTTGATTATACCACTTACTGTCGACCGAGACAGATAACGTTTTGCGACTTTAAAAATGCTATTTTTTATGGAAGTTTTGAATGTTGTGTAGGAGGATTATTTTTTGGGAAACCGGACGTAGCTCTTCGCTATTGTGAACGGTTAATTGTAGGACACAATTCTGAGCCAAAGATGGTCAGACTTAGAACCAGCCCACCAGTATGGTTATATGCGGTGAATGGGATTCTAACCTCTGAGACGAGATGCACGAATGGGAGTCATGGAGCAAAAATTCAGATCACTAAGACAAGATTTTTGAGACAACCAGACGGGTGCGACCTGGTCAATGAATACATGATTTTGAAGGCTAGCCGAACTTATTGGTCACATTACCAGATAGACCTCAACCAAATCATGATACCCAAACTCGAAGGACTCTTCACTGCCCACGAGGTGAAGTTGTTGCAGGAGGACCCCACGGACACAAAGGCAGCCCTGAATCAGCTAGACGAAAGTGGTTACATCACCCCGGAGCACCCGTAACACCACAACAGCTCCTGACTTAGATCCGTGAAGGGCGAGAGAATCGACAGTCCAGTCGATGGCTGTGGGTGACCGTTGTTGGTCACGGCGCTACGGTGTGGACTGGTCACACCACGAGATATCTCCTGTAAGCCCTACTCAGTGGAAGGCATTGACAGCGAGCTGTACCAAGGCGTTTCGAGCAAACGACCTACGGCCCCAGTTAGCGGCTTCAACATCGACCCAGGAATGACAACCACTTCACCGGACACCAATTCCACGAATCCTGAAGTCGTTACAAGCAAACACGGGCCGAGAACTTTTACAGACCCCCAAGATCAACTACGTGTGGTGACAACGTAGTTCGTTTTTATTCATATTGCTGTGACTTGGCTCTGCTTACTTTACCGTTACTGGCGTTGACAGCCTCCGCGGTTACAGGGCGGAGACGAACCGCCTGAGCCATGACACGGCCGCAGTGATCGTTGAAATGCACTTTACTGTATTCCAGTTGGGATTTGCAAACAAATAACTTACCTCAGTTGTGTGATTTATATTTCTGCTGTGTTGTAAGTTATCGTGATGTTTTATGAAATATATGAGAGTCACTGCCATTACAGTATCTGCAGATAATAAGGAATGTAGAAGTATTGTATGATAAAAGCTGTGATAGATTTTGATTTGTTTAAAATTATTTCATTCATTAATCTCTTATAAGTTTAAAATTCTTCATGAAAGACAATGTTTTCTATCTCATTAGGTTGCCATGCAGTGTTTGCATTTTCTTTACCTCTATCACCTATGCATATTATAATTTATAAATTTACTGCAGTATAAACACTTGCATGTGACACACAAAATTACTCTTATCAAATGAACTGAAAAATAATGTATGAAAGTTCACAAATGTAAAGGAAACTCATTACAGTCTACATAGAATGCAATGTGTGTTTTTTTTGTGTGCGGCTGGCCTTAAACTGTTTTGTCTTTCTTTTTAAGTGCATCAGTTGCTGAGGTTGTATAGTGTCATTCATTAATCGATAGATGAATGAATTAGTTTGGAGCACTGGTAGAAAGATACTGACAGGGGGAAACCGAGGTCCTTGAAGAGGAACCTGTCCCACTGCCACACTTTCCACCATCAATTCCACACAGACTGGGTGGGATTGAACCTGGGTTTCCTACATGAGGACTGGCATCAAACCGCCCAGGCCACGGAATGACTCCCATTTGAAATGAAGTTCCAGTCAGTAATTTCATGTTTCAGTTTAGCAGTTTCGTAGCTGTAACACGTCTGGAAGTGGCTTCACAGTAAATACAACTAGAATTAAGGGTAAAAGTCATACCTGTCCCTAATTAAGCACCACTTTGTGTGCACGTAAGGATATGAAGGTAAAACCCCATACATAGCCTTGACATGTGGAAGTGAATGGTTAGTTTTATGCCCTGGGAACTTCACCCCCACAGAAACGTTACCAGTACCCTTTGGATAGCAAGCTGGATAGGCTGCAGAGCCAATGTGATCACTGTGGTGTGTGTAGGGCCTGCACGTCTAGAGTCACGTATCCTGCGAGTACCAGAAGCTGCAGAAAGAAGCCACTTGTCACCTCTGTTTAGTGCAGAGGTTAAGATGCACAGAGCACGTCCATATCCTGTACTGTTATAGAGTGGTGCTTGATGGCCGAGGATGGTTATGTCTATTACCTACATCATTCAGTGAAATATGTGGATTAGTAATTTCATGCAGGCCTGTAGTTTGGAACCAAAGGCGTATTACCATATGAGATTTGAGGTTTTTGAAGTGGTGTCATGGAGGATTCAAGTGTTCTGGGCTGTTACACCCAACAGTATAGCATCACATCCCAGAAGACTTGAATCTTCTTGCATTAACACGTTCACTAAGAGCCCACCAGTGGCCCCTGTTGTGAGCAAGGTGCATCTGATTCACATCACCCCTATTTGTTTAAAATACCTTTTAATATTATCCTCCCATATACGCAAAATACTACTAATTGGATTAATCAATTATCTTTATGATGTCCTTAACCCTTTAAGGTCCAAATTATTATTGCGAATTCCAACAGTGCTCCAAATTAATTTTCCAGAAAATCTCTTAATTTTCAAGGTTCAAAAGCAGCCACCAGATAACAGCAGCTTACAGAAAACCAACACAAACTACCGTAAAATAACGTGTCAATTTGAGCTTCACATTGGATCTGGTACAGTAAAAAGTGCTGTCGAATTTCACTCGATATTGGACCGATCAGGCTTAATACATTTTGTTTGAGGTAAGTAAGAACACTGCATGATAGACAAACAGTCTCTCTCTTGCACAGGTAGCCTTAGCCAGTGACCTCAGTCTGGCAAATATGTACTGTGTCACTAAATAAAAAAAGCAAATATAAGAAACACGCCACTATCTTATGTTGAATAGATCACAGTGGGGATGTGCTTGGAAGGGAACATTTTCTGCACAGATGAGCATCAAAACGTCATCACTCTCTACCATTTAGGCATCAAAACCAAAATAGGCACAGCACGAGGCTTGGCAATAAAAAGAGAGTGCCTACCAATAATGAGTGATGGCACATAAAATGAAACAAGCATAGACTGTGTAATGGTTGAATGGAACTTCTACATTTCACAAGCTCTAACACGACAGACTGTCAAAATGAATTTGGATTCAGAATACAGTAAAGTTTGCACACAGCCATTAAGCAACACCAAGCATTGTACGCCGTATGGGACTATACTGGAACATACTGGCTCACTGATCAAAACGGGTTGAAAAACGTCTGACGTACGAGGGCCATTCAAATAAAATCCATTTGGGGATTGCCCTTGGCAAAGAAATAAAGGTCGATACAAACAGTCCCCATGGGCACTGAGACAGACACCTCACTGCCATACCAGCCAAGCGATCTTCTCTACAAAGAGCTCCCTTGGCTGCTGCACCACCATGGCCATGACATATTTGTCCCATCTGAATCTACGACCTTTGCCATCCACAAAGATGTTCAGGACGCATTACCACAAGGCAACCTACAGCAGGAAAAATAAAAAATTGCATTTTTTGTGAGCAATAGTATGTAATAGTTACCTCTGGAACAAACCTTCTTGGACGAAGGAATAATTTTGGGATCTTTGCTGTTCCCTGCTCTGCCTACCTGCAGGGGCATAACACGCACAGACATTATCAAGATTAATGAAAAATTTTCCTAATCCCATGATTTCTGTCATGGTAATGATAAGTCAGGCTAGTTACTGTTATGTATGCATGTTATTAATATTTACTGAATGAAAAAAAACTGAATTTCAGAAACCGGGTGGCAAAAGAAATTTTAATAATTATTTCAACACATTTGGTGTCAACTTAAAGAAAATGCACATGTATAAATAACAGAAGAAATAGACGATTAAAATAACGTCATGTAGAGAGATACGAGTTACACTTTCACTCTCCAAACGCAGTCTTGCAATGTCATAATGGACCAAACGTCACTGAAAACAATGTCTTGATGTAAATCACACCGGACAGCGAGCACTCCCAGCGTAAATAACAATGTTACACATTGGTGAAAGTATGAGAATAAGTTATTACTATTTTACTCTTTTCAGTACAGTATAGCTAACATCAGAAAATGTTCCTCGAAGCTTAAAGAAAAGACACTCACTTCATAATGTGATATAATTTCATTCCATTAATTCAACTGCTCAACAACTTTTTTTTTTCACAAAAATTGAGAGAAGAAATGCATCTTAACAATGTGTGTAGTGTGTTTGGCATCTCATATTTCATGCACCATGTTATCAGTAAAACAGATAAATTGGCATTTCACAATATCCATATATTTATGTTTACACCAAAATATTTTTATTATTATTCTCGTTAATCAAACATATTACAAAGATCACTTCTGGTCACAGAGAATTCATTATGTTGAAGACTGTGCAAGTATCTAAACATCCATTTGCATTAGCATGATAAATTCAGAGCACAATGTGTTTCACTGAATGTCACAGTCGAGTGTTAGCATTCAGCTTCAAATTTAGGGAGTACTAGCCTCAGATTTTGGACAAGCTGTTCTGACTGATATCCCTCATGTCATCAGTCCCTTCAGACAAATTCTGGGACAGTACCTCAACTTAGGCCATGGCAATTTCCTTTCACATCCTTACCAATTCAATATCCACTAATCATCCTATCAATTACTGTTATGATCTGACCTACTGAACACATTGTTAAATAAACAAAACACATTAAATAAAACACAGTGACTCATTCATAACAAATGGTGTGGTGTAATGCCAAGTGCTTGTACAATTACTAGACAAATTGCCAAGTAAAAGGTAAAGCTATCCCTACACAGGCCTGGACAGGCCCTTAGGGCTCCAGGAGGTTGAGGCTGCCAGATTTCAAGACAATTGGCACATGAAAGTGGCAAGGTTGTCAGCCTTACGCATCGGCTGCCTTTACAACCCAGGAGATATGCCTGGTACACATGTCTGTTGGAGGCTGAGTCGACCGCAGCGCCATAGTGTGGCTGGAAGGATTAAGTCAATGAAAAATCTGTGACCTTATCGGGAATCGAACCCGTAATTTTGCAGCTTGAAGTGCAGCACCTCAACCAACTGCGCCACCGCGTACCCCACAAAATTGCCAAGTCTTCTACAAATTACTAGGCAAACTGCCAAGTGCTTATACAATTACTAGACAAATGGTCAAGTGCTTCTACAAATTACTAGGCAAACTGCCAAGTGCTTGTACAATTACTGGACAAATTGCCAAGTGCTTCTACAATTACTAGGCAAACTGCCAAGTGCTTGTAAAATTACTAGACAAACTGAAGAGTATTTGTACAACTACTAGACAAAGTGCCATGAGCTCATACAGATACTAGACAAACTGCCAAGTTCTTGTGCAATTACTAGACAAACTGCCAATTACTTGAACAAGAACATTTTATAAATTATCTAGGCCAGTAAGTGAAATTTATACAAGTAAAGAAAGAAAACTAAAATCTATATAATTCACTAGAACCACAGTTTTTTAAATGACATGATGTACTGCAGTGCTTTAGGCACACTGGTTATGGCTTCAATGATTCAAAATGGATTTACTCCCTCACACTCCTAAGCTTCAGTTAACAAAGAAAAAAATACACTTGAAAAAAATAAAATAAAAAAAAGAATATCTCATTTTTTAACTGATTGCAGTTTGTGTGTGTGTTTTTTTTTTGTATTTAGTTACACAAAATTTAAAAGTAATTTCTTAAAAATATCACATATATTTCATGGTTTCTGCATTTATTAAAATTACACAAATATGTGTAATGCTCTTATTTAATAATTTAACTGAACTTGCATGTTCCTATATTGTTCTGTGATTATCATTAAAACAGCAAATGAACTGGATCTTGATATTCTTATGAAGACATTCTACTCCAATCACAATCCAAATCTTGTATTATTAGAAATACACCTTCAGAATCATTATCCGGATAAAACACAAGTCCCTGCAAAACTTACAAATACTCCATAATTTTTCAGAACACAAATTTAAATTTTATTCATTCATTTTATTCTGACGCTGTCCATCGTCATAATTACAAATGACATATTAAACCAACTCAAATAAGATGACTTATTTGAATGCTGCTTGTGTTGGAATTTACCATGACAAAGAAATGCAATTGAACATTCCGCATTGCTGCATCGTAGCAACTGCATACTCAGTCTGCCCCTAGCCATGGGCTGTTAACATAACACAGCAGATGTCTGCAAAATCCTCTACCTCCTCGTTCCAGGCAGTTGTGGCAGTGCTGCTCTGAAGACTATACTGTACAATGCACTGTTACCAACTGCACAGTAATTATGAGGTAGGTAGGTAAACTCTGCGTATAATATGTTTAAATAACACCAGCATGACAGTCTGAACATACAGCAAATGTGGTGGCTATGTCACTACCTGCCTCAATACAGATTTGTACACACACACTGTGATTATTCTTTGTGTTAATATGCTTTTACGATCCTCTGCTTGCCTGCCCCCTGCCTTTTATCTCAACTTTCCCTCATGCATATTGTGAGAACAATTATCTGGCTTTGTCTCTACCATTTTTATCATACACAGCAGAGTACCAATTATCTTTGCTAAGAATAGGGAGAAAACGCACAAATTTTTTTTCTTTAACAACTGACACACTTTAAGGAATAGTCTGTAATGATCACTTGTTTGTGTGAGCTGTTTGGTGTCCCCATCATGGCGGTACAGATTTCCTGCAACCTGTAATGACACTGTATTTATACCCCTCTGACCCATGTACTATACATGAGCAGTGTTGAAACTAGCCTGGAGTATGCTGTAACAGTGTGGCATAGCACAGTTACACAGGACACTGCCCACAGTGCAGTCTGACTGCATCTCTGTGCCCATGTGACAATGGCCTAAGCCTGTCAAAAGTCTTTGGACATAAATCCACAGTCAGGGTTGTGGAATTACATTTACTATGCATAACTTTCTGAAGAGAGAGTAAAAGGTGGAAACTGGGGACAAACAGTCCCAAGAAAGGGCCACCAAAGCATGTGGTGTAATGTGCAGTGCCGTGCAGGAGACAGTAAGAACGTGAGCACAGAGCCCTGGTTAAATGTGACCACAACAGAAAGAGAAGACACGTGGATGTCTCTGACAAACACATTACTTGACAACCAGTGAACGAACGCCACCTGTCAGTAAAGCAACGGCTTATAACAAAAGGATTAGTGAGGTTTTAATACATAAAATTAACTTCACCAGCTAAGTTCGATGCACCATGACCACTGGAACAAAGTTCATCCCACCTCCAATCCTGATTGTAAAGCACCAAGACCGTATCTTCTGTAGACCCTTGAAACTCTGTCCCCCATTCAAAGAGGACAGTACAGTGAAGAATGCAGACAGTATGATGAAGAAATAGGGCTGTATGACATAGACAGAGGATGGTAGGTAAAGAAAGAGGAGAGTCTGGTAAAGAAAGGGGATGCCACGGTGAAGAAAGAGGACAAAAGTCCAGTTTATGCATGTCAGGATTTATGGAAAACAAAGGTGTGCACTGATAACCCTGGAAGTGGGTGATAATCTTAGCATGGATAATTGCTATTATACTGTGTGCAAATGTAATCATGTGGGCATCAGCAAGGGAGGCCATAATGCTCATAAAGATTTTTAAGGGACTAACTGTTACAATTTTCCAACAAGGAGACTGAAAATAATATAAAATATTAGACACAGCCTGGTCTGCATAACAAAACTAATTCCCCAGTAAACATGGAAACTTAATAATGTTCATGCAGGCCCGACCACGATACTCTTGTCATCCAGTATCACCAGCAAAAGAGATAAATCAAATCAATATATCCTTTGTATTAAGTTGGGAGCCGGAATACCACAGTTGGTAAAGGGACCAGGCTACTGGCTGGTCAACTAAGAAATAGCAGTTCCATTCCTGGCACAGGCAAGAGATGTCTCTCTTCTCCAAAGCATCAAGACTAGCTCTGGGACCCATCCTCCTAATGAATGTAGGTTAAGAATGAGTGGGGCTATACTTCCACTCCCCCATGTGCCTTCACGGTGTGTACACGGACAATTTTCCTTTTACCTTTACCTTGGTGTTCAGTTGAGATGTAAGATGTCAGATATACAGCTCAAAGGTGGCACTAATAATTTCACACTGCAGCTTCAACACAACCTGAGAACAGCAGCCCCATCACTGAGTCTCACACAGCAATTGTAAAGTCATGGCTATGAAGACGGATTTTTCGAGCTAGGTTGATGTCCATGCCAATATCACATTCGGCTTCACTGAATTCATGTGTGTTGATATCACCAAAGCCACTTGGTGGCAGAACCAGGGCTTCTGATTCCGCTTGTAGAATCTCTGAAGTACACCTTCTAAAGAAATAAAGTGTTATACACTAGGACATGTGTGCAAAATGGGATACAAACAGCTCTCACATCTAGAGAAGTATGTTTACCATTGACAGTGATACTATGTCATGTAATTTTTATACCCTTCCATCCAGCTGTATGAAGAATTAGTGAGCCTCTGCTGAGCTTCATTATAATCAGATACTCATGCATTCAAACACAAGGATTTAGAATTTCAGCTTAAATTCAGATCTATGAGGTTTTGATGATGGCATACCACATGTAAACTTACTGTCATCTGATGCATTAAAAGTAATAACATTAATACAACAGTACATTTCGGGGACAGGACTGGCCCCTCTCTTAAGCTTGTTTCTAAAACATAATGCTACTACAGAATGACATACATTCTTCTTTAACACATACTACAAACCAGTGAACAATGTAAGTGATTCTGTAGTAACATCACATTGTAGAAACAAGCCTGATGATGGGAGCCAATCCTGTCTTTGAAGCACAGTGTTGTATTAATTATAACTAACTCAATGGAACAGACCCCTTCTTGAGAAAGTAGCAGGTCGTCAGCTAGTCAAGAAATTTCCCGCGTTTTATGGAATCCGAAGGTTCATTACCGCATTCACAAGAGCCCGCCACCTGTCCCTATCCTGAGCCATATCAATTCAGTCCATGCCCCCCCCCTCCCCCAATCCCACTTCTTGAAGATCCATTTTAATATTATTCTCCCATCTATGCCTGGGTCTTCCAAGTGGTCTCCTTCCATCAGTTCTCCCCACCAAAATCCTGTATGCACCTCTCCCCTCACCCATACATGCTACATGCCCCGCCCACCTCATTCTTCTTGATTTGGCACTCGAATAATATTTGGTGATGAGTACAGATCATTAAGTTCCTCAGTATGTAGTCTTCTCCACTCCCCTGTTACCTCGTCCCTCTTAGGCCCAAATATCCTCCTCAGCACCCTATTCTCGAACACACTCAGCCTATGTTCCTCCCTCAGCATCAGAGATCAAGTCTCACACCCATATAAAATAACAGGCAAAATTATAGTTGTGTATATCTTAATCTTTGTATTTTTGGATAGCAACCTGGAGGACAGAAGATCCTGCACCGAATGATAACAAGCATTCCCTGACTTCAACCTGCTCTTAATTTCTTCCTGAATGGAGTTTCAATTTGTTAGGGTTGTTCCCAAATTTGTATTAATTATATTAGTTGTAATATATTAGGTGATGGAAAAAGTCCACAAAGTTCATGAGTCTCGATAGGCTTGAATTGTTTAGTGGCTGTCCACTATTTCACATTATTGAACTACTGCTTCCTTCTGCAGTCATTACATATGCTGCAGGATACATGTAATTTTAACAGTGAAAGGCAATGATGTAAACTGACAGAATTTTACACTTAAAAAATGCTTTGGAAGGAACAAGTGCTCTGTCAGGTCAGTTCGGTCCCATTGTTTACAATGTCCCTGGTACTTACAGAACAACTACAGTGTCAGAACACACATAGTGGGGCCCAGGAAACCTGCAGTAAAATGAACTAAAGAAGTGTGCCTCACCTAATTTTGTTGTGGCAAGGAGATATTCTGTGTTCAGAAATTGGTGACGGCTCTGTTGATGTACTTGATTCTTGTGTGTGGTAAAGGAAATCTGAAAAACAAACAGATACAGTTCTATACATGTGTCAGCTTACTCAATGGAATGTGAACATGTGGGATAGCAAAACACAAAACAGAGACCAATATTAAAACTTAAAAATTTTAAGAAGCAACAATACATGAATTCTATCGTTACTTGTTGGTGTAAATGGATTCACTACACTACATCTCATCAACTGAGACAAATAAAAAATGCTAACATAGTACATTTCTTGCCTACCTCACAATAGTTTATTGTAGCCAGCTCTATCCTATCTTGCAGTAGAAAGTAGTTATGTGAGTTTAGCACAAGTACTTATAAGAACACCCATTCCTGGGATGCCCCAGTGATCTCCTGGTTAGTGTCCTAAACCATTAGTCCAAAGATCCTGTATTTGACTTCAAATGTAGCCACTATTATTAAAAATAAAAAATAATAAGAAACATGTCTATACAACGAAACCCGGTAACCTGAACAAGGGAAATGAGCTAACTCCTAAGGTTATAATTTTTTCTAAAAGTAACATATCTTCTCAGCCACCATCGGGCATTGACCGTGATCTGCCCTTGTCGACATATAGCATCTGACATGTTACACTGACACAATTGGTCATCCAAGCAAATGTCATTGCACCATTTATAATTTTCTGGTCTGTAATATGATGTGGACGTTTATTATGCATTTTCTGGACATTATGTACCCGAAAAGTTTTATTTTCAATATCATGTAATCTTAACTCACAGCTTAAATTGAAACAAAATTTTACCAATGCCACATATTTAATGAGAATTTAAGGTAAAGGATGTTCACATTTATAACGCAGACACAAAATACAACAACAAAACTAAAGAATAACAAATGAAACAGGAATTTCTTATCAATTATTAAATGTTTATTAGTCTGCAGAATAATGAAAGGTTTGGAAAATGGTGATACAACATAGAGAACAAGGTAACAGAGGGCCAACAAGGGATATGGAGATTGTGTGATATTTCTAGACTATATATTGTGTTACAAATGGGAAATACATCCTGCAACATTATTATGAAAATAAACACTGCAGACTTACCCCCTCCCCCTAAAAAAAAGACAGGGCAACTATGAATTTACAGGAAATGAGATTTAGGGAGATGCCATGGCCTGCTCTAAGGTGCTGCTGTAGGGTGCATCTTGAGGGAATGGAAAACTGTCAAGTAAGAAGAGCAGCAGTAATAGTAACAGCAGCACCACCACCACCACCACCACCACCACCACCACCACCACCACTATCACAAATACCACCACCATTGCCTCCACCACCACTACTACTACCACGCCCACCACCAAAAATACTACTACTACTACAACTGCAAATACTACTACTACCATCACCACAAATACCACCATCATCACTGCCACCATGCCCACTACCACAGCCCCCACTATTAATGCAAACAACAGCAAAAAAACAGTATTAAAGCGTATTAATAATAATAATAATAATGTCTTCAAACAGCAGTCACCAGTCACTACCCACTGCATCCTCTGCCCTGTTGTCCTGTTGCAGTAATTCTACTATTGCAATTCAACTCCTTAGTTGCAAAAAGGAACGTGTGCTGTGGAATAAAGGCAGACCTCACACTTTTATCAGTAAATTAATTCTTTAAAGTGAATAAGAGGCCTGACATCAACAGATACATAAACCAGTAGAATGGATCTGTTTCATTGTTTCTATGTAAATAATAACAGCATTCATTTTGAAACAATTATCATAACCAATACAACAGCATAAAATAATATTGCCTGTACCTTGTCGCACTTAACACACTAACATGGAGCACACAGAAAATGTCAAAATTAAGTGGTCAGATACAATCAGGATATTGTAAATTTAAATGATGTGGCAAATGGTTAAGTAGACATCCCAGTTCTTTGCTACACCATTTCAAGTAAATATATCTGGACAGTATGAGAGCAGTTAATTAGCATGACCATCTTGCACTATGTTTCAGTATGCTAAGTGGGTATGTACATTTTATTGCATCAGATGTGTCAGACGGCTAGGTGTCTGGGTAATCCCATTCTACAAGAAGAAAGGTAGATGTTAATTCTGTTGGAAGACTTGTTTACAGCAAGAGATTGAAATGGACATACACCGAATGCTAAAAAAGAATACTAACTTACTGTGATGGGCTGGTCTGTGAATGCCAGCCCTGCCTGACCCAGGGCCGGGGTCATCTAAGTGGTTGGATGATTCAGTACGGCTGGAGGTGCCTTGCTCTGTGTCACTGTCGGAGCCAAGGCTGTCATATTCTTCACTCTCCGATTTGTGGGACTTGGATTTTCGCCCTGCCCGAGATCTTGTTTTTAAGTGACGCTCAGGATCACACTAGAAACATCAAATCCTTTGATTACCAATTTGTATAAACAGAAAATAACTCTTTCTTTGAACTCATACAGAACATGACCAGTATGTAAAATAAAGACAGTTTGTTGCAGCTAGAACTACATTATGTGAACCACAAGATGGGCAGTCTGCCATATGGATGTGTAAGAGATGCCATACCTTATTACATTTCTTGCACTAGTCTAAAAATGAAGGTACTAAAAACTGATATGAGTGGGAGTATCTTTATGCACGTTCAGGGATGCAGATGATCTATGATGTTAGTCAGCCATATCTTATATGTAACACCACCTGTGTCAGTGAATTTCAGGGTAGGTATATTTCTCCTTCTGTGATGGAAAAGGTGGGGGTCAACTTTCTTTGAGCCACAATTGGTTCTTGTGTGAATACGATGTAATCAGAGCACCCAACAACTTTAATTTATTAATTCCGTGTGGAATTGACACAGAAATAATACATTATGAGCAAACTTAAAAGCTTATTTTTCTGCTGCATTGCTTTCAGGTATTGCATTGTAATTTGCATAATTATTGTTTTATTTTCCTTGTTTTTGAAGACCACATTACTAAAGTACAGATTTTGTACATGTCAAATTTGTTAGACATTAGAAATATGCATCACTGCGACATTTGTAACCCTACTACGTATGCATATTTATGATGTCTTTGTTCGAAATTTCACATTCCCAATTGAAATGGCCCACTACATAGTTACTGCCATCAAACCAAGAGCCACAATAAATTTTGTACACAGTTGCCATCTTGTTGTTTTACATTCTAAAAAAAATGTGTCATTTTTTAAGGCTGTTGAGAACAAATCTATGATGTTACTACCTCCTCTTGTTTTAGACCAGAACCTCTGATCATAACGGTACTGAACCATAAGCTAGCCTTACTGCTTGGTCTACAGTGTGGTTTGGCAGAAACGATTAGTTCACATCACAATGACACAATTAAAATTGCTGCCCTGAGAAAATAGAGCCATAAGAACTCTTACAGTCTACTGATTTTATGGCAAGTATTTCTGGCATGTATTGTATGTGGTTTCAAGAATTGGTAATCAATGGACTTCATTATTTACAACCTCAATATTTTTCCAGTGAGGCAGGATTTACTTTTAAGTGGCTCTGTAATAATCTAAACAGCTGATACTGGAGCACACAAAATCCCATATAGTGCATGATATTCTATCTCCAGTGATGGAAATATGGAGATATTATGTTTTAAATTTTAAATATAAACTTCCATTGACACATTGTGCACTTGGTTGGTTATTATAAGACACTTTATTAAATAATGCATAGAATTAATAATATTACTGTGCATGATATTCCTTTGCTGATTTTAAAAACCAGAGTGGGATTTGCAATCTGTGCATGAAAGATAAAAGGGCCTGTGTTTTGGAGACAAAATGAATTCCAAGCCCTGTGTTATATTAGCTCTAGCACCATTATTTGACAAATATGACAGCCAATTTTATTCAGGACAAAATTATCTTATACAAGCAGAAGAAGAAGAAGGCTGTATGGTGTTTTCATCCTACCAGTTTGCTTTGTACACAGTTCACCCTACCTCTTTGTCTTGTATAATGTTCACCCTACCTGCTTGCCTTGTATACTGCTCACAGGATGACCCTCGTAGCCAAATACCTGCTGCATCTGCATCTGTGGATTTCCTGCCATGGTTTCCTGTTCTGCTAGATGAAATGTTGCATATGGGTAAATATCTTCAGAGTATTCTGTAAGTAGTGCATAGGATTTCATAATTTATTTTATGAGTGGAATTTGCATATCTAGAAAAAGCATAACTTGGACTTTAACAAACAGCCTGTTTAATATGCTGGCAAAACAACGGACTTCATATGAATTTTTAAAAAATTTGAATTTAAAAACATTGACTGATCAATGGTAATCAAACATTTGGAAGTTCTGGTGAGTGAGTCACATATCACCACAACATTATATGTGTGTTTGTAGATACTAACACAAGTGACCTTCAGTGCTGACTTTGTTGTAGGCAATATTTCATGATATTGTACTTTAAGAGTAACAAAGTGAAACAGTAAGAACACTGATAATTTTTAAATCTGCAATATAAATAACAACAGGGAGAGAAAAGAAATGTATTTGCTTAAAATAAAGACATACATAAGCACAATATTTTATGTAAATTACATGTATATGTTTTACCTTCTTATATATCTACATCATGTAATGCACAAAGCTACGTAAGGCTCCGCAATACCACTTGTTGGTCTGTAAATGTCTCTCTGATTAAAGCAAGTTGGTGATTTATTAGATGGTATCTAAAACTAATGTGTGTACTATGGCAGTGTTTCATTTCTCGTAGTACTTGAGGTACATTGTGATTTAATGAACCAATTTTAAATGTAGGAATATTGAGAAAATTTATAAGAAGTGTAAATGTTTGTGTTTGTCAGTTTTGTACCTGGTATCCGTTCAAGGCCGGGTGACTGTAACTGAGCAGGTTTGCGGACGGTGGCATAATAACGTTCCCGTTGCTCAGCATTGTGCTTGTTATCCAAAGCAGCAGTTGTGTCTTGAAGACCAGAACCTGCATCCAAGCCTCGTCCACCCACACCAGCTGCTGCTCTGCTTACTGGTCCTGTAAAGCATTATGGCAGGTTATGCTCATTTCCACATCAAAAGATTATGGTATATATTATGCTCAAAATGCAGGTACAGCGATACTCCAATTTAATGCTCTTTGATTTAACTTTTATTATCATTTAACATTTAATTTCAGTGATCTAGGTTAAATAATCTCCATGTTAAATTTCCTCTCTTTCACATTTTCCTTACTTTATTGTTCAAATCTGATATTCTCCAAAGGAAAATTAAACACGGGTTTCACTGTTAAAATTACAGTATTTCATATGTATTACAAATACAGTTGTGCAAGTTTTCCTGCAGAAAAACAACCAGTCATTTTTCAAAGTAACGTCTTTATTTAAACAGCATTGTTTTTATATATAGCAGATTAAACACTCGCTTATCTGACACGAATAAAATATCACAAAACTGAGGAAAAACAGTAATAGACATTTAAAAAAATTACAAACAGAAGTGCAGTAAGAGGATAGCAAAGCAAATACTTTCCACTTGAAGGTTACAACTTTGACTCCTGACTACTTCAATTTGTTTGGTTTCCAAATTTTTCACTTCTGCTGTTCTTCATTCTTCCATAGATCATTACAGAAAGTGAAATTTAAGAACTTTAATATATGTGCCCATGGAACGTATTCTTCTTCCAATTCTTGGCATCATTTACATCTTTCTAACCACATGGAATTACTAATAAAATTATATACATATATCTTATCTTAAGAAACACAGCATATGTAATGCTCAGTGTAACAAGCAACACAAGTACAGAAGTGATGTAGGGAGCACCACACTGCCAATATCTGATCTTCAAGAAACAGCATGACAATGTGGAATGAATTCATCTGGGCATGGAAAGTGTCCTGTGGCAGGTTCTTGTGGTCATTGTAATGAACCTCCTGGCTCCACAAAATGGCAAGTAATTTGTTGACTAAGTGAGCAACTGTTAGCCTATCAAGAAGGACTCTGCTTCATGAAGTTAGTCAGCTAAGTGAAAGCTAAACCATACTCCGTGATGCACTGCTGTCTGTTGGCATTTCCGTGGTGCACATTTAGACAGTGTGGGCTGACTGCAATGGTGTTTTGTTGTCTTGGGTAGGAATGGGAGAGGGTGGGTGTGACTGCATGTGCCATGACAATTCTGATAGTAAGCACCACACCATGATGAAGTATGAGGATATGGAGGTAAAAGTTCCACAGATTTTTAACCTGTATTGTCAAAATGGATTGTTCTAAAATGAAAGTTATGAAGAAGAAATAAATTCTGCGTACGTCTGTGAAGACAGAAGCCAACTGCTGTCAGGGCAGCCAATACCGCCACAGCAGATATAGCAGCAGGAAGAACAACTTGAGTGTCCATGTAGAAAGGGGTGCCACTCTCCTCCCCCGTGCTGGCAATAAGATCACGATCCGACGAATGCTGATGCTGGCCTGAAATTGTACAATTCTTGTTACTATGTTTACTGTGTCACATCTGAATTATGAGCAATGCACACAATTTTAATTTTATTACATTATAATACATGGACATAAAACTGAAGTTACTTTAAGTGATTTGTGGGGTAAACCACGTTTTATTGATGAAATTTCATACTGACCTATTCAGACACACTAAAATGCTCAACTTTCCCAGCAGTCTTTTAAATTTTAATATTCTAGGGCAAAGTCTCCACTACCCACTTTCTAAATGAATTTCTAGCATACAATTTGATGACTTCAAGGTGACACTATGGAATGAAGTTTATTAGGCAATGACATGTGTGAAGACGGAGTTTGTATCCAGTGTTTTGCAGACTGTCTCTGTCTCATGTGTTGATATGATGTGTAACATGGTCACACGTCGCATTAATAGCCAACAACTTAGCATACTATCCATGCATGAATTACAGGGTAACAGTAAGCCGAATTAATGGATTCTAAACATTTGGAAATGAGTATAATTTTTAGAGCTATTTTTCCTAATATATAAAAATAAAGAAAAAAACATATTTGTGTAAAATAGGGGAATGAAATGTGAGGCTACATTCTGGTCTAAATTTTGTCAGGAGAGAATTTAAATTTATTTGATTAGTTGCAAAAGAGAGCAGATCCAGTGGATGAAAAGTGGACATATTCCCTTTCCAAGCTATCCGATAAAATTAATTTATTCATATGATATCCCAGAACACTGTATGAATTACAGATGTAATATAACACTCTATAACATGTGAGAATAGTCATGAAACCTGGGCAGAATGAACTGTGGGGAAAAGTAGTTGTGAAGAAGATACTATTTCAGCATTCATATAAGGTGACTGAGAAAAACAACAAAAAAACTGGTTAGAGTATCAATTGTTCCCATTAAGGTTTGAAACAATTATCTCCAAAATAAAAGCCTGTCATGCTACTGTGAAGCTATTCTGCTCTGCAAGCTAAAAGTCATATAATTACATAACAGTTGACAAGACACATTATCCCACTGGTATGTGCAGCGTTAGCAATCAAGTACCTTGCAGGTAGATTAATCTAATTAGTATTGTGAAAACTTCATTATAAAAGAAATACAAACAACGTACAACTGGGCATAGTAATTCACCTTTACTATTAATCATCATCATCATCATCATCATCTTTATTAAATTCCATAAATCCATTACAGGGTCTCAAAGACCTGCCAGATATAGAACTAGTCACTTACATCATATCACAATATAATAAATTTAACATAGAAATACACTTGCATTAAAAAGTAACAAAACTTCCCTACTATAGAGATTATAATTTCTATAAAAGTAGTCTATTGTAACAATAAGATAACCATGAAATAAAGTTAAAGAATTATGTAGATAGAATTCCCTAATATTAGCAGTCACAACAAACCAAGATCCTACTTGAAGTCAATATTAAAATATTCCTCTAATGTATAAAAGGCACGAATCAGAAGAAAGTACAAAAGCACAAACCTGGTGTTGTACTGCGAGTAACAAAAACATACTGCGCCACAGTGGTGCCAGCTGGATTTCGTGCTGACACTCGGAGTGCGTAGCGGGTTGCAGGGACAAGTGCTTGCAAGAAGAAACTTTGATGGGCTGGTACATTGGAAGCCACTGAAAACAAAACAAAATCACAGGGTTTTGACAGCAATAAATTGCTGTGAGTTTGACTAATGTTTTGAAAGGTGTCACCTTGGATTTTCTCTATATCAGAACGTTTTGAAAACTGGGTCTGTTGTCATGTTCAAGTGAAATCTGGTAGCCCCATTTGAAAGAACTGTCTCTATCACTGGATAGGAAGAGAGTGTATCATCTTTCCAAAAACATTAAGGAATATTCCACACATTAAAACTCATAGCCACAATTACAATGGCCTCTTCAGAGCCAGATTAAAAGTATGTTACATACATAGTGATTCAGACAGCACTATTATGCATGACAGTACTCAGAAGTGTAATAAAGTACACGTACATGTACAGTTCACGTAACACAATAGAACCAAATAGATGTTTGCAGACTTTGTACAAAAATTACCATTTACCTAACTTCCAATTTGAGCCCCCAGCAGTTTCTCTGTACTCAATACCAAAGGCTTTGATCTGGCAACCTCCATCTTGCCAACTGTCTAATAATAAAGTAACTGATGTTGTGTTGACTTGCAGGAAATGTTCTAATTTGGGGGCTTCTGGTTTTGAGCCTTTCGTCGTTACATCAACCACAGAACTTGCACTGCCACTACCAATCTTGTTGACAGCAGCCAGACGGAATTGATAATGTGTACCACACAACAGGCCCTCAAGCAGCCGTGTGCTGACTGCCGGCTCCATGCTCAGTTCATCCCACTCGCCTGTCTCACCACCTTCACCTACTGTTCGATATGCCAACAAGAACTGTCTCACAGCTGCGCCACCGGTGTCACCCTGTTTCCACTGCAACTGTACTGACTTCTGCATCACAGATGTCACGACCAACACAGGCGCTGCAGGAGGGACTGAAACAGACAATGGTTGGACACTCAGGAAGGCACATGACAAAAGTATTACATTTTGGCTTAGCAAGGTGGTCAAAGTGGCTAAGAAACTGTCAACCAACCAGGTTAAATAAAATTTATTGTCTTCTCATCACTTTGGAACTGTTAAACACAGATATGAAGTAGCATGTAACGAATATGTAAGGTGTAAAATTCATGCTAAAAGAAAGTTGATGAAAATTCAATGGGCATCATTGTTAAAATATTTGCTGGTAACTACTTTCACACATAAATTGTGAGTTGCCAATTTTTTATGAGTCTTACTTTCCATAATTAAAAAGGGGTTTATAATTCTTGCACTCTTTATGTGTGTGTCTCAGAGGTTTGTTTCCAGAAAACTTTTTCATTTACTCTAAAGTTTAGGTAATGTTTTTTTTTTTTTTTGTGGTGAAGGGCCCCGCAGCAGATGCTACAGACGCACCGCAGCCTTGAGGCTTATTGTGCAACCCTGTGATGAAAATGATTAGTGTTTTTTCGTGTAATGGAGCACCGGTGGAATGAAATTGACAGGGGAAAACCGAAGTACTAGGGGAAAAACCTGTCCCAGTGCCACTTTGTGCACCACAAATCCCACATGGACTGACCCGGGATCGAACCCGGGCCTCCGTGGTGAGAGGCCGGCGACTAACCGCCTGAGCTATGGCACGGCCGCAAGTTTAGGTAATGGTTCAGCAAATTGGTGTTAACAGCTCCAGCACACACCTTGTATATGCTGTTGCAAAGATGATTTTCGTATTCACAAAGTGGAACAGAAATTTAAAATTGTCCATGTTCCTTGCAGTAAGATGAGTCACCATACACATACATTATATGACACACACACACACACACACACACACACACACACATATATATATATATATATATATACCAACAGCTGCACTATAATTAGATACAGTGATATACAAACATGTGGTAACCCTCCTACATGTTTTGACCTTTTTCGACCATCTTCAGAGAGGTATTCAACAAAGAAAAATATGTTAATGGCTAGTTATATCATAGATGTGCAATGATACACTTAAAATATAAATAATAAAATACTTTTTAAATTTTTTAACTGTTTTAATATTTTTATTTTAACTGAATTATTGCAGATCTATGATATAACTAGCTATTATTGTACTTTTCTTTGTTGAATACCTCCCGGAAGGTGGCCAGAAATGGCTGAAACATGTAGGATTTCAACCACATGTTTGTATATCACTGTATCTAATTTTAGTGCAGTTGTTGGTATGTATAAATAAATATATATACATATATATATACATGGTGACTGGAGCAGAAATATTAGGCAAACATTTTCAAGCAGATTGTATCTCCTTTTTTTAAACTCTTGTATTACTGTTGGAGAATGACTTATATATAAAACGAAAACCTCTGTCATTAATTGAGAAAAATTCTCTGAATTTATTAAGGGACAAATACCATAAGCACAAAAAATAATATGATGCTTATACAAGACGAGGCGGGGTGTATGCTAAGACGCAAATATCATCCATTTGTGATGCTGAATTTCAACTCATACTTAAAACTCCTACCATTAAATTAATTAAATTAATGTGTCAGTACTAGTCTGTGATCACTTTCAGCATGTCACATGATGTCACATCCCACCTTCATGTTTAATACCATGACAACCTCACACTTCCATCCATCAGGCCTATTTCATAAACTACACTCATCTGCATTTTCTGCATATCATACCATTGGTCTCAAGGAAAAATTAACTAATTAAATCCAAGAACGTTTTCGGACAATGAATTTTATCATTTATGGAAAGTTAAATTTTTTTTACTTCATTGGATATGCAATGATTTGTAGCACATCAACTTGCATTACAAATTGCAAAAGTTACAAAAATTCGCTACGTTATTAACATATGAGTATATTTTAATGACCTACTGAATATGATTTTACTAAAATGTCAGTTAATGGCATTTGCATGCCACCAGGCATACATAATTTTCCATTGGAAAAACACTTATTAATATTCTGTTCCACACACATATCCTACAAACTGCACTACCACCTATTCAGTACAGTTCCCTTATGCTAATTTTATGCTAGTTTAATCAACATAAGGGAATTCTACTGAATAGATGGTAGTACAGTTTCTAGGATATGTAAGTAACATACTGAATCTTAAAAGTTTTTCCAGTGAAAAACTGGGAAATGAAAAGTGAAAAATGACTGCTCACTTTAAGTAAGTTTCAGATAAACAGAATGTCACAAGCCTGTAAGATTTAAAATGTGTGTAAGTAATAAAACAAGAATTTTTTGTATCCAGATGTTTGGTACTACATGTCTTATGAAGACTCAAGTCTTCTGCAGTGTTACATTGAGTCTATTGGTAAATGGCTACTGACATTTCGGAGGAGGGCACTACATCCTCCTTCAGGCCTCAGCAGTCCGAGGACCCTCAGTCCATGCAGCGTAACATCCTGAAAGACTCAGATCCTCATTAACACAACTGTGGGAACCCCAAATGTCACAACACTGGGTTTACCTTGAACTTGTAAGAAGTACATGATCTCATCAGATCCAAAGCTATTTCGGACATGACAGGAATAATTGCCTTCATTGCTTCGTAAGACATTCATAATGATGAGTGTATTGTCCGAATTTATTTCCATCCTACAGAAAAGGAAAAGGTAACATGTATTAACTAACTTTAAAGAGGAATTTAAATTACAACATCTAAATAAATAAATGTTAATGGAATTGAATATGACAGTGTTTTGCTAAGAATCTAATATGGTTTTGGATATGGTGCATAATCAGTAACATGATATAATGACACTTTTGCTATGTTCTTCAGTATCAAGCAGGTCACTTGTGTACCAATAATGAACCTGATTTGTGGGCACAGTAAAAGCCACTGCTTTACTCTTCAACTGTTTAAATATTGGTTCCAGAGGGAAGTGGATGAAACAGGCTCGTGATACACCCTAATGTGGGCTTTAGTAATGCAACAGCTGAAACTATGGGTGCTGCTACCAGAACAGTACAAAAAGTATTGAAATATTCAATAGAGATCCTAAAACAATACATTCTGAAATAGTAATTACTTCATAACCTTCACTACAATGAATCACATGGCCAACAATTTAAAATTGCATATAAATCTCTATTGGTATACAAAGAATATGTAGAGTTTAAAAAACAAAACCTGATTATATGAAATACCATAATTAAAACTATTAGTAAGCAATACTTTATCAACATCATAATTGATGTTATAATTGTCGTTGTCATAATAATAATAATAATAATAATAATAATAATAATAATAATAATAATCGTCATCATTAACTCCAGTCTGGATTTGCTTTTAAAGAATCCAATAAAGAAAATTCCAAACTGAAAATACAACACTGAAAGAGGGAAGTTATTAAATTTCTTATGTATTAAGTTCTTCAACAATTTAAATGACTTGGCCTTCAAAAATAATACTGCAACTTTAGACTCAAGAGTGGAAACCCTGTTTTGTAGTTCTACTGTGACACACATGAAAACAAGATGTGTGATCTCATGCTGTTAGCTTTTAAATGACATAATGTTAAACAAAGTTCCAAATTTTACAGATATGCATATGAGTTCTCTTCATAATATATTTGGCAAACATATCCAGTAGTCTCTGCATATAGTGTAATAGACTAAAATAAAATAAATTCAATAAATCCATATTCATAATTATACATTTATTCTATAATAAATTAATTTAAGACAAATATAATGAAACATGTTTATGTTAATCGAATTCTAATTAAATCAACATGTCATTAGTCAGTGTTAAGTGGTTTAAGGATTGCAGATATTAGATTGTGACACTGATTATGAAAGCTTATTGATACAATAAAAAATCTACTGACTATAGACTTTCATGCTTGAAAAGAACTGCTTCAGAAATAATTTACATATTGTAACAACTCACTTTGGTTGATGATGTAAGTTTAAATCCCCTAATCTCCACTCTGCATTGGGTCGTGGTACACCCACACACAGGCATGTTAATTTCACAGTGACTTTCCACGGTACAGTCACAAGTTGGCCAAACGATATAATTGATGCAGGCACTAGTAAGAGAGATAAGTTATAAAAATTATGTTAAACACACAGCTTTTCAATAAGCAGTGTGAAATTGGTCCATTCTAATCTATTGTTTCTTGAGATATGAGTTCCATAAAATTAACTGAGGGGCAGATCATCAGTTACTTGGTATTTTTAACATATATAAAATACCTCTTGTATCCTTTTGTATTCTACATAACTGGATCTTACATGCCTAGATTCAGAAAGTGACACAACTTCAGAACCATCAAGAAACACTAGCGTCCAAATAAGTATATGTGCAAGATTAAGGTGGGTATGGCAAACAAGGCAGATATGCATGATATCAGAAGCACCGTGTGCTACTAAGAATTCAAATATTGTGATAAAACATATTATAAAACAAATTTAGAAATTTAATTAATCATGATGTAAATTTCAAAAGAAAGTACAAAAAATCAACATTTGTAATTGGCACTGTAAAATGGATGCTTATCATTACAACGACAAAGGTTACACAACTTAAATTTTATGAAGTAATGGCTACTTTAGTTCTTCTACATGGCTGCAAGAATACAGCACTGGTGAGAACTAATAAGAGGAAAACTGAAACAGCCACAATGAGGTTCTTCAAGCAAGCTGCTGTTATTCTGTGCAACATAACATAAATAAAATTAGTTGTTGCAATAAATTACAAATGTTTAATATCGAAAGGACTGAAGATCAGAAAACGAACTGGCATGACCACATCTCGTGAGTGGATATAAATACAGCAGCATAACCAGCTAAACCCAGTGGTTTTGGCAATGTTGGATGGCAGAAGAGAAGATGAGAGGATAACTTAAAGATGATTTCTATATGACTGGGACAAACCCTTCAGGTGTACCATAATGATGAAGGTTAGACAATGATGGCCCTAGAAGTTATTAGAGACATAACGGTGCTGAATTTGTATGTAATTTACTAAGTAAAATGGGGTGGTCAAGGCTGGAACCAGGCTTTAGAACCGGAGGAGAAGGAGGAGGAGGAAGAGAGGAGGAGGATGAGGAGGAAGAGGAGGAGGAGAAATTAGAAATAACCTGTCAATAGGAGGTGCCTAAAAATAAATTCAGGGGAATGACTTTTACATGTACGATAAACAGTTGGCAGGACTGAACTCTGTGTCATTCCTGTCTCACAAATCCTACACGAACTGGACCCGGGTTGAACCCAGGCCTCTGCGCTTTGAGACCAGTGGCTAAGTGTCTGAGCCATAGAATGGCCCAACTTGAGTCTGCAACTCTATGTTGCATCAGCTGATACCTCTAGATAGCTTCAACTACATCTTGGTTAACACTTGATGAATTAAAAATTCTTCCAACTCAGCAAAAATAGCAGCTACTGGCTGTTGTATTTCCAACTCCAACGTGGAAGGAATGTATGGTCAGACTATGGCCTATTTTAAGGGGGAGGGGAGAAAAAAATAAACAGAACTAAAACACTACTGAAAAATTAAATAGGCATGTTCCAATATTCACAGTCAAGGGTTGTCATTAGATACCAATTCAAGGGTCCAAATTTCCAGTTCCATAATCTTTTATAACATGTACAATTTTTCGCTACATGTAATTCAGAAAACCGTATTAACAATCACTACACAAAAATCATAAAACTGTACCCTAATTGAAATTCATAAAATGGCAAAGAAAGCTAAGAAAGTTTAAAAATTAGATAATTGACTGCAGTGATAATCAAAATATTATTCCAGAATGAGAATTAAACAAACCGCTAGTAGAAGTGGCAGGAGAGAGGCGAACGACTGGAGTCCCAGCTCCCTGGCCCACACGAGTAGCAGCTGTTACCCATGCTTCATACATTTTACTGGAAAACAAGCCAGACATTTCGTAGTACAACTGGTGTGCTGCAACTGTAGTCTTCACAACCTTCAGTTCACGGCCTTGTTCCAAAACACGTAAATGCACGGTGTACTTTGTGACCATACCATTGGGACGACGAGGTGGGAGCCATCCAATGAATGCTGCATTTTCAGAACTTGGCACTGCTTTCACTTTTTCTGGAGCCTCAGGCACTGGGTACAGATTAAAATACATGTAGTACTAATTGCTGTAGCCTGAAGTTTGTCTAGCAAGTGATATAAAAAACAATGAACAAACAGATTTAAATGAACCTCTATTGGTTGATGATAATGAAGATTTATTACAGAAATACTTGTCGGATGTTGCCCATTGCCTTCCAAAACACATTATTGAAGGGAAGGTAGAAGGAAGGATGGAAGTGATGGGAACATGAGGAAGAAGACCTAAGCAGTTACTAGATGACCTTCAGGAAACTAGAGGATACTGGAAATTGAAAGAGGAACCACTAGATCACACTCTGTGGAGAACTCGCTTTGGAAGAGGATATGGACCTGTCATAAGACAGGCTACAGTCCTACAGTATTTGGCAGGTTCCTAATTTTATCTGTGACTGGAGAACTGCATATCCTGTACATGGTCGTGTTTGAGAGGCTTCAGTAACAAAAAACGCTGGCATGAAAAAGTTTCCTATCACAGGTATATACTACGGACATCAAATCAAACTGGTGGCCTGTGGGCTGCAAGTGGTCCATTGGAATTCTTTTAGTGGCCCAGGAAACTCAGGACACATTTTCCCTTGGTACACAGATATGTAAATGTAAAGAATACACACGGTAAACCTGTGCCCTCAGAATTAGTTTGGTTTAGTAATGAAAAGGCAACTGATATCTTGACATTTGCACAAAAGTTTAAGCATTAAAAGCATTCTGGTTTTTCAGCTTCAAATTTATGAAACACCCAATGAAACTGACCTTAAAACTGCCACGAATTTAACTGACCAGTACAGTTTTGTATAAGCATGGGGGCTGTACCTGTTTCCTCAGTGGTGCAGAATGTAACAGGACTCACAACACCATCTCCTGCTCTTGTGGAGGCCAAAACTTGGATACTGTAATTTGTGTAGGGTTTGAGTCCATGCAAAACGGCAGTAGTTGCAGTTGTCCCTTTACTTTCTCGAATTCCCGGTTCTGTTCAAATACAAATACCGAAATAATGAACTCAAAATATCAACTTAATTCATACACAATGAGGGTTTTTCTACAGACATTTTAACATAAGGTAATATAATTCTTGGTGACAAATATTATATTTTTATGGGCAGTATTATCACACAGTTTTATCACTACAGATACACAGTTGTTGCTCTGTGCATTTTCCTTCCTTCAAAATATCTGTATATACTACACAAAGACATGTGCACACATACTCCTGTTGCTTGTAGGTAGGTACAGACTGAATCCCATGGCTGTTTTCGATTAGTGGCCAATCATTTTCAAGAACACCAATTTGTATGTGTATTTACACATTTTATCTTCTCTGGTGGGTGCAAGAAAACTAAAACATGCATGAATAAGAAAACTCACAATACACGCTGGTGCTATTGGAATCAATATTTAGGTCTGCACTATTTTTCTGAGGCTCATGGAGAAAGTGGTCATATAGTGGAATGAGTATTATGTAGTAGAATATACTGATTATTTTTTTATTCATAAGCCATTACAGCCTTTCCATGGAAGGATGGAGATGAACCCTCAATGTGGTAATAAGAAACGAAATATGGGATCGCTGGTGTTGGGGCAATACGACTGGAGCCTCTCGTACAATATTGCCGGTCTCAATTACCCACCATACCGTTCCTCCACTGGTTCATAAAACAGCTTGTAGCCCTGCACAATGCCATGAAGGTGGTCGTGGTCAGGGGGTTCCAGGACACTTGCAGGTCATGTGCTGATACAGGTGTACAAATCACATCTTGTGGGGAGGCACTGGGCACTGGAACCAAAAAAAAAAAAAAAAAAAACAACAGTAAAGGTGAAGTTTAGGTTAATAATCAATGGAGAAACTAACTTCCTCGACATAAGCATGACAGTTAGATCTGTTCAGAATTGAATAATATTTTCCAAAATAAGACCTTGCAAGCCTTGATGACTAATGTACAACACAAAAAAGAAGTTTCATTGTAATACAACAAATGTAAAACTAATAGCACCGAACTGCACAAAAAACTAAGGGAGGTATGACAAAGTAAAATAATATCATGTCTAAACAACAGAGCAAAAAAAAGTAAGTCACATATATTTTACGCAGCAGTTTAAGGACAATTTAATTTTCCATTAATTTCATGAGCAACAGTCTCAGTACAATTACTCTGCAATATACTGACCATCAACTATACATATTAGTAATAATAATAACAATAACCATGGCTCGACAGTCCTATATGGGCTTGGGCCTCCTCTTGGTCTTGTGCATTTGTGGCCCATTGATGTGACTGCCAGAGCCATCTGGCAGTCAGTCAGGAGACTTGGGTGAGAAATGGCCGCTGAATTTTGCTTACAAGCATTACTAGTTCTATTCATGCCCGTAAGGTTCTTTTACATGCCATAAATCTACGACATGGGACCGACGGCGATACTTCCCCTCCAAAGGAAGTGGTGCTCCGGATTTTTATTACTCTTAAAAATCCATCGACCTCGGTCGGGATCGAACCCGTGAAACTTGGGTCCAGTGGCGCGCACGCTAACCACTAGTCCACTGAGGTCGACATACATATTAGTAGTACCAACAAAATGCACACAAGTTATTGATATTAATTTATATACGTAATGACCTCCTGCATGTTTTGGCCAAACACGTGGCCTTCTTCAGTGAGGTAAAATACAAAGGATAAACACACTGACAATTATAATTAAATTAATGAAGTATGAAAACCAATCCAGATATATAAAATGGCAATCATAAACTCATAGTTTATAATACATTAATTGTTACTAGTAAAAATGTACTAATATTAGGTTGGATGCTATATGCAGAAGTTTCATGCAACAATTCATCATCCAAGAGAATGTATTGTAATGTGAACAGCGTGATAAAACACATTTAGGAGGTCATTATGTATATAAATGAATATCAATATACTTGCGTTCATTTTGTTGATACTACTAATACATACGTACACTTGATTAATGCACAGATTATAGATGATACAAAATTCTCACCATCCTCCAAGGTTTGTACAATCACTGCATCACAAGTTGGCCCATCACCTCTACTATTGAAAGCCTGAACTGTCACACTATACTTGGCAAACTTCTCTAGTCCAGACAGACGAACCTCATTGTTAACCATTCCTGCACCAATTCGCGTAAAATTGTATGGTCCTTCATCTTCTGGACCAGGTCTGAAAACACAATAAACCTTGTAAAAACAGACTGTTTCTACAGAATAATCCAGCATCATATTGTAAGTGAGCTTTCAGAAATCACATCAGATGAATCACACCACAAAAGGTAAAGTTGCAATATCACACTTTTCTTCATATCACAATATAAATTCATTATAATAAATTAAAATAAGTGGCCTTGATTATGTTAACATACCATTTATAGCATACACCCAAGCAAGGAAGAGAATTTAGTAACGTATCTTCACCAATTACACATGGTGGTATTTATCACTCCTCTCACACCATGTCAAACATACTCATCTTCGTGGGATTTTACGTTCTTAGAATGCTGTTACAGAAGATTCAAGTCTTCTGGCATGTTACACAATGTTGACTAGTAAAGAATCACTGACATTTTGAAGGATTGCAGTACCTTAATCTTCAGGGTCAGCAGTCAAAAAGTTGACAAAGTTAGCCTGAAGATGATGGCACTACAACCTGTCAGAACATTGGCAGCTGTTTACAACTTGGTAAAGCGTAACATCCCAGAAGGTTTTACTTTGAACACGTTGCACAATATTTATTATTCACAGCTCCTATATTGTTTCAGTCACGAGATGTGGTCTTCTTCAGAAAGCTACAGGCGTATAGGTGTATACAGCATATACAGCAAGTAGTAAATGTAAATGGTAAATATGTACAAGTCTATAATTGTATATAATATTTAAAACTGTAGTGTCAGTCTGTAATTGGAGACAATGTTAAGACTGAATTAAAATTATATTTCAAATATGGTATTGAAATTATGTGATGTACTGTATCCAAACACCTGTGGTAATGACATTATGTTCGGTTTAAAAGAGATCAGAAAATCAGTTATGTATTTATCTTAATTCGCATTAAATATAACTATTTACAGATCTTATCGTTTATATCTGTACCCAATTCTTCTGAATCCAATCTTGTAACCGAGGAGTTCTCCATTCCACAGCTGACGTTCAGGCGGCTGCCACATAACATGGAGCTCTTGTGGACTGGTGGCCTCCACAGACACCTGTCGTGGTGGCCCACCTGGGATTTCACTCTCTGTCACGGCCTGCACAGACGTTTATCATAATCATAATCACAATCGTAATGATCATCATCATTTGTGTGTGTGTGTGTGTGTGTGTGTGTGTGTGTGCACGCTGCGTGTCCAGAAGCTAAAATTAGAGTTTGTTGGACAATAATAACATTATACTGCTCTGCAGATCTGACCTGCAAGGGAATACAAGGTTCCTGCTTCAGCTTTTGTCTTCTGAGATGCGACACTATGTAGTCTATTAGAAGTTTCTGACGTTTCAGGGCAACCTGCTGCCCACATATGTAAGTTTTCAAGCACAGCTAATTTTTGTCATGGATTTGTACTCATCACAGGAAGTGTGCAGTGACCAGGAACATGAAGTAACTAAACAGGGATGAGGAACACAGCATTTTGGGGTCAAGTTACAAGCCATGTTTTAGTACATTACACATTAGAATACCACTGAAATGATATGATCACATATTGTAATAGAGAGGAATATTAACTGCCAATTTGGACGAATGCCATCCCCCAACAAATCACAATTTGCCACATTTCTTATTCTTATTCTTCTATGCAGTGTCCGCCCATTTTCGGGCCACGGCCTCCCTGTTGCTGGGGTTTCGAGACAATTGAGTTTTTACGAGGTAAGGATGTCAGCCCCACGCCCAACCGCCAAAGTGTAGGGTCATATATAATCATCATCTCATCATATTCCAATATAATTTAGTCTCTGCATTTGATCCATCATCATTAAACGCCTACTGCACAAACCCATCTCTGGTTACTTACATGCAGGGGGTCACTGGGAGTGCTGGTTCCCAAAGCATTCTCAGCATAAAGCCGAAAGTGGTAAGCTGTAGCAGGGTGAAGTCCTGCAACTAGTGCGACACTGCGGTCACCAGGCACCGTTAGCTGCGGACTGTGCTCATGCCACATATCTGACGCCTCCTTGTACTGCAGAATGTAGGATGTGACGGGAGAATCACTTCCTGCTGCAGGTGACCAGGACAGCAGCACTGACCGACTGGTCTGCTCTGCCACATGTAGGTTGCGTGGGAAACTGGGTGGCTCTGTTGAAATTATATGAATATAACAGTGTCACCAGTGCAGCAAACGATTTATCATTACAGATCATATTCTTAGATATCAAATTAAATAATCTGTAACTCCACACAAAATGAATAGAATAAAACTGTAATCTGGCATACCATGTGTGACTATAAACATTTCATATTTATCTGGTTCCCTGTGTACACAATCACCACATGTCAGTAATGGATAAGAAAGCATTCAATTTAATGACTGAATAATAACAAAAATTAGCTTTGTCATGAATTAGGTTACCTTGAACTATAAGTTGGATTGTAGCTCGATCCTGCCCATATGCGTTGCTGGCAATGCAAGTGAAGTCACCACGATCTAGCGGTGAAACGTCCATTATGGTCAACTTTGACACAGAACCATGTGAAAGGGACGTTGTCTTCAGTGTGTACCTGCAAAACAGGCATGTCTGTAATAATCAGAAGAAAATGCCAACTATACATTTCAACTGTCATTTGTGATGCAACATGATCACATTATGCACTGGCTGAATTAAATATTTTCAGATGGGAAATTTTGCGCAAGGGGAGAGTCTGGTTTGGGTCTCCTACACAAAGCAAACACAGTCTACCGAATCTTGTAACATTGCATTTCTACCATGGTGTCTCATCTTCAAGGGTCAAAATATCCAATGACACTGGACATGTCAACCATTGAAGATGAGGCCAACAAGCTGCTTTGAAATGTCAAGCACCAATCACCCAGTGATGCAGCACCACATCACAGAAGAACAAAGACATGAACTGCACCACTGTGAAAGCCTTAAATTCTGCAAATATCCTTCTACAGCGGGTGAAACTTGCAGCAGTCATTTAGTAAATAAATAAATGTTTTACATTAAAACAAAACAGACCAAATTATCCACTAGACACAATGAGGAAATTCACAGAAAATGTATGTTTGAATAAGTAGTGGACACATTTTCTGTGTCCACTGCCTATTCAAACATACACTAACCTGAATTAAAACTCAGAATGTTGCCCATTTCACCATAATATTCTGTGGTAGTGGAGAATAAATCATTTTCGACTATTTTGGGTGAAATTTGTCTGTAGGAGTGAAAACATTAATAAAATGAAACCTATCATGTGGTGGTAAGACAGACCACTGTACATGCCGATGAAACAAGAAAGCGACATACCTCAATTCATAGTCAGACTCAATACGACTACCCTTCGCCTTCCATGTGACATCCATAGGTTGATCGCCGTCTGCTTCACATCGCAGATGCACTGTTTCTCCTTTTCGTGCCATTTCTTGTCGTGATCGTATTTTAAACCGAGGCCCAGCTAAATATTAAAATTCAAACTACATTATTTGATGGATAAGTGTGGTATTTTAACATGTTTAATACTATTTACAAATGTATCATTTACTCACCATGTACTGTGAGCAGAATCACTTTACTAAGCCCTGGCCCAATTCCATTTCCTGCCTGACACAAATAGTAGCCTTCATGTTCCTGTGCAGCCCTTGAGATGATGAGCGAACCATTCTCCAAGCTGTGGATTCTTTGACTATGGTAACTCAGATCCCGATATTCTCCAGGCTCGGTGCCTGAAATGAGGTAACACTAATATGGCACCTGTTAGTATCCTCTAGAATGTGATGCACTACAGATTCGTTCTGTTACCTAAGAGGTCAGTGATTACCTGTACTTTTATAGGGCAAACATCATAAAAATATTATTTTAAAATTCTACTCTTTCTTCCAAGAAAACACATAACATCTATTGTACCATCAATTTGTTAAAGGTGGTTGGGATAATGGCTACACTGTAACTCCATAGAGCAGAGTCCTTCTTGAGAAGCTAACAGTTCTTCAGCTAGTCAAGAAATTCTCCACATTTTATGGAACCCGAAAGTTCCTTACTGCATGCACAAGAGACTGCCACCTGACCCTATCCTGGGCCAGATCAATCCAGTCCATCCCCCCCCACCCCACTTCTTGAAGATCCATGTTAATATTATCCTCCCATCCATGCCTGGGTCTTCCAAGTGGTCTCTTTCCCTGAGGTCTCCCAACCAAAATCCTGTATGCACCCAATGTGTTCCCTGATATCACCTAAGAATGGAGATACTTATATAAGTTTTACTCTACACAAACTGACAGTAGAATTTTCTAATATTAGTATTATGAAACTTCAGATCATCTTCAAAACGTTCACAAGGACCGCTTGGTCACAAATTGTTCGTGCCTAATACAGTGTAGAATATAAAGTACGTGGTGTAGCTATAACAGCAATTGTGTAGAATGAAGTCTTTTTGGGCAATCAGCATAGTGAATGAGATCTTTGCTCTTCTGGGATGTTATACAGTGTTGACTGGTTGTTGGTTACAGACGTTTCGGGCAAACATATCGATCCCATCTTCAAGGGTCAAGCAGTCCATCCTTCTTCTTGGACTGTTTGACCCTTGAAGATGGGACCGATAGGTTGTCACAAAACGTCGGTAACTAACTACCAATCAACACTGTGTAACATCCTAGAAGAGCGAAGGTATCATTTACACCATGGCGGAAGCTTGAATTGTGAAGTCTCAGTTTGTATTAAAAAGAAGTTTTGGAAATGGTGAACAAGACCTTCATCTTGACATGCCTGATCACACTAGAAGAATTCACTGTGGAATATCAAAGAACCTCCTAAAACGACTGCATACCCACTGCCTGTTTCCAAGTAACTGTAGGTTTAGGGAAGCCATCAACTTGGCAGTGAAGAGCTACTGGATTACCTTGCACCACGCTGTAATCGGTAGGCTCCATCAACCAGCGTGGAGGCACTGCAAATACATCAAGTAACATCAGCATGTGTAACCTAAAGAAAAAAAAATGAATTTTTTAATTTAAAAGATCGATCTGTTTAACACATACACATATTTCATTCCAACATGAAATCAATGCACAAGGAAATTTACTTAACCTAACACTTCCTCTGCACAGTAGAACTTAGACACACTGCATTCACAGCAGTTAATTTGTTCATCTCACGAATTTTTAAGTTACAGCTGATCTCATTAATGTACTTTCTATTATGATTTTAATACAAAAAAATTTATAACAACTTATAAAATTTCATACAAATATATTCGATTTTAACCAGACTGGTGGTAATGCTGAACCTCTACACATTCAAAACATAGCGTCATTTTTAAAATGTAATTGTGTTAATCATAACTGCATGTGTATTACTTTCAGCATTAATTGTTACTAATTTATCAAAATTTACATTCTGTAATTGAAGAAATGACTTCGTTGTTTCAGAAGGAACCATTTAACAGTCTTTGTCTTTTTTCTTTTTGTTTCACACAGGCTGTACTATACAGAACTGCAATAGGACATAATATCACAGCAGATCACTGTGTTTGTATCACACAATTTTACATCACAAAGCTATGCCTGTTTCTTCTATAATTTGTAGGTGTAGGCACTTTCATAGCACATGACTTCTTATAATGATGTTTCAGATTTCCAAATTAAATTAACAAGTGTCACATCTGATTAAATCTTAAAAATGTAAGGTGCACCACATGCTGTGAATAGTGTCATAGTACACCAAGCTGCATAACAAGTCTAGGGTGCCAATTAAATTTATACAACACAACCATTTTATAATTCTACAGACCAAATGAACTGAGACAATCAGTAATCCCAGATGGAGTTCCATTTCACATGACTCAGTCAAAGATTTTATCTGTTCGTCACATTTGTTGTTAAAAAGGTCTGGCAGTAGTTCAGATACCAACAAGTGATATAAAATGTGTCAGGAATGTGACAAGATGTTGAGTTACACTGTTTCTGACATCACAATTTTATTTCAGTCATGTATTGTGTTCGTTCTGATCAATAGCAGTACACGTTTAAGGCAGTGACATTGCATATTGATTTTAATTGCTTATACAGAACATTTGAAGTTCACTAAATTAGACCCTAAGAACTGCAGAGAGCAGTATGCAATATCAAAGTTACAAATTTCAAAGGCATGCAAACACTTCCATTACTTTTTGTCATTGTAACTGAGTCATGATCAACATTAAGTCAGTTAATCTCACATGATACTGATTTACAGTTTCATACCCTGTTTGCTCATCAGATCAGAATGTAGGTATCCTGACTGTTCCTATAATGTGTATGCAGCACACATAGCCTTCATTTACATAATCTATGGCAACACTGAGAAAATCTCTAATGACAGTAGTGTTTTATATTTACACTGAAATCACTACTAATTGGAATATTACAAGCATACTAATTTTTTCAGACTAATATTGTTTAATTTACAGATTCAATACATTTGTTATGCTTCTAAGTGTACCATATTATATATATGTATATATAAAAACTAACTTGTGCAAGTGTGCCCAAAATTCAAATCATTGGTGTCATGTTTCTAATGACAGATGGAAACTGAAATTATGAAGTCAGAGTAGCTATGAGAAATTGCAACTGGAAGTTCAATTAGAAACACAGAAATAATTTTCATAACCTAAGTACGAGAAGTTTATATGAATTGTAGCAACATATATATATATATATATATATATATAAAATGGAAATATAATTTTTCAGTGTTTTCCTTAGTTACTGTAAATATAAATGTAGCACTTGAAAAAAGAGTTGCCACTACAATACATAGAATAACTTCATTATGTTGCTGTTGTGTTTATTATTGTTGCATATTTTATACTACACAGATAAATTTTTTATGATTTAAAGAACAAATAGTAAATCATATGGATGTAGCCAAAACTCTGTAGGTGTGTAACATGTGTGTTCATCCTCGTAAAATCCTGAAATTCCATAATATGATTCCAGCTGAATGTTTTGTCAGACATGAATACCAACCTAATGGCTGCAGTGATGGTAATGCCAGCTGGTTTAGCTTCTGCCATTTGTTAAATACAGTGACTAGAAGAGAAATACTGACTTACTCAGCAAATCTGCTTCAGTGGCACTTAGTACACCACAGAAAGTCGATATGCATTGCTTTGGGGTTTAAATCAGAAGTCTGCAGTGAAGTGCCAGAAGAAAATTGTCTGAAATATGTCACAAATCCTGGTAACATAAAATATGATGAATCATTTACCTGTAACGTTTAAGAGATGCTGGAAATTTCTTATTCATAGATAAAATAGGAAAAATTTCGGTTAAGATAATGGGATTAAAGTGTTTTCGAGTACTGTGAGCAGATAGAAGAAGCTTCATAAAATGTGGTTAGGTTATGTGGGCTGGTTCAGTTGAGTTCACTTGCCCACCAGAACTGAGAGGTATGTTTAGTTACTGACGTGCAAATCATGTTACATAGTACGAGTGTATAAATAAGTGAGAATATAAGAGTAAGTAAGAATAACTGCCTATATAATAAAAACACTACAGGCTTGTTATTTGGCAAAGAAGTACAAAATTGTGTTATTAAGTCTTCTGAACTGTTGAAAACTGCTAATAAAATGGATCTGAGCATATCAGTTTCAAGTGAATCTTTATTTTTATCTTATTATTTCAGAAAAAATTCTGATGGGATAAGTAAGTTTGAAATTCAATCACACTTCTGCTAAACACAAAGAGATGATGTAACGCAGTTAATAAAATAATGATCTTATGAAGCATTAACACCAAGTTGTGTGTATATTTATACACAGACCCCTGAAAGAAGTCCCAGAGATTGACCCTGTCCACAGAGAAATGTTGTTACTGGTAAACTTTGCTTTGCTCTGTGCTGCCTGGTGTAGCCTGGAGGGAAATACAAGAGAAAACAGAGCAGAGGTACTGGCAAGTGAAGTCATCCCATCTACCTACAGAACTTCTCTCCTTGTCCAAGTGCAATTGCTGTTACCAATGACTTGAATGCAATTGTATTCTTATTATGTAACAAAGTATCACTGATGTGCATAAAAATATGTGGATATTAGTAACTACTGCACAATGAAAGCAAATTCCACTGTTAAACATGCAGTGAGAACAAAGATGCAGCTAGAAGTAAGTACACTACTTTAATGGATGCAGCCGTGCCAGTGCAGTGCATCTATTGCAGAGCAGGTCAGAGATCTTCTTGTGACAATTTCCAAATATCACACTGTATTAGTCACTAACAAAAAAGTTAAATAACTTAGCTCCTCCTTTATGGTGCTGCAGACTAGAGCGGCCCAGTGCCTCCTGTTTTCATGTATATAAATCTTGTTTGTAGACATTTGGCAGAACTCGTTAGATCTGTTGCGAGGTCTTACCAACACAGGACAACACAGAAACAGAAATAATGCAGACATACATTCATGTCTTGGGTGGAACAGGGGCCCATGAGCCCAGTGTTTAAACAGTAGAAGCCACTACATGCCTTTGACTGGCAACTTTATTAACTAGCGTTACAGAAATATCATTAAGTTCTGCACAATTTTATCTCATTAAAACTTTTAATTGCTAACATTATATAGCATTTAAGAGTGGGAGAATTAGTGAGTTGTGAATGGGAAGTACATTGACGCAAGCGGTGCTGACCTAATTTAACACACAATTCTGGCATTTTACTGAAGGGACTGAGGAAAACCACCAGAGACCTCAATGAGGATAGCTGATGTTTGGCCATGACTTGAGCTTGGGACATCCTGAATACAAAGCAGAGATGCTAACTTATCAACTGTGATGCTCAGTGTTTTACACTGACTAGCTGCATGTCCATAAAGTTCACTTATTTAGTGAGGCAGAAACACAGTTGAAGTTTGAATTGACGAAAACTGAACGTCAATCCATTTTCGTTGCATGTTGTCTCATCAATACTCAAGTGTATAATCTCATGACATCTTCGGTTCAGGAGTGGATGGGTTAATAATGTGAAAGTAGATGCTTGCCCAAATTAATTCTGGTAATTTTTAGACAAGGATAGGCTGTCCCTGTACATGTCTTGGAAGCAGAGAGGTAAGTGGAGGTACAGCACTGCTGATTATTACACTTGGCACTAGATGGAGGTGAGTAGCTGGCTTCATGCCATGCTTTATTCCTGCAGGAAAACATCAAGTACCTATTGAATAGGAGACTGGGTGGGCCCCAGACCTAGAGTGGATGTTTTGGAGAAGACAAAATCTCTTGTCCCTGCCGGGTATTGAAACATGATTCCTCCCCCAGCCATCCACCCTGTAGCTTAGTGACTATAATGACTGTGCTGTCCTGGCTGTGGTAACTTTTAGTGCGAGTTGTAATTTCAAATTTGATAATATAAGAACCTAAAGATAGATCCTGCTATCCTGTGGAACTACTGGGAACTGAATAATTGTAATTCTGATAGCTTTGCACAGAATATGAGAAATGAACTACAGTGGACACAAGGATGTTTGGCACATGAAGATCCTTCAAGACTACATGCAGGGTAACAGTTACAGCTACATTACATTTAACACTGACAATAAATGTGCTGCCAGTACAGTTTACAGTACAGTACATTACCAGTGACGGACAACTGCGCTGTGTATTCAGCAACGCCAGCCTTGTTAGTGACCACACAAGTGTAGTTGCCACTATGACTAGATGTTACAGTATTTATGGTCAGAATGCTAGAAAATGGTGCATAGTCGCTAACATTAATCCAGGGAGCATCGCTGTCATTTTCGTGGCCCAAAGGCTGCAAATCTTTACGCCACGTGATGTTAAAGGGCCGATCTCCTTGGCTTGCTGTACACATAATCTGCGTTCGCATTCCCTCTGTCACACCATCCTCAAAATAAAAGGGGGAGATCCTTGGAGGGACTGAAATATGCAAAATCAACAGAAAACCCGAAACTGCATCAAAAACACAACATAATAGAATGGTTGTTGATGATATAATGAAGAAAACAATCACCAAGTGCACTGCACTTACTGGAAATTTATAATTCTAAACCGTGGAGTGTGTTGACACTAAAAACAGATTAATATGGACCACTGGGTAGCTTCATCTGATAAGTGTGCTTACATGTAAGTGACATCTCCATATTGCAATTCTTTTGGTTATAACATAATTTAATCCAGTACATGGCTCCCCAGCTGTTAGGTTACATGGCCATAACCCAGAAGATCACAGCATGAATTTTCAGGACTGTAGAAATATCAGATCTTATATTTTGCATCTCATTAACATAATTTTTTACTTTTTCTAAATTGTACTGAACATTCTTCAAGGGAATAAGTATGAAATGGTTTGCAAAAACTAGGTCTACATTATTTTGATTACAAAATCCAAATATTATTATTTTATAATTACTGCATGCTTTTTCTACACCTGTGTAGCTATTTCAACAAGATGTGTCAATTTAACATCTTGTTGCTGCATCGCTTCTACAGTCCTAACTTTTGTTGCAGTACCTCATAATGGTTAAAATTAAATAGTAAATACTAACATAATAGTAACTTTCTAATTAAAAATATGAATTTTTTTACTGTTCTTATTTGTAAGAATTAGCCACTTTTCGTGAGTAAAATAGATAATAGGGGAGACACTTTTCTTTTTGTTATTTTCAACTTCAATTCATTCAGTAATATTAAGGTTTCTCTGTCAGAAACAGCATTTTCTGTACAACGATAATAAGTTTGAAGAGTAGGGACACTAAATAATTCTGCAGATATTCTACTTGATGTCACATGGTTTTGTTGTATAAAAAGCAAGTCACCTCTTTGCTTATTTGTCAACAACTCAACAAGTTTCAGAATATAAGATCCTTGTAAATGCATCACTTCTTCAAATTAATAACATTGTCATGGCAAGTTAAGGAGAAGGATGGCAGAGCACAGACTCGCTGTAATGGTTGCCGCAGTACTTCAGCATTGGTGTTATCATTTGAAAAGGATACATTAATAGATTAACTGTATTTATCATCACTGAAAATCGATGAAGGAGACATTCCTATAAAAGCATCAGAGTGTAATAGAGATATTTTTCACTGTAACACACATTCATTCTATTAGTGATGTGTCAGCAAGGGACGGACTGCAGCACTGTTACAGAGTTTGTTTCTGTGAAGTATCAGATACGTAACTGATGTGGTTAAAATGTCTGAAATATGGCTTATGCGTCACAAAAGTAAAAGGAGTGACCATGAATGTTGTAATTATGGAGGGGTTTGTTTGCTTTTTCAACATGTTTGTGTAAAGAATCTAAAACATAAGACTATGCAATATAAACATTTGCTACCACAAGTGATTGCTGGTGCCACTAAAATGAAACTGTTTGCAAATATCCTGTGGTGTGTACCTGCATCTGCTAGCACACAGTAGAAACATAACACTTCACTGTCCTTGTACAGTACTCATAATTGAAAAGTTATACTTGGTCTAACTTTGTGGTTTATATGATGGTAGACGTGTAGGTACCAAACTGAATGTTGAATTGAAAAACTTACGTCTTGTTTAAGAAGACTACTTTGTCTATGCTGTTGTTTTTAAAATGATGGCATTTACCGTATGATAAGATGAGATGTAATTTCCCTGGAGTGAAGGTGAGAAAACAGAAGAACCAAACTGCTGTCTTGCACCAGTGTATAGAAGTATTTTGCGGTATTACTGCAATGGAAATAATCTTACCCTCTTGTCACCTTTGTTAGAGGAAATGACACTAAGAAGAGTTTTAAGCCAGGAAATCCATCACCTTGCAACCAGCCATCCACACATCCACACTTTCACTCACTCGCACCCAGTTACAAAGAAACACGCTGCAGGTGGGACAAGCAGATTTTAAATGAGGGGTCAAAGGGCAGGGTAGGGCAGGCAGGTAGCCAGGCAGGCAAGAAAAAAGATGGCAGGCAGGCAGGCAGGCCGTGGTGAGATGTGTGTTACCGTTCACTTGGAGTTGTGCTGTGTGTGTGACGGTGGCTGCAGCGTTGCTCACCCGGCAAGTGTAATTGCCACTGTGTGCCTGCGTGATGCTCCCTATGCTTAGAGCACTGGTGAAGTCATCATACTGTCGAGTGGTTATGTCCGTACTGGTAGTGCTACTTGTGGAAATGCTTGTTGTTGATGTTGTTGGACTGAGACTGCTGTAGTGGTCTTTCAGCCACACGAAGCTGAGGGGTAAGTCCCCTGTCACCACCACGCACTGTATACTTGTTCTGTCGCCTACGTTTAAATCACGGGCAAAACTGAAAGGCGTGATTTTGGGTGGCACTGAAAGATAGAATTAAAATATTGATGTGATTATGGACAGAAATAAGCCTGTTTGACCCACAGTGGAAGCTGTTGTTGCTCACGGCCATGACTTAATGCTATTGTGCAAGGTTGTTATGTTGGGACAAGCCTGGAACAGGGAAAATGGTAAGACATCCTGACTTAGTGAGCGATTTATTAACACACAAACATTAGTTGATTACTTAAATGTATGTCCATGCTGCTAATTTACTTAAAAGTAAATACCTACTGTCTGGAAACATCCATAAAGTGGAGAAATGAAAATAGGGCTGACTTTGAGACTGAGTGTGGAACTAAAAGAGATGTACATGTGTCAGTAGAGAAGTTACTTTTTCTCATACATACAGCTGAAACAATCAATTTTGCAAAATATGACACTGAGCAGGCGATGATCCTAAGATCATGGCTTCTTGTTTTATACTGGTAAAGAAAAATAATTAATGGTTGACTAACATATGCCAAGCCATTTACAGCATTTAATAAATTCTGCCTGGACATAAAAACAGTTCTTTCAAAAGTTCTGTTTCTTCATTGCTGAAAGGTATCTGGTGGTATTGCATTATTTTGTGTTCATGAGAGTTTAAAGACACACTTACAGAATAACTAATGTCTACACATTCCTCAGGTCCAATTATGAATCCCACAGTTACCTTTTTCTCCACTATGCGTTGTTAATAAAGCAGTGTAAGTAATTAAACACAAGAAATTTTACATGAACCTGTTCTTTATGTCATGCATAATGAAATAAAGTAACTTAGTAAGACCAAAATATGATTAACTCCAACTTACATACTAGGACACACAACAATATATTTTATTATACGAAGACTGCAACAGCTCCAAAAAGAAATACTGCTGAGTTAAACACTATGTAATATTATTAACATATCTATGTTCATGAAATAATATTGTGAAATGATCTTTATTGTTAAGTAGTTTATTTACCTTAACTTTAAAGCAGTTATTATTTGTAGGCATGTGTCATCCTGAAGTGACAACAACCATTCAGCTCCTACGTGAACATACAGACCTTTTGATAAAATGTATTATCAATTTCAAAAGAGAGCGCTAGAGCCTCAAATAAAGAGACCCACAACTGTTCCCTTAAACATTCACAGACCTGCAAAGTATCACAAAAATTTAAGATATTTATAAGATAAAATATCATGTTAGTCGTATCTTCAATAATTCCCTCTTTTAGGAGGAGGAGGTACCAGATACACAATGCGTACTCTACACGTGACCTACACTGTGACCGCTTTGAACATCTGAAGGGGCACAAATGCACTCACTAATAAAACGACTGTAGAGAAATGCTCGCGATAATTCAATAAATGTAGAAATAAATTGGATTGTAAGGCTGGTATAACGGACAGAGTGGGTGCCTCCCATGTCAAGTTGGCTACCAAAAAAGTCGCCCTACGTGTCTCACTTATATCCGAGTTTTAACCACAGGACAGACAAACTGAAGAGCTCTACCATTCCGCTACTCTGCGATCCTCTATAATCTCTGACATTAATCTGTCACGAAAATATGTTTGGTAGAATGGTTATGAATGATAAAACGGGAGAGATATGATGGGAAGTGGCCGTGGTTTATTTGAAAGCGTTGTTAAAATATGGGTGATGATAAGTTTGAGGTAAGTACTGGCATTATGTCAGTCGTGGCTGTTATATAGTGTAAATTCAAAGGCATGGTTTGATAACAAGTTTAAGAAAGGACCTTTTTGTGTGTGAAGGTACTATTCCGGTCTTTGCTGAGACAGTAGAACAACGCAACAAAAATATGCACAGCGGTAATTTTGTTTGAATGTCTGGACAGAGACGAAGTTTAAATTTCGATAACGCAAAGGATGTAGCAGTGCGTGTAACTGCATAATAATTAAATATACATCTTTGTTAAAACTGTGGGCAGGGTAGCTACTACCGCGTTTTGACCGCTGCAGTAGCTTGGCCCTTGAAGTTTAGTTTGGAAGACTGCGAGGTCTGACGGAGGGATAGCCCTCGAGTTCAAGGGCCGGCATTCAGAAGTGTCAAGATTCAAAAGAGAGACTTACAGAGCGCGAGTTTGAACTCTGCTGGCTCGGTTCATACGATATTTCGTTACGTGGCTGTTACTACATTTATGTAATATCGAATAAGGTTCTGCAGGAGGAATATGGGTCGTTTTGGGCACAAGAAATGACCGTCCATAGATAACCCTTTAAAAGCCCAGTGATTACTTCACGCACCGCCAGGTGTAACATCCAAAAACGCTACAATGTATTTATGTATTCCGTTTGATTCTTACAATACACAGCAATTATTTCTCGACTCACTGTTAACAGATTGGTGTTTCTAATAGCTTCCGCTGCGGCGTGGTTGGCGTCGTCGCTCTTCCAGGAAGTTGGCGCGGCGTAGGTTGGTGGTTGGTCAAGCAGTCCAAGAAGAATTCTTCTTGGACTGCTTGACCCTTGACGATGTGAACGATATGTTTTCCCGAAACGTCGGTAATCAACTACCAACCCATGTAGCACCGCAAAGGACTGAAGACCGCAAACAACATTGTTTTGTCTGTGAGACAGGACATGTAATGTGGATTAAGTTTAGTTTTAAAAGGATTAAGGCGTTACTCTCTAGTGACTTTTGTATGGGAAAACTAATCAAAACGACTATAAACTCAGGAGATTCGGCATGCGCCCTGAGTCGAAACATGAAGCCTCCTGATAGAGAGTCAGCCGTGTTACTCTTGTGGTAACCCGCTCGGTAGAGAAATAGGGCGATGTTCTCTTTATTTATGGTTTATGTAATGATGTCTTCAGCAGTTCAGGATAAAGGTTGTCGAATGTCTGGATGGACTAGAAAGGCTGCAAGAAGGAGAGTGGGTGGCTTAATTTGAGGCACTATCTCGGAAACTGACTGCCAGGGTTGAAGAAACCCACCAGAAACGAGTCAGAACAGCTAGTGACCCTGCCGGGATTCCAACAGGACATCTTCAAAATACAAATCATAAGACATAATGTTTGAGCAGGCTTCCTCATCGTGACAGTCTGGATACAGTCAGTTCAATAAACACACACACACATCCATAAATAGCCAACGAAATTTTGCACCTGCAGCTACTTCATCTAGTCAAGGTGGCTGTGACACCGCACCTCGAATCGAGATAACGTGCCGCGCGGCTTGTACGGTTCCTCTGTACATTCGCTTTGAAATCTAAATACATTCGGGTCGCTAAATGCCGCCGGAGTGCTGTGCCTTGTCTGTCCGTCATGAAGCTGCTACAAAGGCTGTTCCTGCTGCATGTGACAACGAGACCTGGCTATTTCAACAGTAAAATGCGAGGGATTTCATTTCACACAGCTTGCTGTTCTTCAAAAGCTTTCTGTATAATATGTAGGGAGGCTTCTGGCTCAGAGAGCAGGAAGGGGTTACTGTCATAATACTAGAAGTGCTAACAAGGTTGCTGGCATAACAGTAATGCTAAGAGGGTTACTGTCACAACAGTAATGCCATTAGTGTTACTGTCACAAAAAGGATAATGATAAGAAGGTTACTGTCATAAAAATAATTACGCTAACAGGATTACTGTCGCAAAACAGTAACGATAAGGGGTTACTGTCAATAACATTAACGCTAACACGTTACTCTCATAGTACCAGTACTGCTAACACGTTACTGTTAAAGTACCAGTAATGCTAACACGTTACTGTCATAGTACCAGTAATGCTAACACGTTACTGTCATAGTAACAGTAATGCTAACACGTTACTCTCATAGTACCAGTAAAGCTAACACGTTACTGTCATAGTACCAGTACTGCTAACACGTTACTGTCATAGTACCAGTAATGTTAACACGTTACTATCATAGTGTCAATAATGCTAACACGTTACTCTCATAGTACCAGTAACGCTAACACGTTACTGTAATAGTACCAGTAATGCTAACACGTTACTGTCATAGTACCAGTAACGCTAACACGTTACTGTGATAGTACCAGTAATGCTAACACGTTACTGTCATAGTACCAGTAATGCTAACACGTTACTCTCACAGTGTCAATAATGCTAACACGTTATTGTCATAGCACCAGTAAAGCTAACACGTTACTGTCATAGTACCAGTACTGCTAACACGTTACTGTCATAGTACCAGTAATGTTACCACGTTACTCTCATAGTGCCAATAATGCTAACACGTTACTCTCATAGTACCAGTAACGCTAACACGTTACTGTGATAGTACCAGTAATGCTAACACGTTACTGTGATAGTACCAGTAATGCTAACACGTTACTGTGATAGTACCAGTAATGCTAACACGTTACTGTCATAGTACCAGTACTGCTAACACGTTACTGTCATAGTACCAGTAATGCTAACACGTTACTCTCACAGTGTCAATAATGCTAACACGTTACTGTCATAGTACCAGTAACGCTAAAACGTTACTGTCATAGTACCAGTAATGCTAACACGTTACCGTGATAGTACCAGTAATGCTAACACATTACTGTCATAGTACCAGTAATGCTAACACGTTACTCTCATAGTATCAGTAATGCTAACACGTTACTGTCATAACAACAGGAGATCAGAGGCTGAAGCAGTGTCGTTAGATAACCATGAAATTAACAAGAATTTTCACCATAATATTACAAGCGAAGTTGTGCTAAAGTAATTTGTCTGCTCAGTATAATTAAGTTTTACATGACGTTAGGAATTTATGGCCCATAAAAGTATCACTAAACTGCAGACTCGGCACGAAATAAATCATCGCCCTGATATTTCATATTCTTTGGGGCTGGAATGATTTTTGGTACGCGAATAGATCTACAGTTCTTCTTTCTTTAATTTGAAAGTAAAATTAATTTCATATTTCTCTCTCGCAACTTCCGCCGCCGTTGTAATATATCTCACTATGACGTACTGATCCTCCTTACCCAGGGCCTGAATTGGAAAATTTTAGCAATCGAAACCGTAAGGACAGATCTATCTTAGAGGTCACATGAGTATGAACCGGAAGGCCGTTTCTGTGCATTCCGGCCCATATCGCGCACTGCAGGTAGCATATAGTGCGTCTTCAGTCCATATTCGCCCAAGATATCTTCTGTTATTACGAAACTCCACAATTCATCACCGCCCTCACAAAAGCACTTTTTTGTTCCTACCATGAGTAAGTTTTAACAGCACGATTTATTTCCGTAAGACAGCCTATTGTAATATTTTTATTCGAAAATTACGTACTATTATTTTTATTTCTAATCGCATTGATTTACTTACAGTATATACAAGTGAATAAAAGGACAATAATAATAATACAGTCGAACCCGGTTATAACGACATCGGTTTATACGACACGTCGTCTATAGCGTTAGGTATCCTGTGGGACCAATTAATTTCTCACCGTCAACCATAACCTTATAATCCTCGGTTATAACAACACTCGTTTATAACGACACAAAATATTCAGCCCCTTTCATGACGTTATAACCGAGTTCGACTGTGTATATAATAAAGGCCAGTTAATTGGGATACTGAAGTACTAAACCCAGTGCTTTGTACTTTACACAGGCTCTGTGCCAGGAAGCTGGTTTTCACATAACGTAAATTTCCTATCTGTTTTTACATTCTGTCCTCCAGATTTAAAACACTGTGGGGAAAAGGACTATTTCATTGCAGAAGGTATAGCATGATACGGAATTGGGCTGTAGCCCACAAATCAGTACTCGGTATTGCGGATTCGTGGCCCAGCTGGCGGCATGGATTTAATAGGATTTGTGTTCATGTTCTGTTCATGCCGCTTTGTCACAGACGTTTCATTGTTTCATCATTGCAATATCATCTCTCCATGAACCCCGCGGCAAGCCACAGGATTTTTTTGGTACCGAATATCTGCCGTTTTGCCATCCAACTTTGAACTAAATTTCCTGAAGATATCATATTAATTTTTAGCGTTTTTGAAAAGTTCAAAGGGCAAAACCTTCATGCAGTCATTCAACATAGAAATCCGCCAAGTTACAACACTGAATGTCAACATAACAGGACATAACGAAGTGGAAAAATCCAGAATGACACTAGTTAACATCGGTATTAAAAATTCTGAAGGCAAAAACAGTGTGTGAGTCCTGCGCTTAATTCTGACACACATACATAACGCGGCCAGACACACGGTGTATAGAAATATGAAAATATGACTCGATTCAACTAGAGTGTGGCTGGATAACACGACAATGAGGAGCTTCAGGACTTATAATCCCAAAGAGTAGGGCGATAAAAATAAGGAAATTGTGATGGGCGGGGCATGTGGCATGCATGAGAACAGAAATACATATAGAGTTTTGGTTGGAGACCTTGAAGAGATGAGATTGCATGAAAGATGTTCTTAGATGGGAGAATAATAATATAATGGATTATAAAGGTATAGGAGAGGGGTGTGGATTGGATTCATCTGGCTCAGAACAGCACCCTGAAGCGGGGTCTTTGAACACGGTAATGTATCTTCGCGTTCGATGAAATGCGGTGGAATTTCTTGACTAGCTGACGAACTGTTAGCTCCTGAAGTAGGTTTCTACCTCAGTGCAGTTAATTCGTCAGCAATTCAAAGGTCAATGGCTCGAGCCTTGTGAAATCCATGCAGTACTTTCACCCAGCGCGTTGGTACTGACGTAACACGTGGTTAATACTGAAGGCTTTCCTTTCGAGTGTTTCACGGGCACCGACCTTTTTTTTTGGTGAAGGGCCCCGCAGCAGAAGCTACGGGCACACCGCAGCCTTAAGGCTTATTGTGCAACCCTTGTAATGAAGATGAAGAGAAAGATGATTAGTTTTTCGTTTTTACGTGTAATGGAGCACCGGTGGAATGAAAATGACAGGGAAAAAACCTGTCCCAGTGCCACTTTGTCCACCACAAATCCCACATGGACTGACCCGGGATCGAACCCAGGCCTCCGCGGTGAGAGGCCGGCGACTAACCGCCTGAGCCATGACACGGCCGGGCACCCACTTACTTCACCGAGTTTCACTGTTCTCCATGGATAGCTCAGTCAAAATAGTGACTAGGCTACAGGCTGTTCGGCCGAGGAATTCTGGTTCTATTCTCGGCAGAGGTAAGAAAATGACTTCTCCTTTAAAACATCCGGACCAGTTTTGTGTTCCGCCCATTCTCCTACTCAATGAGTACCCAGGGGTAAGACGACCGGGGCATTAATCTAACCATTCACCTCTATAAAGTGCTATGATTAACAATGAGTGGAGCTATACCTCCACTCCTCCATATGCCTTCATGGCATGCACAGGGACAGCTTCACTTACAGGCGAATTCTGTAACAATGCTGTACAGCAAGACGTGACCGCCTGTCATCACTGAATGTAACTCTGCCAGCATATCTCAAATGGTGACCAACAGGCATAGCAGTTTTTGTGTTATTCATGCCGTGGATATTCTTGCAAGTAATACATTAACAAACTTATGCACATAATAAAATACATTCAAAAGTAAGTACGAAACATGTAGGAGTTTTCTAATACTTACTTTTGAATGTATTTTATTATGTGCATAAGTTGGTTAAGGTATTAATTAGGCATAGTAGTTGTTACAGCGTCATCTAGAACAGGGCTGGCCAACATGCGATCCTCGAGGAGAGTATTTGCGACCCTCGGTCACCTGAATAGTTCTAGTAATACAATTTAACAACAATTATAATATAACAGGTCTACAGAACAAAATATGGCAAATTTATTAGCACAGAAAATGTTTACAACCTATAATTTTATCACTTTTAAGACAGCACACAGTAAACAAATCATTCTTTGTGTTTTACCCTGTTTAGTACAGCCTAATAACTTGTCATTCAACCTTCGGCCCCCCCCCCCCCCCCCCCGCTTTTCGATATATGTATACACACGTGTGGTCCTGAGACGAGTCCTTAACGAATTATATGGCCCTCCTATGGGTTAAAGTTGGCCAGCCCTGGTCTATAACATGATAGGTTTCATTCCCATCAATAATATTCATCCAGTATCTATAAGATCAATCGATCAATCACAACAGGCCTTACCCCTCGCGGTCACTATCATCCACACAGTAAAGTCACAGACTTTATGAACACACGCAGTGTTTGCTAAAGAAACATCTTCAGTATGAGTTCACAGAACTTGTATTTTATTCGTTCCAGTTGTCGTTTGTGAAGTAAAGCAAATATCAAAGAAAACCACTTCTTTTCAATTTCACAGGTATAGAAAGCAGGCCTGTTTCCAATATTGCGCAATTCCATCACGTGAAACAAATATGAGATCGATTGTCCGTAGCAGTCGTCGGCTCGTGGATAGTGGGTGGCTCGCAGTGAAAAAAGAGGAGGTCCATGTAATGTATGCTCTTGGAAATGCAATATGGCATACGCATAACAAGCCAAGTACCGAATTCTAAAAGATTCTGACGATGGTATATAACATTGAGAACCAATTGTCTTCTGGCTTTGTCCATCGTCCGGATAAAATATAAAAATATAAAATCACGACGTTTCGGAAGCTGGTTCTTCTTCCGTCTTGAGGTGCAAGGAGGGGAGACACCTACTCAGATGGGTCCTTTAGACCGAGCTAATCTCAATCACTGGATTGATTAAGAGTGACTGAGAATAGCTCGGTCTAAGGGACCCATCTGAGTAGGTGTCTCCCCTCCTTGCAACTCAAGACGGAAGAAGAACCAGCTTCCGAAACGTCGTGATTTTATATTTTAATATTTTATCCGGACGATGGACAAAGCCCAGAAGACAATTGGTTCTCAAAGCCAAGTATTCCCTACCTTCATAACTTCACGAAAGGTCACTGATCGTGTCGAATCTAAAAATGGTCTGTTTCTACCTGTCCAAGACGCCATCTGCTATGCGACGCCTGAGTCAAGGAGAAGGTAAAGCGGCCTATGTTAAAATAACGAAGGCATGCGTGGGACTGGAGGTATAGCTCCATCCATAATTAACCTCGGCACTGTATGGAGATAATTGGTCACATGCATGCCCCAGACGCTTTACACGCGGAGAAAAATTCTCCAGGTGGGTTCCACAACCGGTCTGGACGCTTATCAGAAGAGAAGAACCACTTGCTTCTATGGGGGTTTGAACCAAGGTTCCACGGCTACCCAGCCAGTGGCCGGCTCACATGCCTGCGTTCCTTGCTTGCACTAACTGGCATTGTCTTAGGTTCTTGACAAATGTGTACAAACTTTTAATGTAATATGCGGTAGATGTGAGGAAGTCGGGTAATATTGGCAGGCAGGAGAATAAAATACAAACCGGTTTGAAACACCATTCTCAGTTTTAAAATAGAGAAGTAAAAATTTTCAAATAACTGTGGTAAGCTTACCGTATTACTGGAATACTAATTCGGCGAAGAAATGAAGCAAAGTACTGAAATGTGCAGAAGGACGTGACATCTATGAGAAATAAATAGGCTATATATAGCCTACTGCTTTAGGCCTACTTGCAGTTCTTAAGCAGGCAACAGGCACAAGAATTGCAGATGCTCCTGTACGTGAGTCCTCCCTTTGAATGCTGTCAGAGGCAACACCATCCTATTACTGTTTAATCCCCTACAATCAGAAAGAAGAACATGGCGGACACGCAAACACATGAGTTAGGCCCGGAACTTTGTGGTATCAACACTTTAACGTTAAAATGTCTCGGAAATGTTGTAAACAGAAAGAGTAGGATACTCTCAGCATTTAAGGCTCAGCCATTACTACATTACATTATCAGTTTAACATTCAGAAATTCTACGTTTCTGCCCACACAGTGTATTTATATGTTTTGTATGGACCTCAGAACAAACAGCGATTATTTCCCTTTACAACATTAACTGATTGGTTTTTATAACGAAGACGGAGTGTGTTTACTGCGCGGTACAAACTGTAGCCCTTTAAAACCCAGTGGTTACTATATGTACCACCAGGTTTAACATTCAACATTCTACGTTCTGCCCACACACTGTATTTATGTGTTTTGTGTGGATCTCAGAACAAACAGCGATTATTTCCCTATACAGCATTAACTGACTGGTTTGTATAACTGAGACGGAGTGTTTACTGCGCGATACGAGCTGTAGCCCTTTAAAGCCCAGTGGTTACTATATGCACCACCAGGTTTAACATTCAACAATTCTACGTTCTGCTCACACAGTATATTTATGTGTTTTGTATGGATCTCAGAATAAACAGCGATTATTTCACTATACAGAATTAACTGATTGGTTTTTATAACTGAGACGGAGTGTGTTTACCGCGCGGTACGAGCTGAATCTTTAAGTATACCTAGTTTAAGTTAATTTTCATCTTCAAAGGGTTAAACATGTTTGGGTAGTAATGCTTTATAACTCAAGCAAGGTATTTCAGTTTGAGACCGATCCCGGTGGCCGTGCGTTCTAAGGCGTAGGTCTGCAGCCGTTTGATCGCTGGAATTGCGGGTTCGAATCCTTCTGAGGGCATGGATGTTCGTGTCTTGTGTTTGCTGTGTGTTGTGTAGGTAGCCGCTTCTGCCACGTGCTGATCACTCGTACAGAGGAGACCCATCGTGTGTCTGTCTGTGTCTGTGTGTGATCTAGAAGTTTCAACAATAAGGCGGCCTGTGCCCGAGCTTGGATTTTGCTCCAGAGAAAAAATGTAACTTTGAGGAATGCAGCCATTCTATACGCCCATAAGAAAGAAGGTTAATAAAATATTTGTGGCGAACTCAGATATTCTATATAATACAGTAATATACTATTGTTCACATCCAACGGATCTACAATCACTGAGCAGCTTAATGTAGCAGTAAGGTTCTGGAATTATATTCGGCAGATGTCGGGTTCGAAAACTGGTCGGGATACCACCTGTCAGACTGAAACATTTCGTGGATTTTCTCAGTTTCTTCGGTAAACGCCAGGTCGCTACCACAATCAAGCCACGGCTGTCTCCTTCCAAATGCTTTCCAATTCATCATACGCCGTACAGTCCAACACAAGGGTGCAAAAATTTTCCAAAAATCTAAGAGCCACCTTGAAATGCTAAGCGTCATGTGGGTGACATGAAGCAAGTACCATACTGAGGACCCACCGTAAAAAACTTACTCGCCATGGCGACCAGGCGCCCGGGGTTTGCACACTCCATGTCTCAGATATTGAAATAATAGTGGAATTGAAAACAGAACAGAAGACAGTCGAGTAATTATACACGTAGATTGTGCTTCACGCATTGAAATATGCGTTGGCTTGCGGTTTTTATCGCTATGAAGTGTGGCCAGCAATCCTTCATTTATTCATTCTCTTTGTCAGTCCGTTCCGTATATATTACTACGTACCCTGAGGTATGTTTCAGAGAGATGAAGGAATGGTTAGAACGAGAATGAGGCCCTTTCGCACATGAAACAATCTTTGTAACACAGCGCAACAAACAATTGTAATACAACTGCGACTTCACACAGTAAGTTGCCGACACTCACATTGTGTTTCTACGTTACAGCGGAAATCCGCATCCTTTTGCAAAACGCGTCTCCTTTTGTATTTATTTCAACAAAGAGCTCCATTGACTACGGTGAAGCCAATGGTGCGTTTCTAAGAATTACTAGCTGGGCAATACAGTCGTTTTCTTTTATACGGTATTTCCAATTCTACACGTGCAACATGCCAAGTGTACCCTGAATATAAGAACAACATATACGTGTATAGACACATTACCATAATTATAATAGGAATAATATTAAAATGCATACACATTAGTAGTAGTAGTAGTAGTAGTAGTAGTAGTAGTGAATGCATCTTAATATTATTCCTTATAGGAAATAATAGTTTACATATTTTTATAGTTTTAACTCTGAAGGGGAGACCTCCATCTCAGTATACTTTTCATTTTATGGTATTGTAAATCCGAGCTGAAGATGGCCGGTACACACGGCCGAAACATGTCGTACAGGAAAATAAATTGCATGTGTTTAAGGATTGTGTTTGTTCTGACAATCAAAACAGTCGATTATATAGAAACTGAAAAGGAAGTTTGGTAAAGATGACAATTTTCTTTAAAGAAGTTCCTTCTCCAATGCACCCCAAAATTAGCAAAATCAACATACGTGTGTTGTTATATTTTATTGTTGTAAGATACTTCATTTATAAAAGCCCGGAAATAAGTTTTGGGGCAAAATCTGGCAGGGAATATGTGACTGAAATATCAGAAAGAAGAGTATTTTTCTTATCATCACAGTCGCACCATAAAGAGTTCCGGTAGCGGATCGCACACCACATTCTGTTCCATGTCATTCATCAGCATAGAAGCACAGTATATCGGTCTGTGCAGAAAAAAATCTTTTGACGCTGGCTGAGAGGGAGCGAAATTCAAAGAAAGAGGAGCCGAAATCAATACAGATCTTTGGTGAGGGATCTCACGTTTTGTACACTGAACACACGACCATACACGAAATGTTTTATTTTGAAGTGAAGAAAGGAAAATGTCATTCCACAATCTACTCGTTAATAAAGATGGCGCGCTAGTCTCAGGGGCCCACAAAACATAAGGCTCTATTCTATTAAACTGTAATAAAAATGTCAGTGAATAAATTAATACGAGGACAGCATACAGCAGGGGTGGAGAAGTTTTCTAAAAATATAAGAGCCTCCTCAAAATTGTAGGAGGCAGAAAGGTGACTTGAAGCAAGTTACATACAGACCCACAAATATTAGGCGCCACCGTAAAAAATCTAGTGGCCACGGCGATCTGGTGCCTGGGATTTGTGCACCCCTTGGCACATAAATTATCTGGAGCCGAGCACATTCTCATTACGAACAACAAGGCTTAACAGTACTGTTTATTGGCTTATTTACTAGTAGATCGCTTAACGACGCAGCAACAGTTACGCTGATTTTGAAACTGTGTTGCAGTAGGCAAAGCAATTATTCGGTTGTGACCAATTTAATTAAGTCATGTTATAATACTATGCGGGCGCGTGTGTGGTAAACCACTACAGGCTTAGTCAGCAAAACCGGCTCCAGATACCCGCCAGGGACAATCGCGGGTAGGCCCTTTGTTGGGGAGACGTGCCCAGGAGAGTATCACTCTGGTGTCTGTGGAGATGATTGTGAATGATAAGGTGTTTATAAATTGTGGAGATCGTTATAGACAGAACGTCTGCGAAGTTCTGTTAGATCGGTTTGACTATATGGGAGGTGTGTCCGACTCTACAGCCTCATTGCACACTCGCAAATAATAATAATAATTCAATTCAATTCAATTCAATTCAATTCTGGTTTATTAATGTGCCGAGTCAACAGCCAGATGGCCAATTACAGAAACAGCACAACATACAAATAATAATAATAATAATAATAATATTTCAGTCCCAAGTACGCACTTCAAAGACAGGGGCTGCTAAAGCCAAGTTTTGTGCAGTACACAACCCTTAAATTGCTCTTCATGAATTATGTCACGGGTGGCCAGCCTCGGGAGCTTCGGAAGACGTACTTTAGGTGACAAATTTGGCAAGAGCCATGTCTTTAATCTCTCACGTGAAACGTACGGTAGTAACACTGCTCAATGCTTGACAGAACGCAGCCAGCGCTTTCTGTTAGCGACACAAGGAACTACTCCTTCCTGGGGAGGCCACTAATCTATTAATAGAGTACAAATTTTGTTCCTTATTTGATGGTTTCTTATTTCTGTTTATCCGACTACAGTAGGTCAGTTTCAGTTAGTTGTGAAAATATTTATTTAGAATATCTTTCCAAACGCCGTTCACGGTCAGCCTAGAGTGCATGTAAACCTAAATATTACATTTTAGAGGCAACTTGCGCGAGTCGCATGTGACAAGCGAGCCCTTTTTGGCAACCCTAATCTATATTATTCAGTGTTATACAGTAGGCCCTCGATTTAACGGACTAATTGGAGGGGAAGAGGTGTCCGCTATTGCCGAAAGTCCGTTAAACGAATGTATTTTAAAAACATATATTAATAACGAACTTAAAATGTACCGGATGTATTAAAATGTTATTATAATGCATAAGTATGAATAAAATAATATTATAATGTATATTGAGTAATTTATACATGCCACTAAAACATCTGTTAGAAATATAAAAAAAAATTTGCGACGTGCTCTATTCGCGAATAAAAAAGGTTTCTAATTTTTTTCTTTAGGACAGAAATTTTTTGTCCGTAAAAATCCGAAGTCCTTTAAATCGAGGGCCTATTGTATGTTATATACCTATAATCTATCCGTCCCTATTTACAGTAAATCTTCATCCTATTCCTAAATTCTTTGTGTTATTTCCTACTTTTGGTTTCCTATTTATATTACTTTAAGCAACATGTTTCCCTAATTTCTTCAATTCCGTGATCTTTGTGCAGCCGATTAATCATTCACACGCCATTTCCTCATTTACAGTTAGCCATTTACTATTACGAAGATTTTCTCAAAATTTTTGCCTTTCCGCACTCTACAAAGAGACTTCACTGTATAAGAACACAAGCAGCCGTGGCCTATTTCACTGTACTGAAGTGGAGAGAATGAGGAACACGAAGAAACCTTTTGTGACAGATATAGAGTTTAAAATCGAGGATCTTCATCAATATCTACTTTACACATGAATAAAGTCCTTCCGAATTGTGCATTCGAGGCGGCACGTTACTGTAAGTGTTTTTGTAAGATCTCATGTAATAGTTAGAGTGAAAAACGCTACGCTATTGACAGTAGGACACATCAAGAGACTTGCTGAAGGAATCATTTATGTTTGCCATTACGTAGTACAATACGTTTTCATCTCTGCAAAAAGCACCGCAACTCACATTTGTAAATTAAAAGACTAACGAACACGCGACTAGTGAATGTTTGAAACCAGGACAAGCCCACGGGGATGTGAGTTTCAAGTAATCAGACTTCTGGGGCCCCTAACAATCCAAAATAATTTATGGTAAACCGTGGATCGTGCAGCGCAAAACAGAATTCATTTTACAGGGCGCCCAGATGCAGGATACAAAGAAATTCACTGCACATTGCGTTTCTTGAATGACGAAGACTCTCTACAATACTACGATTAAAATGTTTACCTCTTAGGAAGAGAGAACAATGGGACGGATCTGTCAAGTGTTTAGCAGTGATAGACGGTCGTTTTCTGCCGTAAATAAAGATGGGGAAACTAGATAGACTACGTGAACATTAATACATATTACAGATCTGTAATACTTTACAATCATGCATAGCAAGAATGTACGGTTACAGTTTATAACTCTAAAGCACAATTTGAATTTCATGGGATCTTTCGATAGTCTCGTGTAATAGACAATAAAACAGAGTAAAAACTCAAAACCTCTATTAACTTTTAAATTATTATTTTATAAAAGAAATTTCCGCAAAAATTTTTATTTTTACGGTATTTTTTTAATGTTTTAATAACAGACGGTGGACAGTGGCCATGAGGTAGACGATTCTAAGTTACCATTTTTTTACGGCATTCAAGCTCATAAATTTATTTTTCTTGCTTTTTTCCTTGCAGAAAATGTTGGTACCATGTTATTTCAATTCAAACAAAGGAGACACATTTCAGGTGTTTATTTTGCGAGGCTATCAGTTTGAATGTTCCGCGGCACACAGGCCAAATTTAAGGAGTGTCTTCTACAGGTTATTTGGAGCATAATACATATTTTTGAGTGGGTCGGGATAGCTCAGTCGGTATAGCGACTCGCTACGGGCTGGACGGTCCGGGGATCGAATCGCCGATCCCAGTGGCCGTGTGGTCTAAGGCGTGGGTCTGCGGCCTCTCGCTTGCTGGGATTGTGGGTTCGAATCCCGCCGGGGGCATGGATGTTTGTGTTGTGTTGTTGTATAAACACAGTAGTATGGAACATGAAGGACAGAAGGATTTAAAAGTACAAAATGGATCAAAGGAGAAAACGGGAGAGAAAAAAAAAATCCCACCGGGGGCATGGATGTTTGTGTTGTGTTTGTTGTAAGGACGGTAGTATGGAACGTAAAGTGACATGAAGGACGAAAGGATTTAAACAGTACAAAAATGGATCAAAGGGAAAAAAACCGCGGACAGGCAAAAAAAAAAAATCCCGATGGGGGCGAGATTTTTCGCACCGTCCAGACAGGCCCTGGGGCCCACCCAGCCTCCTATACAATGGGTACCAGGTTTCTTTCCCGGGGGTAAAGCGGCCGGGGCGTGGAGTTGACCACCCACCCTCATCTAGTGCCAGGGTTAAAGAAAGAGTAGATCTATACCTCTACTCCCCCTCTGGGCCTTCGTGGCCTGTTCTAGGGAGAACTTTACTTTACTTACATATTTTTTAAGCATATCGATTTACGCGCTCTCGTAGTACATCATTCAGTAAAATATCTTCCCAAATTCCCTTTATTATTTAAGTACAGTACCCTGCTTTTAACACTTGTCACTTGGTTACAATTGGCAAACTATTTATATATGGTACTTGAAGGCTTTAATACAAAAACAGTCAATATTTTCAGCCCAACTTGGCAGGCCACTCTCTGAAGTTACGATACGCTAGTGTTACACTCATTTTGTGCTCATAATCAGCCAACCCCACCACGGCCCACATCACATTTGTATTTATTATACTTATCCTACTTTTGTCCTGGGCAACAAAGTACAGTTTCGTTTTACCATCTCTTGTACAAGGCTTTGTCAATAGAAGCCCAAAATATCCCCTTGGCAAGTCGGATGTTGCTGATAGCAGCATCCACGACAATATGCACAGATGCAGAGAAGGGGGTAGGGGGGGGGATTTACCGTATTATATTGCTTTGTGACGCTATTTGAAGTACTTGCGGCTGAAACAAGTCCGGAAAAGTATTAGGCGAGCCTGCGGCTGAAGTCGAGAAGTGTTAGATTAAGCACGTTACATTGTGTTTAATTTCAAATGAATGTATTTATTAACAAGATGGGCAATGTACGTATAACGTAACTTTGTGGCGCGTTCGCTTAACCACTGTTGCCATGGAAACGTAACAGTAGTCGAGATACAAGATACTTAGTACTGCTCTCAACAACACAAAACGTACTTCTTCACATAAAATGGCCGATATTTTTGTACGAATTAAAAAAAAATACTACATTTTATAGACAAGATTTAATAAAAGTTTTCAATACCAAATTTTACGAAAATACATCCAGTGGGGGGCCGCGCTAATACATGCGGGCAGACGGATGGACATGACGAAACTAATGGGCACTTTTCGCGCTTGAACGCTTGAATGCATAGCAGTGTGACCCAGCTTCAACCTATTCGATACAAATTACCGATTCCTCTCCACCCTTCCGTCATCGTTTGTTTAACAGTTTCTGTAACGTTAGACGTCTTGGTCGAGTTTAAAGCAATAGCGGCAAAATTTCTCTCAGCACCACTTGTCGTTAATGTGTTATGTCGTGCTTTTAGCCCCATTTGACTGAGAAAACTGACTGAAGCCGTAATGTCTCTGCCTTGTATTCCACACGTGTGCAGTTCGAAACTCAGCAGGGCCACTGAAAATTCTGATTGTCTTCCACATCAATCCGATCCAATTAATCATCCACCATCATCATACCATTCGGCAGGACACAGTACGATCTACTGACAGTGTCTTTAAATGAGACATAAGGAAAGACTGACTAATTAATAAGATTGCCGTGAAAGAGAACTACGTTTATTGTGTAACAGTATTACGTTAACGATAAGCTACATGTTTCGGCTCAAAAGTGCCATCATCAGGTTTTATAAAAAAATAACAGAAAGTAAAGTATGTTATTATTACATATTGCCTTAACTGTGAGATTTCCCTTTACATAATTCATTTGCAATTGTTAACATAACTTAATTTTTTTTTTCCTATGGCTCAACAGCCCCTAGGGGGCCTAGGCCTCCTCATTTGTTTTTCGAGGCTTCACGATCACACTCAGACACACCACACTCGGTAGGACTCCTCTGGACGAGGGACCAGCCCGTCGCAGAGACCTCTACCTGACAACACACAACACTCACAAGAGACAGACATTCATGCCCTAGGCGGGATTCGAATCCACAATCCCAGCAAGCAAGCGGCCGCAGACCATAACTTAATTCCTCTTATATTTATATATAATGCCTGATGACGGGTTTTTGGGCCGAAACATGTAGCTTATTTTTAACAGACGTTTTTACACAACAAATATATGTGTTTGACTGTAATCTTATTAATTAGTTAGCCATAAAACCAGAATTGGATGTCTTCATTACAGTAAAGAAGACTTTTGCTTTCATGGCTTCTTAGAGGCACATTCCTATAACCAAGTCTATGGGGTCTTTGCGCCTCCTGGCCATTTCAGTCAGTAATGTGCCCACAGACGTAACTGGATAGAACATGAAACTGTACGGATGACTAACGCAACATTAAACACACCTCTTTGAGTAGAAGCTTGTTTCAGCACATTAAGTATCTGAATTCGGACGAGATAGAAAAACATGAGAAACGGAAGGTCCGTGACTTTAGAGTCGTCTCTGTAAGTAGTGGAGTTTCCAGTATCACTTGGCGAAATAGCTTCTTTTATTCATGAAACAGGAAAATAAATACTGCCCGTATGTATTATTCAGGAGAACCAGGTTGTAAACTATGCTGATACTTACGGAGAGAGGAAAGTGTTGCCCTTTCTGATATTCGTTTTAAGTTTGGGCAGATCGCAAGGCCGGGCAGGGTGACAGTTGGGCCTCAGGCACACATTTCTCGAATTTAGTGTCTACACCGTTGGTGATTTATACAATTATTAAAACCGATGAACCATCAAACACAACATCAGTGTATGTCTCTACAGGATGAAACCGTTCACACAGCAGGACACAACTGCCAGGAGCCTGGTCGCCCGCCGACTAATGTTTCTTGCTGTTGTTCCCAATACTTTCAACGTAAGTACTGCTGTGTTTCCTTACATACATCACTGTTCATCAGTTCACACGCTTATAACAGAAAGCGCCAGATACCAGCGAGGTTCATAGGCCACTCCGGAGTTGTAATTCTTCGGTATGCAAATGTATATCACTTTCCTGGCCCCCAGTATTTGGAGGCGGCTCCCAGACTTTTGAAAAATTTGCGGGAACCCTCTATTAATACATCCCCGGCACTTTTCAAACGTCAAGTGGTCGTCCTAATGAGGACTGTTTTAACGTGTAGCAAGCACAGAACATATGTGCATAAAGATGTTCCAGCTTGACGATGACAAATTGATGGTTACAAAATGCGGGGATGTGTTAACGGTTTTATCCAACAGATGCACATACTGATCTTAAGATTGATACTTTGTTTTGTTAACAATAACAATAAATATTTATTTACTGGGCCATGGTCCTTCTGACGAAAGACACAAGGATATTTTGTCGAGTTTTGTATCTCGTTATGCAATGAATTTTGGGCCCTGTATCAAATTTTCTTTAAATATGATATGACAGACAAAGAAATAATAAAAAGTATAAATTAGAAATATGTCAACTACTTTTAAACTTCAAATTTATTTGTTTGAATAAAATGTACATGAAATGAAACATGTTAATATTATTTAAGCTGCCAATACCGGATTCAGTGCACAGCACGGACCTTCAGTTCCTTATATTCCACCGTCCTCGGTGCACCCTAAGGTCGTGAATGCATTATGGGTACCATAAATTTAAAATTACTCAGTCTTGGACTGTAGTTGGAATTCAACTCCAGCGTCACTGAAAGATTGTCATTCTGACGCTTAGAGTACAAACCTTATGGTGACTTCATTTGTTTTTTTTCTGTGTATTGTTCTGCAACGTTCTTTAAGAATAAACAAGCAGCATGGCGAAAAATCTTTCCACTCTTCTTGCTAAACAGACATTCAGAGTTGACACGATAATGATAGAAGTGTTCGGTAACATTCACTCTCACGCGAACTCAAGGCAACAGAGTATAGAAGGAAATTCTGGAACGGCGTAGAGGTTATCATGAATGTTATAATATGGAATAGCCAAGCAGAGGAAACGTGCGATCTTTCAACCTTTCGCAGAATGGAAGCATTATGATCATGGCCACAGCCATGCAGTAAAATAACAGTAATCCGAAAGAGAGTTTTGCAGCGTAATGCGATCGATGGGCCCTTTGAACACTCTGTATAAGACTGCCATGGGACTTGGGGTGCAGGACATGTCTTTCGAAGCCTCTCCTACCTTAATGTTAACCGCACGTTCAGTCGATGTAAGATGCTCTGGAGACCGAGTCGTCATTAAAACCATTGTATCTAGTGCAGAGGTAATGTCGTTAGCTAATGCCTCTTGGAACGACTCAGGGTGGAATAACCAGTACAATTGGTGTGCAGAAAATGCGATGTATTAATGTACACTGGTTTTCACTGTGTAAGTTTGGATTTGGTAGCTTGAAAGTGTGACAGTTAAATAACTACTGCAAGTGACTGAAGCTGATATCGCTCAATCAAGACTACAGCTGACCCACCTGCAATGCGCACGAAAATAGAAATCAGAAAGTTATTAATCTTAGAAACAAAAAAGAGACAATGAATGGTTTACATGTTAACAACTAACTCAGAACTTCAGCACTGTTTATGACCCGTTTTACTGTCACTATGATTTAAGCGACGAACAACAACTGTGCCAAAATTGTTAATATTTGCTGTAAGGCGAATGCGTCCAATTTTGAATATCTTACTTTAAGAGATCTAAATTCGTATTGAGGGGACTGGTTGTAATGGTTAGGCAGGTTTATTCTTGTAAGTTCCGGTACACTCGCAAACTTCAACAGATAATATAAAATGTGAATTAGTTTCTGGAAATACAATGTAGTGTACAATACAGTTTGCGATCTGAAACGGACGTGGCCGAATTCTGGAAACATCCTCGCAAATAAATTGAAGTATTCTATAATTATGGCTTGTGTGTAGCATAATTTTAGTTATTTACAGTTAATTGTCACTAGTTTAGTTGGCAGCATGTGAACATCAGAACTACCTTCTGCACATAACGAGAGTAAAAGCAAAAGGTACCTCTGTACAGGCCTGCACAGAGCTCCCAGAATATTTCTAGACAATCGGCCCATGAAGGTGGCAAAGCTGTCAGCCCTACGCAACGGTCGCCTTAACTCTCCAGGGGATACACATGGCACTCATTTCTGTTAGAGGCTGAGTCGATCCCAGGGCCATAGTGCGGCCGGAAGGATTATGTCAATGAAAAATCCCGATGACCCAATCGGGAATCGAACCCGCAACACTTCGGCTTGTAGCGCAATGCCTCAAACAATTGGGCCACTGCGTGCCCCGAGTATCATGGGAGTATTTAGACATTTTTATTGACGTCTTCATGCTTATGATGTGTTTCGTAATTCGACAAATGACTGACAGCACCAGAAAAATTCACTTTTTGGATATAAATATTTGGGAGTGAAGAGAAATTTGACAAAAATTTGAAAAATCTCATTATTTACGTAAAATTCAGTGGTCTACTTGTGTCTGCTTTTTCGGAAAATTGAATAAACACAGAAATGATAAAGGTAAAGATGTCCATGTCAAGGCTGCGAAGGCAGGTAGGTGGGATGAGAGTAGATCTCCACTCATTCTTGACATCGGCATTAGATAGGAAACGTTATTTTTTCGAAATATCACTATAAAGAAATTATATTACGTTTCTCAGTAAGTCTGGAAATATAATTTGGTATGATTTCGATTACTTGTTATTTGAAGCGAATAATCTCTAGTTTAATTTAAAAATTTACAAACTAATCACACCATAGTTACTGTAAATTTAAGTTGTTTGAGAATGTATTTGAACCACTTTTCAATGTCTGACCGAAAAATGTCTGCAGCTGTTTTAGCTGATTAAACTCTACGTACTGTGGAATTTCATGTCTATGAAATTTATGAGAAGAATCGTATCATTTATTGCAAAATATCTATTTTATTCCGGAAAATAACTTCAGTGATATTCGAAACGTCGTAATTGTGAACACACGCATATGACTGATTCCTAAGATACAATTTTCCATAAAAGAAATGAAGTAAATCTATCTAACATTACGTGGAAATATATTTTGGTACAATCTGTTGGTATTTTCCCCATATTTCCCCGGCCACTGCTACTAATTTAATACACAACATTATCAGAGCTGCAGTCGTTTCATAAGCACTCACCAAGTACACGGATGTCAACTGAGCGCTGTGCTGTGTAGTTCTGTTTGTTCCGGGCAGTGCAGCTGTACGTGCCTTGGTCGGAGGCGCGTTGTACGTTCTCCACTGTCAGGGTGCCATTTGTAACGCGCTGACGGATGTTCGTTGGCAACCTCACTCCATCTGTGCCCACAGACATACTTCGTTAAAACGGCCCTGTTTTCCTACTGTCCCTGTGACAGACATTGCTAGGGACGTGGCTTCTCTAAGTCTGTGGAATTCTAGGTCAAGCCAATGTGTAATTTCTTATATGCTTATGAAGATTCTGGAGCAATCTGCTGCATTACTCTTCAGAGTTGTTTTAACTCACCATTCGTATGAATTTAATACTTCGTGTATTAATTTATATTTTAAAATATTTCAACTTCACAAAGACCAAATGCACTCTTCGAGGACCAGAAAATTATTCTCCATTAGTACACCATGACTTCGATTTTTATAATGAAGAACATATAACATTAAACAGAACATACAGGCTGGTGCAAAAGTGACTTGACACTCGATGTTTAAGAAGAGAAATGCCCTAGACAAGATAATTTCTTCTACTTCTCTTTTGTCCACGCTTCAATGTAGGATGACATTTTAAACATTTCAGAATTCAACAAATATACGTGTTGTGTCTGTAAATTTCATTTAACAGTTTGCCTCTAGTGTCAAGTGGGTTTTGCGACATTCTGTATTTAACGTGTTCTATGCAAAATAAATTTACAATTTGGGCGTGTTCTTAAAAAGGTGGTTATAAAGTGATATGTCTTCTTTTTTAATATTTATTTCAAAGATTATATTGGCAGTATTTAAAGTATAAAAAGAAAAATCACAAAATTGTTCCTACAACGAATTTAGCTAACTAGGAATGCGTGAAACAAAAGTTAAAAATTGGGAAATATAAATAATATTAGTGAAAAAAGACTAAAAACACTATTCCTGATGGTGAGCTGGTTACAGCTGGATATGTTTTAGTCGTTTATGTTTGTGATATGTCTATCTCTCCAAACTTAAGAACTTGACAATCACTGAACAGGTTTTAATGAAATTTAATATTGGAAAGTTTTACTGCAGCCTCTCCCAATAGTCCAATATTTGTGATAATTGAACATAAAAGTGGATACTGTACACGGGGACATATACGCGTGCGACTCGAGCTTAATTCGCTAAATGTACCGTTCTTTGTTTTCTCCCCGAGCAAGGCTGCTTTGTGGCATAGACCGAATGCGTCTGCCTTGATATCTGGTGACAACTGCTTTGTTTGGAGACACGATAAAAGGGACGCGTTGTGTATCGGCGCCAAAAATGTGTGAAAATTAAACACATATTTTATTCGTAAGATACGTTTATCATGAGTCTTACAGCTTACGAAACAATAACACACAAGACAGTGAGGACTCCATAACAGTCACATTATGCCTAGGCTTGTATATCAGAATAGGTGTCATATTATCGATAATAATAAAAGGAATATTTCCCCAGAAATTTGTAAGTCTTGCAGGCAAATAATTAATATTTAATTAACGCACAGTGCAAATACAAACGTTATTTTACCACAAATTAAAACTTCAATTCTTTCAGGATAATTACGTAAGGGAGAAAATTTGACAGAACTGTACCTGACGCCGATATTTTTTTTAACTTCTTTGGATTTCATGGTACAATTTTGGGGGTAACTGAAAAAAGTACGGGTTTGAAGATGGGCATTTTTACAAAACTTGTGGAACTTAATACGAAAAATTGTTTGAAATCGAGGATGGGGAAGCTTTCAGGTATATGGTCCGTTCTTCAGGTTTGTAGTGTCGTGCACCCCTGAGGTAACCAGCCCGTAAAAGCGGTCATTTGATTGTAGTCAGCACTTCATCCGGCAACTAGGGGAGGTGGAGTGATAACCTGGCAAAGTAGAAGGAATGCATGCATGACGTTTTGAGGAGGTTCGAGTAAGAACAGTTGAAGAGTGGGAGTTGAGATGAGCAACGACTCGGATGTAGGCTCTGGGTAAGATTCACGGACAGTGGTGGCGGCGTGGAGCGATATATGCAGAGGAGAAGGCCGAGGGACATGCCTGGAGGAAGGCTTGTGACGTTGCTCTGGGTGTTCGCATCCAGCGGCGGGCTCCCGTGGGGTGAGTAGAAACTAATAGTAAAGGAGTGAGTAGACAAACCTGATAGGGGTCGCTTGAGGGAAGGTAACTTTTTGTACGTAGAATCCGATGCTCAGGGGAGTAACAACAACGATAGTAAACCTTAAGTAAATGGGTAATTTGTTAGTTAATAAGATTTAGTTCTTGACTTATTTGATTAAATAGTGTTTGTGAATAAATTGTAGTTATAGATTCTCAGCTGTTTGGTTTCGTAAGACAGTATAGGGTACAGTGTTGGACCATAGCGAGCGCCTTCTTCCTTCCTAATACCACGTCCCGGAGAGGACTAAAACCAGAAGTGTGTGCGTTAAAACCAGTAGCAGGTAACATAAAACCAGACACAGCTAGCTTGCACACGGAGCTAGATCACAGTAACAACAATATCGATAGAATCCATAAGAACACGTGGGTGGTGGCAGCTCTACCAACGCTGTGCACAGATCTCATCCCGATGACGGCTTGACAAGGAGAGAGCCGGTACACGGGAGGGTTGTGCAGGGCGTCAAAACTACACCAGTCGACTGAGGTGTGAGAGCCGGGCAACGACGGTATAGCAAGGTTACAGACACATTTTCCTCGAGCTGTAAATTGCCTTTAAAGTAAGCCGTACGTGTGTGTGTGACATACAAATTTTGATGCAGCTACTGAAATGCCTACCCTACCGGGGAGAAAAAAATGTTTCATAGGCTGCATCTGGCTGCAAGACACGCACTTCCCAGGTTTTCCACTTAAAACCGGCCAGCCTGCATGGCGAAATCAAGAAAGAATTTTTGATAACACCCGCACAAAAATGTATTGATTCACAATTATTTCATTTCGAACATCTTCTGTAAAAGTTTGCATTTAGCCTACCAAAAAGCAAATAAAAAAATCCTTTTTTGATTTCGCCATGCAAGCGGATCGGTTGTAAGTCGAACAGTCTGTATATCATGACGTATCCACTTTCAAGGCCATAGGTAAAAACTCACTTTTTATATCATCACACATTAACTTTCAAGGCCATACGTAAATACTCACTTTTATAACATCACACATCCACTTTCAAGGCCATAGGTAAATACTCACTTTTTATCATCACACATCCACTTTCAAGCCATAGTAAATATCACTTTTATATCATCACACATCCTTTCAAGGCCATAGGTAAATACTCACTTTTTATATCATCACACATCCACTTTCAAGGCCATAGGTAAATACTCACTTTTATATCATCACACATCCACTTTCAAGGCCATAGGTAAATACTCACTTTTATATCATCACACATCCACTTTCAAGGCCATAGGTAAATACTCACTTTTTATATCATCACACATCACTTTCAAGGCCATAGGTAAATACTCACTTTTAATCATCACACATCCACTTTCAAGGCCATAGGTAAATACTCACTTTTTATATCATCACACATCCACTTTCAAGGCCATAGGTAAATACTCACTTTTATAATCATCACACATCCACTTCAAGGCCATAGGTAATACTACTTTTACTAATCACTTTTATCATCACACATCACTTTCAACATTTACTCACTTATACATAAATACTTTAAGGCCATAGGTAAATACTCACTTTTATATGACATCACACATCCACTTTCAAGGCCATAGGGAAATACTCACTTTCTCTATATAGGTATATATTAATCCACCACTACATCCACTTTCAAAGACCGTCATTTCTACTATATATCGAGTAATTCGTTTAGACATGGATACCAGGACTGTACTCGCTGCTGTGGTTACATGGACATCAAATCAGTTGTAATGCTGTGACTTGCCTTTCTCCCATATGATGGTGTCGATAGGATATCCGGCCACTGGACACTTGACCACCAGCTGTTGACCGGGCCACTGCAGGAATTGGCGGCATCGGCCTCACATAAGGCAGTCCTGCCAACAGAACAACATGACCATGTGACAGGGAGCAAACAGAGAAGAATGCAAATACAGACGGTATCGAGTAAAGTTCACTGGCGGTGACGAAAAGTTTTACTTTGATGGAGAACGTCTTCTTGGGCGTGAAGCCGGGAAGTCTGGTGTACGGCAAGAAACTGCAGATAGGTAAATGTCTGGCAGATAGGTGCATATTTACTAGAGTGAAAGCGAAGGTGAGGTTAAAGATCTTCGCTTTTCTGGGAGGTTACGCAGCGTAGATTGGTAGTGTTACCGACGTTTGCGGACAACATCGGTCCCATTTTCAAGGGTCAAGTAGTCCAAGAAGAAAGACGATGGGACCGATAGCTTGTCCCGAAACGTCGGTAACTAACTACCAATCTACGCTGAGTAACATCCTAGGAAACAGAAGATCTCATTTACATCAAGACGGAAGCCTGAAATCACGCAAAATGACATACTCTCTACCAGTGTAACTGACGCCAAATTCACATATAGGCAGTTTGGAGAATTGTATTGTTGCAATAATAATAATAATAATAATAATAGTTAAAATGATAAAATGGGGCACTCGGTGGCGCAGTTGGTTGAGGCACTTAGCTACAAGCCGGAAGGTCGCGGGTTCGATTCCCGATGGTGTCATTGGAATTTTTCATTGACATAATCCTTGTGTCTGTGCTAGGTGTTAGTGAAGTGCGGTGGAAGGGTGAAGGTGAAATAAGAAGTGGTGATTATACAGTGTATTGTTGCGGTGGTGACGGCTGAAAGAGGCGTAGCAATAGTAGTGCATAAAAGCGTAGTGAAAAGTGTTGTTAAGAAGAGTGTGTATAGTGACAGAATCATTGCTGTTAAGTTGAAGGCAGAACCGGTAAGTATTTTGATAGTGCAAGTGTACATGCCAACATTGGAGTATGAATATGACGAAGTGGAAGAGCTGTATGATATAATTGAAGAAATGCTTGAAGAGGATGGAGAGGGCGCGACAAATACGATTATAATGGGAGATTGGAACAGTGTGGTTGGAGACAAAGCACATCACAACACTGTTGGGCAATATGGACTGGGTAAGAGGAATCAGAGAGGTCAAATGCTTATTGAATTTTGTGAAAGAAATGGACTTGTTATAACAAACACATGGTTCAAAAAACCTAAAAGAAGATTGTACACCTGGAAATCACCAGGGAATAGGAATCGATATCAATTGGACTACGTACTAGTGAAACAGAGATTCAGGAACAGTGTGAAGGATGTGCAGACAATGCCTGGAGCAGATATTGACTCTGACCACAATTTACTGGTTGCAACGATCTGCACCAGTTTGAAGAAAATCATAAGGTTCCACAAGCGGAAACCAAGATGGGATTTGGAGAAGCTATATGCTCAACGACAGGAAGTACACGATAGTCTAGAAGAAAAACTTGGTGCAATCAAATGTGAAAGGGAATGTGGAAGTGCAGTGGAACAATATCAAGAAATGTGTGTTAGATACTATAAGTGATTTAGTGGGAAAAGTCGAAAGGGAGCAAGAAAGCCATGGATTACACAGGAGATGATCAGTAAAATGGATGAACGAAGGAAATGGAAGAATATCAACAACGAAGAAGGAAGGAAGAACTACAGAAGACTGAGAAACGAATTGAAAAGAGCCACGGACAACGCCAAGAAGGAAGATCTGGATAGCATATGCAACGAGATCATAGAATTTCAAAGAACAGGACGTTGTGATCTAATGTACATGAAGACAAAGGAGCTAGGCTGGAAAGAAAACCATGGAATTCAAAACATTGGCATCGAAGACTCTCAAGGGAATATAATAATAGATCAGAGACGAGTATTGCATATTTGGGAGAAGTATATCACAGAGTTCTACGATCGAGCTAATCGACCAGAACATCTAGAAGTCGAACCTAAAGTAGGTAAAGACGATAAAGGCCCTTATATTTTGCAAAGTGAAGTGGAGAAAGCTATAAAGGAGATGAGGGATAAGAAGGCTACAGGAGATGATGATGCACCTGGGATGTACTCAAATTGTTGGGAGAAGATGGTCTCAGACTAATGACACAGCTGATCAACAGCATATATGTAACTGGAGAGTGGCCCGGAGATTTAATTGAAGTTAAAATGATTGCCTTAAAGTAGAAGCCCAAAGCTACAAAATGCAGCGACCATCGCACAATCAGTCTCATTGCACATGCAGCAAAGATACAGTATAGTAGCGAGGATACTTAGAAGAAGGATTGAAAGGAAGACTGAGGATGTGCTTGGAGAAGATCAGTTTGGATTTAGGAACGGAAAAGAAAGTAGGGATGCAATTGGGATGCTGAGAATAATATCAGAACGAACCTTGGTCATAGATGAGGAATTGTGTGCTTGCTTCATAGACTGGCAGAAGGCATTTGACCGTGTCAAATGGAGCAAATTAATGCAGATCCTAAAGGGAATTGGCATAGACTGGCGCGAAAGAACATTGATCAGCAAATTGTACATGGAACAGAGTGTCAAAATACGACTGGACCAAGGGGAGACGAGAAGTGTGAAGATTGGAAGAGGAGTTAGACAAGATTGCTGCTTGTCACCGATTCTGTTCAACTTATACAGCGAATACTTTACCAAGGAAGCTCTTGAAAGGTTTGGAGACCTCAAAACAGGAGGACAAGTAATTCGCACTGTGAAATATGCAGCTGACCTTGTGCCACTGGCTAGGGAAGAAAAGGTGCCACAGGGCATGGTTGATAGACTAAGTGAAATTGGAAGATGTTATGGAATGGAAATGAATGTGGAAAAAACTAAGGTACTGAGAATCTCAAGGCAACCAGCCCCAATGAAAATTATGATAGATCAAAAGCAATTGGATAATGTGGGATATTTCAATTATTTGGGTAGCATGATAACAAATGATGCAAGGTGTACACGTGAAATTAAATCCAGAATTGCCATGGCCAAAGCAGCATTCAACAAGAAGAAGAATCTTTTCACCAGCAAACTGGACTTAAATTTAAGGAAGAAACTAGTAAAGTGCTACATTTGGAGCATTGCTTTGCATGGTGCTGAAACGTGGACACTTCGGAAAATAGATCAGACGTATCTGGAAAGTTTTGAAATGTGGTGCTGGATAAGAATTGAGAAAATCAGTTGGACCGATCGTGTGAGAAATGAAGAAGTATTACACAGAGTCAAGGAGGAGAGGAATATCCTACATACAATAAAAAGAAGAAAGGCTAACTGGATTGGTCACATCTTGCGCAGAAACTGCCTTCTGAAACACGTGATTGAAGGAAAGTTAGAAGGAAGGATAGAAATGACGGGAAGATGAGGGAGAAGACGTAAGCAGCTGCTGGATGACCTTAAGGAAAAGAGAAGATACTGGAAATTGAAAGAGGAAGCACTAGATCGCACCCTGTGGAGATCTAGCTTTGGAAGAGGCTACGGACCTGTCGTAAGACAGACTGCAGAATAAATGATAATCCTTTCGCTTGCACTATGGCCCTGGGGTCGACTTAGCCTCTAACAGAAATAAGTACCAGGAATATTCCTGGGGGGTAAAGGCGGCCGGTGCATAGGGCTGACAACCTTACCACCTTCATGTGTCGATTGTCTAGAAATCTGGGATCCTCAACCTCCTGGACCCCTAAGGGCCTGTCCAGGCCTGTAATGGGATTGCTTTACCTGTACCTTTTTAAATTGCTAAAATAATATGACATTAGTATGACCATTACAATTTATAATACATAATGCTGCTGAAAACGAAAAAGACAATAAATCCTACAGCGTGAAAAAGCGCTTCTTGAAGTGTATAAATCGGAGTCACTACTTAATAAGTGACAGTAATGGACACGACTAACAAGAACAAAGAATGTAATATCTCCCCCGTTTTATGACTCACAGAATAATATTATATAAGAGACATATAAACTAAAGCTGCAAGTGTGTCCTGCAGTTGAGACTGAGGACATTCTGAAGGAAGGACTTATGAGATAATCCTGCCCTCAATATTGTCGTAAATTGTTATAACGGAATATATTCGGTGGGTAGGAACAAGGGAGAGACGGACGGAGAGGGAAAGAGAGCGGGCAAGAAAGAGAGAGAGAGATTTAGCCAGAGAGAAGATAACTTATAAAATGAATTTTTGTTCCTCCTTCACCGAAATTTAATATGTCGGATAAAAGCCGAGCACATTTTTGTGCATGAGGGAAGACTTACGGTAACTGCATGGATCACTGCACACCATTTGCAGCCGGAACGCAATCTACCGGACGCAGCACAGACATATGGCCCTTCTTGACTAACTAATATCCAGAACTTGCGTTTTCCTTACATCCACTGTGGAAACCTAAAGAATATATTCTATAAAAGAAATAAGTGCTATCTTCTTCTCATGGCGCAACAGCCCCTAGTGGGCCAGAGCCTCCTCATTATCGAGGTTTCACGATCACACTCAGACACACCACACTCGGTAGGACACCTCTGGACGAGCGACGCAAAGACCTCTACCTGACAACACACAACACTCACAAGAGACAGACATCCTTGCCCCCCGGCGGGATTTTTTTTTTTTTTTTTTTGCCTGTCCGGGGTTTTTTCCCTTTGATCCTTCCGTCCTTCATGTCACTTTACGTTCCATACTACCGTCCTTACATCAAACACAACACAAACATCCATGCCCCTGGTGGGATTTTTTTTTTTTAATTCCTGGGTTTTCCCCTTTGATCCATTTGTACTGTTGAAGTCCTTTTTGTCCTGCATGTCACCTTATGTTTCATGCTATCGTCCATACATCTAACACAACACAAACATCCATGCCCCCGGTGGGATTCGAACCCTCAATCCTAGTAAGCGAGCGGCCGTAGACCCACGCCTTAGACCGCGCGGCTCTGGGACGGCTTCGCGAAACCACGATCCTAGTAAGCGAGCGGCCACAGACCCACGCCTTAGACCGCACGGCCACTGGATCGGTAATTAATGCTACTGCTGAATTATATAAACAAATGGGTAACAGAGACATAGGCAGACCATAAACATGATGGAAATAAGCATTTCTTAAAACACACAAAAACAAACAAACAAAAACAAACAAGAAAAACAATACTAACAACAACAACAAAGCAACGATAACAAATGCAGACGGTAGAGGTTGTGTGGACAGAATATATATATGTTCAAACCTCTGGAACACTAAAATGGACGAAGGTAAAAGGAATCGATCTTAACGCTTATTTTAAAAAATGTCTAAATTAATACTGCAGTAATTACTGCAGCCGGTCCAAGCGGCCGCGCGGTCTAAGGCGTAGGCCTGCGGCCGCTCGCTTGTTGGAAATGCGGGTTTGAATTCCGCCGGGGGCATGGATGTCTGTCTGTTGTGAGTGTTGTGTGTTATCAGGTAGAGGTCTCTGCGGCGGGCCGATCACTTGTCCAGAGGAGTCCTACCGAGTGTGTATGTGTGTGTGAGTGTGATCAGGTGCAACAATAACCCTCTACACCTACAGTGAGTAGGTAGACAGAGGTCAGACTAGGAAAAACATAATTATTTTACTGCGTGTTAAATTTAGTTATTGTTGTGACAATAATCAATGCAAAGCCACGGCGAGCTGATACATATTTACAGTTCGCTTGGTCTAGTTGCACCATGCTGACGCTTCTGTTTGTAGCATAATACTGACGCTTGTCATCACAGACGGTCCAACTCCCCTCTCCACGGCGTCCTACCAAATGCCTATAAACAATGTTCATAAACCCGGGAAACGGGAGTCCATAAAAACACGTTCACAGTTTCGGAAACATCTTCGAAGGTCTTAAAGGATTAATACCGTGCTGAGCCTCGGAAAACTTCTTTGACACTTGCGAAGTGTAGTCAGACCTTTAAAAAGTTCAGGACTTGCGTCAGGTTAATTTATCTCCTCACGTTCTCACAAAATCCAGAGTTTCTTTGTGTCTAATGCAAAGGGTTATAATCTGGAAAGCGAGCAGCAATAAACAGCATCGGCACAGTGTAAACTAGCAAATACTTCTGCACTGCTTTCGCCAAAGTAGTGACAGGAAAAGCTGTAGCAGCAGTAACAGCCCCACGGTTTTCCTTAGCAACTACGATATGCTTCGTGCATAAAAGGTTTTGGGAAAGAGACCACTTGGAAAACATAGGCGCAGGTCGGAAGATAATATTAAAAAGGATCTTGAAGTGGGATGGGGTATGGACTGGATTGAACTGGCTCAAAATAGGGACAAGGTGGCGGGCTCTTGTGAATGCGGTAATACTGTAAAAGCCCTGGTTCCATAAAATGCGTGAAATTTCTTGACTAGCTGAGGACCTATTAGCTTCTCAAGAAGGACTCTGCTCCATAGAGTTAGTTTAGCTACGACTTATCCATCTGGTCAAAAAAAAAAATTTTTTTAAATAAAACGCAAGAAACATCATCGGATTCAAATAAACACGAGCAAGATAAATCCAAACACTTCTACAAATCTTATTAATCTGCGATACATTTGAACAGGATAGGATTTTACACGCGGTTTCTTGACTTGAAAATATTACTTAAGATTGAAAACAGGTAAAGGTTTTTCTGTCCATGAAGTACTCGGAGAAAAACCTGTCCCACTGCCACTTTGTCCACCACAAATCCCACATAATCTGGTCTGAGAGCGAACCCGGACCTCCTCGGTGACAGACCGGGCAATACCGCCTGAACCATGGCGCCGCCGTCTTTAGATTTGCCTGAATTATATTTAAAGATTCAGCTCGTACCGCGCAGTAAACACACCCCATCTGTTATAAAAAACCAGTAAGTTAATGCTGTACAGTGAAATAATCGCTGTTTGTTCTGAGATCCATACAGAATATATAAATGCGCTCTGTGGTTAGAACGTATAATTTTATAACGTTAAACCTGGGATTGGAATGGCTAAATGAACCAATACTTTGGAAACAATGATTCTGCAGCGCTATAGCCATCCCGTTCTTTACCCCTTCATTGGACAACTGATTAAGAGCACGTCTGGCAGTGCATATTTGCAGCCGGACTGTACATGCAGAGGCAGCTGCATGACATGTCTGGAGATGGAGCGATCGCCACGAACATAGAACACTGCTTTCATCCGATCTCACAGCTCCGGATTATTTTCCCTGGGGAGCGATGAAAAACACTGTTTACTAAGATAAACCTAAGAGCTGCAGGGAACCATTACCACAACATCACTCAGGCCAATTTGCTTGTGCCTGCGCGAATATGCAAAAACGCGAGGATGCCTGTTTTCGCACACATGGGATTCGTTTTAAAAACTTCTAGAGAGATAAGTGTTCCTCTGCTGAGGTCCTAGGATTATTGCTAGTACCTTTTGTACAGTATTACATTTTTCATGGCCGTTTTGTAGGAGTGCATGGCACAGTCAGCACTAACGACAATTCCAGCTCTGAGAAATAATCGAATTTGTAGTTCAGTATACATACACAGTCGAACCCAGTTTTAATGGTATCGGTTTATGCGACACCTCGTATATAACGTCATACGTTCTGTGGTACCAATTAATTCCGCGCTGTTAACCATAACATTATATTCATTTGTTAGAACACCACTCGCTTATAACAACACAAAATATTTAGTCCCTTTCATGACGTTATAACCGAGTTCGACTCTATATACATATATATATATATATATATATATATATACATGTATATACATATATATGTATATATATATATACATATATATTACACAGAGTCAAGGAGGAGAGGAATATCCTACATACAATAAAAAGAAGAAAGGCTAACTGGATTGGTCACATCTTGCGTAGAAACTGCCTTCTGAAACACGTGATTGAAGGAAAGTTAGAAGGAAGGATAGAAATGACGGGACGACGAGGGAGAAGACGTAAGCAGCTACTGGATGACCTTAAGGAAAAGAAAAGATACTGGAAATTGAAAGAGGAAGCACTAGATCGCACCCTGTGGAGAACTCGCTTTGGAAGAGGCTACGGACCTGTCGTAAGACAGACTAGAGAATGAATGAATGAATATATACATGTGTATACATCTAGGCTCCATAAATCCAATTTTCAAAGAAATAAATTACACGAATTTAGAGAATCACGCATGTTCTACCTTCAAATAAGCGCCTTACTTTAAAGTAAAAGTTTAAGTAAATTTTGTTAGTAAAATTTTGAGCCAAAACAGTTACATTAACAAACGCAGGCCTTTAAGTAACAAAGAAACATAAGTCTTAAGACCGTAAATTTTGATTACCAATCAATAAAAGAAATGAATTATGAGAGATGTACGTAAATAAACTGGACATGCAGAAAAAATGTTTGAAATTAGGCCGGAAAAGTTCAAAAGCCTAAGCCCTGAGAGGAAGTAGTAGTAGTAGTAGTAGTAGTAGTAATGGTGGTGATGGTGGTGGTAGCAGTACAGAGAAATAAGTACTTGCCAAATTTTCAAGTTTTTGAGGCACATAAGCAGTTAGTGATCACATATCTCTGCTGCAGTTACTTACCGTATACACTCAAACTAATTCAGATGCAGTGACTTTCCACATTCAATGCATTCAAATGTAACTACTTTTACACCCTCAATTCAAGTGCAGTGACTTACCACAAACGTTTAATCAATTCAAATGCAGGGACTTAACTTACACATTCAATCAATTCAAGTGCAGTGACTTACCATACACATTGAACCTAATTCAAATGAAGTGACTTTTACACATTCAATCAGTTCAATTGCAGTGACTTTTACACATTAAATCAATTCAAGTGCAGTGATTTAACCACACACATAACCTAACCCAAATGCAGTGACTTTTACACATTCAATCATTCCAAATGCTGTTACCACACACATTAAATCAATTGAAATGCAGTTACTTATCATACACATTTAATCAATTTAAGCGCAGTGACTTACTACACACATTCAATCAATTCAAGTGCAGTGACTTACCATACACATTCAATCAATTCAAGTGCAATGACTTACCATAAACATTCAATTAATTCAAGTACAGTGACTTACCATACGCATTCAATTAATTCAAGTGCAGTGACTTACCACACACATTCAATTAATTCAAGTGCAGTGACTTACCACACACATTCAATTAATTCAAGTGCAGTGACTTACCATACACACTCAATCAATTCAAGTGCAGTGAATTACCATACACATTCAATTAATTCAAGTGCAGTGACTTACCACACACATTCAATTAATTCAAGTGCAGTGACTTACCACACACATTCAATTAATTCAAGTGCAGTGACTTACCATACACACTCAATCAATTCAAGTGCAGTGAATTACCATACACATTCAATTAATTCAAGTGCAGTGACTTACTATACACACTCAATCAATTCAAGTGCAGTGACTTACCATACACATTCAATCAATTCAAGTGCAGTGACTTACCATACACATTCAATCAATTCAAGTGCAGTGACTTACCATACACATTCAATTAATTCAAGTGAAGTGACTTACTATACACATTCAATCAAGTCAAGTGCAGTGACTTACCATACACATTCAATCAATTCAAGTGCAGTGACTTACCATACACATTCAATCAATTCAAGTGCAGTGACTTACCATACACATTCAATCTCGCTGCATGACTTGTTCTGCCAGCACGATTCTCTGCCACACATTCGTACTCGCCCCCGTCGTCTGGCTTCACCGACGATATGTTCACGTGACTTATGACATCACCAAACACAGTCACGTACTGGCCAATCATCAACCTACACAAAAAAAGTAGAAGAATATTGCAGTGACCTCTGGTGTATGCAACATTTGTCATAATTTCTTCCTCAGAACCCAGTTTTGCCTCAGCCGCTGCGACAGATGCGTTCTGCGCCTTGGAAGTCAGAGGGATCTCAACGCTCTAACCTTTGGAATCTTGTTAGGCCCTGATGAGTGGTTCGAATTTTGACCGTATTAGTTACTACCCTGCCCAAATTTCCGTCTCACGTCAGTGTACTTCAGTCTCGATGCGAATGTCTGCTTGACAAGCATAAACAGTCCGCGATGACCTTCAAAATTCGTACAATCCGTGCCACTCGTGACGTAACGTAAGGCTCATTCACACATACATTGCGCCACTCACCACTCGCCACTCACCACTCGCCACTCACCACTCACCACTCACCACTCAACTCTTAACACAACACTGTGTGCGTACGCGGCTTGAATCTGTCGTTATGCATTCAGTGCTGTTCAGCAGTACCACTGACAACCACAGTTATCACCTCCAGTCTAATTTCAACACTACAGTCTATGCACAAGTAACTGGTGGTGCTGAATACATTGTAACAAGACAGGCAATGTACGTATAACGTTATAATGAGACGCGTTTGCCTAACCATTTTGTCGTGGAAAAGCAATAAATATTACATACTCTATGTGTGCGTCTGTAGTCTTAGTTATCGCGCATGCGCCGTATTATATTGTCATCTGTGGCGTATCTGACTCTACCATATTTTTCCACATTAACTCATAAAAGCCATGATTTTCAAAAAAATAAAAAGGGTATTGAAAATAAAATGTGTGTTTTGAATTTCTCTACAACTTTTGTCTGAAATATTTCTCATTCTAAGACATTGAACGAAATATTATCATCCTAAATTTACTTAGGTCTCCATGTAAAGTACCCGTTATTCGTGTCAGATTTTAACGAAACTTGAATTTTCCCCACAGATTCTCGAAAAATATTCAAATATCAAATTTCATGAAAATCCGTTCAGTGGAAGCCGAGTTTTTCCATGCGGACGGACTGACGGACATGACGAAGATAATAGTAGCTTCTCGCAGTTTTGCAGTCGTTAGCATCCCTGCTTTGTCTTGAGCCTTCTGCAGTTGAAAAGATCTTGGGGGACAGATTATTCTGCTGTTACTGACGGTGGAGCTTGCAGATGACCTTGAAAGTTTTTCGCGCTGGGGTAAGCCTACCGTTCATTTTTTGTGAACAGTAGCCGATGTGTTCCAATAAAAATACATTAGGCTAAAGTGCAGTCGTGTCTTGTGCGTGTGAGATGATAACAATTATTTTGTGTAGTGTTCTGTGTTGTTAGAGCTGAACATAAATTTGACTTTAGGTTTGTTATAAGCGAAACATCTAACAAATAGCGACCAGTAGTTTTAAAAACTACGTCATGCAGTGATACAGACCCATGTTTTTGACATGATCTGTATGTTTTCCTCCGCCTATCTTCTCGAGTGTTAAGGGACTTTACCCACGCTATGTAGGTCAACTGTATTCTCTTGAGTAAGGGACAGTATATCTTTCTTTGTTTATTTTAACGACGTCTTCAACACTGAGACCACACAGCGACGGATGTCAGGACGGTTAATGGATCATGCAGAGGAGAGGAGCGGGAAGAAATCGATAGTTGATTGAGTTGGAACACTAACGTGGCATTTATTTTGGGCTGACGAAACGAAAACACAAAAACCTTAGGATGATCGGTCTGCGGGTCCAGGTTTGAACCCATGACCGTCTGAATGCAAAGAAAGATAGAGACCGATCAATTTTATATCGTTCACACCGTGCACTGTCGATAACCAACTCACAACACTCAGGCCAACAAAATGCACTGTATTGTTCCCAGATACTTTATATTACAATACAACTTTGAACACTGCTACATGTTTCGATCCCTTATGGGATCATCATCAGGGAATCACATTAAAGTAACACTTCACAAAACGGAACTAGCAATCCAAGTACACAATAAAAAGATGTAAATAAAGTCAACCAGTTAAAATGTAGGCCTTTGTTGTATAATGAACCCTGGTACACTGGAAATTAATGTTAAAACATAACATTAATTAAAATATAAACAAGAATAAATATTTAAAATACATAACTAACTAACTAACTAACTCCATGGAGCAGAGTCCTTCTTGAGAAGCTAACAGGTTGTCAGCTAGTCAAGAAATTCCCCGCGTTTTATGGAAACCGAAGGTTCATTACCGCATTCACAACAGCCCGCCACCTGTCCCTATCCTGAGCATTTAAAATACATAAATGTACAAAATATACATAGAAACTTTCGGTTGCAGGCCAGTCGTGGTGTCCCTCAGTATGTATAGTCTACTCTATGTAGAATGTCATCTCTCAATTTTGCAATAATGGGCCTGTTCCTGGATACAACAAGGCGACGTAGAATACAAACAACAGAATAAAGTAACAAAGTATATTGTTTGAGTGTAAAACTTAATAATAAGTGGAGAAAGACTATTTCAAAGTATACACCTGTTAAGAGTGTACATAATTGTGCAATGGTACATGTACATCATTAACATTACTTTCTTCCCCTCACCCCCCAAGTCCCAGCGCTCTATCATTCCTCTGAACATGGAAAATTTATTTCCATTCTGCCAGCCAGGGAGGATCCGAGTTTCTAATAAAAGGTCTCTTCCAGCTTCCTCTCTCATTTGTACCATGTGCTCAAGGGAATCAAACCGACCCGTAGACTGCTTGACCAAAACATCCAGTGCGCGCGTCAGACTGCAAACTGAAGCCTACGCCGCTAAATGGAACTCTAGCCTAACAGATGAATCGCTCTTGGTAATTCGCGTTTGAATTCCTTCTGCAACGGCATGCAAATCGTTACATCGGCAGAGTTGTGAAAACAAATCGAATCGTACTAACAGATTCTACTCATAATTTATTGACTGTAGTATGTACATACTTTTATTATTAGTTGTCAAGAGAAATTGTAATTTATTATGTATTATAAAGACTTTAAAGACGAAAATTAACGTGAATTATATATAAAAACCCAGCCCGTACCGCGCAGTAAACATACTCCGTCTCAGTTATACAAACCAGTCAGTTAATGTTGTACAGTGAAATAATCGCTGTTTGTTCTGAGATCCACACAAAACACATAAATGCAGTCCGTACCGCGCAGTAAACACTCCGTCTCAGTTATACAAACCAGTCAGTTAATGTTGTACAGTGAAATAATCGCTGTTTGTTCTGAGATCCACACAAAACACATAAATACAGCTCGTACCGCACAGTAAACACACTCCGTCTCAGTTATACAAACCAGTCAGTTAATGCTGTACAGTGAAATAATCGCTGTTTGTTCTGAGATCCACACAAAACACATAAATACACTGTGTGTGCAGAAAGTAGAATTTGTGAATGTTAAACCTGGCGGTACATATAGCAACCACTGGCTTTAAAGGGTTAATTTTCTATTCGTATGTATAATTTCGACGGAGTGTATTTTTCCGAAACATGAGTTGTCGTGTATAAACTTCACATTGTCACATCACCATGCTTTTACTTTTCAACACAGAAGACCTTTCATAAATATTTGTAGATGCGTGTGAAATCTACTTGTCGAAATTCTACAAGTCTTAATTAAAATATTGCTGAATTTTCGCTACTAAAGTTAAATGTGCTACAACTTTGGGGTCTAACGGCTCTGTAACGACGTTTCGTTTGCCGGATTCATCTACAAAACAGTAATCACGCCACAAGTGGTCATAATGTTGAATGTAAAGTTATGTCGTGTGATGAAATAAGCAATGCGATCACTACTGCGTTGTTAAACAGAGACTAAGGAGGACAACGAAAAGCTTAAGGAACAGTGTCTAGCTCACCACTCACCTCTATCTACTGTCAATATTAAGAACGCATGGAGCTGTACACTCACTCCCCCATACGCCTTCATGGCGTGAACAGAGACGGCTTTACCCTTACCTTTACTTTTGCTAATGATAATGTGACATCATTAGTGAGATTCGATACATAAACAGACGTGATTTAACAGGCAATACACATGCCATAGCCTGCTTAACCAAATGTTTGTCTCTCCTGATGAGGTCATAAATAACGGTATTCAAGATCTGCGCTCTTCTGAGATACGAGGCGTATTCGGAAAGTAAGCACCGTTAGGCTATTAAAAAAGACTAAAATATATTTTCAAAATATGTTATTATTATCAGATTCGCCATGCCTTAAACTACTTTTCTACATAATTCCCACCATTATTAAGGCATTTATCACAACGGGGCACCAGTTTCTGTATCCCCTCCTCGTAGAACGTGGCCGCCACCAACTCATCACTGACCACAGACGGCCGGCCGCTCCGCGGCTCAACATGCACGTTATCACGATCTGCTTTGAACTTTCTAACCCATTTCGTCACCATTCCATCATTCATGGCATTTTCACCGTACACTTCACATATCTGACTATGAATATCAGCCGGTTTCACATTTCTTGCATTCAAAAAAACGGATAACAGACCGTATTTCACAGTCGGCGGGGCGCTCGATCGTCTTGAACATTTTAAACGCACAGAACAATACGTAAACACTATCTGTTTTTCTCGTATTGGTGTCTGTGGCTTGCTAATGAATGAGGGAAGACAGCGCGCATGCGCGAAATCACGACCTCAGCGCTGCGGCGGAAATATTCGCAAACGGTACTTACTTTCCGAAAAGCCTGTTATTACGCAACGTTGAGTTTTGGTTCTGTACCGACGTTTCGGGACAATATAGCGGTCCTATTTTCAAGGATCAAGAAGTCCAAGGCATTCGTCTTGGACTTCTTGACCCTTGAAAATGGGACCGATAGGTTGTCCCGAAACGTCGATACAGAACTACCACTCAGCACTGCGTAATAAGTTATCCCACAAGAGGGCAGATCTCACCTACATGGCGGTGGAAGCCTGAAACCACGCAATGATATTCAAGACCGTGGGTTTGGAAGTGCGTAGATTAGGCGGCAGGATAACATTAAGAGAGAAATTAGGGAAAATGTCTGTGAGGGAGTTAGTGGATAATAACATCCATGGGCCATTTTCAACAGTTACGTTAAGACATAAAATTCTGTTTGTTAGTAACTTGTTGTTCACTTACTAGAGGCAATTTCATTGTACTGCGTGAATTTAAATTTAATTCACGCTTCATTCACACCGCATACTTGAAACACTCTCTCAATTGGCTGTATTGAACATGACTTCGCTGTGGATATTACCGCAATGCCATACAGTTTAGAGGCACGAAAGATGAAAACCGTGCATACTGTAAAGCTCCACAGACAATCCCATATCAAAAGCTCTTTGTGCTTGGATATCCCGAAGCTATAACGCCATTAACACCATAAACAGGAAACACTGTGTCGTCGAAACGGACTCTGAATCCTCCACACCCTTTCCAAACACCATTAAAACTGTTTCATCAAAACGCCAATACATTCCACATACATTTCCAATATCTTTACTTTAAACGACCAACTCCTCAGAAATTGCATAACTTTCGTTCGTGGAATCCAAATTAATTGAGGTAGAAACTATTGGAAACATTTAGCATCCCACACCGTGATGAAGTCTATTACTTTAATCCAATGATTTAATATGCTTCTACTTTTCAATATTTAAACTCAAACCACACATGCCTCTTCTGACATTCGAAAATACCTTACACTATATTAAAACACGATACATACCTTACACTATATTAAAACACGATACATACCTTACACTATATTAAAACACGACACATACCTTACACTATATTAAAACACGATACATACCTTACACTATATTAAAACACGATACATACCTTACACTATATTAAAACACGATACATACCTTACACTATATTAAAACACGATACACAACCTCGTTTTTTTTAATTAACCCGGTTTAGTAACCGTTCAATTTCGAAATGACACAGACAGGTAGGTGGGACGTAAGTAGTATAAATGTCGTAGAATTTCCAAAATTTACTCCAAAATTGCATTTTAGGTCATAAGGGGTTCGTGGAGTTATGGTCATATCGAGATGGACTTTACGCTGCTGGGTATCGAAGAGATAGAATTTCATCATTTTAGCCAAATTCGTATCAAAGAAGGGGAAAAATTCACAGTATTTATGGATTAGCATGCTCTGTGTGTGAGTGTGTGTGTGAGCGCGCGCACGTGTTTCTTTCAAATATTAAGAGAATTGGCTAATTTTCATAAAATTTAGTATGAATTTTATGCTACTGAAGGTCACACAAAGCCATAATTCTAAAATTACTTTCAATTAATTGTAAAAATATGGCGGATGTGCGACCTGGTGAGGCGACAGCACTAGAAGGTGGACCACCTTCAGGCTACAGGCCATTTTATTTCTGGGGAAAGAGTCCCAGATAACCACTGAGTAGGAAGGTCGTTAGGACTTATCAGGTCTGGACACTTCGAAGAAGGAAATAAATCTCTTGCCCCTGCCAGGAAAAAAACCGTGACTCCTCAGGCCTCTAGTTCTTACCCTAGTCACCTTACCGAGGACACTTTATATTAATTTGAGGCATTTTATTTTAAATGAGGTACAAACTGTACCAGATGTTCTTATGGAAAAACTTCCCGTGGTCATATTTAGAGTTTGGAAATATATTCCGTCACCGCGTTACGTTTATATATGTCAAACAAACCCTGTAAAAAACTGTTATTGGTTGAAATATTACAGCGAGTGTAGAAAATGTGATTACCATATTTACATCATCCTAATAAATAGCAACTTGCTAAGTGGAGGTTCTTCAGAGAGACGCAAAACAGTGTTACATACGTGGAAATCCATGCACAAATGTACGTTAGAAGGATTGCAGCCGTCCAAGGCTGACAGAAACAACCCACATAAAAAGTCAGCAAGTCTGTAGAAAGTACGATAAATTTCTTTGGAAACTGGTAAAAAATTTGAAAACATGTTACGTATTAGTCACAGCGTGTCGCCGCATTTGAGTATAACTGCTTTACACTGACTTACCGCCGCTATTTAGCGTCACATGCGGGCGGTCGAAGAGAGTGGGCAACGTTAGTACTGCTATACAAAAGCCGATAGGAAGTGGCCTATTATGTTTGTCAGGTAAAATAATGATTTAGTATCACAGACTACAGGGTCGTTATAGCAAATGTAAAAAATATGTTAATTAATTTCACTGTATTAGCACCGTGCATTATGTTTTAATCGAATAATAAGACCAACGAATGCACTGTATTGACCAATTTTATTCTGGCCTATTTCCCTACACGTGTTTCGAAACTTTAAAGTTTCATCATCAGGGGTCTTTGTCTTATGCTACCAGATATTCACATGTTAAAAGCAAACTCACAATATATACACAATAGTCTGTTGAACAATCTTAAAAACGCGTGTGAATAAATATGTGTGTAAAATAATAACAAACAGCCAATACTACGAACAGATTACAATGTTTTAATAAACAGTTTTTATATATACCTTTACGTGAGATTTTACATCTCTAACTGTTAACTGTACACATCGTACAATTTCTAAAGTGCACTGAATATTTATTCACACGAGTTTTTAAGATTGTTCAACAGACTATTGTGTATATATTGTGAGTTTGCTTTTAACATGTGAATATCTGGTAGCATAAGACAAAGACCCCTGATGATGAAACTTTAAAGTTTCGAAACACGTGTAGGGAAATAGGCCAGAATAAAATTGGTCAATACAGTGCATTCGTTGGTCTTATTATTCGATGTTAATTAAATTTGCTGTCCATCTTCGCCTTCTTCTGATTCTTCTGTTTCTGGTGATCTTCTAAATACATATATAAGGCCGCGATTTTTAATTTTTGTGCAAGATATTTCAGGTGACAAGGTTTATGAAAAGCGAGATGTGATGTTTCCAAAACACTATGTTAAGGATTTTGTACTTGTGGAGTGTTAGGCGGTGTAGCTTATAATATAATATATCCCGACGTTTCGAAGAAAAGAAGGGACTCCATCTTCAATGGTCGGTACGGACAATAATAAACTATACGTTGCTAAATACTGAAGAGGAAAGGCTAAGTTTCTTCTAAATGTCGGTATATGTTAACTGTTTAAAGAGGAAATGTATCTATTTACATAAGGATTCAGTCCATACCGCGCAGTAAACACTCTCCACCTCGGTTATACAAAACCAATATGTTAATGTTCTATAAGGCAAAAGATGCTGTTTATGCTGAGATCCATACAAAACACACAAATGCAATGTGAGCACCACGTACAATTTTTGAGTTTTAAACCTGGTGGTACGTAAAGTTACCATTAGATTTTTAAAAGGTTAAACTGTTCGCTACACAGCATAACATCCCAGAATACCAGAATAATCAAGGCACTTTATATACTTTCTCCGTTACCATGGAAGCGACAGGAGGGCAAGTGACAGGATTAAACTTGTGGCATTTTGGATTTGCCAGGCAATACTTCGAAGTAACCGTGGTGGAACAGTCTATCAGCACGCCGAGAGAGCTAACTGGTTCAGAAAATAATCTTGGCTCGGATACAAAACGTGGAATCAAGCTGCGTGACAGACTACTTTCTTTCCATGATCCTACTTTGAGGCTGAAAATGTTGCTTGGCAGTTACGCTTGACAGGTCAGGTCGCGTGTTAAGTCGGTGAATTTCGGACGTACAGATTCATGACGCTTATCAAATACATCGAGTGATTCATTCCTTGAAGACGTAAGCCCTGTCCGTGTAAAAATAGCTGCCAGCATTAACAATGCTAAAGTTGGTTCAAACAGTGAATTTCTTGGTTCGTATTCAGTAGCTGTCGGCTTCGCATTTCGATCGCAACACCAACTTACCAACTGACATTTTTTGTAATATTCCTCACTCTTTCCAGGAAAATGACTGAATGGTATGTGAAAATAGGCCCGAGCCGCTTCTTGCCACATTCCTTCCAATTTATTCTTCACTAATTACCTTATGATTTAACGATATACAGTATATATGTATTAGTAGGAGAGTCTCAGATGGTGAGTGTAGCTTAAGGTAAACTAAATAGGAGTAATTCTGAGCTGGTGACAGCATCGTTAAATGAACCAAATAGGAGTAGAGTCTGAGCTGGTGATATCATCGTTAAATGAACCAAATAGGAGTACAGTCTGAGCTGGTGATAGCATCTTTAAATGAACCAAATAGGAGTACAGTCTGAGCTGGAGACAGCATCGTTAAATGAACCAAATAGGAGTAGAGTCTGAGCTGGTGATAGCATCTTTAAATGAACCAAATAGGAGTACAGTCTGAGCTGGTGATAGCATCTTTAAATGAACCAAATAGGAGTACAGTCTGAGCTGGTGACAGCATCGTTAAATGAACCAAATAGGAGTAAAGTCTGAGCTGGTGACAACATCGTTAAATGAACCAAATAGGAGTACAGTCTGAGCTGGTGACAGCATCGTTAAATGAACCAAATAGGAGTACAGTCTGAGCTGGAGACAGCATCGTAAAATGAACCAAATAGGAATACAGTCTGAGCTGGTGACAGCATCGTTAAATGAACCAAATAGGAGTACAGTCTGAGCTGGTGATAGCATCGTTAAATGAACCAAATAGGAGTACAGTCTGAGCTGGTAATAGCATCGTTAAATGAACCAAATAGGAGTACAGTCTGAGCTGGAGACAGCATCGTTAAATGAACCAAATAGGAGTAGAGTCTGAGCTGGTGACAGCATTGTTAAATAAACCAAATAGGAGTACAGTCTGAGCTGGTGACAGCATCGTTAAATGAACCAAATAGGAATACAGTCTGAGCTGGTGACAGCATCGTTAAATGAACCAAATAGGAGTACAGTCTGAGCTGGTGATAGCATCGTTAAATGAACCAAATAGGAGTAGTCTGAGCTAGTGATAGCATCGTCAAATGAACAAAATAGGAGTACAGTCTGAGCTGGTGATAGCATCGTTAAATGAACCAAATAGGAGTACAGTCTGAGCTGGAGACAGCATCGTTAAATGAACCAAATAGGAGTAGAGTCTGAGCTGGTGACAACATCGTTAAATGAACCAAATAGGAGTACAGTCTGAGCTGGTGACAACATCGTTAAATGAACCAAATAGGAATACAGTCTGAGCTGGTGACAGCATCGTTAAATGAACCAAATAGGAGTACAGTCTGAGCTGGTGACAGCATCGTTAAATGAACCAAATAGGAATACAGTCTGAGCTGGTGACAGCATCGTTAAATGAACCAAATAGGAGTACAGTCTGAGCTGGTGACAGCATCGTTAAATGAACCAAATAGGAGTACAGTCTGAGCTGGTGACAGCATCGTTAAATGAACCAAATAGGAGTACAGTCTGAGCTGGTGAAAGCATCGTTAAATGAACCAAATAGGAGTACAGTCTGAGCTGGTGATAGCATCGTTAAATGAACCAAATAGGAGTACAGACTGAGCTTGTGACAGCATCGTTAAATGAACCAAATAGGAGTACAGTCTGAGCTGACGACAGCATCGTTAAATGAACCAAATAGGAGTACAGTCTGATCTGGTGATAGCATCGTTAAATGAACCAAATAGGAGTACAGTCTGAGCTGGTGACAGCATCGTTAAATGAACCAAATAGGAGTACAGACTGAGCTGGTGACAGCATCGTTAAATGAACCAAATAGGAGTACAGTCTGAGCTGGTGATAGCATCGTTAAATGAACCAAATAGGAGTACAGTCTGAGCTGGTGATAGCATCTTTAAATGAACCAAATAGGAGTACAGTCTGAGCTGGAGACAGCATCGTTAAACGAACCAAATAGGGGTAGAGTCTGAGCTGGTGACAGCATCGTTAAATGAACCAAATAGGAGTACAGTCTGAGCTGGAGACAGCATCGTTAAATGAACCAAATAGGAATACAGTCTGAGCTGGTGACAGCATCGTTAAATGAACCAAATAGGAGTACAGTCTGAGTTGGTGATAGCATCGTTAAATGAACCAAATAGGAGTACAGTCTGAGCTGGTGACAGCATCGTTAAATGAACCAAATAGGAGTACAGTCTGAGCTGGTGACAGCATCGTTAAATGAACCAAATAGGAGTAGAGTCTGAGCTGGTGACAGGATCGTTAAATGAACCAAATAGGAGTACAGTCTGAGCTGGTGACAGCATCGTTAAATGAACCAAATAGGAGTAGTCTGAGCTGGTGACAACATCGTAAAATGAACCAAATAGGAGTAGAGTATGAGCTGGTGATAGCATCGTTAAATGAACCAAATAGGAGTACAGTCTGAGCTGACGACAGCATCGTTAAATGAACCAAAAAGGAGTACAGTCTGATCTGGTGACCACATCGTTAAATGAACCAAATTGGAGTACAGTCTGATCTGGTGATAGCATCGTTAAATGAACCAAATAGGAGTACAGTCTGAGCTGGTGACAGCATCGTTAAATGAACCAAATAGGAGTAGAGTCTGAGCTGGTGACAACATCGTAAAATGAACCAAATAGGAGTACAGTCTGAGCTGGTGATAGCATCGTTAAATGAACCAAATAGGAGTACAGTCTGATCTGGTGACCACATCGTTAAATGAACCAAATAGGCGTACAGTCTGATCTGGTGACCACATCGTTAAATGAACCAAAGAGGAGTACAGTCTGATCTGGTGATAGCATCGTTAAATGAACCAAATAGGAGTACAGTCTGAGCTGGTGACAACATCGTTAAATGAACCAAATAGGAGTACAGTCTGATCTGGTGATAGCATCGTTAAATAAACCAAATAGGAGTACAGTCTGAGCTGGTGACCACATCGTTAAATGAACCAAATAGGAGTACAGTCTGATCTGGTGATAGCATCGTTAAATGAACCAAATAGGAGTACAGTCTGAGCTGGTGACAACATCGTTAAATGAACCAAATAGGAGTACAGTCTGACCTGGTGATAACATCGTTAAATGAACCAAATAGGAGTACAGTCTGAGCTGGAGACAGCATCGTTAAATGAACCAAATAGGAATACAGTGTGAGCTGGTGACAGCATCGTTAAATGAACCAAATAGGAGTACAGTCTGACCTGGTGATAGCATCGTTAAATGAACCAAATAGGAGTACAGTCTGAGCTGGTGATAGCATCGTTAAATGAACCAAATAGGAGTACAGTCTGAGCTGGTAATAGCATCGTTAAATGAACCAAATAGGAGTACAGTCTGAGCTGGAGACAGCATCGTTAAATGAACCAAATAGGAGTAGAGTCTGAGCTGGTGACAGCATCGTTAAATGAACCAAATAGGAGTACAGTCTGAGCTGGTGACAGCATCGTTAAATGAACCAAATAGGAATACAGTCTGAGCTGGTGACAGCATCGTTAAATGAACCAAATAGGAGTACAGTCTGAGCTGGTGATAGCATCGTTAAATGAACCAAATAGGAGTACAGTCTGAGCTGGTGATAGCATCGTTAAATGAACCAAATAGGAGTACAGTCTGAGCTGGAGACAGCATCGTTAAATGAACCAAATAGGAGTAGAGTCTGAGCTGGTGACAACATCGTTAAATGAACCAAATTGGAGTACAGTCTGAGCTGGTGACAACATCGTTAAATGAACCAAATAGGAGTACAGTCTGAGCTGGTGACAGCATCGTTAAATGAACCAAATAGGAGTACAGTCTGAGCTGGAGACAGCATCGTTAAATGAACCAAATAGGAATACAGTCTGAGCTGGTGACAGCATCGTTAAATGAAACAAATAGGAGTACAGTCTGAGCTGGTGACAGCATCGTTAAATGAACCAAATAGGAGTACAGTCTGAGCTGGAGACAGCATCGTTAAATGAACCAAATAGGAATACAGTCTGAGCTGGTGACAGCATCGTTAAATGAACCAAATAGGAGTACAGTCTGAGCTAACGACAGCATCGTTAAATGAACCAAATAGGAGAAGAGTCTGAGCTGGTGACAGCATCGTTAAATGAACCAAATAGGAGTACAGTCTGAGCTGGTGACAGCATCGTTAAATGAACCAAATAGGAGTACAGTCTGAGCTGGTGACAGCATCGTTAAATGAATCAAATAGGAGTACAGTCTGAGCTGGTGACAGCATCGTTAAATGAACCAAATAGGAGTACAGTCTGAGCTGGTGACAGCATCGTTAAATGAACCAAATAGGAGTACAGTCTGAGCTGGTGACAGCATCGTTAAATGAACCAAATAGGAGTAGAGTCTGAGCTGGTGACAGCATTGTTAAATGAACCAAATAGGAGTAGAGTCTGAGCTGGTGACAGCATCGTTAAATGAACCAAATAGGAGTACAGTCTGAGCTTGTGACAGCATCGTTAAATGAACCAAATAGGAGTACAGACTAAGCTGACGACAGCATCGTTAAATGAACCAAATAGGAGTACAGTCTGATCTGGTGATATCATCGTTAAATGAACCAAATAGGAGTAGAGTCTGAGCTGGTGACAGCATCGTTAAATGAACCAAATAGGAGTACAGTCTGAGCTGGTGACAGCATCGTTAAATGAACCAAATAGGAGTACAGTCTGAGTTGGTGATAGCATCGTTAAATGAACCAAATAGGAGTACAGTCTGAGCTGGTGATAGCATCGTTAAATGAACCAAATAGGAGTACAGTCTGAGCTTGTGACAGCATCGTTAAATGAACCAAATAGGAGTACAGTCTGAGCTGACGACAGCATCGTTAAATGAACCAATAGGAGTACAGTCTGATCTGGTGATAGCATCGTTAAATGAACCAAATAGGAGTACAGTCTGAGCTGACGACAGCATCGTTAAATGAACCAAAAAGGAGTACAGTCTGATCTGGTGACCACATCGTTAAATGAACCAAATAGGAGTACAGTCTGATCTGGTGATAGCATCGTTAAATGAACCAAATAGGAGTACAGTCTGAGCTGGTGACAGCATCGTTAAATCAACCAAATAGGAGTAGAGTCTGAGCTGGTGACAACATCGTAAAATGAACCAAATAGGAGTAGAGTCTGAGCTGGTGATAGCATCGTTAAATGAACCAAATAGGAGTACAGTCTGATCTGGTGACCACATCGTTAAATGAACCAAATAGGAGTACAGTCTGATCTGGTGACCACATCGTTAAATGAACCAAATAGGAGTCCAGTCTGATCTGGTGATAGCATCGTTAAATGAACCAAATAGAAGTACAGTCTGAGCTGGTGACAACATCGTTAAATGAACCAAATAGGAGTACAGTCTGATCTGGTGATAGCATCGTTAAATGAACCAAATAGGAGTACAGTCTGAGCTGGTGACCACATCGTTAAATGAACCAAATAGGAGTAGAGTCTGATCTGGTGATAGCATCGTTAAATGAACCAAATAGGAGTACAGTCTGAGCTGGTGACAGCATCGTTAAATGAACCAAATAGGAGTACAGTCTGACCTGGTGATAGCATCGTTAAATGAACCAAATAGGAGTACAGTCTGAGCTGACGACAGCATCGTTAAATGAACCAAATAGGAGTACAGTCTGATCTGGTGATCAGCATCGTTAAATGAACCAAATAGAGTAGTAGTCTGAGCTGGTGACAGCATCGTTAAATGAACCAAATAGGAGTACAGTCTGAGCTGGTGACACATCGTTAAATGAACCAAATAGGAGTAAGTCTGAGCTGGTGATAGCATCGTTAAATGAACCAAATAGGAGTACAGTCTGAGCTGGTGATAGCATCTTTAAATGAACCAAATAGGAGTACAGTCTGAGCTGGGACTAGCATCGTTAAATGAACCAAATAGGAGTAGAGTCTGAGCTGGTGACAGCATCGTTAAATGAACCAAATAGGAGTACAGTCTGAGCTGGTGACAGCATCGTTAAATGAACCAAATAGGAGTACAGTCTGAGCTGGGACAGCATCGTTAAATGAACCAAATAGGAGTACAGTCTGAGCTGGTGACAGGATCGTTAAATGAACCAAATAGGAGTACAGTCTGAGCTGGTGACAGCATCGTTAAATGAACCAAATAGGAGTACAGTCTGAGCTGGTGATAGCATCGTTAAATGAACCAAATAGGAGTACAGTCTGAGCTTGTGACAGCATCGTTAAATGAACCAAATAGGAGTACAGTCTGAGCTGACGACAGCATCGTTAAATGAACCAAATAGGAGTACGAGTCTGATCTGGTGATAGCATCGTTAAATGAACCAAATAGGAAGTACAGTCTGAGCTGGTGACAACATCGTTAAATGAACCAAATAGAAGTACAGTCTGATCTGGTGATAGCATCGTTAAAATGAACTAAATAGAGAACAGTCTGAGCTGGTGACCACATCGTTAAATGAACCAAATAGGAGTACAGTCTGATCTGGTGATAGCATCGTTAAATGAACCAAATAGGAGTACAGTCTGATCTGGTGACCACATCGTTAAATGAACCAAATAGGAGTACAGTCTGAGCTGGTGACAACATCGTTAAATGAACCAAATAGGAGTAGAGTCTGAGCTGGTGACAGCATCGTTAAATGAACCAAATAGGAGTAGAGTCTGAGCTGGTGATAGCATCGTTAAATGAACCAAATAGGAGTACAGTCTGATCTGGTGACCACATCGTTAAATGAACCAAATAGGAGTACAGTCTGATCTGGTGACCACATCGTTAAATGAACCAAATAGGAGTACAGTCTGATCTGGTGATAGCATCGTTAAATGAACCAAATAGGAGTACAGTCTGAGCTGGTGACAACATCGTTAAATGAACCAAATAGGAGTACAGTCTGATCTGGTGATAGCATCGTTAAATGAACCAAATAGGAGTACAGTCTGAGCTGGTGACCACATCGTTAAATGAACCAAATAGGAGTACAGTCTGATCTGGTGATAGCATCGTTAAATGAACCAAATAGGAGTACAGTCTGAGCTGGTGACCACATCGTTAAATGAACCAAATAGGAGTACAGTCTGATCTGGTGATAGCATCGTTAAATGAACCAAATAGGAGTACAGTCTGAGCTGGTGACCACATCGTTAAATGAACCAAATAGGAGTAGAGTCTGAGCTGGTGACAACATCGTAAAATGAACCAAATAGGAGTAGAGTCTGAGCTGGTGACAACATCGTTAGATGAATCATAAAGATATCTAATATTCATTAGCTGAGTCAAACTGTATAGCAGCCCGCCTTCAGCAACTCCAGGTTTTTGCAGTTCGCAGCCTTTATGTCAGGTCATAAAAACAATTTTTTTAATCATCCTGTACCCCGATCTACCACCCGTATTTACCAACAATAAACAAACACCCCTCCAAGGCGTAGAAATCAAATATCATTTAAAATGTAACAACATAATTAATTTATTGCTCATTTTTTGTATATCTTTCAGCTGTTGGGATGAAACATAAATAAATGAAAAGTGGAACACACAGCACTGACTAACGGAATGATTGCTCTTAGATTAGTAGTAAAATTCAGCATTTTATTGGTACTTGGTCAGCCTATTCTTTGCTCGTGGAATGTTCTTATTTTGCCATAATCGAATCAGGTTGATCGTGTGTCATTTTACATACAATGGGGAGGGAAAGGAACATGTCCGAAAGCTTTAACTGATCTTTGTATGTCCGTCTACATGTCCGTGTCGTCTGCTCGGCCTCAAAACCCTTCCCAATTACCTACTTCAAATCCGCAATTTCTGTCCCTTTAAACAAGCTAACAGCAAGAACATTTTATGTAAAAGAACTTTGGTTGTTCACTGTGGCAAAGATTCATACTGCAACTTTCTGGGTTAAGAAATTTTGTCTGCTAGGTGAATACCGGACGATCCCAGTGGCCGTGCGGTCTAAGGAGTGGGTCTTCGGCCGCTCGCTTACTAGGATCATGGGTTCGAATCCCACCTAGGGCATGGATGTCTGTCTCTTGTGAGTGTTGTGTGTTGTCAGGTAGGGGTCTCTGCGACGAGCCGGTCCCTCGTCCAGAGGAGTCCTACCGAGTGTGGTGTGTCTAAATTGTGTGATCATGAAACCTCGACGAAACGAGGAGGCCCAGGCCCATATAAGGCTGTCAAGCCATACAAAAAAAAAAAAGGTGAATACCGACGTTTCGGAGTAACAGAATGCTTTCACCTTCCATGGATATAATACGTATTTTTCCTCTAAAACTTCGGTACATCTCTATCACAGTACACTATATCACATGCCAGAAGAACACAACAAGACCATCAGCACCTGCACAAAGGCTAACTTTCCCTGCAAGTAACATCTTCAGAGGTGTGAGGTTTTATTACTCTTATGTAATACCTCTAATTGTTCTATAAATCGGAAATGAGAACATTAGAAATTCTTGAACTGTTTTGAATAAATGTATTATAAGTGCACGACGGAGGAGCTAAGCTCATGAACAGCACATCGTCTCACTGCATTATAAGTGCACGACGGAGGAACTAAGCTCATGAACAGCACATCGTCTCACTGCATTATAAGTGCACGACGGAGGAGCTAAGCTCATGAACAGCACATCGTCTCACTGCATTATAAGTGCACGACGGAGGAGCTAAGCTCATGAACAGCACATCGTCTCACTGCATTATAAGTGCACGACGGAGGAACTAAGCTCATGAACAGCACATCGTCTCACTGCATTATAAGTGCACGACGGAGGAACTAAGCTCATGAACAGCACATCGTCTCACTGCATTATAAGTGCACGACGGAGGAGCTAAGCTCATGAACAGCACATCGTCTCACTGCATTATAAGTGCACGACGGAGGAACTAAGCTCATGAACAGCACATCGTCTCACTGCATTATACTTGCACGACGGAGGAACTAAGCTCATGAACAGCACATCGTCTCAGTGCATTATAAGTGCACGACGGAGGAGCTAAGCTCATGAACAGCACATCGTCTCACTGCATTATAAGTGCACGACGGAGGAGCTAAGCTCATGAACAGCACATCGTCTCACTGCATTATAAGTGCACGACGGAGGAGCTAAGCTCATGAACAGCACATCGTCTCACTGCATTATAAGTGCACGACGGAGGAGCTAAGCTCATGAACAGCACATCGTCTCACTGCATTATAAGTGCACGACGGAGGAGCTAAGCTCATGAACAGCACATCGTCTCACTGCATTATAAGTGCACGACGGAGGAGCTAAGCTCATGAACAGCACATCGTCTCACTGCATTATAAGTGCACGACGGAGGAGCTAAGCTCATGAACAGCACATCGTCTCACTGCATTTATAAGTGCACGACGGAGGAGCTAAGCTCATGAACAGCACATCGTCTCACTGCATTATAAGTGCACGACGGAGGAGCTAAGCTCATGAACAGCACATCGTCCCACTGCATTATAAGTGCACGACGGAGGAACTAAGCTCATGAACAGCACATCGTCTCACTGCATTATAAGTGCACGAAGGAGGAGCTAAGCTCATGAACAGCACATCGTCCCACTGCATTATAAGTGCACGACGGAGGAGCTAAGCTCATGAACAGCACATCGTCCCACTGCATTATAAGTGCATGACGGAGGAGCTAAGCTCATGAACAGCAAATCGTCTCACTGCATTCCTCAAATTTCCCTACAGACAACTTACGTGAAACCTCAAAAGACGTCTCCAGTTGAAACAAGATGGCGCCTCGTTTGGCGATGCGTCAAGTTGTGGTTATGTGTGCACATCTGTCATAGGAATCTCCTGCGTATGTGTGAAAAGTGGACCAACTTCCGTTGACTGTTTTTGATTTTTCATATTTAATATTCCTCAACTCTAGTAAGAAACCTCTGGTCAATATTCGGTAAAATATGAAACGCTGACTTATTTTGGTGACTCGCTACAGCCAGGTTGCTGAAAGTTACTAAAATTATTTATTATTCAACTGCTTACTCCAGGGCTGGACAGACTGGGGATCGAATTCCGGTAAGGAAAATAGATTTTTCTCTTCTCCAGAATGTCCAGACCTGCTCCGGGAATCATTAAGCCTCGTAATGAATGGGTACCGGGGCAAAGAGGGTGGGGCGTGAAGTTGACCACTCTCCATCTAGCGCCGAGATTAAGAATGAGTGGAGCTATACCTCTGCTCCCCGTATATGACATTTTGGTGTAAAGGTAAAGCAATCCCATTACAGGCCTGAACAGGCCCCTAGGGTTCCAGGAGATTGAGGCTCCCACATTTCTAGACAGTCGACACATGAAGGCGGTAAGGTTGTCAGCCTTACGCACCGGCCGCCTCTACTCCCCAAGAAATATTCCTGGTAATCATTTCTCTTAGAGGCTGAGTCGACCCCAGGGCCCTAGTGCGACCGGAAGGATTAAGTCAATAAAAAATTCCACTGACTCCATCGGGAATCGAACCCGCGACCTTCCAGCTTGTAGCGCAGTGCCTCAACCAACTGTGCCACAGCGTGCCCCGACTTTATGATGTGGACAGAGATAATATTTCACAGTATACACCTAACATTCAAAGGTTAGGTTTCGTTAAGACTGATACTTTTCGACGACAAAAATAAGACAAATTTAGTGGAAAGTGAGTTTTAATAAAATACAAAAAATACGTTATTTGTAGTTTTGAAAGTTAATACTTCAGTCTCGTTATTATGAAGGGAAACACAGAAATGCTAGGAAGAAGAGACACTCACCTTTCGTTATGAGGGAGAGAAAAGCCATCCAGTGTCCAAGAGATGCGGGGGGTAGGGTTGCCAGAGGCACTGCATTTCAGGGAGACAGCTGATCCAGGCTGGAGGGTCTGCTCTATGAACTTGTATGCCAGCTGAGGGTAGACCTCTGCAAACAAAGGACAAACTTCTCGTTTACACGATACGCAGATGCCGTCACTAACGAGAAATTCAGCATCCGCACACGTACAATTCTCATACTGTGTAATGATATACTGCCTCCAGATTTAATACAATTACAATTTATCAAGTTAGCGACACCGCTTTACCACGTACGGATGTAGTTCGTGTATGAGAATTATTGTTATAACGTCTGTTCCTCCTCGGGGCTCGCGCAGATACGTTTAAAAGGATTTAGTCACACGGAAGAAAGAAGAATATTAAGAGAGCCTAAAAATGATGTAGCATCTCGTGTAATTTAATGTGAATTTGAAGTAACACAAAGCAGACAACTTTCTAGCTAAACACACAACAGCCCGAGGTAGATAAAGCTATAGCGGCATTACAAAAAGCTTAGCAGAAGTTAAATGTTCAGCTTTTATTTGGAAGTACGCCAGAATTTATATTTATATTCCGAAAGTTGCTACATACAGACAATAAAAATTCTAAGGCACTTTAAGGAGCAGTTTTATGGCTCTTTCTGCTTCTATAAAGACGTTTACACTTCCGCTTCAGGGTTAGGTCGAGTGTAACACCGTCAGATTCTTCCAAGGGTACATAGAGACGTTTGCCTCTTTTTATGTAATTATAAACTTAAAAAAAACATTGAAAATAAACATGAACATACAAATTGAAGAGTACAACGCATGTAATTAGAGTTATATAACTCAACTGAGAGCGAAAAAGTTTTGAATATGTTACTGTTTCTTGACTGATTTACACGCAATAAAAGTACTAAGTTTAAGGTAGAGGTATCTGCGACGGGCTGATCACTCGTCCAGAGGAGTCCTACCGAGTGTGGTGTGTCTGAGTGTGATCGAGAAGCCTTGACAATGAGCAGACCCTGGCCCATAAGGGGCTGTTGAGCCATGAAAAAATGATATACTAAGTGTGGCCTAATTTAAAAGGTAATACACACAAAATATTACAGCGTATTTTTACAGAATTTTTTAAGGTTTTTTTTCTCGGCGCAACAGCCCCTTTGGGGACTAGGTCTGCTCATTATCGAGGCTTCACGATCACACTCAGACACACCACACTCGGTAGGACTCCTCTGGACGAGTTACAAGCTCGTCGCAGAGACCTCTACCTGACAACACACAACACTCACAACAAACAAACATCCATGCCTCCGGCGGGATTCGAACCCACAATCCTAGTAAGCGAGCGGCCGCAGACCCACGCCTCAGACAGCGCGGCCAGTGGGATCGGCTCCGATAAAAATACAGAGAAGAAATTGAAGGTAGTAGGTGTTCATCTAAGATTCAAACTAGGTACCTCTCTAATCTAGACCTTATAAGTGATAACACTCGTATAGATCGTTTGTTATTTCGTATCGGAATCTTTGTCTGTCTAAGTGTAAAGGTAATACCACAGAAATCACGCCATAAAAGGTATTGTGTGATATCGAACACAGGACCACAAAGTGCGAAATGGGAATTACAACAACTTCACAACGTGCTGCCGACATTTATTTAAAGGCGGTGTTAAAAACAAAATGAAGAGTTCCAAGGTTTCACGCAAAATACTTTCCTCACAGCATTTTATTCGTGGGAGTAGGGCTCAACTGTGCGTAGGTTTGAACGTCTCTCATTATTGACTTCAGTTTGGGTGCTTCGGTGGCTGAATGTGTGGGTGGGTATCACTTTGAACATTTTTATAGGGTTGCAGCCAATTGTAACACTTGGGATGACAATTCTAGAGCATTGGCAATGTTTCAAGGTATTCACGCCTGGCTGTGGCTTCTACACAAGAAGATCATACTATTTCAATTTGCTCAACGAATGCAGTGACGTCATAACTGATATTCTCTGTGTATCTCGTCAAAACGCAGAGAACTTAAAAGTGAGATTAAATGTCCGCAAGTTCCTAAATTTTCTTTTTGTCTTAAGAAGCTTTAAGGGCCGTGCCATGGCTCAGGCGGTTAGTCGTCAGCCTCTCACCGCGGAGGCCCGGGTTCGATCCTAGGTCAGTGTATGTGGGATTTGTGGTGGACAAAATGGCACTGGGACAGGCTTTTCTCCGGGTACTTCGGTTTTTTTCCCTGTCAGTTTCATTCCACCGGTGCTCCATTACACTGAAAAACGAAAAAACTAATCATCTTATCACAAGGTTTCACAATGAGCCTCAAGGCTGCCGTGCGTCCGTAGCTTCTATTGCGGGGCCCTTCACAAAAAAAAACTTTAACTCATGGAACGGATAAAAATGGAGTAGGCCCATTCATCCTATCCTCCCGGACTTTCTTTCTTTCCTTCTTTCTTTCTTTATTTCCTTCATTCCTTCTTAGTCTGACCTCTATCTACCTACTCATAGTAAGTGTTGAGGGTTATTGTTGCATCTGATGACACTCAGACACACTACACTCGGTAGGACTCCTCTGGACGCGTGATCAGCCCGTCGCTGAGACCTCTACCTGACAACACACAACACTTACAAGAGACAAACATCCATGCCCTCGGCGGGATTCGAAACCGCAATCCCAGCAAGCGAGCGACCGCAGACCTACGCCTTAGACCGCGTGGACACTGGTGACGAACTTACCTTGCAGGTAGTAATAATAATTATTTCGGAGACAAATAGGTCCTAATTACTTTCGTGCAACAATAGACACGATCAAGCACTAAGACATTCAGTATTTAATGTCTCGCATACAGAACACTGGTTTTGGTGAGACTGTAGACGGAAGTGTAGAAGCCTGGTAAATTTATTGTGTTAGCGGGCCATAGTGAAATTCCCATGTAAGGGAGAATTCGGGAATTCGGTGACCTGAAATAAATTATGTAGGAAATGAAGACGAGTCAGGACTACATTATGCAAGATGGAGGGGATTGTTCATCGCTCAAGCGAAGTCAGCAACGGAGAGGAGTGGTTTGAGCATCGCACGGCGGGGAAGGGGGGGGGGGGAAGTTAGGGAGCCCTTGAATAGCTTAGCTGACAAGGTAACGCGGCCATGTCACTGTCGGTCTGTCGGAAGACAGACAAGCAGCAAAGTGCACTCCGCATTAAGTCGATAATCCAATTCTCTCCACTAATTCCTATCATTTAAACCGAAAATTGCATGTCACAGTATTCGTATACCGCTTCTCAATTTACGTCTAAAAGTCTCATCAAAGCAATTTCGATGTTAAGAAATGCGCTGCCATTTACAGGGTCCTAAAGTTCTGTGTTCACACTGGTTCTATTCCTGAGCGCAATTCGTTTTTCGCAGCCCAAATTTTTCTCGCTAAAATCTGACAGTCTGGTGCAAATTTATTTTCCAGAAAATATCTGATTTCAGAGTTCAGAAGCAGCCATTAGATGACGGAGCTTAGAGAAAACCCACATAAAACACTGTAAAATAACGTGTCGATTTCAGCTCGACACTGGACTTTGTAAAACGGAATGCACTGTCGAGTGTAACCCGACATCGGACCGATATGCTTTAAGATTCTTAATATTTTCCTTCCAGTTACACCTAGATATATTGGTCACGTTCGATTTAGAGAGACTTTATGACGACATACGTAGTATGATTATTAAACTAAGAGTCTTCTGGGACCTGACGCTGCATCGACTTGTAAATACTTACTGTCGTTTTCCAGCAGCTTTCTGCCTCCATGTTTGAGGTCGGCGTAGTTATTTGATTATTCAAACTCTGAACAGAAAAGCAAAAAACCTCCTCCGAAATTGTGGCAATTCTCTACCACTTGATACGGCATCACATCCCAGAAGACCTGAGCCTCCATCGTCACTGCTGTGAAAACAGCCGGCGCATTTTTCGTCAACGAGGAAGACACAGACACATTTATCGCGAGGTTTACGGAGGCATGAATCACGTGCCCGCCACTTGTGCTTATTCTGAGCCAGAACAATCCGGTCCACACTCTCCCATCCTATTTATTGAAGACGAATTTTAATATTGTCCACCCATCTACGCCTAAGTCTTCCAAGTGGTCTCTTTCCCTCAGGTTTCATCACCCAAACCTGTAGGCACTTCGCCTCTTCCCCATACACGCCATGTGCCCCTCCAATCATATTCTTCTTGATTTGATCACCCGGATAATATTTGGTGTACAGTATAGGTCATAAATCTCCTCAACATGCCTTTTTCTCCACTCCCCTTTCACCTCGCCCCTCTCAGGCCCAAATACCTTCCTCCCCACCCTACTCTCAAGCACACTCAGTCTATGTTCCTCCCTCAGTGTGTCTATTCTTATTAGAAATGAGAATGAAGAATTCAAAATACAGTCGAAACCGGTTATAACGATATCGGTTTATACGACACTCGCCTATAGGATTAGATATTCCGTGGTACTAATTAGTTCTACGGTCTGGACGGTCTGGGAATCGAATCCCGGTACAGGCGATATTTTCAGCACCCGTGCAGACCGGCCCTGGGGCCTACCCAGCCTCCTGTACAATGGGTATCGAGTAATTCCGGGGCGTAAAGCGGCCGGGGCGTGGCGTTGACCACCAACCCCCATCTAGCGCCGAGGTTAAAGATAGAGTAGAATTCTAGGGTAAAATTTACCTTTTTACCAATCAATTCCTCACTGTTAACCATAATATTATACTCCTCGGTTATAACAACACAAACTATTCAGTTCCTTTCATGACATTATAACAGAGTTCGACTGCATTTGAATCGTAACCTTATGTTCTGACAGACTCACCTCCTAGCCTCAGCTCGGCAGAACCTTGCGCCATTTCCGCCTGGTTCTTAACAAAACACTGATACATTCCGCGATCCTCCTTCAGCACAGACGATATATGGACTCTGTCCTCTGACGGCTGACGTATTCGAGCCCCTGTGCGTAATGGCTGGCCGTCTTTAAGCCAATGTATGGATGTACGAGGAAAGCCCGAAATGCTGCACCGGAAAGTAGCGCTCTTGCCCAGGTCGACCCTCTGGCGACTCGGGTGCACTAGCACTTGCAGTGGCGAGCTGACACTCAGCTGCACCTCCAAAGTTTCGCTGCCCTCCTTGTTGCTGGCATTACAGAGGTAGGTGCCAGCGTCAGACTCCCTGACAGCGGTGATGACGAGGGTGCCATCGCGAACGATGTACCTCTCAGTGCCGTCCAGAGCTGTCTCGTGGCCGTTCGACTGATGGTACATCCACCTGCAAGATTGACAGTATTACACGATTCATTTTATTCTGAAGGACACACTGTTGTCTGACTGTGTAAGTACTCAGAACATACCAGCAAATGCAACACGAGTTTCATGTTACGTTCATCAAGTTAATATGGGTCTCCCGTTGTGTTTTACGTAGACAATGTTGCTAAAGAAATATCTTCAACCCAACTGTTGATTACAATTAAAGATCACAACTACAGCGAAATATTACGGCTTTATGTGTTAAGTCACCTTCAGGCTGTTGTTTGTAGATACAGCCTGAAAATGTGCTACAGTGCGAAATACTTTACAGTTCCAAATGTGATACGGTCCGAAATGTGACATGGTCCGAAATGTGATAGGCTCGAAATGTGCTACAGTGAGAAATACTTTACAGTTCCAAATGTGATTCGGCCCGAAATGTGACATGGTCCGAAATGTGATAGGCTCGAAATGTGCTACAGTGAGAAATGTGATACGCACCGAAATGTGACATGATCGAAAACGTGATACGGCTGTAAATGTGTTACAGTGAGAATGTGATATGGTCCGAAGTGACATGGCCCGAAATGTGATACGGCCCAAAATGTGACATGGTCTAAAATGTGATACGGCCCGAAAAGTGCTACAGTGAGAAATGTGATATGGCCCGAATTGTGATACGACCCGAAATGTGATACGGCCCGAAATGTGACACGGCCCGAAATGTGCTAGTGAGAAATGTGATATGGCCCGAAATGTGTTACATCCGAAATGTTCTACGCTTCGAAATGTGCCGTACATATATCAATGTTGTATGCACAAATGCCCTACACGTGCTCTATGTTACTGAATCGCAAAAGCGTTTCGACGCTACACTATGATCGTCATAAAGCAAATGCACAAGAAATCCGTGGAGACTAATATAAAATTCACAAGATCGATGTCCCATTTCAAATAATATTTATTCCAAAATACTGTGTTTGGAAGGCAAAATACGCAGGGAAGCAGGCACAGAACTCCGCTTGTGTACTGTATGCAAAGAGCACACAATAATTTAAAATGGGGATAAATTGAATGAAATTATTGGATTCGATAAATGTAAAACAGCGTCAAATGTTTTACGGGATCGTTACATTTCCATTTACGTCCGTTCGACTGCCTATATGAAGCTAGAATTCAGAGCGCTAAAGCGGTTTGACAGCTGATGGCATGACAATAAAAGAGAACAGCATCCCGGCATATGTGTTTCTGTTGCAGTCCAGACGATAATGGGCAACCATGTACAGAACTTTTGTTTTGACGATCTCTAAGTGATGCATTTTACAGCCCGAGCCAGCTTTAAAGTGAGAATGATAAAACAATATCAGAAATCTCTCTTTTGTGGGAATGCGCGGCTCTCCTCTCTCCTGATGTAGCTTGGTAACAATAAACAGGACGCGAAGTCTACACTACGGTGAGCCCATAAAGATTCCAAATGCGGCATTTGCTGACAGAAAGTACATCGGTTTTTCGTAACGTTACCTTTCCACATACTTTAAGAATACTACGATTAAACAAAGACAGTATGTTATTTTCACTTAAAGCACCTACTTGTGAAGTCTAGCAGCCGGCATAGCTCACTTGGTAGTCAACAGACTGCGGGTCAAAGGGCCAAAGAACAGTGGTACGATACCCGCCAGAACAAAGAATTCTTTTAATGCTGAGAAGGACCTCCCATTCTGTGGTTACCGGAGACACGTTCCTAGGGATAAAGCGGCCTGAGCGTGAAGCTACTTACCTCAATATAGTGCCGAGGTTAAGAATGATTGGAGATACAACTCCACTTCCCTAAGCTTTCATGGCGAGAACAGGGGCAAATTTATTTTCATTTACTGAACATGACACATACCGATGCTCTAAGCATGCAAAGAACAAATAAGTATTCTTCAAACACAACATATTTGATACAGAAAACCTAAAATAGCTACGTGTTTCGGCTCAGAATTCAGCCATAATCACATGTAAATGAGTTATAAGCAGCCTTAATGTACAACAGTGCATGATATCAGACTTTTACGACAATTACAAATACAAAATGCGAATATTTTGAGGTCTTAATCTCGAGTAATATAATTTGCACTGTTGTACATTACGACTTCTTATAACATCTTTTAGAGATTGGTGACGGCTTAATTGAAAGCTGGAACAAGGCGTTCGCAAAATTGCGAAAAGCGACTATTAGTTTCGTCATGTCTGTCTGAATGTCTGTCTGTCTGTCTGTCTGTCTCTCCGTCCTCATGAAACAACTCTGCTCCCACTGGACTGATTTTTATTAAATTTGAGATTTGAGCACTTCTCCAAAATCTGTCAGGAAAATTCAAGTTTAATTAAATTCTGACAAGAATAAAGTGTACTTTACATGAAGACCTAAGTACATTTAGGATGATAATATTTCGTTCAATGTCTTAGAATGAGAAATATTTCAGACAAAAGTAAGGAAATTCAAAACACATATTTTATTTTCAACACCTTATTTTATTTTTTGAAAATCATGGCTTTTATGAGTTAATGTGGAAAAATATGGTAGAGCCAGACAGGCCACAGATGACAATATAATACGGCGCATGCGCTTTGCATGCTGGATAACTAAGGCTACAGACACACCCTCAGTATATGTAATACTTATTGCTTTTCCATGGCAACAATGGTTACACGAACGCGCCTCGCTGTTACGTTATAGTACATTGCCTGTCTTGTTTTGTATAAAGTAGCAACTACATGTTGCAATTTACAGATAATTGAATTCTAAAAGGTTTTGACGATGGTATATAACACTGTGAACCACTTGTTTCTTGGACTTTGTCCATCGTCTTTATTGTGAGTAAAATATAAAATATAAAATTATATAGGATCTAAAATTCACTACGTTTCGGAAGATGGCTTTTCTTCCGTCTTCAGGCGATGCCTACTCAGGTGGGTCCTGTTGATTGAGCTAGTCTCAATCACTGGATTGAGACTAGCTCAATCAACAGGACCCACCTGAGTAGGCATCGCCTGAAGACGGAAGAAGAGCCATCTTCCGAAAGGTAGTGAATATTAGATTTCATATAATTTTATATTTTACATTTTATATCTTATATTTTACTCACATTAAAGACGATGGACAAAGTCCAAGAAACAAGCGGTTCACAATTGCAGATAATGTTTGGTTCTTTACTTTACTTGTAAAGGCCTGATCTCTGAATCTAAAGCCGCGTTCCAAAGATTGGTGTCTTTAACAAGTGTGCCAATAATTGTGCACTGTTCAAGAAAGGAAGTGAACAAGTGCCACACTGTGCCAATAATTGTGCACTGTTCAAGAAAGGAAGTGAACAAGTGCCACACTGTGCCAATAATTGTGCACTGTTCAAGAAAGGAAGTGAACAAGTGCCACACTGTGCCAATAATTGTGCACTGTTCAAGAAAGGAAGTGAACAAGTGCCACACTGTGCCAATAATTGTGCACTGTTCAAGAAAGGAAGTGAACAAGTGCCACACTGTGCCAATAATTGTGCACTGTTCAAGAAAGGAAGTGAACAAGTACCACACTGTGCCAATAATTGTGCACTGTTCAAGAAAGGAAGTGAACAAGTGCCACACTGTGCCAATAATTGTGCACTGTTCAAGAAAGGAAGTGAACAAGTGCCACACTGTTTTAGACCCAAGGGACGCTGTGTCAGGGGCATAATGTATATCAGGCATTTGCCGCAACGGCTTTAGCTGCCAGCCAGTTGCTGTAGCACTTCGCAGTTCTGCACATGTGCGACGGACAAGTGGAAAAGCGGCGAGATGAAAGACGACTTTGTTCCACTCCTTTAGGTTCAGTACAAGGAAGTTGTGAACGCACGCTTCGGCACAGGGCATTTGGAAGACAAAGAATCAAAACGTCACGGACGGCACGTAATGCTTGTAAGTTTGGAATCACACTTCAAAAAATTCAAACAGAACACAGAGTGCACAGGACATGGAACACACTTTGAGACATAAAGCAAACTGTAACTTGTAACATTAAAACACCGCGTGCCACACTGCTACAAGATAACTGGGAAACAGATATTAGAACATATAAGTTTTTTATTATTACCAACCACTACACAATAACTCTACATATTCCTCCATGTTTCGGCTAACCATCGTAGCCATCACCAGGGAGTCACTTTACACCGACGTGCGCAGCGTACAGTATGTCTATATGTACATTAATTATTTACAGCAGTAGTCACTATATAGTACCAGTAATTTTGTATATTTTAAATTACGTGTATTAGTATGTGTATAGTGTGTTAATACGTAAAATATAAAAATAAAAAAATATATAAAAGCCTGTCTCCAAACATGTCTTGCAAATCACTTCTAGTTTGTAGGGTGGAGCCTCCCGGCTGTGGCGCCCAATGTTTATTCCATGTGTATTAAAATAATAAAAATAATTATTGTGCAGATGTTGGCAATAATAAGAAACTGATACGTAAAGCAACCGCACGGAATGTGTATAATATTACGTACGTATTAGTACAGTTCTGGCTTGAGATAGGGAGGTGCCTGGTTTGAATGTGTATAATATTACGTACGTATTAGTACAGTTCTGGCTTGAGATAGGGAGGTGTCTGGTTTGAATGTGTATAATATTACGTACGTATTAGTACAGTTCTGGCTTGAGATAGTGAGGTGTCTGGTTTGAATATGTATAATATTACGTACGTATTAGTACAGTTCTGGCTTGAGATAGGGAGGTGTCTGGTTTGAATGTGTATAATATTACGTACGTATTAGTACAGTTCTGGCTTGAGATAGGGAGGTGTCTGGTTTGAATGTAAGTACTAATACAGTGGCTAATAAGTTCGTTGATAATATACGTACGATTAGTACAGTTCTGGCTTGAGATAGGGAGGTGTCTGGTTTGAATGTGTATAATATTACGTACGTATTAGTACAGTTCTGGCTTGAGATAGGGAGGTGTCTGGTTTGAATGTGTATAATATTACGTACGTATAATTAGGGTAGACAAGTATTTACGCTATTGAGTATAGTGTGAGGATGTCTGGTTTGAATGTGTATAATATTACGTACGTATTAGTACAGTTCTGGCTTGAGATAGAGAGGTGCCTGGTTTGAATGTGTATAATATTACGTACGTATTAGTACAGTTCTGGCTTGAGATAGGGAGGTGTCTGGTTTGAATGTGTATAATATTACGTACGTATTAGTACAGTTCTGGCTTGAGATAGGGAGGTGTCTGGTTTGAATATGTATAATATTACGTACGTATTAGTACAGTTCTGGCTTGAGATAGGGAGGTGTCTGGTTTGAATGTGTATAATATTACGTACGTATTAGTACAGTTCTGGCTTGAGATAGGGAGGTGTCTGGTTTGAATGTGTATAATATTACGTACGTATTAGTACAGTTCTGGCTTGAGATAGAGAGGTGCCTGGTTTGAATGTGTATAATATTACGTACGTATTAGTACAGTTCTGGCTTGAGATAGGGAGGTGCCTGGTTTGAATGTGTATAATATTACGTACGTATTAGTACAGTTCTGGCTTGAGATAGGGAGGTGTCTGGTTTGAATGTGTATAATATTACGTACGTATTAGTACAGTTCTGGCTTGAGATAGGGAGGTGTCTGGTTTGAATATCGAAGGGGTAGTGACTATATTGAGAGGTTATTCGTGGTTGTGCCAGTCACACCAGGCTAATGCCAGAACACTGCCTCATAATAGGCCACGACTGCTCCCTTCTACTAACTTTTAAAGCCATTATTCGTCAGTAATCCTGACACTCGACGCTATAATGATCTGAAATACCCACATCGTCGTTAAAAATAAATAAATAAATAAAATAAGGCAAATTTATCCCTGTGCACGCCATGAAGGCGCATCGGGCGAGTAGAGGTATAGCTCCACTCATTATTAATCTCGGGGCTACATGAAGGTGAGTGATCAACATCACTCTCCGGCCGCTTTACCCTCGGAAAAGGACCACATTACCCACTGGATAAAAGGCTGGGTGGGCTCCAGAGCCGGAATGGACGTTCGTTCTAACCGAGATTCAAACCCGTACCGTCCAGCTCGTATTCTAGTTCCTATACCGACTGCGCCATACCGGCAGGCAGTTTTCGTACTATAATTTCATTGCAAAGATGTTATTTATGTTATTTTTCTTTTCAATGGCGCAACAGCCCCTATTGGGCCAGGGCCTCCTCATTGTCGAGGCTTCACGATCACACTTTAGACACACCACACTCGGTAGGACTCCTCCGGACGAGTGATCAGCCCGACGCAGAGACCTCTACCTGACAACACACAACACTCACAAGAGGCAGACATGCATGCCCCGGCGGGATTCGAACCCACAATCCCAGCAAGCGAGTGGCCGCAGACCCACGCCTTAGACTGCGCGGCCACTGGGATCGGCATTTATACTGACTATATTAAACACAGTTTGGAGCCGTGATAAAGTAGTAAGTATAGTGAATAAACTATGCACTGGAGTATCTGGGGTTCGAATCTCGTTAGGGGAAAGAGATTTTTCTCTTTTTCAAAACGTCTAGACAGGCTATGGGATCCATCCAGCCTCCTATATAGTGCGCAACGAAGTTCTTTCCTGGGGTTAAAGCGGCCGGGCGTGATGTTGCCCACTCACCTCCATTTAGCTCCGAGGTGACGAATGACGCCGATATATATCTACTCCCCCTATATGCCTCAAAGGCGTGGAAGGGACAATTTTACTTTTTTTTTGCTTTTACTTTATTATCAAACATAAATAAAGTATTATGTTTTACAGTCCACTTTATCATATTTACAGTTCTTCAGAACCTAAACTCACCATCCAGAAGAAGAAAGTTTTAAAACGTATTATGGAATTCATGCTGACCAGTTCTTAGTGTGCATATCAGCAGGTAATAAAAAATCTCAAAATTGGAATGTTCTGCATGTTTGGTTGCAGGAAAACGCGGAGAACAGGTCGCTAAATATAAAGCGCGAATGTATCTGTCATTTAGGAGACAAATAGAAAAAACAAAACAGAACTTATAATTAGGGCTAAATTATTCAAATTTATGTAGTTTTAGTGGTTGTTACATATTCATTCACATTTGGAATCTCAGCCCACAATTATAATTAGAGACAATCTACTTAAATTGCTGCGGTTTTAGCACTTCTTCCATATTCATTTTGACGTGAAATATGAGTGCAGAGAGTCTCATCATTTTGTAAGCAAAGATAACAACGAATATATGACTATGCAAGACCTATAAAAGAATACCATGGCGCAGAATTCTGTTTGGGAAGTTGGTAGTCGTTCGTATGGTCAAGAAACCTCACGTCTTTTACGTAAACTGGAGGCTCATTACCATGGTCAAAAGACCCTATAAGGAGCCAGCTGAATCAAATTCCACGCCACCACAAACGCTCGATTTCATTCCCAGGTCAGTCCATATTGGATTCGTTGTGGCACTGGGGTGGGTCTTTCTCCCAGTACTTTGGGTTTCCTCTCTCGGTACCATTCCACCACTGCTCCAAGCTCATTCATGGATCTATCGCCGATGGTCTATAAACTTAGCAATTGAGTAGGTAAATAACTTTAAAAAGTCCTCTCCGTCACACCACTTTTCTTAGATACCAATTTTCATTTTCCTCTCGTCTACACCTGTATTTTCCAAAGCATTTTCTTCCCATCAGGTTTTCTCTCTCTCTCTCTCAGGCCCACCACATTCCACGCCTTCCCCTAATTCTCCTCCATTCATTAACGACATTCTTGGTGAAGACAATTACAAATTACGGAGCTCTTCATTATGAAATTTTCTCTAGCCCCCTTTCACTTCCTCTCTCTTAGGTACACACACTTCTCAACAGTCTGCTGTTAAACACTCCCTATTATGTACATTCTTCCATCACAATGACAAACAAATTTTCATGTCCGTTTAAACAGCAGGTACAATTACAGATTAGCAAGCTATATTTTAAACGTTGCCTTGTTAGACACGAGAATGAAATATAAAGTGCCGAACTAGACGGTAGCAACCACACCGCCAGTTTAATTTAATTTCCTTCTTTCTTTCTTTCGTTGTTCCTTTCTTAGTCTGACCTCTTCCTACCTACTCATTGTAGGTGTAGAGGGTTATTGTTGCACCTGATCACACTCAGACACACACACACTCGGTAGGGACTCCTCTGGACGAGGGATCAGCCCGTCGCAGAGAACTCTGACAATACACAACACTCACAGGAGACAGACAACTATGCCCCCAGCAGGATTCGAACCCGTAATCCCAACAAGCAAAAGGCCGCAGACCCAAGCCTTAGACCACGCGGCCACTGGGATTGGCTTAATTTAATTTCTTTATGTACTGCGCCACATTTACCTCTCTGCACTATATATACACTGGGCCCCGCAGATGGACGGGTAGACACACAACAAAGATATAATATACAAATAATAAAAACGTATATTATAACGTAACATGACTCAATAAGAAACAATTAATACAATTATATACAATACTAATCAACAAACATAACATAAGACTGACCAAGCAATTACTTGTCGCATACCTACCGAAATAAAGTTACTTTGGCGTTGTCGTGGGACTAAACCCCAACTAAAAATGAAGACCAGGGACCACGACAGCAGCCAAGGGACTCCAACCCTACCAACTAGGTTGCTGAACAGAATTTAGACCCCATGGCCGAGACGAAATTTTGATGTATCTTCCAGGCGGCTAGGATCAGAGTGGTGATCTTAAGCATACACACGCAAAAGGAAAACTCAGGGCAGGAGGGGAATAGGAGAGGGGGTAAGTAGGAGGAAACGATGCGCGCGACGAAGGTCCATAGGTCAGTCACCGGTCAGGGGTACTGGGAGCGGACTCCCGGTACAGTACGAAATTTTGTTTTCTTGCTGTTCTTCGAAAATATCTGACATTTGACACATTTCAAAAAGGATTTATATATTAGCTACTTAAAATTTTGTCTTGCATCCCAAAGACGGACACAAACGTGTGCACAGTTGCCTCTCCGTTTATGTCCAGCCCAGCCTGCTCGCTACCATCTACTGAGATTGTGTGAGTTTGTTTAGGGTATTTGTGTCCTCACAGGACGACAGACAGAGACCAGAAGAAGATGAGTGCCATTCACTTCTAAACACGCCCGATTTCTTAACCAAAGATGAATGAAAGAAAGAAAGAAATGAAGACAGAAACAAAGAATAAAAGAATAAGAGGATGAAATAAGAGGAAAGTTACACAAGAAAGGAAAAAGCAAGCTCTCCCATTCACACGAATATATTTGAATATATGTCTAAATATGAATTATTAAGAAAGGTGTTTAAAAATTTCTGGCGATAGGAATATTTCAGTGGGGCATTTATTTGAACACAGGCATAAATATTACTTACCTGCTTAAAATAGTGCTTCTAAAAACATTGCTATGACAAAAAGCTATATTACTCATGACAGTAAAGAGAGAAGAAAGCGAGAAGGAAATCAGGGACATAAACTAATTGCATAGATATGTCTGAATTTGACCCAGTTCAAGCCCGCTAAAACGTGAATAATTATCAAAGGAAGTGCAGTAATCTATCATCGCTGTGGATGGCAGCCCGACTGATATACTTGTTACAGTGTTCATTAGTGATGTTGATGGACAGATGCATTTAATCAGAGGGACACAGCGTGCCACTTTACATACAGTAACAACCATGGAAGAACTATGTCGGAAATACATCTCTGAAACTGAAACACCCAGAAAGCACCAACGGAATAAACTTTATAATGCTTCTTCGAGCAACTGATAGTTATCCAGCTGTTATCCCAATATGTACGGAAAAAAAAGTGTCGTCGCCGTTAGAAAAAAAAAGCCCGTCTTTGGAAACACCAGAAAACACAGTTCCATTAAAGTAAATTATTCCTATAAGATTCAATCATCACATATATATATATGCTTAGGTCTTACGAATTTTCTCTTCATACGAGATTTCCAAACCAAAATTTTGTGTTCCTTTTTATTTCCTTACGAGTTGTACATAGATTACTTTGTTGTTCCCAATTAATCACCACAACAAGGCCGGCGGATGATTCAGAGTTGTCACGCTTGTCATCATACAATCTTTATCCGCCCTTGCAAAATTGCAGAAAGCAACTATTAGCTCCGTCATGTGTGTCTGTGCGCATAGAACAACTCTGTTCCCACTGGACGAATTCTCATGAAATTTACATTTCAATATTTTTCGGAGATCTGTTGAGAAAATTCACGTGTCCTTTAATCTGACACGAATAACGGGTACTTTACATAAAGTACTATGCACATTTATGACAATATATTGCTGAATTCTTCTCAGAATGATAAATGTTTCAAAGTTGTAGAGAAAATCAAAACGCACATTTTATATTCAATACCTTTTTTCTGAAAATCCTGCCGTTTATGAGATAATGTGGAAAAATAAGGTAGAGCCAGACAGGCCACATGAAAATATAATACGGCGCATGCGCTTTGCATGCTGGATAACTAAGGCTACAGACACACTCAGAATATGTAATACTTATTGCTTTTCCACGGCAACAATAGTTACGCGAACGCGCCTCAATATTACCTTATACTCACATTGCCTCGCTTGTGTTCTTTTGCAGTCAGTTCATCGTGGTTACCCCCAGATAACCCTAAAACAATCTGTTCCATTATTTTAAGGGGCCACTTTGCACATTCAAACAAAACAACATGTAAGTTTACACGTCATCTGTGAATGCTCGGACGATAGAATATTGCAATAGACTTGAGTACTGTTCAGAACATTGCCTATTATCATAGGTTTAGCGTGCCACAGCGCGGAGAACTGGGTCTTTTTTAGACTTCAAGGGTAAGGAGGGGGTTAGGGAGTAGCAGTCTCAGTGACAGACACTGGTTCTATATAATGGGCCCACCAGATGGGGGATACTTCATCCCCTTTGCCACGTAAAGACCAAAACAGATACGGTTCTCGAAAAGTTGTGTAGCAATAAACCCAAGAGTGTAAACGATGTTCAGAACACTTTATAATAAAATTGTCGTTCGAAACAGTAAAAGGCTCTACCATGGTGTAAGCAGTTAACTGTCGGACTCTCACCGCGGAGGAAGGGGTTTGATCCCAGGCTAATCCACGTGGCATTTGTGGTGGACTGTGGCTCACTGACGGGCTTCTCTCTCACTATCATTCCACCAACTCGCAGTAATCATTCACGTATTTATTCAGTCATCACTGGCGCTATATAATATAGGTACCTTACAGCGTCGTGAAATAAACGCACTTAATAAATGGTAATAAAATTTCGTAAATTGAAACTATACTCTACTGAGGCCATGGAAGGAAGTCCCATGGTTATTGGGTGTGACGATGCTTGGTGCTTCCCACATTTTCCACTGCTTTACTTCCCTCCAGTCGTCTGTCCTATGTCAACCAGCTCAAAGGGAATGTCAAGAGCGAAGTTATCATGTGGTCATCACTACAAACATTCGTATAAAAAGAAATTCTAGACGACTAGAGAGGAACATTAACAGAAAGAAGGAGATGTGGAAGTGGTCGAGACATTTGGCGTTTTCCCGCTGCTCAGTATGGCAGATCTAGGTCTAATATTCTGAACTAAAATCAGAAACGCATTTATTCAACAGTTATGATTGGAAAACCTGAAGGAAAGATAGCATTTGGAAGGCCTAGAACGGAGGATAATATTAAAATGGATCTTAAATAATTGTAATGGAAGGGTGTGTATTTGATTAATTTGGCTCAGGATGCTGGCAATGCGGCGCGTTCTTGCAATTATTGTAATGAATTTCGGAGTATCATAAAATGTGTTCGAATTTCTAGGGCACCTTTGCGACAATTAGCTCCTCAAGAATGACTCCCATTATGAAGTTATCCTCTTATCGGTTTCAGATCAGTATCTGCGACACACACGACCCTAACAGCTACGCGGGCCTCAGTGTCTTGGCCCTCAGTCAACGACTCAACGACCACTCGGATACATCACGCGGCTTTTGTTACTGTCAGTCGAGTTCTGTACGTTCACGTGACAACAAACTACGTGTACGTTCACGTAACAACAAAATACGTGTCCGTTCATGTGACAACAAACGCAGACAATCAGCAAACGTTGATCGTGTCATGGACCTAAATTACGCTCTGAAAATTTCAGTATCAATTTTACCCCGATGAGTACAATTAGTGTATCGCTTCGATAATTATCTCGTCATTCTATAATTATTGTTAATTTCCATGTGGTACAGTCAATGTTTAGGGCTTTAAATGGGTGTTTCCTGCGCTATATAAATTAATTAAAACATGTAAATTATTAGTTACCTGCCAGTAATATGTCTGCTGTGTGCATTTGAGAGAGTTTCCCTTTATTACAGCACAAGTTAGGGAATTTGACGCATAGCTAACAATTCTGAGACTTTCGCACTGTTATTACACCAAGGCTTTCAATTGGTAAAAGATGCCTTTACGGTATTCTACATTTGTAGCGTAAAACTGATTACTTCAAGCAAATACTGACACATGTAAATGTTTAAATACGTTCTTCCATTTGTACACTTCGGGTACACGTCACGTGCACTGTACTCGTAAACAAGACTGTGGTGACTTATTGCGCAATGGTAAGCAAACACTGAATGTCCACGCAGTTACTCACCGTTAAGTCTAGTGTACACATGCAGAACTGGACGGTAACTGTGCTCTGACTGGGGCCTGTCGTTAAAAATCCAGATTGTGTATTTTCCATCTGAATTTTACTCTCAAAACGTGTCGCCATAGATCGCTTAAGAAGAGATTTGTCAAGACCACAACACGGCACAGTATTACTAAAGGTTAAAAAGGTGAATGTCTTCCTAGAACAGGTCATTAAGGCCCAGAGGGGGAGTAGATGTATGGCTCTATTCTTACTTTAACCTCTGCGCTAGATTGGGGTGGGTGTTTAACGCCACGACCCGGCAGCTTTACCCCCGGGAATGACCCGGTGCCTATTTTACAGGAGGCTGGGTGTGCCAGAGGGCCGGGCTGGAAGGGTGCGGGAAATTGTTAATGTTTATTCTTAATAAACATTAACAATTGTACTTAGTAATGCTTGATGCTGTGTAATTTCTTTAGGAGATCAACGGATAACAAACACGGTGTAAATAACACAAGCTTCCTAGCACGTGTAAATAAGAGACAAAACGTTGAAATCGACAGTACTGCCTCAAGCGGAACCTAAGGGAAGGACATAACATACGTTAGCTTCTCTTGGCCTCCGACTGAGGTAGCACTGTCAGTTCTTAACTTTAATCCTTTTTGTTAAAAACAATTTTTTGTCAGAAAATTAATAAAAACAAAGGACATTACCACCAATGCCGAATAGTAAGCTTTCTAAAAATTTCCCTCTTGAAAAAATCCGTTCGGTAGTTCAGTATATCATGGAAAGAAAAAAATATAGTGCATTTCGTTGGTGTGTAATTTGTGAAACATTACTCTATTAATATACATTATATTTCTACTATGCCAGTACGTTCATATAGGTGTATGTGGTTCTAGGTTGGAAAATTTCACGTTACAATTAGCATCAGCATAATTTAAACAACACCGACGACAAAACAAAAGAATCATCCCCATAATTACGTCATATGATCACTGAAATTACACACACATGCGTACACACTCGTTTTTACAATATCATTACCTCTCGTGGCCTACATAAGTTGTGTAGTATTTTGAAGCTTATGAAGTCTCTCTTTCAACGCATTTGCTTCTCTGCAAACACTTCACTCTAATGGCACACACACTCACTACAAAGCATGGGCATAACAGATATCTATACAATCACTCAGATTTATTCACCATACCGTCCACAAGCTCCGCGAGACCCTCTACTGCTTCACGTGTCACCGAGAGTGTGAGGCTCTTACTTTCAAAGAGCATCTAATTGCACCAGCATATCGATATCAGCAGAACATTTGGAGACAAACCCTACAATTTAGTAATCTTTGCAAATTTTCGTGTAAATGATATCCAAACTTTGCACAAAAGCCGACTTTTTAATACACAATATGTATTACCCATAAATTTCCTAGCTCTAACGATGATATACGTAACTGAAAAAAAATACCAACCACATTTCGAGAGTAAAGCAAGTTAATAACAGTAATAATAATAATAATAATAATAATAATAATAATAATAATAATGTAGCAGTGGCCCTAAAAGTAGCATATTTTAACACTATGGTTTACTTTATAAATCCTGCAGTGAATGACGCTAGTGTCAATTGGAAGTTATAACATCGCACAGTGACCTTCATATACTACGTAGCTCAGCTGCTCAATATCTCTACAACAGCTGCCAAGCACCAAAATTCAATCGCAGAATTCGGCCACAGCTAGGAGACAGAAAACACTTCGAAGTAGCCGCCAGCTGAAATATGCCATACTGTAAAATGCGGCAAAGTTTCTTCCCCACGTAGATGTAAATATTATGGCCACTGGTTGTCAATTATAAGTTACCCAAAACTGGTACCGTAAAGGGTAAACAATTTTTTTTTACCTTACTAAATGTCATTTTTTTTCACCTAACATACAAAATGTTGGTACTGGAAATGACGTTGGTTTCAAAGGACTGATTTTTTTTACCATGCCTCATTAAGACTGGCTAAAAGCGGTGCACACTTTTGAACACGGTAATGAATTTACATGTTTCCTAAAATGCTAGAATTCTTTAAAAGAAGTTTATCTTGTAGAGAGGGACATTGCTCCTGAGACCAGGCGTAAACAAGACAGAAATATTATAATAAATTTGTTATGTTGCTTATGAAAGGACACTAAGGTACATTACGCACACACATTGTGTTTGTGTTTATGCAGTCGGTACCACGAACGGACTGATTCAAATTCGAAATGCGTGCGCTTCCTAAAAACATAGATTACGGAATAACTTCCTAAATATATATCAAACTAACAATGTTAAATTAATGTGGCATTTGATAAAAAATGAAAAATTTTCTATGAATTGGAAATGGACAAAGGAAAGACAAGAAATATTCTTGTTTTTTTAGAACGCTTTCCAGAAATCGGTGGAAGGAACTGATGTAATCCACAAATATCTGCGTGTGTCAGAAGATTCTGTTTGGAATTAGAAAAAGCTGTAGCTTCGAAAGTAGAGGGGTATGACTGCAAATCCGATCGATCTACATAACGTACAGTTACGTTCTGAAGCGCTGTGAGCAAGATAAAGGTCGTCTGTGCTCACGAGTTAGTTGAAGAAGTTGCGGCCCTCTGTAAATGGAAGTGACAAAGGGAGTTAAGGAAACATGTGGAAAGGAGAGACGTAAGCTTCGTGGACGTATGACAGAGATAAAAGAAGATGAATAAATATGCCAGAGATCGGCTTTGGATGTACAATCTACAAAGTTTAAACCGTAAACTGAAAAGTGTAAAGTTGTGAAATAAAATTCATGTAGAAAACTTGCAATATTAATGTACTGCCTGTTGGATGATATAAGAAATAAATTTCTGAGTCAGAGATATGTAAAAGCATATCAGAAATAAACATGCTTTCTAAATCCTTTTAAAGACTAAGACGAACCTGAAACACAGTGGAACCTCGAACTTCGAACACAATCCGTTCCAGGAGACGGTTCGACTTTCAAGTTGTTCAACTTTCGAGTTAAATTTCCCCATAAGAAATAATGTAAATTGAATTAATCCGTCCCAGACCCCCAAAATTTACCCAATATAAAACATTTTAAGTGCCTATTTCAAAAGATCATAATGATAAAACAAGTATATTTAATTTCAATAATTGAAAATTTTTATTTATAATAGTACATACATAAAAAATATTGTATAATAATCAATCAATAATAATAGTAGGAGGGATATTACTGTTCACTGGAAGGTGAATTACCCTTCTTTCATCTGGACCAAGCAGAGAGAGAAGGCGACCACGTGACGACCACGTGATTCTTTGTTCGACTTTCGAGTTTTTGTTCGAGTTTCAAAACCGGATTTTCCTCGAATTTTTTGTTCGAGTTTCAAGTTGTTCGAACATCAGACCGTTCGAAGTTCGAGGGTCCACTGTATATTTAAAGATTCACTTCGTACCTCGCGGTATACATACTTTCTCTCAGTTATGAAAACCAATAAGGTAACGCTGTATACAGACATAATCACTCTGTTCTAAAAACCACACAAAAGCATAAATGCACTCTGTGGGCACATCGTAAAATTTTTTATAATATGAAACCCGGCGGTACGTAGAGTAACCACTGGGCTTTAAAAGTTAAATCACACCTTGTGTAATTTGACGGATGACTAATTAAATAACTTCCATAGAGCCAGTCTTGTCTCATGAACACAACAAAGATTTGAGGTACAGAGAATAAAATATATGGCGATGTGTTGCTGACGAATGACATCTGTATTTATAATTCAGTGATGACAGTGACAAGCATTGTCAGTCATAAGGAAATGAAGATGGTACATTTTTACTTCTGTTTCATGGCGCCAAAAGATTAGCCGACAGAAAGGTGGAGTATGTGACATATCTCAAGAAACGAAAAAAAAGGCGTAGTTTTGTTGAGCTGAGGAAACTGAATTATTAATGTTTACAGGGGAGCAGCAGAAGACGAAAAACGTCATCATTGTGAACAAAGAACTGCTGTAACATTTAGCGAAGCGGTGAAATGGAGAAAACAAACCACAGAAAAAATACGTTAGGAAACTTAATGTGAAGAATAAAAATCACAGGAATATATATATATATATATATACGTGTGTATGTATGTATGTATATATAATGTTTATAACGTGTTCTACCCGTAAGACATTAAATATTTGTATAAAATATCTAACGGGTGGAACACCTTATAAACTTTATTCTGTCTTCATATTATTCATACCGTGCATTTTTACTCTGTCATACATCTCTTTAACTAACCAAGTACACTTATTATTCTTTATTTTACAATACAATTTAAAATAAAACTAGTCCGACATGTTTTGAATCCCTATTTTGGGATCAACATCAGGGACTTGGATTGTGAATTACACAAATTACAAATCAACAATAATGGTACATTTTACAAGTAAAAAAGTTAAAATGTAGGACATCTGTCTCTCAGGAAGATTGATGTTTTAGTGATTTTAGTCCAGTATCTTTTTTCCTATGAAGGTACAGCCACAGTAATCCCATGAAATGCCAATACCAATAGATTTGAGTGAAGAAATATTAAGAAGAATAGTCATTTGTGACAACATAAAAATATTTGCGATATACATTCCTCGACTTGTCACTACAAGTGGCAATAACTACAACACACAAAATGCATAGCCAAAATATGCTAAGTGTACGTTACACAGGTGACAATACACAAGGTTACTTTCGACAGAATTATTTTATGGACCACAAAAGAAGAGAATAATGGGAATTTGACACAGTAGGTAAAGGACGAATGTTTGAAATTAAACGACCCGTTTCTGTACTATTCATTACAGCCAAAATTTTGAGAAATACAGTCAGTGAGTTATAGTATTAATAATAAAATAATAATAATAATAATAATAATAATAATAATACACGCAATTCACCGCCACGCCAGAAAGGTCCAGAAAGTGGTCGTACTGAAAAACCGGTTCAATCGTCAGAAATTTCCTTAATGACGAAGCCCACTTATCTGATGAAGAGGCTAATAGCCCGTAATCATGTCGTTTTATCATGTTCCCGGCTTTATACACTCATTTCAATATTCCCTGATGCAGCCCCCCCCCCCCCCCAGCAGATACTATGTTCAAAGCCCGTACTGCGGGAGCTTGACAACACCGGGCACAGCCTGAGACAATCCAAAATAATAATATGTGTGCTGTTCCTGTCATTGGCCCACGGGCTGTTGAGTCAGCACGTAAATAAACTTAATTGAATTAAAGAATTAAATTGAAATAAATTATTATTAAGGAAATATGACAGCGACAAAAGTGGAGCTACAACTCCACCCTCTCCATATGTCTTCATGGTGTGGAAAGGGACAATTCTGCCTTGGATCCGTGGAATGTGTACCGTACGTGTGTATGTATGTTTATATGGGGTGCTGCCTTACCTGTAGTGAGGTCTGGGGTTAGCGTAGGCCACACAAGGCACCACAACAGTGTCGTCCACCTTTGCAGTCACCATCAGCAACCTTTCGTTCAGAACTGGGGGCACTGGACCTCGGATGTCTGTTGAAAAATAAAAATAATATGGAAATATATTCATGTTGTACAATGTGGAAATTGGAATTTTTTATTTACATAATCCTTCCGGCCGCACTATGGCCCTGGGGTCGACTCCGCCTCTAACAGAAATGAGTACCAGGAATATTTCCTGGGGGGTAAAGACGGCCCTACCACCTTCATGTGCCGATTGTCTAGAAATCTGGGAGCCTCGACCTCCTGGAACCCTAAGGACCTGTCCAGGCCTGTAATGGGATTGCTTTACCTTTACCTTTAGTACAATGTGGAAAGCGGTCTAGTTTAAGGAAAATTTGCATTGTCCGCCTCAAAACATGTGTAAAAAATATAATATTAATAATTTTATTTTGCCCCTATACGTATTTCGGCGTCTCAAAACGCCATCTTCAGGGGGTCGCAGAGTTTACTAGCTTAGACCGTACAATCATGAATGCGTCGTTACATCCGTATAAAATGTGATACATCAAATGGCAGTCAAACTTCATACAATATTGTGAAATAATAAAAATATTATTAAAAAGTGTTAAAATTGTTAAAATAATTACATGACTTAAGATCTATTTAAATTATTGGCAGACTGGTCTTGCTTTCCGTTGGGTGTATCATTTAATTTGACGTATAGTGATTATCTGTAGAAATATTAAATATAATATAATTAAAATCATGGAAAGCAGTCATATACAATATATATAATATAATATAATATTATATATAATATTATAAGTTAATGTGCATAAGTTGGTGTGAAAATAAACAACTTTAGTTGTCATAAGATGCACGGTAAATACAATGTAAGATGTGTACAAACAATTTCGGTGATTCTGCATACATCACTTTGCAGACCTGCGATATTTGGAGAACTCGGACTGCATCAAAATACCTTCTCCACACGCTCTGAAGTTTCGTCAGCACTTGCTTCTTTATTATATCGAACAGTCACTTTAAAGCTGTCCATTCCATACATTTTTCAGATCAATGTATTCAATTTATTGTAACAACCAAAGTCACAGTATTAAACATATACATATTAAACACGTAGCTCCGAAACATGTCGGAGCTACGTGTTTAATATTCATATGTATTTAATACTGTGACTTTGGTTGCTACAATAAATTGAATACATACTACAGTTTTGACTTTACCCAAAACACAACTAGTACATTCTTCAAATCTTCATATACACAGTGTTACACAATTTCATGAAAGACTGTCGCGAACATTAGAGAGCTATCGACAATTTCTTCGTGTTTTCACGACATTTTCACTTTCAAAGAAACGTTCTCACAATAAATATTATCCGTTCCGTAACGTAGGACTCCATCGTCACAGATAAAACTGTAAATATAAATTCCCAGAATTACTATTTGCAGGAGTACCAACATTAGAACAAAATATCCTACAGAAGAAAGCCATGTCTGTCAGTCTTTTCGTGAAGGTACTTGACAATCCAAACATTTTCCTGAAGAAATCTATAGAATGTCAGATCACAGGTCGAAATTTGGACCGGGGGGGCTACTAATACAAAGCAGTGCTTCGCATATTCGGTCGACACTGATTACAGGTGATAAAATAACTGTTACAAATATAAGTTGCGCATTGTATATGGATCATGCGGTCTTGCACTGTTTCAGAAGCCATAAACACAATTCCTTTTGTGTATGTTTATGACTGATAGACGTATAAGTAGGATTTATATAGTACATTTTATGTACATATACATAATTATATATGACTATAATCACTTCTAGCCCGATCCCAGTGGCGTCGCGGTCTAAGGTGTGGGTCTGCGACCGTTCGTTTGCTGGGATTGTGGGTTCGAATCCCGCCGGGGGCATGGATGTCGGTTTCTTGTCAGTGATGTGTGGTGTCAGGTAGAGTTCTTTGGGTCGGGCCGATCCCTCGTCCAGAGGAGTCCTACCGAGTGCGGTGTGTCTGAGTGTGATCGCAAAGCCTCGATAATGAGGAGGCCCTGGCCAACCAGGGGCTTTTGTGCCATGAAAAAAATAATCACTTCCGTGCTCAAAACAAGCCCACTTAACAAATTCCACTGAATGTTCTTTGACTTCTTCTTGTTTATTGAAAAAGAAGAAGGCGTATTACTCCGATTCAAATGTTTCTTCAATTAAGCCACTGCCTTCAGTTTGCGTCGGTTAGGCTGTCACTAATTATAATGAACAGAATATTAAAACGTTCTCGAGCTGCGACTCAACCATTTGACTGAATTACTTAATCAAATACTTATTTCAGACTTAGCCCGTGAGCCGTCTATCCTGCCTAATCTCTTCACAGTTTCCTTCGATGTATATACTGAAATAATTCCTCAGTAACATTTTCTACTGCTTCCTACATAATCGGTATAAAGTCTTATTCGACTCTAAGCACCTTCAAAAACCTATGCAGTGTCGCTAAACAACAAATTATAAATCTTTAATACTTAACTGAAAATAGATTAATAAATCAAAAAATATCGGGGCCTTCAGCCTAAGAAAATGAGTTATGTAAATCGTAGTAAGCAGGGGAGGTAGGATTTCTTATATGGTGAAACAAATTAATTGAAATTGGGATGTCACGCAGTGTAGATTCGTAGTTAGTTACCGACGTTTCGGGACAACCTATCGGTTTCATCTTCAGGGGTCAAGCAATCCGAGAACAATGCCGGGAACACTTAGGCAATGGAATGGGTGGTGACTGTTTCTCAGCATTCTTCTTGGACGGCTTGCTTGACCCTTAAAGATGGCACCGATACGTTGTCCCGAAACGTCGGACACTAACTACCAATCTACGCTGCATAACATCCCAGAAGAGTGAAGATCTCATTTACAAAGCGGCGGAAGCCTGAAATCGCTCACTGCAAGACCTTACCTTCGCCATAAAATGCGTGACACCGCAGGACACAAAGTTTTCGACTGAAATTCCAACACACTCCGCCTGAACTGACGCTGCTACTGGCTATGGAAGGCGATTCTAATCTGGAATTTTTCACTTGCCTATGATAAATACGCTAAGACGTGCATAAAGGCAGAAGCCTGAGTGTAAGCAACAGCTTCGCTCTCACTGTTTGTACACCCTGCCTGTGTCTCGCAGCTTTGCACAGTAGTGTAATGGGTTCCGTAAATAACACGGCTCTAATTTCTGGTGACTGCTTCAGTCCACATTAACCTACATCTTACTCTGACCAAGCTGCAATAAAGGGTTCCAATCTTCACGCCACTTCTTGGCAGCGACGCTTTGATCACGTTTAGAATTCAGTGGGGAGCTACATTACATTACACTGAGGTCTTGAAGGCGGCGAGAATTCAGATGACGATCTTCTGGCTTATGACGTCGTGTAGTTTCAAATGTGGTTGGAGAAGGTTTTGAGGAATATGTTACCTCCGTCTTTACTTCTATCCTGAAGAGAATTATACAAGAAAATCAGAGGTGCACCTTCTTCTGTTGTCCTTTAAATATCACAACGTACATCATACTAGCTCAAACGTTACTTAGACGAGAAACAACATTCAAGTTAAAAGAAAGTGAGACTTAACTAATAATAACAATAATAACTAACTAATTAACTCCATAGAGCAGAGTACTTCTTGAGAAGCTAGCAGGTCGTCAGCTAGTCAATAAATTCCCCGCGTTTTGTGGAACCCGAAGGTTCATTACCGCACTCACAAAAGCCCACCACCTGTCCCCATAATAACAATAATAATTATAATATTTAAATTATAAATAAAATAATATAAATAATAACACATATGTAATAATATAAAAATAGTAATTTATAATATTTAAAACACAAATAATATAAATAATATCATATATGTAAATAATATAAAAATAATAATTTGTATTATTTAAAATATAAATAAACTGATATACAATAACACATACGTAAATAATGTAAAAATAATAACTTATATTTAAAATATAAATAAAATAATATAAATAATAACATACATGTAAAAATAGTAATTTGTAATATTTAAAATATAAATAAAATAATAATAATATATGATATTTTCATAATAGTAAAAAATGAATTTCCCAAACACTTCATTCCTTCCGCTCAGGCGTCACCCTTCAATGCCAGCTCGGTGCACTGAACGTTTGTGAATACAGTGAAGAGTACGATGGGCTTAAGACCCCTCCGTCCCTGGCTGCAGTGGAATTCAAAGAAGAAGAAGAAAGCAGCTAACAACAACAATAACAACAATAATAACAACAACAACGACGACGACGTTTAAATTGTAATATACATGAAGGCTGCCGTCTTTTGGAAAGTGGCGGCGTGTAGTCTGGCAGAAATACACCGACGTTTCAGTGTCATCACATCCCAGAAGACAGCGATCTTCATATTCACAGCCCTGAGAGCCTCAACTCTTATCCTACTATACACATTTCACATTATTATCACCGTGCATCTTCACGAATCAAATGAAACTAAATTAAACCAACTGATGCACAAATTGAGCCACCTTTATTGTAGCCTCCTTATTATGCCCCAACATATGTTTCGGACCTTGGGCCATCATCAGGGGGTCTTGTCCATAAAAGCTACTACCTCAATTATAGTTTTTATAAGACATATATCACTCTTATGTCACTATTGTGGTAAAATTGTTTTGATTGTAACACATTAAAACTCAATTATACAAGTTAAAAGATATTAGCTTTTATGGACAAGACCCCCTGATGATGGACCAAGGTCCGAAACATATGTAGGGGCATAATAAGGAGGCTACAATAAAGGTGGCTCAATTTGTGCATCAGTTGGTTTAATTTAGTTTCATTTGACTACTATACACAGTTGTTTTAAATATCGAGATTCCAAAATCATCATCATCACGCTTTCAAGGACCTATTCCTCGAGGCTCCTACCGGTCTCAGGACATTACAGATGTCTATTTAATGGACGTCCTGGGTTCCTTTCCTCTGCCGGTGTCCTGACCTGACACTTTTAAAATGACACACAAACATGCAGACAAACTGGCCGCCTGGTGATGTGCCGTCTACACAATATTTAGCTTATCTGAGTCATTCCAGTTTAATTTCGCAGCTGAGCTATATACATCGACTGGCTGTTGCGTTTGTTAGTGACGCAGGCCTAATGATCCAATACTGGAGCAGAAGGACGGAGCAAATACGAAGAACCTCTATGAAGACTGCCAACACCTTTATTTCCGTCCAGAGGAATTCTGAGCTCTACCTGAGACATCCCTCCCAGCCAGTGATGAAATAAACAACAGAGGAGACATTGAACATGGGTCCACTTGGCTTCTTGCTCCTCCAGTACCATCGTAGGCGACATTGCAAAATCGGTCACATGGGACTGGAGGCCTGGTAGGAGTCCGGGTAAAATTTCTAGCGTTATGTGGTACAGTGTTGCTGCAAATTGACCTGCAGTCACTGTATGACATTATTGTCACTAGGGGCTGAAGGTTATATAGAATACAGGCAGAATGGGAAGAGGGAATATTCGTGATAGGCGTACGGGATGTGTTCAGTAGATACAGATCCAAGCACAGTAATTTAACTACAGGAGGGATAAGACAAAATGTGTGCGTGGTACTAACGATACTGCTACTTTATATTTCAAGAAAGTATTCCTTAATATTAATATTTAGATGTAAGTCTTCCATAATTACCTTTCATATATATATATATCAAATTACTTCAATATTTTAACGTGAGCTTATTTTAGGAAGATGATTTTTAATTAATATATTGATTGTTATTTATAATGTTGAGAGGAGAACTGCTGGTGTCGATGCTAAATGGCCGTCAGAGATGAGATTTTGGACTGAAATCTACTGTGTCAGCCATGAGACCCTGGACTGGAAGCTACTGCTGTCAGAGATGAGACCCTGCACCGGAAGGTATTAAAGTCAGAGATGATATTTTGGACTGAAAACTACTGTTGTCAGAGATGAGATTTTGGACTGAAATCTACTGTGTCAGCCATGAGACCCTGGACTGGAAGCTACTGCATGTCAGAAATGAGACCCTGCACCGGAAGGTATTAAAGTCAGAGATGATATTTTGGACTGAAACCACTGTTGTCAGAGATGAGATCATGGACTGAAATCTACTGTTCTCCAAGAAAGACCTTGGCCTGGAATCCACTTCTTTCAGCTCAGTGATTAGGACGTTTGGGCATGTTCTAGATTATTGAAGTTATCTTCTTGAGAATGGTAGCTCCTGACGTTCGGGCGCCATTTACATTCTTCAAATAGATTAAATGATAATCAGAAATATGATCTTCAATACAAGCTCAAATACAATATTATTCCACAAACATGGGTACCTGAAAAATGTTTGTTCTGGCCAGAAAATAACGTGTTTTTACCTGCACGTTTTTCACATCTGTTGAATTAATACATTTAGTATATGATTATAAAATCAAAATTCTACTTTTTACTGTTTTAACTGCAATAAACATTGCCTTTCTTCCTCAGTAGACGGAATTATCACGGTTAAAAACAAGTTGTTTACAAGCTCATGTTGCATGTAAATTACAATTGAAACAAACTATTAACAGTTTTTAGAATTATATAACAATTACATAGTTGTGGTACAATTTCAAGTATTCTATCCGGTCTGGTAGACTACTTACATTTTGTGTGATTCTGTTTGCACAAACCATTAGTCATTCAAATTTAAAAATATGTGTGAATTATATTGGCTTGTGCGTTTTTCACTCATTAACTTGTTTAGGGATTACATTGCAAGATAATTGCAAGTAGCTATTTGTGAGATTTTCTTATGTGCTTGTTGAAACGGTACGTGTGTCGTTTTGAGATACATAATTTGCAGTATTATGGATACTTTTACCTTTCTGCACTTTGCCACGTTCAATTCTTCACAGTTGTTCATACATATAATTAAAATTCCATCAGGAAGGGTTACATCACATCACGTATTGATAAAGTGAACTTCACCGGGAGTTGAACCTGTGTACCGCTAAATTACTGCACTGTTTCTGCGAATATGGTCAAAGTAACAGGACACCCCATGATATTGGCTGCTAGTTCAAATATAAATCTGACGGCAAAGCAAGTGGAATTGTGCAAGGTTGTAAAGGCGATCATGAAACACAGGTAAAAGCAAAATAGACGTATTCATATCATATAGCACAAAATTCTGGGAAAAGTGTCAGATCAAACATGTTACATAAACAGGGTGTGGGAGCTTCGTGAACAACACGACACACTGCTGCACGGAGGCCTCCGTTGTTTTACTGTCTACATACAGCTCAGAATATCATGGAAGCTGCGAAGTGCTGAGGTGCGAGATGATTAATGCTTAGGACTAAATGGGTTAAGCTGGTTGTAGTATGTGGGAAGTGTTGTGTATAGCAGGAAATAGTGTACAAGCGGGCTGTGTTATGTGGGAAGTGCTGTGTATAGCAGGAAATAGTGTACAAGCGGGCTGTGTTATGTGGGAAGTGTTGTGTATAGCAGGAAATAGTGTACAAGCGGGCTGTGTTATGTGGGAAGTGTTGTGTATAGCAGGAAATAGTGTACAAGCGGGCTGTGTTATGTGGGAAGTGTTGTGTATAGCAGGAAATAGTGTACAAGCGGGCTGTGTTATGTGGGAAGTGCTGTGTATGCAGGAAATAGTGTACAAGCGGGCTGTGTTATGTGGGAAGTGCTGTGTATGCAGGAAATAGTGTACAAGCGGGCTGTGTTATGTGGGAAGTGTTGTGTATAGCAGGAAATAGTGTACAAGCGGGCTGTGTTATGTGGGAAGTGCTGTGTATGCAGGAAATAGTGTACAAGCGGGCTGTGTTATGTGGGAAATGCTGTGTATAGCAGGAAATAGTGTACAAGCGGCTGTGTTATGTGGGAAGTGTTGTGTATAGCAGGAAATAGTGTACAAGCGGGCTGTGTTATGTGGGAAGTTTGTGTATAGCAGGAAATAGTGTACAAGCGGGCTGTGTTATGTGGGAAGTTGTGTATAGCAGGAAATAGTGTACAAGCGGGCTGTGTTATGTGGAAGTGTTGTGTATAGCAGGAAATATTGTACAAGCGGCTGTGTTATGTGGGAAGTGCTGTGTATACGCAGGTAATAGTGTACAAGCTGGGCTGTGTTATGTGGGAAGTATTGTGTATAGCAGGAAATAGTGTACAAGCGGGCTGTGTTATGTGGGAAGTATTGTGTATAGCAGAAAAGTGTACAAGCGGGCTGTGTTATGTGGAAAGTATGTGTATACAGGAAATAGTGTACAATGGCTGTGTTATGTGGGAAGTGTTGTGTATAGCAGGAAATAGTGTACAAGCGGGCTGTGTTAGTGGGAAGTGTGTGTATAGCAGAAATAGTGTACAAGCGGGCTGTGTTATGTGGGAAGTGCTGTGTATAGCAAGAACTAGTGTACAAGCGGGCTGTGTTATGTGGAAGTGTGTGTATACCAGGTAAATAGTGTACAAGCGGGCTGTGTTATGTGGGAAGTGTTGTGTATACCAGGTAATAGTGTACAAGGGGGCTGTGTTAGTGGGAAGTGTTGTGTATAGCAGGAAATAGTGTACAAGCGGGCTGTGTTATGTGGGAAGTGCTGTGTATACAGGAAATAGTGTACAAGCGGGCTGTGTTATGTGGAAGTGTTGTGTATAGCAGGAAATAGTGTACAAGCGGGCTGTGTTATGTGGGAAGTGTGTGTATACCAGGTAATAGTGTACAACGGCTGTGTTATGTGGGAAGTGTTGTGTATACAAAATAGTGTACAAGCGGCCTGTGTTATGTGGGAAGTGCTGTGATACAGGTAATAGTGTACAAGCGGGCTGTGTATGTGGAAGTGTTGTGTATAGCAGGAAATAGTGTACAAGCGTGTGTTATGTGGGAAGTGCTGTGATATACCAGGAAATAGTGTAAAAGCGTGCTGTGTTATGTGGGAAGTGCTGTGTATACCAAGTAATAGTGTACAATCGATCTGTATATGGGAAGTGTTGTGTATAGCAGGAAATAGGTACAAGCGGCTGTGTTATGTGGGAAGTGTGTGTATAGCAGGAAATAGGGTACAACGGCTGTTTATGTGGGAAGTGCTGTATAAGCAGAAAATAGGGTAAAACGATGCTGTGTTATGTGGGAAGTGCTGTGTATACCAGGAAATAAGGTACAAGCGATCTTATTATGCGGCAAGTGCTGTGTATAGCAGGAAATAAGGTACAAGCGGCCTATGTTAGTGGGAAGTGCTGTGTATAGCAGGAAAATAGGGTACAAGCGGACTGTGTTAATGTGGGAAGTGTTTGTATAGCAGAATGTTACAACGACGTTATGTGAGGTGTGTAACAGAAAGGGTATAAGCGGGATATATATGCGGTAAGTGCTGTGTATAGCAGGAAATAAGGTACAAGCGGCTATGTTAAGTGGGAAGTGCTGTGTATAGCAGGAAGATAGGTACACAGCGGCTGTGTTATGTGGGAAGTGTTGTGTATAGCAGGAAATATTGTACGAGCGGGCTGTGTTATGTGGGAAGTGCTGTGTATAGCAGGAAATAGTGTGAAGCGGACTGTGTTAAGTGGAAGTGTTGTGTATAGCAGGAAATAGTCTACGAGCTGGCTGTGTTATGTGGGAAGTGTTGTGTATAGCAGGAATATGTACAGCGGCTGTGTTAATGGACGTGCTGTGTATAGCAGGAAATAGTGTGAAGCGGCTGTGTTAAGTGGAAGTGTTGTGTATAGCAGGAAATAGTGTAAAAGCGGACTGTGTTAAGTAGGAAGGGCTGTGTATAGCAGGAAATAGTCACGAGCTGGCTGTGTTATGTGGGAAGTGTGTGTATAGCACGAAATAGTGTGAAGCGGCGTGTTAAGTAGGAAGGGCTGTGTATAGCAGGAAATAGTCTACGAGCTGCTGTATGGAAGTTGTGTATAGCACGAAATAGTGTGAAGCGGCTGTGTAAGTAGAGGCTGTATAGCAGGAAATAGTCTACGAGCTGGCTGTGTTATGTGGGAAGTGCTGTCTATAGCACGAAATAATGTGAAGCGGGCTGTGTTAAGTGGGATGTGCTGTGTATAGCAGGAATTGTTTACAAGTAGGCTGTAGTATGTGGGAAGTGCTGTGTATAGCGGGAAATAGTGCACAAGGGAGCGATATACGTTTTTGGTTACCAAGAAATAATTGTACATTATTCAACCATTTACTTTACAACTAGACCCTTTTGAAACGCCCTTAATTATATATGACTATAAAAATTTGGCGTTATATTTAGATAATATTCTTAGCTATAGCATTGCATTAGTCATTACATCTCAAAATACAAGAGACGTTTACATTTTCAATAATACAGAATGTTAAAACAGTACTTTTCCTACTTTAAACATGTATTATTTGATAACCAAAACAGAAACGTGCAGTATTCTGCAGATTGTTCCTTAAATCAAAAATTTTACTTTAGTCCACGTCAACAAGGACACCCCAAGTGGCCCCGATACCCTCCGGCCGATAGTCCAGTTCTGCCCAGGAACAGGACTCTGTGGTCGCTCTCAATATGATGCAGCTAAGTTACTGTAATTTGTCGCTGTGTTGCTTCAAACATATGCACTCCAACTTACGTCAGCTATAATGAACTTAACAAAGTTTAAACACCGTCCGTTGTCGACGTTTTCACAGGGGTGTCACTGAAAAATGAAGTTCTCTTAGATATAGTGTCGTGTTGATGGACATACAGTTACCGGCGTATCGTAGGATTTTGCTGCATCCATCTTCAAGGTACTACAGGAACAGTAAACTGAGTTATATTATATACGGTAGCAAGCCCCACCCACTGAACAACACCGCTATTCCTATTGGCTCGCTACACGGATTGTCTAATCTGTACTCTTCCCTAAATAGCTTATCAATTCCTTCCACGCACATTACCTTTCTTTGACTAGCCTGAAAATGGAGATAGTAAGCTCATGTGAAACGCCCTATTTACCTATCTTCACGGCGTGTATCCCACAGGACTTGAATATGCATTCGTCCTTTGTTCATCGTTTTCTTTTGATACTCGTGAGTCTGCATTTTAATTCACTAAAACCGTAAAATTTCTGTTGCATCATAAGGTACTGTTGTGTTAAAAATCTACATATCGACAGAATTAGGTACTGCTGACAAATGTGTCTATATTGAACGTAAGTAATAATCAGCCTGTGCGTTAATTATTAATTAAAATACATCCCAGTAATTTGGTTCTTTTTGTAATCATACGTTGCAAAACCCATTACCAATGGAAATAATTGCCGATCCCAGTGGCTGTGCGGTCTAAGGCATGGGTCTTCGGCCGCTCGCTTACTAGGATTGTGGGTTCGAATCCCACGGGGGGTATGGATGTCTGTCTCTTGTGAGTGTTGTGTGATGTCAGGTAGAGGTCTCTGCGACGAGCTGGTCCCTCGTCCAGAGGAGTCCTACCGACTGTGGTGTGTCTGAAATGGTGTGTGATCGTGAAACCTCGATGAAACGAGGAGGCCCAGGCCCATATAAGGCTGTCGAGCCATACAAAAAAAAAAATGGAAATAATTCTTTCTGACGAAGACGGTTTGAAGAAAATACCTAGATAGAAGTCAACATTGCGGTGTGATAAGTAACACATATCCTTTGCAAGTGCAGAACACATTTGTAAAGCATCATCCATTTTAAAACGTCAGCACTAAAGTTAATTGTCACTTTCGAGTGTTACATTTTTGCGGTTCGTCATGACATTCCCAGCAGCTTGCTCTGTCGACGTCTTTTGTTTATGTGTTCTCGGATACATTTTATACGATGTGGAGAGTGTGTCACAACCGGTCGTGAAGCACAATGTCACCAGAAACGAGAAGTGAAGTGTAGAGTCTCGGTTTGCTAGATCTCAGAATTTTCCTGTAGAAAATGAGGAAAATAGGAGACTGCGCGCGATTTTACCTGCTTGAAAACTGCAAGAATCATTTTCTATGTTTTCATTTCCTTTGTAATCAGGGAACAATGGTTGTCCTATTGAGTTTGCTGAACACTTTTTAGGGCAGCAAAACAACAGATCTCATTCTTCGGAACCCCATTAACGATGTCTGTCTGTCTGTCTCTCAGTTCTCCAATTCAGTTACATCAAGAGACACAATTGATTTTACTGATACTAGGTACTGAGTTCTTGCACTGTTGCCAATCCCGTTTTGTTACTCATTATCAACGCCAGCTGTTACAGCTTTTGAGTTATGATAAATATTATCGTGATTCAAAAAATGGTTTGAGATCCCATAAAGAAAAGGGTTTTAAGAAATGTGGACGGTATATAATTGTCGCTTTAAATTTAAGAATGTAGGAAGTCATATGGCGACCGAGAAAAGTACTATGTCTTAATTATGATATTAAACAGAACTTCAAGACATAAATTAGAGTTATGACTTATTTTTACATGTATTGGCATAATATTCCTACTAATTATCCCTATTATTAATCTATAGAAATCATATATTTCGTTTGTTTCGAATCAGATTTAACCTATAAGCCCGAACAAAGGCAGTTTTTTTTTTCGGAAATAGCCACACAGAAAATAGGAGCTGCCTTATGAGCCAGGCCTTATGGCACTTCCCAGTCACACGTCATTTCCTATTAAATAGTGACCAGAAAGGCATTCTGTATCCATTAATTCCTCACTCAATATTCCAATAACAAACTTCGTAGTAGCTGCTGTGTAATACAGATCTTTGCCAAATTCACAGTGTGAGTTCGCGTTTCTTCTTCAGTTTTTTTCTTTAATGGCCCAATGGGAAAGAGAGAATAGCCTCATATCCGGAGTCACATTATATCCGGGTTTATAAGGTAATGATGAAATCTTGCATAATTCAAAATGCCATGAACAGGATTCGAACTCGCAGTCTCTTTAAAAATCTATAAAATATTGTGCATGTATTACACAGCACTATGCACTGAAGTTATATAAACTGCTGGAAAGATCAAATAAATTATGTTAACAATAGGTGCATTTTGGTTCTCCTGACCTTTAACGAATTTTCGTGTTTTCACTTAACCATTCAGTGAGTAACGGACATCAGTCGAATGACTGCTTGATAATTAACAGGAATCGGCCAATGCATAAGATAAAACACAACCCTCGTTTTTTGGCTACGGGCTGGAATGTTTGGAATTTGTATCGCTATCCGGAAAAGACATTTTTCTCTTACCCGAAACGTCCAGACAGGCTCTGCGACCCACCCAGCTTCCTATTAAATGTGTACCGGTGCCCTTTCCCGGGGATAAAGCGGCCAGGGCGTAAAGTTAAACACTCATCTCCACACTAGGGCTGAGGTTAAAATGAATGGAGCAATACCTCTACTGCCCATACATATGTCTTCATAGCGTCGACAAGGCAAGCATTACTTTTACTTTAGCAGCATGGCGGCTAGACCCGGGAAACTTCCGGATACAATGTGTAGTGGTGGGCGCTCGAGCCAGCTTTGTTTGTTCGCTGTCGCTTATATGAAGATGCAACTGTGTGGGGCCTTCATTGTACGAAATATCTTGAGATACAGCAAGGCCAAACTGTTGCCAAGCCTGTTACATCAGGCGAAGGAGCGACGTATTAATTTTCGTGATTAATGATGAGACGGGGGACTCTCAAGTGAATCCATAATGAAGTAAAAACTGCATTTTAGTTGAGACTACAACGTGTGATATCGCGTAATGGAAGATGATTGGATTTCTTAAGATTCTGTAGATACTTCATCATTATTTCTCCAACACCAGAGAAATTTAAGTTCGGAGTAGCAAAAGAGTTACAAGGAACCTTGAACTATGATTTAAAATGATTAATTTTAGAATCCGCTTTTATAAAATTTAAAATTGTCCATTCCGTGTACGTACCATCACAACAACATGTATTTTCACCAACTCGTACACAACATTACAATAAAATGTATAGAAAACGTCGCAAGAGTCCTGACATGTTTCGGTGTGCTAAACACATCATCTTCAGGGGAACACACTGAACACTGAAATCTCGGCTTGTGTACTTTAAAGTGTTCAATGTACGAGTTGGTGAAAATACAAGTTGTTGTCAGCGTTTATAATTTATATCTCACCGTCTTCCGGTACTGACTGTACACTAAACGTCACGTCGGCACGCCTATACTGTCGATATTGGTATGACCTCAACTTTCTGTTGTCGATGCACGAATTTAAAATTCCAGGACATTTTATTTATTTCCTTTATATTAATAAGGGGATGGCGTATAGGAGGAGTTGAGCTAAAAACACCGAAGAATTACTGAAGTCGGCAAAAGAACCTAGAAAGTCGATCCGCCTTTCCTATATGTTCTGTGGATAAAAGACTGTGTGAACTGTCATGCGTATACAAAAAAGGAAAACCTAACCTTTTACCACTAAATATCCAACGCAATGGGTTAGGTAACGATAAAACTTGAGATTGGCATCTGTGCAGTCTGGTGGTTCGAATATCGGACGGGACACTGAAGAGGCTTCGTGGTCTTACTCAGTCCTCCCGGGAGAATGAACCACGTTAGACGGAAGATCACGGAAATTTATACTTCATAGGGGCCTACACCACAGATGATTCGGTAACAAATTTCTATGCAGATCAGAGACGCACAAATTCCAGCCCACTAAATTTTGTACGGTAGTGCCTTATATAGTTACAGGGTAATAATTTCAGTTTTTTCTCTTACATAAAAAATGTGTATCATTTCGCACGGACCGAGCAGAAGGCCCCAGATAACAGTGAGGTTCACAGGTCACTGCAGAACTGTGACTCCTCAGTATGGAAAATGCTGCATGTCACCACTGTGGTGCCAAGAATATGGAGGTGGCATCTGTATTTTACATAATTTGTGCACCCCTAATGCAGACTAAATGCTGAATTGAGGTGCTGAGGAGATATAATTAAATTTGGTATACCAGCTTGTGACACCGTCTAATTTGGTAGGTTTTTATCAAAGTTGCAGAGAAACCTACAGACTACGTTTTTCAGGTCAGACGAAACGCCGTTTAATCATGGATGGTATTAAATGATAAAGTCCTGAAGATGGCAGCTTAGTAAGTTGCAGCGTCATTAACGAAGAATTAACAATCCATAAAAATAATAAAAGTGTCCATTATTTCACAGACTTACTTTTCTCAGACGTTGATTTATAACCGAAATGCTGCAGACATTATCGTCACATGAGAGCCATCTTGTGTGAAATTTACTGAGATATACCGAAAAAGAAACAAAGAAAACTGGCAGACATAAAAACGTAAAAAGGTAATTTGTTTACGCGCAAAATTGTAAGTGCAGAACACAAGAAGCATCAAGAAATTGAATACTATAAAAATTCTCATGTTTTTGAAAGGTAGAAACTTCCAGGTCACTCAGAAAAGCAGAAGGTAATATAAGACTCCAACCATAACGTTTACACGACAACTGGGAAATCGAGGTTGGAAAGAAAAGATTAAAAATGAAAGATTAACCAAAAGAACACGAGTTGAGTGTGTTTCAGAACAGTGTAGTGAGGCAGGGACTTGGAACCACGATCACAAAACTAACACGAAACTGGAGAAAATTACATAATGTGGAGCTTTATGACTTGTATGCCTCACCACACTTTCGAATGATCAGATGAGTTGGGTGGGGCATGTAGCATGTGTAGGGAAGAAGTGATATGCCTCCATATTTTCGACTCGAAAACTCTGAAAGAGACCACCGGGAAAACCTAAGCGTAAATGGAATGGGAATATTAAAGTGGATCATAAATGAACTGAATGAGAGGACGTGGTTGGATTCGTGTTGGTCAGGTGGCAGGCTGTTTTGTAAACGATAATGAAATTTCGCTTTCCGTCAACTTCGGGAAATTTGACTAGCTGAGAAACGATTAGCTCCTCAAGGAGGACTTTGCTGCACTGAGTTAGTTAATTTGTAGACGTGTCTAATAATTTTCAATGTACATACTGCACAGTATTAAGGTCTATTAGTTATTGCCATAACGGAACACAAAACCTCCATTCTGCTATTTTCTGTTGTCCAATGAGAAAGCTGTAATCAATCATCTTTGCATATAAATTATAATACATAACACCATAAAAGATTTCAGGATCAAAAAGCGAGTGTCGGTTTTGTCTCATAATTTTATACCATCACAATAATGAAATTATAATTATTATAAGTCCAGTTAAAACACACAACAATTTATTATACTATTCACAACTACATGTTTCGGACTAAAAGGCCATCATCAGGTTGAGCACAACCTGATAATGGCCTTTTAGGCCGAAACATGTAGTTGAGAATAATATAACAAAATTGTGTTTTGACTGGACGTATCACAGGTCTAATTGGTAAAAGTCACAATGTGGATGAACTGTATTAAAATTAATAATGACATTGTTTACTTAAGGCATTGCATGTGTGGTTGGCTGAGATGGCAGGTGTCAGGACAGAGATCAGTTTCGGCTGCTGCACGTGATCAACGCTCTGGACGGACAGACAGACACAGATAGAATGCAAACCGAGATACTAAAATTGCGACGAATTTTAAGGCGACGATAGAAGAGACAAAGACAGGGAGCCATTTAAAAGAAAAGCGCAGACTTGAAAATAATATTAAAAACGATCTTAATATACGTAAGTTGGGGCAGGGAGAACAGAATTTGTCTGGCTCAAGACAGGGCTCATGTGGATACTCTATGAACACAGCACAGACCTTTATGTTTCATGAATTTATTGCCTGGCGGAAGGACAATTTTATTCTTAGGAGACTGCTCGATAAAGAATGAGAAAATAGACACTAATTCCTTTTTTAAAAAATTTCTGACACTGATTGCTTGGAAATTTTTATATTATCATCCCAATTTTTTCGTATATGTATTATTGACTGGACCGAAACTAAAATGTACCGTATTGAGAGGTATATAAAACTAAAATGTACCGTATTGAGAGGTATATAAAACTAAAATGTACCGTATTGAGAGGTATATAAAACTAAAATGTACCGTATTGAGAGGTATAAAAAACTAAAATGTACCGTATTGAGAGGTATATAAAACTAAAATGTACCGTATTGAGAGGTATATAAAACTAAAATGTACCGTATTGAGAGGTATATAAAACTAAAATGTACCATATTGAGAGGTATATAAAACTAAAATGTACCGTATTGAGAGGTATATAAAACTAAAATGTACCATATTGAGAGGTATATAAAACTAAAATGTACCGTATTGAGAGGTATATAAAACTAAAATGTACCATATTGAGAGGTATATAAAACTAAAATGTACCATATTGAGAGGTATATAAAACTAAAATGTACCGTATTGAGAGTTATACAAAACTGTCAAAAACCGTACATTTCCGTTTTCCAATGGATCTCAGTGGAAAATGTATGAGTTTTATTGTATAACGGACATGCATATGTGTGCGCGTGTGTGTGTTTTTGTGTGCACTAGGTAAAGCATACAAACTGAAACTTCCTAAAGCATCTGGAAAAGTGAGATACGTCTGTAGGTTTACATTCAGCGACATCTGAAGCAGAGGAGCTTTCATCTCCTTTACGCTCAGGCAAAAACGAAGACAGCTGCACCGTCTACCTTGTTGCAGAAATACAAAAATATTGAACTTTTTTATTCTCTATATTTTCCTGTCTATCATTTTCTGTTTCTTCCATTCTTCAGAACACGATCATATATTACGACCAGGGTCAGGACCACTTCAAAGCTCCTGCCTGCCTACTGATTTACTACCTAAATATTGCGTCAAATTTTTGCGATGTAGCCCCACTTTTGTTGACCTGGCGAGATGTGTGCTGAAAAACAGGGCTCAGTGACATCTGCACTCTTCTGGGATATTACGCGGCGTCGTGTGGTAATTGTTTACCGACGTTTCGGGACAACGCATCGGTCGCATCTTCAATGATAAGGAAGTCCAAAAACCTTGAAGATAGGACCGATACGTTGTCCCGAAACGTCGGTAAACAATTACCACACGACGCCGCGTAATATCCCAGAAGACCGCAGATCTCATCAACATCGCGGCGAAAGCCTGAAACCAAACAAGGCTCAGTATTTAGCTACGATAACAAAAAGAGAGCTGTTTCTTATTACACGTGCTAGGGAGATTTTGTTTCTTATTTACACGTCTCTTAAGATCCGTTGGTCTCCGAAAGATATTATCCAGCATCAAACATTAGCTAAGTACAATTTTTTAATGTATATATATTAAGATTAAGATGCTGTAATTTTTGTTGGTTAAATATTTCACTGTTTCTACGCCGGAATTATGGACACGCGTACAACTAGTAATACAAACGAGGGTACCTGCTCATAAAATGCGGAATTCCACTGAAGTGGCACAAAACAGGTGAATCAGTAACAATGCCGTTCCCAAAGAAATAAGATACAAAGAGTTTTTGGGCCTGAAGTTGACAAATCAAGGCGCCTTTCAACGACCCTCAGCAGAATGTTGCTGCAATCGATCGACTCTTATCGGTTCGTAATCCAGCCTTTTCTTAACGGAAACCTTACAAGTGTATTCGTATTCCGGAAAGTGGAGTCTACAGCTTGATGGTTTGTAGGTCGTTCATATGCGAAGTAAAGTAATTTTGTATGGAATATTCATTAGATGCATTGTCACCCTCCTGCTTTTGAAACTGTATTGAGCAGTCGACAACGAACTGCTTTTTTTTGTACGCCACCACAACAGGAAGCCATACACAAAAGCTCGACAAAAAAAAAGGAACACTATGGGTTCCGTACATTCAATAAGATCACTCATACTTGCTCTATAAAAAATCCAAAGTTACTCCGCGCCGGCAGGTACGTAGTCACCTATACTTCGAACAATTTCAGTGCCTTCATCTACAGTGTCGAGTAGTCCGAGAAGCAGGGCCAAACATTCCGCTGTTCTTGGACTGCTTGTCACTGAAGACAGAGTCTCTAAGATCGTTCGAAACTTTATTCTGATTTCACCGTGCATTATCTTTCGAAACGTCGGAAATAAGTGACGAGTCGTCACAGCCTACACATCCCAGAGGGCTTTAATCTTCAGCAAAAACGCTGCCAGAACGTCAAATCTGGCACTGAAATGACCTGTCACATTTGGCTTTAAAGACAAAGATACTTCGACATGCCGAGAGGATACTGAGGTGTTCGGGAAGTCACAGATTGCAAAGTGGGTCGTGCCATCGAGTCTGTGTTTCATGATTTTACTCAGTCTCTTCATCAAAAGGCCGATTTTTACTCTATGTCACAGCTCTTCCTCGTACATGAATTTCGCTGTTCGATATCTTTTGTGTTCTGTCATTTGATGGCGTAAGGCTAACTCTCGCGGCGTATCACTCTGGGGGGGGGGGGTGAATTCGTAGGTTGAAGATTCGAGTCTTGTGGTACATGAGGCCGTGCCGACTGATAAACAGTCACCGGCCTTTTGGGATGACTACACTGCCTTTACCTTTAGACTGCTGTACTCTGAAGACACAGCTGTACGTCCCAGATTTGTGTAAAAACCTCAAATCTTGCAACTCTTAAGACACTATACTGAAAATCAAGGTGCAGCAGACACACAGTTATTTGTTGTTACTTTACATTCTGAAATAATGCTGAATTGCCTTCTCACGCATCCGCCTTCTACTTCTCTCGCTATTTTTTTCCTTTTATTTTTTTAAACACATTCCTCGTACCTCTTCCTTCAGCCTAGAAAGTGCCAGCACCGGAGAACCGTCTCTCTATCTCACACACTTCAATCATCTCTGATCCGTTCCTATCCGATCCCCTGCCTCGCTCTCCAGCCTTACTGTTTACACAGCTCCGTCATGAGATGAAGCGGCAGTACCAGATGCCTCCCACCCCCCTCCTCACCCCTCCCCAACCACTCCGCCATTCGACTCGAGTGGAAGTACCAGCACACGTAAATGTTGACCGATGCAAATGAAGTTTAGCGTCTCGTTTCGTTTGATCTGGTCGAGTGGATTTCATTACGAACTGGAGTGCCAGAGCGGCTACGTGAGAAGCACGCGATACAGAGCACGGAATGCAGTATGCTCTTAGAAATGGAATCAGTTAAAAATGTATAAGCTCTGCTTTTTTGGGGGGGGGGAAACTTTTTCAGTCTGTTGCTGTTTAGATATTACCCACATCAGTACACATTGGAAACACGTGCGCAGACTGTGAAACTGTCTGAAACCTTGCTATAAGCATACGAGACTTTGGGTTTCAGATTTATTTGCTGCTTTTAACGTCACGTTTTGTGACGAACATTTTGGGCTACGGAATTGACTGCTGCATGAGGGCACACATGTAGCTTGGTTTTGCTTTTGTTTGTCCGGGTTTGTGCAGAAAGTAACAGGAGGAAGTAACAGGAAGAAGGAACAAGATGAAATAAAGCACGAAGTTACAGGAGGTTGGATGCAACTGCAAAACAAGATTCATAATTTGTATTCTTCATTAAATATTGTCACGTGGTGACATTTTTGATGATATAGGCAAGGCATGGAAGACACACTGGATATACGAGAACTGGATACAGCATGTGTTTGGAGAACCTCAAAGGAAGAAATTCTTCGGATGATACAGGAGTGTATAGGTGAATGTTATTAAAATGGATCATAAAGGAACAGGAGTATGGCGTTGAGAAAAATCATGCAGATCAGGAAAGAGTCGTAGGATGAGCCCTTATAAACACATTAATGAAATTCTGTTTCACAAAGTGTGGCACTAAAGTAGTGGAACGACTATTTGTCCCACAAAAAAAACTGTGCTGCATGAAGTCAGTGGATACTGTGACATTCACCAGCAGATAAATTGAAGATCAAATCATTCCTGTGCGCGGCATAAAGACATGGAGAAGAGTGGGTAGAGCTTCATATATTCTGAACCTCGGCAGCCGCTTACTTGAAACAAAAAAAAAACCTTTTGCTACTGTAACAACCATCCCTGAACGTGTCAAATACTGACAACTGTTGTTAAAATGGTAGTTAAAAGCGCACTGTTCCTTCAGGCTAGCAGAAACAGAAGTTTTTGCTGCGATATAAAAGGGAGGTTTATTTAATTACGCTTCTAAAGGCATCACCATGTTTGGTTTGCAGTGCTTTAGATTAGGTAGCTCTTTGTGCATTCACCGTATAAAGTTAGGCGTGTAATCTGAACTTACAGCAAAAAACGGCGAACACAAATAAAAGTGTTGATATTGGACGTATTTGCTTTACCTTACAAACGAACTGTGTTGAGAATAAAGGCATTCGAAATTTTAGCTTTCGAACTGACATACATGTATGGACATCTAACCTTCAGTTGCTGTAGGAAGCCAACTTATAAATTCACAATACAGAAACAAAACTAATATACAGGGCACAGAAAAATATCGTACTGGAACATCACTTTGGAATTAATTCTGTATAGTAAAAGATGTATATAAACATTTTCAACCTTCAGATTTCTCTTCAATGGCTTTAATAAAATGTCAGTAGAAATCGCGACTGGGTAACGCCTGAATACACAGTCACACGCATTACACTAGTGTCTGAGATATTGCCGCTAGGGACAGGCGTTACACACCGACCGAAAGTTTTGTAGAAAATAGTCCTGGTCCATCTGCCTCGGTGGACTAGTGGTTAGCGTGCTCGCCACTGGACCCACGGTTGCGGGTTCAATCCCGACCGAGGTAGATGGATTTTTAAGAGTGATAAAAATCCGTAGCACAACTTCCTTCGGAGGGGAAGTAAAGCCGTCTGTCCCATGTCGTAGATTTACGGCATGTAAAAGAACCTTACGGGCATATAGATGTTCGTAAGCCAAATTTAGCGGCCATTTCTCGCCCAAGTCTCCTGATCGGCTGCTAGAGGGCTCTAGCGGTCCTATCAGGATGAATAGAATCGTACACGGCGGAAGGCAACGGGAAACCAAATTCTCCCATGACAACCTATGGCTTCGTGCCAGTAGGGTCACGACACTCAGAAATGAGTATAAACGACTCGGTAGTCCTGGTCCACGCAGTAAATCCATGCAACCAAACTGAGTTACTTTAGCAGCTGATTCCTTGCCACATACTAGTTTCTGAAAAGTCGAGAAATACAGAGAAATTCAGTGCAGTCACGGAACTGGATACCTTCGATTCACTGGTGAAAAATTTCTCGCGGATATATTTTAATATTACCCTCCCTTGCATGCCTTGGTCTCTGTTGTATTAAAATCCTCAATGCATTTCACGTGCCTTTCAAGCATATATCATAACACACAAACAAATAATTAATAAATGAAACATTGACACTTATAAATCTTGCAATCAGTCATTTATTTCTTGCGATCTGTGCTCTTATGGAATATTACACAGCGTCGAGTGGTAATTCTTTACCGACGTTTCGGGACAACGTATCGGTACCATCTTTAATGGTTTCTTGACCCTTCAAGATGGGACCGATAGGTTGTCCTCAAACGTCGGTAAAGGATTACCATTCGACGCTGTGTAATATTCCAGAAGAACACAGATCTCATCAACATCGCAGCGGAAGCCTGAAAACATTTATTTCTTGTTCTTCTGTGAATCTCTTTCCGAAGAATTCACCTCTTTCCTTCCTTGCAGTGTCAAAATAAGCACAAAGTCTGTTCATTAATTTGTAGGCGATGTGAAACGGAAGTTGTACGACTGTAATTGAGTGAATCTAACCTACTCCTACTCCTAGCCTACTCCTTGATCAGTGTCAGAGATAATCGCAAAAACCTCAATGAGAAGCTTCGTTCTCCTACTCGATAATTGAAAGGGGTGCTTACTCTATTCGCAGCAGTTGGGTCAATTTATACACCAATTCTTTGGGTGGGCAGCGATTCAGGTACACACACGCATAAAGTCGAATGCACAGACACTAGAAAATGTGAGTAAGTATATCCAGTTATATGTACATACAGGGTGATTTTGAAATAAGTACATGCGTGGCAATTTTTTGTTGCCCCTGTTTCCCAGTGGGACATTTCCGAAGGACTGCCTGTCATGCAAGATGGAGCACCATCGTATTTTGTGCTTCCTGTTCATGCTTGGTTTGACAACCATTTTACTGGTTGGTGGATTAGGCTTTGAGGACCAAGAGAATTGCCTCCGCGAAATCCCTAACTTAATCTGTGTGATTTCATTGTGTGGGCTTAAGCCAAACAGGAAGCCTATTGATCAAAACGAAGGACTTCTGATAAAATAGAACAAAAAAACTCTCGACAATTTTGCCGCAGATCTTGACTTCTTAAAGAAAAGAGTACAGGGTGTAACCTTGATTTCAGGCTTCTGCCGCGATGTTGATGAGATCTGCGCTCTTCTGGGATATTACGCGGCTCTTGACCCGTGAGGATGGGACAGATACGTTGTCCCGAAACGTCGGTAAACAATTACACACGACGCTGCGTAACAACCCAGAAGACCGCAGATTTCAAATATGTGTGGGTTATAGACACACAAGCATACGAGTGCATAGATACACGTGTCACGCGACTATAAACATACACAAGCATACGAGTGCATAGATACACGTGTCACGCGACTATAAACATACACAAGCATACGAGTGCATAGATATACGTGTCACGCGACTATAAACATACACAGGCATACGAGTGCATAGATATACGTGTCACGCGACTATAAACATACACAGGCATACGAGTGCATAGATATACGTGTCACGCGACTATAAACATACACAAGCACACGAGTGCATAGATATACGTGTCACGCAACTATAAACAGACACAAGCATACGAGTGCATAGATATACGTGTCACGCGACTATAAACATACACAAGCATACGAGTGCATAGATATACGTGTCACGCGACTATAAACATAAACAAGCATACGAGTGCATAGATATACGTGTCACGCGACTATAAACATACACAAGCACACGAGTGCATAGATATACGTATCACGCGACTATAAACATACACAAGAATACGAGTGCATAGATATACGTGTCACGCGACTATAAACATACACAAGCATACGAGTGCATAGATATACGTGTCACGCGACTATAAACATAAACAAGCATACGAGTGCATAGATATACGTGTCACGCGACTATAAACATACACAAGCACACGAATGCATAGATATACGTGTCACGCGACTATAAACATACACAAGCACACGAGTGCATAGATATACGTATCACGCGACTATAAACATACACAAGAATACGAGTGCATAGATATACGTGTCACGCGACTATAAACAGACACAAGCACACGAGTGCATAGATATACGTGTCACGCGACTATAAACATACACAAGCATACGAGTGCATAGATATACGTGTCACGCGACTATAAACAGACACAAGCATACGAGTGCATAGATATACGTGTTACGCGACTATAAACAGACACAAACATACGAGTGGATAGATACACGTGTCACGCAACTATAAACAGACACAAGCATACGAGTGGATAGACATAGTGTTACGCGACTATAAACAGACACAAACATACGAGTGGATAGATACACGTGTCACGCGACTATAAACAGACACAAGCATACGAGTGGATAGATATACGTGTTACGCGACTATAAACAGACACAAACATACGAGTGGATAGATATACGTGTCACGCGACTATAAACAGACACAAGGACACGAGGATATAAGATACAGATACATAGAATGATACAGAGTTAATTACGTAAAGAGGAGATAGGCGGAGAGAAAGCGACATTAATAGACAAATTGATGAATAATTCTTTATATTGTAACTATCTTTTAGTTTACCTACTTTTCATAATGGTTGAACAGTTCATAGCAAGCTACCGTACACCTCTCTGAAAACACAGCTCGACTTTTCTGAACGATTATTGTCAAGGCTTCTTATCGTTTTAGTAGAAACACTAGCACATTTACACAGCCAGAAGCTACAACAACAACAAAAAATTTGCGTTTTACTTGTTACTAAATTTATGGAAAGGGTTAATTTACATGGTTTTATATAGACACAGGCAGAGAATAATTTTGCTTTGATGCTAGAACTCCGGATAAAACACGAGACATTTCTATAGGTTGCATTACAGCTTGAAGCACAGAGCAAAAAGTTCTCACGAGCAGTTTCATACAGAGCAGTTCTCGTGCTATATGCATAAATAAACAAGGCAGTGAAAATCATGCGAATTCGTGGGTTTTAGTGTGATTTTAAACTTTTCATATGTGTCCTGTTTGCGCATACATTCATCACGATTTTTTACTCAAGCATAAACAGAATATTTTTGACGGTAATGTAGACGAATTGTTATAAATTCTGTGCCAACGAGCGCAATGCTGCAAAGAGGATGTAAATGTAACATAGCGTTCTGTTAATACACACTGACAGGGCGGTAAGGTACTTTTATAAACGTCGCACATTATAAACGAGATTTACACGAAACAGTCTGACTGATATTTTGGACAATGTCTGTCGTGTAAAACTACAAACCCACAGCGTTTCGGATACTATATATGTCTACAACCCACCGAAATTTCGGTAAACAACCAGCATACGCTAATTAGTAACTCAAAAGAAAGAACTCAGTAACGTATTTACAATTAAAATACAACAATAAGGAGAAATTAAAAGATAATGACATAAATGTGCCCAATATTTATTCCGATTTCGCAGCAAACTCTGAATAATTTTGTAACTAACTAAATAACCAAATAACTACGCCTCGGAAAATTAAGATAAACGTAAAAAGGTATAACTATACCTATACTGGCCTGAACAGGCCTCTAGGGTTCCAGGAGGTTGAGGCTCCCAGGAGAAAATCGGCGCATGAAAGTGGTAAGGTTGGCAGCCCTACGCACCGGCAGCCTTTACCCCCAGGAATTATTCCTGGTACTCATTTCTGTTGGAGGTTGAGTCGACTTCAGGGATAAAGTGCGGCGAGAAAGATACAGTCAATGAAAAATGACAGCATCGGGAATCTAACCCGTGACCTTCCGGCTGGTAGCGCAGTGCCCAAACAAACTGCACCACCGCGTGCCCCCAGGCAATAAAGATACTTTCCACATTTTGTGGAAACCGAATGCTCATTGCCGTGGTGACAACAGCCCGCCTCTTCTCCATATTCTAAGCCGTTTAACCTCACCTAAGTACATTTAACGTTAGCCTGCCGCCTAGGTCTATGTCTCCAAAGTTTTCTCTATCCTTCAGACATCTCCACCATAAGCCTATATGTATTGCTCTTCTCCACCATACGTGCCACGTGTTCCGCCCATCTCACCCTCCTTTATTTGATCACCTGAACTGAATAATTTCCTAAAATTTTTAAAACCTTTCCCTTATCTACATAAGGAACATTCCTATGGCAGAAAGTCAAATTGGAGCAGGATGTTCGGCGCTGATGACAAATGTACACAAAGACCCATTTGCTATGCTGAATTCCAATGCGCGGTGTGAAGCTTTCACTCCACATGAAGCAGTGGAAGTACTGAAATTTGGAATATGCAGTCATCTACTGTGAAACTGAAGAGAAAGATTACAGGTCACAGCGACTAGAGAGCTGAACCGCCTAAGTCAGGCCGTGACGTCTGACATTCTTACTTGAGATTTATATTCATGTTCGTCTTATTACGTATTTTCGTGTTTATAATAAATATACAAAAGTAATTCAGAATTATAGAAACAAATTTTAAGAAATTGTAGCGCGTGTTGTTTATAAACTAACACGTCAAACCTGTAAGTGCCTTATATTATACTGTAACAACGCATCGAACATCCACATACAATCAACAGAATTAGCCGAGTGATGCAATCCATGCTTGTATTGATCTCCATCCAACTGAACAAACCGTGCTTGCGAGACAAATAGATATTTCCGTGTAACATATAATGGTTTCAAGCGAGAGAGAAGGATAGATGTGGTGATTATATAATTTGAGAGACAGATAAGCTGCCATATAGTCAGTTCGCAGCCCCTGAATGATAAGAGATCGCCAGATATACAGAAACCAAACATACATCCGTATTAGGTTTAATTACATGCAGTATTACAAGAACGACGCCGATCCTAGTGGCCGCGCGGTCTAAGGCGTGGGTGTGCGGCCGTTCGCTTGCTGGGATTGTGGGTTCGAATCCCGCCGGGGGCATGGATGTCTGTCTCTTGTGAGTGTTGCGTGTTGTCTGGTAGAGGTCTGTGCGTCGGGCTGATCCCTCGTCCAGAGGAGTCCTACCGAGTGTGGTGTGTCTGAGTGTGATCGTGAAGCCTCAATAATGAGAAGGTCCTAGCCCACTAGGGGCTGTTGCGCCACTGGATAAAAATTACGAGAACGGTTAAAACAGGTAGCTTCTGTGTGGCAGCAAGGTGTGTTTACAAGCAAACCTAAGAATTTGTCACATGTGTTAGAAAGAAAATTTACTTTGTTGAATGAAATACGATACACTTGTGTACTCTGGTGTTGTCTGATATCATTTAACTGGTATACACTTTAACAACACATTACAAAACTTTACTTTATTTTACGTGCCTACAGGCGTTTTCTGTAAACACATTTTAAAGCAAGCCGTGTCTCTAAAAAAGTAAAATGTTGGATGATATAGGCTATACCAGTGTGTAAATCTATAGTAGCACTACGTATCAATTACAACATCTATTGGAGGAAAACTTTCTCCGAAACAGAATAAAACGCAAAGGCATTTTGTTCTGTTTGTGTGAAATGTGACCGGAAATACTCAAAGCTTTACCTCACACCTGTTCAGATTACAGCCTGCCATACGCACGAGTTTCGTCGATTTTTTTTTTGTTTTACCGGTGACAGCCCACTGTACCCTGTGAATATAGTGCGACAGCTGTGAACCATGCATATTTCAACAGGTATCAGCAATATTAATTTCAATAACCATTACAATAATATAATCATTTTAAATTTGGATAATATGAAAATATAATCCCAGTAAATGAAATAATTGTTTATGGACAAATGGGTCATAGACAAACAATGACAGTACTTTTTCTATTGTTTGGTGCAACTCTTTGAACTGCGACCTCTAATGGTCCCACTGCCCGTCATCTGGATGACAGACGAACGAATATGGACCATCGATGGAATGGGAAATGAGAGTGAAAAACCAAAGAACTCGCACAAAATCCCGTCCACCGTGACTCTGTCCACCACATGTCATGCACAACCTGCCCTACGAGCGAAGCCGGGTCTCTGCAGCTAGAAGCCTGCGGCAGTAACGAATGTTTAGCATTTTTTCTTTCGACATCACTTTTGTCATGGGTCTTGGAGTCACCCATGTTTCTCTCCAATGGATACGTGACAGTTTTCAACTCAGCTGTCTCAACGACTAACACTGCGTGGCTCTTAGAAGTGCCGTAATTCTAATAGCAATTTCATGGAATTTTAACGAAAAATGTTTTTCTTACATTGTATAGGCTTCGTGCTGTAAGTTCACGCGTCCTGATAAGCATTTATTTACACAGCGATCATTACTGCACAAATCGTTTAGCTTTCATGTAAATTACTCCCAGAAATCAAATCTATGTACATGGTTCAAGTCTGTAGGACATTAGTTTATAAGCGAATAACATATAAAGCTTCACATATATTGTTGACAGTGTATTATACGTGGTACTTATAAAACTTTTGTAGCTTGGTGTTAACACGCACATCCAAGGTAATATATTTGAAAATAAACTAATAAATTATTGTTACTATTATTATTATAAATTTTGTACTTGTTACATAGATATCATTTTAAGTGCATTCGCAAAATTCCGAAAAGCGACTATTATCTTCGTCATGTCTGTCTATCCGTCTATCTGTCCGCATGGAACAACTCGCCTCTCACTGGACGGATTTTCAAGAAATTTGATATTAGAGTATTTTTCGAAAATCTGTTGAGAAAATTCACATTTGATTAAAATCTGACAAGAATAACGGATACTTTACATGAAGACCTATATACATTTATGATAATATCTGGCGCAATTCTTCTTAGAATGAGAGATGTTTCAGACAAAAGTTGTAGAGAAAATCAAAACACACCTTTTATGTTAAATAACGTTTTACCGAAAATCGTGCCGTTTATGAGATAATGTGGAAAAATATGGTAGAGCCAGACAGGCCACAGATGACAATATAATACGGCGCATGCGCTTTGCATGATGGATAACTAAGGCTACAGACACACACTCAGTATATGTAATACTTATTGCTTTTCCACGGCAGCAATGGTTACGCGATCGCGCCACAATATTACGTCACACATACACTGCCTGTCTTTTTTAAAACTGTTGGCAGTCAATGTATGATTCGTGGTGCACAGAGTGGCACTGTGACGGGTGTTTCTCTGAGTATTTTCTCGAGGCACTCTCTTTCCGCCGCAATCTCAGGATTCGTCGCGTCGTTACGACGAAGCCGACATCATCGCTGTTGTCAACATGGTTGTAGGTCCGACGATCATAATGCGTTTACTCATCACTCACCTGTCATCTGGATCCGTCCGACGTTTCGGCTCACCACGGCTTCTTGTGTGAGCTGATGGTGGGTCCGGCAGCGATAAGACCGCATGGCGTCGCTGGCAGTGATGTTGAGGATCATCAGCTCGCCGGAAGGCAGCATGTGGTACTTGCCATCTGCCAGGAACAGAAATGCGGAATGTTAGGGATCTCAGTCAGCATGTCGATATGAAACGTAAAGTTCTTCCCGTTACGTGCCATAAATGGCACAGCGGGGGAGTGGATGTGCAGCTCTATTCTTTCTTTAACCCGGGCATTAGACGAGGTGGGGTTCAACGCCACGCTCCAGCCGCTTTACCCCCGGAAAAGAGAGCTGCTAACCATTTTTCAGGAGGCTGGGTTTGCCTCGAATTTGGTCTGGACGGGTAGGGAGAAAGGAAAACCTCTTGCCGCCGTCGGGGTTCGAGCCCCGAACAGTCTAGTCTGTAGCGAGTCGCTATACTGACTACCCTAACCCGACCCCCAATATATCTATATTTCGATACGATATGATAATACCCACAAAAGTAATGCGATATGAAATCGGTGTACTGATATATATAGAATAATTTCTTAGTAAGGTAGTCTGATGACGTTACTATAAAGTGCTAACCAGACATACTAATGCAACGGTTTTGAAGACGGAGCTACTGTAGGAGGAGAAACCTTGGTACCTCCATTTTCAGGGTTTTACCCTGTCACATCATGGAAGACTGTAACACGAATTGCTTGTTATAGAAGTATATTTTCATTACTTCCACAGTCAGATCCAACACTTCGTTCTGAAAATACTTTTTTTGGCTACTAGTTTCGGCCCTTGAGAGCCATCATCAGGCCATAACAGAAACTGAAAGCTGGAAAACTCATATGTATGCCAAAGGGGATGCCTTGCATTAAGAAATAATTTCTGCTAAAATGTCTTTCACATTCATTAACTTAGTGAAGGAAGATATGTTCTATGCCAGCATTTTAGTGCATTTAAATGAAAATACGATTACAAAATGGCAGGTCCGAGATGTAATTAGAAGGATAGTTAAGTGTGCGTTTAAAGATTTCTAATATTGCGACGAAAGTGTTACTCAGCACTTCGCATTAGGAGTGCAGAGATTAATTACTTGTTTATACGCTCTTTATGGTTTGTTTGTACCCTGAAACTTAGGAAGAAACTTTTCATTCAGTCATAACACGCCTCTGAGTGCATGTTCCAGTTCTAGTGGGTTCAAAATAATTAGCAAAATGTATGCATTATAGTTGAAGTATCAGGGCAGTAAAGCAAAGGTAAAGCAATCCCATTAAAGGCCCTTAGGGTTCCAGGAGATTCAGGCTCCCAACTTTCTAGACAATCGGCACATGAAGGTGGTAAGGTTGTCAGCCCTACCGAACGCCTTTACCCCCCCCCCCCCCCAAGCAAATATTGCTGGTTTATGTTAGAGGCTGAGTCGACCCCAAGGCCATAGTGCGGCCGGAAGGTTTATGTCAATGAAAAATTCCAATGACACCATCGGGAATCGAACCCGCGTTCTTCCGGTTTGTAACGCAGTGCCTCAACCAACTGCGCCACCGCGTTGCCTATTGGAACTCTACCTTATTCGAGGCCGGGATATTTCAGTCGATATAGCTACTCGCTACGGGCTGGACGGTCTGGGGATCGAATCCCGGCGGAGGCGAAATTCTCCACACCCATCCAGAAAGGCCCTGGGGTCCATCCAGCCTCCTGTACAATGGGTGCAGGGTCATTCCCGGGATTAAAGCGGCCGGGGCGTGACGTTGACCGCCCACTCCCATCTAGCGCCGAGGTTAAAGAAAGAGTAGAGGTATACCTCTATACTCCTATTCTGTGCCTTATAGAGTCAAATGTTCCCTTTTCGCACAGTCCTCATGGGAGTGCCTGAGAAGCAGCAAGTTAAATTGTTGTAAAGTAAGGGTTTTACATACCGGATATGTTCTGTAACAATTATGGAAATATGACGGTTTGTTTCTTCCCTTCCAGCGATAAGAAAAACCATCGAGTTTGGTGTTTCTAAACAAGGCCTGTTACAGAAAGGGATGTTGAGTCATTACGTGGCAGAGTGGAGCTCACAACTTTACTGGAATAGGCAGAGTTTATGAATAAAACGTGCTTAGTATTAGATGAGTTTGTGGAGAGACCAGAGAAGTTTTATAAAATAAAAGAAGAAAGGACAAAAGGGAAAAAAAAAGTTTAAAATGTATTTTATGGTATTCAGCAAATATGGAAAAAAGAGAAGACCTGGCCGGAGTTTCAGTAGGTCCATAACGTCAAAAACACTCTAAGGTATTCCATTTCTATTATTATAATACACCATTGTTTGAGTATGGAAGTTTTCCTTATGTAAAATATATTGAAAAAAGGAAAGTTACCATGAGCGCAGCAAAAGACCTTGTGTGGATAGGAGACCTCTATCGGCACAAATCTGCATTACATGAGTACGCCGAGGTAACGCTGTGGCACTAGGCCCTTTATTGTTCTCTGCATGTTTCGCTTCTCACCAATCAGCATCATTCAGCCAAACTTCCAAATTCACATTTCGTTGTACGAGTATTCCAAAAACAATTTCTTTTTTGGGGCTTTACCCATCGTCGACTTATAATTAAAACACGTTTCGAAAGCTCAGTGATACAGAAGTTTCGTTCCCGCACCTGAAGAAGGACGCAGGGATAGATTTTGAAAAGTTGTGTTCTTTACAAGTTGACAATGGATAAAGTCCAAAAATGAAGACCGTTTTGGAACATAACACACCATATGTCTAATATCAACCAACAAATGCGCAAGGTTATTAATATGCATAGAATATATTTGAGATCCCACATATGTTTCAGCAAACGAGTTGCCATCTTCAGGGGGTTGGAAGTAAAAGGTTGTTGTAGTTCTCTGCTAAAAAGATCCCTGAAGATGGCAACTTGTTTGCTGAAACCTTTGTAGGGTCTGAAATATATTTTATACATGTCAATAATCTTCTGCATGCGTTGGTTGACATTAGACTTATGACAAAGTGCATGGTAGTCTATATACAATACAAAATGATACACCATAGTCAAAGCCTTACAGAACTGAATCATATTTCGCTGATCTACCAGCCTTACTTAGCAACTGACAGCGTCATTAAATAGAACATTTTTATTCGCACCTATAGTTGGTTCACAATTATGTTCCAGAAGGAACGATGTGAACTTGTTGCTTCACATCAACGTAACAAATTACATATTGTCAGGCACAAATAGAACGATACGGTGGACTGGATATCACTCCTGTGTTGTATTCCGGAGTTACCGTGTCTGTACTGCCAAGTGAGACGCCCCATAGGACACTCGAAGAGTATCAAGTGTCAGACACGACAGCAAAGTCACTCAAACAGTATCAAGTTTCAAACACAATCGTGACCTACTCTCTACAGTATGAAGACCTACGTAAGAAACTCAGACAAATCCAAAGAGAAGGTAAAATAATCTAAAGCATTTTCAGTGTGAAAGAAAATACGATATTGCCATGAACAAGACACAGACCTGCTGCTACTCTGTAAGAATCCTTCTACACCAGATAGGACAGTGAAGGCAATTCGCAATTCAGACACTTGTCACATAAAGTCATATTCCAGTTACTGCTTATTAACGTGCTGAGTCAGTGGCCAAGTGGCCAATAATAGAAGCAACACAAGCAAAAAACGAAAAAGGACAGTAAACAGGACACATAGAAAAAGCACAAACAAATGATTTACAGTCAGTTTTGTTATTACGTGTTTTTCCTTAATGCGAATCGCTTATAACGTAATTGAAGAATAGGTGAAAGCTGTTTGTATACGCGAAATTTCGCATACGCGTGTTGGCTGTTATGCGATTTCAGCGAAAAGTGTGAAGACATACGTTTGGATGACGGGCCAAATTTTTTAGGATCTGATCCTATTTTTAGTAGGCGAGGTCTCACATAGAACGCAAATATCGCGTTATAGCAGAAATGTTTAATAATTCACAGCACACCCTATGATACGAAACTAATAACAGTATCAATATGAGTGTGATAATTTGCCTTCTGAAGATATCAAAATCCCTACAAACCACTCTGTCACGTTGACACAACTGGCGAAGGGATAATTTTTGAAGGATAGACTAACATGAAACAAAGAGAAAAATGACAATAATTCAATTGTTTATGTGCTCGCACAACAGCCATAAGGCCAATTACATGGACAGCATAGAAACATAAAAGGATATATATCTAATAATAACAATAATAATATTGTAACTTGTATATATAATACGAGTAATAAGGCAGTACTTATTTAGGTGACCAAATGAATGACCGTGGGAAAGACGGAGAATGTAGCACGCACGAGAGAAGGATGTCATTCATATTGCATTTTATTCCGGAAACTTGAAGAAAACACCTTAAAGGCCTAAAAGTGATGAGTTATCTTCGACTGCTTGAGACAAAGATTAAAGTAATAGCCTACGATTCTTTGAACCGTACGTAACTACCGTACAAACCCGAAAAATAGAGAGGTTTTCTTTCGGAAACAGCCGTACAGAAAAGTAGGGGTCGCCTTATAAGCGAGGCCGTAGGTCATTTCCCAGTAACACGTCAGGGACACGTCACTTCCTAGTAAAACCAGTGACAAATAAGGCATAAGATCAGTTATATGTACGATTTATAATTCTCTATTTTCCGCTCTGAAACTTTATTAATATTTTTGTCACGTTTTAGAAATTGTATAAATGTTTTTTTTTTCGAAATATCGTAAGGGAGTCGCCTTACTTTCGGAGCTGCCTTATAAGGTATTTACCATTCGACACGGCGTAACATCCCAGAAGAACTGTAGCCTAACAAACGTGTTATTTTATGCAGTTGTAATTGTATTTATGTTAAATGAACTGCATTGTCAGCAGCACCATGTTGAATGCTGTGTGTTTGTTACGCCACGCTCTAATTACACATGTCACTAATTGCAACAAACACTGAAAGGGCATAAATTTAATTAGAGTGGCGCAATTAGCGGCACATGTTTGTTATCAATATGCCAGCCACATAATGAGAGCTACTAGGTTAGCTACTCTATGGACACTGGACCTGGTTTTTTGACCCGATGGATTATTATTAATAGCAAAAACTAGCCGCAGACCCCTTTTTGCTGCATTGCGGTATTTACAACACTAAGTCACTACGGCGTTGTGCCTCGAAAGCCCTTGTTTCGAATCCTTATTCCTTCAGATACATGCTGATTTAATACAGGTTATGGCCGCTGTTTCCTCTTCCTTTCCAAGACACAATTCATCTTGAACGTTGAAGTGTGTCGTCAACCACTTGGATTAAGCAAAAGCAATCCCATTACAGGCCTGGACAGACCCTTAGGGTTCCAGGAGGTTGAGGCTCCCAGATTTCTAGACAATCGGCACATGAAGGTGGTAAGGTTGTCAGCCCTACGCACCGGCCGCCTTTACCCCCCCAGGAAATATTCCTGGTACTCATTTCTGTTAGAGGCTGAGTCGACCCCAGGGCCATAGTGCGACCGAAACGATTATGTCAAGGAAAAATTCCACTGACACCATCGGGACTTAGATTGAGACTGATCTGAATTTGAAGGAAAGTTAGAAGGAAGAATAGAAATGACAGGAAGACGAGGGAGAAGAGGCAAGCAGCTACTGGATGACCTTAAGGAAAAGAGAAAATACTGGAAATTGAAAGAGGAAGCACTAGATCGCACCCTGTGGAGAACTCACTTTGGAAAAGGCTACGGACCTGTCGTAAGACAGACTGCAGAATGAATGAATGACCTGAATTATATTTAAATATTCAGTCCGTACCGCGCAGTAAACACACTCCATCTCAGTTACACAAACCAGTCAGTTGATGTTGTACAGTGAAATAATTGCTGTTTGTTCTGAGATCCACACAAAACACATACAGTCCGTACCACGCAGTAAACACACTCCATCTCAGTTACACAAACCAGTCAGTTGATGCTGTACAGTGAAATAATTACTGTTTGTTCTGAGATCCACACAAAACACATAAATACACTGTGTGGACAGAACGTAGAATTTCTGAAAATTAAAGCTGGTGGTAAATAAAGTAATCACTGGACAGTAAAGGGTTAAACAAAGAAAGAGAATAGCTGGTTACTTAAGCTGTTTATGAATTTCGGGTCACACGAGTCACAAACATGCGTACGTCGTAAGGGTCTAAAATCAGCAACACATGAAGACACGTCACGTGAGCGCATTTGGACGGACAAAAGCATCGTCGTTATGCAGAAATCGTAAATTTGTGAGTTCGTGTGGAAAGTACAGAACCACAGACTTGCAACATTGCACTAAGAGATCGTGGTTGTAATTTACATTAAAATATACTACACTAAAGATGGGGGTCATAATCTTCAATATTTCATAAAAGATTTATCAGTTTTATTCTAAAATTATTAACATCACACGACAGACGGCCGGAGATTATATTAGCTTTTAAGAACTGAAGAAAATGATAAATATTACTGACGTTATTAAAGAAACAAGTAAACAAACAATCACGAAATTTCCAGTAAAAATAGCAACTGCGCCTGCTGATTACTTAACCCTTCAAGTCCAGTGGTTACGTTATGTAGCATCAGGTTTAACTTCCAGAAATTCTACGTCATGTACCTGGAATGTATTGATCGTGTTTTGTGTGGATCTCAAGAGAAGAAAGCAATTTTTTCCTTACCTAAATTTAAAAGACTTGTTTTTATAACCGAGACAATGCCGTGCCATGGCTCAGGCTCTTAGTCGCCGGCCTCTCACAGCGGAGGCTCGGGTTCGATCCCGGGTCAGTCCATGTGGGATTTGTCGTGGAAAAATTAGCACTGGGACTGGGGTTTCCCCGAGCACTTCGGTTTTCCCCTGTCACTTTTATTCCACCGGTGCTCCATTACTTGGAAAAACGAAGAAAATTCTTATCATCTTCATCGCAGGGTTGCACAATAAGCCTGAAGGCTGCGGTGCGTCCGTAGAATCTGCTGCGAGGCCCTTCACCACTAATAATAATAATAAAAAAATAATAATAATAACCGAGACAAACAGAGGGGGTTTGCATCGTTGTTCTGTTTTTACGCAAAAGCTTAGCTCTTAATAAGGCTGCGTATTCCCGGAGATGAGAAGCATGGCAATAAAACACTGACACATTAACGACATTCAACTTACGGATTGACACAGTACATGATGAAATTGGCAGGAATTACTTTGTCTTCTACAGCTACAAGACTCTCTCTCTCTCTTTCTATAAGTGTGTATGGTGTGTGTGTCTGTGTCTGTGTCTGTGTCTGTATACACACACACATACACACATATGAAGTTTTAATGTTCTACGAAACACTTTGAGATCTTAGAGTTTACTTTTAAACCAGAAATACTTGGTATTGTATGTCAGTGTATTCTCTTTATCACGTTTAGTGCAAACTACCTCAGGATGGTCACATATAACGGCCGGAACATGTCGCAGTGATTGTAGAGTTAAATAAAAGGAGAGTTGTTTTGCAAAGTGCACGATTTATTATTTTAATGTTAGGCATCCCGTTGTGTTATCAACTACAGATACATTTCTTTTTCAAGTACTGTGAGTTGCGTATGCCTACTTGAAAAGGAAATATATCTGTGATTTATCGCGTGTGTACATTACCAGGTAAAGTAAAGGTAAAGTTCTCCCTAGAACAGGCCACGAAGGTCCAGAGGGGGAGTAGAGGTATAGCTCTACTCTTTCTTTAACCTCAGCGCTAGATGGGGAGTGGGTGGTCAACTCCACGTCCCGGCCGCTTTATCCCCGGGAATGAGACCCGGTATCCATTGTACAGGAAGCTGGGTGGGATCCAGGGCCGGTCTGGACGGGTGCGAAAAATCTCGCCCCCAAAGGGATTCGATCCCCGGACCGCCCAGTCCGTAGCAAGTCGCTATACCGACTACGCTATCCCGGCCCACTACATTACCAGGAAGAAATAAAAATTTTATCTACCAAAACTGTAAATTCTATGATTTTTGTAAAAACAAGTAAAGAAAATTGTTGCTATTATTAAACGATAAAAACTGGACATACGAAGGTTTCACAGAAAGCCAACGTATGTTTCAGTTAAGTCCTGGAAGTATGAACTGACACTTTGCGCTGATTTCTCAGCCACAGGTTACAGCAAGAAGGAGAAAGTTTGAAACAAAACTTCTCTTTGTAAAGTTCTGTACATTTCAGCTTTATACCCAATCCATCATCATGTCCATCCATAATCGTTCCCACATCGCTAAACAGTTCAGAATGCCTACGGCTCATTCCACGTTCAAAGGGCCTTTCGAGGGAATATGCCGGTAAATTTTGATTAGAAATCTAAGTTACGGGAAGCTAAGGCCGACATCTAAACCAGGCCACCTAGAAGATCCATAAGTTTGGAGTAGAGAGCACTGTTTGCCTTCCAGCTACAAATGAAGACACTTTCGAAAACTGTGTATTCAGTTTCAAATTCAAAGATTACATGACAAACTACCACCACTGGTTAATAATGGACTATTGATCTATATGTATAGACATAGGCATGGCCTGAGCAAGCCTTGTTCAAAGCGGAACGCTTTGTACATAAGTTCGTTCCATAAATGTTGGTTTAATGTGTGTTGACTGAATCACCAACATGCCACTGGACTGATGTCAGCGGTTTGAACGTCCACAGTTTCAACTCACTTTTATGCAGTAATTTATACACTGCATGCAGTAATCCAAGAGAAAGTCAAAGTATATAAGACGGTAGGTAAAGTGTTCTCATAGGCCGTGCCATGGCTCAGGAGGTTAGTCGAAGGCCTCTCACCGCGGAGGCCCGGGTTCGATCCAGGGTCAGTCCATGTGGGATTTGTGGTGGACAAAGTGGCACTGGGACAGGTTTATCCCGGAGTACTTTGGGTTTCCCCTATCTGTTTCATTCCACCGGTGCTCCATTACACGGAAAAATGGAAAAAAACTAATCATCTTAATCACAAGGTTGTACAATGAGCCTTAAGGCTAAGGTGCGTCCGCAGCATCTGCTGTGGGGCCCTTCTCCAAAAAAAAAATGTTCTCATGCGATAAAGTTCGTAAATTATATTTCTTGATTATATACTGTGATTTTATGTTCACAATCTAAATGACAATTAAGCGTGCAGTTATATTGTTACTGATAACAGATAGCGAGGCACAGGCTGCCGTGATCGCGAGCAGAAGCGGAGATTTTGTACTAATTATTTAAAGAAAGCTTGCATATAATTTTGTTGGGCTAGGACAGTGTAGTCGGTATAGCGACTCGCTACGTGGACGGTCTGGGGGTCGAATCCCGGTGAGGGCGAGATTTTACGCACCCGTTCAGACATGCTGGTATCAGTTTGTCTGCACATTAACAGACTTTCTGGTATCAGTTTGTCTGCACATTAACAGACATCCTGGTATCAGTTTGTCTGCACATTAACAGACATCCTGGTATCAGTTTGTCTGCACATTAACAGACATGCTGGTATCAGTTTGTCTGCACATTAACAGACTTTCTGGTATCAGCTTGTCTGCACATTAACAGACATCCTGGTATCAGTTTGTCTGCACATTAACAGACTTTCTGGTATCAGTTTGTCTGCACATTAACAGACTTTCTGGTATCAGTTTGTCTGCACATTAACAGACATGCTGGTATCAGTTTGTCTGCACATTAACAGACATGCTGGTATCAGTTTGTCTGCACATTAACAGACTTTCTTGGATAAGTTTGTCTGCACATTAACAGACATGCTGGTATCAGTTTGTCTGCACATTAACAGACTTTTCTGTGTGATCAGTTTTGTCCTGCACATTAACAGACATCTGGTATCAGTTTGTCTGCACATTAACAGACATCCTGGTATCAGTTTGTCTGCACATTAACAGACATGCTGGTATCAGTTTGTCTGCACATTAACAGACATCCTGGTATCAGTTTGTCTGCATATTAACAGACATGCTGGTATCAGTTTGTCTGCACATTAACAGACTTTCTGGTATCAGTTTGTCTGCACATTAACAGACATGCTGGTATCAGTTTGTCTGTACATTAACAGACATCCTGGTATCAGTTTGTCTGCACATTAACAGACTTTCTGGTATCAGTTTGTCTGCACATTAACAGACATGCTGGTATCAGTTTGTCTGCACATTAACAGACATCCTGGTATCAGTTTGTCTGCACATTAACAGACATGCTGGTATAAGTTTGTCTGCACATTAACAGACATCCTGGTATCAGTTTGTCTGCACATTAACAGACATGCTGGTATCAGTTTGTCTGCACATTAACAGACATCCTGGTATCAGTTTGTCTGCACATTAACAGACATCTGGTATCAGTTTGTCTGACATTAACAGACTTTCTGGTATCAGTTTGTCTGCACATTAACAGACATGCGTTTCAGTTTGTTGCACATTAACAGACTTTCTGGTCGTTTGTCTGCACATTAACAGACATGCTGGTATCAGTTTGTCTGCACATTAAGCGACATTCATCTGGTATCAGTTTGTCTGCACATTAACAGACATGTTCTTGGTATCAGTTTGTCTGCACATTAACAGACATCCTGGTATCAGTTTGTCTGCACATTAACAGACTTTCTGGTATCAGTTTGTCTGCACATTAACAGACATGCTGGTATCAGTTTGTCTGCACATTAACAGACTTTCTGGTATCAGTTTGTCTGCACATTAACAGACATGCTGGTATCAGTTTGTCTGCACATTAACAGACATGCTGGTATCAGTTTGTCTGCACATTAACAGACTTTCTGGCACAAAGTTATCTCCGCTTACTCTTCGTTACCAACAAGCTTTCACCTGTAGCTGGTGCAGCAGGTAGCGGACCCTGACGAATGGAATGCAAAGATCGCTCTTCAGCTCGCATTTCTATGGTAAAAAGTGCAAACTGTAACCATGGCAACGCAATGCATTGCTGTGGGTTCTCTCAAGTCCCATTTACTTCCACTTCAATTCAGCGCTACAAGAACATACAGGTTATAAAGCACATGAAGTGCAAAACGTGAGAGGTTGAGCTTTATGTACAGCTCGTAGCATACGATCCTTCTGTGGCTAGACAGCTTAATGGAGATGTGGATTTGAATGCAGCGCTGGGAATTAAATTGGACTAGATATGTCCTCAGATGCATATCCTAACAGGTTTACTGATGTGTGGTGCCCAATGATTGGGAATAGCTCTATCTAAGGAGTCCACCATGTTAGGTGCTTCTTTATCTGAACATGGAAGCAGAGCCGGCTTCCGAAACCTCATGCTTCATCAAACAATTAGGCGATGGACAAAGTCCAAAAAAAAGAAGATCGTGTCAGGGATGAAATTATGAGCTTTTTACTTCGGCTGGCTTTATTCCGACAATATTGTGGCCCTACATAAGACCTCCTTTACATACGAATAATAATAATAATAATAATAATAATAATAATTTAAAAGAGATTCATCCCCTTTGTGCTGGGAAATATATATATATATATATATATTAAATCATAATTTTAATTCAGTTCCTTACTTAGTTGCTTGCTGACACAAGAGCCTACTGGCCAATTAAGAAGACTAAAAGAACAAAGAGAAAACCAAGCAAATCAAGACAAGAACAAAACCACGACCTGCAATACCCTTACTGATCATCAGAATTTTTCTTTCTCCGATCTCCTTATCGAGATTTGTTTCTATCGGTATTTCTTGTTTCACGCAGTCAATTACTAACATGGCACAGTTCCCTAAATATATAAATATTAATAACCCGATTACGTTGGCCAACAACACTGTGAAGTTAAAGAAAGAGTAGAGTTATACCTCTACTTCTCCTCTGGACCTTCATGGCCTGTTACAGGGTGAAGTTTACTGTTGACTTTACATTTTTGAACATTATTTATCGGAACTTAATTAAAACTGCAACATCACAACCAACTCTATAAAGGCTCCCCAACATTAAGTTTCTTGAAACTCAGTTCAGTTGTTATGGAGTTGTTCCATGTGGACAGGCGGACATGTCGAAGACAACACACGTAGTGACAAGCCAGTATTTTGGAAAGCATTACACAGTTTGCATTTACATTTCTCAAAATTGACATTAATATATCATGAATTTAACTTATAAGTTCTGTTAGCCACTGAGCACGAAAAATGTAAACATTTAACGTAAAACAGAATCTTTAAATGGCTTCTATAAAGTCTTGTTATAGTTTCGCTCTTTGGCTATATCTATCTTTATTTATTTATAGTTACTGAAATAATCTGTCAGTAGCTCAGCCTATAGGCAGGCCCATAGTGTTGAATGTTATGATGATCAAGGAATAAATTTGAAGGAATGTGGAAGGAGGCGTTCATTACCTCCTGCAAGGGGTTATCTTGGCTTATGTCTGAAGAAACCCTCAGGACATTTATTGTACTGGCTGATATTCGAACCGGGAACCTCGCTGCTATGAGTCAGAAGGCTTACCGCTCGGGCCACCTTGCTGTGTAGGCACTGTGTTAAAACTACGGACTTTGCGATGTAATTGTCTTCTGCACACATTTTTCTAATTCTGATTGCAGCATCCCATCTCATATCACGTGACTTCATCTCATTTCAAGGCTCGTTCTATTTACTCATAAGTTCAATTGTTTGTGTTTGTGTAATGTTCGTAGAATTGTGTTCTAGGTCTGTGTGATCTGTAGAACACTACACGTTTAATGAAACCACACTTCCTGCAGATTGGCAAGTCTGCCTTTCAAGTGTTAAAATCATTACTCCCAGAACACACCCACACAAGTGGAGTTGCGTCCGCGTGCCGCGTTTAATTCCTGCAATCTAGTCTTACCCGTCTGAACCACACAAAGGCAAACAGAAACGAAACCAGACAGAAATTTCAACATAACAAAGTAGCAAATATTAACGAACAAAGCAACACCGAACTGAACCAAGTCAAGCATTAAAGCAGTAAAACTGAACCCTCTGAAGTATGAAGCTCATCTGAATAACGTATTCAAAAATAAAGTCCGTACCTCTCAGAGAACGTATTTACGTGAACACAACTATCATTTTACTATAGAAAAAATATCTATTTTTGCAATAGCTCGCTACATGTTTCGACCTAGAAAGTCATCATCAGGCGAAAGTCACACAAGATATAAAATAAAAGCAGATATGTTTAACTTTTGAAAGAGACCCCCTTCTTATAAAATTTCCTGTTTTGTGATTTAAAAATTCTGTTTAAAATATTTTTACTCACAAAACAAAAACGTCTGTAAGAAAGAGGTGGCAACATGTTTCGACCTAATTCGGTCATCTTCAGGCCATTAATATAAAACTCACAAAAGCATTGTACACAATGTTATTAGATGGAATTAAAACTGAGACCTCAATTTTACGATTAAACCAACACATGCTGCAATGTCAGATTTAGTTTTATAGCAGTTAAAATGTGGATTAATACTTTTAAAATCTTGATACATTAAACAGTCGCTTATTATTCATTGAGAATTATTTTAACATTTTAAATGTGTTAATGCACTTAATATCATGCATCCTCCGTGCCTTGAGTGATATAGATCGCGGATTTATACAAGTATTGCACAGTTTCTACCACATACAAAGTCCTCCAACATGCTTCCCCTAACATATGTAGCATCTTTAGGGAGTACACACAACTGTCATGTTTGGTTAAAAACATATAACATTGTCGGCGATTAAGAAAAAATAAATACTTTAAAGCTAATTACAATGTGTTCTTATGAAACACGATAATATATAAGATAACAGGACAAAATTATAAAATGTTTTGTGTCTAAGCATCTTCTTTTCAATATTAGTAGAAAACATTAAATAACAGAGTTAAAGTAAGTGTTAAGATTGTATTAACATTTGTGATATAAAGCAGTTAAACGTAAGAGTAAAGTAAAGGAATGCAAATATGTACGCATTCAGACTCCGCAGTTAACAGACCCTTATTTCCGTCGCCTGATACACCATGGCTGCAGACAGACAAAAAATAAATTGTCTGTCTGCAGACCGTTAAAAACAAACGGGGAGCTGGTAGTATGATATGTTAAAAACAGTAAAAATTTTATACATACTGCATTTCGTAATTAAGCCACATTTAGTCGACGAGGACTCAGTTTCCTTTGTGACGCCCGTAACTAAAGTTGCAAAACCAACTTCTGAATGAAGTTTGCAGCAGACAGGGTTTTAACACCTGAAACTGCTCATATATCATTGAAATAAATTTTGAAGTGCTTTGTGTAAACTGTTTTGCAAAATTTTAAAACGGTAGATCGGGTTAAAATATTGTGCTTGTTACAAACAATTTGTTGAACCTATTTGTTTTCGACCAAACAAAACCGACAGACAATATCCGTTGCCACACATTTTTCATTTACTGAAAATATTTAATGAACTAATATTTTCACAGTACTTTATTTAGTACTTCTGCAATTGCTAGTGAATGGATAATACGTGGCAGCCCTTCCGATGAGTGAAGTAACAAATGTGAGAAACAGGTAAACACGAAACCTGAAATACCAAGAATATTTTCCAAAACAAAAAGTCAAAATCAAGGGTAGAGGTGTTGTCTCACATGTCATTGGTCGAGAAACATGTGGAAAGATCATAGAAATTTTCTCTCCACTCCCTTCAAAAGAAGGTGTGGGGCTTGTCTGTGATTGGCTGGGCGATATCACGTGATCATATTCGACGGTTCTGATTGGTTGAAACACGAAATTTAAATGTTCCCGCCATGGATGATAGCGTCTAACACTCAGAGCCCATTTACTAAAGCTACGTGATTACGATTTATCACAATTTTACAACACCTTGCCACCTTCATGTGCCGATTGTCTAGAAATCCTGGGAGCCTCAATCTCCTGCAATCCTCAAGGTCTGTCCAGGCCTGTACAGGGACTGCTTGACCTACATTTAAATTTTGGAACAGCGAAGAATATGTGTAATTATTGGGATCTCGTAATGCCAATCTATGGCGGATTATTCTGTGTCTGAATTTAAAATATGGAATAGTGTGCATGAGGATGCTGTACTTGTCCTCAGATTACGGCATCCAGGAATATGAATATCAGACTGAAGGAATGTCAGAAGCTCGCTGTTCATTCCTTTTTCAAGAAAGTCCCAAAGGGCAGCTGATTAGGATAAAAGAGGAGGGGGAAAAAAAAAAAAATTAGGAACAGGGCGAAGGGGAGAGGAAGAAAATCCGAATTAACAATTTTTGACGCGTTCGCATCACTCGCGGAAGCGCTCATTACCTTCGTCACGTCCGTCCGTCTGTCTATCTGTCTGTCCCTCTGTCCGCATATATCAGCGCGGTTCCTACTCGACGTCTTTAAGCGAAATTTGATATCGAGAACTTCTACGAAAACCTGTCGACGAAATTCAAATTTGGTTAAAACCGGGACAAATATCGGGCACTTTACCTGAAGACCTAAGTAAGTTTTACTGTTGCCGGCCAAATTAAATCGCCATAAAAGCGCTCTGTTCGAGTGAAATGGTATGAGGCTCTTACGACAACAGAAGAGGTATCAACATTACTCTACGCCTGTCTTGTTTTAGTTAGCCTCACATTCCTACTCCGTTACTACCTCCCACAAGTACAACTGGGGTGCTAACTCGCCTTCAAATTGCATAAAAATGCCTCTCCGCAATTTATTACCTTCCAACGTCTCTCACCCAATTACAGCTGAAGTTCAAGCCCATTAGAGCTATTTGGGCATGGCGCTGAAGCCTGCACATCTGTTTTACTGTTAAGTTCCTAATACTTATAACATTATAGGATAAAAGCATGTCTCGGGACTCTGGAGAGCTTGTGGCAACCTCTCGTTCATTGCCGTCGATGGCCCCATGTACTCTCTTACTGCCGTAATGGAACAGTTCGAGTCTACGCAAGAAAGAAACAAGAGACCGTATGTTAGGGGTGTCAAATTTTCCTCAATACTCGGCCATATGATCAGAAATCCATATTAGTGCAGGCCGCACGAATTCTGATTTAGAACACTAACGAAGGATAGTTTATTAGCTACTTAGGAACATGGATACTTTTAGCAGTAACACAAATTTTCATTAGGCTATACCTAGTGGGCTTAAGATGTAAACGGTAGTTGTGGACGGCGAGTGATCAGCCCCTACTGGCCTACTGGTTCACGTACATGTGTAGTAGCTATTGAATTAAAAACAATTTTTATTAACTTCAGGAAGGGGGTGGGGGGGGATGCACGCTGGACGCCCCCTACCGTATGCTATTAGAAGCTTTTAAGCTGCATACGAATATGTCTGTTACACCGTCATTATAATGGAGCATATATGAAGAGATGGTAACAGCGCAAGCAACAGGGGAGGTAGATGGCAAGGTGGTATTTGTGCGCGTCTTAAGACAATGTCGCATAAAGTCGAAATGCAAAATAAATCATTTTGACCTGTTAATGAAAGACGACGCTGAATTTAACCCTTTGCATTCGAATTTATTTTTGTGAATTTCAATGGGTCGATCCGGTGACCATGCGGTCTAAGGCTTGGGTCTGCGGCCGCTTGCTTCCTGGGACTGCGGGTTCGAATCTCATCGGGGGGGAGGGGGCATGGCTGTCTGCTTCATATGATCGTTGTATTGCATGCTATGTGGAAAACCTGTAGGCGGTTTATTTACATCGTTACAGCCACGGAAGTGTGGAGAATATTCCAGAAGGCGTCTACGATGTAACACACACTGATATGCTCATTTTTAATAATGTAAAGTATAAAGTGTTTCGTCCAATTCCGTGGTATTCAAACAGTGTTCCGCGAGCGACTGTCAGGGATTGCGCAGGCACATTTCCCTTATAGTGAAATCGGCAAACATAGAGTTCGTAATTTTAACTGTGTTTTTAGGGGCTTTCGAAAAATTACGAAAAGGCTACTATTAGCTTCGTCATATCAGTCCGTCCGTCTGTGTGTCTCTGTCCGCATTGAACAACTCGGCTTCCACTGGAAGGATTTTCATCAAATTTGACATTTGAGCATTTCTCGAAAATCTGTGGAGAAAATTCAAGTTTCATTAAAATCCGCCAAGAATAATGACTACATTACATGAAGACGTAGGTACACATGTGATATTTCGCTGAGTTCTTCTTAGAATGAGAAATATTTCAGACAAACCTTGTATACAAAATCAAAACACATATTTTATGTTCAATAACTTTTTCCCGAAAAGCTTTCACTTTGTGAGATAATGTGGAAAAATATGTTAGAGGCACACAGGCCACAAACGACAATATAAAACGGCGCATGCGCTTTACCTGCTGTATAAATAAGGCTACAGACACACATAATATTTCATGCTCATTGCTTTTCCAAGGCAAGAGTGGTTACGCGAACGGGCCCCGATATTACGTTATATGTACATTGCCTGTCTTATTCTATTTTCTTCCCCATTTATGTACATAATCGGGGCTGGATTTATTTTCGTTGTAAATCACCAGTAACAAAATATGGGGTTTCAAAAATGAGAGCAAAGATTTTAGTTATTTAATTTTTTTATTTTTATGTAATTTGCACACCAAAACTAGAATTTATATTTACAGAGGTTCCGTGAAAATGCAGATTTCTTCAAAATGTTTCGACAGGTATTAAAAAGCGTGAAGACAAGTACCTTAAATTATATTAATATCTGCATTTCCTATACAAGTACCAGTGGAACGTCTAGCTACCGCCTAGAACCTCCATGTCTACCACCGACTGTTTAGTTTATTTCTTATTCAATTATTTATTTCACGTTTACTTCCTTAAATTCATGCTTCTAGTTTTATTTCGTAAGGATCTTCTTTTAGAAAAGTGAATGCTCGAGATATGGCAAAGAGGGGCTGCAGTCAAGCCTATATTCCGCGGTGTCTACCCTCTACGTGAATTTCCGATACCCTGAAAATTGCAAGTATAAGCCAAAGAGGATTGACAGATAATTCGTTGTCAGCTGTCACTTGCTGAAGTGACTTCCAAGAGGTGTAGAAATTACATGCACGACGGATTTCTGGGATGGTGTAAGATGGCGGAAAACATACCAATCTGAAATGGTGTACCATATGAGGTGGGGAGAGAGAGAAATTTACGAAACGTCGGCAATACTTTCGCCTTCTCAGTGACGTCACAAGTCCAAACCAGTACCAGAAATACAACAAAATGTACAGAATATTTACCGTTAATTAAAAACACTCTTGAGCCTAATCTTCTCAGTAGTCATCGACTCTTATTAGCTTATTAAAACAGTTACAGAATTGTCTGAGCGGTCTATAGTGGGTCCTGAAATGGTAAATGTTTGCACGCCATAGTGTTACAGCATCCATCATTCTTAACTTCGGCACTAGAATGAGGTGTGGCGAGCCTCAGGCCCCGGCCGTTTTACTCGTTAATATTTCACGACTTTTCGGAGGGAGTTGCTCCCTCTGTCTTCAACGTAGACTATAAAGAGTTCTGCTGAAAATGCACTGCATTATACCGCAGAAAATGGCAATATTCATGGAGGAACCGAATTACGTAAATGGTATGCGCTAGTCGTTATTTCTTTGTTTTGGTATGCTACAGCAATTTTTTAATGCATGGTTCACATTTCATTCAGAAAGTCCCTGGATCGATTGAAAGACGGGAAATAGAAGTAAAAATGACGCAATCTTTTGGTCTTTCCAGGCGATTGTTAGGATGTTATTTAACTTCAAACAAAGATTCCAATCTACTGCGAATGTTACACCGTGTCGATTGATAAAGAGTATCGACGTTTTGAAAGGGCGCAGTGCCTCATCTTCAGTGTCAATAAGTCCAAGAAAATTTCTTTGATTTTTTTACCCTGAAGATGATGACTCTACGCTCTCTCGAAATGTCCATCACTGTTTACCAATCGACATGACGTAACAGTCCATCAGACTTAATTCTTCATCAACGTCGCTGTGCCAGTCTCAAATCTCGTAAACAAACGCCTCTCATCCATTGCACAGAATTTGTATCCTAAAACATTTTCAGGTCATAAATTTCTAAAATAAAGATCACAAAATGATATGACATTATCACACAATCTTAATAACAGGAACACGTATTAACTGAAAAAAATTACAAACTATATGCATAAATGTTGATGTGGAGGTCATATTAACAACGAAGATACACAGGTTGCTACAGTACAAGGCAGCAAATAATATGAAGTTGCTTACTGAATTTTATAGTTACTTATTAATCGACATGGAAGTCAAGCGGCCAATGTACAGAAAAAGCGAGTCACTTGCCTCTCAACTTTTCGTAATTTTGTTATAAAGCGACCTCTCCACTGGCAGAACTTCTACACGCTATAAAGTGATATTTACATCGCAGTTCCCTTTATAGCATTCACTAAAAGCCACGTTACGTTTTAAATTACAAATTTTATCAGTAATCTTTCGAGTTAAATGGCATGTTAAAGAGCGAAATTATGCTCTAACTGCCTATGAAAAGTCCTACAGCTGTTTTTATATACAATAAATTTGTGAGTTTTATTCTTACGTAATGTATGACTTAATAATTTAATCTCGAAGCAAATTAACACAGACGATTTAATTTCTTTTACAACATACGCATAACAATGCCTTTAATTTATCTCTCTGTCTGGCGTCCAATCTTCCTTAGTATTTTCATAACTGCCTGTCACACTTGATTTCTTGTCATTACTTTACAAGCTTCACGCCAGCGGAACTAAAAACGCAAGTGTTAAATGGATCAATTTATTTATGAAGAAACTGTAAGTTACAAATGGGTCGTCCATCAGAAAGTCTAATGGGGTACATTCCAGTTGTAGAGCGCCATGTATGCATGTACACACGATTGCATCAAGAAACAGCCGTGCTTATTATAAGATAAAATTAGATCTTCGCTCTTCTGGGATTTTATGCGGTATAGATTGGTAGTTACAGACGTTTCGGGGCAAATTATCTGTCCCATCTGCAGGACTCAAACTTGATCCTTGAAGGATGAGATAGGTTGTCCCTAAACGTCGGTAACTAACCACCATTCTGCGCCGTGTAACAGCCCAAAAGAGGGAAGATATCATTATACCGCGGCGAAAGCCTGAAACCACGCAAGAATAAATAACACGAGGCATATGCAGAAGTGCACTGATCACTGCAGGACGGCCTCTCTTTCAATCTAATTCAACAGACATCTTCAAAAAATATTTAAGTACATGTAAAATTAAATCGGGTACCAACTAAAGCCAAACAAACTCTAAATAATCATGAATTTCTGACGTCGTGAATTCTGTGCTTCCCTGCTTAATGCTTCCCTTCTGAAGAGACCGCAGCTTCGTTAGACGTCAGTAATAGAAGCTTCTGGAAGCTATACAAACAATGGAAAGAAACAGCCCACTCACCAAATTTACAACAACAAATCCTACATGTCGTCAGAATACTAAAACAAATGACCCTGCATGCTGAGTCCCAAAAAAGAGGTTTGTTGACCGCACGCCAACCTTCTCCGGTCCAATCACCTATCGTCTACAGCCCAGCTAAAGATCGCCCTTTCTTCCTCCACAGTAAACACACAGACAACTAATTAGACCACCTACCCAGTAATATCTGCCTGAATTTTTTACATTCCCTAAGACGTTCTGCTTTGGAGTTTATGTTGGTCGATTTCCAAGCCATCAGTTACTAAGGCTGTTCTCTCTAGTCTGCTGGCTAACCCATTCGTTTGTTTGTTTGTTTGTTTCTTAGTCCGACATCTTGTACCCACTCACTGTAGGTGTCGAGGGTTATTGTTACACCTGATCACACTGAGACACGCCACACTCGGTAGGACTCCTCTGGACGAGTGGTCAGTCCGTCGCAGAGACCTCTGCCTGACAACACACAACACTCACAAGAGACAGACATTTATGCCTCCAGCGGAATTCGAAACCTCAATCCCAGCAAGCGAGTCATCGCAGATCTACGCCTTAGACCGCGCGGCCACCAGGATCGTCCGTTCGTTTCCGTCCTCTACAATAACGATTAGTACTGATTGACATTAAATAAAGTACACACATAACAGCATAGGCCCTACACAAAACACGTATTATAAGTTAACAGGTAACACAAATAGAGGTAAAGTTCTCCCTAGAACAGGCCATGAAGGCCCAGAGGGGGAGTAGAGGTATAGCTCTACTCCTTCTTTAACCTCGGCGCTAGATGGGGGTGGGTGGTCAACTCCACGTCCCGGCCGCTTCACCCCCGGGAAAGAGACCCGGTACCCATTGTACAGGAGGCTGGGTGTGCCTCAGGGCAGGTCTGGACAGGTGCGGAAAATCTCGCCCCCACCGGGATTCGATCCCCGGATCGTCCAGCCCGTAGCGAGTCGCTATACCGACTGAGCTATCCATCGCAATATACAGCACACTTCATCACAACACCTGCAGATTGTACGTGTATAACATAACCTACGGGCCTCACAAACGTGACTAATACATCGGAACGACAATAACGAGTTGAAATTGCCTTGAAGATAAAATTTGTTAGTCTTCATTTCGGACACTTATTCTATTTAGTCATGTCTGGCAACGTAGACACCGCAATATACTCTCTCTTATGCTACGTACGATTACTAAGCCCATTTCTCTAGTCTGAGGGAAAAAGAGAGTAAAAGCAATTTAGAACAGACTAATGCGAGAGATTTATGAGATTAAGAGGGATGAAGTAGACCTAATAGTAAAAAAGGAAATACTACAATGAATACCTTGCAAGATATCAGCTTCCGCCGCGATGTTGATGAGATCTGCGCTCTTCTGGGATATTACGCAGCTTACAGCGGCAATTCTGTACCGACGTTTCGGGACAACGTATCGATCCCATCTTCAAGGGCCAAGAAGTCCAAGTTCTTGGACCTCTTCACTCTTGAAGATGCGACCGATAGTCTGTTCCGAAACGTCTGTAAAGAATTACCACTCTTTTTTTTCCAATGGCTCGACAGCCCCTTGGGGGCCAGGGCCGCCTCATTTTTCGAGACTTCACGATCACACACTTTAGACACACCACACTCGGTAGGACTCCTCTGGACGAGGGACCAGCTCGTCGCAGAGACTCCTACCTGACAACACACAACATTCGAGACAGACATCTATTCCCCCGGTGGGATTCGAACCCACAATCCCAGCAAGCGAGCGGCCGTAGACCCACGCCTTAGACCGCGCGGCCACTGGGATCGGCCGAATTACCACTCTACCCTCCGTAATATCCCACAAGAGGGCAGATATCAATGAATACCTTCATAATTTGTGGGTTCTTTCTGATAATATAAGGGGCACAAACCGAAGGACGGGAGGGGAATGTGGTGCGAAAGGTGGAAAGGAGAAATGCACACAAAATTTCGTAAGTAAATCTCAGGGAAATAAAACTCTTGGAGTACATTTCGGGACAGTACTGAGATGAACGACGTCATATGTTATCCAAGTTGTATACCGGATTCAGCTTACTAAGAATAATGTCCAATGCAGACGGCAAGTGCCAGTGGCCTGCCGTTCATCAGAAAGTCCTGTTTCGTTGTATTGGACAAGAAAGTTTCGCGGCTGCGCTGCTGATAATGCGCGCTGAGTCATTTCGACACGTTCTGCTAACTACAGTGCGAGACACAGTTCATTATACAAGTGAAATTTAGTAGCCGGAACGTTGGTATTGTGAAAACAGCCCTTTGTTATGTTGTCGCAGGCATTTTTACAGTAAATTCAGTAGACAGTTGGAAGTTCTCTTGCGTTCGACCAAGTGAGTTAGTCCAACTTTCAGCGTGAACTTGGTTTCACTAACTCTGTGGTCAGAAAATTAATTAACACGTTAATTACTTTGAATCCAATTTCGTTGCAGCAGTAAATGACGTAACTGGGTCGCGAGGTCTGCCAACGTAACAAACCTCACTAATTCATTAGCATTTTTTGTGGTTCTTTCGTCGTCGTGTAGTGACGTACTTTAAAACTTGTATTGTTTGAAATTATGAGGAGGCGGAGAAGCAGACGGATAAGTGAGAATGATACTAGGTCAGACTCCCAGCACAAGTGTTCGCAAGTGCTGTATACTATAACCGATCGTTGCTAGTTACTTTTTAATTTGATATACACCAAATTACGAGACTGTTCTCTTCAAAGGTTTAACTTTATTTCTCCATTATAACAATACAAACGTCAGCACAATACCATTCGTCTACTCCTTTCCTTTACTGAACGCCAACTGGCGCGGGACACCTGGTCCTTTCTTCTTCTTACTATATATAGAGGAGTGGGGAGGGAGAACCGAACTGCTCCAATAATGTTCGGTTACAATACATCTCGAAACACACTGCTTGCGTTCACGAGGAACGTCATGTTTGTGTTAAAAAGGAAAATACACTGTGTAACTGGGAGCTGCACGATCTTCACTCCTAGTCACAAATTATTGTTAGGGTAAATAAATCAAGAACGATTAGAGATGGGCTGGACATTTGGCATGCATGGGCGAGAAGAGTAATGCATGCAGAGTTTTGATTCTAAAGCCAGACAATACCCTTCTGAAGCCGTAGGCCTAGATTGGAGGGTAAATTTAAAATTGATATAACGAAACAGAATTAATATCGGTTTTCGCTTTCCGAAAGACACAACACCATGAATATTTGTGTATTTATTTACTTCAACATGTTTCGGCCGATTATTACGGCCATAATTAAGTAGTTTCACAATTACATGAAATGTAATGAGGTAGAGGCCTGTCCTTTACAAACTCTTGAAAATAGTGGAACACAGGGGCAATAACAACATAAAATAGATGTAATAGTAGAATGGGACGGTGTAGAATGGATTCATATGGCTCGTGATAGAGACCAGTGATGGGGGGGGGGGGGGGCTCTGATAAACACAGTAATGGACAGTCGCATTCTATAAAATGTAGGGCATTTCTTGAGCACCTCTGGAACTTTTGTTTTCTGAAGAAGGAACCCGATGTATGGAGTTAGCTGCAGACGAAAGAATCTGTCGTTTATATAGTTTGTAATTATTTTACAGGGACATAAATCAGTATCTTGTTGCCAGCATCACAGCGTGCCTTAGAATTGGTAATACCAAAAGCCATTTAATTTTGGAAAGCCTTCAGTGCAAATATTTTTCAACCCTCTTCCCGGTTGTACTCCCCATTATTTGGAGCAGTGCTTAGCATTTCGGCTTCGAATTCGGAACGTCATAAATTTGAATTTTATTTCAGCGACTGGTTATTGTAAAGTTCATGTGATGTTTGTCAGACAACTCAGGAAAATGCTGGGACGGTAACATCGACGAAACTGATATGCCGTTGAAAGAAGAGACGACCAGCTAGCTTCTGTGAACACGGTACGGTGCATGACAGACGGAGAGACTCCAGGTTACCTGAACGACTCTTAGCGTCTCAAAAACTGTGTTTTATCGACCTATCTACCGAAATTTTCGGTAACTTCTTTAGGCCAAAAGAAATAGAATAAATAAAACCGATCAAGAAAATTAGATATATCAAAATCACCAAATGCACATAAGTGTATGAAAGTATATTATACACACCGTATACCTCCTACATGTTTCGGCCACTCATGTGGCCATCTTCAGGGAGTTGCATTTTGAAGGATAGATACATCGAAATCAAGGAAAATATTTATTCCCAAAAATGTCATAATAACAAATGAATTATTTCAGTATTGTTGACATAAATTTCTGTAACTATCTGGTCAATGGCCTTAATAATATTTATAAGACAAATGTACATTTCTTAACGGAAATATTTGTTCATGGATCTGTTATAATAAACAAGGAAATTAATTGTTTAAATAAAATTTATCTGATGAAAATACGGGTCGAAAAACTGGAAATTTCACTGTTTTGTTAAATAAACTATAAATTCATTCAATACCAATTTACAAACAAATCATCCGGAATACAACTTAATACACAAAAATTATTAGTTTTGAATTTTATGCAATATGTTTCGGCTGTAAATCCAGTTTTCCGAAACGCTGAGGAGAGTCTTTGCCGAAAAATAGAAAACTTTCAACAGTTTGAGGTCTTCTGAAATTCTGAATTTCCTACGTATACATTTGTGATGACTTTAGAGTCGAAACATGTTGACTAAAAGTAGAAAATTTTAATTATTTTCATGTATTAAATTGTGTTATTGACAATTTGCTACAAGAATAATGCTGAGACTGAAGAAAACCGCGTGGTAACAAATACAAATGCATACTAAAGATTTAATGGTTCAATGGGTTTTAATTACAACATCGAAGTTTAATCGGAAAAACAAAGGAACCGAAATGTGGGGCTACAATGATAAAGCCAAACACAGGGTAGCTGTTATTGTTTCAGCGCTTGCGCAAATTTGGTTTTCGGGCAAATATATGATATGTGCCATAGATAAGTATAATTAGTTTGTAGTCTAAAACTGTTCACTTAATTTAACTTTACAAACACCAGAACATGTAACAAAGGCATATACAATTTCGGAAGAAGCTTCTCTTACTCAACGCAGCCTTTCAAACACGCCACTTTTAAGCCCTTTAACCACAAACACGTAGTCTTACGACAGGTCCATAGCCACTTCCAACGCGAGTTCTCCACACAGTGCCATCTAGAGCCTCCTCTTTCAATTTCCAGTAACGTCTCCTTTCCTTAACGTTATCCAGTAGCTGCCTATATCGTCTTCCTCATCTTCCCGTCCCTTCTATCATTCCTTCAATAACGTGTTTTAGAAGGCAGTTCCTACGCAAGATGTGACCAATCCAGTTAGCCTTTATTCTTTTTATTGTATGTAGGATATTCCTCTCCTCCTTGACTCTGTGTAATACTTCTTCATTTCTCACACAATCGGTCCAACTGATCTTCTCCATTCTTCTCCAGCACCACATTTCAAAACTTTCCAGATATTTCTGATCCACTTTCCGAAGTGCAAACGTTACAGCACAACACAAAGCTGCGCTCCATCTACTAACCCTTTGCTGTACAGTGGTGATTATACGTACCACACAGTTTAAAAATCAAACTTTTAGACTGTGCCCACAGTGTGTTCATATTTCGTGCGCTGTCTAAAATAAACACCGATTATTTCCCAGTACAACACTACTTCATTTGTTGCTGTACAGAAGACGGCGTGTATTTACTGTGCGGTACGAACGGAAATTTTAATATAATGTGAACTCAAGTCGATTTTAATCTTCAAACATAATCATAAGGACAAGCGGGCGAAAACTAAGGACCGTCAAACAAAGAAATGTTCTTTCGGATATCGGCGAGCATGGTACTTAAGGGTATTTTCACATTGTTTACATCTTCAAATGACTAGTAAGTCGCTAAGCGACGGCAAGCGTGTTTTACTTGGCAAGCTGATAGTTATTCAGCTGCTCAAGAAGCTTATGGAGATACGAACTACGAGGGACAGGGAAGCTCACATGTACGACATGTGAACAAAATGCCACTCCGTGAGGCCGATGTCCACGTACAGACCCTCTATGCAGAAGGTCGGTCGCCCACCACGTCTTCACACAGGCTGTACCACAGACACTTCGTCGGCTCCAGCGTGTTGGATTAAAGTAAAATTCCTTTTCTTCAGCTATAAAGGAACGCATTAGTGAAACGACACACGCACGTCCGTCCATATGCCAGGCCGTGAGCATCTCTTGACTGCAGCAGCTGCACAACGTTACGCTACGCACTTTCTGGGGCGTTCGTCTGTGTTACTGCATTTGGCGGTACGAACACGCCATGCAGACAACGACAACTGGTACACCATGTTCAGGAAATGAGCGCACAGGCTGCACACGTGCCTAGGTACAGGTACATGCAGCAAGAATGTATGTAAATATGTGTGCATGTATGTATGCATGTGTGTTAAGTATCGTGTAAGGAAGGACGTATGTAAGTATGTGTGTATGCATGTATGTATATATGTTTGTATGTGTGTATGCATGTATGTACGTATGTATGTATGTATGTATTTGTGTATGTACGGATGTATGTGTGTATGTACGTATGTATGTATGTACGTACGTATGTGTGTATGTGTATGTACGGATATATGTATGTATACATGCATGTATGTATGTATGTATGTACGTACGTACGTATGTGTGTATGTATGCATGTATATATGTATGCATGTATGTGTGTATGTATGTATGTGTGTACGTATGTATGTGTGTATGTATGTATGTATGTAAGTACGTATGTATGCATGTATGTTTTTGTACGTATGTATGTGTGTATGTATGTATGTAAGTATGTGTGTATGTATGTATGTAAGTACGTATGTATGTATGTATGTGTGTGTATGTATGTATGTACGCATGTATGTATATACATCTCTCTGTGTATAGGTATGCAAGTATGTAGCTCTGTATTTGTACAAGTGAAGTCATTCATCAAACGTTAAACATAACTTCCAAACGTAATAACAGACCATTCAAATTCACTTAACAAAGTCGCAATATAGTAAATATTCAGGAACTTGAAACACAACACATGAGCATAACAGAATTATGCATAAAAGTTAAGTAATCACACCGGTAAGGTAGCACTAGAAGAAACTTTACAAATATTTAAAGTTCCTATGTTTTTAGGAGGGCTCGGAGGATAGCATGCATTGAAAAGATAAGAAATGTATATAAAGTTTCAGTCCGAGAAACTAAAATAAATGAGACGAAGAAAAAATTGCACTCCTGTTATCAAAACAAGTAACAGTTTGTGAACAGGTAGGCTAGATTCTTACACATCAATGGTCGTCTGTTGTGAATACGGTGATGAACAAGGAATTTCTTGATTAGGTGAATGAATACGACCTTTATAAACAGGACTCTGCTCCTTGGAGTTAATCGGTTACAAATTCGAACCCGGTTATAACGACATCGGTTTATATGACACTCGCCTACACAGTTGGATATTCTGTGGTACCAATTAATTCATCACTGTCAACCATAACATCATGCTCCTCGGTTATAACGACACTCTTTTATAAAGACACAAAATATTCAGTCCCTTTCGTGACGTTATAACCGAGTTCGACTTTGTTTGATTTATAGATTTTTGTAAGGAATAGGAAAAACTGGCAAAATATACCCTCTCTAGTACGTAATACATACCCGTGTAGATGCAGACATCCGACAACTCGCCGCACATCTGATCCTTGAGTGTAAAAATATTACTTCCATGGCCACACGTTTATACAGTGATATTTGAAATGTCGGTTGATATTTTATACAACAAATCACATTACATTTCAGTTGTTACGAACAGTAACAGAAGGTATGTATGTAAATAATCGTTATTTATTCATAAAATGCCGTCCTAAACGGCTCTTAAACTATGGAAGTACTATATTTTCAGGAGGAGGAACGCTTTTTCCCTGTACCCTGCAGTCAGATACATTAGACCACAACCAGTTCCTACTGAATGCATACCGCTTGTCATATTTATAGTAATGTTGATCTTATTTTGTATCGTATTTTTGCTTTCAGAATTTTCTGATGGTATTGAGGGTGCTCCACTTCTCCAGAATATAAAAGAAAAGCAGTCGCCATATCACTACATGAACATACAATTAGGGAAGGAAAAAATAAAATTTTATTTATGAACACAAAGCACTCCAGTTTTCCAAAACCGTTACCACGGTAACTACTTGCGACTCTTTCCAAAGAGGACTTGAGACGCATGAGGGAGTCAGTCACAAGTTACTGAGGAAGGCAATCCGAAAATCAGGGGTAACATGATGTCATGGAATTAAACTTACAAAGGAGAAAACGACATAGCTGTAGGTTGCATTGAATGCACTCCTCAGCTTTGGAGAGTTCTGTTGTGGGATTTGATGCTGTGTATTTTGGTAGATGGAGTATGGCACACTGGTGGAATGACACTGACAGGGGGAACGTCAACTCTCGGAGGAAAACCTGTCCCAGTGCCACTTTATCCAACACAATTTCCACATAGGCTGGCCTGGGATCGAAGTCGAGCCTCCTCGGTGAAAAGCCGAATATTAATGAGATTTAAAAGTGAATCGATGGTGGGGGGGGGGGGGGGGGGGGTACGGTTGTGTTTTCTAGATGAGTGAATTAAATACGTACAAGTACAGGGTGGGTGGGAAGTAAGTAGGCATTGAGAAATGGTTATAACCTCTATATTTCCAATGCAAAGACAATGAAAATAATTTTTACATGTACCTTTTTAAATGGGAATTTGGACGCATAGCTTAAAATTCAATGTAGGTACCGGCGGCATCTGAAGGTAGCGGTCGGCATTCATGGTGTCATGCAGAAGATATGGGCCAATGACCCTAGTGGCCGTCATTCCGCACCACACGGTCACTTTTGGACGATTTTGCATCTTCTCCACCGTCACTTCGGGATCGTGTGCCGCCCAGTAATGGCAATTATGTCGATTGACGAAACCGCCGATATGGAAAACGACCTCGTCGCTCCAGAGAATATTTTCAAAGAGTTGTGGCCAATCGTCGTGCGAACCCAGCATCAACTCCCCATATTCCATTCTGCGGTCACAGTCTTCAGGTGTCAGCTCCTGCACGTAATGGGGTTTCCACGGGCGAAAATTCAAGTCTTTCTCTAACACCGTACGTACCGTGTGCCTCGACAGTTATTTAATGCCTACTTACTTCCCACCCACCCTGTATGTAACGGAAATGTGGCCGAGTATGTTTTAAAAACACACCAACTGCTCTTGTTGTCGCTTACATTTTGCCTGGTATTTGGTGCAATTCTTGTGCATACAGACAACACACGTTGCATGTTCCTTGGATTATTGTTATAGTTCCAGTTTATGGAAGGTTACTGCGTTTTACTTGCGTTGATATTCATGTTTAATTAAACTTAAATTCACATAACAGTGGTAATGCACACAACAAATTGTACGGCATAAAGTAACTTGTCTGTGTGAGTATGAGTGAGTACGAGTGTGTTTGTGTGTCTGTGTGCGAGTGTGAAGATTCCACACTCGGCACCAACGCCGACTACATATAGCACCATTTATTTTATATGTACAAATATTGCCCGACATAATGTGCACAGCATTTTTCAGAACCCTTAACCCGACGTACTGTCATATACTAAGTCCTTAAAAAATTAAATTCATTTTGTTTTTTCCCCACTTCCAATATCACACTCCATGTATTGTCGATGCTAGTTTGATTGATAAACAATTAACTGAGAATGTTTTGAAAGGCAAAGTTTGTGGCCTGGTCCAGTTATTTGATGGGAGATACTGAAAAAAACTCAAAACCTGCAGTCAAAGTAGCGTATGGCCCTGCAAAAATTCAGAACAAATGCCTCCAGAATAGCGGTCTAGACTTTTATCAGAGTGCTTGGTGAAATTCAGTCGTTGCAGATACAGAAATTCCTTATAAGGAAAAGCTCAAATCTTGTGCAAAATTAAAGCTATGTTTACAAAAGTTCGTCAAAAGAATCAATTAAACGCGTCTTTCAAATAACGAAAGTGTCTAAATTAAAGATAAGTCAATGATAAGCATTGAGCAGTGGAATTGCTACAGGGTGCGCAGATATAAAGACTCGAAGCATTCTAGACCTCAGCACTATATGAAACTGTTTTCACTATCCAGCCGCTCTGCACCCCAGAAAACAGACAGTACTGTCCACTGCATAGCAGACTGTGTGGGAACCAGTTACATTCTGGAAATGGTGTGGAAGAGAAAGATCATGGCGTTATCGAAAATCGAAAGCCATTTTTCCACTAAATAGAGTCGTTTCGTGACGGAGCTACCCTTGTTCATAAATAAATTCTCTGTGCTCTCCCTGTAATTGGCATTACGGCACATTAACAGTAAAGAATTGATTAAATAATTATCATCATCATCACCATTATCATCGCTGTTGCTATTATTCTGGGCACTGAAGACAAGAGTGACTTTCCTGAAATAAATTTGCAGTACCTTGATGTCTGCCTTCGCCATTAGATTCCGCTGCTGCAAGCAATCCACTCCCGTAGGTTCCGTGCGAAAATGGGAAGAAGAAAGTTGCAGACGTCCTTAAGAGCCAAGTGCAGAATGCGCTGATGCACATCGAGTCTTAAAAACAGATTCATATGTAATGAATGCGTCAATAATTCTTACACAGCTTCGTCTTATAGCAGTGCAGCCACCGGAGAGACTAGAAATGTTCCCAAGCCTTTGACGAGCTCGTTATACTCTCTTTTGATCTGGAGTGTACCATGTATTACTGCCTTCTGCCTCATACTTCGAGCAGTACCAATCCAGTCGTCTGAATGTCCCGGGCTCGACTCTTAACATTTCCCACTAATGTCAAAAGGAACAAATATGATATAAAACCCCCAACGATGACAACCAGTCACATGAAGATGAGAGTAGAGCCAACTGACGAAACAGTGTGTATATCAAACATCCCCCAGACTATATAACATTGGTCTAATATTTAGAAATTTTAGAATAACATCCACAAACTTAAAGAAATGAAAATTTCTTGACGATAATTTGACATCGGCCTTCCAAATCCACTGTCGAATTACAAACATACTTTGTGCCCGTTTTGGCCGGACTAAGGGTCGGGCCACCCGGGCAGCTGCCCGGGGCGCCAACTTATAAGGGACTCTAAGACGTCACTGGAATAATCGGAAACGTGGTAGTAGTAAACTGAAGTTTCCACATGCGAAATAATTTCTCCGACAAATATCCGAAATTTGGGCACGCGCCTTCAAAAATTTTGCCAGCCCTGTCCTAGGCCGAAAAAATTAAATATCTGTTTTAAGTGGCCCAAATATTAACTTGCCCGAGACGCCCACGTGTCTCTTTTCGGCCCTGGTTGTCGTTGTGGAATGTTGACTGCAACACGCTCTCTGTAACGCTGATCGTGAAAAGTAAGCAAGTAACTCTGATCGTTATAAGCTAGCAAACCCGGTAATCAGCATGTCTCGCTGACTTATCTAACTGCTGTCTCAAGCACGTGACACAGTTTCTACCGTAATCAGCATGTCTCGCTGACTTATCTAAATGCTGTCTCAAGCACGTGACGCAGTTCCTACCGTAATCAGCATGTCTCGCTGACTTATCTAACTGCTGTCTCAAGCACGTGACACAGTACCTACCGTAATCAGCATGTCTCGCTGACTTATCTAACTGCTGTCTCAAGCACGTGACACAGTACCTACCGTAATCAGCATGTCTCGCTGACTTATCTAACTGCTGTCTCAAGCACATGACGCAGTTCCTACCGTAATCAGCATGTCTCGCTGACTTATCTAACTGCTGTCTCAAGCACGTGACACAGTACCTACCGTAATCAGCATGTCTCGCTCACTTATCTAACTGCTGTCTCAAGCACGTGACGCAGTTCCTACTGCTGCTCTGGCCCTGCAGTTCTATTAAGCGATCCGCTCGCAGTGACAAGCACAACGGCTCCCTCCGGGCCCTTCAACGTGTCAACACGGTGCACTTTGCTGAACCGTTTGGCCATTAATACCGCTAGAAATCAATACAACACTCCAAATTTTCACAAATCAGAAAAGCAACTTCTCTGCGCTCGACAGATGTCTTTATTCGATCTGGAATTTCGAAATTGAAAACGGACGTCGCAACAAACCAGTAGGGACCCCCTCTTCACACTAAAGGGGGACCGGGTTCGAATCTCGTGCAGACGACTGGAGTTATCCTCCTTAGGGCTAGGAAAGTCACGTTACAATATACAACTACTGTCCCTGCTCCCAGGTCACTTCCCCATATACATCCCGCCGTTTCTCATTGATGCATTTAGGTGAAAGGATAATATTAAAATGTATACTGAAAATACTGGGCGTGACATGGATATACTAAGGTCGTTCAAATTTTAAAGATAATTCGTTTCTAAAAAATGTATTCACAATAAAATGGAAAAGTATTACACACTACTTTTCAAAGTAGTCCCTATTTACTGCCATACACTTGTGCCAACTTTCTGGAAGCTTCTTAATTCCAGTTTCAAAGAAGATTTTCGGTTGCTTGTGTATCCAACTTTGCACAGCTGCAATGACCTCATCATTATTCCGAAATTTCTTGCCTCCTAAAACCCTCTTCATTGGTCCAAACAAATGATAATCAGATGAGCTAAGTCTGTACTGTACGGTGGATGAGGCAGGACATCCCACTTCAGTTTCAGTGGAGTTGCCATCGATAAAGCCTCAGTGTGAGGACGAAAGTTGTCCTGGAGGAAGCAAACTGAATCCTGCCTTTTTCTTCGCTTTAAGCGGATTGCCGACTTCACTTTTTCATTCAGGAGAGTTAAATAGTACTGCGCATTGATGGTTTTTTGACCAGTGAGAAAGTCCAGGTGAATGAAACCCTTTGAATCCCAGAACACAGCAGTCATGATCTTCCCCGCTGAAAAAATTGCTTTCGCTTTTTTTGGGGGGTGCAGACTCGGTGTGTTTCACCAGCTTGCTTGCTCTTTTTGATTCAGGAGTGAAGTAGTAGACCCAGGTCTCATCACAGGTCACAATTGAGTCCAAAAATTCGGCTCCTTCTCTCTCGTATCGTTTCAAAAGTTGAGTAACGGCCACTTAAACGTCTTTCCTTGTGCTCCGGTGACAGGAGCCATGGGACCCACCTTGTGCTCACTTTACTTACTTTCAACTCGTTGTGCAGAATTTCTTCAACACTCCCTGCACTAATTGCTACTTCCTGTGACAGTTCAAGAACAGTTATGCTACGATTAGCCCGAATAAGTTCACTAATTTTCAAAACGTTGTCTGGATTGACAGAAGTTCTTGGTCGCCGAGCGTGAGGTTCATTTTCAACACGGTCTCGTCCTTCTCGAAATGATTTCGCCCAACTGAACACCCTTAGCTGTGACAAACATTCATCCCCAAACTGTGCTTGAAGCCTGGTAAAGATTTCAGAAGGAATGACACCTTCCTTCGTGAGAAATTTGATAATTATACGCTGCGCAACACTGTTGGGTACTGCTTGCACTTCCATCTTGATTGCACCTGATGGTTGAGGTGGAGAGGGGCCCGACTAATGTGGGTTGCAAGTTTAAACATGTCATAACTTGTCAGCGCAAGCAAATTCATACAAGTTGATTTGTGCTCGAGAGGGAACTAAATTCTCGTTTAAATTTGAACGACTCACGTATTTGGTTCAGAATGGGGACTGCCGAAGGGCACCTGTGAACACTGTCATGAAATTTCGGCATCAACAAGGAGCAAGACATTGCTTAAATACCTGGGGTGTTACTGTCTTCTGAAGACAGAGCCAGCTCTTGCATTTTCTAAATAAATTAACGTGAGAAAAAAGTGTGATATGCAAAGAGCTAGTTTCGAAAATTAAGTGTGGATAGGATGGGGAGTATGCTGTGGCGCATAAGACGTTGTAGGTGTGATTATCAGCAGCAGCAATAGGGTATAACTGTGATTATCAGCAGCAGCAATAGGGTATAACTGATTATCAGCAGCAGCAATAGGGTATAACTGTAATTATCAGCAGCAGCAATAGGGTATAACTGTGATTATCAGCAGCAGCAATAGGGTATAACTGTAATTATCAGCAACAGCAATAGTGTATAAGTGATTATCAACAGCAATAGGGTATAACTGTGATTATCAGCAGCAGCAATAGGGTATAACTGTGATTATCAGCAGCAGCAATATGGTATAAGTGATTATCAGCAGCAGCAATATGGTATAAGTGATTATCAACAGCAATAGGGTATAACTGTGATTATCAGCAGCAGCAATATGGTATAAGTGATTATCAACAGCAATAGGGTATAACTGTGATTATCAGCAGCAGCAATAGGGTATAACTGTGATTATCAGCAGCAGCAATAGGGTATAACTGTAATTATCAGCAACAGCAACAGTGTATAAATGATTATCAACAGCAATAGGGTATAACTGTGATTATCAGCAGCAGCAATAGGGTATAACTGTAATTATCAGCAACAGCAATAATGTATAAGTGATTATCAACAGCAATAGGGTATAACTGTGATTATCAGCAGCAGCAATAGGGTATAACTGTGATTATCAGCAACAGCAATAGGGTATAAATGATTATCAGCAGCAATAGGGTATAACTGTGATTATCAGCAGCAGCAATAGGGTATAACTGTGATTATCAGCAGCAGCAATAGGGTATAACTGTGATTATCAGCAACAGCAATAGGGTATAAATGATTATCAGTAGCAATAGGGTATAACTGTGATTATCAGCAGCAGCAATAGGGTATAACTGTGATTATCAGCAGCAGCAATACGGTATAAGTGATTATCAGCAGCGATACGGTATAACTGTGATTATCAGCAACAGTGTATAAGTGATTATCAGCAGCAATAGGGTATAACTGTGATCATCATCAGCAGCAATACGGTATAAGTGCTTATCGGCAGCGATACGGTATAACTGTGATCATCAGCAGCAGCAATATTGTAAATTAGCCAGTTTTGTCTCGTTCCGTATTTATTGTTGTGCATCAGTTCTTTCGTCTACCTACGCCGCGAGCTTTTCCCAGTGGAGCTGACCACAACTGCCATCTAGTGCCGATTTTAAGAGTGAGTGGAGCCACTTCTCCACCCGCAAATATGCGTTCATGGCGTGCGCAGGAACACCTTTACTTTTGCCTTTCTTTTCCTAAAGATTATTGGAAAAACCGTTGTAATTAACGGAAGTGTCATAGCTACTACAAAAGACGTCATGTTTTCGTCAGCAAAAAAAAAAAAAAAAAAAAAAAAAAAAGGCTTTAGATTTATCAAGTTTTGAACCGGTTTCCTAATTACCGAATCCAATTAACTGTCTTTTATGTACAACTTAATGTAGACTGTCCCCAGTAGATACTGTCAGCTAAACAGAACAACCACAGCGAGAAGATTGATGTCTTCCGGGATGTCACACCTAGCAAGAATTCTAATGGTCTGCGCTGTACACGTAACATCACTGACAGAGCGCGGGATGGACCAGACTTGCTGGGGAAAAAGTCGAATGGATACAGAATTTGTTGTTGGAAAATAACATACAAAAAACAGCTTTAGAGCTCAAAGGTGGCTACGGAAGATATTACTGGAGAGTTCCTTTAAAAAGAGGAATGCATTGGAACTGACTGAAATCAGGTATTCTAGGGCCTGGTCAAAATTTCTCGTGCTGATATTATTATTATTATTATTAATATTAATATTATTATTATTAACGTGTGTGCCAGGCAAATGACATATAGCCACCTGAAGACTGGGGTACAGCCACCTCCAAAACGTCGTGTACGTCAAACATACGTCATACGATATCCCAAAGAGTGTTGTTCTTTTCCATGGCTCGACAGTCTCTAGTGGGCCCAGGCCTCCTCACTTTTGAGATTTCGAGATCACACTCAGACACACCACACTTGGTAGGAGTCCTCTGGACGAGTGATCGGCCCGGCGCAGAGACCTCTACCTGACAACACACAACAATCGCAAGAGACATATTTCCATGCCCCCGGCTGGATTCGAACCCACAATCCCAGCAAGCGAGAGGCCACAGACCCACGCCTTAGACCGCGCGGCCACTGGGATCGGCTAACGGTACTGGCACTGCATAATTTTTATCTACTCTAGAATTTCAAGACGACCACATTTCGATAAATCTCCTCTGTTTTTATCATGCACATTGGAGCCTTCTACGAGGGCATGGACATGACGTCAGCAGCAGTACGGCTACATAGACATATCTAAATAAGCTTTATATTATGTTACGGACTCACTGATCAATAGTCAGTTGAATGTGTTCAGTGACTTGACACTGTGTTACGGACTCACCGATCAATAGAGTCAGTTGACCGTGTTCAGTGACTTGACAATTTGTTACGGACTCAACAATCAATAGGGTCAGTTGACCGTGTTCATTGACTTGACACTGTGTTACGGACTCACTGATCAATAGAGTCAGTTGACTGTGTTCAGTGACTTGACACTGTTTTACGGACTCACTGATCAATAGAGTCAGTTGACTGTCTTCAGTGACTTGACACTGTGTTACGGACTCACTGATCAATACAGTCAGTTGACCGTGTTCAGTGACTTGACACTGTGTTACGGACTCACTGATCAATAGAGTCAGTTCACCGTGTTCAGTGACTTGACACTGTGTTACGGACTCACTGATCAATAGAGTCAGTTGACTGTGTTCAGTGACTTGACACTGTGTTACGGACTCACTGATCAATAGTCAGTTGACTGTGTTCAGTGAATTGACACTGTGTTACGGACTCACAGATCAATAGAGTCAGTTGACTGTGTTCAGTGACTTGACACTGTGTTACGGACTCACTGATCAATAGTCAGTTGACTGTGTTCAGTGAATTGACACTGTGTTACGGACTCACAGATCAATAGAGTCAGTTGACTGTGTTCAGTGACTTGCCGAAACCTGTCATGGTAACTGGATGAGGTGAGGAACATTTTAAAATACTGTTCACGCCATGAAGTCATGTAGGAACAAGGGAGGTATAGCTCCACCCATTCTTAAACTTAGCACTGGTGGAAGGTCGGTAGTCAGCTTTAGCCCCGGTGGCTCTGCCCCCTTGAAAGAGACCCGGTACGCATTGAATAGGAGGCCGGGTGGGCCACACAGAGTGCATAGACGTTTTGGATGAGAGAAAAACCTCTTGCCCTTTTTGAAATTCGAACCGCGAGTCTTCCAGTTCGTAGCCTAGTAACTATACCGACTGAGCTAAGCTGACACCACTATATGAAGTACACCAGTGTTTTTCAGTGGGTGGCAGGTGACTTATGGTGAAATTTGACCATCGGAAGGGTGGGGTATTATCTGTTGACCATAACAATCTACATCAATGAATAAAACATACTAAAACTATATACTTTTAAAAATAAACATTTTTGGTAAAGAGAAGTTTTCATTGCTACGAGGAATCTGCTTTTTTTTAATGACATATGGGACGCAAAATGCCAAGTGTCGAGTATCGGTGCATTAGAGCGAGCGTGTTTAATGAATGGGGATGACGAATGTATCGAGTGTGTAGACGTGACATGGTGCAGCAGCTGATCACTCCGAAACAAACTGAACGCTACGAGCCATGTCATAATAGAAATGTGCGCATCGCTCAAGTAACAAGTCACAATGCTGATTGAAGCGACGGTGACGTCATAAGTGCCTCAATAAAACATGCTCACAGGTCTTATAATGACGATGTATCAACTGCATAACTAACTTCATGCAGCAGAGTCCTTCTTGAGAAACTAGTGGTTCCTCAGCTAGTAAAAAATTCCGTAGCATTTTATTGAACCTGAAGGTTCATTACAGTGTACACAAGAGCCCACCACCTGTCTCTGTCCATATCCAGATCAATCCAGTCAGTGCCCCATCCCACTTCTTAAAGATATATTTTAATATTATCCTCCCATCTACGTCAATGTCTTCCAAATGGTATCTTTCCTTCAGGTTTCCCCACCAAAACCCTCTATACATCTCTCGTCTCCCATATATGTGCCACGAGCCCCGCCCATCTCATTCTTCTTGATTTTACCGGCTGACTATTAGATGAGGAGTACAGATTGTGAAGCTACTCATTATTGAATTCCCCCCCCCCCGTTACCTCATCCTACTTAGGCCCTATTCCCAAACACCCCCAGCCTGTGTTCCTCCCTCAGTGAGAGACCACCGAGTATCGACAACGGAAATGTTTTTATCGTTGACTGATATTGAAGGATTACAGGATACACAGTGAAGAGCCACGTATTGGAAAGGAAGCAGTCGATACATTTTCAGGTACTGACCGATGGAAAGAAAGAGTGAAATCAAGAGCCAGTGCTGGCTCCATATTCGTGCAGGTTGCATCACGGAAGTTTGTTAGAAACCTTAGTTAAATACTTAAGTAAACTATCACGAGTGTATATGAGTTAATAAAACAGTAGGGAATTCATTCAGATTCTGTTTCTAATATTTAACAGTAGTCCTACTTCCATTTCTAACTAAAAAGCCCTTTCAGTGGCCTCACGCCGCCATTCCAACTTACTGATAAGCTCGAAGCCGCATTTTTGTGGGCATCTAACCACGTCTTCAGCTGTAATCACCAGATCTGTTTGCTTAACCTGCAACATCGGGCGCTCGTCTGGAATTCCGTCCTGCCGCGTTTGAACGAACAAATTGAATGAGTCCGGAATTACACTGGCTGAGATGCGGTTAAAGTCTTATCGTTTGTGTAGGGAACCGCGGGGGATCAATGGAGGAAGGGGAGATTGAAGGGCCTAACAATATGAAAGGACGAAAAAAACATAGAAAATTGAAATGGGACAGAAAGATACGAAACGTTGAAAGGACGCACAGAATAAAATTTGTGACTAATTACTTACAGTCAGTTCTGCTATTATGCATGTTTTGTTAACGCGAACTAGCTATAACGCGATTGATGAAGGGATGAACGCTGTTAGTGTAACGCGAAATTTCGCATACGTGTATTGGCTTTTACGCGATTTCAGCCAACAATGCGATCTGTGTCTTACATAAGCCCTATTAATTTTATTTCGCTATTTTCTATAACCCGAGGTCTCAGAAGAAAGCAAATATCACTTTATAGCAGAAACGACTGTATTGAAATTACCGAAAACTTTCAGTACGTCTACAATTAATTTAATTAATATATCTTTCCTTCATATATTTGAAATACATGAGGCGAAGCGCAACTTGCAGGATCAACTCTCATTCTAAGATCGCTGACAGCAGTAAATCTGAATTAGGTTCATCGATGTTTCACTTATTCGGAAGTGTACTAATACAGGGCGCTCATTTCGTCTGAAGAACATAGTTCGACACTTCCCGCCGATATTTCGCCGGGCACGTCGGCGGTTGGCTGAGTGGGCTACGTTAATAGATAGACCAGAAGGCAGAAAGTGAAAAATGAAACTTCTCAGATAAAAAAGCAGTACTATATATTAATGTCTACGTTCAATTAGTGTATTTAACGATGTCACAGTAACTTTAGAGGTAACTTGAGAGCCGAATTGTATGACGGAATGAAGCAATATGACCCAGTCGGAGTGATATGAATATTGTGATGGCATTGGCTATTACTCTTAGTCACTCACGCCCCTGACGGTAGGTCACAAAGAACAAGGACATGATAGAGTTCAGAAATGAAACGTTAAAAATACTATACAGACCCGAATATAAGGCGACTGCCTCTTTCCCGCTGCGGTATTACAGAAAAACTCAAATTTATAAAAGGTAATAAATACACACAAAAAGTTTCAGACAGGCAGATATAAAACTAAAACTAACACACATAACTTACGTTCTGCGTGAGAAAGAACAGCGCTATATCACGCCTTATTAGTCACTAATTACTAGGAAATGGCGTCAACCTAATGCGTTATTGCAGAATGACGTAAGGCCTCGCTTATACGACTCACACTTTTCTGTGTAGGTACAGGGCGTTTCAAAAAGATGGACCCGATTTAAAATCGCTAAATCTCTGCAACCACGAACCGCCCATGAATGAAAATCTTACCACTTGAAAGGGCGGGGCATAGAGTTTCCAATGACGGAGCACCGCCACATTGGCACCGGCAGGTTCGACGTTTTCTAAATGACACATTGCCTCAACGTTGGATAGGTCGCACGGGACCCCAAGACTTGGCGCTACACTCTTGGCCCCCAAGATCCCCAGACATTACACCCTGCGACTTTTTCTTGTGGGGATACGTCAAAGACCGTGTTTTTGTGCTACCATTAGCGACTAATCTGGATGACCTCAAAAACAGAATCACGGCGGCGGTGACTTCAGTGGAAGAAGACACTCTGAGAAGCGTTTGGGACGAATTCAACTATCGTCTCGATGTTGTTCGTGCAGCAGGTGGAGGGCACATAGAGCATTTATGAAATTGTTAGTAAAACTTGATGGCTCACTAAACCGTTTGTAATTTTTTTGTGTAATTGTAACATGTTGCCATCGTGAAATATAGTGGTTTGAAATTGGGTCCATCTTTTTGAAACGCCCTGTATTTCTGAAAAAAAAATCTTGCCTTATATTCGGGATTGTAAGATGCCTTGTGCAGTTACACATACGAACTTGCAGCTGTTGTTCCATTTAACATATCCGTAAAGAACTAACTCCGCAACAGTATGCAGCAGAACTGGTTCACTGGTGCTGTGTGCATGGTTATTAGCAGTTATGAACACTCTCAGCTCGGTTAGAGAAGTAGGTCGAGTAGATTTCGATAGGCGCTTGTCATTACGTTGTGTATATCCATGTTTTTCCTGTCCAAACACCAGCTCATGCAACTATCCCAATCATGGCCTTCAGCGGCCACTGCAGCCACTGAATCTGTTGCAGGGTCCATTGTTGTCACTGGATGTGGGGATTTCAACGTACTGACCTGTGAGCAGGCATATTCGTTCAGAATGGCCGCAGGGCTCAATTTATATGTGCAAGTTCATTATGTAATAGCAGGCCTTAATTTGGAATAAGGTCACGTGTCCTGAGAATGAGAATAAACATTAGAAAGGATACGTGTACTGTGAATGAGGCTAGACGGTAAAAAGGATATGTGTCCTGAGAATGAGGCTAAGCAGTAAAAAGGATATGTCTACTGAGAATGAGGCTAGGTAATAGAAAGGACACATGTCCTGAAAATGAGGCTAAGCAGTAAAAAAGGTCACATGTCCTGAAAATGAGGCTACTCCGTTAAAAGGACACATGTCTTGAGAATAAAGCTAGGTGGTAAACAAGGACACATGTACTCAGAATGAGGCTAGGCGGTAAACAAGGACACGTGTACTGAGAATGAGGCTAGGCGGTAAACAAGGACACGTGTACTGAGAATGAGGCTAGGCGGTAAACAAGGACACATTTATTCAGAATGAGTGAGGTTAGACAGTAAAAAGGATATATGTACTGAGAATGAGGCTAGGCGGTAAACAAGGACACGTTTATTGAGAATGAGTGAGGCTAGACAGTAAAAAGGATATATGTACTGAGAATGAGGCTAGGCGGTAAACAAGGACACGTGTACTGAGAATGAGGCTAGGAGGTAAACAAGGACACGTGTACTGAGAATGAGTGAGGCTAGACAGTAGAAAGGATATGTGTACTGAGAATGAGGCTACGAGGTAATCAAGGACACGTGTATTGAGAATGAATGAGGCTAGACAGTAGAAAGGATATGTGTACTGAGAATGAGGATACGAGGTAAACAAATTCCTGTCGGCGGGGCATCAAGATGCAAGAAGTTCTTAAAAAACATTTTAAAATTAGTAACGTGAAAAGCTTCTTTGGCGCCTGAGCGTGCGGGCCGTACACTGCTCTACTTGCGGGAAACATCGCCGTCGGAATTAAAATACGAAACTCTGAAAACATTTCGTCATTTCCGTAAAAACGTAAGTACGTCGTCTGTATGTAAAGGAGAGCGATGATGGCACAGTGTGTGGCGGTTTAAATTCAATGTGTTCCGCCAGGTGTATTGAAGCGGTCTTCATAAACTGCTATTTGAGGTAGCAGTAAAAATGACTGGGTCTGCTGTGTTGGTATTCAGTGACGCAAAAGCGGGACCGAATGGATGCAGCTCTCTCAGATATACAGGACCTTACGGTATAGGCTACCGCCAGCCATATCCAGCAGCCGGATCGCTACAACGAAAACAGCTCAATTCCGCGTATAACCATACAACTTCACGTTTAAAGTTACGCAGCCTGCCAGTGTGTCGAATAACATTAAACTACGTGTAGATGCATATTTTGTCCTAATCGAAATCCGACTTTCTTGAGTCAGACATCCTCTTGTTCTTGTTTTTCTTATATTTATTCTTCTTTACCATCACCACCGCCCAATCAGCTCCACAAACTGAATATTAATGTCAAGATGCACGGTGAAAACAACGTAAAATTAGCTAAAAGATTATTAACTTGTCTAGGAGAAACTGGAGTTGGCAAGCTTTATTCCATACTTCAAACCATGGATGTCCACCTTGAGGCCCACCGTGTTGTGTTATGCGACCTGCGGTCACATTTGATAGTTAAATCTGTACTGTGAAGACTGCACAGTAATTTAGGTAGTTAGGTACACCACTCATGCCGATTCCAGTAACCTCGAGGTCTAAAGCGTCGGTTTGCGGTCGCTCACTTGCTGAGATTGAGGGTTCGAATCCCGCCGGGGGCATGGATATCTGTCTCTTGTGAGTGTGTGTGTTGACAGGTAGAGGTCTCTGAGTCGGGCTGATCACTCGTCCAGAGGAGTCGTACCGAGTGTGGTATGTTTGTGATCATGAAGCCTCGATAATGAGGGGGCCTAGGCCCGAGTGGGGATGTTGTGCCACCGGAAAAGAAGGCACACCACTTATTGTGATTTTGATATGTGCGGCCCCCAACCAGCCCACAATAAGTGCTGTGGCCCTTTGCCAAAAAGTTGGACCCCCCTGCTTTAAACGATCTCTTATATTTTAATAATTTAATAATAATGCTTAAATGGTCAGCACACATATGTATTCAGGATAGTCTTCTCTGAAATATTACACGCAAGTCAGTGTGCAATTGCTGGAAACTTTAATGGATTTCTCCTCCTTAATTCCCGGAAAATTCAAATGAATTTTTTTTCTTAAGGTCCAAGCAGCTACCAAAAAAAGAGAGTTGCAAACGTTCACCACGGTTCCATCATTCGTATTTGCCAACTGTCCCTTTGTAACATTCATGCTTTTACGCTAGCTACCGCTGATTACTCTCGTCTCTTTGTAAGAGAGAGGGACAGCGCTTTGTCTGCACTAATGACATGTGCATTGAGCGAGCATTCAAACGGACGGATGCAGACACAATGGCCCCAATATCGACGTTCCTGGACGGAGAAATGATTAGACCCGGTTCAGATCTATGGGATTCATTGTGTTCCCCAGGGAACACTAGAAACCTATTTGCGACAGGTAGCTCAGATCAATGTTATGCTTCCTACTGAAACGATATTTCAATCGATCATAAGCATGACTTGACACCTACAGATGGCAGCACCTCAGTTACACAACAGGAAATTCGTTCGTTACACTGACCCACAGAAACAACAGTACAGACAGACAACTATCTTATTATCCACTTACAACTTATATTGTACTGTGGGGTTGATACACTGAAATACACAGAAACGCCTTTCTGCTAAAGACGCCTTTGAAATCGGCACTTGTCCGTTCGTTGAAATATGTTACATGCTTGACTATGTAGTGGGAGTTGTTACGGTTACAAACAAAAGAGGGCAGTAATAAACTGCATTGCTAGATACTCACGCTTCAGTCGGTACTGCGGTCTCGACCTTTGCCGATAAACGTTATATAGCGCGCATACTGAGGGAAACTAATTTAAAACTCTCCGCCAGGTATTACCAGACAGACTGAGGAATACGCGTCTCTGGACTGCTTCGTAACAATGGATTATTTCAGTAATCCCTGCCACCTGTCTGGTCTCAATAAGCACACGAATAACTTGCTACACGGGGACAGAACACCGACAAAATTACTACTTTTTGGCGTAAAAATTTACTGTATTCACTTTATACGTTGCAATGATGGTTTGTTGTTCCTCCGATTAATACAACACTACAAATTATTGTACTCGTATATTCATTTATTGATCACATTCACTACGACATGTTTCGGCCGGTAATGGCGGCCATCATCGAGTATTGCTACAATTATATAACAGGGAAGAAATGAGGTAGAGGCCTCTCCTGTACAACTAGAATACAATTTTATAATTTTGTTATTATACCAAATAATGGGATAATAAATTAAATATCAATAACATTGTCAAAATAAGCAGATTGCAATGTACTGGTAACATATAAAATATTAGTAGTGGGAATTATGTTATCGGTACACTACAACTTGTTTATGTTCAAAAGTTTATTGATATACATTTTATTATCCAATTATTTGGCATTATAACAAAATTACAAACTCGTGTTTTAATTGTAAAGGAGATGCCTGTACCTTAGTTCTTCCCTGTTATATAATTGTAGCACTACAAGATGATGGCCGCGATTGCCGACCGAAACGTGTCTTAGTGAATGTGATGAATAAATGAATATACAATCATTTATAGTGTTGTATTAATCGGATAATCAATAAACCATAAGTGATTAAGCAAAAACAGCGGGATGGTGTTACCCAAATTGATATATTGCATTAAGCATGACTTAACGATATGGGATTATACTGCTCCGTGGAACATGTGATATAGTGACCAGGCCTGTAATTCGGTTGCCTCCCCGAGCCCAAAGCACACAGCCTTCCTCCAGCACCTATTTATATCACGTACACTCATATGCCAGGTAAGTCCCGGAATAAATTAACTAGACAGCTAGCTATTTAACTAACTAACTAACCAACCAAACAAAATAAAAACAAGATAATCATTAAATTAGTTACAAGGAAAGAGGATTTATTTATGAGCTAACAGTGGCCAAGCTGACAAAGGAACTTCCCATATTTATGGAACGCCAAAATGCTTAGATGATTTCACAGCAGCCTGCTAACGCTCCCTATCTTGCGCCCCGCTAACCCAGTCCTCCTTTTCACGCTGACCTACCATCACTTTAAGGTACAGCTTCATGCCATCCTCTAAGCAATGCTTAGTCCCAACTAGTCGTTTCCCTTCACGTTTTCTAACCAAACACTTATATATATTCCTAGTCTACCCCATACGTGCTACATGCCTTGCCCATCTTTGCATCAGATACAGCAAAAATTGCCGAGTCTTGAGGTTTCCCACGGTGAGGTGGTTGAGAGATCCGTTCTTCTGGGATATGACGCCGTGTCCCTGGGTGAGTGGTTACTGACGTTTAGAAAGAACGTAGTGCCTTCATTTTTTGAGGGTCTGCAGGTCAGTGAAGAATTTTTTCTGACCTCTAGACCTCTAAAGATGAAGTTACTAGGTTCCTTCGAAACGTCGGGAACCCATTACCTCGTGTCGCGGCGTCATCCCAAAAGAACGGACTCCTCAGCATAAAGGTTCTCATTACGGTAACTGTGGGTATGAAGGAACGTACTTTGTGAAGTTAAAACACATTAGGATAATTCACGTTTTGAAGAGTGCCAGGGCACTGAGAGCGCAAATTTGTGGTAAAATAGTTATGTTTTGTTGAGAAGCAGAATATGGTTCCATCTTATCGGGCATCAATCGATGAATTTTGTTCAAGCATACAACTTGACATTAATAAATGGATTTCAGTTATGCAAATACCATTTCGCGGGTTATGTTCATGTGTTTCCCGTTCCTTCTGAAACGAACAACGAACGGCTCACATTTCTGAACTCAATACTCTCTTTTTCATTATGTCACTTCAAATCAAACATATACAACTCCATTAGTTTGAAAATAATATTACGTTTCCATAACAAAAGCACATTAAATTAACACACTGCAACATAAATTTAATCCGAATATCGCTTACAAATTCACTTTCTACGTCACAATGATATCACTTAGTGTCACGGTAACAAAGACTGGGAGGTTAATGTTGTTCAGTAAAAATATCAGTTTATTGAAAAGAATCAAACCAAATCACAGAAATGCACTCTGAGGTCAAAATGCAAAATTTCTGGATATTATAGCCCGTAGTGAACAGCATTACCACTCTGCTTTAAACGATCAGAGGAAGTCGAAAATGGTCCACATTTAGACAGTATTTCAAAATTCAGAATTTGGTAAAAATATTTATGGTACTTAAGAAGAAGGTAAATCTTTTCTCGCGAAAATATTCTGCTACGAAACACCATCAGGTCTGCGACATATGGTTTCTTCAAATGCCAACCCCCATGAAATCACAGCAGAAAAAACAAAACCCAATATCTGTCTTGTTGAAAAATATATGTAACACATTTTTTTAATTTTTACTTTTCGTGTGTGTGTTACGTTTACTTATCAATCCAAAGCTAGCGTAGTTTTCTCTCTTAATCACAACACACAACTTGCATGCAGCAATACAAAACACCCGGTATAAATGACACAGGAGGTGCACACAATATATATTTTGAACGTCATATGTTCTTTTAACCCTCCAACAAATCACTTACTGTCCTATACGAATATTCAAATTTCGTTATCTCCACGGAGCAGAGTAATTCCTGAGAAAATAACAGGTCACAGCTAGTCGAGAAATTCCCCGCATAATATGGAACCTGAAGATTAATTACCGAATTCACTAAGAGCCAGCCACCTGTCCCTATCCTGAGCCAGATGATTCCAGTCCATGCCTCCCCATCGCACTTCTTGAAGATCCATTTTAATATTATCATCCTATTTACGCCTAGGTTTTCCAAGTGTCCTCTTTCCTTCAGGACTCCCCACCAAAACCCTGTATGCATCTTTCCTGTCCCCCATACGTGCCACATGCCCCGCCCATCTCATTCATCTTTATTTGATCACCCGAATAACATTTTGTGAGGAGTACAGATCATGAAGCTCCTCGTTATGTATACGTAGTATTGAGTCTTCGTACATAGCGAAAATTTTATGTGATATTCGGACAAATCTAAGTGGCTTTATGTCTGTTCTATGTTCATCGCCTTCACTAAATACCTTACATTTATAGAGGAATAAAATAAAGGAACTTCTTGTTAGCTTTACGTAACTATGTCAGAGAACCCTGCCTGCGCTCCAGTCCAGTAGCTTCTGTGTTTTTGTACATAATGATTTTTCCCTCTGAACTTCCACAAAGCATTAGAGACACGGCAGCAAGTCTCCAAGTAATAATGACGAAGGAGAAACACCGTAACGTCAGCATTTCTGAACCGAACTGTCTGCGTCGGCAGCGCGGTCGGCACGGAGGAACGGCAAACGACTGCGCTTTGCAAGGCCCATGACCAGGACAGCAGAGTTCTCGCTCGCTCGCCACATCAGAAACGTGTTCCTGCAGCAGCACATGGAGGCTTTCACATGCTGGCTGGATACGTGAGCACACGCAGCGGCGCAGCTGGGATTTTGGCGCCCGTGGCGAGTAATCACAATGGACGCCCCTAGCAGACATTATAAACTTTAAACATTCACCGCTATTTAATACATTCCCTGTTATTGTTCTCGCAGAAAGTAATGCTACTTCATTAAAGTGTACATTTTACTGGCCGGGGCGGCCCCAATATTCGCCCCCCCCCCTGCTACGACCCTACACATACGTGCGTAATACTGCGTCATGACAGAACTTCACTGTTAATTGGGCACTGTGAAGTAGCAGGCAGGTGGTAGCCAATATGTAATTGTGCGACTTTATTGTATGTATATGCACACGCACATCGGTGTGTGTTTATGTGCGTATGTGTGTATGTATGTATGTATGTGTATGTATGTACGTATGTGTGTGCATGTATATATGTGTGTATGTATGTATGTACGTACGTGTGTATGTATGTATGTATGTACGTATGTATGTATGCAATTATACGAAAGTTACAAAATGATACACAGTAAGACAACCTAAACATAAAGATGTCCCCATCCGCGCCACAAAGGCGTAGGGGGAGTACAGGCAAAACTCCACTCACACTTAACCTCCGTGTTAGAGTGATGTCAATGGTCAACTTCACGTCTCGTCCGCTTTACCCCGAGAGAGAACTTCAGCACCTATTGCATAGTAGGCTGGTTGGGCCGAGAGAGAACTTCAGCACCTATTGCTTAGTAGGCTGGTTGGGCCGAGAGAGAACTTCAGCACCTATTGCTTAGTAGGCTGGTTGGGCCGAGAGAGAACTTCAGCACCTATTGCTTAGTAGGCTGGTTGGGCCGAGAGAGAACTTCAGCACCTATTGCATAGTAGGCTGGTTGGGCCGAGAGAGAACTTCAGCACCTATTGCATAGTAGGCTGGTTGGGCCGACAGAGAACTTCAGCACCTATTGCATAGTAGGCTGGTTGGGCCGACAGAGAACTTCAGCACCTATTGCATAGTAGGCTGTTTGGGCCGAGAGAGAACTTCAGCACCTATTGCATAGTAGGCTGTTTGGGCCGAGAGCCGGTCTGTAGTTTTAGAGAAGAGAAACATCGTTTATCCTTCCGCGATTCGAAGCGCGGACTGTCCAGGCCGCAACCTAGTCACTATACCGACTGAGCTATCCCCGCTCCATTTATTAGGTGGTAGAAACATTTATGTGACGTGGTTTCAGATGAGGAGATGCACACCTGCGATCAAATGTAAGGCCTGAGAAGACGCGATCGTGAAATATTATGAGGTATTAATGTGTTGCAATTCCCTTGGAATTATCGGAGAACAAACAAAGAATAACGAGGAACACGGATGCCCAAAACCAGTTTCGAACCAGATGCGTCTTGAGTATCGTTCCAGCGCTTTACAGCGAGGCTGGTCCGTATTATCGTCAGCTTGCACCAAGCAGTAATTCTGTTTGGTCAAGTTAGACGCACAAGTAGAGACAGCAATTAATTTTTGAATATACGGAGTCCACAAAATATGAAACAGGATCATTAGTTGGACTGTGTGCCGCAGCAAACACGCATTCAAGTACATACTGTCGTGGTGCATTTTAGAGTTACGAATAAGTACAATCTGAATAATGAAGGACTTCATAATTTGTCTGTCACGCAAAGAAGAAATGAAAATTAATACAGAATTTTTGTAGGATGATATGAAAGAAAGAATCACTTGGGAGATCTAGGCGTAGATGGAAAGACACTAATACACATACACATATGGAGCCATATATCTGAGATACTGATGGCATTTTACAATAAACCGTAAATACTAACTCCATAGAGCAGAGTCCTTCCTGAGAAGCTGACAGGTCCTCAGCTAGTACAGAAATTCCCCGCATTTTAAGGAAACTAAATGTTCATTAGGGCCTTCACAAAAGCCCGCCCCTTATTTTATTCTGAATCAGATCAAACTACTCTACGCGCCAATTTCTATTATCGAAGATCCGTCTTTGTGTTATCTTCCCATCTAAAGTTAGGGCTTCCAACTGGTCTCTTTCCCTGACGGTTACCCACCAAACACTATGTGCACCTATCGACTTCCCTATACGTGCCACACGCCCAGCCCAAAACCATAAATGAGTAAATAAATATTGTACATATTTCCCATGATGAGTGCAACACTTGCATTGTTGAACATAGCGCAGACCCCATGTGAACACTGTATTCAAAATGCTATTAACTGGGTCGTGCTGTTCTGTGTGACAAATTCAATGAGTAAATACAATTACAATAGCGTATAATTAAGTGCTCATTAAAGAACTTGCAAATGTCAAAATTCATTAATTTCATGGTCTATAATGTTTTGAATGTTCTCTTTATCTCTCATCACTTCTGTTGTATTATTAACAAATTTATCGTATTTAACAGACGACAACAAAATTTTATTTTAGAAAAGTTCCTCGATTAATTAACAACTGAGAACGTATTACACATTACACAACGTTGCCACAAGATACTCTCTGCTCTTTCAATAAACCAGCGTTAATGTTGTTCAAATCGCGGTTCATAAAGTCAGCCGACAGTACGAAACACAATATCGTCACATACAAGACAGGCAATGTACGTATAACGCAACAATGTAGTGCTTTTGCGTAACCATTGTTGCAGTGGAGAAGCAACAAAATGCTATCTGTTGTTGAGCTACATGTCACTGTCAACAATAAACAATACTGAGTGTTGCACAAAAACGCTTTCATGGCGAATTTATGTTGCCGGCAACAATGAAACTTACGTACTTAGGTCTTCGTGTAAAGTGTCCGATATTTTTGTGCGATTATAACCAAATTTGCAGTTTCTCGACAGATTTCCAAGGAAGTCCCAAATACAAGATTTCCACGGAAATCCAGCGGCAGCCGTGCTGACACATGCGGACAGACGTACGGACGGACATAAAGCTAACAGGCGCTTCTTTGGACTGTGCGAAAGCGCCTATATAAGGGTGTATAAAGTTAAAATCTGTTACAAATAGGCCTACAGATGAAACACACGCCGCCTTTTTTCTACTGAAAAACGTGACGAATATTTTAAAACTCGATGGAGGTGAAAAATTGCTGGTATTCTGACAGTTGCTCACCTATTCACAAGTAATTTGCCCCTTTTATGAAATCAGGATGTTCATCACCGTGTCGCCAACAGCCCGTCAGTAAACGCTATTCTAAGGCAGCTGAATCCAATTCGCGACCTTATGCCCTATTTCTTTAAGACCTACTTTAACAGTCTCACATTTAAGTTAAGATATACCAACTGACTCCTTCTCTTCAAGACTCCCGACTACATTTTTTGTAAACATTCATTCTACGCGTGTTACGTAGCCATTCGATTATATAGTCCTTAATCTGATTGGCACACTGCAGGGGTGACCAGAAAGTGACTCGCGCATTCTCGTGGCATTTGTCTGTAAAAGTGTTATTAAGGTATTTTACATGCATAGACCGCTGGCCGTTAATGGCCTTTTAAATTTGTTCTATAGAAAGGACATTCACAACTATCTGAAACTGACCTACTGTAGTCGGATAAACAGAAATAAGAAACCATCAAATAAGGAACAAAATTTGTACTCTATTAATAGATTAGTGGCCTCCCCAGGAAGGAGTAGTTCCTTATGTCGCTAACAGAAAGCGCTGGCTGCGTTCTGTCAAGCATTGAGCAGTGTTGCTACCGTACGTTTCACTTGAGAAATTAAAGACATGGCTCTTGCCAAATTTGTGACCTGAAGTACGTCTTCCGAAGTTCCGTAGGCTGGCCACACTTGTTATAACATATTTATTCAAGTTACAAATTATTGGATGCATGAACACGTAGTATTCTCAGTTTGCAGCCTTGTATAATATACACTTCTTATAAAATATTTCTGGTTCACAACTGACACATCAAATATCATAGAACACACCCCGCGCTCTTTGTTTGACGCACATGCGTTACGCCACTTTTGTGATCAACAATGTGACATCAGCAGTTGATACAGCGTCACACGATAATCTCCCGTACTACAAGCACCTATCCGTTACTTGCCAGTCTATTACCAGTGTCATACGCTTGGCCTCTCTCTCGTTCCGTGGAAGACAAGTTTATCTTCGGTTTAGCAGTAATGTCAGCAGACGCGGCCTTAACGGGCGCCGGATAGACGCAAAAGAGTGTCAGCAATGGCGGGGAATCACAACAACTGTCGATCAACACACGTGACACTGTAACAGGGTCACACTCCATTTCAGAGAAGATTTTTATAGAAAATTAAGGGTGACTATGTTCTGACAGGAAATATTCCGTGAAAAGCCTCGACGCAAAACACTGGGTGAATAATCAGGACAGCTGACAACGTTACACACAGTTTGTTTCTGTATCATCGTGTGGTCTGTAATGCTGAAAGGCTTAATTTGCTTACTACATAAAACAGCAAGACATTCCTGGTATTCGAGAAGAGATATTCTCCTGAGAGAGGCGACAAGACGTTGCTCCAATAACAACTGCTCAAATATATCAAGAAATGGTCCAATTACGACATAGAACATTTAATAGCCCAAGATCCGACAACGAAACAAGCACATTTTATTCCTTATCATAATTTCTGCCTTCTAATTTTTAATTCTCTAATTGAAGAACACATCCTCGGTGTAAAGTGCTTCGTAATTTGTGCTCTTAATAAAATGTTCTTTAGGATGGTCAAATGAAGGAAATGGACAGGACACACAGCACGCATGGGAGAGAATAAAACGCAAATCTGAAATAAATATACCACCTGGGGCACCTAGCATGGGAGAGTATTAAAATATATCTTAGTGGATAAGGATGTGATCATGTGGAGTGGATTTAACTGGCTTAGGGTGTGTATCAGTGGCGGAATCTAGTGAGTACAGTTATGAGCCTTCATATTCCATGAAAGCTGAGGAATTTCTTGCCAAGTTGTGTGACTGTAGTTTTTCCAGAGGAACTGTGGTTAAATCATGCGGTAGGTTACCCAGTCATATGGGGAGAGGAGGAGGATGTGACGCACTACAATCCTTACTCGGGACATCGACTATGCACGGAAACTTTTGTGCTTTATTCTTCCCTAAACTGATGTAATGTCCTTCAAGTAGGCCACGACTGCCCAATGCCCTAGGCTTTCACAATGAATCGCATCGCGTCTCACTATGCAAAACCTCCTCGTTTGACACAATATCGTCGACTTTCCCGATGCTCCTGCATATTTACATCCCTGTAGGCGAGTGAAATAAGTTCCTAGCAAAATCGCAAAGAATAACTCTTGCATTGTTTGATTGAAATTACTTTGTAACGAGTGAGAATAAAACTATTACACTTACATAATTTAACACAGTTATTTGAGGGCAGTATTTCAGCTATGACCTGCTTCTAGTTCCGATGTTAAGAATAAGTGGAGTTATACCTCCACGAACCTTTATGCTTTGTAAAGGGATACGTTTACTTTACAGAAATTACCAAGTGTATGACATTCATTAAGCCTTACTAACCAACAATATGCGTCACTTACTCCCCCATTAATCATATAGGACAAAGGCTGACCGCCATTAATATAGGAGAAAATTTATGAATTATATAGTTTATCATTTCGTAACTGACTAGTGTAATGCATATATAGGAAGAAAGGGCTACGAATCTTCTGAATGCTACTCATTACTTTCATAGACTAATGTGACTATCCAAGAAATATTTATCCTTTTTCGTGTCTTCGCGGGGTTCAGGCACCTAATGACAGACTTAATTAACAAATTCTCTTTACAAAGCTTCGGGCGCAATGTAAAATCCAGAACATCGGCAGCAGCAAAGTGGCATTAAAATGAAAGTTACTAGGCGTTTCATTTTATATGAGCTGAACTAAACTGTCTCAAAGTGCGTTGATTTATGTGCCGAGTTACTGGGACATAACGCTGTATCTCCGAGAAGGAACTTAACATTTCAGATATTTCTCTGTGACAGAAATGGAGACAGAACAGCATCACAAGGATACAAGATTCTGATCATTATGAATGATAAAGTAATTAAATTATCCCTTTAAAGAGCAGTGGTTACTGTATGTACCACCTAGTTTAACACGACAAACTTCCACATTATACGCACACAGTGTATTTATGTGTTTTGTACGGATCTCAGAACAAACAGCGATTATTTCACTGTACAGCATTAACTGACTGGTTTGTATAACTGAGAAGGAGTGTGTTTACTGCGCGGTACGGACTGTATTTATGTGTTTTGTGAGGATCTCAGAACAAACAGCGATTATTTCACTGTACAGCATTAACTGACTGGTTTGTGTAACTGAGACGGAGTGTGTTTACTGCGCGGTACGGACTGTATTTATGTGTTTTGTGTGGATCTCAGAACAAACAGCGATTATTTCACTGTACAGCATTAACTGACTGGTTTGTATAATTGAGACGGAGTGTGTTTACTGCGCGGTACGGACTGTATTTATGTGTTTTGTGTGGATCTCAGAACAAACAGCGATTATTTCACTGTACAGCATTAACTGACTGGTTTGTATAACTGAGAAGGAGTGTGTTTACTGCGCGGTACGGACTGTATTTATGTGTTTTGTGTGGATCTCAGAACAAACAGCGATTATTTCACTGTACAACAATAACTGACTGGTTTGTATAACTGAGACGGAGTGTGTTTACTGCGCGGTACGGACTGTATTTATGTGTTTTGTGTGGATCTCAGAACAAACAGCGATTATTTCACTGTACAACAATAACTGACTGGTTTGTATAACTGAGACGGAGTGTGTTTACTGCGCGGTACGGACTGTATTTATGTGTTTTGTGTGGATCTCAGAACAAACAGCAATTATTTCACTGTACAACAATAACTGACTGGTTTGTATAACTGAGACGAAGTGTGTTTACTGCGCGGTACGAGCTGGATCTTTAAAAATATAATTCGGGTTAAACTTAGTGTTTAAAGGGTTAACAAATCAAATTTTCTTGCATCATCGTTAATTGTCTGTCACGAAATACAAATATCACTTGCGAACTAAAAAACCTCATACGAACTATCTGTTCTATCAGAAGGCCTATGCAGACGTGGACATTATCAGAAGTACCGGGAGTGTCGATAGTATACATATATATATATATATATATGTATTGCAGCTTGCAGACCGGTCAAGATGTTTTGCACGTCGACCACCTACAGTATATTGGGTCGATGCCGGGGTTTTTGTACTAGTACTGCTTCATAGATATACAGCTAAAACTTTTATAGTTGACTCATTGTCTCCTTTTTATACATTAAGTTTTTAAACATTACTTTCTTAGTTATAGCCAAATCAAACAATGCACAATAATTACAAACAAAGTATATTTTGCAACCCCTCCATGTGTTTCGGCAACTAAGTTGCCATCCTCAGGGGGCGTATCTGGATGCCTTGAATGATTGTTGTTCTTTGGTGTGCCCCCTGAGGATGGCAACTTAACTGCCGAAACACATGGAGGGGTTGCAAAATATACTTTTTAGTAATTATTGTGCATTGTTTGATTTGGCTATAACTTATAACAGAATGCACGGTAGATATAATATAAAATTACTTTCTTAATTATTTCTCAAAAATCATTTTTCCTTCTATTTTTCATAATGATATTGGCAACATTTTAACATTCACTTTAATTTTAACATTTTATTTAGGCTATATATACAATATTTATAACTGTTATATACATTTACAATGTATTCACTGATGTAAAGGAGGAGATCTACCTGCAATAATTAGGGTTTCGAGCTGACAGTTTTTGTTATAGCCTGATGATGGCTCTTTTATAGGCCGAAATCAGTTGCCAATAAAACGTGCGTTAAACGACTTGTTGGGTCCGACTGAAGAATTAAATAAAGCATACACTTATTTAAGTGTCAATTTGTGAATTAGTCTGCCGGGGGAATTTTCTTCCTTTCGGTAAATAATTTATTACCGGTTAAGGTGTAACCTAAACCGAGTTCGTACAATAACGCCCTATTCTGTTCCTCCATTTAATATTCACGAGAGCCTCACTGGCCTAGAAACTTGAGACAGTTCCTTATCTTCGCTTGCATTAAAGAAGCTGAGCGAAATTCTTGTTTTCCCCATGAGTTCTACATGCACTTCCTATTCCGGCTTTCTTGACTAAACTGTCTGAGCAATACTGGGCGAAAGGCGCAGAGTATGCAGCTGCAGTTACAGATCCATGTAACTCTATCACACTACAATATAAAGTATTAATTAACGTTAAACTTACAGGCCACATGGTGGATATTTCACTGCAATATATTACGGAATTTGTGGGGGGAAAAATCCAATTCCGTCGGTAAATATTGGATGAACGAATAGAAAAGAGATTCCGATAAAACCCACATAAGCGTGTTTTAATCGAACAGGCCCTTCTGTTTGTGTTAAGCACCCCCCCCCCTCCCATATTGTTTGTGCCCTGAACCGTCCCAGGAAGGACAAAATATCCTGTTTTGGGTTTCGGTAAGTTTTATTTGCGAATGTGAACAGGCGATTACGGTGCACATAACAAGTGGTGAGCGCTGTGACACTGACAGGGGTTCAAATAGTGGTCTTTAAGCTTTTTCCGACGTTTCAGACTACGAGGTGTCTCCATCTTCAGGGTGCCATACCTAAAAAGACCATTACTTGAAAAACAACAGATATGAAAGCTTAATATTTATATACGGGGTTGCACAAATCCCGGGAGCCAGACCGCCCTGGCGACTGAATCTTTATGGTGCCGGCTAATATTTCTGAGTCCTCAGTACGGAACTTGCTTCCTGTCATGGCTTCTAGCTTTTTTGGAAGGTTTGTGGAACCTTCCTTATATAAGAGCAAAACGCCTTATTAACGACGCTGTGAATTGCTAACGTTGTACAGTGTGGTTTTTTTTCTTCTTTCATGGCTCGACAGCCCCTAGTGGGCCAGGGCCTCCTCACTGTCGAGGCTTCACGATCACACTCAGACACACCGCACTCGGTAGGACTCCTCTGGACGATTGATCGGCCCGTCGCAGAGACCTTTACCAGACAACCCACAACACTCACAAGAGACAGACATCCATGCCCCGGCGGGATTCGAACCGGCAATCCCAGTAAGCGAACGGCAGCAGACACACGCCTTAGACCGCGCGCCACTGGGATTGGCTAGTGTGGTTGTTAAATGAATAAAATGTGAGTATGGAGCATTGGTGGAATGACATTGACTGGGGAGAATTAAAGGACTCCGAGAAAACCCGTCCCAGTGCCACTCTGTCAACAAAAAAACTTTCATATGGAATGGCCTCGGATCGAACCCGGGCGTTCGCGATTAAAGACCGGTGATTAAGCCCCTGGGTCATGGCAGAGACCATGAAATCTCTTCTTAAGAAATGATTACAAGTTCCGTTCAAAATGGTACATCTCATTAGGTTCATACTGTAATACGAAGTACACAATAAACGAGAAATTTAAAAAAATATATACAACTATAACAAAAAAGAAACACGAAACAGGAGACTGACTGCACAAAAAAAAGTCGCCAGAACTGCAGACATATTAGCATTTTTACATTATTTTACATAACCCTGTTTTTATTATGGTTAAAATATAAATGCCGTATTGCCGGTGTGTGTCTCTATGCGTGTGTGTGATTCTGTGAAGTAAAACCAATTCACTGCAAGAAGGCCACATGCTCTGTAATATAACACCGTTTATATTTCATCCTCTGTATGTCAGTGAATTCAAACGGCAGTACAATTATCTACGCCGTCCTTGAGAACATTCGTGGAGGCTGCTTGCTGGCAGTTTTGGCGGACTTGTTCCTAAATCCATCGCAAAGCTACTTACTTTACTGAGACCTTCTCATATATGTAACTCTTGACAGAGGTTCCAGGAAATTCCGGGATTACACCTCGCTGTAGGACATATCTGCCTTATTCCACATCTACGCGATTCGAGATTCACTGCATTGGTCTCCTGTCCCACACCCCGTCTTTTAGCCTCAGCAATAGTCAGAGAACAGAAGAATAACTGCAGGTGCAACATCCATCATTCCATGCGTGAAGGATTCCGACCATGACGTATGATCACGATCGTGACAGAACGTTTAGACATTGTACACTGTCTAGCTTTGGAGGTTGGATTTGCCTCCGTCTTCAGACGGAATGGGGAACGGGAAGAATCTGCTCTTGGAGGTCCGTTACGAGGAGTTAGTCTCCATCCCTACAGCTCCAGACTCTAACAGAATCACCAGACTAGTTCTTCCCTTTTCTATGCCACACCTCAAGAAGAAGGCAGATTCAGCCTCCAAAACACTGTAGGTGTTCATAGCCTGAGGCGAAAGTCATGTCCGAAATTTTAGTCACGACTATGATCTATCATTAGAGTGCTCAAAACAGCCCGCCACTTCTCTCTATCCTGAGCCAGATCAATCCAGTCCACAACATGCAATCTTATCTCTAAGTTTCTGTCGATCAATCAATCTGACGCTATCCATCACATCGTGTATAGAGAATTACATAACACTACGTATTCCGTCTGACACAATATTTGTTGTTATTATTTTAAACACTACATGTTTCGACCAAGCCATCATCATCAGGTGTTTATTTTATATAAAAACTTAAAAATCAAAGTAAAAATTTAAATTTTTCCTAGATCTCACAAGTTATGTACAATATAAATTATGTGGATTGTAATTTATATTGTACATCATTTTGAGATCTCGCAAAAATTTACATTTTTCTTTTGATTTTTAAGTTTTTATATAACATAGACATCTGAAGATGATCGGCTTGATCGAAACATGTAGTATTTAAAAAAATAATGATAAATACAGGTTGTGTCAGACGGACTACGTAGTGTTATTTATATAATTATTTAAATCCTACTTTAACGTTATTTTTCCATCTATGACAAGCTCTTCTAAGTGGTCTTCCTTCAGATTTACCTACTAAAATCCTTCCATATGCTGATGTATGTCACGGTGGATGCATTTTAAGTTGTTAGCGTCTCTCACAAATATCTTAACTTTGCCACATTTTCAAAGGATTTATTATCTATCTTTGTGTTGACATGTTGTCCTGCACTTTGTTCACGAGATATGTACGTGCAAGTAATTTCTCGGCCAACCTGCTCATTAGTGACCAATAAAGCTGAGGTGATTTCCGTCTTAGCATTCAAGTTTTCGACAAATATATTAACATGATCTGCGTAGTCGACACACTGATGTAAGGTAAAGCAATCCCATTACAGGCCTTGGCAGGCCCTTAGGGCTCCAGGAGGTCGAGGCTCCCAGGTTTTTAGACAATCGGCTCATGAAGGTGGTAAGGTTGTCAGCCCTACGCACCGGCCGCCTTAACCCCCCAGGAAAGATTCCTGGTACTCATTTCTGTTAGAGGCTGAGTCGACCTCAGGGCCATAGTGCGACCGAAACGATTATGTCAGTGAAAAATTCCAGTGACACCATCGGGAATCGAACCCGCGACGTTCCGGTTCAACCAACTGCGCCACCGCGTGCCCCCGACACACTGATGTGCCCAATTCAATTTCAGTCCCTCCTGAATACCTTGGACCTTCCTAGTGACATATTATAAGACCAAATTAAAACTGAATGGCTTCAAAGAACCGTCTTCCTTCAGAATATTCTGTAGATGAAATGCGTCATACAAATATTTGCATGTCTGGACTTCAGTACAGATTTCATACAAACGCAATTTTAATTAAACTCATTTTATTATAGGCGCACCAAACGCAATGAGGATATTACATAAAACACCCCTGAAAACAGAATCATAGGCCCTCTTACAGTTTATGAATGGCTGGTATACCTTTGCATTGAATTCCAGCTATTTCAAGTATCTGAAAAATGTAAAACATCTGATCAGTTTCTGATTCAATGTACGAAATGCTCACAGACGATCGCCAATACTTTGTACCACATCTGCAGCAAATATTCAGCGAAGAATGTTGGATAAAATTTTAAATGTATTTCACTGATGAACTAAGCAATTAAACCAGCAATAAATATTTATTACCAGTAACCTTCGGTTACGCCGATCCCAGTGACCGCGCGGTCTAAGGCGTGGGTCTTCGGCCGCTCGCTTGCTAGGATCGTGGGTTCGAATCCCACCGGGGGCATGGATGTCTGTCTCTTGTGGGTGTTGTGTGTTGTCAGGTAGAGGTCTCTGCGACGGGCTGATCACTCGTCTAGAGGAGTCCTACCGAGTGTGATGTGTCTAAAGTGTGTGTGATCGTGAAGCATCGAAATGAGGAGGCCTAGGCACCCGAAAAGGGGCTGTTGAGCCATAGGAAAAAAAAACCTTCGGTTACAATTATGCTATTATTGTAGCATAGACAGAGGCGTTTAAATAGGACCTAATCATTATCAGTATCCTATCATCTGATGACTCAACTTTCTTACATACAAAGATTCACTGATTACATCTGCAGCTTTATATTATTGTTGTTAAAACTGTGGAGGAAGGTAAAGCCCTACGTTTAAATATCCGCATATCCGGTACTTGCAACATATATACAGTTGAACTCGGTTATGTCATGAAAGGCACTGAATATTTTGTGTTGTTATAAACGAGGAGTATAATGTTATGGTTAACAGTGAGGAATTAATTGGTACCACAGAATATATGGCGTTATAGACGAGGTGTAGCAATAACCGATGTCGTTATAACCGGGTTCGACTCTACTTAACATAACTGCATACGTATCTGCGTGTACTTGACTTAAATAACTGAAGTGTGTAAAGCAGGTTACATACTGCACCCTGCTATAATGTCTCGTCAGTGTTTTGTAAGGTATCAGATATAGAAGTTCTATATCAGCGGAAACCGAATGCGTACCAAAGGACCGCCATTCTACCGCTGAGTCCCTTTCTATTCCTGAAGCGGGAGCCCCTAGCCATCGAACATAATTCTTTGTATCTTCTTTCCGATTCCAAGTATTTTATGTCCATTGCAAACAGACCCCTTTGAAAATCTACAGACTAGCGCTTCTTTGGCATTTACTTCAGAATACGTCGACAAACCCAGATCCCAGTCAAGCCAGAACATTACAAACGGCCATTCGGTGTTTGACTCTAAAAAAAGGAAACTAAATATGCATATAATCAACATTTTTCACGTAACTCATTAAATAAATGCAACAGAATTACCTTTCAAAAAAGTAGTTGTTCAGCTAGCCAAAACATACTCCGAATCTTATGGAACCAGAAAGTGTTCACAAGAGCTACAGTCTCCTATTCCTAGCCAGATAAATCCAATCCACATCGTCCCATCCTACTTACGACCAATTTTTAGAAGCAAAACTCCAAAACAGTTGGGTCATGTCCGTCTGAACATTTGTCCGCATGGAACAACTCGGTTCCCACCGGACAGATGTTTATGAAGTTTCATGTTCGCGAGTTTTATTAAAATCTTACGACACACACCAGTTTGGGGTAATATCCGATAAAATAAACACACTGCACATGAACACCTACGTACATTTATGACAGTATCTCGCCATTTACGAGGTACGTATACAAATACTACACAGCCAAGCAAGCCGGAGAAAGTTAACAATCTAGACACACGTGACTTTCTATAACAAAAAAGTAGACAGTCGTGATCGCGTTAAACTCTAATAAGGGGCGGTTTGTCTCATTGTTTTAAAGTAGTTCTCTAACAAAAAAAAAAGGCTGTAACGTTACTCTACCGTCACTGCATGCAGACCAAATGCACTAATTCTCTGTTCATTTCCTAGTACCATGAAAACACCTAGTTACATTACATATCCTCACCACAGTCGAAAAACAGCATTATAATAGAGCATAATCTACTGCAAACCTGCAGTCAGGATGCGCGAAAACTTACAGTGCAAAACGTAGAACTACGTATTTAAAATACTAACATCTTGAGTGTTTTTCTTGAAATTATTTAGGAATTAAAATCTAGGGACAACGACAGAGCGAACTTGTCAAGACCCTTAGCCCTGCTGACATTCCCCAACTTGTAATATCATCCCATCTACATCTGGGTCTTGCAACTGGTTTCTCTCCTTCATATTTTACCAATAGAAATGTATACATTTTCGCTCCCATTCATGCTACATATCCCGCTCATTGATATTGATCATCCCAGGAACTTTTGGCGAGGGCTACATATCATGAGGCTCCTCCGTGTTACGTGACTGGAGCAGGAAACGTTACACGAACACACTAAACACACAAGTAGAAACGTTACACGAACACACTAAACACACAAGTAGAAACGTTACACGAACACACTAAACACACAAGTAGAAACGTTACACGAACACACTATACACACAAGTAGAAACGTTACACGAACACACTAAACACACAAGTAGAAACGTTACACGAACACACTATACACACAAGTAGAAACGTTACACGAACACACTAAACACACAAGTAGAAACGTTACACGAACACACTAAACACACAAGTAGAAACGTTACACGAACACACTAAACACACAAGTAGAAACGTTACACGAACACACTAAACACACAAGTAGAAACGTTACACGAACACACTAAACACACAAGTAGAAACGTTACACGAACACACTAAACACAAAAGTAGAATAACCAAACGGATAGACAAGTAAAGTTTAAACAAATGAAGGACGAGTGAGCCCCGACTCAGTCTAATGCAGGTACCTAAACTGCTAACACATTATTGATGTAACGTCTGTGCATTGCGGCCAATCAAATGGGCCTCTGTATCCCACAGTAGCTTGCGGGAAACGGCCGCTTTAACTACTTGAAAGGATGAAGTTCGCTGACATTTGCCTTCCTCGTCGATTTGATCACAAAGGTGATGTTTAGGGAAGCACACGAAGTCTGAAGCTCCTCATGATGCAGTCTTCGCCATCAACCTGTTGCTTTCTCTCAATTAGGTCAAAACACTCTCTTCCCTGTACTGCTTCCAAACAACCTCACTTTATGGGAGAGTCTGACAGAGTGTGAGATAACACGTGTCGTACACACAGACACTAGGCAAAATCATGCGGGGGGGGGGGGATATTATAAATAAACAAAAACATTCTTAGTCTGACATCTTTCTATCAAACCACTGTAGGTGTAGACGGTTATTGTTACACCTGATCACTCTCAATGACACACATACACTCTGTAGGAATCCTCTGGACAAGGGATCGGCCCGTCGCAGAGATATGTACCTTTAAAGGTAAAAGCAATTCCATTACAGGCCTGGACAGGCCCTTAGGGCTCCAGGAGGTTGAGGCTCCCAGATTGCTAGACAATCGGTACATGAAGGTGGTAAGGTTGTCAGCCCTACGCACCGGCCGCCCCTACCCCCCAAGAAATATTCCCGGTACTCATTTCTGTTAGAGGCTGAGTCGACTCCAAGGCCATAGTGCGACCGAAAGGATTATGTTAATGAAAAATTCCAATGACCACCATCGGGAATCGAGCCCGCGACCTTCCGGCTTGTAGCGCAGTGCCTCAACCAACAGCGCCATCGCGTGTCTCGACCTCTACCTGTACAACACGTGACATTCACAAAAGACAAATAACCATGCTCCCAGCGGGATTCGAATCCACAATCCCGGCAAGCGACCGGCCGCAGACCTACGCCTTAGACCGCGCGGCCACTGGGATCGGCAAAAATCAGCAAGCATACATTTAAGTAATGTGTGTTTGGCATGTCAGAACATAGAACATGAAATATAAATTGTAACTGAGTTCGTAACGTTACCTTTGGCCTATCGAAAACCGAACATGCTGTTTAGCGAACCAACAGTCTATTTCCGTGCTAGGTAAAGGGGCTTCTGTGGTTAGGGTCATTAGGCAACCCACATCGACACTGAATTGTCAGTGCCTCATCGTTACCACTAATTGACTGCAATTTCATTACCATATTGCACGGTTCCGAAGTGGATATTCATGCTCCCAGGACGCACCAATACGTGAACACTTGTCGTGTACAAGACATCTTGCATTTTACATTTTCGCTTTACACTGGCTACTAAGAGAATGATCCTTTCTGTCTGAAATTTTAAGCAATTTGAACTGACTGCAATGTGCTTTAACATAAACGTGTTATCTTATCTTTGATACGGGAATGGGAACAACAATGAGCAGAGAGAAGCAAGACTTAAAGGGTGGTTGGCGGTTGGACACACTGCGCTTAACGTTTAGAATACAACAATATGCCTCGTTAAGGGTTTTGCGTTATTTCATGGAAACATAACCACTGGTTTGTTTCAAAGTTTAGATAAATCTGTAGCATAGATTTCACGAACACGCTTTGGCTAGCTAACTAAGGCAAAAATTGTCGCTACATGTCACAGCGTGTACATGCCAGCCGCTTGTCTGTTTCATATTCATGTTGGTAACTTTGTGAACGACATCGAATATTCGGGAGATTTGTCACGTGTACGGTGTTTACTGAGCAGACAAGCAGGACGTTCCGCTTTGCAGCAGAATATCACCTTGTTGTCAAGCCTGACGTTTCCTCATGACAACAACACTGCCAAGACAATGCACACCGTCACTGCTGAGAGAGCGTTGGTCCCAATAGCTTAACAAACAATCCTGACCACGAAATACGTTACATTTACAAAATTTAGAAAACCACTAACATCAAAGCTTTGGAAATATAACACGGAGATTCTGAGATGCTGTCAGCAGTAAATATTGAGAAGAAAATTGTTAGTATAGTGTAAGTTCAGTAGTAGTTAAGTCCCGCCACCAGAACATGTTAAGGAATTGCAACAAGTTAGATCATCTATCCTTCGAAAACTTGACAAATCTCAAATATTTGGAAATGACACTAATAAATGAAATTTGCATTCACGAAAAATTAAAAGCACATAAAATTCGGGGGAAAGCTCTATACTATTCAGTTCAGGATCATTTGTCTTATTCTCTGTTGTCTGAAAAATCAAAATATATAAAATTACAATTTTGTCTCTATTGTGTACAGATATGACACTTGACCTCTCATATTAAAGACAGAATATTGACTGAAGATGTGTGTCTGTCCTCTACAACATTTTATACGTTCACTAAATGTCTAGGGACCATCGAAACGTTTCAAATCAAATATGTTTCGTAATTTGACAAGCTACTATAGTGCAGTACATTAGTACTATATTTAACTGACACAGATGTTTCTCGGCAACGGAAGAAAAAATATAAAATTTAGAACTGCAAAATATTTTTGAATTATTTATATTTTAAAATTTTTTATCAGGTTTAATTTTAAAACATTGTATTTAACTACACACGCACATCTTTGTCAGAATTTGCTGTACTTGTATGTCTTCGTGTATACCTCCCTGATGATGACCTTGTGAAGGTCGAAACATGTAGGAAGGACATAATTTAAAAATAATTATTTATTACTGATTTGCAATTTGTTGGACTAAATAATGTATAATCAATCTGCTGCACGGAATATGGATTACATTCGATTAGTAGTCAATTATATTTAGACTACTATTAAGACTGAATTTAAAATTAAAACAAAATTAAAATAATGTTGAAGTATAATATAAAATGATAAAACTGTCTTGAAAATTAATTCTAATTGGGGTCACATATGGCCTCATTTCTCTGTCTTGTCATATTGTGTAGGATGTTGTTCGTTACCAACTGGTTCACATTGATGTTGAATGTCACTTGATGAATGATGGAGTTGAACCGTCTGATGTTATTCTTGTTGTGAGGAAGATATTTGGGACAGAAAGGAAGAAAGCAAAAGGAGGTAGGAGGAAATTGCATATTAAGGAGCCTCATGACGTTGCTCCGTGCTAAATGTTGTTAGTGTGATGAAATCAAGGAAGATGGAATGGACGGGACGGGGCTTACAAATCGCGTGGGGGAAGAGACCAATGTGACAGTTATCATTCATTTGTCTTCGGCTAGAATACTATGATTAAATATGTTACAGTATTTCCCTCCAACTCCTTCGGAACAATAAAGGCGCGAGTCTCGAAACGAACACAATCGCTTGCTTTTGTAATTTACAAATGAAAAATGTTTCGTTGTGTAGTAACACAAATATATCTTGGTGGAGGTAAGTAGAGCCTCCATTTCCTACTATTTCTGTTTTTCCATATTTACACTGAATAAACAAAAACTCAACCAAACACCTAACTAACTAACTAACTAACTATTTAAGTCAAATTTAATAATCCCGAGTTAGTTCACACATTCGTCTTTTGTTATACTCAGAAGTTCATGTCCGTATTCACAACAGCCTGACACTTATCCCTATCCTCAATTAGATCAATGTGGTTTACACTTAAAAAACTACTGATTTACGATCCACTTCAATAATACTCGTATCCTCCCATCTACGCTTAGGTCTTTCAAACAGTATCCTCCTTTCACTGTTTCCTATAAAACTGTAGTACACATTTCTCACGCTTTCCATAAGATTAGACACGCCACTTACTTTAGTTTCATTATGTCTGTTATATCAGCAAGTGACAAGTCAGCATCTGCACGTAGCTCCATCATTATGTATGTTATATCAGCAAGTGACAAGTCAGGATCTGCACGTAGCTCCATCATTATGTCTGTCATATCAGCAAGTGACAAGTCAGCATCTGCACGTAGCTCCATCATTATGTCTGTTATATCAGCAAGTGACAAGTCAGCATCTGCACGTAGCTCCATCATTATGTCTGTTATATCAGCAAGTGACAAGTCAGCATCTGCACGTAGCTCCATGAAGCATAGAACGTCGTGAGACGCTAACAGAAGTTTTCCTAGTCAGCAAATTCCCCACACATTACGGAACCCAAATCTTCATTCCCTTGTTCACCAGAACTCACCACGCGTATCTCCTGAGTCACAAGAATGCAGTTCACACCCCCCCCCCCCTCCATTTTAAAATCCATTTTAATGTTATTCTTCAATCTCATCCCAGTCATCCAAATTGTATCTTTGCTTTAGGGTTTCTCACAAAAATTCTGTAGACATCTTTCTTCTCTTCCATTACTGCCAAGTGTTCCGCCTACCTCATCCTCCTTGACCTGATCGTCCTAACAATATTTGGCAGTGGTAGTATCATGAAGCTCCTCATTATGCAATTTTCTTTAACCACCTCTCATTTCCTACCTCTTGGGTCCAAATATTTTCCTCGCAATTCGGTTTTCGAACACCCTCAGTCAAACGTCAGGCTGATCGTGTCTTAGCATGTAAAATACTTAGTGTTATAGCTGTATATCATCTTGAGTTCTGCCGTCTATTTTGGATCTTACGGAGCGTGAAATTCCAAAAGAGCGCAGATCTCATTCACACCGTGGCGGAAGCCTGAAATCACGCATTTATACCATCTTATTACAACCATGTTAATAATGGATGCTTGTTTATTTGCAGCGAAATTTCCTACAGGCTACATTTCGGTCATTCGAACCGTCTTCAGAGAAACGAATAGAAAAGTGGATCCTGCTGAGGACCATTAAAATACGCAAATACGTTGAACATGTTATCATTTCTTTTTATACGTATAAGAGAAAGAAATTATAAAAATGAATGAAAACGAAAGTGTATTTAGCTTGAGAATGGTTTAAAGGTTTGCTGCCACTAACCAGATTACAAACGTTAAATTGATCCTGTAGTCCTGGTTTATATCTACTTTAAAACATAAAATGAGTTAAATGAAAGATAGATATACCAAATTCATAAAGTGTGAAGCTTGGACATTCAGTTGCACCAGAGCGGGTATTTTCAGGAAGCAACGAAAAAAAGCAGCCGTCTATATTACTGAAAGAGCCACAAAAATCAAAATCCTTTCATCTGACTTCTATTTTAAAGATTCTATAATTCAACCTCCAGTTCGTACAGATGCATTTTATTTACTCTTTCTTTATTCGTTGCAGACTGAGCTGTTAACATTTGCTTTCCCCTTATTCCTTTGCAGCGCATCTCTGTGGGCCTCTGTTAGAGACAGCCGGCTGGGGAGTGCTGTTTCAGGAGCTGGGGTTTTGTCAAACTGATTTAGAGGCTCGTTCCTTAATTTGTTCCTACAACTATTCTCATAAATAACGCGAGGCATTTCTTAGTGGATGCTTCTAGAGAAGGGTGGAAGTTAAAATTCCTGACTTAGGGCTTGTCCTCCTAGAAGTTCGTTTCGTATCCTCGAATACACAGTTCACGTAGCAAATGAGCGCCGATGAAACAGCTTGGAAGAATTTAGAATCCTTATTCTAACCTCCCGTTTGCATGATTCTATTCGACTCAACATTCCATGATTATAGTCAGTGCCAAATACGGGTTCTGTTATTACATATAACACACAAATAATCTGGACAAATGAGTAAGGCGAATGACCAATATTTGACTTAGACACAGAGAACCACGGCAAGGCTTAGACTGAAAGAAAATTTCAGTTCCCATAATATGCGTCATCGAATTTTAAGATCTTAAAAAAGTTTTGGTCTTTTGTTTTCGTGATAGGCCTACTGCCATACCGTGTATGGTACAAGACATCAGATACACAGCAATATAAACTGTAGTTGGGAATGAAACACTTTGCCACTCTTCGCAATCTGTAAGGAAATACAGCCTAACCCGGTTATAATGACATCGGTTTAAGCCAAACCTCGTCTATAGCGTCAGATATTATGTGATACGAATTAATTCCTCGCTGTTAACCATAACATTATACTCCTCGCTTATAACGACACTCGTTTATAACGACACAAAAAATGCAGTCCCCTTCATGACGTTATAACCGAGTTCGACTCTATTTTCCATAGGCACGTATGTTATATAGCCTTATGGTTTTCCTTTAAACACGTGGCTAGCTTTAACACCGAATTTGCAAATAAATTTTGGTTTTTCACCTCGAAAAGTCGTTTAGAATTTTTCCTTTGTGTCTGAAACATTCATAATAATGTACAGAACTTCTTACACATATCTATAAATCTAACAGGACTATACGGCGTTCTTTATGTTCACAAATTCAATGGTTAAGTTAGCCGCAGGATAATATCATCAGAAACTGAACACCGGTACAGTCTCTTCTTCCACAAAAGACTAAATCCACGGAGCAGAGTTCTTCCTGAGAAGCTAACAGGTCCTCAGCTAGTAAAATTCTCCGCATTTTATGGAACCCGAAAGTTCATTACCGCATTCACAAGAGTCCATGTCCCCAATCCCACTTCCTGAAGATCCATTTTAATATTATCCCCACACGTACGCCTAGGTCTCCTCACCAAAACCCTGCATGCACCTCTCCTGTCTCCCCATAAGTGTCGCATGCCCCGTCAATCTCATTCTTCTTTATTGGATCACCCGAATAATATTTGATGATGAGTAGAGATCATTAAGTTCCTCGTTATAAAATCTTCTCTACTCCCCTATTATCTCTCCGTAGTTTCAAATATCCTCCTCAGCACCCTATTCTCGAACACCCTCAGCCTATGTTCCTCCCTCAGTGTGAGAGTCCAATCCTCACACCGATGCCAAACACAGCAAAATTACAGTTCTCTGTATCAAACTGGAAAACATAAGATTGCTTACGTCGTGCCAGAATACCAGTACAAGTCCGAGGCCTTGTGAAACGTTTCGTTACATTCTACCACAAAAGGCATGACAAGCCGTGCAACGTCTGAAGTAGGAAATACTTCCGATTGGCCAGTAAAAAGACTCAGACGGAATATTAGATCAAAATTCTTGGTCAAGCACTTGAATGCAACACAATACGTGCTGGGTTCGTTCCAGTAAGAATAAACACCAGGGCTTCCACGTCCACAGACATTCGCTTTTCGTTTGCTGATCTCCAAAGCTTTCACTCAAATGCCGTCAACTTTGTAACTGAAACCAACTTTTGGCCAGAGTGATGATAGAAAGGCGACTTACGGCCGAAGGAATCATTGCATCGATAGCGGGCATGAAAAGCAAACGCGAGGCAACGTCTATGTATAAAAAAAATTGATGAAGATCTTGGCCAATAAAAACAATAGCAATTTTAAGGAAACTCTCTACTTCGACATTACAAAATAGAGGAAGGAAGCAAATGGGAAAACATCACAAACTCTCAAATGATTCTCTGAATGTTTTACTTTGGACATTGCCCTTCGTATGAGGTATACTTACATACATACATACATACACTGGTTAGGTCTTAGGGACCGAACAGAATAGGCGTCCATTTTGAACAGTGACAACAGTCATAAAGTGTCCGGTTTGAATAGTGACAAGTCATAAAGTGTCCGGTCTGAATAGTGACAACAGTCATACAGTGTCCGTTTTGAATAGTGACAACATTCATAAAGTGTCAGTTTTGAATAATGACAACAGTCATAAAGTGTCCGGTTTGAATAGTGACAACAGTCATATAGTGTCCGTTTTGAATAGTGACAACATTCATAAAGTGTCAGTTTTGAACAATGACAACAGTCATAAAGTGTCCGGTTTGAATAGTGACAACAGTCACAAAGTGTCCGGTTTGAATAGTGACAACAGTCATTAGTGTCCGTTTTGAATAGTGACAACATTCATAAAGTGTCAGTTTTGAATAATGACAACAGTCATAAAGTGTCAGTTTTGAGCAATGACAACAGTCATAAAGTGTCCGGTTTGAATAGTGACAACAGTCACAAAGTGTCCGGTTTGAATAGTGACAACAGTCATATAGTGTCCGTTTTGAATAGTGACAACATTCATAAAGTGTCAGTTTTGAATAATGACAAGTCATATAGTGTCCGTTTTGAATAGTGACAACATTCACAAAGTGTCCATTTTGAATATTGACAATAGTCATAAAGTGTCCGGTTTGAATAGTGATAACAGTCATAAAGTGTCCGGTTTGATTAGTGACAACAGTCATAGGTGTCCGGTTTGAATAGTGACACCAGTCATAGTGTCCGGTTTGAAAAGTGATAACAGTCATAAAGTGTCCATTTTGAATAGTGACAACAGTCACAAAGTGTCCGGTTTGAATAGTGACAACAGTCATAAGTGTCCGTTTTGAATAGTGACAAGTCATAAAGTGTCCGGTTTGAATAGTGACAACAGTCAAAGTGTACGTTTTGAATAGTTACAACAGTCATAAAGTGTCCGTTTTGAATAGTGACAACAGTCATAAAGTGTCCGGTTTGAATAATGTTAACAGTCATAAAGTGTCCGGTTTGATTAGTGACAACAAAATGTTTCCAGTTTGAATCTTGTCCGAACATAAGCCACCGTGGCTCAGTGCTCTATGTTGTTCCTAAGCTAATTCTGGGACAGTGTGTGGAAAATCCCAAGACACATGTTATAAGCGACCACAGAAATCATTACACGAAACTTCCAGCGAATGTAACGGGCCATTCTATCAAGATATTTAAAATTAATCAAAGACTCACTGACCAAATAACTAACTAACTCCATGGAGCAGAGTCCTTCTTCAGAATTTAACAGGTCCTAATCTACTGTTCAGTTTTCCCGCAGTTTACGGAACCCAAAAATTTACTGCCATGTTCACAAGAGCCCGCCATTTGTCCTTATCCTGGGTCAGATCAATCCAGTCCACGTCCTTCTATCTTATTTCTTGAAGATCCATTTTAATATTATCGTCCCATACACGCCTAGCCCTTCCAAGTTGTTTCTTTCCCTCACGTTTCCCCATCAAACCCCTATATGCACCTCACACGTGCCACACGCCCCGCCCATCTCATTCTTCTCGATTTGATGACAAGAATAATATTTGACGAGTACGAAGCGTATCATTTTGCAATATCCTCCAGTCCGCCTTTGTATCCAGTGTCTCTTAGGCCCAAACATCTTCCTATTCAGGGCGCAGTACACCATCGAATTAAAAGAACATCCTCACCACGGAACACTGCACAGGGGTAAACGAGTGTGAATGAAACGTAATGTGTAAAAGTAATTTATTCTGCTGCTCATAATGGATTAAGACCGTTCTACAGGTCAGTAAACACATTTAAACTGAACAGAATATCCATATAACACGCACGCTTCACGGGTGTCACTTCAAAACAAAAACACTTCAAAACAAACCGAATGTTTGAAACACGGCCTCAAAATGCCAAACATACAATTGACGTTTTTACTGAATAAAAACAGGTGTCGGGCGGTAGGGGTGGGGTGGGGTGGGCGCAGGAGACAGAAACAAGTAATTTATCAATATCATGCAAATAACTCGGGAAATTCATCAGTGATGCTAATCATTTGCACATATAAAACCCTTTTTATGCCTCCACATTTTTATTACACACAGGTCCTACTACTGTTTGCATGAATTAACATCCGCTGTTCATAAAACAAATGTAACTAAATCAGTATGATTTATATTTCATAAGGGAAGAGGAAAAGTATGTTGGAGGTTGGGCCGTGCCATGGATCAGGCGGTTAGTCGCCGACCTCCCATCGCGGAAGCCCGGGTTCGATTCCGGGTCGGTCCATGTGGGATTTGTGGTGGATAAAGTGGCACTGGGACAAGTTTTTGTCCGAGTACTTCGGTTTTCCCCTGTCAATTTCATTCAACCGATGCTACATTAAATGGAAAAGCAGAGAAAACGTCATCTTTATCACACGGTTGCTCAATAAGCCTTAAGGCTGCGGTGCGTCTGTAGCATCTGCTGCGGGGTCCTTCAATAAATTTAAAAAATCTTGAAGGTTCCATTCATATACTTCAGACAGCCACAATTTTATCTAAATCAGAGTAAAGCAACCAAAAAGAGAAGAAACTTTATCCAGTGTGAAAAGAGGGAAGTAAGGGGGAAAATTAGCAGTCGATAGACTATTCCGGTTTATTACGTACTAATGGAAACTACATACGTTCTATTTAGTTCCATTATAACAATTATATGTAGGTCTATGAAACACGAGGTGAGGAAAAAATTGAGAGCGAACAGAACTCATAAAACGTTTCCTGCCATTCGGTCCAGAACCTTTGTCTTTCTTTTTCCTAACATGTCAGTCACTGAGCTGGAGAGGCAATATAACAAATGTGTAAGGACTTTAAGGGAAAGGAGGAATGACATTAAGGTAGAACTTGTGAAAATGAGAAGTGGATGGACCTGGCTCACGATCATGCCCAGAAGGGTGATCTGATGCTAGTGATTTCGAATCTTAAGTTTCCACCACCATGCGTTTAATTACTTAGTTAAACTACAATTATTCTAAGAGAAGGAGAAAGGCTGGTTTTTGGATTACGAGAGAAATATGTACGAATATGGATCAAAAAAGTAAGTTAATTTGCCTGTAGAGGCGCTGCAGTCGACGCACTGCGAAACCTAGCGGTTGTTTCAATAACTACATACTTGGCATTGTCGCGACGAGCCTGTGTTAGGTTTAGTGAGTGTTGTGTTTGTTTACAAATCTACTTTAAAGATGGTAGCAACGCTGTGTAATTACACCGTTCTAGACGAGCGAACTGTAATCCTTTTTTTTTTTTGTCGAAAGGTGTTAAAACATCTGGAGCCGTCGATTCGCAACAGGCGGCAGTAGTTTGCTGTCAAACGGGGTTCCTTTGCTCCACAATAACGTACGTCCGCATTCTGCGGCAGCTGCCTTTAAGCAATCAGGCAGCTGAAACACGAATTTCTCCCACACTCCCTACATAGTCTGGACATAGCTCCATCGGATTGTCACATGTTTGAACCACTAAAAGAAGCCTTGCTTGGACGAAGATTTGTCAGTGATGACGAAGTTATGGACGTGGTGCATACGTGACTTCGATAACAACCGAAAACTTTCTTCGTAGATGGGATCAGAAAACTTGTGAACCGCTACGCAATATGCGTTGAAAAAAAAAGCGTGATTAATTTGAGAAATGATACACTTTGTTTCGTCACAGATTGTTGTAGACGAAGTAATTAATAAATTCACGTCATTTTGTTACTCTGCCCCCGTATATTCAATAATAATAATAATAATAATAATAAAATAATAATAATAATAGTTTGCTTCAGACTCTGTACATGTTTCTAGGGGATACAATAATACTAGAATGTAATCATTAACAGGAAAGAAATATCTACAGGAAAATAATACTAGCAGGTTTAGATGTAAGGGTACGGGTTACGTCCCAAAAAAATTAGCTGTAAATCAATTACTCTATCTAATTTATTTAATATTGGAACCCAACTGAAAGTGAATCTCACTCTGCTTACTTTGTAATACGATCCTCAAAATTTCGAGTCAAAACTATAACAATATTGCACATAAATACATAACTTGACAGCTTATCATCGTGTACGTGATACAATTTTCTGTATTAAAAGGCAACCTGATTCACGAGAAAAATATCTCTAATTGGTCCAAAAGCAACTGCAAAGAACGCCCAATGCTGAACATTACTTGTTGTGTCGTGACCTTCGACACAGCAATCACTGAAATTTAAGGCTCCTTTTATCACAATCACGAGGCAATGTGAAGTGGTGAGCTTCCCACATTACACCTGAATTCACTCTCGAACGATTTAAAAGAAATTCGCGCGTTTCTGCAGAGAGATAATTTCACAGTCCAGGCACAGATGTTCATGGCGACATTTCAAACTGCAGCCTTGCTTAACGGCGCTAACATGGCGACATGCAGCTACAATCGCTACAATTTCTGTTTAATTGCTTAGCACAGTGCGTAGCAGAAGCAGGAAATTAGAGTTTCGCTCACCCCCTCCTCCCCCCATCCGTTTAGTTTCGTCTTTACGATGTGAAAGTGAAAGTGAAAGGCATACTGAATAACAACGTGCTACCAAAACCCAACGTGAAAGCTGAAAGAAAGAAAACCGAAATTGAAAGAGTTAATACACACAGCCTAGTTCTGTAACAAATTGTGACTGTGTACAGATGTATGACATTACAAGAAATACCAACAGGGGACTATATTAAAAATGTATCTATTAATTAAAAATCCTGGCCGATCCCAGTGGCCGTGTGGTCTAAGGCGTGGGTCTTCGGCCGCTCGCTTGCTAGGATCGTGGGTTCGAATCCCACCGGGGGCATGGATGTCTGTCTCTTGTGTGTGTTGTGTGTTGTCAGGTAGAGGTCTCTGCGACGAGCTGGTCACTCGTCCAGAGGAGTCCTACCGACTGTGGTGTGTCTCAAATGTGTGATCAAAAGAAATTACAAAACCTCGACACTGAAACGGGAAAACCGGAGTAGGTAGAAGACGACGACTTAAAAAAAATAAAATAAAAAATAAAATAAAATAAAAAACCTAAATATTTCGGCGGGCCACCATCATCACGTTTTACTAAATTTTTTGTCAATGCTGTCTGATGATGTCCCTCCCCCCTTTTCAAACATGTAAATCTGATATTAATACATTTGTTAATATCACACTCTGCTGGTATTTCTTGTAGTGCAATACACAGCCAAACGTTCGTACGTAAATTCCATACAGAAGAAGACGGTTACTGTAAACCAGCATCTCGATCCCACATAGAGTAACACGGTGAGTGTATACATTGGAAAGAGTACAGTCCGTTCAGTGTTTACATAGAGATTTTCAACTCATCGTTTTAAATCAAATTAATTCTTCCCCTCCAGCAGTCAGCAGGCTAGTGAATGAACATCTCTTTGTAAATCCACGATCTTTGCTTCTTCATGTTTATCATACTTTCTTATCGGTTTTCCGGTAAGAAAACTGTTACGCCACACCCTCTCCCTCTGCCGTAAACCGCTAGATCATATACACGAACTACTACACTGTTCAGTCTTGCTGAAATAATGAACAACACGTATGTGTAATTTGGAATTGCACACTTTACAGGATCTGAAAACGTGACTTTTAGGTTATAAAAGGCGCTTAAATTTCCCTGAGTTTCAGATGAAGAAGAAAGGGAATTTAAAAATAAATAAAACCATATAATAAATCTGAATAGTGTTTTCCGTAAAGAAATGTTAATCTTCCAAATGTTTTTCAAAAGGCATAGAGACCTATGTCATATTGAATGTTTAAATTAAAATATTTTAAGTATTTCTATCAGAGAGTGTTCGGTCGGGATAGCTCAGACGGTATGGCGACTCGCTACGGGCTGAACGGTCCGGGGATCGAATCCCGGTAGGGGCGAGATTTTACGCACCCGTCCAGACCGGCACTGGTGTCCACCCAGCTTCCTGTATAGGGGGTACCGGGTCATTCCCGAGGTTTAATCGGCCGGCGCGTAGCGTTAACTCCTCACCCCAATCTAGCACCGAGGTTAAAGAAAGTGTAAAGCTATACCTCTACTCCCCATCAGGACCTTCATGGCCTGTTCTAGGGTGAACTTTACCTTTTTACGTCTTTTATGATACAGGGAAAGCAATGATCTCGAAATGGCAGAATCCTGTCACCTACTGACACGGCGTCGTATCCTAAAACAGAGCTGACGAAACATGCTGCCGTCGAGGGAAGCACTGCCTTGTCGTTCAACCGCACTTTTAGCGTAACTTATTGTTTGTACACAACGGCGTTATAGTCAATTCAGTCCTCACCCCCATTTCGATATATGTACACAGAAGTGCGGCCCTGAGGCGAGTCATTATGTGGCCCTCCTGTGGGTTGAAGTTGGCTATCCCTGTCCTAGAAGAAGGGAATTCTCAGCTACACCTGTGCAAAAGCTTAAGAACTTCCAACGTAGGAAGTGCCTTCAATAGTCCGACCTAAACCACGTACAGTTCTTGTATCAGGATTTGCTGAAATCTGCAGACCTAACCAGTTGATACGAATGCACGGACCCATTTATTCCAATTGCTTTTATAGCTCTCTCCGATGCGATATTCCTGAAGAGTATTCAGTACAAACATCATTCAGGTTACAAGTCATTAACCACTACAACTGCAATTCACTTGGCCAAGCTGTTCCATTTCGCTGACGTCACCACGCAAACTGTACTTCCCAGGCTGTGTAAAGAAATCGACATTCGGGCTGCGGGACCACTCTCACGTTTCTACAATTTTTTATTCAAAGAAAAAGCGTTTTTCATCCAAAGTGCTAGAAGTATATCAAGTGTTAGTTCTCGCCACCTTGCTGCAAGTTTGTATAGCCGATAGGAGCAGAACGACGCAGTCTAAAGTAAAGTGCCACTGCTCCAAGGGCTGATTTCATGAAAGCCGAATACTACTATGCAAGAGACGGCCAGTTATTCTTAACCTGACAATATAACAGGAAGTTAAGCTGCAGTATTCTTCCAACCGTAACTTTTTAAACGACGGTTTCAACTGCTGAATTTAAACCAATAGCGTCTAATCATGAGGTAAAGGAAAGTAATTCCAGTGCACACCATGAAAACCTAAGGGGGGAGTGGAGGTACGGCTCCATTCATTATTAACCTCCGCACCAAATGGATGTGAGTGCTCAGTTTCAGGTACCTATACATATTTACTAGGAGGCTTCGTGGGCTCCACTGCCAGTCTGGACGTTTCGGAAAAGCGAAATATATCATGCCACTGACGGTAACCGGTCCACGATCCAACATTTTCCAGCGCCCCCTGTCACTATAGTGACTGAGCTAATCGGGCTTCCTCGGATGATAATGAGATCAGTGGTTAATAAACTGTAAAGGAAGGGGTATGAAATGATCAAATTGTCATAACATTTGCATGGAGGGACTCAGAAAAACACGAAAGATCTCAGGCGCCGTAGCCGGTCTCTGGGTCTAGGAACGTTTCTACGTTGATGTCTCGTACGCAAAAACACGTTACGAGTCTCAGTTGTCCTAAAATGAATAAAGAAAGTTTAAATTAATCTGATAGGGTAAATATGGATTCCTCAAAATACAGCGCAGTTTCAACACCTGATAGAACCCCGCGTATGGAAAGTACAGAGTGTCCATTTTATCTTGTCCCTTCACGCCAGTAGTCACGGGAACGTAAAGTACAGAACTTTACATCCGCCGTAAATCTAGAATTCATACTCTCCCTAAAGTTCAACTTATCTTATTTCAAAGAAAATCCTTGAAGTGTTCTAAATTCTCGATGGAGGCAGGCTTCCTATGCCACAAAGCTGCTGTAGTCAGGCGACACGACAACATGGCCAGTCTGTAGGTGTGCAAATGCTAGATTATTCAAGAGTGGTAGGAAGTGTAATGGTGTGCACGTTATTGAATCTGCTGGAAAAGATGGTAGGGGTCGTGACAGAGAGTGCAGTGTTCAATATTTCATAAAGTAATATAGACACAAAGACGGAACTGCCTCGCACAGGCCTAACCCTTCCCAATCCACAGGACTGCGTCCTCATTATTATCTGCTTTTGCCTAAAAGTAGTGGGTTTTAAGAGACGATCTTCTTTGGAGGTAAACCAAAAATAAAAGTGCAAAACGTTCAGAGGCAGAAACAGACAAAATAATTTGGCAACAGCCTTGAAAAAAATAGCATACTTTTGTGTTTTATGCGGAGATATTAATCTTCTTCACATTCAAATAAATGGGAGCTTTTACAAATGACAAACAGAAAAATTCGAAGAAACAAAGAATCATATTCGATATACATCGTAGCTCTTTATAAGTCCCAAATACAAGGGCCAGTTAGAAGTTTAATTTTAATAGATAACAAAATTATAGAAAAAGTAAATTTTTTTTAACTATTTTGGAAATTGATATCTTATGAAAAGGAAGTGGATATCGGTAACAAACGAAATAACTATTTGAAAATAACAGGCATTATAAATAATGTGTTTATACCACAGAAAACCCTAAAGTAAACAAGAATAAGATTATACAATTAACTAATCCTCCCAGCTTTGTTATATGGCAATGGAAATTGGACCATTAAAACAAGAGACGCAGATCATAAGACAGATACAGAGATGTCAAAGGAATTAAATATAACCCTAGTTTAGGACAAAATACAGGCCTACAAGAGGAATTGGATACAGCCTGTAAATAGAATGCTTCGAAACAGATTGCCAGGATAATAAAAACTACACACCAAAAGGCAGAAGGAACCAGGGAAGACCACTGAAGAGACCTCTGGATGAGTGAGAACAGAACGGGTCAACAAGTGGCCCAACTCCGTGATAGCTACATGATGATGATAATGATGATGATGATGATGATGATGATAAGTCCGAAATTCATCTTTCGGCAAGATATTTTTTTTGCTTTTCAGCAGGTCCTCTGGGAGTGTTCTGGGAAATATATTTCAGTATTCAATGTGTTATAGTTTTTACCTTCCGCAATCCACTCGCAATCAACTCCATATGCAACAGAGTGCAATTTACGATAGCTGTCAGTACAGTGACTGGACAACGGCCTGGAGAATTGCAGTTCAGTTCCAGGCAGGGGTAGAAATCCTTCCTTTCTCCACAGCATCTGGGGCTCACCCAGCCCCCTATCCAATGGGCATCGGCGGCCCTTACCTGGCTTCAGAAATGGTAACAGAGGAATGATACAAATCACTTTCGTCAATTTAGCTCAGATGTTTAAGAATGCGTGGAGCTGTACGTCTATTTCCCCACACGCATGCACTGCGGCTTAGTTAATTACATACAGGTACAATTAGACTAAATACCGAGTCAGTTCGAAGGGTATGTGTCGTGTGTCCAAAAGAATTAGGCCCGAAATTTCGACACTGAAAACAATTTATCTTCCCCAACAGAAACAATTCTGTTTTAAATCAACAACAATGTTTGCCCCTCTCAGAGCCTTCATCGTTTTGAATGAGACACCACCGGAAAGCGAATTTCTCGTAGACGTGTTGTGCTAATAGAACCAATAAATACTGTTTGTGAATGGGAGAAAAGATTGTCACATCCTCAGAAGTTCTACGTTCAAAATCAGAGTTCAAAAATTCTTAGGTATCTTGCTTCATACTCCCTGAGTAGTGACAAAAGAGGGACACATCCTCTTGCCATTAGAACTCAGAGTGACAAAATGTGGCAAACCTGAATGCTTTGGGCTCAGGGAGGGGGAAATTTGTACGGTTTTCATACAACTGGTACGAAACTATACTTAGTGGTGAGTTAGTCTAGCAGCAGCAGCAGCAGCAGTAGTAGTAGTAGTAGTAGTAGTAGTAGTAGTAGTAGTAGTAGTAGTATAAGCAGGAGGAGAGGGGAAGTATTTCGAAAATATCAGCAATTTATTCAACAAGGAGTTTCATGGTAAGTCCCCGATCCTTACATGTCATAAAGTTTCCCTTTAAGACAGAATAGTAAATTGTAGAAAATTTGAGGCCTATCCATTAAGAGGCTGGTAGCTGGGGTGTCATCGATCAAAGGCTGATTACACCGTGCTTTGAATAGAGCCGTGACTTCATCCTCACGGTCACAAAGTAGCAACTTAGAAACAATGGGGATCGTATTTGACTCCACTTTCCTTTCCAGCGAAGGAGACGAAACATCGTTGCCTAATTTCTTATTAGCTCTTCTTAATCTATGCTGTAAAGTAACCTACATTCTCAGTTACTTACTCAATGTTTGTTAAGCGAAAAGCTATTTAGATACATAGTGTCTTCAGCTAAATTCTAAGAATGGCTTAGAACAAGATTACACAAATTTTCCCAAAATCTTGGAGGCACCTCAAAATTCTAGGCGCCTGTAAGGTGACATGAAGCAAGTTCCGTGCTGAAGGTCCACAAATATGAGGCGCCACTGTACAAAATTTAGTGGCGTGGGTGACCTGGCGCCCAGGATATGTGCATCCCTGGTTTAAAGTAGTTAAGCGTGGGCTATGTAAAAGATTTACACTAGGAAAATCAAAATTTCCTATTGGTCCTCTAGGATAAGGAAGCGAGTTGGGAATCCTTTTTATTAAGTCACTCCACTGATTCTTTCTAACTAGAACGTCAGACCTTTGTTAAGCGCGAAATTTTGATCAGAAATGTACTCAGTCTTTGAGTTCTTTCCTAAGTTTTTTGACAAATAGCTTGGCCACAGGTCAGGAATCATACATCTCTTCATTTCCTTGTTTTTGGAAGTGGATATTCGATAGTACTTTAACCCTTCAGCCCTTGAAAAAAAAGCTGCCTTCACCACCAAACCGAAAGAGAAACTGTTGCCACCATCGTCTTTATGGAAGAGGTCCTCATACCCTGACGATGAAAGCGGATATCACCATTATGACAATCAGACTGAATTTATATCCTCATTAAAGCCCTTGATAAAAGCAACAGAACAAATTAGAGACAAAGAACAGGAGACGAAGTATGAAGATGCTTACACAGTGCAATAACAGCAGCAAAGAAAATAGCAACAAAAAATATGAACAACGTTATGTGATACCCTCTCGTTAATTACACCACTGAAATTTCGGAAGAGAAAATGCTACATGGGTCACTTTTTAACGAGTACTTGTTTTGCAAATTTCAGTAATGTACGTATATCGTTGAGAAATTTAATCACAAATGTTTGTTGTTGTTATTGTCGTCGTCGTCTTCGTCGCTGTTGTATTCAGATTGAACGTAGTGCATTGTCTGTTTACAATACATTCTATCAACTGACAGTATTTCCATCCAAAGGTAGGTTACCCCCACCCAAGCCCCATTTTTACCCAAAGACGAAGAGAGCCGACACCAGCAACGAGGTGCCCTCATATTGCTTTACGTTACTCAGTACGTTTCAAATCGTTTTACCTAAGGACGGAAGGAGCACCTGTCCTCGACACATCTTGCTCTTAGGATGTTGTATTTGAATGAAAGAACAGACCCCAATAAAATGCCTTATTAACAATAAAGTAGCAAAATTTTTTACAGTTCGTTTTAACAAAGAAACGGAATTAGCTACTCAGGTAGCTGCACGCTGCTCCTTTGTCGTTTGCTAGATAGCAACGTACAGACCAATAGCTGCAGTACAATGTATTGAGCCACTCAAGACTTTGCTTCCTGTCGGATCAATCACAGCCTTATTCAGAAGCGAAATTTCGACAACAATTCCACATTATGTAGTCCAATTATCTACTACCAGAAAACGAATCAGCTGTCTCTCTTACACTCTTACTTATCTAAAGTCCAATTTCTTGACTGCATGATCCCTATATGCATTTTTGTTCGAACGACACTCTGTGAGGAACTTTGCTCCCTGCGGGTGCGATGCTAGGCACTGCAGTCACCCTCTTTTCATCACATCGTGACATCGTTAAAACCTACAGCTTTTGCACCAGTTATTGATAAGTCCTGTCGCTCATTTTAATCCTTACACAAATACACGTCTGAATACCTGAATGTGTTCTAGAAGATTTATTTAATGTACAAATGGAGACAAGTATGGAACACTATGCGATTTGATTTCTTTGTTTCGTGTCTGTTTCTTTAGGCTGTTTGTTTGCACGAAAGTGGCATGGTGGCATTTGAACACCCACCTTTGGTGTCCAAATTGGTAAAACGCCTTACCTGGGATCTGTAAATTAATACATATTTGGGATGCTTATTTTAGCATTTTCTGAGTCATGAAAAGTTAAGCATCGTACATAGTTGCTAGCAGAAGGGTAGATATTAGTATTAGCAACTGTGTGGCGATCCCGGTCGCCGCGCGGTCTAAGGCGTGAGTCTGCGGCCGCTCGCTTGCTGGGATTGTGGGTTCGAATTCCGCCGGGGGCATGGAAGTCTGTCTCTTGTGAGTGTTGTGGGTTGTCAGGTAGAGGTCTCTGTGAAGGTCTGGTCACTCACCAGAGGAGTCCTACCGAGTGTGGTGTGTCTGAGTGTGATCGTGAACTCTCGATAATGAGGAGGCCCTGGTTCACTTGGGGCTGTTGCGCTATTGAACAAAATTAGCAACTGTTTGTTTATTTATTACTAAGTTAGACCTGCAAATCTTCAATTGTTATCTGTCTTCAGACTAAACGAGTGACTGGCAAACCACTTCAAAAGGCCGAAATTCGAGGCACGAAGTGAATAAACATTGAATTTCCAAGTTTTGTAGGAAGTTACGCCGTGTAGACTCGTAAATACTTACGGACGTTTCAAAGGCTCTTGCCGCGTCCATCTTTAGGGTAAAGCATCCCAAGAATAGTGCAATACTAGACCCTGAATATGAAGGCTGGACGATGCTCCGAAACGTCGTTAGCTATTTAAAAGTCAATAAGGCTAATATGCTGGGAGACTTGAATTTTCATCAAAACTTCTGTCAGAAGGTCGAAACCAGCATGGTTTCAACATTTTCATTTTTGCGTTGGTTTGGCTTTCGGGATTAGCAAAATTTCAAAATACTTGCACATTTAGCGTTAGCGGTTTACTCGAAAAAGAAGTGAAATTAAAAATCTATGGAAAATAAGGCAACGAAAGAGCCATCAGTTTTGCGGCTTCGGACATTTCCTGGGTTGAGGTCTTCGCTAACCTGGAATATCAGGCAGCTCCGAAGTTCCGGGACAGCCTATTGGTACCACCTTCAAGGTTCAAGATACTTGACCCTTCAAGATGAGACAGATAGGCTGTTCCGAAACGTCGGTAAACAATAACCAACATACACTGCGTAAGAACACAGAAGATCAAAGACTTCATCTACACCGCGGTGGAAGCCTGAAATCACGAATTTCCTAACTTGTTGTAAACCATTTGTAACATTCAGACACTGCTGTATAGATTAGTATATATAATTCACTTCTTACCGTTAAATAAAGAATTAATTACAGATTTGTGACATGTCGTATGCTGGGTAGAAGTAAGAAACGGAATTTACGTCCTTGTGGCAAAACGTCCTGGAAATAAATCGCCTTATAAGTGGCGTTGTAAATGGTAAGACGAGACAAAACTGAAACTTAGAGGAATAAAACATGTAGCATTGGTACAGTGGAGAGGAAATATTTATGTAGATGTATTACAATACTTATTAAAGACTGTCATATAAAATGCGGCACGGTACTGAGCAAAGCGAATGCAGAAGACATTCCTGAGTAGTTTGTGTCCTCTCGTCTCCCCCCAACCTCAGCTCATTCAATACAAATATTCCTAACTGAAATAAGAATATATCTCTTATTCCAACACAAAATATCTTTCTTTAGGAAAGCAATGATATATTAAGTACGCTGTGCAATTCCTTACTGTGGCTACTACTGTACTTGCTTTATTTCCTCTTCAACAAGGAAGGAAAAATAGCAGCATAAATATTTTGAGTTTATCTACAGCCTTTGAACATTTCATTTAAAGAACATTAACATTTATCATTTTCGACAAGAACGACTTTCTCTCTCGGTCATGAGAAAGAATATACTTTCTCTTTCTCGCGCACACACACACGCACGCACGCACACGCGCGCACGCACACGCGCACGCGCGCGCACACACACACACACACATATATTTCTACCACTGCCTTCCTTAGCTAATGGTTACTTTCGGCTCAGACATTTTTCTTTTTCTCTTAAGTCTGCAAATAAAATTGGCTAATTTACTGACACTGCTAACAAAAATGTATTTTTTCAAAAAAAAAATTCGTTGACACAAACCGGCTTATGATTAGATGTAAGAGACAATAAAAAATGGTATTTCCTCAAACATAACTTTCGTTAGTGCAATAATACGATCAGCATTAAAATACACAAAGTGTAATTCCACCCTTCGCTCTGTATGGTAATGGAACTGTCGGTTGCATAAAATGCGGGGAATTTCTTAACAAGCTGAGGACATGTTAGCTTCTGAGGAAGGCCTCTGCTCCATGGAATTAGTACGTTTGGCGGGCAAGGTACAGGTATGAGTGATAAAACCTTTGTAAAACGCTTGAGTCGGAAAACTTGAAAGGAAGACACAATTTGTTAGACATAGGCTTGGATGGTAGCAACTGAATATTAAATATTAAACAAATACAATAAGGAAATATTCACTGAAATAATCTGGGGCAAGTCAGGGACAAATAACGGGTTGATGTAAAGAGGGGTTCCAGAGTTCCAGAGAAGACGGAACTTGCTGCGAGATTACTAGCTTCCAAAGAAGGAATCAGCTCCAGGGCGTCACCGACAGTTAATTCTATAGTATTTACTGTGTCCGGTTGTGGCAGTTTAATGATGCTGGCAACAGAGCTATTTAGAGATCTGTTGCATTTGTTGCGGAAGTAAACCAGACACACCCTGAATTAATTACTGTGTTGGAAAGTGGAACAGAGTCTGGCATCAACACAAGTGCAAACATTTAACTTTGTACTGGTATAAACGCGGAAAGAGGGTGTTCCGACGACATGTGGTGCAAAAAGCAGAGATACCTCGAGTACATTTTACTCAATTTACTCAGAGACAACTGGCTCAAAACGATTTACATAATGTTATTATTAAATACACGTGTATACTTTTTCAGGCCAAAATTTCCAATAAGGAATTGAGGTCAACCTTCAATAAAGAATAAGATTCAACATGAATTAAATGTAATGAATGTTACTAAAGCTACAACACAATTCCTGGCATAAATTTTATTGGTCTTTATTTTAGAGCTGTTCATTCCGTGAATTTTTAGATCAATATATTCAATGTGTGTAGGCCGCTGGCTCTGATACACAACACAGCATAACACAGCGACCCGATCCACCTTGGACAGAGATATGCACTAGAGACCTGAACAAATAGTGACACAAACTAAAAGTTTCCATTGCCAGCCGAAACAATTACTTAATCTGTATAAATCATATTTATTATGTAAGAAATGTTTTAGTCATATTTTGACCATAAGATTTTAAAAGCAGTACAAGTTGTACCTTTTATACAAAAATTACATCAACAACGGAGCCTACTGCAGACTGTGGAAACTTGTAAATAATGGCTTATCACTGACAATTGGTTTTAAACCTGGCATATCGCGCTCCCTGAAGATGGTAGGCTTGTACCGAAACATGTCGGAGCTACGTGTTTAATACTGATATGTATCAAATAATGTGCATTTGGTTGGTACAGTTAATTAAATTTATTGGTCTTTGTTAGCATTCCTGTAAATGTCGGGCAACTATAATTACAGTCAAAAAGTTGTTGAAATTTAAGCACGTCCAACTAACTTCATGATCACAACACTTTAACCTACGTCCATCTTGACCCTCGTGTGACGAATGTGCTCACAGCAGTTGCAGAGCTTTATCACAGCTTATTTGTCTGTGTATGAATCTTCGCCTAGCTAAACACTCAGATCTTCGGGCGCCAAATCTCACTCTTCATCCCTCCCTCTTACAAACAGCAACGTGCAAAGCCCAGAACTAAGCTGATGTGAGGTGCGACGTAACAAGAAAACACAGTTTGAAAGGCCAAGTACATGATGCTTTCTGAAGCCGCGAACAGACATACGCTCAACTCGTGAAATGAAGAAAAAGAAGCAGTAATTATACGTTGCTTAAATTCTGGACAATTTTTTGCAAGTCCAAAACCCATATTCTAAAGAAGAATACGTTTTACAAAATTTTACTTTATAACATTTCAGTTAACGAATTCAAAACATATACAGAATAGATCCATATTTAAAATTCAACGAATCAGTCTGTGGTTAGGAGATAAACTAATTCAGTTTTCACATTCTTGGCTCGACACTAATTGAAATGGCGAGCTGCCGCAGTTCAAAACCAATGTTTATAATAAGAGCTTATCACAACACCAGAGGCAGTTTAAACTTGTGCAGACTGAAGTATGTACAGCTGAGACTATTGTCTATGAGGTTGATATGGCAGTTGGTCACTTGCAGTAAAATATTAGACAGCGAGGTCACTGACTGTTTCACTCTATTTAGAATAAGAAGGGATTGCCTTGGCAGTGGGAGGAGTTTATTATTGTACATATTTATAGGAAGGGTGATAAGACAAACTGTAGTAATTATCGAGGCATATCAGACTTATCACTTTCATGAAAAATGTTATCCAGCATTGTTCTGCCACGGTTAACTCCATATATATATATATAACGTAATTGGGGATCGTTTATTATTATTATTATTATTATTATTATTATTATTTACTGCAATTGGGTTTTCACCCGGTGGCAGTAGTCCTTACACTAGTACACACAATACAAATGTTTTCATCCGGTGGCAGTAGTCCTTACACTAGTACACACAATACAAATGTTTTCACCCGGTGGCAGTAGTCCTTACACTAGTACACACAATACAAATGTTTTCACCCGGTGGCAGTAGTCCTTACACTAGTACACACAATACAAATGTTTTCACCCGGTGGCAGTAGTCCTTACACTAGTACACACAATACAAATGTTTTCATCCGGTGGCAGTAGTCCTTACACTAGTACACACAATACAAATGTTTTCACCCGGTGGCAGTAGTCCTTACACTAGTACACACAATACAAATGTTTTCACCCGGTGGCAGTAGTCCTTACACTAGTACACACAATACAAATGTTTTCACCCGGTGGCAGTAGTCCTTACACTAGTACACACAATACAAATGTTTTCACCCGGTGGCAGTAGTCCTTACACTAGTACACACAATACAAATGTTTTCACCCGGTGGCAGTAGTCCTTACACTAGTACACACAATACAAATGTTTTCACCCGGTGGCAGTAGTCCTTACACTAGTACACACAATACAAATGTTTTCACCCGGTGGCAGTAGTCCTTACACTAGTACACACAATACAAATGTTTTCATCCGGTGGCAGTAGTCCTTACACTAGTACACACAATACAAATGTTTTCACCCGGTGGCAGTAGTCCTTACACTAGTACACACAATACAAATGTTTTCACCCGGTGGCAGTAGTCCTTACACTAGTACACACAATACAAATGTTTTCACCCAGTGGCAGTAGTCCTTACACTAGTACACACAATACAAATGTTTTCACCCAGTGGCAGTAGTCCTTACACTAGTACACACAATACAAATGTTTTCACCCGGTGGCAGTAGTCCTTACACTAGTACACACAATACAAATGTTTTCACCCGGTGGCAGTAGTCCTTACACTAGTACACACAATACAAATGTTTTCACCCGGTGGCAGTAGTCCTTACACTAGTACACACAATACAAATGTTTTCACCCGGTGGCAGTAGTCCTTACACTAGTACACACAATACAAATGTTTTCACCCGGTGGCAGTAGTCCTTACACTAGTACACACAATACAAATGTTTTCACCCGGTGGCAGTAGTCCTTACACTAGTACACACAATACAAATGTTTTCACCCGGTGGCAGTAGTCCTTACACTAGTACACACAATACAAATGTTTTCACCCGGTGGCAGTAGTCCTTACACTAGTACACACAAAATGGACATATAAATATACATAAAAATAACAATACAAAACAAACTATACACAATTACAAAACAAAATACATACATTAAATACAAGTACACGTATACGTAACAGATTGGCGATTGACAGTTATTCTGCATTCGTCAGAATGGAAAAACGCAGACAACACCACACAAAAAAAAAAAGGAAAAAGAAAAAAAGGAGAGACTTGAAAACGGAACAAAAACAATACTGAACCGCAACTGTTGGAATGCACAGATTGTAGAAAATGAAACTGAATTGTAACAGATGTCATAGTGAAGCAACACAAAGAATAATACAGAAAAAAAGAGAAGACAGTTAACGTACGTTTAACGTAATATTGAGGCGTGTTCGCGTAACTACTGTTGCCGCGGAAAAGCAATAAGTATTGAATATTATGAGTGTGTGTCTGCAGCCTTAGTTATCCAGCATGCAAAGCGCATGCGCCATATTATATTGTCATCTATGGCCTGTCTGGTTCTACCATATACTCGTATTTCCAATTATCTCATAAACGGCACGATTTTCGGAAAAGCTGTACTGAACACAAAAAGTGTCTTTTCTCTGAAAAGTTTCTAATTCTAAGAAGAATTGAGCGACATATTATCATAAATATACATAGGTCTCCATGTAAGGTACTCGTTATTCTTGTCAGATTTTAATTAAATTTGAATTTTGTCGACATATTTTCTAAAAATACTCCAATATCAAATTTCATACAAATCCGGCCAGTGGGACTCAGTTGTTCCATGCTGACGCAGGTACGGACGGACAGACAGATGCTAATAGTCGCTTTCGCAATTTTGCGAAAGCGCCTAAAACAAGGACAGCAAAGCTTAATAATTTACAGACGAATATATTTAAAAGACATCAAATTATACGTAATGGCATATACATAGTACCTGCTAGCAAAGAGGCATAACCTTGTAGATCGCAGCAAAGTTTTGCCGGAATATGTAAAGTGAGAGAAACATTATTAAAATGGTTGTACGTCGTATTTAGATGGTTAATAATATTAATCTAGTGAACACAGAAATGCAATGATAAAGATGTCTTCTGTAAAATAATGCAGAGAAATTATTGAATGGCGCAGTAAATAATGTCTCCACTGGTGGAACTCTGTTCCTTGGAATTAATTAGTTTCTAATATGTTTGTTCTTTATCTACATTCAGTATGTCATTGTGACGGGTAGACAAAGAGTTCCAGTGCCTGAATGAGGTCCGTGTGCCTGATGTAATTCTAAGATTTTAGGCATTAAACTTCCTAAAATATTCAATGTTTGAACAGTGCAATGCCGGACATTATAACACAAAAAGTTAGGTATAAACAATATGTAATTTTACACATTCTGAATCAAGGAAATTACGCTATAATGTTTACATTACATGAGGAGTTTTACACAGAAATATGATTCCGACCGAAGAAAACTGGAATTGTGGAGGCGAGTGGCGAGGATCTAGGAAAAATCTGATTTGGTATGGATGGCTGGCATACAACAGTTCTAATAATAGACAGAAAGTCTTGTCCAAGAGATCAGGCCTGAAATAATAAAGTCTATTATTTTCGGGATGTTTATTCAACCAGATGGGATTTCGACAAACTTTGTATTAATAAAACATATACAATCTGGAACGGAAGAAAGGTAATGTTATTTTTTATGTCCGTATCTATTGGGATATTACGCAGAGTTGAAGTGTCGTTCTGTACCGACGTTTCGGGACAACTTATCGGTCCTATCTTCAAGGGTCAAGAAGTATTGGACTTCTCGACCCTTGAAGATTCATATCTCGTGATCAAAGGGCTGCTGAAATTCACATCATTGTTAATTAACGCATTTGCTAGTGTTGTTCGTAGTTTCAGTATCACAGTGCCACATACGGCTAACTGATGGCCTGGTTTATGATTTGGTATTTCTCAAACAAAGACAATTCTTCTTTTCCATCTGTTATTTATTCTACAGTAAAAAGTAAGGTAAAGCTACCACTTTACAGGCCAGGACAGGCCATTAAGTCTCCAGGAGTTTGAGGCTCCCAGAATTTCTAGACAATTGGCGCATGAAGGTGGCAAGGTTGTCAGCCCTACGCACCAGCCCCCTTTACCCCCCAGGAAATATTCCAGGTATTCTTTTCTGTTAGAGGCTGAGTTGCCTTCTTCTATAGTATTATTGTTAAATGAGGACAACAGTGTTAATTACGTAAGTATAAACTTTGGACGATGTTTATATTAATAAAATGAAGCCATCCGACTTCATTACTTTATTTTCAGGCACGCTCACATACTTGTGCAAGGCACATCAAAACCTCACCTTTCGTCCGTCTGTACGCATGCAGTAAGTCGCAAATCACTGGACCGACTTCCGTAACATATTCTCTAAGTTTCACTACAATTTGTCAAAATGTTTAAACAATCTTTAAAACTGCACAGAAATTGAGAATAACTTGCATGAAGACTGATAAGCATCTTTGGGAGCAATGTCTCGAGCATAATACGAAACCAAAGATATGTGTTGACTCAGTTGACACAACGTATTGTAGGTAAACACAAATAAATTGTTTACCAATAAACAAGATGCCACACAGCAGCATTGTACGGAACAACTCGCTGAACATTTATAGCAACTCGTAACGTTTCGCACAAAAGCTGCAGAGACACATACACCGCGCGCTCTCTACACAATTGCAACCATTTTCCGAGAAGTCTGAAAGGTTTGAAGCAATAAAACAAACGGGGACGAAGTAGCATGAGTCGTTAAGCTGTGTACACATTTCCTAACTTGTTGTCTCTACCACAGCTATGCAGATGTCGTCATACAATTTGGTATAACATTATGAGCACACAGAAGTGTACCATTTCCAGGCTACAGACAGATCCAAAGGGAGCTCAGCAATGCAGTGTTTTTACACAAGCTAGCTACAGCAATATCCTGTTACTACCATGTGGATGTGGGAGGAACAACCACATGAAATACGAGTAGCAATCTGTATTCCAGCGTGGAGTAATTCCTAGATAATTTAATGCAGTGATTATCAAAGTGTGGTCCGCGGATCCGTAGGTTTCAGCGAGGACTGTATAGGGATCCGTCGGATTCTTCTTTTCTTCCCATTGTAACATGGAAGAAAAAAAACAATTAATGAAATATTCACAATATTTTACAAAATCTGATTTTCTGGAATAAGGGTGTAACACATTGTAGATGCTGCTCAATAGAATACAGTTTATTTCTTTCACGGCTCGACAAACCTTACGTCAGTTTTTCGGCATTACGAATAGAATAGAATAGAATAAATGATCGGAAGAGCTCTTGCGGTCCCGATGCACGTATGACTTTTACAGGCCCTTTGTGCCCCTTAAGCTGAAGTCAAAGTCATGGAAGCCCTGTCCCTTTAATAAAGTTCCAGATCGCCCCCAGACTTAGTCTTCAGACGTCCTCAGGGTCTAGAAAGAAGAAACCCAGATAAGTATGTGTGTGTGTCGCCAGAGCTTCACACGCACACAAAACATGGGCTGAGGGTCCCCTCCTCTGCTCCGCACCTCCTACACAACGGACTGTCACTCAGTCCCATAATGTGAGGCTGTCTTCTCAAGGTGTTATGTCCGGTAAGAACGCCAATAATTACCCTGGATTGCGTCCTGTTAAAGGACAGTAGCCTGGTCTGAAGAGCAGGACGTGGACCCAAGATCGACAATAGTACTAGAAACTTCATAGTTTTTAAATGAATTCTTACACTGACTTACTCGTATTAAAGTTTATTTGAATGTAATTACATTGTTTATTTCTAATTATTCTACGTTTAAATGTGACCGCGGTCCCAGAAATATTAAGAGACATTGGTTTAAAGCAAAATCAATTGCGATCTACGATAGCTCGGTCGGTATAGTAACTAGGTTGCGAGGTGGATGTCCGACGAATCGTGATTTATTTTCCCGCAGGGGAAAGAGATTTATCCATTTTCCAAATTGCCCATACCGGATCTGGGGGCCACCCAGCCTCCTATGAAAATGTTACCGTGATCGTGAAGGTGACCACTCAAAACCCATCTAAATCCGAGTAGATATCTACCTCCCAGAACACGTGTGACTTCGAGGCGTGTACAAAAACAAAATTTATTTTTGTGATTTTTTGTACAATTTTGGCTGTTTACATTTAACCGGTTATGCAATGTCAAAATTTGACACCTCGCTGATCGTATGTTAACAGCAAGACGCACGGACTCCTTGGTCTCGTTACACACTGCCTTCCTAAACTTTGTCAACAGTTACTAATTTTCAATTAATGTCAGTCTTTGTTGTTAAAGCAAAAATTTTCGTTATTGAAACTGGAAGTGAAGGACTTACCTAGAAAACTCAGTATAGACGAGAGGATAATATGAAAAGGATTCTTAAGGAAATTTAATTCTGTGGATTGGATCCATGTAGCACAGGATAGGGACCAATGGCTGGCGTTTGTGTACACGGCAGTAGATTTCAGGGTTTTATAAAAGGCACCATGATCAACTGAAAGATATTAAATTCTGAAAAAAGGTCTGCAAAGTGATGTCAGTACCACCACGACTAATCCACTTTCCGGGATTATTTATATGAAGATGGTAAAAATGAGCTCATGAAGAACCGACCAGCTTGCGAAATTGATGTCGTCACAGCGGTTTTGCTGAAGATGCGAGTCTTCTGGGATGTTAAGACGTGTTAGTTGGTAAATAATAACTCCATTTCCTGCGTGTGAAGAAAATGCACGCGTAGAATAATAATGAAACAATCGACAAGGCGTAACACCCCCGAAGACTTGGATCCTGAAACCGCTGATTTTACCGGAGCAGTACGGTCCTCCAGTGGCCCTTATACTCAGCCACTTCAGCCTCATATTAACAAGTTTTTATTTAATACAAAGTTTCTTCATACGACGGCAACGTTATAAACAGTAAGATCTAAAACGAAAAGGGCAAAAACATCTCACGAAACAAGGTTTATTTTTATACATGATCAAATGAAATTACATTTTTCGACTCCATTTCCTGCGGGTGAAGAAAATACAAGTGTAGAAAAATAGTAAAATGGACTCCGACAAATCTTAGGTTTTACGAGAGTTTTGCTCTATTCTGTAACGCTCAAGTTTCGTACGGGTGGACGCATCTTCATTGTGTATTTATTTCAGCTCGGGGTTACAACAGATCTAACTCTATTACATTTTAACAAGTTCCCTCTCCAACCCGAGACATCACTGTGTTCACAGATTTCTCTGGAGAAATATAATACTTTCTTATGCCCTACAGTTAAAAAAAATCTCACTTACGTGTAAAAAACTTACAGAATTGCTGAAAATAAAATACCGAAATATCGCAGCATATTTCTGTCAGCTGCATCCAGTATTCCATTTGAAGAGGAGATTTAGATGTCAAAAAATAAATGCAAGTAATATTTTCTTTAAACACCAGCTCAAAATGCTAGTATAATGTATAGAATTTCTAATATTATCCAAATGACATTCTTTGCCAATTCATCTTATTCCTGTTCAGTGTTAAGTATGTCGTGATTGTAAGTACTTTCTACAACAAAATTTTATTTTTAACACAAATTAAGACAACTTATTTCGAAGTTATTCAGAAGGAGCATATACAGAGATTCCTTTAGAAAACATCCCCGCGAAGGAAACTTGCACATTATGGGTCAGACCGACTTCACCGGATGAGCGCCCGACTCTTCTTCCAGAACAACAGCGCCCAAAAATAAAAAAATGGGTTTGATAATACTTCGCAAGTGCCCATCGCGGCATTTAAACCTTTTCAACATTTACGCCGTCATGAGTAAAAATAAAAGACAAAATTCACACGTTTTACTTTATTCCTATGAAACAATTAGCAAACTGTCCAGTTAGTACATACACAAGGCATGTAAAGCCATGACCATGACTATTGTATATGTAAGAACTTAAGTAAGGAAAAATGATTTTTATCACCTGTTTCACAATGTTATTTAATTTATACATTTTCACACGGGGGGGGGGGCTACTGTGTTAAAATGGTGCTTTACTTCTAACCTATACCAGAAATAAATCCATTTAGGTCTATCATAAGTAAATTTGGGAAAAAGAAAGAAATCATGTAATAGTTGAAAAAATAAAACCTTTGTTGCACTCTTAAAGATAATAACATCTCATTTACTTATAATCTCCAAAACGTATCGACGTTACTCGGACATCATCAGGGTATACCAGGTGGAATTTCTGCATAGGAATTTCTAAAGTTTTATACCAGTTATATACGTATGTAAATTAATTTACAACAATTTTACAGTGAGTAGGAAGTGTTTAATAATTGCTGTTTGAATCCTGAATGCTCAGGTCAGGGATATGTTATGTGTTGGAGACTGCAAACAAACAAGGTGGAGATCTGCGCTCTTCTAGGATATTACGCAACGTTGAGTGGTAGATATGGACCGACGTTTTGGGACAACCTATCGGTCCCAGATTAAAAGATCAAGAATTCCAAGACACTTGAAGAGGAGACCGATAAGTTTACCCGAAACGTCGGTACAGAACTACCACTCAACGCTGCTTAATATCCCAGAAGAGCGCAGATCTCATCTACATCGCGATGGAAGCCTGAAATCAGGCAAATAATTTGGATTTATCATCTGTAACTGTAAAAGATTATTTTATTTTTCCAAACTTGTCACTGTAACACGATAAAGCACGAATCATTATATCAAATTACCTAAATCTCTTAAACGAACAATCGATCTGATTCAGGGTTTACTTTCATTAGGATTATAACATCGAAAAGGAAATCAGACACCAAACACGAAACATTATGTGGAATGCGAGGTTCAGGTGGTGGCCTATATGCAGAGTATGGTCTCCTGACGTGAGGCAATATAATTTACTAGTTACGTATGGACGTTTTGGAAGTACCCGGTGTCTCTATCATTAGGATGTAAGACTCATCTACCCTGAAGATATCTCCGAATCGTTAGAGTGGAATTACCTTCCTCGAGTTGTCTGCATGGTGTGTTTCGAAGTAAAAAAAACGGAACCGTTTCGCTACCGGATAATGGATTGCTGGAGCGTCCCTCGTGTTGTGAAACCCTCATCAATATCAACGGGGCACGGCCAAGGGCGTCTAAAGCCCAAGAAACACTTTTAGGGCCTTTTTGCCACGCCTGTGTTAATGGATGGATAGGTGGAAAGATCGACGTCGAGACAAAAGAAATTTCAGTTGCTTTGCCGGTCAAGTGAACTTTCTTACAGGTAGAATTCTGACTCATGTAAAGACGAGTGGTTACTATATGTACCACCAGGTTTAACGTTGAAATACTCCACACTCTGCTCTCACAGTGCAATTACATATTTTATATGGATCTCACGACAGACAGCGATCGTTTCCCTACACAGCTTAGACTCAAAACGGTTTTTACAATTGATACGAAGTGTTTACTGGGCTGTACAACTGAAATTTTAAACAGAATTGTCAGTTTGATCTTCATCTTTAAAGTGTTGACCTACATACTGATAAAGAAGACGTAGATGGTTAATGACGACATTTGAAATAAGAATGCAATAAGACTTTCAGAAACTCACTCTGCAGTATTTAGACAAATCTTACGGATGTACTGTGCAGAGACATTCGAATAAACGTGTGACTTCTGCAGGACGCTACGAACTACAGTGGCATAAATACAAAACAATGCAGTATTTATGTGGGCGGTGTGGACTTTGTGAACAATTTTGGACTGTACTATCACTACTACTACTATTACTACTACTACTACTACTACTACTACTCTACCACCACCACGATATTATTATTATTATTATTATTAGTATTATTATTAATATTATTAGTCAGGAAAAGATCCATAACATGGGTTTTGATGTATTCATTATAATATCGTTATCACATTGCTTGTTGTTTTTCTTTTTAACTGTAATTTGATTTTAATTCTAATTTATTGCTTTTGTTTTGTCTTGAGATTTGGTCGTCTTCAATTCTGTTTCTTCGTTGTCTCCTGCACTTGTGTTGCTTTTGAATAGGAAATTAAGCTATTAAGTCAGAAAGCACAGAAATAAAGAATTACAGTGAGTTATACTGTTTTAACAGACTTAGAGGTTCCTCACGTGTCGCGTGTTATGTCAACTAGTTTAGTAGTCATTATCTCACACAAGTACATCGTTATTCATTACGCAGTACTTTATGATCCTCTCGCTGTTCCACAAAGTCCAGTCATGGGGCCGTTGTTATGTAGCGCTTTTGTTAACAAGTTGTGTGCAATTATTTGTTTCGTTGCTTTATCTGTTTCCTGTCCATGACGTCACAAGTTCTACTGCTGTAAGTTCTCTCATAATATTTCATTATTTTTAATCGTAAGATTCTATTTTTGATTTGTGCACCGCTAACTTCACGAAAATTAACGCCCATGAAACAACGGTTATTTCCCTTGTAACACAAAGTGACGCAGTACATTAAGCACATATTTTGTGAATCGTGTTTATTTCGTACTGATGTGACTAAATGTCAGAGAATATTAGCTGAATTCATGCTTTTTTCGCCAGCATGTGAATTACATTCTTTCTTAAACTATAAAATTATTTGGCTTAGTTCACAGTGTTACATTTGTCTTTTCTTCTTTTGTTGTTATATTTTACTGTAGTTTAATCTAAACTACAGTAAACCTCTGTCGTATGGAATTCAGTTACTTCCTGTGATGTCAAGATTCAGCCCAAGTGTATAGCTGTTAAATTACAATTTTCACTCCAACAAAATGCACTATATTTTTTCCAGATATTTTATATTACAATATCTTGTTGGTCAGTCCAACATGTTTCGATCGCTTATGGGATCATTATCAGCGATTGATATTAAAGTAATTTTTTCAATGTCTCAACAGCCCCTTGGGGGCCTAGGCCGCCTCATTTTTTGAGGCTTCACGATCACACTTTTTAGACACACCACACTCGGTAGGACTCCTCTGGACGAGGGACCAGCTCTTCGCAGAGACCTCTACCTAACAACACACAACACTCACAAGAGACAGACATCCATGCCCCCGGTGGGATTCGAACCCACGAACCTAGCAAGCGAGCGGCCGCAGACCCACGCCTTAGACCGCACGGCCACTGGGATCGGCGATATCAAAGTAATACTTCATAAAATTAAACTAGCAATCCATACACACATTTTCTTGGACTGAATATTGTGATCTTATTATCGACAAAGCACGGTATGAACAATATAAACATATACTCGTATAGCTGCTCTTCATACTCGACATTTTCGTCAATCTCTCTACACTTATGTTAGTGCTTTAGACTGTTTTTAAATTTACATATTTGTGTGTCAGGAGGCGCTACCTAGAAGGGCTATTCTATTTAAGTTTACAATTGTTTAGCATCTTACACTTCTCGTTAAAAAAAAACACTAGTTCAGGTGTTCCTTATAAATATTTCACAGAATTTTTCTTGGGAGACACGAGGTTCACCCAGCGGTGTTGATGAAGAAGTTTTTTCACCGACATTTCAAAGCACTTTGGTTGCTTCGAAATGCAAGCAGCTGTTTACCAGTCGTCACGGCGCAACAGATAAGAAAACTTAAATATTCAGATATTTTTACGTTCACTCAGTACCGGGCCTTTTGTCCGACGCGCGTTCATCGTAAATTCTGTTTGCCAAGTCACTGACGTATTCATGAGATAATTTATCACACTGCATCACATATTAAACTGAGCTAATTTACTTCCATTTATCATTCGTAATTCTTTCTATTTCTTATTTGCAGTACAGTGTGTCCACAAAGTGGAGATATAGCAATACGAATCCAGTCCTTTAATATTAATGTACTGTCTGAAGAGCAGAGATGCAATTAGCAGGAACAGCACAATACAGTTTAAAATACGACAGTTTCAATATACAGTGTGTTTACAAAGTCCCTTCGGGGTTTTGAAAAATTGTGGCGCGCAAACAAATTGAGCTAGCCAAATGCGGTTTTCGGCAGATTACAGTGAAACTCTGGAAGTTTTTTACTGACCTCAGTAGACCTCGATGTGGCTCGCTTGGTAGCACGGAGAACGTCCAGACGATATTCGAGCTCTTGCCATGTTCTGTGGAGCATGTCCGCTGGAACAGCCGAGATCGCATTCCTGATACGGGTCTTCAGGTCATCTAGTCCGTTAATTGGTGTTCGGAACACATTGCTCTTGACATAACCCCACAGGAAAAAATCCAGTGGTGTTATGTCTGGTGAGCGTAGAGGCCAAGGCATTGGACCGTCTCTGCAATCCCACACAACGCGCGCGTTCCTTCACAGTCGCCATTTCACAAACGACTGAGAAACGTAAAGATGACCGCTTATGCCATCTGTTGGCGGCAAAAAAAACTTCCAGAGTTTCACTGTAATCTGCCGCAAACCGCATGTGGCTAGCTCAATTTGTTTGCGCGCCACAATTTTTCAAAACCCCGAAGGGACTTTGTAAACACACTGTATATTGAAACTGTCGTATTTTAAACTGTATTGTGCTGTTCCTGCTAATTGCATCTCTGCTCTTCAGACAGTACATTAATATTAAAGGACTGGATTCGTATTGCTATATCTCCAAGGGTCAAGCAACTGCTTTACCGTTGAAGATGGAGCCGATATTTTGTCCCGAAACGTCGATAATTAACTACCAATCTACGCTGCGCAACATCCCGGAAGAACGAAGATCTCACACCGCGGGCGGAAGACCGAAATCATGCAACTAAATTACTCGTTGACCGCAAATTCTGGTATAAAGCAAAGCATATATTTTACACTAATTATCCTGCAAAAAGCGATTAACTGCTCCGACAGAGATAAGGCAGCAGATAAAAGCCTTACATTTTACTGATTCACACGTTTTTCAAAGAACTCTGACACGTAAAGCGACGCAAGCTACACACTGCTTTGATGGCACACGCCTGAATTCTGTTACAGTGCAGACAAGACTAGTGACATATTTCGCATCCTGAAATCGATCGGCGTTTCGGATCATCACACTCTTTACAAACACAAAACCTCTGTGTAAAGCCTCGCTCTGACGTCACCGGACACATGAAAAGCCACGACATATCCGGACAGGCCCGGACACCCCGCTAGGTAAGCGCTTCTTTCCCCCACGTCTTTGTTATGGCGAGGAGATGGCAGAATTTAACTAAAGACTGCTGCCGACAGTATATGGAACACACCTTGGGATGTAGGAAATGCCATGTTAACTGTAGAGATAGCTTCGAGTGTTGGGTGTATGAGAGGCTGTAGGAAATATCGGCAGTCATGCGCCCGTAGGTCCTGGCCTGTATGTGGTTAGAATTCTGACCAGGATCCCTTGACGTGGTTGCTGACTTCACCAGACACATTGCTGCCAAAATTTAACGTTCGGAGTAACATATATATACATATATATGTAATTCTTGGCATTAAATGGTTTATAGAACATGACTGAGCAGGCCACATAAATAGAACATGACTGAGCAGGCCACATAAATAGAACACGACTGAGCAGGCAACATAAATAGAATATGATTGAGCAGGCCACATAAATAGAACATGATTGAGCAGGCCACATTAATAGAACATGACTGAGCAGGCCACATAAATAGAACATGACTGAGTAGGTCACATAAATAGAACATGACTGAGCAGGCCACATATATAGAACATGACTGAGATGGCCACATAAATAGAACATGACTGAGTAGGCCACATAGAACATGATTGAGCAGGCCACATAAATATAAAATGATTGAGCAGGCCACATAAATGGAACATGATTGAGCAGGCCACATAAATACACTGAGCACTTCTTTACTCCGCAACCAAAGTCTATGTCCCTTAAGTGTTTCCGTTCCGATTTTTGCGACGAAGGTTTTATATGAATTTTCTATATTTCCCATGTTACTCTGTTTGAGTATTAGCGTAATAATATTTCATGAAGAGTGAAAATTTTAAGCTCGCCACAAAGCCTTCTGTTGCTTCTTCCCTTTCAGGCACAAACACATTTCTGTAGTCAGATCCTTTTTCTCAAACTCGTCAGCTAGTCAAGAAATTCCCCGCGTTTTATGAAACCCGGAAGTTCTTTACCGCATTCACAAGAACCCGCCAACTGTCCCTATCCAGAGCCAGACCAATCCAGTCTATGAACCCCATTCCACTTCTTGAAAATCCATTTCAATATTATCCTCCCATCTACGCTTAGGTCTTCCAAAGGATCTCTTTCCCTCAGGTTTCCAAACAAATACCCAATACGCACCTCTCCTGTCCCCCATACGTGCCACGTGCCCCGCCCATCTTATTCTTCTTGATTTGATCACCCGAATAATATTTGGTGATGAGTACAGATCATGAAGTTCCTTGTCTAAGAAATTAAAAATTATTCTCTACCATATATTTTTAATTTCTTAGCCTCTGAATGGAAACCTGGGCACCTGGTGTTCACATTACATCTTACTCGTATTTATGCTTATTAAACAGCTGTATTGTAAAGCATAAAGTGTGGTGCCTTCGGCTGAAAACAGCTCACGTTTTAGAGCTCCCTTTATTCTTTACAGCTGCAAACTCTTGTTTTGAGATTCCACATTGCAAATCCTAAACTGAGAGAAAGTTTAAAGACGTTTACAGCGTACTGCTAAATAGGCCTGTCATGGCTTTAAGTTTGTATTGCCTTTATAAAACGAAAATGTGTATTTGGTCGAGACTGGCATTAGACTTTCAATAAGACACTTTAAAACTGACGTTTCTGTAATCGTCTAGTCTCGAATACAGACCACCCGGTGAAAACTTTCTTAATTATCTCAATTTATTTTTCCAGTGGCGCAACAGCCCCTAGTCGGCCAGCGCCTCCTCATTATAAAGGCTTCACGATCACACTCAGACACACCACACTCGGTAGGACTCCTCTGGACGAGTGATCAGCCCGTCGCAGAGACCTCTACCTGACAACACACAACACTCACAAACGACAGACATCCATGCCCCTGGCGGGATATTTTTTCCCCCTGTCCCGTTGTTTCGCTTTCATCCATTTTGTACCTTTAAATCCTTCCGTCCTTCTTCATGTCACTTATGATCCATACTACTGTCCTTATACAACAAACACAACACAGACATCCATGCCCCCAGCGGATTCGAACCCACAATCCCAGCAAGCGAGCGGCCGCAGACCCACACCTTAGACCGCGCGGCCACTGGGATCGGCCATTAGCTCCATATTCTGGAGAATAATGTTACTCAGCTAATGGCTCTAAGGCAATTAGATTTTGTGTCGAAAAACTGAACCTGAAGCAACGACACAAGTCTGCAGTTAGACGTGAATGACTCACTGAACGGAAGGAACTTTGTTATAAGTCAGCAGTCAGCAACGGGCCTCATGTCGGTACAGTGACCTCCAAACATTGTTATAAGTCAGCAGTCAGCAACGGGCCTTATGTCGGTACAGTGACCTCCAAACTTTGTTATAAGTCAGCAGTCAGCAACGGTCGTCATGTCGGTACAGTGACCTCCAAACTTTGTTATAAGTCAGCAGTCAGTAACGGGCCTCATGTCGGTACAGTGACCTCCAAACTTTGTTATAAGTCAGCAGTCAGCAACGGGACTCATGTCGGTGACCTCCAAACTTTGTTATACGTCAACAGTCAGTAACGGGCCTTATGTCGGTACAGTGACCTCCAAACTTTGTTATACGTCAGCAGTCAGCAACGGGTCTCATATCGGTACAGTAACCTCCAAACAAATTCGCATGTTGCAATATTACTCAGAAAGAAACAAGAGGTAAAAGTTGTCGCTGTAAAGCGATGAAAGTATATGGAGAAGTGGATGCATAGCTCCCCTCATTCTTAACCTCGGCATTAAGAGGTGAGTGACTTGCATCACGCCCCGGCCGATTTACTCTCGGGGAAAAGGCTGCCAGTGCCCATTGACTAGGAGGATGAATAGGGTCCATATTGAAAGAAACGTGACGTCAGGATTTATAGAGCAAATATTTGCTATGTGCTAAATGCATTCGCTTAGCATTAATCAGGCACTGTACACCCCTGCAGGTTTGGTACATACAGTCATACTGCACCGTTAGGTGACAACCTGAAGACCACAGTTCGAATGAATCGTCGCCCTTGTGAAAACCTCTATTCTTAATGCTACAGAGACAGAGTTTTAAAATAGGCATTATACGTTAATATCAGCACTTGCTTCGCCAGCACAGTAGGCTTACATTCCACCGCATTCGGCCGTAAAAAAGAAACGCGAAGTCGTACGGAATTATCTTGGCTTCTTGAAACTGTATAACAATTTTGTTTTTGAAGTAGAAAAAATGTTATGTGTGGGCGAGTACTGTTGGGCTGGGCGGGGGTTGCAGGGAGGTTGGGCGAGGCAGGGAGCAAAGCCTCGACGGGAGAGAAAAGGCATGTTGAAGTTACGTTCCGCGCAACCGAACACGTAAACCAAATGAAACACGAATTGAATAAATGCATTCGGAAACCGAATGGGACAACTTGGGAACAATGTACAAGTAGGCAGGAAACGCACTCAAAAGAACAAAGGGATGTAATAAGGTAGGCAGAACGCTAAGCAAAAAGGTGGCATTTTTATAACGGAATAAAAGATGCGGAAGATAAAAAGACAAAATATGTAGATGTTCTCAGCGACGGAGACAGAGGAGATGTTATAAAAATATATCTTGAAGTTGTAACTACAGAACAGCACACAAACAGAGCAAGATGGTTCGAGCAAGGCGTACAGTAATGGTGAGAGACCCTGTTCTCTGTGAGGTACGGACTGTAGATTAATATACAATACAGAAGATGGTCAGTCTTAAGAGCGTTAATACTACTTGTTCACATGTTCCTTGATCTTCCAAGTGACCGCTTTCCATTAATTTTACTCCAATTCTACTCAAAGCACAACAACATATGTTTTGGTTAATAAAACTTATCTACATTACGTTATACAATTTAGTCAGTGGAGATGGACACGTACTGATAAAATACTGAGTCATTATCGTGTATGAAAGGACTTCACTGATTTCAGTTAGACACAGGTAATGAAAGACAGCATCAAATATCGATACATGCAGTACTGAAGGGCAGAAAACGCTGGTACTTCTACGTATTCAAAATGCAAATGAAGTCTGGTTTGTTTATGGAGTTCATTGAAGTGCATCTGCTGTGCGCATGTGCCGGTATATAAGCAACTTAAGAACGAAGCTCGATCATATTCCAAATCTTAGCAGTGGTATTTTATCCACACCTAATGTTAATTGTTATACAGCCACAATTCAGTCGCCGAGGCCTGTTTTACAAAAGTAATTTTAGACCAGATATACAAAAGCACTGTGCATTCAAACCTTACGCTGTGGAATATATAGAGGAGGACGTGACTGAGGTAAAAATTGCAAATAATGCTTCTATGCTGTAACGAAGACAGTGAGCAAACCCACGCTACATCTGTCAGCACGCCCCATTCCTAACCTACGATTCTAAAGGGCTACTTATAATTGAAGTCAGGGACACATTAGTTCAATGCTTCACTGCTTTTCGTAAGTTTCTTTACGCTCCTTTCTTTGGTACAGCACGTCGAATAAGAATCTTCGATCTATAAATCCACATGTGAGTACGTTCTTGTGTTGATGTTTGAAGCAGCTACTTCGGTGTACTGCAGGTATGTGTAGGTGTCTGTTTATAGACCAATGACAGCTATCTCAGCATACGACCGTAATACAGTCTTGCTGTTTACAATACCATTCTATGGCAAACAGTTTCTCCTCCCTCAGAAAAAGTCGAGTGGGCAATGGCAGCTCCGTCCAAGATCGATACTTCTAAATGAAAATTCCTTATCCCAAAAAAGGGATAAGTTTCCAATTATCTGAATTAGAGTATTCATCTCGAGGGCCACATAGGAATAAAACAAGAGTCGCGGTAGGTCAGTCGGTACAGTGACTACGCAACGAGCTGGATAATCCGCGGTTCGAGTCCTGTGGGGAGTAAAAACGTTCTGCTCTCCAAAATCTCCAGATCGGCTGAGGGATACAAGCAGCCTCCAATTAAATGGGTACCGGTGTTCCTTCCCGGGAGTAAATCGGGCGAGGCGTGAAGTTAACTACTCACCCCATCTCGGGCCGAGGTTAAGAATGAGTGGAGCTATACCTCTTCCCGCCCCTATATGTCTTCATGGTGTGGACAGGGAAACGTTTTTTTTTACATTATTATAAAGGGCAAGCCTCGCAAAGAGTGCCAATCAGTTTAATAACTTTCTTTCGACAAGAAACTCATGGTGCCTCAAGTAGATAAGATTTGCGCTCTTTTGGGGTTTTACGCAGGATGGAATGTTAGCTTCATGCCGACGTTTCGGGACAACCTATGTGCCTCTTCTTCAAGGGTCAGGCAGTCCAAGAACTGTAGGTAGGAAACCATCATTCAACGCTTAGTAATATCCCAAAACAGCGCAAATCTCATTTACAAAGCGGCGGAAGCCTGAAATCACGCGTGCCTCAAGTAATTTTGAAGTACACAGTAAATAGTGGCCAATCAGAAACTCCGCATGCAGCAGCAAATGTGCAGTTGTAAATCCCTGCAACTTTTAAAAGTGTGAATAATTTTGTCTTTCTGCTTCACACATAGAGAAAAGAAATAGAATATTTTTGGTAAGTGCGGCACAATCTCACGTTGAGTGAATGACTGAAAGGAATCGATGTATCGCCTGCACCCAGACGTACCACTCACAGCTACAACAAACACAATTTAATTTAAAAAATGACATATAATGATAACAAACCCGTACGCTAATGAAGACCGCCTGTCCATGTATGTTGTCTGTATAAACACAGTATATTTTAATTGAAAACAGCGAGGCATGTCGGCGTACTATACACCGTGTGTTTTGAATAATCACACAGGCATGTGACATCTGAAATAACTTGAAAATGATAAAAATAATAACAAGGCGGAACTATAATACAAAATTAAATTAAAATTCATGGTTTCCAACGAAAATTTTTTGTTACCGCAGACCTGTTGCCCGGGGGAAGATATACTGTTTGACTGAAAACCTTGCTACAGTCGCTGAAATACAATATAGTTTAACGGATAAAAAATAAACACTAAGTAATATTTGTGTACAAGATGGTGATACAACAGAGCTCACAACTAAAATATGAGAAAAGTCCGGGAATTTGTCCAAAAGACACAAACTTTACAAAACACGCTTTATGACACATTTCACTCGTCTCTTACAGCCTCTCCTATCTGATGCAGTACCAGCTTCAGCCCCTGATCTGTATGATCCTATTTATACCTATATTTACCGCACTAACACAGGGTCGGTATGCGTCCTGCGCATGTGAACACAATACTTACACCGTCTGCGCAACATTATTATTTATCCCCTAACGTTTCTTTGTAGCCGCTACATGTTTCGGCCAGACTGTTTGGTCGTCATCAGGCCGTTTTGAAATACAGACAATCTTAAATTGCCATAAATTCCAGTGCTTTCAGAAACTACTTCTTCCCATCATAGTTTTCCTCACAATAAATATAGTTAAACTTTGTCTTATATAATACATTAAATTAGTACTTACAAGAACCTCATGCACTTTATACACGATATGTCCATCCACATGTGCCTGCCATAACCGTGCAACCCCACGCCTCCCCGAACTCTGCGCTATACTAATGTAAGACTTCCAACATGTGTTCTGTGGATGGACTCATTTTACTATTTTCCCACAAGTAATCTTTCTATGCCGATCCCAGTGGCCGTGCGATCTAAGGCGTGAGTCTACGGCCGCTCGATTGCTGGGATTGTGGGTTTGAATTGCCGATCCCAGTGGCCGTGCGGTCTAAGGCGTGGGTCTACGGCCGCTCGATTGCTGGGATTGCGGGTTCGAATTGCCGATCCCAGTGGCCGCGCGGTCTAAGGCGTGGGTCTACGGCCGCTCGATTGCTGGGATTGTGGGTTTGAATTGCCGATCCCAGTGGCCATGCGGTCTAAGGCGTGGGTCTACGGCCGCTCGATTGCTGGGATTGCGGGTTCGAATCCCGCCGGGGGCATGGTTGTTTGTGTTGTGTTTGTTGTAAGGACGGTAGTATGGAACGTAAAGTGACGTGAAGGACGAAAGGATTTAAACAGTACAAAAATGGATCAAAGGGGGAAAAACCCCGGACAGGCAAAAAAAAAAAATCCCGCCGGGGGCATGGATGTCTGTTTTGAGTGTTGTCTTTTCAGGTAGAGGTCTCTGCGACAGACCGATCACTCGTCCAGAGGAGTCCTACATAATGTGGTGTGTCTGAGTGTGATCTCAAAATCTCAAAAATGAGGAGGCCCTGGCCCACTAGGGCTCTCGAGTCATGGAAAAAATCTTTCTATGGTTAAGTGTGTTATTTAACGACGCTGTGTATTGCTAAGTTTATATAGCGTCGGTATTAGATGAATGAGTGAGTATGGGGCATTGGTGGAGTGACACGAACAGGGAAAACGGAAATACTTGGAGAAAAACCTCTCCCGGTGTCATTTTGTCAATCACAAACCACAAACGAATTGACCCGGGATCGACGACTAACCGCCTGAGCCATGGCAGCCCTTCGTGTTGTAGTTTATGCAGTGCGCTGGCTCTGTACAGCGGGGATGTCTTGTGAAGTTTATGCAGTGCGCTGGCTCTGTACAACGGGGATGTCTTGTGAAGTTTATGCAGTGCGCTGGCTCTGTACAACGGGGATGTCTTGTGAAGTTTATGCAGTGCGCTGGCTCTGTACAGCGGGGATGTCTTGTGAAATTTATGCAGTGCGCTGGCTCTGTACAACGGGGATGTCTTGTGAAATTTATGCAGTGCGCTGGCTCTGTACAGCGGGGATGTCTTGTGAAGTTTATGCAGTGCGCTGGCTCTGTACAACGGGGATGTCTTGTGAAGTTTATGCAGTGCGCTGGCTCTGTACAGCGGGGATGTCTTGTGAAGTTTATGCAGTGCGCTGGCTCTGTACAGCGGGGATGTCTTGTGAAGTTTATGCAGTGCGCTGGCTCTGTACAGCGGGGATGTCTTGTGAAGTTTATGCAGTGCGCTGGCTCTGTACAGCGGGGATGTCTTGTGAAGTTTATGCAGTGCGCTGGCTCTGTACAGCGGGGATGTCTTGTGAAGTTTATGCAGTGCGCTGGCTCTGTACAGCGGGGATGTCTTGTGAAGTTTATGCAGTGCGCTGGCTCTGTACAACGGGGATGTCTTGTGAAGTTTATGCAGTGCGCTGGCTCTGTACAACGGGGATGTCTTGTGAAGTTTATGCTCATTGCAGTTTTCTGAGCTGAGATATCGTGTAGACTGGGGAGGGGGGAGGTTAATTTTTTTTGGAGGGACATCCTTTCCCCTACAAGTCTACACGGCGTCACAATCCAGAAGGCAGTACGATCAATAACAGTTGTTGAAGCCTGATAACATGAAACAACAAGGACATACTGCTGCATTATCGGATATTAATTCGGACCATTACGTTGTAAGGAACCACTCTACATGTGTCATTTGTTTTGGTATTGTTTCAAAAGATAAATAGGGTTTTAGTACGTTCAGTGAAATTAACCACGGAGAATATGCTACTCTGGAACGTGACTCCGTGATGTTTGGTAGAATTTTATCAGTGTTTAAAAAAACTTACTGCTTCCATCTTTAGGGTAGGTTCAACGCTGAATATTGAAGGGACATTTACACTGTTCAAGCTGTCATGCTTTGGTCCATTTCCCTTTACAAACTTACTTCTGACATTTTGAACCTTACACATCGCACTACACCCCCAACAGCATGTTCACGTGGTAACATTCTCCTTCTCTTAGTGAACGAAACAACACAATTTTAATAACACGCCGTATTTTTCTGAAAACCTATACATTTTGGTAACCTTTACTTGAGAAGGTTTATACAGTAAACTCTGTTGAGAGAAACGTGATAGGTAAAATATCTTAATTTAATGAAAATAGAGGTATAGTGTATACAAAAATGCTGCACTCATTGCTAAATAAAAATTACAGTTTTTGAATTCGTCAATTGGAAGTCCTTCGCACAAGATAGCCAAGCAACTGTCTCCTGTCCGTTTCCTGAGGCGCAGAATTTAAGCTATGAGACCGCAGAGTGTGGCATGAGAACACAACACAGTTCAGAGCACCGCCAAACCCCCAAACACCACGTAAGATTATTGTGGCTTTTCTAAATCACAATTTATTCTATTTCTTACGCTTGAAATACAAAAATTAGACGACGTTATACTGGCCCCTTAAAGCACTATGGTTACTTTATGTACCGTTTAACATTCACAAATTCTACGTACTGCCCACACAGTGTATTTCTGTGTTTAGTTTGGATCTCAGAACAAACAGCGATTATTTCCCTATACAACATTTACTGGTTGGTCTTTATAACCGAGACGGAGTGTTTACTGCGCGGTACGAGCTCAATCTTTAAGTATAAGTTTTTAGTTTAGTTAGTTTTCCTCCTGTCGCTCCTTGCGGAGCATAGGGCCTACTTTCAGAGGCTTCTTGGTCTGGAAGTGTGCATTCTGTAGTGGGTGACCAGTCCACTGACTGCACAACTTCTACTCATCCTGATATGACTGCCAGAGCCATCTAGCAGTCAATCAGGAGACTTGGGTGAGAAATGGCCGCTAAATTTTGCTTACGAAACATCTCTATTCATGCCCGTAAGGTTCTTTCACATGCCGTAAATCTACGACGGTTTTACTTCCCCTCCGAAGGAAGTGGTGCTCCGGATTTTTATCACCTTTTAAAAATCCATCGACCTCGGCCTGGATTGAACCCGCGAACCTTGGGTCCAGTGGCGAGCACGCTAACCACTAGTCCACCGAGGGCGACTTAAGTATAAGTAGTTTAAGTTAATTTGTACGATTCAGATCTCTAAATAAAAGTCAGGTTAATTTTCGTCTTTAAAGAGCTCAATGCATTTTTGTACTCTTTTGGACTTCAAGTAATAAAAAAAACAATTTTCAGTTAGAGGCCTATTACTTGTACTAAAGAAGTCGCTGACCAAGCTCCTCCGTGGCTGTAACATCAGCGTAACAGCAGTGTGTACATACGGCAAAATTATTCACAATCGATATCATTCCTAAGCACTCTAGCTAAAATCCACTTACCGCTTACGGCAGACGGATAAATGTTGAAAGAAGGTTCCTGGAGCCAGGAAGTCACAGTCACGTGCTCCTTGACGTAAGCAGGCACGTTGCAACGGATGATGACGTCATTTCCCAAAAAGCCACCAGGACTCTGCACTTCCGGTTCGTAACGCTGGGTCACCACTGCAAAAAGGTCCAATTGTGAGTGCAAGGCTAATGGTCCCACTGTGCGTCAGATTGTTGGTAGGAAGGCTTCAGAGAGTGGGAAGGGGAGAACTGAACATAAATATAGAAAGAAGGAAAAAGAACGAAAAAGGGGAAATACAGACAGAAAGATAACTGGAAGTACGAAACAAAGAGGCTCCATGCAATCATGCTTCCCGGCGTAACAGACGTCCACATGAACAAAGTCACGTCTCATCACGTTGTCTTATTAATGTGGACACTGCCAGTACCTTCCTTCGACTCATATCGCCATCAGCAACTGGATATACTGTAAGCCATTTTATGACTTTCTCAGTTTCCATGAATACTGGTCCCTACACCTTTCCCTCAGTCGACTTAAAATTGCTTCTGCCGGTTGGAATGTATTCATACACTAACTCGGCAATGAGGGCATCTTTCATTGCTATTAAATGTTGTGAAAATATATGGTACTTAGGAAGCAAAGAAAGCCTTGGAAAATTCTGTGTACTGCGTCACGGATACACCACTTGCGGTCATGGTAATTGCTTTAAATTTCTGTCGAATTGTTCACAGACACAAGCGCACACACACACACACACACATATGAAACTTTACAGCGTATTATATATATATATATATATTACTTATATACGACACAAAATATCCCAATGTCATGAGAAACACTGTTTTACAAAAATAATATTGTACATCTTCCATGCAGCTGTCACACATATACAGGTTCATTACCAACTAATTGCACCGATATTTGAGTTACGAAAGTACTCCTACATGTTTCGACTACAACCTGTAGCCGAAACACGTAGCAATAATTTCGTAGATCAAATATCGGTGCAATCAGTTGGTAATAAACCTGTTTATGTGTGACAGCTGGTGTGTTTTCGGTTTATTATGTACCTTAAACTAAAAACATTCTCAAAAGCCATTCAAACGCCATCCGCATGCTTCACACATCTTCTCAATGTACCGATAGCATCCGACTATACGTTAGTAAAGGTAACGCAATGCCATTACAGGCCTGGACAGGTCCTTAGGGTTCCAGGAGGTTGAGGCTTCCAGATTTCTAGACAGTCGACACATGAAGGAGGTAAGGTTGTCAGCCCTAAGCACCGGCCGTCTTTACTCCCAGGAAATATTCGTGAAAATATATTAGTACATTATTTATTTACCTACTGTCGAAATTTTACATGAAAGGAAAAAGAAAGTTAAATACACCGAAATGACGGCTGAGGCAATGGTACACTACCTGTTTGTTGATGGGTCTATTTGTAACATGACGTGTGAGTGACTGAGTGAGTGGGTAAGTGAGTGTGTGATTGTGTGCGTGAGTGAGTGTGAGTGATTATGTGCGTGAGTGAGTGATTGTGTGCGTGAGTGAGTGAGTGATTGTGTGAGTGAGCCAGTGTGTGTGTGTGAGTGTGTGTGTGTGTGAGTGAGTGAATGAATGAGTGAGTGAATGAATGAGTGAATGAATGAGTGTGTGTGAGTGCGTGAATGAGTGAGTGAATGAGTGTGTGAGTGAGTGAATGAGTGTGTGAGTGAGTGAATGAGTGTGTGAGTGAGTGAGTGAGTGAGAGAAATTGAGTGAGTGAGTGAGTGAGCCACTGAGCGGTTGGGTGGGTGGGTAGGTGAGAGTGTGAGTAAGTCAGTCAGCCATTCAGTCAGTCAATGAAATGAGTGTAAATAATGCCCATTTTTACTGGTAACTTATTTACAAGTTTACTGTGACAGGCGCATTACTCTCAGTGCCATCCACCTGCCGCTAAACGTAATCCCGTATACTCGTACTTCACTAACATTTCTTTCACAGTGACTAGACCTACACGCTACTGCATTAGCATAACATTTAACGGTGCACACACAGTAGGCCAACTAGGACATCAAACGAAATGACGTCAGTCCCAACTGCTGACGACAGCCAAATCCAAATTTATCGATACCGTTCAGTTAGGAGTTTACTTCATCAAATTCTGCTAAAAGTTCAAGAGGCGATAGAAGACTTTCGCTCTTTGTCACTTACGCATCCCCCCCCCCCGACACACACACACACAAGTGCGTTAAATATTCTTATCTTCGCGTTCGTCATACATTTAAGAATTCCCCCAGTGTCCTGGACACAAACCCGCAAAATCAATAACTTCTATCGTAATATGATTAAAGTTTTCAGTACACAGAATACTAACCCTTTAGAGCCCAGTGGTTACTATATGTACCACCAGGTTTAACATTCACAAATCCTACGTTCTGCCCACACAGTATATTTATGTGTTTTTTATGGATCTTAGAACAAACAGCGATTATTTCACTATACAGCATTGACTGGTTGGTTTTTATAACCGAGACGGAGTGTGTTTACTGCGCGGTACGGACTGTAGCCCTTTAAAGCCCACTGGTTACTATATGTACCACAAGGTTTAACATTCACAAATCCTACGTTCTGCCCACACAGTGTATTCATGTGTTTTGTATGGATCTCAGAACAAACAGCAATTATTTCCCTATACAACATTAACTGATTGGTTTGTATAACTGAGACGAAGTGTGTTTACTGCGCGGTACGGACTGTAACCCTGTAAAGCCCAGTGGTTACTATATGTACCGCCAGGTTTAACATTCACAAATACTACTTTCTGCCCACACACTGTATTTATGTGTTTTGTATGGATCTCAGAACAAACAGCGATTATTTCCCTATACAGCATTGACTGATTGGTTTGTATAACCAAGACGGGGTGTTTACTGCGCGGTACGAACTAGATGGCATTACTAGTTTCGCCTTCAATAGGGTAGAATGCGTTACATTTCGAAGGGTTCTGTCTGACACATTACTGGCACTAGTGTTAAATGAAGACGCAGTGAAGGCAACGTAACGAGCACGCTAGACGCATGGCTCTGTGTAATAGCCTACACCGAATTAACTGCAGATGAGTAGTAGTAGTATCTCAAATAGCTTTTTCTTAAATTGACTCCCGCATTAGGGGGTGACAGTTTTACACGAGTTTTGCTGTTAACTCAACATCTGCAATTACGGAAGGTCGCCGTTCAGATATTGGCACTCCTGTTTCTCTAGGTCCCTTCTTCGATAACTGACCCGCAAGCCGGCAGCCTTCCTCAGCGTAATTAGGCAGGCGATGTCTCCCTTTCAAGTCTTACCAATTTAGCTTTTTTTTTCTATGGCTCGACAGCCCTATATGGGCCTGGGCCTCCTCGTTTCGTCGAGGTTTCATGGTCACACACATTTGAGACACACCACACTCGGTAGGACTCCTCTGGACGAGGGACCAGCCCGTCGCAGAGACCTCTACCTGACAACACACAACACTCACAAGAGACGGACATACATGCCCCCGATGGGATTCGAACCCATAATCCTAGTAAGCGAGCGGCCGCAGACCCACGCCTTAGACCGCACGGCCACTGGGATCGGCACCAATTTAGCATTCACCATCACCAACTCTGTGTTACGTTATACAGGGTCACTATTTTATCTGACGACTGCGTTTTGTTAATTCCCGACGCTACCACGTCATGTGTGTGTGTGTGTGGGAGGTCTTTTGAGTGGGCTATGTTCATGTCGTAACGAAGCAGTATTTACGCTGCAGATGATTATATCAATGTACAGGTTGTGGACTGGGGAAATGATGAGTAGGAACAGTTTTTACAGTTTCAGACAAGAATGTCGATTATTTCACCCGCAGTTTAATTTGAAGTCACACTGTTTTGATAATGAAGACACAGAGGATTGTTCTAACGTTTAAGTTCCAATTTTTGCGTTCGTACACGAAACTACGTTTAAATCCTACGTGAAGAGATTTAATTTGAAAAGGTTTTGCATCGCTGGAGCGTTGCATTAATGTGTGAAATAATGGCATTTCATTGCTAAACAGTTCAATGGAGCGTACGTCCATTTGTATTGCTGAACTCAACGATCATTTCAGGATGTGACACATTATTGTGTTCTGAAATAACATAATACAATAGAAGTCATTGTTACGAGACGTTACATGAACCAATCATATGGCTTAGAAATGTTTTTATGGGGTACACATAGCAAACTGGCCCATGTATGTTGTTGTGACTTACATCACTATACCCAAGACGTACATAACTAATGATATTTAACATAAGTTCACTTTTTTTCCATGGCGCAACAGCCCCTAGTGGGCCAGGGCCTCCTCATTATCGAGGCTTCACGATCACACTCAGACACACCACACTCGGTAGGACTCCTCTGGAAGAGGGATCAGCCCGACGCAGAGACCTCTACCTGACAACACACAACACTCACAAGAGACAGACATCCATGCCCCCGGCGGGATTCGAACCCACAATCCCAGCAACCGAGCGGCCGCAGACCCAAGCCTTAGACTGCGCGGCCACTGGGATCGGCGTTTAATGTAAGTCAATACATAAATATAAATGACGCCATATATTGATAAGGTATGGGCCGGATGACCTTGGAATCACGGTTCGATTCCCAGTAGGGATAAGAATTTTTTTTTTCCAAAGCTTGCAGATCCAATTTTTGGCCGACTCAGCATCTGATCCGATGCGCACTGAGGGGCGCTTTCCCCGGGGTAAAGCTACCGGGACGTGAAGCTAACCACAGACCTCCATCTAGTGCCGAGGATAAGAATGCTATGAAGTGTACCTCTACTCCTCATATGCCTTCAAGTCACTTTGTTTAATTAAGCAGAAGGATAATCCAATGTTTCACATAAATAACAATTAGCAGTCAACGAATAATTTATTTACCGAAACTGAAGACGTAACTAGCGCTCAGTTACTTCTTGCATGGAGAAGGTATATTGCAGTCAGTATACTGATCAGGTTAAGGGATGGAATCTCCGCGAGCGAACCCCGGCAGAGGCAAGAGGTTTTACCCTTCATTCAACACAATCCCCAGTTTAACGAGTGTTAAGAAAATGCGAGGTGTACAAAACATTAAGGAACACACACACAAAAATACTCAGCCAACACGAAAGCCTTCAGTTCAAAAATGGAACAACACAATAAATGAGATATCGAAAAGTTCACACAGACTGTAAGGTAGAAGCATCAGAACACAAGACACAATAATCGGCCAACACGAAACTCCACGCACCTCATATCAGCCAGTTAATTACTCAACATAAAATCAACACGCAACCAGGACTGAATTAAAATAGTTTGAACTGTCAAAATAAACTGCATAACAATGGCTACTGTAACTGTACTCGTAACAAGAAACTTCAGAATCTGAAAGCTGTAAACTGTGAGACATCATGATGGTAGTGTATAACATAACGTGCACTTCTTACCGTTTTCCTTATTGTTTTTATACGAAGCCTGGTGATGATCCGTGTATAGGACCGAAACATGTAGCTTAACAATCTGACGTCAATAAAAGTCGTGTTTAGACTGACGGTGAATTGTATTGAATTAATGTAAGAACACAACGGGATTGCAATCGTCAAATATATTTTTGTCTTCTCAAAATCGTCCAGACCGACTCTGGGGTCCACCAAGCCTCTTATTGGAAGGGTATTGGGGTTATTTCGGAGGGGGAGGGGAGGGAAGCGGCCGAGGCGTGATGTTGATCACTCACCTCCATTCAGGACCGAGGTTAAAAATGAAAACAGCTAAGCTCCCCTATGATCCCCAAATTTTATGAAAAAAATCCTGGTCAAACATTAAATAATTTTGTGTTAATTGCATATTTTTTTTTGCGGACACTTGATGGAAAAAAGTCCTATCGAATTTATAAGTAAAAAGGTTGCACTACAGGAGTATAATCAAGGATTGCTAGGGATAGCTTGCAGCCCAGAACCACAAACACTTTTCACTCAAACCACATATCGTTACTAAACAATCGATCAGGTTTCACATCTTATGACGTCTGTCTATTCGGCTCATTTGGTTTGCAGAGAACTATAATGAAAAACAGCCAATTAAAAGGCGCGTTAATTATTAGCACGTAAGTTCCAATCAAAACTGCTCCGCTCATTAACAGCCAGATTGGCGCACGTTGTACCTTCGAGAAAATGAATGTCCGTCATTTTCACCCATTGTATACTTCAGAGCGCGACCCAATGACAGTTCAGCTTGAATACTATTTGATCTTTTCCGTGGAAGCAAATGTGCTGACGTGACGCATCTCATGCAGGAACCAATCAATGCTACTGGGCAGAGCGAATAACAAGCTCCTATCGCATAAATTAATGACCACAGACTGTCATATGTCAAAGTTCAAGTAAGTTAAAACACACGTTGAATATATTTGGAATGCAAGCGGGTACGGGAATCCTAAAAAAAACATAAAATTTGCACACAATTAAAATCGATAATATGAGTTGTGTTTTGAGATATATAACAGAGAACTGGACACATCTCAAGAAGTGTTCGGTTGTCATGGAGCCCAAAATTCAGACGGAGCAACCTGCTGCCTCCATCTTTATTTGTAGACTGAATGGAAGAAACAGGAAGGCGTTCCTTCGAAACAATGGTAAGCATTTAGCAGACTGCACGTCAAACGACAACAATCCAAAATGTCTGAATTTCATCAGTCACTCCACAAAGTTAAAGAAGCCTTTCAAAAGGGTTACAGTGAATGAGGACTAAGGAACTACAGTATTCACGGTCAAATTGAACGCTGTATGGACATCTACATTTCTGAAGGATTTTTATGGCTCAACAGGCCTAGTAGGCCAAGGCCTCCTCATTCTTGAGGTTTAGAGATCACATTCAGACACACCACGCTAGGTAGGACTCCTCAGGACAAGTGATCAGCCCGTCGCAGAGACCTCTAACTGACAAAACACAACACTCACAAGAGACAGACATCTATGCCCCGGAGGGATTCGAACCCAAAATCCCAGTAAGCGAGCGGCCGCAGACCGACGCCTTGGACGGCGCGGCCACTGGAATCCGAATTTTTTAAAGATACCATAAAAATATCATTAAACAAAGTACAAATCTACACTTATTAAATGAAACCAAAAACAGGAAGACACCAGATTTTAGTCCTACGTAAAGGGGCAAAATATGACGACTTGGCACTCTTCAGAAGTGTGCGGGCCGTTAAAAGCCAGCGGTGACACTAGCAAAAAGTGTAGGAAGGCATGAAAAAAACACATGGGGTAATGGAAGTAGTGAAGTAACGGAATTATGAAGAAGAGGTTTTGATGAAGGAATAGGGGAGAGGCAGAAAAATGAAGAGAGTTTCTTGCCTTCAGAACACAATGCGTCCTGAGGTTGCAGATGATAGACGTGGCCTCTAAGCCTGACGTCAAGTGCCAGTGTATCGACTCGGCAGCTGCGGAGTCGCCGAAAAGGACTTATCCACCAGACTGGCAGATGACTCTCATTTTAGCTTCAGTCCGCAAGAAACTTTTATTGTATATTGTTCATACCGTGCACTGTCACTGACCGAACGCACTATACTCCAACAAAATGCACTCATATTATTTTAGATGTTATATATTACAATATCTGTAGACTAATCTAACATGTTTCGATCCCTTCTGAGATCAGCATCAGGGATTCGTGTAAAAGTAAGAATTGCACAAAGAGAATTATCAATGTATGTACATGTTAAGATATAAAATGCACATATATTGTTAGTTCTGTTTGCGCAATTATTACTTTTACACGAATCCCTGATAATGATTCCAGGAGGGGTCGAAACATGTTGGATTAGGCTACAGATATTGTAATATATAATATATAAAATAATAGGAGTGCATTTTGTTGGTCTGAGTAAACTTTTAGTCCTTAAGTAACTATAAAAGCAGATTTAATATCAGTTAGCAAGCTCTAAAAATATTCGCGAGACTTAGGTTATCACAGTGGTTTTGCTATTGACACATGTTTTCTAGGACGTTGTGCTTTGTGTACTGTTGGACTACTTGATTCTACGCTTGTCCGAAACGTCAGTAAGTACTTAGCAGTCGATCCGCTGCGATATCTCACAAGGCCCACTTCTTCACGTCCTACAACAACCATCTACAATTTTATTTCAATTGGTGCTCGGTGACTGGCAAGTGGATCTGCGAAGTACAGTGATACGTACATCGTTCCTCTCGTAAATAGAAAACTGCCTCACTCGTTTGGTGTTTCATACGTGAAACGTAAAAGTTGGAACATTTTATGTGAAAAGAAAAACCTTCATCTGTCTGTGACATTTCAGACACTTTCTCGATGGAAGTTTTCTCAAAAGCGGTGGGAATATATTGCCATTTTGAAAGATCGGAAGCAATGTACAGTCCGATCGAAATGAAAAATGTGAACAATGCGCCTACTAGCTTCGACATGTATCAGACTATCCGTTGCAATGTCTGTCCATCCGTCGGTACGTAACAACTCAAGAAACGGGGAGACGATTTTCATGGAATACTACATTTGGGGGATTTACTAAAATTTGTTGAAATAATCCAATTATGGCTAACAACAAAGAGTAATATTAGACATTTACACAATAATTTTTAATCTACTGCCTAATGTGGCCACTTTAAAGTATCAGTTAGTAACTCATGACACGTGGACACTTATCTCAAACAAAACAAAAAAGATATCCAAGTTCCTTACAAAAGTCACCGCGTGCCCATACATGATGTGATGCAAATTGGGTACTTCGCAAATGGACCAAATATCAATTTTTGCACAGCAAACTAAAGACAGTTACCGTTCTTGGGTTGTTTAATTTTGTAACAGTAACGGCAGGGATGTGCCAGGTAGGCAAACATTTGTCTGACACATTTCCTATTAAGAATGGTTTGAAACAAGGAGTTGTTTTATTGCCATTGCTTTTCAACTTTGCTTTGGAATATGCCATTAGGAGGGTTCAGGCAAACCAGGAGGGTTTAAAACTGAATGGTATACATGAGCTTCTAGTTTATGCTGACGATGTTAATATATTGGGCGGAAGAGTACATGCTATAAAGAAAACACAGAAGCTTTAGTAGTCGCTAGTAAGGAGATTGGTCTAGAAGTAAATGCTGAGGATACTAAGTACATGGTCATGTCTTGAGATCAGAATGCAGGACAAAATCACAACATAAAGTTAGATAATAAATCATTTCAAAGGGTGGAACAATTCAAATATTTGGGAACAACCCTAACAAATCGAAATTCCATTCAGGAAGAAATTAAGAGCAGATTGAAGTCGGGGAATGCTTGTTATCATTCGGTACAGGATCTTCTGTCTTCCAGTTTGCTATCCATAAATACAAAGATTAAGATATACAGAACTATAATTTTGCCTGTTATTTTGTATGGGTGTGAGACTTGGTCTCTGACGCTGAGGGAGGAACATAGGCTGAGGGTGTTCGAGAATAGAGTGCTGAGGAGGATATTTAGGCCTAAGAGGGACGAGGTAACAGGGGAGTGGAGAAGACTACATAATGAGGAACTTAATGATCTGTACTCATCACCAAATATTATTCGGCTGATCAAATCTAGAAGAATGAGGTGGGCGGGGCATGTAGCATGTATGGATGAGGGGAGAGGTGCATACAGGATTTTGGTGGGGAGACCTGAGGGAAGGAGACCATTTGGAAGACCCAGGCATACATGGGAGGATAATATTAAAATGGATCTTCAAGAAGTGGGATGGGGGGGCAGGGACTGGATTGATATGGCTCAGGATAAGGACAGGTGGCGGGCTCTTGTGAATGCGGTAATGAACCTTCGCGTTCCATAAAATGCGGGGAATTTCTTGACTAGCTAACGACCTGCTAGCTTGTCAAGAAGGACTGTGCCCCATGAAGTTTGTTAGTTAGTTTACGGTAGGGATTCTGAAATATTAGGCCTCTCACAATATATTATAAATGTCAGTACCTGAAAATTTGAACACTCCTGCTTTCCTTAAAGACTTACGTTTCTGTGAGCGTGTAACTTGCTACATATTTATTTTAGCGAAAAATGTTTCGAGCACAAATTGTACAGTAAAATGAAAAAACAGTAATATATATCCAATGTAACTGTTTCGTAAACCTGATGTTTTTTAAATAATTAAATGAAAGATACTTTAAGATCTGTAGAGGCGTCAGACAGGTAAGGCACCAGAACCGTCAGGCAATATTTCATGCGACTAGTGTCCTTATTTACTGCTCCCAGTGATACAGTGATAACCCAAATTATGGCCATGTAAACTCGCGACACAGTTGCTTAGTGACGTGTGTTGAATTAATCGTTCGGGGGGTTTGTCACAGGATCGATGGGAACACCGCTAATATATACGTGACCTTTATGATGTTCAATGTAGTTAATGGCATGGCATTCGTTAAAATGGAAAACTGCAGACTGTCTGATTGAGTATTATTTAACGTTTCTCTTCCCTTTTTAAATGCAAGTAACGGAGATTTTTTTATTGTTTTACAGCGGTATAATCAAACTATCCCGTGACTAAATCAGTAACGGTCTTTACATTTATTCAAACACATAAAAGAACGCTGTTCTTCTGCATGCTATGACGGCATATGAGGGAGTGTAGGTATAGCTCCATAGCTTCAGTTACTCTTAACCTCGGCAAAACGTGGAGGTATGTGGTTAAATTCACGCGCCCAGCCGCTTTAACCTCTGGGAAAGATATCCCATTATCCAATAAATAGGACACTGTGTGGGCCTCAACGTTGGTGTGGACAAATTGGAGAAGGGAAAACGTTTTGCTCTCGCCGGCAATCGAACCACAGTTCCTCAGCAGTGCAGCCCGTAGCCTGGTCACTACATCGACTCTGGTAATTCGTTACACGTAGAGCACAAACAGACAAGATTTTGTATTCCTCTCATACTTCAACGAAGAACGTAACGAATTGTTCAAGTTAAATCAGTATTTTTCGAGGTACGGTGAAATCAATGGGAACATCACATCAGTAAATAGTAAATCTAACCAAACTCCTCTTGAGATGGATCGTCAAATACCAGCTTCACGTCTGCATAGCGGTAAGGACCTGTTTTGCGAGGTACCTTGCTCGAATTCAGGGAGATACAACAGCTGCTCTATGGGGTTTCATGGTATTCCTCCGCCCTTCCAGGCAAACACCAAAACGAAAAGTATCTTGATTAGACCACGACGGGTTCCGTCCAAACCTACTGGAGTTAAGCAATCACAATTCAACGAAATGTCTTTGGGATATAACAGTCAACTTTATAGCGTAGACGAGTTATCTCTGTGGCAGACACGAAACAATGAACAGCGCCTCTGCTACGGTGATGGTCGGTCCGGAATTTAAAGGCTAGGATAAACGTTTATATTTGTAATTTTAAAGTGATTGCAGAATGTTCAACTTCAGTATGATATACTTTGTTACAAAGTTACAACAAAATTCATAATTAGACAACAGTATTCTGGTAAGATGCCAAAAAAAAAAAAAGAAAGGTACATCAAAGAAAACTGCATTACCTTGTAATTAAAATTTCTGTAAGGTTTAAATGTATTTAAAGAAGACTTTCTTTAAATTTATTTACATTTTGTTGTCCCGAAGCAATTTATATTCACAAAAGAAAAACATCTCATTATGAGTACACGACGACCTAAACATTTTTACCTATAGTTTATTTACAAATACTGTCAGTGTCTATAATACAGAAAGACGATGGTTTATAAAAGAATGGAATATGGAGTATATAAATGACAAGAGGAACACAAAGACGTTGTAGACAAGCCCATCCCATTGCAATTTGATTATCACAAACCCCAAACAGATTGCGCTGAGATCGAACCACGGTCTTTGCGGTGAGAAACCGTGGACTAGGCCCCTGAGCTGAATACAAGCTCCAATATTGAGTTGCAGACACAAGTATGTGGCTCCAATGGAGTATTTCTTCAGAAGAAAATGGTCGGTTTTTTATGGACTGCTCCTTAAACAGAGTGCTCCAGCCCTTTAATATTTCCTCTTATATAAGGCTAGACCGTCGCAGATTAATCACATTTACAACTTTTTTTTCTTGAGATGAATACATGAACGAGCATAACTTTATGAAAGCCCTATTCTTGGTTTAATATAAAAAGGAGGTTTGAATTAACGTGTCCCAATTCTTACGCACGGCAGGGTGTACGAGAGGAATAAAAGGTTCTCCTCTCTCTCGCTATTCCTCTCTCTCTCTCTCGCAGTACGTGCAACCATTAGCACAAAGGATATAGCGGTCATTTCTGCGCCCCCCCCCCCCCACCCCAACTCTCACCACCCGAGTCAATTTGGAATGTATGAAAATCCAGGCAGCAAGATCCTGCAGGCCTGCACTGAATTCAGCTGTAACACTCGTGCAAGGACACCGGTGGAATTGGGCCTTTATGGGCGGCGGTAGTAATGCGAACTGTTGCAAAGTTACTTGGAACACGTCGTGCTCTGTGGTTATCTAAATACGCGCAGTTTTACTTTCGCCAGCTTTAGCAACTTCACGGACACTTCTCGGGACAGCCCGGACAGCGTCGTCGGTACAGCGACAGTGTTGTGGGCTGCGCGGTCCAGGGTTCGAATTCCGGTAGCGGTATTCAAATCTTCCACGCCGGCTCTGGGGCCTACACGCACTCCAATGGGCTTCGGCTTTCTTTCCCGAAAGCAGCCGGGGTGTGATTTTGACCACTCACCTGTATCCAGCGCCAAGGTTAAGAATGAGTGGAGCTATACCTCTGCTCCTCCTGTATGCCTTCATGACGTGGACAGGGATATCTTTACCTTTCTACCATTTTACGGGCTCATCTCAAGCACAAGTCGCTAAATTTATATCTTTAGCTCACACATAACATTCTTTTAACATGTAATCAGTTGACTGCAATATTAAAGTTTGGCGTGATTCTACACGTGGAGATGGCACCGTGGAAGCAACGTGACACAGAAATTTGAAGTGATTAAAAAGATTTAGCAACTGCGTGTTTTGTTTCAACGCAGGTCTGTATGTGGTCAGTCCAATTCAACAGACATTACGTCAAAATCAACAGAGTGTATGAACAAAGGTACAGAACACGAAATATATATTTTGTACAGGGCTATGATGCCGATCCCAGTGGCCGCGCTGTCTAAGGCAGTGGTATTCAACCTGGGGTACGCGTACCTCCGGGGGTACGTGAAGGCGTCTTAGGGGGTACGTAAAATTAAAAAATATATATTATTTCATGATAAACACTGAATAATCGGGGCCAGATTTAGGGTTAACCACAAGAGACCCGGACATAAGGACATGCGATTTGGGAGCGCCATTTTCTCTCTCTCTCTCTCTCTCTCCTTTATGCGATTCTTATCTGGGCGGCTAGTTTAATTTTATTCCACATAGTGCATATAATATATTTGTTGTTTAATAGCTTGGCTGTCCTTTTTCTCATTTGAAACTTATTGTTTAATATATAATTTTGTATGTAATTTAACTTATTTTAGATGTAGATTATAGGCTATGTATAACTTGAATTATGCACCAAAAACTTTTGGAGTACAAAGTTGAAGAGAAATTATATCTGGGGGTAGGCGAACAAAAAAAGTTGAATACCACTGGTCTAAGGCGTGGGTCTTCGGTCGTTTGCTTGCTGGAATTGCGAGTTCGAATCCCGCCGGGAGCATGGATGTCTGTTGTGCGTGTTGTGTGTTGTCAGGTAGAGGTCTCTGCGTCGGGCTGATCACTCGTCCAGAGGAGTCCTACCGAGTGTGGTGTGTCCAACTGAGTGTGATCGTGAAGCCCCGAGAAAGGGGAAAGTCATGACTCGAAAACGGGTAGAAAAGTGCCCACAAAAAAAGGTGTTGTAATTATGACCTCAGACGTTAATATGGTAATCAGTATGTACACCTCGAAGAGATGTGTCTGAAGTATAGAAACAAGAAAACTTGCAACAGCGTGAAACAAAGTTTAATGGAAATATGTCAGATTAACGAACGTTGCTGGGTTGAGAGATATTGTAATAGACCGTAATAGGACACAACTACACTAATGGACTCATCTTCAAGTGTGAAATAAGTGCAGTAAAATAGATATACTTGAAATTACAAGCAGTGTTGCTCTGGTCTTCAAATAAGAAAACGAAACGCAGTCTCGTTTAATGGTGTCTCTCAGAATGACAAAAGCAGCCGCATTTGCCATATCAACTGCTAACTACTTCCCTTTTGCTCGCAGAGAACTTCGAATTCACTCCAGCCCCTACTGAGGGCCACACTTCCTCAGTCAAGTTACACGATAAAAGCAGTAAAGAACAAATTAGTCCTGCGTGTTGTGACGTGTATCAAAACTGAATCGCTTTTATGTAGACACGTCTGTGATGTAATCAAGTTTCAAGTTCATTTGAACTCAGTGTCATACGAAGCCCTTCTGAACTATCTCACAAACAAATGATAACAAGAGGGCAAAAATGATGCATCATGTGTTCCGTCTTTTGTTACAAGCAAATTCGTATCTGGGACTCTACGAAACTGTAATATTTTAGGTATAAAGGCACTGAAAATGTCAAGGTTCAATGATCGTTAAGGGAGTTAAAATGTTGTTTTTCGCCATGATATTCAGATTGGATACAAGAACCGCCATGCATCGTATTCAACAGGCAAGATAGGTGAATTGAAAATGACCAATCACTCGAACTTGAAGCTGAGAGTAAGAATGCATGTAAGCACCTCTACGTCCCTACACATTTTCATAGCCTTCTAGCTATTGACGCATGGACATGACGTCACTTATTTATAGTAAAATTCGGTACACGTAACAAAAGCAAAAGCAACCCCTATATTACACAGTAGAGAGTAACATATATAAGTGCCAAGCAGTTTTTGCCATACTATTTAGGGGCCGATATTGCGATAGTAACAACCGCTTGCTACTCAACTTAGTAATCACACGCTTCGTTGTACATACGCCGCAAAAAAAAAACTCATTTGGGGCGCCTGTGAGTGATTATCCTGCTTCAGGCTTCATAAGCTCCCTAACCGCTCAAAGAGAATCCTGGGACAGTAACTGCCTGAAATTGCAGCCAGTACGTCCTACACCACTGCTTCAAGATCCTTAGTAGTCGACAGAAGAGCACTGCGTGACAATACGAGTATTGTGTGTAAATGCGTACACACAAGGAAAGTGTCTTTGGAACTCCACGGATCAAATTCCCACTTAGGACAATAATATAGAAAAAAAACACCATTCTCGACTGAGAAGGTTTATTACATTGTGTATGAGAAACTTGCTTACAACATGCTTCGGCCGAAATGGGCCATCGTCACGTAATACATAATATAAACCTGTATTAAGAGGAATTACTGCACCACAATTTTTTTTAAATTTAAATAAGATCTCATTTTATAATTAACCATTTTGTATTCAAGGATAATTTAGGGCATACGTAAATCTTCTTAATACAGTTTGATATTAGGTATTAGCTGAAGATGGCCCATTTCGGCCGAAACATGTTGTAAGCAAATTTTTCATATACATATACATATATAGATACAATAAATATACTTACTTCTGATCGACGGTACTTTTTCTATATTGTTATCACAACGGTATGAATAGAGTTAAGATGCCACTTCGGACGTTAATACCTGAGCAGATACTAAAAAATCTCCATGAATTCCATGGAACTCGGAATTCCATGTCAGTTTTCTTCAGAATTTGCTCTTGAACGCAATGAAAAGGAATGGAAATCCAGTTCACACCAATACACACAAATTTTTATAAACCCCTTTCTTCAGTTTTTAATTCTATTCTCCTATGTAATGTTGGGTCTCCTCCCTTCACATTCGCCAACCACAAACTGCGCACTTAAGACTTTCCTAACATTTAATAACTTTGCTAGAATGGAGCAAACATCGTAATTCGGGGAGCTGCCCATGTAAGGAAAATATGATGATTTGCTAAGATATAAATAAGTAGTTTGTGACATCTTAATGTATACGATGATAATGAACTAACGAACATGTCGCTACACTTATTTAGGAACTACGGGAAGTAGGCAGGTGTAACAGCGCAAGCCTAAAATAGCGCGCTGAATATAATGTGGCAACACTGTAGTTGCGGATCACATGACTGAGATGAGCGGGGCATGTGGCACGTATTAGTAAGAACAGAAATGCACGTAGAGTTTTGATGGGGAAACATGAAGGAAAGACACCACTTGGAAAAACATACGCGTAGATGAAAAACAATATTAAAATGCAGCTCAAAGGAATAGGATAGGATGTCGTAGACTGAATTAATTTGGCTCAGGATAGAAACAAGTGGCAGACTGTTGTGAATACGGAATGAAGCTTAGGGTTGTAAAAAAAATTGTGGGGGGGAGTTTTTTCACTAATAGCTGAGGAACTATCAGCTTCTCAATACAGTCTGCGTTGCACGAAGTTAATTACATCAATAACATTTGGATCTCTTGTCACCGTAGGATAGGGTTTGCGGATCCGTGAGACGACTTCACAGAGGAAGAGAAGCTGGAAAATATGGAGGGCGTAGTAGGCATTATCCGGGGTCGAAATCTCTCACCACAAGAAGCCAGTGTGTGACCAGATGTTACATAATGTATAGAGATTTGATGGTTCTTGTGCGTATAGACATCACGTTGGGTTCAGTGAAACGGGGGGAATTTTATTGAGCACCTGAGATGCTAATGGATTCTCAGAAAGGGGGCCGGCTTAATGAAGCGAAGTTACAATTCTAAATATTCCAACTGTATACACTTATTACATGATGGAACGAAAAAGGAACGCTTTGACACAGCAGCAACTTATGCAGCCTATAGGGCTTGAATTAAGAAGATTTCAGGCACTGATCCAGTCCGGCAACTGACGCACTGACTGAAGCCTTGCATGGTGATCGTCCTGTCCGCAAAGCAAACATGCGGAAGCCCTTAAAATATTCCAATGCTGCTTCCTCCCACACCCGCTCACAGCTCAATTCATGATCACCCTAGCCTATCCCACTCGATGCATTTGAAACGTCACTCAAATATATCAGAAAATACCACAATATAACTTCCAGAGTTAGCACCAGGCACAGATTTGGTACATGCCACTAGCTGTCGTCGGTATCTGACGGCCGACTGCACCAACATGCGCTTCTTTGTACCAAACCTGATGACTGTGCAGTACTAGAAGAGTCAAACTGGAGTTTAATCTAATTTCAGCACGCAGTAAGAAAAAAAGGAACTTTTCTGTCATTAATTTATAGAGCAATCTCGTTGGATAACAGAGCACAGACGCTCCCCGTCTTATGCAATTTCAAGTTACGCAATTTTTAAACAGTAAAATTATGAAGTAACGTTTTTAAAAGGCGCCCCGAATTTTTCCTTGCGGGAATGAAAGCTCAATGAGATGAAGGTGGTGGAAGAGTACTGCTGGGCGATAACATATGCAGTGGGCGTTCATTGTTACTGGTAATCCACGGTTCGAGACCAGATCACAGTTATGTTCGACAGATAGGTAAATTAGTGTTTGGATAAGTCACTTCAACATTTATCATAACTGCGAGCAAAACAGGGCGTTGGTCCGTGTACCGTATACTGGCACATTGGAAAGCGGTTTATGTGTTAGTTAAGTTCGATTTTTAGTTTATTGGGCAGTGTTCATAACGAGTGTTTGGACCTCAAGGTTACTGACACTTCCTCGATTGCAGGCCTTATAGGCTTCAAGACCGTACTGTCGCCTAGATGGCTGCAACTGACCTTTAGCTAAGGGTTTGTGAACTCATTGCCTTGTTGAATCCCGTGGTTATTATTTTTAAATTGCTGCATAGTAACAGAACTCCCTTCTACACTTAATATGCAAGCAATGGTCACAGTGATTGCCGATCCCAGTGTCCGCGCGGTCTAAGGCGTGGGTCTTCGGCCGCTCGCTTACTAGGATCGTGGGTTCGAATCCCACCGGGGGCATGGATGTCTGTCTCTTGTGAGTGTTGTGTGTTGTCAGGTAGAGGTCTCTGCGACGAGCTGGTCCCTCGTCCAGAGGAGTCCTACCGAGTGTGGTGTGTCTAATGTGTGTGATCGTGAAGCCTCGACGAAATGAGGAGGCCCAGGCCCATATAGGGCTGTCGAGCCATGGGGGGGGGGGGGTCACAGTGAGCGTTGCCATCTGCACTACCAGACTAACAGAACCAGCACTGGGACCTACAACGCCGTGTTCACGCGGTAACTTATCCGACAGGGTTGTACTGCGTGTAATCGAAACCAAACATTGCAGGCACTTTCTCTCACTCGTCAAAAGAACTTTAAAAATAACTGTCGTGGGATTTGAGGTTGTAACGGCGAAAACTATGAAGATTACTGTCTTACAGAATGGGACGCCGTGAAGTATGGTAGACATGCACCACGTACATACCAAACTACACGAAGACAAACCGTAAGGTAGTGCTATGGTGAACTGGATGTGTCTCTTTATCCTATGGGAGTGGGCACTCCAATGTTAACCGGTTTATTAAAAACGTATTATTTGAATATAAACGAAGAAATTATTACATAAACGGCATTTTGTGGATAACAAAACAGATTATGCAGCATGTCTTAAAAATGCAGTAAAGTTCCTTGTTTCCTAGACACATAAAATGCGTTTTTCAATGTGCATTCACATATGTGAAAGCAGGTCTTTAAAAGTTTAAAGTCATTTTACAAGCTAAAGACAATTTTCATTAGGAATTAAGTAAATCGAATCTTCTTCCACGCTATGGTGAATTTGTCTGTAGCTATCGAAGTACTGATTCAAGTTTCTCATCTTCCTTCCAGTAAAGTGGGTATCTTGTATTCGGTACCTTCATATAACTAGTAAAGTGTTTGTCTTTTATTCAATACGAAGATTGTACTAGTCACAGCACAATAGTTTTGTGTTTTTCCTCAATTACTACAGCCTAATGATCTGACAATTCATTATCACCCTCAAATCAGTCGACACAACGAGGTTTCTTCAAGTTGATACAGGGTTATTAAATAATATCTTTCAGCTCTTAATTCCAGACAGACTTTACAGGCACCCCATCTCGAGTTTCTCCATTTTCGACGCAAATTATATACAGTGCCTTAATAATAAATAGTACGGATATATTTCAAGGGTCATACATTACGGCTTCACTCTCAGATGGATAGAGTTTCATTGAAAATTCACGGAACCCCTTTTAAAGTATGTTCTATTCTTCAAAAAGGTACATTAAAATCAGAAAACAAACACTATGTGTTTTTTTAAGCGTTGGAAATACCCACCACACTCGGTAATGCATATATTCACTCTCTGCCTTATGTTTCGTGCAACCCAGCGAAGAGTTACTTCAGTGACGCTTGCAACGCACAGCTGAGTATTTTGTTTCAATTCGTATAATGCGTGCGTATTGATTTTAATTACATTCACTTACAAAAACACCCACAGAAAGAAATCCGGTGGTGTCAGTACCTGAAATAAAAATGAGCCATCAATAAATACAGTCTAACTCGGTTATAACGTCAAGAAAGGGACTGAATATTTTGTGTTGTTATAAACGAGTGTCGTTATAACCGAGCAGAATAATGTATTGGTTAAGAGTGAGGAATTAATTGGTACCACAGAATATCTGACGCTGTAGATGAGGTGTCGTGTAAACTGATGTCGTTATAATCAGGTCCTACTGTATTTAAATATGGCGTGAATGAAAATTTAGATCGCACTTTACATACGAATTTATGCGGCCATTTAAGTACAGGAGAGTAAACAAAAGAGGAATAATCCTTCCTTTAGAACTGACACTTTAAATAAATATTTCGTGACTGCGTGGCTATAGAAGGCTACATAGAAAGATTTTAGTTCGACTAAGCAACTCTTTCTAAAATGTAATGTGGATGTGTGACAGAAGTTCACAAACTGCAGCTCACAGACATTACTGCGCGCCTTCGTTCAATCAGCACCGTAGGGAAAGGAATTTAGTTTTCTGAAGAGGAATTGCATTACGTATTTCTTAAAATCGATTACAGGATAAACTCTTACAACGAGAGCAATCTTCCTGAATCTTGTGGGAATTACAGTAATAAATTCGTTGCTCTGATCAAATAAAAATTTAGCCTGTACAATACAACGGCAGAGATTAACAATTTTAGAACCCTCTAGGCTTCAAGAAACTTTCTATTTTGCATTTTACTATCAGCTTCCTACCATCGTGTTTGCTTTCAATTTATCGGTGTGTACTGTATTTCGCGGATACAGTACCACATAATGGAACCCGTTAAAGGTTTACAAACTGGGGTTCTGGAATATCAAGCGAATATTTTAAACAGGAGTGCACAAACTAAGACTGACACAAAATTAAATTCTTCCAGCTTAGCATTCAGAGAAAATTGACACTTGTATTTATAGAGGGACAGTCCCTTTTAAAAGCAGAGCAGGCATACTGCATGGTTGTACCTTAAAAGTACAACACAGAACAACAGACAAGACATCAGGCCAACACTCACGTTTGGAACATACTTTCACACAGTGACCGCATTGTGATTTTCATGTACGCATGCGTGGCTATAAGGTCTTAATTGTTTACGGCTAATTTTAGCAACGCTTCCCGTTACTCTGACTACATACAATAAAACTGTACGATGACAATGAATAATTAATTGGAAAGGATTTGGAAGGAAGGGGTTGTGTCCTAACATAAAACTTTAAAGCCCAATATTAATTAGATGTAATACCAAATTTAACATTAGAAATCTGCATTTCGCTCACATCTTGTGCTTATGTCTTCCGTACGTTTCTTATAATAAACAAGCATTATATCCCTACACATCACTCAACGATATATTTTCCCAATGAATAACATTATGTTCTCTGTAAGGTACGAACTGAATGCTTGTGTGTAATGTGTTTAACTTTAGACTTCAAAACGTTAAGGTATTAACATGATATTCTTCTGGAGAAGAAACAAGACAGGCAATATACGTATAAATGTAACAATGAGGCGCGTTCGCCTAACCATTGTTACCGTGGAAGAGCAATAATTGTTACATATTCTGAGTGTGTGTCTGTAGCCTTAGTTAACCAGCATGCAAAGCGCATGCGCCGTATTATATTGTCATCTGTGGCCTGCCTGGCTCTACCACATTTTTTCCACATTATCCCAAAAACGGTAAGATTTTCAGAAAAAAGTTATTGAACATAAAATGTGTGTTTTGGTTTTCTCTGTAACTTCTGTCTGAAACATTGCTCATCCTAAGAAGACATCAGCGAGGCATTATCATAAATATACATAGTTATTCAAGTAAAGTACCCGTTATTCTTGTCAGATTTTAATGAAACTTGAATTTTCTCGACTGATTTTTTAAAAATTATAAAACATCAAAATTCATGAAAATCCGTCTAGTAGGAGCCAACATGTTCCATGCGGGCGGACAGACATGAAGAAAGTAATAGCCGTTTTTCGCAGTTTTGGGAAAGCACCTAAAAACCACGAAGAATCTAAATGAGTGTAGTTGGTGCTCGACTGTGATTGCAAACGGAGTCCGCCAAAATATAAGACAGAAGGATTATGATAAGGCTTGACGCTCAGTCGTATCACAGAGTGTACAAAACATCACTGCTTTAACCGAAACGATATTGGTGTGGAATAAATAAAGAAAAGTGTTTATATACGGTGAAACAAAGAGGGCTGTTGAGGAAGTGGGCATGGCCTATAGCAGTGGTATTCAACCTGGGGTACGCGTACCCCCGGGGGTACGCGAAGATATCTTATGGTGTACGTAAAATTTAAAAAAATGTATTATTACATTATAAACACCGAATAATCAGGGCCAGATTTAGGGTTAGCCACAAGAGACCTGGACGTAAGGGCATGCGATTTGGGAGCGCCATTTTTTCTCTCTCTCCTTTATGTGATTCTTATCTGGGCGGCTACTTTCATTTTATTCCATATTGTGCATATAATTTTGCTTTGCTAAAACACCTTTGTTCCTTTATTAATTTTTATACAATAAGCAATAGTATATTTGTTATTTAATAGCTTGATTCTCCTTTTTCTCATTTAAAACTTACCATTAATACATTATTTTGGATGTAATTTACTTAATTTATTTTAGATGTAGTTTATAGAATATGTATAACTTGAATTATGCACCAACAACTTTGGGGGTATAAAGTTGAAGATATATTACATCTGGGGGTACGCGAACAAAAAAGGTTGAATACCGCTGCCCTATAGTAAGGTAGAATGCATTTGCATAGTGAAAATCAGTATAACCAAAAAATACGTTTGAATATATATTGCACTGGTCTAGTTTAGAACCTGGCCCCTCCTCAAAACAAATGAACAACGTTAGCCCTTGCTTCGATCGATCCGCTGGAAGCAGCTACGGGAGATCCATTCCGTTTAATTACACTAAGTGGGTCTGCAGGTTTGTCGTTACAACTATGCAGGCAACGAGCCAGAACTGTCCTACGTAGGAGTACTTAAGAGAAAACATCGCTGTTCTGTTGATATCCGCCGCAAGGGTTTGACAACGCTTTGCGTTAAAGAAGTCTCCACGACTGCAGCGTAACGAGTGTCTAGCAGACGGAAGCTACAACACTAACGGAAACGGAGGATGTGTAAAGGACGTTTCAAAATTACAGGAAACACAGCTTAAAACACTTATACTTTCATTAGGAGTTCAAAGTTTGTCGTTGCCGACGAAAAACCCTCTCAAGTTTCTTGTAGATGTGGTGGGAGCTAAGGCACTCCAAAGCTAACAAGAACAAGAGAGGTGTATCGGGTAACCTGACAAGGCTTTTCGTGAATTCACTCATTTAATCTCCTCATTAACTTGAATCAAATATCAAAATATCTAACATAGGCTACGACCATAATATTCTGCCTTCTAACTAACTAACTCCATGGAGCAGAGTCCTTCTTGATTAGCTAACAGGTCCTTAGCTAGTCAAGAAATTCCCCGCGTTTTATGGAACCCGCAGATTCATTACCGCATTCACAAGAGCCCGCCACCTATCCTTATCCTGAGCCAGATCAATCCAGTCCACTCCCTCTCATCCCACTTCTTGAAGATCCATTTTAATATTATCCTCCCATCTACGCTTGGGTCTTCCAAGTGGTATCCTTCCATCAGGTCTCCCCACCAAAATCCTGTACGTAACTCTCCCCTCCACCATACGTGCTACATGCCCCGTCCACCTCATTCTAATATTCTGCTATCAGGTTAATAAATATATTGGAAGTTAGTCAAGTTCATACATCATTGTAGAAAGAAACATAAATCGCGTTATTTTTACAGGAAACCTTAAAGTTAATTACTAATTAACTAACTACATGGGGCAGAGTCCTTCTCAAGAAGATAACAGTTCCTCAGCTACACAAAACTTCCCTGTATTTCATGTAACCAGAAGTCTCATAACCTAAGGTTCATAACCGAGTACACAACAGCCCACCACTTTTCTCTATCCTCAGCCAGATCAATCAATTTCGACTTCTAATTCAAGCTAATGTTTTCCTCCTATTTACGCGTAGGTGCTCCAAGTGGTCCAGTAGTCCCTTCCCCTGACGTTCCCCCACCAAAACCCTCTATGCACCTACCCTCCCCTCCATACGTGCCACATGCCTTGCCCATCTCATTCTTCTTGATTTGATCACCGGAATAATATTTGGTGAGGAGTACAGATCATGAAGTTCCTCATTATGCGATGTCAATATTTGATTATAAATACAGAAAACTTAATTCAGAAAATAAATTTAATTCCACAATTATTATGTATACAAAAGTTAGGGTTTGTTGTGGAAACAAATAATACTGTGAAGAAAGTAGTTATCATATGTAGGGTGTTTAAGACGTAGGGTGTTATAAAACACCTCAATGTAAAATAGGAACTGAAATTTTAAAGGAAAGGAAGAAAACAAATATGAAAAAATAAATTAACAACGCCCAATCTAGGATTCGTTGTGGCATTAAGAGCAAAAATACGTGTAAAATGCAAACAACTGTCTTGTTTTTCTTAACACAGCCTACAGTTATTCATTTAAGTTTGGTCAACTTGACACAATTAAAGTGTCTACGACGAAAGGCACAACACGAGCTACTCATCTTATAAAGGACAATTACAATTATCTCAACTATCGTCAATATGATCAATATGTAGGATTACGAGATACAGACCTTTTAAAGTTAGACCATCTTTTAGGGATAAAATTGAAAATAATATACAGTTACAAATGCAAGGCACAGAGCCCGATTTGTTAAAAGCAGTCAACCTGTTAAAAGTAATTCGGTTGAAACACATGAACACTTACGACATGCAGATGTGATGGTACCGAAAAGTTCGTCTTGTGCTACGTAATAAGGGACGTAGACTGTGAAGTTGTAAAACTGTGAGCAATGTTTAAACTAATACTGAAATAAAAAGAAACAAACCAAAACTTGGAAAGTTACAGACAACGCATTTGCACTGCCGACATACGAACTGCGAACTGCTGCAGTCTGCTAGCAGAAAACTTTTAATTCCACTAAGAACAGTGCCATACAAAGTAACGTACAGACTTGTACATGTTGTTCTTCTGTTAATATACACTGTACTTATGTTTTCAAGGAATTCGAACGCTTTGGTAACAGTAAAAACCCTCAAACACAAATATGCATGGTTTAATTTTACAGTAAGTTCAGAAGCAGAAAGTTTAATGAGAAGTATAACCGTAACTTGCTCTTTACAAAACAAAGAACTTGCAGTCGTCTGCCTTGCCATCAGCTTTCCAAAATCGTATTCAGAATTACTCAAATACATTTAAAATTTTGAAGACTGCAGACAAGACACGGAGAAAAAGTTGGTTTCTGCGTAACCGAATAAAAGAAAGCTAATATCTAAATGTCTTCTTGGACATTTCAGCCTTTGAAGATAACATCAGAGATTTGTCTCGAAACGTCGGGAACCTATTAACCAGTGGCGGGGCGTCATATCCCAGAAGAATGAGAACTTGAGTCACACAAAACTCGCACAGAATAAACACTTATTTCACTAGCCGACAGGACAAGCACCCGTCAGATAAATGCACCGTTCATAACACAGTCTACCGCGTCAGTATGTCACTCCGTTCACTTGAACATCTGTTTTTAGTCTGTAGTACAAACAGCAGGAGGGTAATCGAAACATCCAGTTAAGCTTTAATCAGAATAATAATCTGAAACCTCTGAGTACTTTAAAATTAATATTTCAGGGACGTTTAGCGTAATTCGCCGCAAATAATCGTCAATACTGCGCAGAAAAAAGCGACCATAAAACAGACACGGAAAGTTTTACTAACGAGAATGCTTGGTACAAGTTAAAAAGGTACAGTTGTCCATTTGCACGCCATGAAGACATATGGGGGAGAGGAGGTATAGCTCCACTCATTCTTAACCTCGGCACTAAATTGAGATGGATCTAAAGTTCACGCCCCGGTCCTCCTTTGTACAGGAGGCAGGGCGGGTGCCGGAAGGAGTGTGCGTGTTAGACATTGTGCTGTACGTGTTAGACATTGTGCTGTACGTGTTAGACATTGTGCTGTACGTGTTAGACATTGTGCTGTACGTGTTAGACATTGTGCTGTACGTGTTAGACATTGGGCTGTACGTGTTAGACATTGTGCTGTACGTGTTAGACATTGTGCTGTACGTGTTAGACATTGTGCTGTACCTGTTAGACATTGTGCTGTACGTGTTAGACATTGTGCTGTACGTGTTAGACATTGTGCTGTACCTGTTAGACATTGTGCTGTAACTGTTAGACATTGTGCTGTGCGTGTTAGACATTGTGCTGTACGTGTTAGACATTGTGCTGTACGTGTTAGACATTGTGCTGTACGTGTTAGACATTGTGCTGTACGTGTTAGACATTGTGCTGTACGTGTTAGACATTGTGCTGTACGTGTTAGACATTGTGCTGTACGTGTTAGACATTGTGCTGTACGTGTTAGACACTGTGCTGTACGTGCAACATAATTAAAAAAAGATTAGAGTTCATTTAGACATAATATAGGCATTTTATCAGCAAATACTAATCCCTGGGTCCTACAATCTCATAAACGACGCGGTTGATATCATGACACGACCAAGATAATTCTGAAAGCCCGACAGGTTCCAGCTGTTTTCAGCTAAAACTGAATCTACCCGTTGTTACCAGTCTTCCAGCAGTGTTATCTTTTAATTAAATCTTTCTCTTAAAAATACGTGTTCATGTCCAGGAAGACTATTTTTTTGTCTTCATCCTACAAGCCGTTCTCTGTGAAATAAAAGTCCTATACGCCTTTCATTCCTCCTTTGATATGGCGCATGATACAAACCAGGAACAAAAAGCTTCCTTTAAGAAAAGTTGAGGTCAAATTTTAACACAATTTTACAAACCCTAGCAGTCTTGATATTTTTCCGCCAGATTTTATTACCATTGCTGTTCGTAGGTAAATAAAATTTTCAGAGCATTTCGTCTTGCTGACTTCTTTGGCAATTTCTTTGATTCCTGATCCCTAGTCAAACTGATTGCTAGGATGTAACCGCCCGTGACGTCACAACTCGATAAAATGGCATGAGCGATTGGTTATCGGGCAAAGCGGAAGTAAATCGACGTAGAAGGAGTTGTTACGATTAGCAGAATGATATCGGAAGGGATTGGTGCATCTTGTAGCTCCAGGGGATCCTTTCTCCATGCTACGTATTAATATATAATATGGCCAAGATTAGAAGTTTTCTGTCGTCTGAGCAAGGTTGTGACTTAATACCACCAATACTTGCTGGAATTAATATAATTTTAGGTTTAACGCATGATTTCTTCTGAGATTGAAATAATGAAATCACTCACGTAAATTAAATCGAAAATAAGGGCGTATAAATCTGTGTATAAACAAGACTCATAAAATAAGACCTTCACCCTTCTGCGATATTACACAGCGTTGAGTGGTAGTTATGTACCGACGTTTCGGGACAAGCTATCCATCCCATCTTCAAGGGTCAAAAAGTCAAACTTTCTTCTTGAACTTCTTGACCCATGAAGATGGGACCGATAGGTTGTCCCGAAACGTCGGTACAAAACTACCAGTAAACGCTGCGGATTATCCCAGAAGAGAGCAGATCTGAAATCCTGCCATGACTGCTAATACTGCTTCTATTGATAGGACGTAGTGGAAGTGGGCTACTACTCGTACGTAGCAGGTGTCATGTAATGCAATGTCCATTGATGACTGCAAGTATTACTGCAGTCAGCACTCCTACTGTGAATAGGAATACAAATCCTAGTGCTTATAAGCACATTGCTCTATACGTTAGTTAGAATCCTTACATTGTTGCAAGTTATATGAATAAACTACTGCACTAACAACCGGATATACAGGATGTCCTATGTCTTGCGTTAATTAATCTTTTTTAGATCCAAGAATTATCAAAGGCACCCCCTTCTGAAGCACAATCTCTACTATGATATTGTGGGTCATATTGCCCTGTAGTTTCACAGATTAGGGACCAAAAATATGGAGTAAATTCGCTTGCGAAAATGGTACCTACGTAGTGTAGGAAGGGCCGGAATACGGCTGTGAAGGAACTAGTGGATTTCAAAGGAGTTGTTTTCTTTTGTGCAGTTTGATATCACGTTGGGAACATGAAGTTAAGGTTGGAGGAAAGAAACTGGGTAGCAAAGGAAAATACATGAAGTAATATGAAAAATAATAAAGTGAAGACAAGATATTCTATAAAATATAAAGTGGGAGTTTGAATATGCTGAACAGATAGAGAAGAGCGACACTCAGACAGGACTTTGTAGCAGTAGGTGTCAGAGGAGAAAGTTATGAAGCACAGGGAAGGAAGGTATTGGTGAGAGAGGAGAATGCAGGTGAAATAAAATAATGCAAATACGAAGGAGCGAAATAGGCAAGAAAAACCTGAAGAAGGACACATAATATTACTCCGAAAAACTAGCACCTATCTGCTAATTTACACAGAATTGATATTCAGCACCGACAAAATCTGACACATGTCACCTAACCCTACGCTTTTTCATCAGGGTAAGAGAACAAGTTTGACACCCATACAAAGTAACAGATAAAAGTTACAGCCTTGCTTATTTCAGTCTTCACGATTGAAACTGGACACATGAAGACGACTGGCTCTGAACTAAAGTGTAGCATGTAACGCTCGGAATTCATTTGGCCTGAAATTATACGGCAGTTAAGTAACGTTGTTTGTTGAAGTTTGATGTTCTGTGTTTTGGAATGCGATGTTAACCAAGTACTTCAGTTGAGCTCGGTTACAGTACACATAGCTGCAAGACCACTATATCTGCCACTTGCAACCAGAATTTACAAACTGCGTAAACATAAGTTGGGGCGTTGCAAACTGCGTGAACATATGTTGGGGCGTTGCAAACTGCGTGAACATATGCTGGGGCGTAGGAAACTGCGCGAACATATGTTGGGGCGTTGCAAACTGCGTGAAAATATGTTGGGGCGTTGCAAACTGCGTGAATATAAGTTGGGGCGTTGGAAACTGCGTGAACATATGTTGGGGCGTTGGAAACTGTGTGAACATATGTTGGGGCGTTGCAAACTGCGTGAAAATATGTTGGGGCGTTGCAAACTGCGTGAATATAAGTTGGGGCGTTGGAAACTGCGTGAACATATGTTGGGGCGTTGCAAACTGCGTGAACATATGTTGGGGCGTTGCAAACTGCGTGAACATAAGTTGGGGCGTTGCAAACTGCGTGAACATATGTTGGGGCGTTGCAAACTGCGTGAACATATGCTGGGGAGTTGGAAACTGCGTGAACATAAGTTGGGGCGTTGGAAACTGCGTGAACATATGTTGGGGCGTTGGAAACTGTGTGAACATATGTTGGGGCGTTGCAAACTGCGTGAACATATGCTGGGGCGTTGGAAACTGCGTGAACATAAGTTGGGGCGTTGGAAACTGTGTGAAAATATGTTGGGGCGTTGCAAACTGCGTGAACATAAGTTGGGGCGTTGGAAACTGTGTGAACATATGTTGGGGCGTTGCAAACTGCGTGAACATATGTTGGGGCGTTGCAAACTGCGTGAACATAGGTTGGGGCGTTGCAGACTGCGTGAACATATGTTGGGGCGTTGCAAACTGCGTGAAAATATGTTGGGGCGTTGCAAACTGCGTGAACATATGTTGGGGCGTTGGAAACTGCGTGAACATATGTTGGGGCGTTGGAAACTGCGTGAACATATGTTGGGGCGTTGCAAACTGCGTGAAAATATGTTGAGGCGTTGCAAACTGCGTGAACATATGTTGGGGCGTTGCAAACTGCGTGAACATATGTTGGGGCGTTGCAAACTGCGTGAACATATGTTGGGGCGTTGCAAACTGCGTGAACATATGTTGGGGCGTTGCAAACTGCGTGAAAATATGTTGGGGCGTTGCAAACTGCGTGAACATAAGTTGGGGCGTTGGAAACTGCGTGAACATATGTTGGGGCGTTGGAAACTGCGTGAACATATGTTGGGGCGTTGCAAACTGCGTGAAAATATGTTGGGGCGTTGCAAACTCCCACAGCAATTTCCCCAAACGGTTACAACGTACAAGTCGAATAAATGTTATTATAGAAGTGAAATCTATTGAAGTACATAACAACGTTAAAATTACAGAACGGCAATAAAAAATAAAAAATACATTCACAAATAAATTAAGAGCAGATTGAATTTGAGGAATGTTTGCCTTTGTTCGGTGCAGAATCTATTGTCATCCATTCTGCTATGTAAAAAAGTACAGATTAAATTATCAGTAAAGACTGAAATTTGCAGGACTATAATTGTTACTCCTTAGGCATATAATACACGCGTGAAAAATCTTCTATTATCGTAACGGGAGAGAGATATGGAAAGGTGAAAATTTAAATCTTTTGAGATATGATGCCGTATTAATTGGTAAGTAATGACGTTTCCGAGGAACCTGCTGCCACCAACGTCAAGGTAATCACTCTTCTTAAACTACTCTGAAGATGGAGGCAGAAGACTTATCCGAAATGTCGGTAACTACCAATCGATACGGCGTCATATCCCAGAAGACTTGACTTTTGAACAACACCGCTATAAGAACGTCAAATGTTGCAGAAAATTAGTGTGTTTGTGAAATAAGGTTTCTGAGAATATTATTTGAAGATCGGAAACAGGAAGTAAGTGAAGGGCAGAAACTGTGTACATGCATTCTTGTGTGATCAGTTGCCACTTATGCAATGCGATATATCCTTAAAAGCTAACTGTCCTGAATTACGTCATAACAATTTAAATCAATAATTACGCTAAATGAAATGCAATACCAATCCGTACGCTATGTAAAGTGACATGAACACCACCTGGGTGTAACTTTCTTCTACACACGCACGGACAGGTAGGCAGCAGTAAGATTGCACAGTCTGTTGAAAGAGCGACATAATTACACTGAATGTAATGAGTAGAATTCAACACTATTGCACTAGAAAGCAATTAGAACCGTTTGAAGTTCTTACAAGCCGCGCTGATGCGTTTAATTTATTACCGACGCAGACAATGACGATATGGGGACGGAGGGAGAGGCGTCGTGTTCAATCTAGTGCCCGTTTCTTCTACTAAATTTTATCTGCATATGTGAGCAAGGGGAAGGCCACTTCGGTCTAACTTCACCCAGCTTAATTACCAGCACAATGCATGCTGGGAGTCTGCGTCTGACAGACCCATCGTGGATGGAAGTGCAAATCTGTTGAAAGCTCTCGGTTTTGCAGTTGCAAAGTGGCCATCAAAATTTGTTCACAGAACACCATTGTTTTATAGCTAAGCGACTAAATTGCTGTCCAAGCAGAGTTTGTAGGCACGGTACGTGTCCAGCGACACGCGTTCTAAGCAATTTGCTCATGACCGGTCTATGTTGACGTAACATCACTTTATATGATACGTGCTGGTGGAAATTTTGTTTGCATTATAATTACAGTGAAACTACATACACCTACAGGGATGTCTAAAGCAACACTGTAGTTTTATTTAAACTAAAATTTTGTCAAATAATTAAACCAACAAATGCACTATTTTGACCACTTTTATTGTAGCCTATGTCCCTTCAACCTTACACGTGTTTCGGAACTTTATAGTTCCATCTTCGGGGGTTACAATGTACTACTAAATTAAGCACATATTAAGACAAATGTACAATATGTACGTATCACTATGTGGTACGATAGTCTGGTTAAAATATAAAACCATAAATATGTGTATATTTAAAACCTGATTACAATTGTAAAATGTGCGTAGTATTCACTGTTGCGGAGCTACTGGCGTATTTTTACGTCTCCAGGTGCATTTTCTGTAAATGTATAAATATTCCATATAAAGACTTCAGTATTTTATTTAGTGATTATCTGATATATTTTATGGGCCAAGTAGAGGTTTTTTAAAAACGTTTTGTGATACGAATGGCTTACCTTGTGTGTTATGATGCTGCTTGTGCTATCTTTCCGTGGCTGTGTGTGTAGGGAGACTGTTGTCGTGTTGGGTATCAGGTATGAGTGGTGGTTGGTGGGGGAGTGTCTATCAGCTGGAATAGCCTGTTCTCTGTGATGCACTGTTCGTCAATCAATATTCCTTGTCTATGAAAAATTTGCATGTAAAGGTTTTCCATAATTGTCATATTTCGACCTTTACTACATGATTTTATTAGGTGCATAGTGTCTTGGATTGGTCCAAATTCATGTCTATTATTTAATATGTGTAAAGCATATGCGGATTTTGGGTCATTAATTTTTATATATCTAGTGTGTTCTGAGTATTTTGCGGCCAAATCTCTGCCAGTCTGACCAACATAATGTCGTTTACATGTGTTACACTGAAGGCTGTATATTCCACTGTTGTTGTATGTATTATTTGTTTCATGGTTTGTTTTGTAGATGTTTTTGGTGATGTTGCATGGTCGGAAGGAGATTTTTATGTCTGTGTTTTTGAAGATATTTGTTACTTTTCTTATTATAGGGTTACTGTATTCAAATATGGCCCATTTTTTGTTGTTGGTAGTTATCTGAGGGTTATTATGTGTGGATATTTTGTTTTTGATCTGGATGTTGAGTTTATTTATTAGATTTTCCGGGTATTCATAGTGATACGTACATATTGTACATTTGTCTTAATATGTGCTTAATTTAGTAGTACATTGTAACCCCCGAAGATGGAACTATAAAGTTCCGAAACACGTGTAGGGTTGAAGGGACATAGGCTACAATAAAAGTGATCAAAGTAGTGCATTCGTTGGTTTAATTATTTGATTAAAAAATGCAGGGTGGTAACAGTGTGAAATTTAAAATTTTCTCATTTCTGTTTATGTTCAGGCTTACGTGCTTTACGTCGCAGGACCCCATAATTAACACTGTCCAAATTTTATTATGTACAAAAATGTTTGGAATTAAAAATAAAACTAAAGTACGAAACGTGTTAAGTACAAATGCAACTGTAGTGTTTCTCCTGTGTAATTCTCAATGAAACATTTCACATTTACACACTGTAAGTTCATTACGTCAGACATGTGGTCTGTTTAGTCAAGAGAAATTGTTTAACTGCATAAACGCCCTGTATGAGGTTGGTTGATCTTTGTGTGTGTTCGAAGTCCATTCACAAGTGTCAAAAGGTTCCGAAGCTGAAACCAGGACTTAAGAAATTAAAAAAAAGAGTATTAAATTTTGGTCTTGGTGTTAACACGAAAATTGATCTAATTTTAGTACTTCTACTACCACGATTCGATTTCTTGAACTACGCAATGAAGTTTCCTCCATTACAGATGATTATGTAGTCAAAATGGGGCGCACTGCAGAGATGCGAGGTCTGAGATGATACAGAACTTTCATGTTGCTTATCACACTTCTCATTGCCCACAGTTTCCTCGATAATCACCAACATACTTTTACAGTTTCATAAAAAGAATTAATTTTTAAGATAAAACTAACCTACTAAACTGCGCTAACCTGTATATGAAAAATATGCTTGTATCGATGAAATATCCAGTTTTCATCTTGACTGGGTTACCAACATCATGACTGAAACTTTTTATAGATTTTCCTATATTTCTTTAAGTGAATTCGCCTTTCAACAGGCCACGATATCACGCTTTGGAATCACATCCTACTCAGAATTCATGGTGATTATTCCATTTAGTTTGACGATATGTGAATCTGCAACTTCATCAGTTAAAACAGCGTCGTTAAAAGTCTAAAAATCTAATAGACTTAAAAGCACGCGCTTACACACGGACGGCATTCCTTAAACCAAATCTTTCGAGGCAAGAGTATCTGAAAGTCTCGTGTCTACTGAAAGGCCGAGAAACAAGTTTTAGTGACTGCTTGAGGAGAGGAATATTTTGCGAGCCTTGCGACAACAGGCCAAGGCCCGTTTTTGCACGAAGTCTGAGACGGCAACACCACATTCCGTGTTAGTAAATCAAATAATTCCACTTGGGACTAAATTTGCGGTCACAATCAATTTAGTTCTGTGGGAACTAGACAGGAGCAGCGCAAGCACACTTTGCGTCAAGAGCCACCTGTGTCCCCGCCTTCACACGAACACACACACACACATACACACATGTATCCACCACTCTATCCTTACACAACACACCACGCCTACAAGCAAGTTGTTTCTTAACTCTATATGAGGTCAGTTTAAATTTGTGATTGTAAGAGAAACATTATTTATAGAGAAAACCAGTTTCATCGACTTACTGCTGAATTATGTACAAAGCATGTTATTGAAACCTTCATTTGATTCAGATTTGTTGAAGTAAACTGAATTACAGACACTGATGCCATGTCTGCAATATCGACATTTTAACATTTTAATCCAAAAATATGCATTACCAGGATTTTCGCCTTGTAGCATTATCATCATATCTCTTGTCTCACGCCTTTTCTCCCTGGTACTTCTCTTGTACCAACGGTGATCCCCACCGCTCAGGCTTCAAGACTCAGACTGCAGTACTTTCCGTCTTTTGCAGCGAATCTACTGAGTATATTCCCTTTATGGTTCCCAAATGTTTCTTCAAACCTTTTGTTACTATTGCGGTGGCTCCAATTATTACGGGCGTAATTGGCTCGAATATGTGGTGTACGTTATTTGAAATTTTAATCCTAAAATGTACTGGCTTTTAAATGCCCGCCTGAACTCACAGCAATGGTCAGTAACAGCAGATACCTTTACCTATGTTCGTTTTTAAATGGAAATTTAAAATGTTTCAGTGATTGATGGAAGGGAAGTTATTTAATTTTACGAATGACACTGGAATGTACTGGATAAAACCCAGATGAATAAGACGCTAAGATTAAGATGCTTGATGAAACGTACGGCTAAATGATTCGGAAAATTGAATTTAAGAAAATTGTTAGCTCTATTGAAGAGTTCTTATGACGAACCTTGAAAAATGCGCATGAAGACAAGATAAGAGAATTTTGGAAGAACCGTAATAATAGATAATTTAGAAATTAGGATCAATAAAAAGTTTTTTTTTTACTTCAGCTCACATTTGAGATGTGCTCTGCTTTGTAATTTCAAAGTGTCCTTTGATGTAGGGATTTGAAAGCAGATCAGGGTTTAAAATTCTGCAAGTCCCTTAATTTGTGCTGCATGGAGGTGACTCTAGGGTAAACGGGGAAGTGAAACACTTTATGCAACACTTGTTACCAGTCGCGTGAAGTTACTCTTGTATTTATGCGTGTGAAACTGTGTAGCGGAATGGCGCGGGTTGCGTATGTCCATAAAGTTAGGCGGATTAAATTCCAGTATTAATTATCAAAGTTTGGTAGCCTGCACTGTCTACAAACCACACAAAAAATTTAAACCTGTAACTCCAATAATTTTTAGTACTGAAGAAGGAAAAACCTAATTTTGATTTAGCATCAGCTAAACTTCCTTGACGCCGATCCCAGTGGCCGTGCGATCTAAGGCGTGGGTCTTCGGCCGCTCGCTTACTAGAATCGTGGGTTCGAATCCCACCGGGGGCTTGGAAGTCTGTCTCTTGTGAGTGTTGTTTGTTTTGACAGGCAGATGCGACGAGCTGGTCCCTCGTCCAGAGGAGTCCTACCGACTGTGGTGTGTCTCAAATGTGTGTCACCATGAAACCTCGACGAAATGAGGAGGCCCAGGCCCATATAAGGCTGTCGAGCCATACAAAAAAAAAACTTCCTTGACAGCTTATATTTAGCAATATCTGAAGCGCCTGCAAACGCGTTACTGAAGTTTCAAATCATCTGGCATATGACGTTTTCTCACTGAGTGATTATTAAGGACGTTTGTATAGTACGCACTGCCTTCACTTCCAGGGTAGAGTCGAATAAGAATGACTGCTTGACCCTGAAGATGAAGGCAACACGATGCATCGAAACGTCGGACAATATCCAACGAAGCAACGTCACCTCGCAAGAGTTTTGAGTCATGAGCTTACATTTTACAGGTGTGGCCACAGTATGTATTTCGTGAAGTTGCAGGCATTTCATTAGTATTATCTGGTGCAAGTAAAGATTATAGACCAACTTGCATAAATGAGGCAGGGAGACATACACAGGCATAAGTCATGCTGACGCATCATATAAAGAGGAGAGTTCGACAGGCTACTGAAAGTTTGCACTGTGACATTAAATGGTTACATTGTAACTGGTTTACCACTGAAAGTACAGTGTAAATACTTTTGACGTTTGCGATATAAAATAAACATCTACAATCTGTAATAAATCAGACCAACAAATACATTGTATCTAAGGAAAATCCCATTGTTACATTGCCTGTCTTGTTAGCATAAGCCTCGTTCCGGCCACACAACAACCCCCGTCCCTGCAGTCACAACGACCTGTCCAGCTTCTCGGCGGAATTCATTCGTGCAAGTTGTTGGTGCCCATGCTTTTTACGGTCTGCGATTTTGTGCCCTACATGGAATATTCCTAGCACAATTTAAACAGTTTTGCTGCTCTTGCAGTCTCGTAGGATGTGGCCAGATATCTTTCCCAAGAATTTCACTTCAGCCGTTTCAATCGTCCTTTTGTACCCTCTGTTAGGTTCCAAAATATTGCATCCATAAAGCAGTATAGAAGCACACATTATTTGTTCAGTTTTAAACTGCGCACTTTCTAGTTTTTTGTGACGATCAGCTTTGTAGTTATAAAGCGTTGCTAAAATTTGTGTACTTTATTTCATAAATCTTCATCAGGGACGTATAAAAAATCACAGTATGTATAGCCGAAAATTTTAACTTTCTCTCTGATCCAGTTCTTTATCATAGCTTCATTTAAGCATACACTTATCCCACATCCTATGGGTATCGGGTTTCTCTCCCAGGACAAAAGCTGCCACCTCAATCGAGTACCGAGGTTAATGACTGGAAATGTACCTCCACGCCTACCTATGCCTTAATGGTTTCATGCTTAAACACGGCGACAACTACACATTTTACAGTGTGGAAAAAGAAACTCTGTCGTTGTACCTTTCTTGTGTTGTCGTTTTGTGCTGTCAATACACTTCTTTTCCGGTCTGTTATTGTTACTTCCACTCTGTCTTTTGCTTTATTTTGTTAAAGTTCTCTTCCCTAATACGATTACACGAAGCGTCAAGAAAGACTTAATTAAACTCTTGCAATGGAACGAACCTTAGATACAAGGTACATTATCTTTATGTAACTGGGTCGCTTAAATTCCGCATAAATAATGCTTAAATAAGAAATGACATGTTTAATTCGATAGCGTAGGTAGTTTTTTTAAAAAAGCGTTCGGGTTTAGAGCGGTGAATTTTACGTTTCCGAAGGATTAGGTCGTGCTGGTTTTGTGCAGCCTCTTTCACAGCGGTCCCTCACTAAGAGACGCGCGGCCAATTCCAGAGGCGATTTGTGGTGCACGGAATGAAACCCGAGAAGTTTGTTGTTGCGTCCAAAAACTTCAGGAAACGTGAGAGCTTTAGCCTCTCTTCAAAAAACTTCAGTCCCTGCATGATAACAAATCGTTTCAACAAAGCATCCTAAGCTTCCACAGCAGTGATCATCATCTTCATCATGCCAATCATCATCAAGGGCTGGTACACGTGGTCGCTTTGACCCTCTTCAGATAGAAAAACTGCACGTATTTACATTGCCTGTCCAACAAATGTACAAAAGCAAGCGAATTCTAAACGTGTTCTGTACTGTTTTTTTTGTGGTGAAGGACCCCGCAGCATATGCTAGGACGCACCGCAGCCTTGAGGCTTATTGTGCAACCCTGTGATGAAGACGATTAGTTTTTTTTCGTTTTTCCATGTAATGGAGCACCGATGGAACGAAAATGACAGGAGGAAACCGAAGTACTCGGGGAGAAAACCTGTCCCAGTGCCACTTTGTACACCACAAATCCCACATAGACTGACCGGCGAATAACAGCCTGAGCCATGGCACGGCCATGTTGTGCTGTCTTAGTCTATTGTAGACGTCTACAGCCCTCAGCGATAGAGAAGAGGGAGGAACAGAGAGAGGGAGAGACAGAGAACTCATCCGTAGTCTCGTAATGTGGTCCATAAAAGAACGTTTATGCCTTCCCTCGGCCCTGACATGTAGTCTACATCACATACGCAGTACAAAGCGCTGCACGGAGTACCTACTGTGTTTCATAGTCACATTCAAAACTACTGGCCCTACACATTCTAATGTAGTGACAATTCCGCCTATGCATATTTACAATATCGACACAGGAATATAATTTAATATTAGACATCCCCGTTGGTATGTACGTGCACAGTATATTTCACTCTTGTTCAGTAATTACAGTCACAACCAACATATTTTCGACACATTAGGCTACCGGTTTCAGCTCTATACAGCCATCATTAGGCTTATACAAAACTGTGAAAATCAGACTCTTTACAATTAGTAAAACGAATCCCCCTATTTTGTAAAATTATATGTATAAAAACGGAGAGGGGAGTATTAAATAATTCAAAACATGCTGTATAAGATGTAATGTACGTTGAATTGTCTCATTACAGAATCAGGTGGCGTCATCTTGTGATGAAAACAATGAAATTTGACAGCCAATTGAACAGAGCGTGTTTGAATTAAAGACATAGCCACCTGCGAAACAAGGCACTCGCTCCATTGTTAGTTTTCTAGTTGTAGTTAACTTTATACACATAAACAGAAGTTCGATAACAATAATTTCGAAAATATCTATTACAGGACTGTGTATGTATGTATGTATGTATGTATGTATGCATGTATGTATATAGGCCCATTTAAACGACTTTATTGCAGAAATATGTCAGTTGAACACCTAAGTAACAGTATCACTATTTTGATAGGAAAAATTCTATAATTCATTCCCGCCATATTTATCAGTTTCTCTATAACTCCTTCTTTGAAAGCCTGTAAAAGTTTGTGTATCATCCAAAGGGAAGAACACAGATTCAGACGTTCTTGAAAACAGAGCAATAAATACAATAAGTAGACCAAGAAAACAGAAGTAACAGAGGTCAGACAATACATGTTAATGAAGGGCTTCACATTTATCGTTCTTTGTCACGTATTATAGGGTGTTTATAAGAGTGAGGAGGTGAGTGGGTAATGAGAGAGACGAGTAATACGTAAATGGTTTGGTCGAAAACCTGAAGGGAAGATTTCGAGGATAGGAAAAATATTAAACTGTATGTTACAGAATAGGATATGGAGTGAACTGACATTCCTCAGGATAGTCACAACAGCCAGCTCTTGTGAATACGAGCGTTTGGGCTTCAAACAAGGACCAGCTGAGGAACTGTTAGCTTGTAATGAAGGCATGTGTTCCATGGAACAATTAGTTCCTCTCAGTAAAGCGTCTGAAAAGAGGAGACCTGTATCATAAGCTAAACCGCAAGGAAAAGTTATAGCTTCATAACTGGAACCATTTGTTCTTTACTGCGTAGAAATCGTCATTGTATTTCCCAACTTTAAACGTTGGACTTCGAGGAAATAAAACCATGACAACTCATATGATCATTGAACGATGTCAACAGTAGCTAACACGTAAAACAGCGCTAACTGTCAGCGGGTCCGGACGGAAATTGAATTTCTTTAATAAGTACACAGACATCATATTAAAACAAAACCCCTGACACAGATCAGAGATATACTATCTTCTGAGACATAAAAGTGAATTTTGTGGGGCCCCGGACATAAAATGACATGTCTTCTATTCTTATTCAAAAAGACTTACATCGTCAAAATAAATGTTTTTTTATAAATCATAACTACAGAATTTAATAACTCTAAAGCTACATACTATAAGCAATTTAAGAATGCTTATGTGAGATGAATATGCATTGAAAACTTTCGTTTAACGAGATGTTCATAAAATGTTATTCGTTCCTTAAAATGTATTAAACACGAGGAAATAACTTGTAATTCAAATAGCAATTACACGAAGTCAGCACAATTTCATGCCACAGAAAGTAATTTGAACAGCAGATAGCAACACGTTTTAATTCGGTTTGGTTCGTAACCAACGTTTCCTACTTTATTAAAGGATTAAAAGCGAGGCTGCACTTCTAGAATTAAGAACAATATCTGTTACATTTACACAGTTACATTTACGTTGTTCATAAAAATTGTGAAAGAAATACTGTGGCCTGAAATACCGGCTCTCGTGTTTCTATGTGCTAAATGTAATCCCTTCAAATTGTAAATTAGATTCTCAAAAAAAGGACTTTTTATAGAAGTAATTAGAGCAGAATTAAAATGACGAAGAAAATACATACAAATGACGGTGTGATGTTATTTACTGCAAAAATTTAAGATAAAAACGTGATTTAGTTAAAGTCTTAGAAACAAAAATACATACTTAACATAATAACCGCACTTCAGTAGCGCGGTACAGCTAGACATTATCTTAACACAATAACCGCACCTCAATAGCGCGGTATAGCTCGCTTCAACAGCGTTTCAATCTCGTTCTTTCACCACCTGCCTTCCCCTAAGCTTCACGAAGCCAGTTCGTGTTTCTATATATAAAGTCTTCTCCAGTTCTCCAGGAACACAGTGAAACACTTGGATCAGACGGCTCAACAAGTGTCTGTTGCGAGTGTGAGGAGGTATCTATTTAATAAAGGGATCGTAGAATCAATAACATTCCCTTGAGCCCGAGTGATTTGAGGAGGTCGCAAAGCACATCCACACGGTTGCGTCTAATACTCCACATGACGACACGATTAGCCCTTCAATAGACTCAAGCATAATAGACGAGTCTCCAAACGTCTGGAAGAGGGAATCACATCTATTCAAAACGTCTATGTGCTAAGGGAAACCAGGCCTTTCAATCTAATTTCTTTATGAGCATCTGCTCTGATTTAATTAATTTACATTCATCTACTCTGAATCTTTATAATAACATCTCAGTTCCTTCAACATGAATTGCTCCGCAATCTTATGTTGGCATGAAAGGTAAGACGTGATGCAAACGAATTACGAAGCTGCGGTATTAAGGCCTGTGAAATCAGAAGTTTAATTAAGCAAAACAGACTTCATATTCCTTTACAATGTCATTACTGAGTTACGTTGGCACTAGGTTAATAGAGGGGCGTGGGCTACTTCATTCGGAACTTGATGGCAGCGGACACAGTCCGCACAAACTTGTCATAACTGTGACGGTGTTTGTAGAACCCAACCGAAATACCAAACGCTATATAAATGTACATAATTTATCTACAATGTATTCATTACACTGCATATGGAGGCCATCTCAGTCGCACGGTGATGACAGTAAACACTGTGACTATCAAATTCTCCATCCGGTTATACTGTTTGAAAACGCCACTGCAATACCAAACACAAACAAATATATTCCAAAGGATTGGGGGAAAGAGGGTTAGAAATCATAAGACTTTGTTACTCTTTATTACTTGCATACTCATATAAATAGCCCTACTATAAATAAATAATAAATTAGACTTAAAATTAAGGAAGAAACTAGTAAAGTGCTACATTTGGAGCATAGCTGAGTATTGTGCTGAAAAGTGGACACTTAGGAAAGTAGATCAGAAGTATCTGGAAAGCTTTGAAACGTGGTGCTGGAGAAGAATGGAGAAGATCAGTTGGACCAATCGTGTGAGGAATGAAGAAGTATTACACAGAGTCAAGGAGGAGAGGAATATCGTACATACAATAAAGAGAAGAAAGGCTAACTTGATTGGTCACATCTTGCGTAGAAACTGCCTTCTGAAACACGCGATTGAAGGAAAGTTAGAAGGAAGGATAGAAATAACGGAAAGACGAGGAAGAAGGCGTAAGCAGCTACTGGATGACCTTAAGGAAAAGAGAAGATACTGTAAATTGAAAGAGGAAGCACTAGATCGCACCCGATGTAGAACTCGCTTTGGAAGAGGCTACGGACCTGTCGTAAGACAGACTACAGAATGAATGACTATAAATAAGAAAGCAACTGAGAGAAAATATGAACCGGTCTGAGATTTCAAAACACTAGCCTCTGTGTCATCTCAGCATACACGAAAAACAACATACGTCTGGTTGGCAAATTATCCAAATGAAATTCTAAATTTGTACCTTCAGAACAGGTAATAGGTTTTCCAGCCTCTAGCCTAGAGAGATATGTAGAATTAGGCAGAATACACCTAGAAGGGGATATGCGGTGGCACAGTTGGTTCACGTACTGCGCTACAAGGTCACAGGTTCGATTCCATATGGGACTATTGTAATTTTTAATTGACTTAATCTTTCCGGCCACAATATGACCCTGGGGTCGACTCAGAAATATCTCCTGGGGGGTAAAGACGGCCGGTGCGTAGGGCTGACTACCTTGCCACCTTTATGTGCTGACTGTCTAGAAATCCTGGGAGCCTCATACTCCTGGGGCCCTAAGGGCCTGGTACTCATTTCTGTTTCAGTCTGAGTCGACCCCAGGGACATAGTGCTACCGGAAGGATTAAGCCCATGAAAAATTCCAATGACACCCTCGGGAATCGAACCCGCGACCTTGCAGCGCACTGCCTCAAACAACTGCGCCACCGCGTGCCCCCAGTTCCTTTTGTAGCATCACCTAATCCGCCCACGGTCCTGAATTCAATACAGCAGTACAATACTCAATCCAATGTTCACCATCCAAAGTCGGAATAAAATGAAAGGTTCATATAATGTTGTTAAACAAATAATCCACAGTCACATCTCTGGGAGATCTATGTTCATATTACCTTCACACCTTGCTTTGCAATTTCACAAGCACTGATTAATGCTTAATCACGCATAACCGAGTTGAACTCATTAAAAGACTCCGATATTGGACTTCTGATGTACGCAATCGAATAAAACTAATCTGGAATTGGAAATATCGATTATTTCGTCCACTCTACAGGCCTGCAGAGCGCACAGTTCCAATTACGCCACACAGAAACAGCTCCCGTTCGGAGTTTTCCATTGCACCCATGAATGAGACGTGTTGACCCGAATGCAGTTTATCTTGTCAGCTGTCGTCATATATCTACCATTTAAATAGCCTTGTCTGTGTACTTGCTGTCTGGGTTGTTGTCATTTAGAGAAACAGATAATGAGACTAGAAATATAAATGATGTGTAATTTTTTGCTCTGCTTTACAGAATCACTTCCTTTATTACACGGCCTTACGGGGAACCTGAAGAGTGTCATGTCGTGGTAAAAAATAACACGACGCGGGGAGTGAGGAGTTGGAAGACGCTCTTCCTCAACAAATTAACCATCAGTAAGTTATATAAGCTTACTTTCGATCAGGCTCGAAGAGGAATAAATTCCATCCTGTAACACGCCATGAAGGCAGGGAGGGAGAGATGTAAATTATTAATAATCTTAGCCACGGGTCTAGATCTGGTGGTTGATCAATGCCACGTCCTGGCTGATTTACCCCCAGGAAAAAAGGAAAAAAGCCCCAGTACCCATTATAGAAAAGGTAAAATTGTCCCTGGTCCCGCCATAAAAGCGTACAGGAGGAGCAGATGTATAGCTCCAATTATTCGTAACCTCGGTGCTAGAGGGATGTTTAGGAATAACATCACGCCCCGGCCTCTTTACCCCGGGTTAAGAAGCGCGGTGCCCACTGAAAAGGCTACGTGGGTCCCAGCGCCGGTCTGCACGTTTTGAAGAAAAGTATCTTTCCAGCACCAAGATTAGAACCACGGACCATCCAGTCCGTAACCTATACCGACTTCGCAATGCCACTTCGCCGTTACTCACGAACACTTTATTAAAATATAGGCGCAACGTAAAATACCGAACAAGGACTACAACACGATGTACGAGATGGTTCGTTTCTCAATGTTTTAAAATCGTTTGAATCTAAAATGTCACTTCGTAGAACAGGTGTGGGGTTTACTGTAAGGTCGAGAATTTCATATGTCTATATATATATATATATATATATATATATATATATTGTGTGTGTGTGTGTGTGTGTGTGTGTGTGTTCTGCACGCAGCAGAAAACAGGTTTTGAATAAAATCAGCTGAGACTCCCTACACCAGAGATTATGCATGTCTTCTTGCTTCGTACGCATTCCCGATTGGTGCGTTGTAACAGATGTTTTCAAGGTTCGCAGTGTCTTCAACTCGAGAGTCTAGCTGTCCGGAAACACAAATCGACAGGACGCAAGAAAGACGTCTTTCTTCAGCAACACCGCTCTCGGAATACCAAATCCCGCTCTTCTCTGCGCTAATTCCAGCCAACATGAATTATAAGTTTAGGAATTAAAGTCCTGGAACGTGCTGACTGTTCAGGCGTGTCTCATAGTTTAGAGGCGTCTTGGACAGCTGTAAGTCACAAATTAGTAGTAACAGCAGGCTAACACAAAATTATTTGTGTAAGGCAGGTCCCACTGTAAAGTTTTCATATAACTAACTAACTAACTAATAAACTAACTAACTCCATTGAGCAGAGTCCTACCTGAGAAGCTAACAGGTCCTTAGCTAGTCAAGAAATTCCCTGCATTTTATGAAACCCGCAGGTTCATTACCGCATTCACAAGCGCCCGCCACCTGTCCCTATCCCGAGCCAGATCAATCCAGTTCATGCCACCCCATTCCACTTCTTGAAGATCCATTTTAATATTATCCTTCCATCTGCACCTAGGTCTTCCAAGTGCTATCTTTCCATTTTGTCTCCCCACCAATATCCTGTATGCACCTCTCCTGTCTCCCATACGCGCCACATGCCCCGCCCATCTCTTTCCTACAACAACTAAGATACAAAATTTCTTGCCAGATAAATCTGACCTCTCAGTACATAGAAAACGTTCTCCATTCGTTTTGGAAGGACCTACTACGTAAAATGAGATCCATTACTTACAGACGAGAATATAATTGCACATACGCGAAAGAAAATTGGAGAGGAAAATATGAAATCCTTAATTTATTTGACAAATACCGAGCGTAAATGCATGTTACTATTCCATGGCGTGTGTGGGCTGTCGGCTGGATGGGCTGCATTATTACGACAATAGAGTCGACAGGAAGTAAAGAACTACAGGGTAGAGCGGAAGTCACTTGACACCAGATGTTTAACAACAGCATACAGTTTAATTCTCCCATATCTAGACTCAGAACGTGTGTTGTTAACTGAGACAATGTGTCAATGTAGAAGGAAAATAGTTTAAACGTTTCGAATAATTAATAAGTGTAAGTACTTTGTCAGTAATGTCAAGTAACATGTTGTCTCTAATGTCAAGTGACTTTAAAATAAGAACCTGTATTTATATATTCAAACAAAATTTGACATCTGGGGTTAAGAAGAAAGCAGCGAATGACTTGGTATAATACATGGTAGAACTGCTGTACAAATGTCCCTGACAAGTGTAGATACAACGACCAAGAGAAGTAAACCTTCGGCAAGAGCGCTGCTTGCGCATAACTGAAACCACACTGACAAAAGTCTTGGCTTCTTCTAGGTTTTATGTGCTACAAACTGCACCTGCGTAGTCCCAACGTCGTGAAATTTGCCATTTCTCGGTCTGAGTGTACCATTCCCACAAACTGAGAAGGTTTTGTGGCACTGTACACTTCAGAGATGACTGTGTAAAAAAATCTACATCGGCCAAACACTTTCTGAATTATTAATGTACTTGGTGCACAGACAGATGTTTGAGGTCTCATCCAGGCTTACTGTTCTTTCAGGCATAAGCCGAGAATATGTGACCAGAATATTAACATTTTTAAATCTCTAAGCTGGATATGAAGCACTTCCATTGTTAATCCACATGAAGTAGGAACACTTAGTATATTTCGTAACAGCTTGGGGTTTGCAAGTACCTCTAATTTATTACTTTCTACCAAATTGTTTAGCAAATTTAAGGAAACAGAAGAATAATGATTTTATTAGTAAAAGGTTAAATGCAAAGCTATCACTGAAGAGGCCTGGACAGGCCCCGAGGGTTCCAGGAGGTTGAGGATCCCAGAATTTCTACAAAATTGGCACATGTAGGTGATAAGGTTGTCAGCCGTATGCGGCGGCCGCCTTTACCCCACCCCCCAGGAGTTATTTCTAGTACTCATTTCTGTTATAGGTTAGGTCGACCCCAGGGTCATACTGCGGTTGAAACGCGTACCTCAATAAGAAATTCCAATAATACCATCGGAAATCGCAGTGCCTCAACTAACTGCGCCACCGCGTGCCCCGATTTTATTAGTAATTTATAAATTATAACGTATGCATTAAACTACTCATGTAATTTCAGTATATTCTTTGATACGAAGTCGAAAATTTAAACTTGCCATAAATTTGTAGAAAGCAATAAACAACAATATAACATTTAAAATATGCACCTTCTAATTACATTATGGAAAGATAAAAGGTAAATTTGTCCCTGTCAACGCCATGAAGGCATATAGGGGAAGTAGGGATATAGCTCTACCCATTCTTAATATCGGCGCTGGATGGAGATAAGTGGTCAGCATCAGGATCCGGCAGCTTAATCCCCGGTAAAGAACCCAGTTACCCATTAAATATGAGGCTGGATGGACACCGGAGCCAGTCTGGACGATTTAGAGGGATGAAAAAAACCCTTTTTCCCTACCAGGCTTCGAACTCCGGACCGTCCAGTTCGTAGCCTAGTCACTAAACCGACTGAGCTATCGCGGCTTTAAATTAAATTATAAAATGTGTATCTAAATTAAAGTTACATGTTAAGCTGTGCTTGTGGTATGAAAACGCAGGGAATAGAATTACAGGTGCACACTTTATCAAAGTAGGTACTGGAGATTAATGCGGAGCTTCATGCCCTAGCCGCTTTACCCCAAGAGAGACACCACTGCATAGGAGGTTGATGCGTTCAAAACAGGTCTAGACGTGGCAGAGAAAATGCAAGTTTCTGCCCTGGCCCTTTTTTAATTGTGTAACGTTTAATTTTCAGCTGCAGGTAATTAGGCCATCTGCACTGTATTAATTCTCATGAAATCCTGAAAATACGTATCATTTTCAGGCGCCATTTACAAAATTAAAAAAAGGAAACCTTACATGGCAAACACGTCCAGCCATCAGTGGCCTATTATTAACGACTAGATCACTTGTCAATTTTTTTGAAAATCGGTATAAAAGTTCTTTACAAGAAGTTATCGAGCGTCAATTTTGTGAACACTGTGCAGCGACAGTCACAGTACTTAGGGGCGTAAGTGCTTTCCTATCCATAATTTCCAAATTTATTTTCCTATTTGGGTTGAAATTCCGTACAAGAGGCCTTTGCCTGACAAAGTTGAGCATCTTTGAGTTCCGCGAAAACCGGCGCAGGAAAGGCCGTAGTCTTCTTTTGGGCGTAAAAAATAGACACACGTGTACCGTAAAACCGCATGGACAAACGCAAAGTCTACCTACTACGTCAGAGAGTGCACCATTTGCTGTCTTGTTAAACAATTAATGTGGTACTCTCCCACCACGGCACTGCGCTACAAGCCGGAAGGTCGCGGATTCGATTCCCGATGGTGTCATTGGAATTTTTTATTGACATAATCCTTTCAGTCGCACTATGACCCGGAGGTCGACTCAGCCTCTAACAGAAATGAGTACCAGGAATATTTCCTAGGAGGTAAAGGCGGCCGGTGAGTAGGGCTGACAAACTTACCACCTTCATGTGCCGATTGTCTAGAAATCTGGGAGCCTCAACCTCCTGGAGCTCTAAGGGCTTGTCCAGGCCTGTAATGGGATTGCTTGCTTTCACCCTCCCATCACGAGCATTTCATCTACACAGAATAACACAAACAGACAAAAACGTGAAGAGACACCGAGCGAATCAACCCCCCCCCCCCCCAAGTCCTAGGGTCCGACAGACACAGGGCAGTAGTTCTACGACTATATGACACAGACCGCACGACCATTGTGACAGTCTAATGATCATAATCTAACGTTTTATGACGTAAATCACATTAGATCTTACATAATTCCCTTTCTCCGATCTGTTTATTTGTTAAAAGGGTTACTTAGATTCAGTTTCGTCTTACGTTATTCAAAACAGCTGATTTAACACAAGACATTATATTCACCGTGCTACACAATTGCTTGTTCAACATCGATTTTTTCTTATATAAGAATTTGAGTTCTTGAGTGCATGTTTTGGTTAAAATAAAAGATATTATTTAACACAAGACAGTTGGTAATATAGTTTGCAGTGCGTAATATACTCACCGCCTCGTTTTACGTCGACGTATGTCATAAGCAACTGTAAGTAGCAAAGAAGTTCTATAGGGTGTCCGACGATGTAGGCTTAAGCTACAAAGCCTATTAACTATCTGAGGTACCAGAGTCCTTGATAGAGAAAGAGAGACAGTATAATAAAACAATTAAGTCGCGTGCTTTGTGTGCACACAGTAAGATGTGAAAGTCACGCGTTTACTCTAAGTTGCAAGGCGAAAAGGTGCAGAATTGCTGGACGACAACTCCATTTAGTCCCTAACGTTCTTATGCTAAGGAAATAACGCATTAAGGCACTTGAAACACGTGACGAAAGTAGCAAAAAAAATGAAATTCCTAAAAGGTTCTGACGACGGTGTGTAATATTGGGAACTAATGGGTTTTTGGACTTTGTCCATTGTCCGGAAATCTAAAACAACTAGGTAACACGACGTTTCGGAGCTGCATCTGCTTTCGTCCTCAGGTAAAGGGGGAGGGAGACACCTACTCTGTTGGGTTCCTTAGATAGAGCTAACCTCAACCACTGGTCCAGTGATTGAGGTTAGCTATTTTAGATTTCCGGAAGATGGACCAAGTCCAAAACCCCATTAGTTCTCAGAAATGAAATTTGTTTTACATTATAAACTGTACAATATTAAAGGCACTACCATTTTATTTATGGAATTTTAATTATGGCCTTTACGTGGTGCATAGGCCACTATACAAAGCGGTCCTAAATCTAATAAAATGAGAATGATTGTGTAAGAATACGAACTAAGGCTTTATTTACCGACGAGACTTGATATTCCTTTTCTCTGCACGTAACAATAGGGGATATTAAGGCAGGGTAAACAACCACACCACTTCCACTTGCTCCAGCCTCTTTGAAATAAGCGGTTCTTAGAGAGACAACGGCTTGCGTTCGCTATTAATAAAGATGGAAGATGTAACATTATTAGACAATGCTGTCTCGCCCGTCATATCTCGCGCTGGTAACGTACTCAAATGTTGAACAATGAGAATGCTATGCTTGTTGCTTCACTCAATATTACAACGTAAAATAGTACACAATCTAACGTAATCGCATTCCCTAAGCACACACGAAACGGAAGTGTGGTTCCTCTTTGCGTTATTCACGGCCCCAGCAGAATTTATAAAATTCGTTTTTCAAGATTTCAATGTCAAAAATTTCTGCGACGATTTATATAAACACGCGTCAATGGTATTGTAATGCTTTATGAAGTAAAGGGTCCTGAGTTTGCAAGACCTGCTTAAACACACTAAATCTGCTTTAAATGTCTGATCAAAACACAATTTTATTCAGCCGACTTACGGAATGCAAAGCAAATGATAATAAGTAAAGGTTAAACTGATTTATCATTACGTTTTTTAATACTTTCACCTCGTACTAAAAGCTCTATCTAATAATGCAAATTATAAGGTACACAAACTCGTGAATCACCAACACATTTATTATTTAAATTTGCTACATGTTTCGGCCTTCTCGGCCATCTTCAGGGATACCATTCTAATAATACAGGAAAGTCCTTACGACTTTTCGTTTCATTAATAACAATAAAAGAAATAAACATAATATAACCCGATACAATTAAAACAATAAAAGAGTAAAGCATCCCCTTGTGTAAGTTAGTGTTAAGTTTTGAAGACGTATTGGGAATAGAGGTGTCACCCCGTCAATTCTAAATATCAACGTAGCACAAATAGTTTCACGCGTCGGCAATTTTGGCTCCAGGGAAGCACCCAATGTACCCAGAAAACAGGTAGTCTGGCTGGATTCCAAATCCTATATGGGCGAAGTGCCTAAGAAAAATACTCGCTCTTACTGGAAAGCGAATCGCCGGCTTTCAGATTGTAAGTTCGTCATTATATTGAGCTAACCCGGCAACATTCAGTGCAGAACAATATTAGGAAATTAATTTAGGGTTTGTTGGAAATTTGTTTCTGATTTTCTACTATCCGGCCTACGCAGCGGATATATTTGGTTTCCAATTCATCTGTCTACCTTTTGTAAAGGATTAATACTAAACCCTTTTCTCTCATTACGTTTCCACATTAAAGCTCCTATCATACAGACAGGCTGCAAAGGCCTGTAATACAGGCACTGCATAATAGGGCCTTACACGCCATCCAAAATAGTTCAATTTTTTTTTCAGTCTAGGCAATAAAATTAAAACATCACTAAGGCCATTGTCCTGCATGTCTTTCATGGACAATAATTACAAAATTCAACGCCACGTAACTCATACGATTTGAAAGGTATGATGTACATACCAGCACCAAAAACTCACGGTGTCGAACCGGATGTGGCAGTAGTTGTTTTTCTTAAAACATAAATTATTTTTTCTTCCAGTGGGGCAACAGCCCCTAGTGGGCCTAGGCCTCCTCATTATCGACGCTTCACGATCACACTCAGGCACACCACACTCGGTAGGGCTCCTCTGGACGAGTGACCATCTCGTCACAGAGACCTCTACCTGACAACACACAACACTCACAAAAGACAGACATCCAAGCCCACAGGGGGATTCAAACCCATAATTCCAGCAAGCGAACGGCCGTAGACCTACGCCTTAGACCTCACAGCCACTGGAATCGGCAGACCTAAATTACATTTGGCATAATTCTGAGACCGAGACTTAATGAGACTTTCTTATTTATATGACATTTATACGTAGCGACACAACGAAGTTTCCTTACCAGAAGTACCAGTTTCCCTTTAGAACTGAGCCTCGTACAATTTTATTCCATTAGTCCAGCCTCTTGAAGTGTTATACATAATAAGCATGTTGGAAAAAACATTACATTCCGCCCCAGGGAGATATAAAAATTTTATCTGCTTCAATAAGAAAGTCATTTCGAATTTCTAAGACGAGGTAAGTTTTTGAGTTTTAAATTTTTGTCTTAACAGAACACATTCCTTCACAGAATTGCACCGTTTTACGACCATTTCTCAAGTTACCCTTATATAGATCTTTCCTAACCTTTCGTGAAGTCCGATGGGAGCCCTTAAAAGACATAGGCGCCAACTTCTTTAAATTATTGGGCAGAAAGGGGTGGTGCCGACCGAGCCATGAATTACGCTGCAGTAACACCTTTTCTTGTTGAGTGCTACCTGATGTGAAGAGTGAGTTATTCTCTCTAGAGGCTTTCTGCACAACAAACCCTGTTCTAATGTGATCACAATCTGACATGCGTGACAGAGTATGTTGGAATCGCACAAACCTCTGGCTAAGTAAAATCTGCACTAAGTTTTAGACAACTGCAGAATGCAATTTACTCTTGTTGTTGCTAAAGTAATAGTGTTGTTTCGAGTACTTTATATGCCTCAGATGTAAACTCAATATAACAATAGTTACTTCCTCCCAAGTGTAAACCTGTCCATCAGAACAGATTCAGGTGTTGTACAGGAGATGCACTTCAGCTGCTGCTTGTGTGTGTGTGTTTAAGACTCACACTTCAGTTTAAATACATTTTGTTTTTCCAACTGAGTGAGTGAGGTTGAATGATTTCTGATGACCTCAGATATGGTTTTACTTGTCTTGCGGTGGAGGTGGTGATGCTTGTGGTGTTGGTGGCTGTGGTAGTGGTAGTGGAGGTCCTAATGGTGATGGCGGTGGTGGTAGAGACAGTGGTGGTGGTGGTGGCGGTGGTGGTGGCGGTGGTGGTGGCGGTGGTGGTGGCGGGATGGTGTTGGTGGTGGTGGTAATGGTGATGATGGAAGAGGAGGTGGTGGTTGTAATGGTTGTGGTGTTGGTGGCTGTGGTGGTGGAGGTCCTAATGCTGATGGCGGTGGTGGTAAAGACAGTGGTGGTGGTAGTGGTGGTGGTGGTAAAGGTGGGATGGTGTTGGTGGTAATGGTGATGATGGAAGAGGAGGTGGTGGTTGTAATAATTGTGGTGTTGGTGGCTGTGGTGGTGGAGGTCCTAATGGTGATGGCGGTGGTGGTGTTGGTGGGATGGTGTTGGTGGTGGTGGTAATGGTGATGATGGAAGAGGAGGTGGTGGTTGTAATGGTTGTGGTGTTGGTGGCTGTGGTGGTGGAGGTCGTAATGGTGATGGCGGTGGTGGTAGTAGAGGCATTAGTGGTGCTGGTGGTGGTGATAATGATGGTGAAGTTGGGGTGTTGTTGTTGTTCTTGTTGTTGGCGGTGGCGGCGGCAATGATAGTGACGATGATGATATGATGATGATAATGCTAATGATGATAGTACGTCAATAGACAGATGCTCTCAGGAAATAGAAATGTCACACAGCGATCCGAGTTTGGTTATTTCTAATGTAACTAAATACCGAAACAGATCTGTACACACGGAAACGTTTGATTAGCACGCATACACGCACGCACGCATACACGCACAAAGCAGTTGCAGGCAGTGCTGTGTGATGACGCGACTGACATTCAGTCTGTGCGTTTAGAGTTAAAATTTAAACACGCCACCCAAACTCCATTAAAGCATCTGCTGACAGCCACAGGGTGATGCTGGTGTAGGCCTACAAACATAAATGGTTTTACACAATATGACGTCAAACGCATGTCAGCCGAAGTCAAGGACGTCTTCCCAAGGCAGTCTCTTACGGGTCTATACACTTCGCAAATTTATTTTTCCAAAAGGTGAAGAGACAGATATTGCTGTCGATATATCGAATTTAGTTTTATGAGAATATCTGTTGTCAATCTTGGATGAATGTCAAAATTACTTCGTATGTGATAAGTAATGCAAATGTAAGTAATAATTCTTTTTCAATCTGTTCCAACATTACAGGCTTCATGTCGCATTTGACTGCAAGCCTTTGTATCCAGTGGATATAACTCCTGACCAAAAATCACCTTCGTCTTTCCACGGGAACGCAGAGGTATCACTTTAAAGCAAACCCTGTCATTTTCATTGCACATACTTTGAAAGTTATAATTATTGGTCACCCAACGTTAAAATAAAGCCCTAGTGTGAAGTTGTCCCTTTCCACGGCACGAAGACATGTTTCTTTCCAAGTTAATCATGCAGGCGAGGACACGAGGACTTCAGACAACCGTCTGACCCCCTGAATTGCGGTGTAGTGGTTACTAGAATGTTGCTGTGGTGTCTCGAGTGCCGACAGTCTTGGGTGAACTTCCTGTTGCACGCAACGTGAAATGCTAGAGGAACTTATAACACACGCAACAAGAAATGCGCTTAGACTTTAAAATAGTGACAGTTCTCTACGTTATGTCTGACTTAAAAATATATTCTCATTAATTGTGGTAGAAGGGGACACGCAGTGGCGCATTTGTTTGAGGCACTGCGCTACAAGCCGGAAGGTCGCGGGCTTGATTCCCGTTGGTGTCACTGGAATTTTTCATTGACGTAAACCTTCCGGCTGCACTATGGACGTGAGGTCGACTTAGCCTCTAACAGAAATGAGTAACAGGAATATTTCCTGGGGGTAAAGGCGGCCGGTGCCTAAGACTGATAATCTTAACACCTTCATGTGCAGACTGTCTTGAAGTCTGGGAGCCTCAACCTCCTGGAACCCTCAGGGCTTGTACAGGGATTGCTTTTTTTTAATTGTGGTAGATAAAATACTAAAGGTGTTAAGTTACGACCTTTACAATTTTCAGCATTTCTCTTCAAACAAATGTACAATTTCTCGACACACCGGATTCGTGAAACCTCAAGCAAAGCATTCCATTAACGATTTTTGCAAATGTCTTTGATATTCTAAAGCAACATAGATTTCTCTAACTTCACACACTTTGTGATATACATGAGTCATTGAACACCTGAAAGACACGGGGATGAAACTCATCTGCTGCCCAGGAAGGAAGGATTTTACATTTACATTATACTTGAACGCATTCACAACCTACGGTGCGTCGAGGCTGGCAATGAAGGGTTAGAACAGAAAACTTGGTAAGACCAGTGCGACGCGGACGCAACCCTCTATATTTTGCTACTGGAATTTGCTAATATACGTTAAAATTCCCGGAGTTCCCAGAATCCGGAGTGGGGTCGTGCTGTTGTAAACTGTTGTTCCTCTTACTGAAATATCCACTGATGTTTTACTACGACAACACAACACCTGTTTTTAAACCAAGCAAATAACCAGCTAACTAAAACTTAACACCAAGTTAACTAAAAGCTTCAGGGATTCATTTTCTAATGCACAACACAAGAGTGAGACCTTCCTTCTTCTGGGATGTCACGCAGCTTAGATTGGTAGTTGTTACCGCCGTTTCGGGAAAACCTTTCGGTCCCATCTATTAGGAAAAGATAGGTCGTCCCGAAACGTCGGTAACTACGTGTGACCACCAATGTAAGCTCCGTAACATCCCAGAAGAGCGAAGATTTAATTCACAACGCGGCGGAAGCCTGAAATCAAACACAAGACTCTGTACAAATGTTGCTTCTAACCCCGTTCTAACGCCATGCTTAATTTCCCTACTGTTTATACAACCGGCTGAGACCACTGGCGCAATCCTTACGTAAAAAATACAAATGGGCGCAGAGTCTGTTCTTCGGCGGGCGGCAACGGCCTGCAGACAGAAGATCCACTGTAATTAAGCGGTAAAAAAAACCACGACAAAATTCAGACACAGAATTATATGACGACACCGCTCGCGCGACTGTGCTGCCATCTGTGTTTAAAGACCGAAGGTTATCTCTGCCATGTCACTCTGTTAATGGCGTTCGTGTACAAGGAAAACGGTCTTAAGGGGCGGTCTTAAAAGAAGGTGCGTGTCCGCGAGGTAATATAACTTCCATTAATTTGAAGAAACAGATAATCTGTGCCTACATAACATCCATACACGAAAAAGACCATTCTGGCATATGCACCTACAGACGAATTTTAGGTGCTTTTGCACAGTCGCGAAAGGTGACTTTCAGTTTCGTCATTAAGAAGATCATTTGGACCGATCGTGTGAGAAATGAAGGAGTATTAAACAGAGTCAAGGAGGACAGGAATATCCTACATACAATAAAAAGAAGGAAGGCTAACTGGATTGGTCACATCTTGCGTAGAAACTGCCTTCTAAAACACATTATTGAAGGAAAGATAGAGGGAAGGATAGAAGTGACGGGTAGACGAGGAATAAGATGTAAGCAGGTATTGTATGTCTTTAAGGAAGCGATAAGATACTGTAAATTTAAAGCGGAAGCACTAGATCGCACCCTGTGGAAAACTCGCTTTGGAAGAGGCTATGGACCTGTCGTAAGACAGACCAGGGAATGAATTGTCACGTTCGTCCATCTGTCTGTCGACAAGTATCAAATCGGCTCCCACTGGACGCATTTTTATAATGTTTACAGCAACATTTGTAGCTCACGAATGCAAATGGAATGCATTGTTACGTTTACATGGCAACAATACTTACGCAAAAGCACCATGATTTTACGTTATACGTGCACTGACTACCTTGTTAATACAGGGTGGGGCACGGGAACCAAGTGTTTTTGGAATAATCAGAAAATCGTTAGTTTTTGCTGTAAAAAAAATTTATTGGTAGAACAACATTTGTAAGAACATAGCATTTCATAATAATCATGAACGGAAAATTAAATCTGGCATGTGATGTCCGTTTTCGTTGACGCATTGTTGAATAGCCCAGTACTACCCATTCCAAAAACACTTGGTTCCCGTGCCCCACTCTGTACAAAACTTAGTGCAATTCCTACCTTTTGTCGCACTATCGCGAAATGGCGTCTCGAATAAAAAAAGACACAGAAATTGACCGGACGTCTTCGGTCAGGTAATTTCTTAGCTGCATGTACGTTACGACACTGAATTTAGAGCGACAGAAATATCAGACCAAAGTATAGTTTATAATTAAAAATGCCTCTGGAAACAGAAGCGAAATATTCAACACTATTAATAAAAAAACCTGACAAATGTACACTCTGTAGTTGGTTGGTCCCATGTGTCCCCCACTCTTATAAAATATTCAAATTAATCTTACTATCCCATATAACTCACGGTCTTGCAAACTGCCTATTTCTAAGATCACTCACCCCCACTAAATTTATGTATACATTTCATGTCTACCCATACGAGCTACATGTTAAACCCACTGTAATATACCAGAATTCACTATCATAAAAATACTAATGACTTGTATAAATAATCACGTTTTACGATGTATAATATGTTAAATTTGTAACACCTTTCTTGTCAAAGAACTGTGATGTGCATTTAGCTCCTAGTAAGATATTATATTATATATATATTAAACCGTGGGCCGGGATAGCGTAAGTCGGTATAGCGACTTGCTACGGACTGGACGGTCCGGGGATCGAATCCCGGTTAAGGCGAGATTTTCAGCACCCGTCCAGTCCGGCCCTGGGGCCTACCCAGCCTCCTGTACAATGGGTACCGGGTCGTTCACGGGGGTAAAGCGGCCGGGGCGTGGCGTTGAACACCCACCCCCATCTAGAGCCGAGGTTAAAGAAAGAGTAATGCTATACCTCTATCCCCCTCTGGGCCTTTTATGGCTTTTTCTAGGGTGAACTTTACCTTTTACCTTTAATATATATTAAACCAGTGACAGAAATATCATTTGACATGTCTTGGTATTAACATAATGGGGAAAAATGTATAATTAATTTACACGAAAGAAACCTTCTTCTTCTAGTTGCTTTCTGAATTATGCACACTCCACTGTACCTCTGAAGCCATGGTCGTAGTAGCCAGGTTTAGACGAGCTGAGTCGAGTTTATTTCACCAAGACGTAACAAAGACAGGCTTTTCCTTCTGTCGGATCTTTACAACTCGATTCATGCAGTGTAGCATCTAGCAGATATATACATGTTTTGTATGGAAAACAAATGTTATGTTTTTCAGTACCTTACTAAATCGGGTAAAATCTTATAGAGCAATACAGTCCAACAAAACTGTTTTAATAAAAAGCAATAAATCTTTTTTAAAGTGCTACATGTTTCGACCCTATCAGGTCATTATTGGGCTTATGAAAATATATAAAATATGTGAAAAATGGATTTTAGATTTATTCGTTTGTATGAACAGCGGAGGAAATGAAGCAAATTTAAGAAAAATGAATTCTTCCATTAACAATGTGGTTCATTCTGACTCAGTTTTTCTGTTACTCCCAGCCTTACCTGCCCTGACAGTGACATCTCTGCTCACGACGGTGCCGACGCTGTTGGACACCAGGCACCTGTACACGGCCCAGTGCACGTCCTGACGGAAGACTTCCGCCTCGAAAGGCGGGAAGTAGACTGAGCCATTACTGAGGACGATTCTGATGCCCGGGATAGACGTTACGGCCAAGCTGTCTGGTCCAAGCCACTCCACGTTGGGCGCTGGGTTACCGCGGGCAGAGCAATCCACACGCCCCCCACTAGAATTTGTGAACTCCACTTTAGAAGGGGGCTCACTCACAAATAAGGGGCCCTGGGTATCGTACAGTGACCCTGCGGACACTTTGGTCTCTGCAACATAAAAACGAAAGAACAATTAAATAAGCTATAAATTTAGGCAACACGAAATGTGGCTTTGCTTTCTGTTCTGAATTCCTTGCTTTATTTCATAAACAAATGAAATAAACACTGCTTTAAAATAAGAATTATCCCTCACAGGGGGTGTTCAACGATCTGCATTCTCAAAAACGTTTTTACGAACAACTGCACACAATATTTTTTGCTCCCACATGTTTCGGCTACAATAGTACCAACAACATTTTTCAGTTTAAACTTCCTGTATGGTATTAAAACGTAGAATGTTAATACTTAAAAAATATAAAATGTAAAACGTTGTCTCCAAACATCTTGTACTGCAAATAACTTCTATTTTGGCGGAGTGCAGACTCAAGCCTTTGACACCCAACCTGTACTCCATGAGTGATTCCTCTTCACTGGCACTATACAGCGTGTTTCATAAGTCCATCCGGGATTTAGAGGCTTGGCCGTGCAGTAGCAAACCCACATATAAGAGATAAAAGCATGCCAACGGATAGAGGAAATGTAAAAGGTTTTCGTGACAGATGCGATGGCGTAGTTACCCGTTTCTCCGCTAGGAGGCAGTGGTGTGCAAACATGGCGTTTTCAGGTGAACAGAAAGCTTCATATGTTGGAACGAGTGTGACAGGAGCTAGATTACAGGATTGACGTCTGTCGAGTCACCAAAGGGGGACATATTGAACATTTGTAAGGTAGGTTCAAAACTTGGATATGTACTCTTTTCAATGACATGTCTCATCCCCTGTGTGTGATTTGGCTCCTGAGCTACAGACCTCCGAAATCTCGGAGGGATTTATGAAACACGCTGTATAACAAGTAACTGCTGTGTATAAAGTTAATGTGCATATTTCCATTCATCGACGTACTATACGCTGCGCGTCTCTGTGTAATGTGACTCCTGGTGATGACTACAGTACATAGCCGAAACATGTAGCAGGAAAAATATATAGTGTATTTGCAGTGGTTGGTAATAAAACTTATGTGTGTAAAGCAAATGCACGGAATGTGTACAACATTAATATCTGCATGCTCTTTGTAAAAGAGCTGTCCTTCACGAAGGGGTTTTACGTGTATTTTTCAGACTTTGAATAAGAATAAATAAAAGTACCACCTTAAAAAATGAGGAAACTTCGTGACATTATGTTCAAGGTCAATGCGAACATCTTTTTAATACAAACTACTGAAACCTCTGTCACGAAAGCACAACACAAAATATTACCTAGGCCAACACCTGTTTTAAACCTACAGCATTAGGATACTAGGCATCGCTATTGTCGGCACTGGCTTCGATTCCTCTTTGTACTCCCGAGGGTTTTTATGGCTTCATTTATTCATTGTAATTTTATTTAACAAAGTTTTCGATGGTTCAGCTTAGAGAGTTCCAACGATATGATGATTAATGTAGAGTTAATTGGAAAAGTTTGTAAGGAAGAAGTGTTGGCCTACTTTGAGGTGATGTTCCGGCATATTATTGGGTGAAAGAACTTAATCATTTAAGGCCTGCTTCGGTGCTCTTACGGTCTTTAAGACATTTTAAGGGTATCATAAATTTAAAACCACTCTGTCCTGGCCAGTAGTTGGAATTTAAACTTCATCGTAATTGAAGGGTTAGACAGCCCAGAATTTTCAAGTATGAAACAAATTCTTTTCACTTTTGTATCACCGTGATGCAGCTCACTTTCTTGTGTCCGGTATCACCAAATACGTTACTTACTTAATGTGCTGCAGGTAAATATATGCACCAATAAAACATGTTTACATTTTCCTTATTTAGTTATGGCTTGCTTCAAAAGGGAGTATCAAATGACAGCAAAATCAGAGAGCCTAACTAACTAACTCCATAGAACAGAATCCTTCTTGAGAAGCTAAAACGTCCTCAGCTAGTCAAGAAATAACCCGCGTTTTATGGAACTCGAAGGTTCATTACTGCATTCACAAGAGCCCGCCACCTGTCCATATCTTTGTAAAATGTTTCGTAACATGGTAATTTTTTTACGGTGAGGAGTTGTTAGCACCTCGCCCAACCCCTAAGTTGGAGGACCACCCCTAGTCGGCTGTCCGCGACTGCTTATTCAATGTATTCGCTGCTACCCTCCGTATCCGGAGGACGTTCCTCCATCCGTAACCAGAGGACGCGCCATGCCGTGGTGACAGGGACCCATAAATTTGAAAGAATACGAGAAATGTCGGGTCATATCCTTTATCAAGTACTTCCCCTGCATTTGCTTCAAGGACGTAGGAAGAACCAAGGAATACCTGGATGATTATAATCGGCACCAGACGGAAATCTCAACCCAGGACCTCCTTCCTGTACAGCAACCAGTGCTGCTACCCACTATACTCGTACCTCGACATTCTATGCACTTGCCTCTATATCACGTTTTTCGAATTTAACACGGCTGTCTTCTCCTTCCGATTCCAATATCCCACAATTTTATTTCAGTCAAATCTCGGTCTGGAAGTGTTCCGGATTTCATCACTTTGTCAGTCCTCTCCGTCCAATTTCTTTTTGGAAGTCCACACTTCGTTATCTCCATAGATTTATCTTCCGTCTTCTCTTTTCGTCCGTTAATATGCATTCATCGTAGGCTAATTTTCTTTCTTTCCCTCAGTCTTCGCTTTTCCTGGAATTTCCATTTACCCTATACTAGCCTGATTGTTGGATGAGAGGTTTTGTACAACTTAGAATTTACAGACTAACATTTAGTGTCTTATGAGAAGATGGCGAGGCTTACACGAAAACAAATTTACTTACATTAAAAGCTAATGATGCAAAATGACGAAACGTCTCGCTATACCATATATTTCTTAATCGTGAAAGTAATTAAATCAAATGTAACAGTTTAGAAGCCTGTAGAGACTGACAAATTTCGGAACAAAAACTTCGGAGTTGTAATTTTGTAACGACGGTAATAAACCCGTTTTCAGTGACGATACGCCTAGTCACAGAGGATTTAACGTTTTCTGCACGAAGTATTTAAATTCAACCTTTTATTAGCTTATGCTAATGGTTTGTAATTAGTAGGATGTAGTTGAACCTTTGCATTTGCAAGGTGTCGAATTGTTTTCTGACAGAAATGTTGAACCCGTGCTGCTGCTACTTTGTGTGCTGTTCCAAAGTAACTCCACACACTGCATCTCTGTGATAATTACCGGCTGCGAGAAAATGTCTTGTATTTTTGTGTAGAGTTAAATAAAAATTCATGCATCTTCCACATCTGCACATAGCTGTACACGTGATAAGAGTTTTTGTGTGAATTAATACCTAGAGACACGCAAAGGGGATCAGCATTTAAATTTCAGCGACGTGTTTAATGGAAAATAATGTGGAATTCCTTGGCTTATATACGCACGATATGTTTTACCTGAATTTTACACATTCATATCGATCTTGTAAAAACTGTTCTAACCCTTTAAAATCTAATGGCTATTTTATACAACACCAGGTTGAACATTATAATTTCTACACTCTGCAGGCAGGGTGCATTTATGTATAGCATTTTGTACGTTTCCGAGAAAACAGCAATCACTTCATTATAGCATGACTTACTGGTTTTTATAACCGAGACGACTGTGTTTACTGCGCGGTACGAACTGGATCTTTACATAAATTCAGGATACGTTTCTTGTTTAAAGGTTGAACTTGGCTTTTCCCGTCTCAGGCCTCATAAAATACCTCGTTCCCCCAATAATGGCTACACACCTCTGTTTATACAAACGAAACAGAATATAAGAAAAGTTTAAGATGGAAAATATATTACACGTTTTGTTATTCCGTATCTAGCATAGCAACTTTCATAAAAATCGGGCTCGTCTTTCGTAAATTATTAGGCACATAAATGCAGTATGCTGTTAATAATAATAATAATAATTCTTGGCTCAACAGCCCTGTATGGGCCTGGGCCTCCTCTTGTCGAGGTTACTAAGTCATGCGCATTCATGGCAGCTGGTGACCGGCCAGCTAGCCGCGCTTAGTGTTCTATCGATCCTGATGTGCACGCCAGAGCCATCTGGTAGGCAGTCAGGAGACTTGGATGAGAAATGGAGGCAATTTGGCTTACGCAACATTTTTATTCATGCCTGTAAGGTTCTTTTACATGCCGTAAATCTACGACATGGGACCGACGGCTTTACTTCCCCTCCGAAGGAAGTGGTGCTCCGGATTTTTATCATCCTTAAAAATCCATCGACCTCGGTCGGGATCGAACCCGCGAACCTTGGGTCCAGTGGCGAGCACGCTAACCACTAGTCCATCGAGGTCGACGCAGTATGCTGTTACAAGCTTCTTTTCGGTATCCATCACCGTAACTCGTGTATTTACTAGTGTAGATTCAACTTCTTCTACCAGTTTTAAGTACGGCTTGGAAATATGGAGAAAAACCTTTTCGTAGTCTGGAAACAGCGGCGTTTGTCTGAAATAAAACACAGAAAAACTATTGCGTAAGCACGATTTGTTCAAGCGCTGTTAAGGAAAAAAAAAAAAGTGGAATGTTGTGATATACTTCAACACTGTCTTTACAATTCTCGAACGTACATTTCCATTTAGCCTACATTTCTAGCAAATGTAATCACACAATGACTGCAGACGCGGACCATTGGAAAGATCGGCAAGTAGCAAAATATTCTACCTGCGTTATTGTTCTAATTACTGTACACAAGACATTATGTTCCTACAAAGAGAGCTTAAGATATGTTCAACGGAAAGGAACTATGTAGCCAGTATTATAGCTGTATATTTAACGTCGCAATGCACTAGTGAACATGGTCAACAAAACAGAAAATTCAGAACTTATAATATCATAAGGACTTCCAACGAAATATCTCATCGGCGTACAAAATGTCGAACTTATCTTGTAAAGGGATATACATCAATACATGGGTGTAACTCGGCTAATATCTTCGCGGAAGGGGGAGGGGGGGGGGGCAAAATGGACCATGGGGTATTAGTAACTTTAATTTACGAAGAAGTCAAGTTGTTTTGGACCAGTTCTTAATATACATACACCCCTTTTCCCACTCAGCCATTTTTTATTTGGCCCTCTTCAACTCTGTAGGCAAAAAATTATTCTAATTAGAAGAAACATTATAGGGGTATTTCCCCCCTTTAACCTACAAAGTCACGCCTATGCACTAATCTTTTAAAACAAAGTGGTTACTATTATGTACCACGCGTTTTAAATAAAAAAAATCTGCATTCTAACTACACAGTGTTTATGTGATTTTGTAACTATTCTCAGAACAAACAGTGACTATTTACCGAAACAACATCGACTGATATTTCTTCTAATGGAGATGTACTGTAGTTTGTTTCCCAGAATGTAGGAAGGGAGTGTTTACGTGTTATTTACATTCACATCATACTTGGATAGAGATGTGTTGGGTTAATTTACAGTGTGTAAATTAAAGGGGTATCTGTAAATAGCTTTTAAGTAAATATTAATTTGCTTTTAATAACATCAAAATTGCCTGCAGCTAAGTTTGAATTATACCACTGATTTCCTGATATTGTACGTTTCCGTCTCATAGCTATTAACTTGAATATAAACAATGAACAAAAGTATAACAGCATATTAATTTACTTTTACAGGTTGTTTCATACATTTGTGTGCACTTTTCGCTAAACAAAAAAAAAAAAAAAAAAAAAAAAAAGGAAAGGAAATATACTCAATATCCTACATATTTTTTATCTTGTATGTGAAAAACAGGAAGCTTATACTGAAGGTATTGGAGATCAGGTAGTCAGTATGACAACTGGCCATAGGGGGGCCGGGGGGGGGGGGGTTGTTGGAATCGAAAAGATACAGAATAAAACTGCTAAATGAGGACTTTTAATAATAGCATAGATATAATTACTGCGGATAATTAAAATGTATGGAGTAAGTAACCTGCATAGAGCAAAGAGAAATGCGTGCAAGAATACAGCCAGTAAACATAAGAGGAAAAAGACCATTTGGAAAACTTTAAAGTGGATCGAAGAGGAAAAAACAATAATTTTTAAAGGAATAGAATGTTACAACTGGATTAAACTGGCTCAGGTACGCACCAATAAAGGCTAACGAGATTGAGATTCGACGAAAAATCAGAAATTCCTCGAACAGCTGAGCTACTATCAGCGTATTTACGTATTTTACTTCATGGAGTTTGTTACTTTGTTGGATTGTTGATCCTATGATTTGTTGGTTAGTTGATCAGCTAGTCAATTAGTTAATTAGCTAGTCAGTTGGTTGGTTCGTTCGTTCCTTGTAGAGGGCCTTTGTATTTCATTACCATTCACGCTACTGATGGAAAGAAAATTATTTTAAAGCGAGCATGTCAAGAGCAGCTAAGCGTGTCATAAGTTTGCCCAAGGCAGATGTTACCACGAGGGTGGAATAATCTAAAGTTTCACTGAATAAAAATACGGCTAGATAAAAAATTTGTCTTCCGAAGAAAGCCAAAAGCCGGCGGCTGACAACACGATACCTGTAAAATACAAGACATGCTGCAACTGTAAAACAGTGATTGGGCACTTGAATTCGTCGTTGCTCTGCAAATAAAGCAAACCCTCTTCATAGTTGCTAATGTTTACACTGGGATGTATATAGTGAGCGATATCTGACTTCGTGCGTACTGTTCTGAGTAAAATATGTGGAACTGCACGGAAGAACAAACAAAAGCATGAATTCACAAATTACTTAATAATCAGTGGTAGTAGATATATAAATTTTTTCCCAATGGCTCGACAGCCCCTTGGGGGCCTAGGCCGCATCAGTTTTCGAGGCTTCACGATCACACTTTTAGACACACACTCGGTAGGACTCCTCTAGACGAGGGACCAGCCCGTCGCAGAGACCTCCACCTCACAACACACAACACTCACAAGAGACAGACATCCATGCCCCCGGTGGGATTCGAACCCACAATCCTAGTAAGCGAGCGGCCGCAGACCCACGCCTTAGACCGCGCGGCCACTGGGATCGGCGATATATAATAGTAGATTAAATGTTATGAATTATTTGCCTCTATAACTGTCCTTATATGCCTAATTTAATTCTTGATTTTTCTGATGCATTTGACTCTTGTGGTTTAAACTTTAGGGTCTTGCAAATGCAATGAGCCTCTTAGATACAATCATCGCTATATGTATAGAATTTTAACCTGATATGAATTTTAATGGCCGATCCCAGTGGCCTCGCGGTCTAAGGCGTGGGTCTACGGTCGCTCGCTTACTGGGATCGTGGGTTCGAATCCCACCGGGGGCATGGATGTTTGTGTTGTGTTATAAGGTAGTATTGAACATAAGTGACATGAAGGACGAAAGGATTTAATACAGTACAAAAATGGATCAAAGGGGAAAAACCCCGGACAGAAAAAAAAATCCCACCGGGGGCATGGATGTTTGTCTCTTGTGAGTTTTGTGTGTTGTTTTCAGGTAGAGGCCTCTGCGACGAACCGATCCCTCGTCCAGAGGAGTCCTACCGACTGTGGTGTGTCTCTCAGTGTGATCAAAAGGAATTACAACCTCAACACTGAAACGGGAAACCGGAGTAGGTAGAAGAGGACGACTAAAAAAAAATAAATTTTAATGTAAGTTAAAGAATTTCAATGAAGGAGGTCTTTGAGAAATTCCGCAGTTTGTTGTGATACTGCAACAAAATTTGAGTATAATAGATGATAAATAAGGGACGAGGTAACGGGGGAGTGGAGAAGACTATATAACGAGGAACTTAATAATCTGTACTGATCACCAACTATTATTCGGGTGATCAAATCAAGAAGAATGAGGTGGGCTGGGCATGTAGCACGTATGGGTGAGGGTAGAGGTGCATACAGGAATTTGGTGGGGAGACCTGAGGGAAGGAGACCACTTGGAAGACCCAGGCGTAGATGGTAGGATAATATTAAAATGGATCTTCAAGAAGTGGGATGGGGGGCATGGACTAGATTGATATGGCTCAGGATAGGGACAGGTGGCGGGCTCTTGTGAGTTTGGTAATGAACCTTCGGGTTTCATAAAACGCGGGGAGTTTCTTGACTAGCTGAGAAACTGTTAGCTTCTCAAGAAGGACTCTGCTCCATGGAGTTAGTTAGATGATAAATAAATTAGTGTAATCTGAAAATGTTATGAAAACCATTACATATAATAAAATACTACGTGTCATTATGGGTGAACATATTTGCCAAAAACCTAACAGCCATCTCAAAATTCTGGACGCCAGAAGGGTGACATGCAGCACGCTACATAATCTCTTGCAAAAATCAGCCAAGGCAGGTCACCAGGTGCTTGCTTGTTAAAACAAAAACGCCTGCTCTATACATTTCAGACTTCAGCGGCTGATGACGTGGTTCGCAGGTACGACGCACAGAACGCCGTAGAAGTTACCACAAAACTATCTACCTAACTAACTAATAAACAAATTTTGGGGGCACACAGTTAGTGCTGTGGTGTTTACTTTGAAATAAGTGCTACAATTATTATTTACCAACACTCTGAAATACCTTATATTGCATACGGCAGGGCTCAAAAGTCACTTGACACTCGAGGTTTAACAACAGAAAGCCATGCATACGATAACTATGTCTTCGTCTCGTTTGACAACGCTTCAGGAGTGATAATTCCTTCTTGCGAGATTGGCCACAGCTGGCAAAGCTGTTAACGTTCCGCCAACTGTCCGTATCTTTGCAAAACGACTGAATGACTTCAGCTTTGCATCTAAGATGCCTTCAGTGACGCTAATGCAAGAAACAGGTAGCTTTGTGAGAAAATGTGCAAGCGCTCCGGAAAACTTAGACATTGCGAGAGTTTAGGAGGAAAACAATCAAAACACTTCATATAGTCAATGAAGGTAAGTATGGTGTCAGTGAATTTCAATTGATATATAACATGATATTAAATTGTGTATGATAACGCTACAGAACGGAAACGAACGTGGAAATACTAAAGTAATGGGAATTAATATCATCAACACAGATTACGATAGATCAAAAACAACTGTAAAATGTGGAATATTTCAATTATTTGAGCAGCATGATAACAAATGATGCAATGTGTAAATTACACGTGAAATTTAATCCAGAATTTTCATGCGAAATCAGCATTCAACAAGAAGACTCTTTCCACCAGCAAACTGGACTGAAATTTGAGGCAGGAACCAGTGAAATGCTACATTTTGAGCATAGCTTTGTGTGGTGCTGAAACGTGGACACTTGGAAAGTAGACCAGAAATACCTGGAAGGCTTTGAAATGTGGTGCTGGAGAAGGATGGAGAAGATCAGTTGGACCGATCGTATGAAAATGAAGTAATTATTATATAGAGTCAAGGAGGACAGGAATATCCTACATAAAGTGAAAAGAAGGATGCTAACTGTATTGGTCACATCTTGCGTAGGAACTGCCTTGTAAGAGACGTCATTGAAGGAAATACAGAAGGTACGGTAGCAGAGGAAGAAGAAGACGTATACAGCTACTGGATGACCTTAAGGAAAAGAGAAGATACTGGAAATTGAAAGAGGAAGCACTAGATCGCGCTCTGTGGAGAACTCGCTTTGGAAGAGGTTATGGACCTGTCTCAGGGCATACTGCGCAATAAATGAGTAATACAATTTAATGTAATTATATTATACACAGTATAATTTAATATAATTATAGAGTTCGTGTACTTTAAACTTCTACTTTTGACTTCACTTTATATTCACCGTGCATCTTTTTATAATTGATTATTTGTACCAACAAATGCACTAAGACAGTTTTTTCACTGTTTTCTTTATTGGGGCATCCTTATATTAAAGAAGAAAGTGAAAAAAACTGTCTTAGTGAATTTATTGGTACAAATAATCAATTCTACTTTTGAATTTTGCACCCACGCAGATACTGCCCCATTTGCCCCACTCCTATTACGGATAGACTTTGTAACAGAGCATTGCCACATTCCACTAATGCTGACTAATAGGCATAATAATAACATCGTGCAGTACTGTAGCCTAAAAGTCACACTGCCAAAATAAACGAAAGGCTTTCTACCGGGAGAATGTACGTAGCCTATACATTGCTATAATGTGAGTTCTGTTAATCGGGACAATGAGAACCGAATTATGCAGCGCAAATCCACATACCCCGCACAGTTTAAACAAGGGGGCCCAGCAGGGACACGGAACGAGGCAAAGCATTTGTTTACATACACTGCATCCTTAACGAATGCTGGACTGTGATGCCAAGCTCCGATGATTCAGTGCGTCGAGGGAAAAGCATATATGACGGAACTGTGTGCGACAAAATCAAAGATTATCTCAGCCAGCCAACATAAACTTGCTTAGTGCATAGTTTGTAAACACATTATTATTATTATGCTATCATTATTTACAATATGATACTTTAAAAAATCGTTAGGTCATTTGTGCGGTTGTAAAAATGAAGATTTATATTGTAAAACTACAACTGTAAGTTTCATGTACTACAAATAGCTAATTTTGCGGATGCACACTGACTGACTCTCAGCTCGCCCGCACATTACATTCAGTTATCTCTGATGGGAGCAAAAGGACTGTTTAAATAAGGAGCATTTCGGCTAAAATTCAGTGCCATGGCCTTACTAAATGTCGCGAAATACGGCACTTTCGCTATTAATAAGACACACACAAACATATCATATGGTGTTTCTGTCTCCAGAATCTTCTTCAACACTTGAAAGACTCAGTGATTAGTTTATGTACCACTGCGTTTAACATTCATTACGTTCTACATTCTTCCCCATAGAATGCATTTACATATTTTGTATCGATCTCAGAACAAACAGCGATTATTTCCATATGCAGCATTAACTGATTGGTTTTTATAACCGACACGACGTGTGTTTACTGCGCGGTACGTCATGAGTCTTTAAATATAATTCAGGTTGTCCTTAATATTTAAATGGTTAGCATGGAGTAGAATTTGAAACATTTTATACCAACTAGTAAAGATTGAAGGAAAGTTAGAAGGAAGGTTAGAAATGACGGGAAGACGAGGGAGAAGACGTAAGCAGCTGCTGGATGACATTAAGGAAAAGAGAAGATACTGGAAATTGAAAGAGGAAGCACTAGATCGCACCTTGTGGAGAACTCGCTTTGGAAGAGGCTACGGACCTGTCCTAAGACAGACTGCAGAATGAATTAATGACTAAAGCCATAAATATACACCTTCTTTGAGTCTGTGGATATAGCACGAAGACAGAGGAAGAGAATGAAATTCATGAACGTTATTTATGAAGCCAAAAATTTAAAATAAAAATATTTTAAACCTTACTTTTGTAAAACGAATTTTTTTCTGAAAGTTCAGTGTCCCATACATCACAATTCACGAAACCTATGTACCTCTCTTGTTTACCCTCAAGCCAACATGTTCCCGAAATGTTTGTTGCAACAATCTCCATTTAATTTACGTTGAACATTTTGGTAGGCAAATACTTTGTCTTCATTTCAGACTTCAGAATGAAAGAGAATTTGTAATACTTTCTCTGGTAAAACCACGAATTCTTCATACACAAGAGTATCGCGAACTTCTGTTTGGCAAATGTGGATGTCTCCTGAAAAGAAGGCATAACCTTTCCATAATTGTCTTAGTTTTGGAATTAGGAACCCAATTTTTCAAATCTACATTATACCTAATTGCCAGTTATAAAGACACTCTTCTAAGGTATGATGTCTTATCGTGTTAAACCATAAAACTTGTTCTCAATTTCCCAAAAATACACAATCAACTTATCCAATCCCGGTGTGGTGGCAATCTCTTTTTCCTTGACTCTTGACCCTGTGCGCTCTTCTCAAACTTGTGCGGTGACGCTGAAACTTTTGGTGGCTAAATAAGAGACCAATGCCTTTTTTCTGACAGCTTCCACAGCTACAGACATTGTGTCTTTGTCCCAAGACTTCCTGCGACGCATCTCACAGAAACGCGGATACAAAATTAGTTACCGCCCAATATGTTCCACATATTTTGTTCAAACTCAAAATGAGAAGTATTTTTTATAGCTTGACGGGCAGTTTCGATTTTTATCACCCGTGTTGTTCCAAAAGCAAAGCCTCCTTTAGTTTAGATTGGGCCATAAGTGGACACCATTGTTAATTATATTCTGTTGGGAAAAGATATGTGAGATTTTGGCATAGCAACACTCGGCCATATTAATGGTAGACATAGTTATCGATTACAAAGCCTACTGTACATAACCCCATATATAGACACTTCTACGTATCACAGAAACACTAGCACAGAGGTTCTTAAATTCAATGTGGGTAATTTTAATTAATTTTTGGGCAGTTCCATTTTGCAGCCAATTTTATATAAGATCGTGAATGGGCTCCCTGGGTGAACGTCAGTTCAACTGTTGAAAATCGGCACGACAGATCGCTGCATGACGTTAGTCGGCCATATTGAAACTCAGCCACATTAACCGTTAAACTTATTCTAATATAAATCACAATACGTGGCTTTGGACGTCGGGTTAATTAACTGACTTAATCACTAAAATCGACCAACAAGGTACATTATATTCCACTCGTTTACTCTTAATCCCACCACTTGTACGCCTCAATGGTCATTCATCAGGAATCATCACAGTAAAGTAGTGAGATACACTGCACCTCGTTGCTTTACTTCCTGACATACTGACCGGCACGATAGCAATGTATTATGAAACTGACATATTCACAGTTCACTGTTTATAAAACACCGACAAAATGCACTCCACTTTTAATTTTTATTATATATTAATAGATCCCTACATATGTTTCGGTTTATGCAAAAACCATCATCAGGGGGTTCAAAACTATGTACATTCTACATTTGAACCCCCTGATGATGGTTTTTGCATAAACCGAAACATATGTAGGGGTCTATTAATATATAATAATAAGTAAAAGTGAAGTGCATTTTGTCGGTGTTTTATACAGAGTGAACTGTGAAATATGCACGGTGAGACTAATATAAAATTTGACATATTCACATTTGCTTTGGTAAAATTCCAGCATAACAATTACACATGTGGAGTCAGAATGTGCAATGCGTCGTTACTTAATTACACTGGCAATGAAAGAACGCCATACTTCTTGCGCAATGACTGTAGATTTTTGTCTTACTTCAAAACGTTAAAATACTTTGGGCCTAAATACTTGCCGGAAGTGTACACCTACACTAAATTTGCTTTACAACATAGCCCACATTATGTGGGCACTATGCTAGTATGAAAAGTGCAAGCAAGCGTGATATAGATTCTTATTGTCGAAATTAGTTATCAAAAGACTACTGAAATAGGACGGAATGCCCGTTGGGCAATACCTTCCTCGTTTTGTAATAAACTTGCCTATGTTCTGAGAATTCACTCATCCGATCGGATGAGGCTGCCGCTTTTGCTTCCAGGAAAGAATAAAAATATTCATATTACAGATTCACCACGAATGGAATATTGATTGCATATCTGAAAACGAGCTGAGATGGTTTTAAAAGGATCACGGAATGATTTGCCTGGGACTCATGCAAAAGTGGCTTATGGATTCAAGTTTGCTCAACGCACAAAAAAAATGCTAAGATGAAGATGAGTATGGAATATTGGCGGGATGAAACTGACAAGAGAAAACGAAAGCACTTGGAGAAAAACCTGTCCGAATTACTGTTTTTCCACCATACGTATCACATGGACTGAGGCCGTATTGATCCTGTACCTTCGGAGTGACAGGCCGGCGACTAACAGACTTATTTCAAGCCTAACTAAATCTGCATCCTACATTAAGGCTTAGTTCGTACCTCATAGAGAACAGTGTGTGCTTGCAATAGGGCGACCAATCGGTGGATACTGTGCACGAAAATGGTTGTTGGTTGTGAAAAGGGTATAGAACAGATAACTATAGCATGTGAACAAAATGGACAGTTTTGGTGCTAAACCTGGCGGTACATATACTGACCACCACGCTCTAAATGGTTCACAGAAATATGGCAGCAAGTATCGGCTATTTAAATTACAGAACATCATCGCTTTCTCTGCTTTGAAGATGAGCATAGCACGTTCTTTGGAAACGCTGGTAATTATCTAACAAACTGCAAGGTGTCACACGCCAGAATACCATAATCATAGCACTGACCACCGTGAGAGCCTTGAGTCTCATGCAGCACTTTTTCTGTTAGTACAATTGAAATCTTCAGTCTCTTATGTCTTAAGTTGCGTGAGTGAACACATATTCTTGCTTCATAGCTGCAGCATGTACAAGAATTTTGTCCATTGTCATAAAAATACTTTGAACAACACACTACATTATGGAAGCAAACTGCTTCCTTCTTCAGGTGACACCACAAATTCTAAAACACATTTGACCAAAAAAAAAACAGAAAATCTAAAAACCTTTTAAACAATAATGACAAAATATAAAATAATTTAAAATAGGTATACAAGTCATGAAACCAGATCTAATAAGTTCGCGAATTTGGAACTTATATTTTTATATGTATTGTTTTTGTCTCTCGCGTGTGAATTGTGTTGATGTGTGTGTTATACTTTTTGTGAATTGTGTTGATGTGTGTGTTATACTTTTTGTGAATTGTGTTGATGTGTGTGTTATACTTTTTGTGAATTGTGTTGATGTGTGTGTTATACTTTTTGTGAATTGTGTTGATGTGTGTGTTATACTTTTTGTGAATTGTGTTGATGTGTGTGTTATACTTTTTGTGAATTGTGTTTTAGGATTAACGGTTTCAACTGAAGAAAGAAGCAGTTTTCTTCAGTAACGTATTCTGTTGTTCAGAGCATTTTTATGACAATGGGAAAAAGTTCTTGTAAATCCTGCTGATATTACTCACGGACAACAATCTTTAAAAACCTGTAAGTTACATATTTTATGCTGTACGTACCGTGCATTTTATCGTGAGTTTAAGTCAAAACCAACAAATGCACAAGATTATTAAGAAGTATAAAATGTATTTTCAACCTCTACACATGTTTCGGCAAGTAAATTGCCATCCTCAGGGGGTATTTATCAAGGAACTTCAAGTACTTAATGCATCCAAATACACAATAGTTGGTTTTACAGTATAAATATTTACGCCGCTCACAATGTTGAAATATATAAATGCATAAAATTAAAAATTTGGAACAATAAAAAACCTATAAGTTACATATTTCTGCTTTTAAACATCTTAAAAATATCAAATGCTTTTATTGGCTGAGACCTGAATAAATACAATTTATTAATTTCCTGCTGATCTGAAAACAAATCATAACAAATAAGTACCTCAATGCACGTCATTACAAAGTACTGTACTCAATACGTCCAATGATAAAATACATAAATATCTCAGATCCCAGTCGCACTCTGGTCAGTCAGTCAGTCAGTCAGTCTGATTACTGTAAAGGCAATGCACACTGATACACAGTTCAGTGCTTTAAAATGCCGTTTCACTTCCGGGCATAAGCCATGTAACGCAGCAATCGTGATGACAGATACAGCAGTGATTTATGTGCCTGTCAAAACAATTCTAATCCCCGTGGTCATAACCTAACCCCTCAGGGGACAATATATTGGGGTAGGGTCAACGCTGGAGCAAGCAAATATTGAAATATTTGAACACATGTGACAACAGAGCAGGTGCAAAACATTGCGTCACTTTGAGAGACGCAGCGAGACATCAGCTGCTGGACAAGGTGGTGTTCTGTGGGTAAACAAGCTGGCAACGGGTTCTGTAGGACTTAGCGTGCTAATAGGCTTCTGACGGTAATTACGGTTTGATGCAGATCAGAAATGTAGCTGATGTTACGTGTTTTAAAGTACAGTTCATCATATACGTTTTGGGGTTTTCACAGCGGTGTTACTCAAACGATAGCCTTCTGGCCCGTCTCCTTACTCCCCTTTACTCGTTCCGCAGTTCTGATTGGTCAAGAAACGTAACTACGTTATCGACATATGGTCGCCTCCCAAACACGTCAGCATGCAATTAATAAAACTCAGTCACCCTGAAGATGGAGGCAGAATGGTCGTCCGAAACGTTAGAACAAACATATTACGCTGCACGTGTTAGATAAATTAAACTGCAGTTGGAAAAGGGGTTCTAGATTCCCGAATCATACAGCCTTGCTATGCGGCAAAGCTGCTGTAACAGCTGACATGTTCGCGGACATCATAATATAGACACTCTCTATTAAGGACAAGGTTGAATTGTATTAAGTCACGGTAGGTCCAACGACATCATTTATAACAAAAGTGTTAATTATAGTACCAAAAGTAAAGTCTGTATTAATCTTCCAAAGAAATTATTTTAAAACTTCTAAAGAAATTCAAGTTCGCTGAAGGAAGTTAGCAGAAAATTCCATTATCTAGCGTTTTAGTTAGAGATAATATGAGTGGAAAGTTATGAAAAAAATCTGTTGTGTCAACCCCATGAAGAACGCTGGCAACGGCATTAGGGGACTTTGTTCCATCCACAAGTATTCAAATAGAACAATAATCAGGTGCCGATATTTGAATAAAATACATTTGACTTGTTCCCCTAAGCGAACATTTTGTTATAGACACGACTTAAAAGCAAAACATTCCGAAAATTTCTGCAGAAGTTTAAAATACGTCAATATTCATACGTAAGCAATATGGCAGTTTTCAATGACAACCCTCAGAGAAGAGCGTTAGCTTTCATAATGCACACAATTCTATTTTTATATTATTTTCCAACACCATATTGACCAAATTGCGTCGATTTATGTAACAAATAAAGATTGTGAATTATTAAATGACATGCTTAAAAATTTAGGTACTTTTTTACTTGAACCCTTCAAACATCAGTTGTAACTAGCAATACCATCTGATTTAACGCAGATATAATGATTACAATTGCCGATCCCAGTGGCCGCGCGGTCTAAGGCGTGGATCTACGGCCGCTCGCTTACTGGGATTGTGGGTTCCAATCCCGCCGGGGGCATGCATGTCTGTCTCTTGTGAGTGTTGTGTGTTGTCAGGTAGAGGTCTGTGCGACGGGCTGGTCCCTCGTCCAGAGGAGTCCTACAGAGTTTGATGTGTCTGAGTGTGATCGTGAAACCTCGAAAAATGAGGCGGCCTAGGCCCCCAAGGGGCTGTCGAGCCCTTGGGAAAAAAATAATAATGATTATAATTAATACAGTAAACAGAAATATATTTACTATAAAACAACGTCCTTGTATCTATACAATGTATCAATTTTATAGAAATAAAGGTAATGTATGATAAATATTGTACTTTGCCGACTGAATTTTATGAGACAATACACACAGAGATGGCTGGTGTAGCGGCCAAACGACAGAATACGCACAGAGATGGCTGGTGTAGCGGCCAAACGACAGAATACGCACAGAGAAGGTTAGTGTAGCGGCCAAGCGACAGAATACGCACAGAGAAGGTTAGTGTAGCGGCCAAGCGACAGAATACGCACAGAGAAGGTTAGTGTAGCGGCCAAGCGACAGAATACGCACAGAGATGGCTGGTGTAGCGGCCAAGCGACAGAATACGCACAGAGATGGATAGTGTAGCGGCAAACGACAGAATATGCACAGAGATGGCTGGTGTAGCGACCAAGCGACAGAATACGCACAGAGAAGACTGGTGTAGCGGCCAAGCGACAGAATACGCACAGAGAAGGCTAGTGTAGCGGCCAAGCGACAGAATACGCACAGAGAAGGCTGGTGTAGCGGCCAAGCGACAAAATACGCACAGAGAAGGCTGGTGTAGCGGCCAAGCGACAAAATACGCACAGAGAAGGCTGGTGTAGCGGCCAAGCGACAAAATACGCACAGAGAAGGCTGGTGCAGCGGCCAAGCGACAAAATACGCACAGAGAAGGCTGGTGTAGCGGCCAAACTCTAGACTTGTTTTCGGAAGTTGACAGTTTGTGATCTTGGCCGGAACAAATCTATTATGCCACCTTCTGTGGTTTTCCTCATTCCCACAAGAAAATTGCTGGAAATTAACAGTATTAGGCCTCAGTCACTTCAATTCATATCCTTTCGAATTCATTAGTCATCAATCTTACTGTCAAGTGAGAGCGTCGTAAAATAAGCAACAAGAAACAGAGACGCTGTGTTCTATTTAATGCAGAACAGGATCTTTATACATTATTTAAATGGTATGTTAAAGCTGTCCCATTCTGTGCATTTTTATATCAATGTATTCAATTTATTGTACCAACCAAATGCATATTACTAGCTATATATGATTGTTAAACACGTAACTCCGCTACCTTTATTTTAATTACTACATACTGAGGTGTTAATTGATTTATCCTACAGATCTTATTGAACCAAATCGCTGCATTAGTTTTAAGTAATTTTTACTTGGCATTCCTGAAGTTGTTAATCATCTTTGCTTGTTTAGCATCGCTACGTGTTTAATACTCATATGTAATTAATAAGATGCATTCGGTTGGTATAATAAATCGAATGCATTGATCATTTTGATGGGTTCGTGCATTAGAATGTTCAAAAGAAATGTCTTAATTCAGTCACTATGTCGAAGAATTATTTCCTACAGAAACTGTGAAAGCTGTTTAAATGAAAGCACAGTTCAAGGACAGTTTTCACTTCGTTAAGGGACGTCATACTCAATATGAAGCCGACCCGGCCTTCTAATTCCCTCCCACAAGCGAAGCGCTCACGATCGAAGTATGGTTGTATAAACATTACATCTGATACTCCCACACATGCAAAGCCAGTACTGGGCGGCGACGTATTTCGTCCGGTATGCAATAAATGTTAATAAGAAAGTCTGATTAAATTAGTTTCTGTGTGACTTTCACATTTTCTGTGTTGACATCCAAGAGTGTCCACTGAAGCTGAGTCGGCTTCAAACGCATTAACCAACAAGCGATTCAGAAAATCGCCTGGAGGAAATGAAAATATACTCGTATCTTCATATTTGCCGGAAATGAGTCTCGTCCATTTACCCTACGCCGATATGTAGCTGTGAATATCACGTGATATTTAAATTGCGCCAACTGGCGTATCTGGCTGCGTGGGTAGAGATACCGATGACGCATGTGATCGATTCATTTGCGATATGTCCAGCAGGATTAATCAGTTGGGCAGCAGCCCAATGTCATGAGGGAGAAATCCACAGTGACCGGCAGTGTGACAAATTTCGACATTCGTTTCACATGAAAGGGAAAACGTGGCGATGCCTGGTATTCTGAACCAAACTGGAAAAAGAAAGTTTTAGTAATAAGAAGACTATGCATTATAGTCGTATTGGCCTACTACCTGCCTCTCTGACAAGCTTGTGAATACAGAGGCCCTAATTTCCTTGACAGAATTTCAGAAATTCTTAAGTGAAGAGCCTCATAACACTGAGATATAATCCAGAATACGGCAGTCAATAAACTATACTTGGGATACAAGCCTGGGACTTCATTCCCTGCACGGGCAGACGTTAGGTCTTCGTGACCGTGTTCTGACCGGCTCTGGGACAGACCTGGCCTCCTTTCCAATTGGTACCGAACTAAACACAGCAACTCATATCGATACATTACCAAAGTCTAAAGTGCGTCGATATCTTCCTCCATAATCTGCATGATTCGCCGTCAAACAAACAAAGCGGTTAATTAAATTTATATCTATCCAACAAATGCACTACATTTTCTTAATGATTTCTTGTCCCTACATGTGTTTCGACACACCTGTGCCAACCTCAAACAAAATTTTAATATTTTTTTCATGTTTTACATTACAACTGTCTGCAATTCTAAATTCGTTTTTAATAAAAACACTGATGAAAGATAAGCTAATTACTATGAACAGAAAAACAAGTGATATTTAGTGCTAGTGACTTATAATAATTATGTGTTGTGAAAGTGAGTAAAAAACAATTGGATGTATTGAAGATTGTGAACTCTCGACGACCCCTCTGAGGATGGCACAGGATGTGCTGAAACATATGTAGGGACAAGAAATCATTAAAAATAAGTGTAGTGCATTGGTTGGATTGATATAAAATTAATTACCAAAATGCGCGGTATATATATATAATGTTAAGAAAGAAAGCGGTGCTTACAAAGAGGCAACTTGGCTGGCTTTCGTTGTCACTTTTGTCACACTAAACATGGTTATGAATTGTAACGTATTTATGTGGTCACTGTACAAACAGAAGCACTCGGAGAAACCCCTGTCGCCGTGCCACTTTGTCCACCAAAATTATCACATAGATTTGTCAGGGTGTCCGAGGCACCTTGACCTTCAAGACGAGGTCTATACACTGTCATGAAACGTAAGTACGGAAAGAAACTACGCCGTGCAAAAAGCCGGAACAATGAAGATCCCAATTACACTGAAGGGGAAGCTTGAAATATTTTAATTTTCATTACATCACGCTGTTTCGGTTGCTTTGCTTAAGTATATCAATGGCCCGGAGCTCAGAATTTTTAGAAAAGAACATCATATTCTGGTTGAGGTTCATGTGCTGAGGTTGGGTCTGATGCAGCTGTGGGCCACTACGACGTTGCGGTCACTGATGACGATGCTTCGCGTAAACAATTTTAATTAACCACGACCTCAATTTCTGATCCCTTGTTAACAGGATGTACAACATGATTCTTCTCAGAACGTATACGACAAGGATGACCACCCTGCTGTGGGAGATGGGTCGTGCCACCCCATTTATTGCCATGGTTACAAAGAGGCTGAATACAAAAAACTGCGGAGGAAACACTCTACTTCATCCCCGATACTAACAACACGTGTTGCCACGCAGTTCAAAATATTCGGATTCACAATAGAGTGTGACCTCACGTGCGACCGCCTCAACCCATACTGGGCGATGTATATATTTGTACATACAGACGTTACAACGATGTGTTTAAGTGTACATACAGATGTTACAACGATGTGTTTATGTGTACATACAGACGTTACAACGATGTGTTTATGTGTACATACAGACGTCACAACGATGTGTTTATGTGTACATACAGACGTTACTATATGTTTATGTGTACATACAGACGTTACAACGATGTGTTTATGTGTATATACAGACGTTACTATGTGTTTATGTGTACATATAGACATTACAACGATGTGTTTGTGTGTACCTACAGACATTACAACGATGTGTTTATGTGCACATACAGACGTTACAACGATGTATTTATGTGCATATACACACACGTTACAACGATGTTTATGTGCATATACAGACGTTACAACGATGTGTTTATGTGTGCATACAGACGTTACAACGATGCGTCTATGTGTACATACAGACGTTACAACGATGTGTTTATGTGTACATACAGACGTTACAACGATGTGTTTATGTGTGCATACAAACGTTACAACGATGCGTTTATGTGTACATACAGACGTTACAACGATGTGTTTATGTGTACATACAGATGTTACAACGATGTATTTATGTGTACATACAGGCGTTACAACGATGTGTTTATGTGTACATACAGACGTTACAACGATGTGTTTATGTGCATATACAGACGTTACAACGATGTGTTTATGTGCATATACAGACGTTACAACGATGTGTTTATGTGCATATAAGACGTTACAACGATGTGTTTATGTGTACATACAGACGTTACAACGATGTGTTTATGTGTACATACAGACGTTACAAAGATGTGTTTATGTGTACGAGTATATACAGACGTTACAACGATGTGTTTATGTGTACATACAGACGTTACAACGATGTGTTTATGTGCATATAAGACGTTACAATGACGTGTTTATGTGTACATACAGACCTTACAAAGATGTGTTTATGTGTGCATACAGACGTTACAACGATGTGTTTATGTGCATATACAGACGTTACAACGATGTGTTTATGTGTGCATACAGACGTTACAACGATGTGTTTATGTGCATATAAGACGTTACAACGATGTGTTTATGTGTACATACAGACGTTACAACGATGTGTTTATGTGTATATACAGATGTTACAACGATGTGTTGATGTGCATATACGGACGTTACAGCTTTACGTTCACCATACGGTAATCAACATAAAAAATATATCAATCGTATCAATACAATTCATTTAACTGAATAACATAAAATTCACTATTTTACCTACGAGATATTACAATTATGGTATTATCAGAAATTTTAATATTTAAGTTTATTCATGTATTTTAATTACTTTCTTTGTTGGCTGTTTATGCAATGCCCATAAAATCCTTCCCATGATATGAATGTTATCCCTGACGACGGCTAATGTGCCGAAACAATTTGTATTGTAAATAAATAACTTGTGTATATGTACAAAGTGTGCCTGGTTGGGTACGCATTATTTCAAGATAATAACTTTCACGCGCGCAGTTTTAATGCAGTACGAAAGTCCTAACTGATATGCAAGGACCAAACAATTCTATATCAGAGAAGTGCTACATAGTGTCGTCGTCTAACGTCATAATTATTTTCTCGTAATTCGTCGGAAGAAGGCCACAAACACGGCGAGAATTCTCTCACGACAGGCGGAGTCCGTGTTTGTATTTGAAGGTAGGATCATCTGAATAAGGGAAAGGAGTGGTTCGTTACGTCACGCTAACCAATAATCGTTGAAATTTATTTGTGGCTTATTTAACGACTTCGCCCGAATTAAAAATTGTAGACAAGGCATAAGTCATTGACTGACGAAGAACTGCAACGTACAGAAAGCAAGCACGCTTATTCAAATCGGAGTACCAACACGGAATTTTCCTGCGGGGACTGAGGGAACCCTGGACCAACCTAAGTAGGGATAACCAGTGCCGCGAGCTAGACGCTAATATATCCTGACTGATGGGTGTACAAACCTCTTAGCTGACAGTTAATAATGCCGCAACAAATGCGTCAAGCGGCCATAACTAATTCATGATTATATAAAACTTATTCAGGCATTTAACACTTTTAACATAATAATCGCGACAAAACAGATCTAATTTATTAATAATATTACATACATAGTTGTACATTTTCTCTTAACAGTTTTGTACAGCTGAGTATGGCTTAACACTAGCCGAAATATATAGCTGCGATTACGTTTTTAATAAACAAGTGTTGTCTTTGACAGATATTCCTTGGTCTCTGTATACAAAACGCAACGAGGCAAAACACATAAAATTTAATTTTGTCCTAATTTTCTTGCACTTTTTTCGTGGAACTGAAACAATACAGCAAATACGCACAATGGCATGTCAATGTGATAGAAATGGAATTAAAATAATAAGAACATTAAAGATTTTTTTGTAATAGCATGAATTAAGACTAAATTAGTTACGGTAAAAAAACCTCATGTTTCCTGGTGTATTACTTTCTGTTTAGTTTCGTAGATAAGTACCGACGTTTCGTAAGAACCTGCTACCACATCCTAAGCTTAACGATATTAGTTATATACCAAATTACACGGCGTGACATCCCCAAAGATCATATTCTGTGCCCTCAAAATTTGCAATAGTCCTGTCATGTTTTAATGAACGAGTCCTTTCACTGTAATATGAAACTTCACACAACGTCATAACAGTGAGAGTTACGTCACAACTTTCCACAATTCCCGTACAAATCTCGCAAACCACTCCGATACTGAAGGTGAAGAATATTAAATCTGCAGACTTCATTTTACTACACAATGTAATCTGCATATATGTACATGAATTAGAACTACAGTGAAATGGGATCGCAGTCCCTTACCTTGTATTGCATCTACTTCATTACGTGTTGCCTATAACTTGCGGGTTCTCATAACATTCTACGTATTACGTGCAGCAGTAGGATCTAACATCTCCCAATTCTCTCCAACGCGACAATAGCCACCAGATGGTGTTGCCTGCTATTGGTCCATAAAACATGAGCAAAGCCGACCGTAAACCATGACCATTTTGATCGTCGTCACTTGAGACTCTCGTGGCGTAGAGATTAACTTAATTTCGTTAATGGGTTCATCAAAGTTTGATGCTGCTTGCCCAGCATACGCAGTGCGAGTCAGAGCAGCTGGAATATTAATTGCTAAATACTGAGAACGATTCTACAAGCCACTCGCTATTCTCTTACAGATTAATTTTCTCCTTCATTTAAGAAATCTTTGATTGATGTTTCAGTAAATTAGCGGAGCAAAATGAAATCGTGCTTGAAACTAATTCTCCTCATACGTTACTTGGTACTTTATCTTTTAAGATATCCTTTGTCTGTCCTACTCACACTAGGCTAATATACTTTATTTTCTTAGTACCAATTAAATAATTCTAAGTCTTCGTCGCTAAATGGCATATCCACCAAATGACAACACATGACTCTTCTTACGTTTCACATAGTGCACTTTCATATTCTAGGTATCTTTATCAAACATGAAAGCATAAGTCTACAGGAGAGTTATGTCTACTGGAGAGTTATGTCTACAGGATAGTTACGTCTACAGGAGAGTTATGTCTACTGGAGAGTTATGTCTACGGGATAGTTATGTCTACAGGACAGTTATGTCTACTGGAGAGTTATGTCTACTGGAGAGTTATGTCTACTGGAGAGTTATGTCTACAGGTTAGTTATGTCTACAGGATAGTTACGTCTACAGGATAGTTATGTCTACTGGAGAGTTATGTCTACTGGAGAGTTGTGTCTAGGGGATAGTTATGTCTACAGGATAGTTATGTCTACTGGAGAGTTATGTCTGCAGGGTAGTTACGTCAACAGGATAGTTATGTCTACTGGAGAGTTATGTCTACTGGATAGTTATGTCTACGGGAAAGTTGTCTACAGGATAGTTATGTCTACAGGAGAGTTACGTCTACAGAATAGTTATGTCTACAGGAGAGTTACGTCTACAGGATAGTTATGTCTACTGGAGAGTTATGTCTACTGGAGAGTTACGTCTACAGGATAGTTATGTCTACAGGAGAGTTATGTCTACAAAAGAGTTACGTCTACAGGAGAGTTACGTCTACTGGAGAGTTACGTCTACTGGAGAGTTACGTCTACAGGATAGTTATGTCTACAGGAGAGTTACGTCTACAGGAAAGTTATGTCTACAGGAGAGTTATGCCTACAGGATAGTTACGTCTACAGGATAGTTATGTCTACAGGTTAGTTATGTCTACAGGAGAGTTACGTCTACAGGATAGTTATGTCTACTGGAGAGTTACGTCTACAGGAGAGTTAGTCTACAGGATAGTTATGTCTACAGGAGAGTTATGTCTACAAAAGAGTTACGTCTACAGGAGAGTTACGTCTACTGGAGAGTTACGTCTACTGGAGAGTTACGTCTACAGGATAGTTATGTCTACAGGAGAGTTACGTCTACAGGAGAGTTATGTCTACAGGAGAGTTATGCCTACAGGATAGTTACGTCTACAGGATAGTTATGTCTACAGGTTAGTTATGTCTACAGGAGAGTTACGTCTACAGGATAGTTATGTCTACTGGAGAATTACGTGTACAGGAGAGTTAGTCTGCATGATAGTTATGTCTACAGGAGAGTTATGTCTACAGGAGAGTTACGTCTACAGGAGAGTTACGTCTACTGGAGAGTTACGTCTACAGGATAGTTATGTCTACAGGAGAGTTACGTCTACAGGAGAGTTATGTCTACAGGATAGTTACGTCTACAGGTTAGTTACGTCTACAGGTTAGTTATGTCTACAGGTTAGTTATGTCTACAGGTTAGTTACGTCTACAGGATAGTTACGTCTACAGGAGAGTTACGTCTACAGGAGAGTTACGTCTACAGGAGAGTTACGTCTACAGGAGAGTTACGTCTACAGGAGAGTTATATCTACAGGAGAGTTATGTCTACAGGAGAGTTATGTCTACAGGAGAGTTATGTCTACAGGAGTTACGTCTACAGGAGAGTTATGTCTACAGGAGAGTTATGTCTACAGGAGAGTTATGTAGTTGTCATTCTGTAATTTTTATTGTTACTCTACCATTATTACTTTTTATACATTGTCAGCGTGGTGGAGGTGACTAAAGAACTCGCTCCCTGCAGCAGCTTCAGTCTTGAAAGCTGATAGTCTCTCAGCTACTCAGTAACTTTCCCACGTTTTTAAAAAAAATGACACCTTGCCACTGAACTCTGTCCTGAGCCACACAAAGCCAGTTAGCCCTCAAACCCTATTTTTGTTAAGAAATATTTTAATTTAATCCTTCCATCTATGACTAGATCTTCTAATTACCCTCTATCCTTCTGGTTTCCTACAAAAATTTTGTATTTAGTTCTCACAAAGATGGAACAACAAACCCCAAAACATTAATGATGTAACCATAATTACAAAAAAATTAAGGAAAAGGTAAAATATTACTAACAGTGTATTGACAAATATTTATTCCTAGTTCTATTAACAGGGTATGGATCCTTGTTTTTACATCTGGTTATATTAACACTATATTGTTCACATTATACTTACTTATATCAACAGCGTATTGATAACTCTATTATACCTACTTTTTACCGACTGTTCATAGCTTTAGCCGATCCCAGTGGCCGCGCAATCTAAGGCGTGGGTCTGCGATTGCTCGCTTGTTGGGGTTGTGGGTTCGAATCCCGCCTAGGCCATGGATGTCTGTCTCTTATGAGTGTTGTGTGTTGTTAGGTACAGGCCTCTGCGACGAGCTGGTCCCTCGTCCAGAGGAGTCCTACCGAAAGTGGCGTGCCTAAAAAGTGTGACCGTGTAGCCTCGAAAAATGAGGAGGTCCTGGCCCACTAGGGGCTGTCGAGCCATTGGAAGAAGAAGAAGAAGAAGTTCATAGCTTTACATTAAATATTACTTTCTTTGACATTTTATGGTCACGGAAACTTTGCCGTGCCTTAGACCTTTTACAAGAAATTGTGACCTGCGCATAATGTGAAAAGTGAATATATTCGAATTCGGGCCCTACCTAGAAGCTCCTCCACCTGCTGAAGTATCGGTGCCTCTCAGTTACGTATCTGCAAGTTGTTGCAAACTAATAAAAGCGTGAACAGTACAAATTGGAGAGGTGAGTGCTTACAGCCAGTTACTAATGCCGCAAAACAGCAGATGCCAAGTGGCATTGCTGTCCGTGTAACCGTCCCCTCTTCTTCCGTTTCCACCTAATCTGGTGGACCCCTTAGATACAGCTAGGCCCGGTGACTGAGAATAGCTCTATGCAAGAGGTCAACCACATTAGGTGCCTTCCTTGCCTGAAGATGGCAGCACATTCGGCTTCCGAAACGTGCTTCATCAAAAATTATACGATGGACAAAGTCCAAAAAGAAAAGAGTGTCATTGAGTTATACAGTTTAATTAACTTGTACAACCAAAGTTACTTACGTGTATTATATAACTCACGTAAACGATGTGACGGAAATATCGTAAGCAACTTTCGTAACGTTAAGTAACTAGCAGACTTACGTACTTACGGATTAAGAGATTCAAAAACCTGCCGAGTCGAACTCATATGAGAAAAACATAAACACTTTTATCCATATCAATTTCAACATTATCTACCATCCGCACTGGCCTCTGTTCCCTTAAGATATATTCTAAACTTCTGCCACATGTCTAATGAATTATACAAAGGGACAATGTCGCTCAGCTCTCTGTTAACTGGTTTTCTCATTTCAAGTTGAAAGGTTAGTTGAGGAATGTAATAACTTAGAACACATAATACTTCCTTCCAAAAACGCATGTGGCGTGGAGTTAACAACAGCCAAGTGGCTTAAGCTGTACTCAGTTGCTAAAACTGGAAGAATGTTTAAAATGTTCTTCGTAGAAAATAAAATATTTCTTGTAGACAGTTAGAATTTTAGTTTTAAAGCTGTAACATGAATTACAACAGCGAAGTTCATATGAACTAAGGTTACTTTATTTCCGAATTACTTTAAAAGGATAATAAGACAACAGAATAAATTCGTATCTTGTGTGATTTAATTTGACTGTTTTCTAAGGCCGATATCTGTAAGATACTGAGCGTGTAATAGTGATGTAATACAGTTCGGCAACACGATAACACAAAAAAAAACAATACTTAAACAAGTCGTTCTCTTTGATACGTGTTTTCAAAAAGGAGTTATGGTAACCAAGCGTGATAAGTATTATGTTCTAAAGCCCACTATACAATACATGTCTTATCACATCAAATAATTTTACGTACAGTCATTCATCTTGTAAATTCTTGTAATCCGTCCACATTGAAATGCTGTCGGTACCTATCAGATTTCTTTGCAACCAAACACCAGTCTTCGTTTGTTAATTCATGCTGAATATGGAATATCAATATTTCAACCACTATAAAGCCTATTCACAAGTGACAGACCCTTTAATCTGTCACACCCTAACACCACAGAAATTTAAACAAATGCGTTTATAAATACAATGATAATGAAAGGTGCAGTACCCTGGACTCATCTGCATTTATTTCGGAACCAGTACAAAAGTAAACATATGACAGGAAAATGTACCGCACTATTTGTCTCAAACACAACGACTGTTGTCAGAGATAAACGCACGAGTGCGTGCCTCGCATTCATCATAATTGACGGGACAGGGCTCTTGCCAGCTGGCTAAGCCCCATAATCTTTCTCAGCTAATAATCTGAAGGCAGTGTTCAGCCCTTTAAAGTCTAGTTGTAACTATGTATAGCTCCACATTTAATACTAAAATTTTTGCACATTTTCTACACATTAAATGTATTCGTTTCCTATGATTCGCACAATAAACAATGGCTAATTCTCTATAAAACACTAAAATAATTTTCTTTCAAATGGTTGTAGACTGAGTTCTCTGTGAGGTACGAACTGAATCTTTATATGTAAAATAGGTTTTTTTCAGTCTTTGAAGGTTAAGTAGCAATCAAAATAATACAATACATAAAACAAATATTGTAATTAGTAAAAGTATTCCTAAAGAGCCGATCCCAGTGGCCGCGCAGTTTAAGGCGTGGGTCTACGGCCGCTCGCTTGCTGGGATTGTGGGTTCAAATCCCGCCGGAGGCATAGATGTCTGTCTCTTGTGATTATTGGGTGTTGTCAGGTAGAGGTCTCTGCGTCGGGCCGATCGCTCGTCCGGAGGAGTCCTACCGAGTGTGGTGTGTCTAAAAGTGTGATCGTGAAGCCTCGATAATTAGGAGGCCCTGGCCAACTAGGGGTTTTTGCACCACAGGAAAAAAAATTCCTGCAGAAGTACATAGTACACAGTACCAAGTAGGTGATTGATAGGAAAGGTAATTAGTAACTAAGAACAGACAATGCGTTAATAAATGGTGGAAACGTCACATGAAAGAAAGCAATGAAATTGGCTCACATACCACAAAACACCCGGAACTTAGCCGAGTTTATACAGTGAATTCGGTGTCCAACTAAATGAACTATATCTGAGCCTCTAAGAAGTAACAGTAGTTGGTATCAATTTTAAATTTCGACAAGTGGTTTGTAAATCTTTACTAACTGCAAGTTACCTGGTGTGAAAACTTAATTTGGTTTCATGGTAAAAATTTTCTAAATATCGAATAGTATTCTGAAGAAAACCGAAAGTTTTGAGAAGACACGTCTTAAATGCCACAATTTAAATTCTGAACCTCACTACAATTCAAACGTTATAAAAATGCAAGCAGATTTTACCTAATAAAAAGTCAACAGTTTAAATTGAATTCTACGTTGTCACCGGGCTAAAAACACAAACCACTCACATAGCCACAAGCTTGCAAATATTAATATTAATTTGTCAAATGTGACCACGAAATGAATAAAGTAACAAATTATAACAATATGTAACATTTCTATTAAACCCACAATTTGAAATTATCATGAAGTGACAACAACCACATCACTCAGAAAAATATTCTACAGAAAATAAAATTCCTGTTACGCGATAGCAGAAGGCATTGGTAGTGGCACTAGGATGAATATTTGCACTGTAAATGGGTAGAGTTGAGTAAACAGACCCAGCGGGTTGGAATGGGATGAGATGCAAGGCTCGTCTGGGTGGGGTGGACTGGGATGTCGGGAGACAGTGAGGGAATGTGGGATTGGTGTATGCAGATCAAGATATATGTGAATCCACCTCGTTTGCTAGAGATGGACACGGATTTGGAACGAGAGGAAGCTGAAGTGTGTGCTGTCTCTTGGTCTTACACACACATAACACATGTGTTTGAATAGTAGGGGTTTTGTAAGTTTGTGATACTGCTTCGTTTGCTTACATGCTACCGGGTGTCACAGAAATCATACTGCAAATATCTTCCATAACTAGACAAACACGAAATTTTCTGAGACATCAGTCCCTGGACTAAAAGATACAGACCTACAAAATGAAATTTGAGTTATACAAGCCAATTACTTATTAACCACTTGAAATCTAAGATTCACATGAATCATGTGTGAAGATTCAGTTCTTAGGGCGAAATAAACACACTCCGGCTCTGTTATAAAGATCAATCAGTTAATGCTGTATAGTGAAATAATCACTGCTTTTCTGAAATTCACACAAAACATATAAATACAATCAGTGGGCAGAAAGTAGTATTCTTATATTAAAGACAGTGGTATATAAAGTAACCACTGGATTTGAAATGGATAACTCTTATATTGTACTTGTATATTACACTATAAAATGACAGTTGACAATTAATTGGCTTCTGTTACTCAAAATTTCTGTTTTGTGTAGGCCTGTACGTTTTAGTTCAGGAATTAATAATTATACAGAATTCTACAAATGACTATGGGTACGTAGAACTGACATGAATGCACGGATCTGAAAGGACTGCTTCAGGGTGGGCAGTCAAGACAGATCTACTCTTCCCAGAAGGCGTCGGTGTTAGGTAAATACTTACAGAAAAAATAATGATCATTTAGTTCCACTCTAAAGAGGACACTGTCATACAGAAAATTGAAATGAAAATTAAAAATCTGTATGTTTATTTATGTATCAAGAATATACGTATGAATGACATGAATAATATATGCACAGGAAATGCATATATATAAAATAATGTTGAAATTTAAATACGTTTGATTTTTATTTATGTAAATTGTGTGCAAGCAATAACAGAATTAAACAAGCTGACATAGCAACAAGAGGGCTGCACTGAACGTTATGAAAAGAGGAGAAAGAATAAAATATACAGCACGTACGTTGCAACCTTTGAAACTGCATTGACATGTGGGAGCAGAATATGTGAAATCAGAAGAACAATGTGTGAGATGCTTGAGTTTAAGTAGTTTATGTGCAGTAAGTTACGTACTGAAACAGAAAAAAAAATAATGGGCGTAAAAGAAACATTCGTTGGTGGATAGACAATTACTAACAAAATCCAGTATAAATTCGTCCAGACACAACTAAATTTCATTTATTATGCAGAACTACATGTTTCAACCTGTATCAGGTCATCCTAAGTTTCACAGTTTGTGTTTAAAACATATTGAGGAAGGAACATAAGTCCGTAAAATTCGATTAAAACTACTAACATCTTAAAAATCATTATAATCATAATCGGGGATGATATGTGTGGATAGAGGTTCTACCACACTCTTACAAATATATTGCATAAATTTGTAAATTTGACAATTTATTATTCCCGATTATGACCATAATAGTTTTAACATTTCAAGAGTTTTAATCGCATTTTACGGGCTTATATTCCTTCCTCAATACGTTTTAAACACAAATTGTGAACCTGAGAATGACCTGAAATAGGTTGAAACATGTAGTTCTGTATAATAAATGAACTTTAGTTGTGTTTGGACAGATTTCGATTGGATTTCTGTTATAAACAACACAACGGGATAACATCATTTAAAATAGAAGATTACTACTTTTGTGCGGGACATCCAGAAAGAATGGTAGAAAACAAATGGGTAAGAAGGGCAATTCATCCGCAAGAAATAAGTAGAAGACTTGGAAGAGAACAAAACACAAAGTGATGTAAAGTGACAGAACAGGAACACGACAAAACACAAAGTGATGTAAAGTGACAGAACAGGAACACGACAAAACACAACGTGATGTAAAGTGACAGAACAGGAACATGACAAAACACAAAGTGATGTAAAGTGACAGAACAGGAACACGACAAAACACAAAGTGATGTAAAGTGACAGAACAGGAACACGACAAAACACAAAGTGATGTAAAGTGACAGAAGAGGAACACGACAAAACACAAAGTGATGTAAAGTAACAGAACAGGAACACGACAAAACACAACGTGATGTAAAGTGACAGAACAGAAACACGACAAAACACAAAGTGATTTAAAGTGACAGAACAGGAACACGACAAAACACAAAGTGATGTAAAGTGATAACAGAACAGGAACACGACAAAACACAAAGTGATGTAAAGTGACAACAGGAACACGACAAAACACAAAGTGATGTAAAGTGACAGAACAGGAACACGACAAAACACAAAGTGATGTAAAGTGATAACAGAACAGGAACACGACAAAACACAAAGTGATGTAAAGTGACAGAACAGGAACACGACAAAACACAAAGTGTTGTAAAGTGACAGAACAGGAACAAGACAAAACACAAAGTGATGTAAAGTGACAGAACAGGAACACGACAAAACACTAAGTGATGTAAAGTGACAGAACAGGAACACAACAAAACACAAAGTGATGTAAAGTGACAGAACAGGAACACAAAACACAAGGTGATGTAAAGTGACAGAACAGGAACAAGACAAAACACAAAGTGATGTAAAGTGACAGAACAGGAACACGACAAAACACTAAGTGATGTAAAGTGATAACAGAACAGGAACACGACAAAACACAAAGTGATGTAAAGTGACAGAACAGGAACACGACAAAACACAAAGTGTTGTAAAGTGACAGAACAGGAACACGACAAAACAAAAAGTGATGTAAAGTGATAACAGAACAGGAACACGACAAAACACAAAGTGATGTAAAGTGACAGAACAGGAACACGACAAAACACAAAGTGTTGTAAAGTGACAGAACAGGAACACGACAAAACAAAAAGTGATGTAAAGTGACAGAACAGGAACACGATAAAACACAAAGTGATGTAAAGTGACAGAACAGGAACACAACAAAACACAAAGTGATGTAAAGTGACAGAACAGGAACACAAAACACAAGGTGATGTAAAGTGACAGAACAGGAACAAGACAAAACACAAAGTGATGTAAAGTGACAGAACAGGAACACGACAAAACACTAAGTGATGTAAAGTGATAACAGAACAGGAACACGACAAAACACAAAGTGATGTAAAGTGACAGAACAGGAACACGACAAAACACAAAGTGTTGTAAAGTGACAGAACAGGAACACGACAAAACAAAAAGTGATGTAAAGTGACAGAACAGGAACACGATAAAACACAAAGTGATGTAAAGTGACAGAACAGGAACACAACAAAACACAAAGTGATGTAAAGTGACAGAACAGGAACACAAAACACAAGGTGATGTAAAGTGACAGAACAGGAACAAGACAAAACACAAAGTGATGTAAAGTGACAGAACAGGAACACGACAAAACACAAAGTGATGTAAAGTGACAGAACAGGAACAAGACAAAACACAAAGTGATGTAAAGTGACAGAACAGGAACATGACAAAATACAAAGTGATGTAAAGTGACAGAACAGGAACAAAAAAACACAAGGTGATGTAAAGTGACAGAACAGGAACACGACAAAACACAAAGTGATGTAAAGTGACAGAACAGGAACACGACAAAACACAAAGTGATGTAAAGTGACAGAACAGAAACACGACAAAACACAAAGTGATGTAAAGTGACAGAACAAGAACACGACAAAACACAAAGTGATGCAAAGTGATAACAGAACAGGAACACGACAAAACACGAAGTGATGTAAAGTGACAGAACAGGAACACGACAAAACACAAGGTGATGTAAAGTGACAGAACAGGAACACGACAAAACACAAAGTGATGTAAAGTGATAACAGAACAGGAACACAAAACACAAGGTGGAGTAAATCGATGCAACAGAAATGAAACATAAGATGATGTAAGGCGCTGAAAGGGCGGATTACAAGGAATGGGATTTGAGTGTCCAACATCTATGCGTTTGAGAACTTGAGCCATAGAGAAACAAAAAATCATCAGAACATGAAAGGAGGAGAGAAGAAAATAAATAATACGAAGGTTTGATTCGGTACATCGGGATTTTTGTGATTCTGATTCTAGACACAAAGGAAACCTGCAAGTTAGTAATAAGGTAACCATTAAGGCACTTCGGGAACTCCAAACTACGACTGCTTAAGACAGTTCAATAACTCAAAAGTCTATGTAGCCCAAGTGGTAAGAAACAGTAAATGGTGAAGAGAAACATCGAGAAAAAGCGACTGCATTACTTGTTATGCCCTTGTGACACCCGCCACGACAGAGGTGATGACGACATAGCCACGCTTCTGCAATCGTCTGCAGCAATAACATTTCAGGTATAAAAAGCCTTTTCACAGAAATATTATAAAGTTCGGCTCGAGTTCCAAGGGAAGATGGTGTACTGCTTGACCCCTATATTTGGGTATGAGATCTGTGCTCTTCTGGGATTTTATGTAGCGTAGATTGGTAGTTTGTTACCCCGAAACGTCGGTAACAAACTACCCATTCTACGCTGCGTAAAATCCCAGAAGGGCGCAGATTTCAATTACACCACGGTGGAAGTCTGAATTCATGCAATACCAATACTAAATTTCATGGAAATCTGTTAGAAGAGTTTATGAGATGAAATAATGTGACTAAAGGAAAGGAACTGCCATTCGGTTTGAGTTCACGTTACGCACTTCGGGAACAGAACACATAATAAATGCGTGACATTAAATTGAATAAATCCTCCTTTAACCCTTAGCGGCTTTATGCTATTTATTTAAACTTACTATATTTCTGTTGAAAAATACATATATTCTAGAAACATATACGAATATCTGAGATGCATTCATTTCTTAGTAATATTTCTGTAATATTTTAATAAAACGAACGAAGGCCTGCTTCGTTTTGGAACACAAAGCATGAAGACTCATTAAAAGGCACATTCAGATTTGATTTAAGTCCATTTTCTACCAGTGGGGACATTCATATTCTGTGTCTTCTTTCGTCCACCCTTCCATCGCAATTAATATTCAAGGCGCTTCACTGAAATAATTGGTTCCCCACACTCAGCTTACGGAGCTGCAATTCCCTGGTTCTAGATAATGGGTACATTCAAACAAGAGGAATAATAAAGAAGAAACTGATACACTTTTCTTGTAATGTTCACAAAGTACTCGAAATTTTAATCATTATATGTAAAAATCATACAAGAATATTAGTTAGTAGTTCCTCCTGTCGCTCCTTGCGGAGCATAGGGCCTCCTTTCAGAGGTTTCTTGGTCTGGAGGTGTGCATTCTGTAGTGAGTGACCAGTCCACTGACTGCATAAGTTCTACTCATCCTGATGTGACTGCCAGAGCCATCTAGCAGTCAGTCAGGAGACTTGGGTGAGAAATGGCCGCTGAATTTTGCTTACGAAACATCTCGATTCATGCCTTAAATCTACGACATGGGACCGACGGCTTTACTTCCCCTCCGAAGGAAGTTGTGCTACGGATTTTTATCACCCTTAAAAGCCATCGGCCTCGGCCTGGATTGAACCCGCGAACCATGGGTCCAGTGGCGAGCACGCTAACCACGAGGACGACATACAAGAATATTACAGTATATTTTTGTCTTATATGTAAAAGAGAGTGATATTCCAGAAATTCAAAAGAGTGCCTCTCTGAGAGCGAAGAAAATACTGCACCATGAACAGACATCAGTACCTATACACAAGGTATAAAATTGAAGGCGAATTAAAATATAAATTGCAAGCATACCACGGGAGAATAAAATAATGTTTTATGCAAGTTAAAAGTGCCAAAGTTTGATGGTAACCTTCGAAAAATATAAACTTTTACGGTTTATTGGCAGATACATTACAAAGAGCCTGAAGGGATGTATGAAAGGTGAATATTCTGAAAAGAAATATTACGAAAACTTTGAACTATAAAAAAGTGAAATTAAATTAAATACGCGTGTTTATAACTTTATTTAAAGCGTATACCAAATGTCTGTGCGTTTCTTCTTTATACGTCATTCGAAAGGTCTGAGGATTTCAGAATTCTGTGACTCGTACACACATTTTAAGTGAGCATTTCCACAAAGAAATTTATCGGATAAACAAATTTTAATACCTGGCTGTGTGGTAATGTGCTTGGCAACCCCTCTAAACTAAATTTCGTGCCCTTTGTGCGAAAATCTCTGACCAAATCCAAACGTTTGTGCAGAAGCATTTTTAGTAGCGTCAATTCCATAGTACTCATAACGAAAACGCGGGCGGTAATGCTACACCGACTACAGTCCAAGCTAAACACGTCACGCTTTGTATGTGTTTAAGCAGCAACTGTCTATCTGAACATTGACTTGTATACTTCGATGAGTCCATTAAGTGAAAATATGTGCTACTATAGAATGATTGAAAAAACTATTTTTTTTAATATCGCGCTAAAAGCTGTAGTAGTTTGCCACCAGGAAGTTACAGACACATAGACGTACAGCAGTTGCTGTTGGTGTCTCTCGCGTTCACTTCTCCAGATGGTGCGACTAAAGAACGGTTACTCTGAAACTGTGAACAATAAAAAGAAAAATGTGTTTCCACCATCTTAACACAGACCACTAAAACTGACGACATGTTTCCATGTTGTAACATGTTTTGTTTATCAGTTACACCTTTCTAGGACGCTGAGGTACTGCCCAGGACGGAGGGGCTTCATATTTATAGCACCATTAATGCATGCTCGACCGTACAGTGCACCGAGGCAGCAGGCGTGTGAAGAAATGAAGGTCCGTACAGTGCACCGAGGCCAGAGTCATACAAAAGATTAAAGATACGTACAGTGCACCGAGGCCGTAATTGAATTGAGTAACCAACTAACCAACCCCACGAATAGACCCTAAGAAGCCAGAACCACTTCGGATGTTCGGGAAGATCTAAGCTTACGCTGCAATTTCGTAACTGCATTGACAAGAGCCAGACAACAATCGATATCTTGAGACAGATGAATCCAGTGCTTAAGAAGTGAGCGCAAAGAGCCTCGCCATATGAACGGAGATACAGCTTCAGTCAAATACACGCGTAAGAGAAAAGTGCAACTTTAATGTGACTCAGCTGGAGGGTGCTACTGTAGAATTGACTCAGCTGGCAAAGTGCTACAGTCAAAGTCACTCAGATGGCAAGGTGATACTGTAAAAGCGACTCAGATGGCAAGTTGATACTGTAAAAGTGACTCAGATGGCAAGGTGATACTGTAAAAGTGACTCAGATGGCAAGGTGATACTGTAAAAGTGACTCAGATGGCAAGGTGATACTGTAAAACTGATTCAGCTGGCAAAGTGCTAACGTCAAAGTGACTCAGATGGCAAGCTGCTACTGTAAAAGTGACTCATTTGACAAGTGCAACAGTCAAAGTGACTCAGATGGCAAGATGCTACTTTCAAAGTGACTCATTTGGCAAAGGGCTACAGTCAAAGTCACTCAAATGGCAGAGTGCTACAAAATCACGTAGATGGCAAGGAGATACTGTAATAGTGACACAGATGGCAAGCTGATATTGTAAAAGTGACTCAGATGGCAAGGTGATACTGTAAAAGTGACTCAGATGGCAAGGTGATTCTGTAAAAGTGACTCAGATGGCAAGGTGATACTGTAAAAGTGACTCAGATGACAATGTGACATTGTAAAAGTGACTCATCTGGCAGATGCCAATCTAAAGTGACTCAGCTAGCAGGGTGCTACTGTTTAAGTGACTCAGCTGGCAGGATGCTACTGTAAAGTTACTCAACTGGCAGGATGCTACTCTAAAGTGACTCAGCTGGCAGGGTGCTACTGTAGAAGTGACTCAGCTGGCAGGATGCTACTGTAAATATGACTCAGCTGGCAGGGTGCCACTTCAGCATCCTAAAGTGACTCAGCTGGCAGGATGCTACTGTAAAAGTGATTCAGCTGGCAGGGTGTTACTCTAAAGTGACTCAGCTGGCAGGTGCTACTGTAGAAGTGACTCAGCTGGCAGAATGCTACTCTACAGTGACTCAGCTGGCATGGTTCTACTGTAAAAGAGACTCAGCTGGCAGGGTGCTACTGTAAAAGTCTACACAGCTGGCAGGGTTCTACTGTAAAGTAACTCAGCTGGCAGGATGCTACTGTAAAAGTGACTCAGCTGGCAGGATGCTACTCTAAAGTAACCCTACTGGCAGAGTGCTACTATAGAAGTGAGTCAAGCTGGCAGGTGCTACAGTAAAGGTATCCCGCGACTAACAAGTCTAGGTCCGCGGTTCGATCAGTGGCCAGTGAAGACAAAGTAATATTTATCAAGTGTCTCCTCCTGCACTATATTACTAACAAGTAACTTAAGTAAAAGAAAGTGTAACAAGTAACAAACGGGCACATTTACATATATCAGTGCCCCATTTCCTCAGTAATATCTTTATAACTTTAATTTGCTGCAATTAAATGGCTAATGGAGTTCAATTCAGAGACAGACTTAAAGCCTCATAAATATTTCATGCCATAATGCTAGCACAATCCCTTATACTCTCATCGACTTAAATGCTAATTCGGGGAGAGCGATCGCGATAAAAACGTTGTCAGCCTCTTTCGAGCTTGCGGAAAATTTCAGTAAAATTTCGGTAGCCTTACTGATGGAATGAAGCCCTCAGTAACTGTATGGTCAGTTTATTATCAGGCCGCTGCCTCTGGCAGCACAACAAGAGTAATAATGCCGGCGTGTACTAAGCATTATGCCTTGCTCAACACACAATCTAGTCCTTATTAACATGTCATGCTCAGTCGCATTCAGAAGGTCCTCTAGACAAGTCATGGCGTCGTGAATTCTGATGTTCATTCTAGATGGTCTCTCAGTTCCTGAAATCAATTTCATTTCGTACAGCTGAAAGACACTCAATGATAATCACCAGTACAATCAGTAGGCATATATCGTAATGTAAATCACAAATTATTCGCATAATGTAAACGTAAAGTTCTTCCTATAACAGGCCATGAAGTTACAGAGGGGGAGTAGAGGCATTGCTCTACTCTTTCTTTAACCTCAGCGCTTGATGGGGTGGGTGGTTAAAGCCAAGCCCCGGCCGCTTTACCCCCGGAAAAAGAGAGGCGGAACCCATTTTACAGGAGCCTGGGTGGGCCCCAGGGCCGTTCTGGACGGGTGCGGAAAATCTCGTCCCCACCGGGTTTCGCAACCGGAACCGTCCAGCGTGCAGCGAGTCGCTATACCGACTGAGCTATTCCAGCCGCATTTCAAACAATGTTCATTGCCTAATTTTCGCGGGCGCATTGAACATTCTCCAAGCAATTTCTGGCTGACATCCTTACTACATATTTATTTATTTATTTATTTATTTATTTTACGTATCACAACGGGATTCCTCACCCGAAGAATCATCCGCACCCTACGCTGCCTTCTATTGCCACTCCGTAGGTAAAAGAGATCCTAGTAGATCACGCAGAAGATGGGAACACGACCTAGGTTGAAAGGCCTAAGCCCTGACAGAAAGAAGCAATATATGGAGAAGAAGGAGAAGAATAAGAAGGAGAAGAAGAATTTGATGATGATGATAATGATCATTACACATTTAGGAAGCTATCCGGCAATAAGCTGAAACCTACTTGAATACCTAATCAAGACACTAAGCTCAACACGCTCAGTCACAACACTTACTGCATTTCGGACAGCTCGGAACACATCATAAGCGTGGACACTCTTAGTACATACCTCAGATTTGTCCCCAAAAGTGGGGCCTGTTTAAAAGGTGAAGACAAAGTTGTCCCTGTGACCGCCATGGACGTATAGAGGACAGTGCCTGTACAGCGCCACTCATTCTTAATCTCAATACCATGTGGGAGAAAGCGTCACGCACCGGCCGCTTAACCCCTGGAAAAAGAACCCCTAATACCCACTGAATAGGAGGCTGCGTATGGCCCACACCCGGTCTGCACGTTTTGGAAACGGAATAAACCTCTTGCCCTCTTTGTGGTGCCGGTATTTCCCCCCCCCCCCCCCCCATGGCGCAACAGCCCCAAGTGGGCCAGGACCTCCTCAAGATCGAGACTTCACGATCACACTCAGACACACCACAGTCGGTAGGACTCCTCTGGACGAGTGACCAGCCCGTCGCAGAGACCTCTACCTGACAACACATAACACTCACACGAGACAGACATCCATGCCCCCGGCGGGATTCGAACCCACAATCCCAGCAAGCGAACGGCAGCAGACCCACGCCTTAGACTGCGCGGCCACTGGGATCGGCGTGGTGCCGGTATATTACGTTAACATACACCACGTTTCCTGACTATCACTCCCAGTGCGTTGTTGCCATTCTACAATTCACTTTCGATGTTATATAACCAAGACAATCAACAGGGCGTATCCGGACATACAGTTACACAATCCACATGTATGTTTATCTAATTGGAGCCTAAGACATTGACAGAGTATTGCCAAGAAAAAAGAATTTAGTGCCGTATTATCACATAATGCTCGATGTAAATTAGCCCATGAATCCTTTATGCGAGATGTGTTGGCACTGTGTTTGTTACTGACTTGCCTGAGTATTTAGGTGAATGCTAAGGCAACGCCCAGTAGATAGGAAGTGTCAGTCTAGTCCACAAACACGTCGCGTCTAACTTTAATTTACTTGCCTAAGAAATGATATATAGAGTCTAAGAACTAACATTTAAGTTTCATGACCTTTAACATCTCAACCCATATCCCTCGTCTAAACTTCGTCTAAATTATTTATAAAAACCCACTTAGTGCCTCCCAGCGAACAGTCTGTAATTATCACAAAGAACAAGCCGTTAGCGATCTTACGGAAAGAATGGTATTCAGTGTGAAATATAAACACATAGTACTTAATATTGTTTTCACCGTGCATCTTGCATATATTAAAAACAAGACCAACTAGATGCACAATCACTATTAAAAAAACTTTAATAGTAGTATTACATTAAACCCGACATGTTTCGACATGACCGAAACATGTCGGGTTTAATGTAATACTACTATTAAAGTTTTTTAATAGTGATTGTGCATCTAGTTGGTCTTGTTTTTAATATAAACACATAGTGTTGGCTAAGTACAGAGTTTCTTACTGTCACAATAGTGGTACGTAGGAGCAATCATGGCTTTAAAAGTTTAGTAGTTACCAACATAGAATGCACTGATAATTTTGCTTCAAAATACACTCGAACTCGGTTATAACGACATGAAAGAGACTGAATTCTGTGTCGTTATAAACGAGTGTTGTTATCAACGAGAATTATAACGTTATGGTTAACGGTGAGGGATTAATTGCTACCCCAGGATACCTGACGCTATATACAAGGTGTAGATATAAGCGTGTTCGAGTGTATTTGGAAACATATTAACAAACTTTCACGAAATGATAAGACAAACAACATTATACAATAAAAGTAAATTTCATACAAAATAATAAAATGCTTTTAATACTTCGGTTGTTTTTAAGCTCGTTGCAGTATCGAAACCTCTACAGGCTTTAGAGGCAACTGATTGTCGACCCCTTGCCATAAAATACACCCACAGAGCTATTAAATAACCGTGGGGATCCGCGTAATCCAGTCTCTTAACTTAACAAGAGCTTTAGGACACGGACACAATCGTGTTGGCCATTCAGTCGCCGTAGAGGCACATTGAGTACCGATATGGGCTACGAATGGACGGCAGGGTCGAAATACCAGCAGGGCTTTAGATTTATATAGTAACCCCACCAGCACCACTCCCAGTTTCATCCGAAATTCTGCGTAATTGATAGCGGGGATCATTCACCGGCACAGCAGGCCAGACAGTGGAGCTGACCACTCACCTGCGTAACTCTATTGAGTGGAATCCTTCTTGAGAAGCTAACAGTTCCACAGCTAGTCAAGAAATTTCCCACGTTTTGTGGAACCCGAAGTTTCATTACCGTGTTCACAAGAGCCCACGACTTGTCCGTATTCTGAGCCTGTTGAAACCAATCCACGCCCTTCTATCCTACAAATTATTTTAGGCCCATTTTAATATTATGTCGCCCTCGGTGGACTAGTGGTTAGCGTGCTCGCCACTGGACTCAAGGTTCGCGGGTTCAATCCCGGCCGAGGTAGATGGATTTTTAAGGGTGATAAAAATCCGGAGCACCACTTCCTTCGGAGGGGAAGTAAAGCCGTCGGTCCCATGTCGTAGATTTACGGCATGTAAAAGAACCTTACGGGCATGAATAGAGATTTTTATACTAAGTTCACCGTGCATTTTTTCACTAATTAATGTCTCGTCACCAACTAAATGCACTTTATTTTAAAAAAACAATATTAGATTTCTTTAAAACGTTTAAAAAACCCTACATATGTTTCGGCTTCTAGAAAGCCATCGTCAGGGGGTGTCACACAACTGCACTATTCATTTACAAATTACGTCCATACGTTCGTCCAACAGTACATGCCATATATTTCACCACTTTCACTTCTGTTTTTTACATACAAAATCCATTTTATTCTCATTTTAACATAAGGTGCACAAAGGTGACAGTGTAAAAAACAGAAGTGAAAGTGGTGAACTATATGGCATGTACTGTTGGACGAACGTATGGACGTAATTTGTAAATGAAAAGTGCAGTTGTGTGACACCCCCTGAGGATGGCTTTCTAGAAGCCAAAAAAATATGTAGTGGTTTTTTAAACGTTTTAAATAAACCTAATATTGGTTTTTTTAAAATAAAGTGCATTTAGTTGGTGACGAGACATTAATGAATAGATGTTTCGTAAGCAAAATTCAGCGGCCATTTCTCACCCAAGTCTCCTGATTGACTGCTAGATGGCTCTGGCAGTCATATCAGGATGAGTAGAAGTTTTGCAGTCAGTGGACTGGTCACTCACTACAGAATGCACACCTCCAGACCACGAAACCTCTGAAAGGAGGCCCTACGCTCCGCAAGGAGCGACAGGAGCAAAACTAACTAACTAATTTTAATAATATCTTATCACATAATCCCAGACCCTCTAAGTGTTAACCTTTCTTCAGGTTTCCCCATTAAAATCCTGTATACATCTCTGTTCTCCCCCATATGTGCTACATACCCCACACATCTCATGGCTTTGTGACTACCCAGATCATATTTGGTGAGTATACATCATAAAGACCCATCCCAATGGCCGCGCGGTGTTTAAGGTGTGGGTTTGACGGCCGTTAGCTTGCTGGGATTGTGGTTTCGAATCCCTCTGGGGACATGGATGCCTGTCTCTTATGGGTGTTGTGTGTTGTCAGGTAGAGGTCTCTGCGACGAGCTGGTCCCTCGTCCGGAGGTGTGGTGAGTCTGAGTGTGATCGTGACGCCTGGATAATGAGGCCCTGGCCCACTAGGGACTGTTGCACCATGGGAAAATAGATCATAAAGCTCCTCGTTATGTAATTTTCCCCAGCCTTCAACTGTTTCTTCCCCCCACGAAGTTTTCTTCCCCCAACATAAATATCCTACTGGGACGGCCTTTCCCTGACGTCGCTCTCAGCCCAACAGCACGTAACGGCAACAGGCAAACATCAGCCAGAGAGTATAGAGCAAAGGCAATGGGATGCTAATCACATAAATAGCGTCAAAGGAGAACAGCATAATAAAGAACACACAGTAAATATATTAAAACATAAATAAACGCAACATAATTAAAACCGTCCTTCAATTGAAGCACAGCGAACACAAACACATAGAGTCCATGAAGATCCATTTTAATATTATCCTTCCATCTACGCCTAGGTCTTCCAAGCGGTCTCGTTCCCTCATGTCTCTCCACCAAAACCCTGTACGCACCTTTCCTGCCTCACATACGTGCCACGTGTCCCGCCCATCAAATTCTTCTTGATTTGATCACCCGAACAATATTTGGTGTAGAGTACGAATCAAACAGCTCCTCGTTATGTAGTCTTCTCCACTCCCCCGTTACCTCGTCCCTCTTAGACCCAAATATCCTCCTCAGCACCCTATTCTCGAACACCCTCAGCCTATGTTCCTCCGTCAGTGTGCCAGACCAAGTTTCACACCCATACAAAAGCCCTTAAGTGGGCCAGGGTCTCCTCATCATTGAGGCTTCACGATCACATTCAGACACACCACACTCGTCTGGACGAGTGATCAGACCTGATGACACACAACACTCACAAGAAACAGACATCCATGCCCTCAGCGGGATTCAAACCCACAATCCCAGCAAGCGAACGGCCGCAGACCCACGCCTTAGACCGCGCGGCCACTGAGATCGGCAAAACGTGTTCAGTATTTATAAAGTATAATTAACGTTACGAAGGTGCGAATACAAATTCCAATTAACAATACGTAATTGAACCTAGTATTTTAAGAAACGAATATCCTACCTTGATCACTTGACACAGAGTCACATTCTGTGTAAAATTATTTCAATCTTCTGCTCTATGCTTTGTAAAGAACGCCTCTTTTTTTCTTATGGCTCGACAGACCTATATGGGCCTGGGCCTCCTCGTTTCGTCGAGATTTCATGATCACACACATTTGAGACACACCACAGTCGGTAGGACTCCTCTGGACGAGGGACCAGCTCGTCGCAGAGACCTCTACCTGACAACACACAACACTCACAAGAGACAGACATCCATGCCCCCGGTGGGATTCGAACCCACGATCCTAGTAAGCGAGCGGCCGAAGACCCACGCCTTAGACCGCACGGCCACTGGGAACGGCAAAGAACGCCTCTTTAACCACGAAAAATTCAATATTCATAGTCACCCTACCAACTACTATAGACGCAATTAGACCGAGTAATACAGTGGATATTTAAACAACATTAGTAAGTAAACAGTGAGATCCACGGAACATACGCAGCACGTCGAGGGAACACAGAAAAGTTTCGGAGGCAAGGGTAGAAGGGTTATCAATTTTCCTTCAGCTCTCTAAGTTCCCTCCTTACTTTGATGTCTTCTGCTGGAATAAAGGCCTTCACAGGGACACTTGAGGGAAATCGATACATGCATTTACGTCCATTTCCTTGTGACTATCATCATAGCCGCAGTGAAGGGGAATATCAAAAGTTGTAATTTCAAGATGGAAGGAGACAAGACATATCATATGGCGTACAGTTCGGCTGAAAAGAAATTGCACCTATCTGTTTTAAATTCTCAAATTATACGGTACAATTACGACAAGAACAGGTCAGGACTACGTCACAAACTACGTATAAAATGGATCTGTTCTACAGCTTAATTAAATACATATTTAGAAGCAGGCGTATAATTAACATTGAGTCGGAAGAGGAACATTCGTATAGACTGCAATTGTGTGTGTTCTACAAAGAAGCTGGGACGTTTAAAACATTCATCGGTTTCATATGCGTTTCACAAATTCACCAATTTCATACCTGTTTGACAAATTCGCAATTTCGTATAATTTTTACATTCATTACATTCGTATACGTATCAAACATTTACCAGTTTCACTCACGTTTCACAAATTCATCATTTTCTTGCACATATCAAAAATTCACCAGTCTTCCATACGTTTCACAAATTCACCATTTTAATGTATGTGTCAAACATTCACAAGCCTTACATAATTTTCACAAACTGACCTGGGCCAAATGCATTACAAAGTACACAACTACATATCTTAAACTAATCACTTCGTTTGTGTCAACATTAGCATAACCGTGACCTACACTACGGAACTACTAGCACTTGCGCCCCCCCCCCCCCAGTACACCGACAAGATAAAATTGCATAAACAGAAGCTTTCAGCTTAACAGCAGCCAAAGCTGTGCTTTGAAATATCTCTGATTTGTTGATCGTTTAGAAAACACACAAGGTGATGCTGATCGTGTTTTGGGGTGCTGGCACGTGTGTGGGTCTTAGTGACCTTGAAAATACAACCCGGCCGCAACGTTACTCTACCTTCAACAAATGCACTTTATTTCTTAGTTATGTTCATTAACCCGACACATGTTTCGGCTGCAACAGAGCCATCATCAGGGTTCAAGGTCACGTTCACTGTTCCAGATGATGGCTCTGTTGCAGCCGAAACATGTGTAGGGTTAATGAACATAAATAAGAAATAAAGTGAATTTGTTGGTTTAATTATTGAATGCTATCAAAATGCACGGTGAACACAACGTAAAAAGTTACTCTACCTATTTCGACCCTGAAAATAATGCCAGACGGACGGACAGATATGACGAAGGTAAGACTCTTATTGCGACTAAGTGACCCAGCCTAAAAATCAAAATCTGTCTTTAACCCTAAGAGAGGAGCAAGTATTATATTCATTACAGAAGCCAGAGCGTGAATGAGAAATAAAAATGCTACTTCAGACTGTACTTCGCGAGAATAAACTGAAATAATCTTCAGTATGTAGTGCAGTTTACAGTACCTTCCAGTGAACGTGGAATGAAGGAAATATCTATGCAGAAGAATTACATGCTCTAAGCTCTAGATTTACCTTAGAGCTATGTTTACTACATGTGAGATTGCAGAATTGTCTGGTATATTGTTAACTATAGAAAATGTAAATGCAAAAAACGTTTAAGTGAATGAAGCCTCCAAGTGCACGCCGACGTACTAATTACTAACGAGAATAGAAGGCCGTGCCATGGCTCAGGCGGTTAGTCGCCGGCCTCTCACCACGGAGGCCCGGGGTTCGGTCCCAGGTCAAGTCCATGTGAGATTTGTGGTGGACAAAGTGGCACTGGGACAGGTTTTTCTCCGAGTTGTCGATTTTCCCCTGTCGATTTCATTCCACTGGTGCTCCATTAATTGTAAAAATTGGTAAATAAAAACTGCTGATCCTCATCATCTTCATTGGGGTTGCACAAAAAGCCTTAAGGCTGTGGTGCGTGGGCCCTTCATTAAAAAGAAACGAGAATAGAACCTGCTGATTCACGCTTCAGTTCATCGTAAGGGCCTCTCAGTAGTTGGTACGAGGTAACGTGTGGAGATGAGGGATTGTGTTCAAGTGGGGATCTGTGGATGCAGTCAGGCAAAATGAAGACAGCCACGAGGTCGTTACGATCAGACAACTTGAACCAATAACCAAGCTATCATTATATGACTCAACATTTGTAGCAGAGCGGAGCACTGCGCACTGGATCGAAGAGTTAACCTCTTTTCTTGTATTGTGCTAACCCACTCCCTGCAGAATGAAGGGGTATAGGGGGCAGGGTACAAAGACGCGACGCATTGTGAAACATCAAGTGGAACGCCGTAGTTAGATGAAGACCCTTCTCGTCTATTACGAGGGTAGTTACATTGAAGTGAGTCAAACGACGCGACAAGTACAGATGTCGTTAGGTCGTGAAATGTGACGAGGATGGTATGTACGGTGAACCACAACTGAGTGGGCGAAGGTGGGCGCAGGTGGGCGCGAAGAGTTCGAAGGTTTCCATCTGCATGATGTGAGAAACCTATAATCAATAATAATGGTGAGGACAGTGTCCGAGTATGTCTGGTAAAGGACGCACCGCTGTGATAAAGTGAAGTGCAGCACAAATACAGAGTGAATGGACTAAAACCACTTATCATTTTGTAAACCTACTTCTTTATAAAACTAACCCTTTAAAGCCTATTGGTTACTAAACATACGAGTACCTCCAGGTTAAACTTTAAAAAATTCTACTTATTTGTCCAAAGACTGATTTTCTGTGTACTGTATGGATATCATGTCGATCCCAGTGGCCGCGCGGTCTAAGGCATGGGTCTGCAGCCGTTAGCTTGCTGGGATTGTGGGTTCGAATTCCGCCGGGGGCATGGATGTCTGTCTCTTGTGAGTGTTGTTGTGTTGTCAGGTAGAAGTCTCTACGTTGGGCTGATCACTCGTCCAGAGGAGTCCTACCGAGTGTGGTGTGTCTAAAAAGTGTGATCGTGAAGCCTTGATAATGAAGAGGCCCTGGCCCACTAGGAGTTGTTGCGCATGGAACAAGATGTGTATCTCAGAACAAACAGCGATTATTTCCCTACACAACACTAACTGATTGGTTTCTAAAACTGCGACGGAGAGTGTTTACTTAGGGGTATGAGCTGAACTTTATACACAATTCCGGTTACTCCATTCCACCAAGGCTTCATACTCATCTTCATCTACATGCTGTTCTCACTTGAATGACAAATTGGCGACATCTGGGAACCTTCTAAAAAGCAATACTCTTTCGGATATCAGACAGCATTTGAGATCTGCGCTCCTCTGCGATATTACGCAGCGCAGAGTAGTCAGTTCGTACCGAAGTTTCGGGACAACGTATTGGTCCCATCTTCAAGGGTCAAGGAGTCTTATCGGCATTCTTCTTCTTGAACTTCTTGACACTTGAAGATGGGACCGATAGGTTGTCCCAAAACGTCGGTACAGCAGTACCACTCTAGGCTGCGTAACATCCCAGAAGAGCGCAAATCTCATGTACATCGCGGCGGAAGCCTGTAATTACGCAGACACCATTTGATAAAAAAGTAGTTTCACTTAGTCTTTAAAAGGTCACGGAAGAATAGGAGGCTGATACGGAACCACAGATTGACATGGACACCTATTTTACAGCAGAGTTAGGAAATAAGAACTTGAATCAAGACAGCCATGATGAGTAGGGATGGAAATTAATTCAGTTTATCGCGTGTATGAACATTACACGTGCTCAGTCGTCTGTTACGCCGTGAGGGGTTTCAAATATTATAAGAAATGTCGATCTGAGCATCGAGATGCAATAGCAGTAGGAGGTCTGGCTATAGATTAACGTTAAGCAACATGCAGCTAGTGGTGCGGAACGCGGATAACGCGACCAAATTCAATCAAGCAAAACGGCCGTTTGCACGCCATGTAAAACCAACATAACGAGCCAGAAGGGAATACCGTACATGCTTAGGCACGCAGCGCTAATTTGCTGAGCACACGGTAATGGCCTTACAGGCATAACACGCCATCTGAGCATCTCTGGAGCCTGGCGGTCAATATTTCTTAATTTACTCAGCGTTTATTTTAAGTAGCTTTCTCGAGAGGTGCTTTATTGTCACGGAATACAGTTGTTGACATGTGGCGTCACCTGTCACCTGTTATGTATTACGTCACACAGGCACCAGCTGCCAAACAAACCGGTTTGTGTGTCGTTCTATGTCCCTACATCGCCAGAAACACACAGCACCGTCTGCCAAACAAACCGGTTTGTGTGTCGTTCTATGTCCCTACATCGCCAGAAACACACAGCACCGGCTAGCCTGGGAGTTTATAGTGTCGTACACATTCCCTCCGTATAATAAAGCAACAGTACCTCAAATAGGCCACGACCAATTCCATCCAAATTCATTCCGATTCATAATTTATAAATCATCATCACACAGTTCAAATCTGCATAGCAGGGGTGGCCAATTAGACGAGTTCGGGGAGTAGTACATCAGGAGGCAACTTACGCAAAAGCCATGTCTTTATTCAATAATAAAAAAAATACTTTTTCCTCATTTGATGCCTCCTTAATTCCGTTGAGTTAGTTATAGTTAGTTATAAGTTTCCATTCTTCAGAAAATCTTTTAAAACGCCCTTCATGATGAGGCTCGTGCACTTTTTTTTTGTATGGCTCGACAGCCCTATATGGGCCTGGGCCTCCTCGTTTCGTCGAGGTTTCATGGTCACACATTAGACACACCACAGTCGGTAGGACTCCTCTGGACGAGGGACCAGCTCGTCGCAGAGACCTCTACCTGACAACACACAAAACTCACAAGAGACAGACATCCATGCCCCCGGTGGGATTCGAACCCACGTTCCCAGTAAGTGAGCGGTCGAAGACCCACGCCTTAGACCGCACGGCCACTGTGATCGGCCGTACACTTCTTTACTACCTGATTATTATTCTTTTACAGGCAACTTGCGAGAGCTGCACCAGTGACGTGTGCGAGACGCGTTGTGGTCACCCCTGCCACACAATCTGTCACTGGCGGCTCAGTAAAATCAACCACAAAATATTTACGCCGCACAAAAAGCCAAATATTTATATCGAGATGGGATCTGCGGTTTTCATGTCCCGGGCTGTATGATAGCTTGCAATTTCATGGATGTCTACCAATGTTTCGAAACATTCTCCTGCTTCCACGCTCAAGATATATAAGATGAAGCCAACAGGTTCTTTATCACCATAAATTGTGGTTGTGGTAAAGAGGTATGTAAGTACACATACTCTTCTGACTTGAAGTTTAGACATAATAATAAAAATAATTCCCCTTTCACACAATCGTCACAAAAATATTAATCACATCATACAGGGTTATCCCTACATACAAAACTTACTGCAGCATTTTATTACACAAAACACGCATCAACAAAACAGCACATCAACACAACAGCACATCAACACAACAGCACATCAACACAACAGCACATCAACAAAACAGCACATCAACAAAACAGCACATCAACACAACAGCACATCAACACAACAGCACATCAACAAAACAGCACATCAACAAAACAGCACATCAACACAACAGCACATCAACACAACAGCACATCAACACAACAGCACATCAACAAAACAGCACATCAACACAACAGCACATCAACACAACAGCACATCAACACAACAGCACATCAACACAACAGCACATCAACACAACAGCACATCAACACAACAGCACATCAACACAACAGCACATCAACACAACAGCACATCAACACAACAGCACATCAACACAACAGCACATCAACACAACAGCACATCAACACAACAGCACATCAACACAACAGCACATCAACACAACAGCACATCAACACAACAGCACCACAGTCCCTAAAGTTTTCGTAATCACACAAAAGACAGCAAAAACAAAAGTACAGTCACTCCCCGACTTACACAATTTCAAGTTATGGACTTTAAACTTACGCAATTTTTAAATAAGTAAAAAACAATAAAGTTCATTTTACTCTTATCAATCGTACAGTCACAACCAACACTTCACTTGCAATACGTAATCAGGCTACCGGTTTCAGCTCAAAGAAAAATCATCAGGCCGTGAAAGAATAATATGAAAATTAAAAACTACATACATTTGGTAAGAGGCACGTCTTCCTCTTACCAAATGTATGGAGTTTTTAATTTTCATAGTTTCTGTTATGGCCTGATGATAGCTCTTTGAGCTGAAACCGGTAGCCTGATTACGTATTGCAAGTGTATGTGTTGGTTGTGACTGTACGATTGATGAGAGTAAAATATACTTTGCACCCGCAAACCAACGGAAATGTCTAGGACTAAACAAAATAAAGTAGTAACATATTTGAAACTCGCCGATTTTTTCTTTGTAGGAATGAAAGTGCGGAAGAATACTGATGGGTGATAACACAGGCGGCGATTTTGGAGAAGAGAAAAACATGCTGCCCCTCAACAATGTAAAATTTCCTAAGCATACGTGCAGAGATTCTTGAATTGTTTCACTCACTTGGACAGACGGACGGACAGAGCGACTTGTACAAGCGCTGCGAACGCGCTTAGAAGCATAACGGCATTGATCGGGGATGGTACAGCGCAAGACACTTCGTGTTATAAATGTTTAATAGAATTCATTCAGATTTCAGGTACAGTTCTTAGATAACCTCGACAACTTGCCAAATTCAGCGATTACAGACATCGATCGGTTGCCTGCTATTAAATAATCGCAAACATCAGAAACAGCTGTTGAAGGAAAGAGTAAAGACAAACTAGTAAGGAAATGCATTGTGGGGGTGCATAAGCGAAGGAGCACACACAACACTTGCACTTCTTCGCAATGGGCTGGTCTCAACTTCATCCACATTAACACGGAACCACGTGTTTTAGGTTTTACTTGAAACGTTTCAAATTTCTGTATGGTCAGCTGGTGAAATACACACCTCCTCCGACTGTTACGCATCTCCCAACGATTTTATTAGGTTTATATAATTTTATTTAATATTCGTAATTTTAGGCTTCCGCCGCGGTGTAAATGACATCTTCACTCTTCTGGGATGTTACACAGCGTAGATTGGTAGTTAGTTACCGACGTTTCGGGACAACCTATGGTTCTATCTTCAATGAATGCTTGACCCTTGAATATGGGACCCAATAGGTTGATCCGAAACTTCGGTAATATCGCCGAAGAGTGAATATATTAATTAATATTTTTATACAGCAGACTATATCAGGGCAAGGAAAGTCCTGGATTCTTTTGTCGCAGTGATTACAGTTCTCGTTTTATAACAACTAACTAAGTCCATGGAGCAGAGTCCTTGAGAAGCTAACAGGTCGTCAGCTAGTCAAGAAATTCCCCGCGTTTTATGGAACCCGAAGGTTCATTACCGCACTCACAAGAGCCCGTCCGAGGCTCTGTATAGTGTTTCGTAACATGGTAATTTTTTACGGTGAGGAGTTGTTAGCACCTCGCCCAACCCCCAAGCTGGAGGACCACCCTTGTCGGCTGTCCGCGACTGCATATTTGCAGCTACTCTCCATATTCGGAGGCCGTTCCTCCATCCGCAAGCCGAGGACGCGCCATGCCGTGGTGACAGGGATCCACTGAACATGGCATTTTATAACAACACGCATTTTAATATGTGAGTGTTCAGAAATCGTACACTCGTTCAGTCAGTTATGCAGTCCATCTTTTAACAATGCACACCACGTCCTGACTTCCATTTAACATCGGTATCAAAGTTTCATTCAACTATCATGATAAAACCAGAGATAAAACCACCGACTGCGACATAACTGAGTACAACCCGGAAGCACAAAGAGATTAAACATTCTAGTGTTTGTATTAAGATTCTAAATAAAATTGCAAAACAATAACTCAGAACAGAACGTGTGACTTTCTTTCAAATTACTTCCTCTTCATTATCTATAATCAGCGCAACATCCATCATTTAATGCCACATTATACAGTACTTGCTACGAACCCCTTAAATAACACAAGAAACCATCAATCAATCGAGAAACTCTAAAAGTAAACCGTAGACGGGTCTAAGATAAAAAAGCATCTGGAAAAATGAGGCACTTCTTAAATATCTGAAGCAGTAACTTTAACTAAATAACACACATATATTCGTGAAACTCACTTCATATAGCACATAAAAAACTACATCTCCATTATAAAAAACGTATTTTAATGTTGTATGAAGGAATAATCTCTGTTTATTCTGAGAATCATAAGAAAACCATAAATGTGTTCTGTGGAAATAATGGAAAGTTGTTGAATGTTAAGGCATCTGACAGATAGACAGATATACACAGGCATTGCAGGGTTAACAGAATGTAAGCAAGCTACAGAAAAACAAAGTACAAGTGAACTGTTCCAGCACGTGTGGCTGGGCGAGGATTGATGTTCACCCAGCGACATTACTGGAGATTCCAATCTCGCATCATCTGACATTTTGTCATGGAGGAACACTTCTCGGTTGCTTGACCCAGACCATCACTGGAAATGTCGGGAACTACTCACACTACTGCAGAATGTCATATAGAGTAATTATATAGCAACAGTGACACTACTGCAGAATGTCATATAGAGTAATTATATAGCAACACTGACACTACTGCAGAATGTCATACAGAGTAATTATAGGGCAACACTGACACTACTGCAGAATTTCATATACAGTAATTATATGGCAACACTGACACTACTGCAGAATGTCATATACAGTAATTATATGGCAACACTGACACTACTGCAGAATGTCATATACAGTAATTATATGGCAACACTCACACTATTGCAGAATGTCATATACAGTAATTATATGGCATCACTGACACTACTGCAGAATGTCATATAGAGTAATTATAGAGCAACACTGACACTACTGCAGAATGTCATATACAGTAATTATATGGCAACACTCACACTACTGCAGAATGTCATATAGAGTAATTATATGGCAACACTCACACTACTGCAGAATGTCATATACAGTAATTATATGGCAAAACTGACACTACTGCAGAATGTCATATAGAGTAATTATATGGCAAAACTTACACTACTGCAGAATGTCATATACAGTAATTATACGGCAACACTGACACTACTGCAGAACGTCATATACAGTAATTATAGGGCAAAACTGACACTAATGCAGAATGTCATATACAGTAATTATAGGGCAAAACTGACACTACTGCAGAATGTCATATACAGTATTTATTGGGCAACACTGACAATACTGCAGAATGTCATATAGAGTAATTATAGGGCAACAATGACACTACTGCAGAATGTCATATACAGTAATTATAGGGCAACACTGACACTACTGCAGAGTGTCATATACAGTAATTGTAGGGCAACACTGACAACAAAACAATAACTGGTACTAACAACTGTGATCCTTGTGAATGTGGTAATGCACGTGTTCCATTAAGATAGTATTTCTTCTCCAGCTGGGCAACCATTATGTTTAGAGAACATCGAATAATATCGACAGTATAGAATACTGTCGAATACTACTTGTTCTCCAAGAGTGGTAATCTTAATAACCAAAGTAGTCATAAATGTCAGTATGTCTTCAACGTAAACTGCCTGTTGTGTTTGTCCAATTCTAAACAAATATAAATTTTCTCGAGATTTACTTATCCCCCGAGAATTTAAAGTCCCACTAAAATTCGTCCAGTGGGAGCGGAGTGGTTCCATGCGGACAGACAGATAGGCAGGCAGTCGCTTTTGCGAAAATTTCCAAACGCACCTGGAAACCATCCTCAACTCAGTCAATGCCATTTTAATGTCCGCCTGCAGCGGTATGTTGCCTGCAGCACAGAGTTGTCGGAGAAGTTGCCGCCATAGGTAGGCACTCCATTCGTGACTTCAGAAGATGGCGTTAAAAACATTCCGTCAAAATTCTGAGTGAGATTTGAGGTTGTCATGGTGCTGATCATAAAGATTTAGATATTTTTAGATATGACGCCGTGTAGTCTGGTAGTTTCGATGATCTTGTATGTCCATCAGCAGGGAATTAAAAAGCCAGTAAAATCCTCTGAAACGTCGGTACAATTCTACACGACTACACGGCGTCAAACCGATGAGACAGCAATCATAATCTGTTTTCACATAAAAAGACGTATAGTAACAATACCTAGCCTCACGTGTAATATAAATTTCATAATTGTTCATAACCATTGTTACAAAATTAAAGAAAATTGCTTTATATATTCATCGGATTCACGGTTTCAAGTCCGTATTAGGGCCGAAAACCTTCGCCAATATTTTACTAAATTTTTCCACGCCTCAACCTAAATTCTGGGAGGGCATTTCCAATTAAGTCATGACTGAATCGTCCGTCCCTTCTCATGCAGCAAAATCATTCTTCCGTTCATCATTCGTTGTACCGCAACAGCTGCTTCTGATAGATAAGGAACAACCGAACAGAGATACAGTATAAAGAAGTCGATAGCCATAAATTATTTTACGTTTAGAATCATAAATATTGTTCAAAATGGTGCAAGGCCGTTCCGTGGCTCAGGCTGCTAGTCGCTGGTCTCCCACCGCGGGGACCCGGGCTCAATTACAGGCCAGTCAGTTTGGGATTTATGGGCACTGTAACAGGTTTCTCTCCGAGCACTTTGGTTTTTCTCGGTCAGAATTATTCCACAATTGCACCATACTCATTCATTCATCCATCAACGGTGCTATACTATAATCTCTGCAATTGACAGCGTCGTTAAACAGCACTTAGAAAGTACTGCAAGTATTCTATTCTAAGGGGTAAAGAGCGCAGGCTACCGGGGCAAATATAACGCAGCTTCTTCACTGATGTTGCTCAAGGTATCACCAAGGCCTGAACTGGGACTGTGCCATGGGTCAGGCGGCTAGTCGCCGGCCTCTCACTGCGGAGGCCCGGGTTCGATCCCGGGTCCGTCCATGTGGGGGTTTGTGGAAGACAAAGTGGCACTCGGACAGGTTTTTCCCCGAGTACTTCGGTTTTCTCCTGTCAAATTTATTCCACCGGTGCTTCATTAAATGGAAAAAAACATAAAAAACATCATCATCTTCATCACACGGTTGCACAATAAGCCTTCAAGCTGCGGTGCGTCCGTAGCATCTGCTGCGGGGCCCTTCACAGAAAAAAGTCCTGAACTGTAGACGCGTTTGGACAAATATTTAAAAGCACAGAAATGTGATCCCATTAAATTCAACAAATTTTAAGATGCATAGTGTCACTTAGCTTCAGTTTTACGAAAAGTGACTAATTTAGAAAAAAAAAATCATTATAGTAATATGTTCCTGTAACTCCCTGTAGTTTGAAAGTGCCTTAGATTTTAAATTAAAAGATGTTAAATGCAAGAACAATATTTTCGATCTCTAATACGGAATGGACTATTCAAATGAACCTCTCTTCCCCTCACTGAAACATTAAAATGTACAGGTCTGATGAATAGAAAGTGCAGAGATGGGTTTCAAATTCGGTCCGTCAATTAACGTTGTATGTGATGTGAATTCGGCCGGGCACTCGAACAGGGGTGGGGACTAAATGAAGGAAAGGAATGGACCATCCATCACGTGGAGAGGGGATCTGATGCCTCACACACATACACACAGGCGCAGACTCGCGCGCAAACTAACTACAGCTACCGACGTACGGACTTTTTCCCCCCATAGCTTCCGTTGCTAAACGCCTGCGTTTTCACCCTGAATCTGTTTCTAACCGGAGTTGGGGTTGAGGTGTAGAGAGCCAGCAGCTGATTGATGAGACCTACAAGACAGGATATGGGGTTAGAGCGCGCTGGCTGCGAGTGTAAGGTACTGATAAGCCGAAGCAGTGTGCTTTGTGGAAGAAGAAAGTCGATGTGCATGGGTTGGTGGATTTGATATCACTCTGTGTACCACACACTTATACACGTACACAAATATACACACACACAAGCACAGGACATAAACAAACTAGTTTCTGTAAAAATGCTGATAAGCCAATGTACCACAAAGTAATTAAGATTCCTAAAGCAAGCGTAAGGCTAGATGCAAAATACACACAACTAAGTAAGCTATCATGCAAATGACGGGTCAGGAGGCGGATCCACTGTTAGCATCTCACTTAACCAGACTGCAGGCATGCCTCTGTTAAAATAAACACGGACGTTTCGGGTTGTTTCCAACGTCACGGAATATTAGAAGGTAATTAGCACTCACCATCAGCAAAACTATGTATTATATTTTAGCAGAGGATAATACTGCTACATGTTTCGACCACTAAATGGTCATCTTCAAGCCATTGAAATATATGAAATTAAAATTACAATTGCAAGTTCATTTTATATGGGTAGATTGAGATCTCTAACTTTGGGTGTTAGAGTATACATGCCAATAGAAAAAGTTAAAACTTTACAATACATATGTCAGTCAATCTACCTACATTTACATACATATATATTGTAACATCCAAGGATGGAGGTCTCAATCTACCCATATAAAAATTAAATTGCAGTTGTAATTTTAATTTTATGCAATTTAATGTTCTGAAGATGACACTTAGTGGTCAAAACATGTAGCCGTGTTATCCTCTGCTGAAACACAATAAATGGTTGTGTTGATAGTGCTAACTAATTCGTAATATATACAAAAAACGGGATGTCCAAAGTGAAGGTTTTCACTGAGTACGTTAGAAGTACAAAGTGTCACACCTCTAACACTAGTATCAACAATTACTATTACAGTATCGGAGTATTCATTACGAAATAAGACTGAAATAAATGTTTGTGTTAGCAGGTAAGGTTATTAGTGTCACATAATGTGAAATCTTCTTATAAAATCAGAGCAGTAAACAGAGGGAGATGTGTGACCATCGCTAATTTAGAAGGTGAATATCTTTCTAAGTTACGAAAAGCACACAAACAATTTGACTGGCAGTTTATACAAAACAGCATCTGCAAATAATTACACACGCATTACAGTAACGTGGTTTTGAATGCATGACAATGTTACAGCTTCTCAAGATTACGGCATATTTGTGTTGTGTCGCTCTTCCAAACGTTTTCCATTGTGCTTCATGCATATTTTACTCGCGTGTACAAACAAATGAGTCATGTAGGTAAAATGAAACAGAGGTAATAGCTCGGCACCAGGATGATCTTCAAGTAAAGGAGTTACAGTGCTGCCTGGTAATGAACATAACCCCATAACGTAAGTCCAACCATTTTTTAAATGAGAACTAATGGATTTCTGGACTTTGTCCATCGTCCGGAAATCAAAAATAACTAGGTAACACGACGTTTCGGAAACTTGATCTGCTTCCGTCCTAGTTATTTTAGATTTCCGGATGATGGACAAAGTCCAGAAACCCATTAGTTCTCAGTGTTACATACCATCGTCAGAACATTTTAAAATTTATTTGTTTAAATAAATTTAAAAATAAAATTTTATATACTAATGTAAGTAAATCCATAAGCTTCATAATATTTTGTATCACTACAACAATGTTCATATATATACTAGTATATATATATATATATATCTGCCTGAGTACCTTAAGACGCCATTTTCAAACTCTTAAATCAAAGTACGCAAGTTACTACAATACAACTTCTAAAAACAAAGGAGTGCTTGGTCGCATGAAAATGAACAGTAGTTGACTACACTTATGAACTCTTCTAAGGACTGTAACAATTTTAGGTGGGGGTAATTTCGATGATAAAACGCCAAGTACTAAATCATATACAGTGGTCCATTGGATGGCCAACAACAAACACAGTCCAATATTCGCAAAAAACCTGTCATAAAATATGGTTCTTGCTTTACAGGATCAGACTTTTTTAGGAAAGAGGAGAGATGTACTTGTTCTTAGCATTTTCGCAGATGAAAAGATAACATTGTGACTTATTATGCTTAGAGAACAATATATAACGAGTTTGTGAACAGGGCGTTTTGAAGTTAAAGTTATAAATAGTCTAAATTGGCTGTGGCGGAAGGGTTAGTCTAAACTTTTGGATTTTGAGACTGAGCAGATCTGCAAGGACATACGGACTTTTCGTAGAAAGATGTTACCTCCAAATTTAGGGCTGAAGAATCAAATTCAAGTATAAATTATTACAAAATAATAATTCACGTGGAAAGAGCCGTCATTAAACCAGAAGTTCGCGCTCGCTCGTTACAACGTTCTTTTCATTTTCACACACATTTTAACCTGAACAAATATTCGCCAGATACATAAGAAAGATAATTAGTTCTCAGAATTCTCGACTGATCACAGAAATGTTTCTCACGCTTCAAAGGTTCGTGAAGTCTATGAGTCTATAAAAAGCCGGTTCAAAGAATTCTTCTTTGGAGAGACGGCAAGTGATATGCTGCTTCGAGCGAGATTGATGAACCCCGACCAAACAGAGCGGGGCACACTAACGGCAGGACACGCGTTTTCATCTCCCTCTTGAAATGACCGACTCGAGTAAACTTCCTATCACGAGGTTGTTTTATTTATGTGCGGTTGAAACCTTAAATATTAATAAATTCGAAGGTCCCAGACCAGCTGTAGTTCACAGACAGTAGATTTAAAGCAATTCAGCACATTTTAGAATTTAATAAACTCTTTAAGTCTGATAGCAGATAACTTAACTCCATGGGGCAGAGTTCTTCTCCAGAAGCTAAGAGCTGCCATGGTTAAGAACCCCCTCTTACTATTAAGCCACAAAGCTCTGTACGGTGCAGACACAAGGCAGTCAATAGATAGCATCCTGAACCAGATAAATCCAGCTGAAATCCACGCACCTTACTTTTGCGAGATCCATCTAAGTGTGATTCTCTCTACGCATATTTCTCACAAGTGGTCGCTTCGAGTCACGTTTTCCGACTAAAATCTGAGAGACTAACGTACATGCTGTGTTGCCAGGGAATCGGGATTCAATCTCCGGCAGGAGCAGGGAAACAACTGCTCCACAGCGTTCATGTCGGCTCTGGCACCCACCCCATATCATCGGCGACTCTGGCACCCACCCAACATCGTCGGCTCTGGCACCACCCCATATCATCGTCGGCTCTGGCACCCACCCAATAACATCGTCTGCTCTGGCACCCACCCCATATCATCGTTGGCTCTGGCACCCACCCAACATCGTCGGCTCTGGCACCCACCCCATATCATCGTTGGCTCTGGCACCCACCCAACATCGTCGGCTCTGGCACCCACCCCATATCATCGGCGGTTCTGGCACCCACCCAACATCGTCGGCTCTGGCACCCACCCCATATCATCGTCGGCTATGGCACCCACCCAATAACATCGTCTGCTCTGGCACCACCCCATATCATCGTCGGCTCTGGCACCCACCCAATAACATCGTCTGCTCTGGCACCCACCCCATATCATCGTCGGCTCTGGCACCCACCCAACATCGTCGGCTCTGGCACCCACCCAATAACATCGTCTGCTCTGGCACCCACCCCATATCATCGTCGGCTCTGGCACCCACCCAATAACATCGTCTGCTCTGGCACCCACCCCATATCATCGTCGGCTCTGGCACCCACCCAATAACATCGTCTGCTCTGGCACCCACCCCATATCATCGTCGGCTCTGGCACCCACCCAATAACATCGTCTGCTCTGGCACCACCCCATATCATCGTCGGCTCTGGCACCCACCCAATAACATCGTCTGCTCTGGCACCCACCCCATATCATCGTCGGCTCTGGCACCCACCCAATAACATCGTCTGCTCTGGCACCACCCCATATCATCGTCGGCTCTGGCACCCACCCAATAACATCGTCTGCTCTGGCACCCACCCCATATCATCGTTGGCTCTGGCACCCACCCAACATCGTCGGCTCTGGCACCCACCCCATATCATCGGCGGTTCTGGCACCCACCCAACATCGTCGGCTCTGGCACCCACCCCATATCATCGTCGGCTATGGCACCCACCCAATAACATCGTCTGCTCTGGCATCCACCCAACATCGTCTGCTCTGGCACCCACCCAATATTATCGTGGGCTCTGGCACCGACCCCATATCATATCTAATGAATACTGTAATTATTCCGAGGGCGTAAGGCGGCTTAGAAGTGAAAATGACAATTCACTTCCTTCTAGTGCCGAAGTTAAACATGCGTGGAGCCATATCACCCTTCCCCTATACAGTAACAACTTCACATTTTTGCATTTCTCGTCACCCCCAATCGCGCTTTACGCCTTACCCATCTCATCCTGCCTGACTTAATCACAATAATACTAGACCTATTTGTTGAACAATAAATAGGTGAATTTTATATGACACTTTTATTACTGTTTTATTTTGAAATTACAAATGCCGTGTATACGCTCTAACTACAGACGTAAACACGTAACATGGTTGGAAGAGTTCATTTCTACACCAACTTATGCACACAATCATATAGTATTATTAGTTTGTTTTCCCCTATACGTATTTCGGCGTATTTAAAACGCCATCATCTTTGTGACCCCCCTGAAGATGGCGTTTTAAATACGCCGAAATACGTATAGGGAAAAATAAACTAATAATACTATATGATTGTGTGCATACGTTGGTGTAGAAATGAACTCTTCCAATTATGATAAGATGCACGGTAAATGCAATATAACGAAACATGGTGTTTCAAAGAAACTTCAACATGTTTTATCATAAAGCCACAGGTACATTTATTTGTCGTGTTCTGTCGCGTGCAGTAACTGCAGACCCACTATTGCATATCCATGCATTTTTGACACGTAAATCAAAAATTCAAACCGTCTGGGAAGTTACTGTCGTGTCGACTACTAAACACTTACCGACATTTCAGAGCAGCGTGCCACGTCTATCTCCAAAACATAGCACTTTGCATCAACACCACTGTGAGAGCCTCAAATCACACATTTCAGTTACAATGTATTCCTTTCAGTTTGCCTCGTCTTCAAGAACGTTAAGAGACCTGGAGGAATTTCTAAACACGTTAACTCGCGGCAATCAAAACGAAATGACTTCAGGCTTTCTTCAACCGAGTATAACACTACAGATCTACCGTATATTAGGCATACCTCAATTACGAAAATATTTGAAGCATTTAAATTTAAAAGATCTTAAGAGTGAAGTGTCAGATCTTCTGAGTTCTAACACCCTGTCGACTGATAATTACCGACGTTTCGGAAGCACTACGCTCCTTCAAAACGTCGGTAGTTATTTACCAGTCGACATAGTGTAATTTCAGAAGACTTTATTGTTCATCAACGTCGCTATCAGGAAGTCTAATCTTACAGGTCTTAAGTCACGATACAGTAACTTTGTACAGTATCAAATGGATAGTGAACTTAGCAATGGCATCCATTCATCATAACTGCCACAAATTACTCTAAAAATTACTAGCATCTTTTTATATTATTCATACCGTGAATTTTTAGTCTATCATACATCTCTTTAACTAACCAAGTACACTTATTATTCTTTATTATACAATACAATTTTACCATAAAACTAGTGGAATCTTTTTATGGTAAAATTGTATAGTATAATAAAGAATAATAAGAGTGCATTGGTTAGTTAAAGAGATGTGTGATAGACTAACATCTCGTTTGCGAAGAGATTAAGAATTGACGTAGTTGTTAATTTTAAGTCTCTTTAGACAAATATAAATATTGTAGTAACACTAAAGTTAGGTTTATCGGCCTTAAAAATTTTAGTTCCTTGATACAAACACGAACTACACAGTACTATACGGCCCAGTGACGCAGCAGGTGGATGCAGCTGCCCTATACTGGCCAGCGACCTGAGCAAGTTACAATCCGCCTTCCTTACAGACAATACATCACTCTCCCAGTCCTGCTCTGTGCCAAAACTCTGAAAAGAATTTCGGAACTGATTTCCAATCTATTCCCCACAGACGCCTCGGTCACGATGTCTATTGAATTCAACAGAGTTTTGCTGTTCCAACTCTCTGAATGGAATGCATCCGGAATCAACGCCTTTGGAATTTTTAAAAGAATTTATAACATCTATAGTTGCTGCCGTCAGTATGGGTGAATGCAGACGTACTGGCTGTGAAATATAAAAAGTCTTGACAATTTCATAGTATCCTGGGAGACGAAGTGTCGCTTCACATTCAAATGAGCTACGTGGAGGATAGAACGAACTTCGCAATCCAAACGTTTAGGCAGAATCTCTGTCGTTGCTTGCAGTTCTGAAGCTTAGAAAGCCAAGTAAATGTACACATATCTACACTTGTTTTGTAGCTGCTGTTCTTTCTCCGCATAAGAATGTTCACTGGACCACTGTGCATCATATGTACTTGAGATTATGGACACAGTGTTTGTTCACTGGACCACTGTGCATCATATGTACTTGAGATTATGGACACAGTGTTTGTTCACTGGACCACTGTGCATCATATGTACTTGAGATTATGGACACAGTGTTTGTTCACTGGACCACTGTGCATCATATGTACTTGAGATTATGGACACAGTGTTTGTTCACTGGACCACTGTGCATCATATGTACTTGAGATTATGGACACAGTGTTTGTTCACTGGACCACTGTGCATCATATGTATTTGAGATTATGGACACAATGTTTGTTCACTGGACCACTGTGCATCATATGTATTTGAGATTATGGACACAGTGTTTGTTCACTGGACCACTGTGCATCATATGTACTTGAGATTATGGACACAGTGTTTGTTCACTGGACCACTGTGCATCATATGTATTTGAGATTATGGACACAATGTTTGTTCACTGGACCACTGTGCATCATATTTATTTGAGATTATGGACACAATGTTTGTTCACTGGACCACTGTGCATCATATGTATTTGAGATTATGGACACAGTGTTTGTTCACTGGACCACTGTGCATCATATGTACTTGAGATTATGGACACAGTGTTTGTTCACTGGACCACTGTGCATCATATGTACTTGAGATTATGGACACAGTGTTTGTTCACTGGACCACTGTGCATCATATGTACTTGAGATTATGGACACAGTGTTTGTTCACTGGACCACTGTGCATCATATGTATTTGAGATTATGGACACAGTGTTTGTTCACTGGACCACTGTGCCTCATATGTACTTGAGATTATGGACACAGTGTTTGTTCACTGGACCACTGTGCATCATATGTACTTGAGATTATGTACACAGTGTTTGTTCACTGGACCACTGTGCATCATATGTACTTGAGATTATGGACACAGTGTTTGTTCACTGGACCACTGTGCATCATATGTACTTGAGATTATGGACACAGTGTTTGTTCACTGGACCACTGTGCATCATATGTACTTGAGATTATGGACACAGTGTTTGTTCACTGGACCACTGTGCATCATATGTATTTGAGATTATGGACACAGTGTTTGTTCACTGGACCACTGTGCATCATATGTATTTGAGATTATGGACACAGTGTTTGTTCACTGGACCACTGTGCATCATATGTACTTGAGATTATGGACACAGTGTTTGTTCACTGGACCACTGTGCATCATATGTACTTGAGATTATGGACACAGTGTTTGTTCACTGGACCACTGTGCATCATATGTACTTGAGATTATGGACACAAGTGTTCCAAAGGCTGGCTGCATGCTATTATGCTAGCATTTTCAGACAGTAAATAAGAAATACGTAAACTCTTCAGCGTAATTGATCCCGGAGATGGAATCCCGTGCTTCCAGAATGTAAAGCAGATACGTTAAACATTACAGTAGACTACTTGGACAGACAGACAGACAGACGTAATGTGTTTTACTTAAAACCTCAATTCATTCCGCGCAGTAAACACTCCCCACCTCTGTCCATTTCATCTTTGACATTGAACGACTGAAGATGAGGGCAACAAGTTTTTTCAAAACGTCAGGAACCCCTCAATAAGCACAGCAGTTCCACACTGCAGAAGACGGGGAATCCCAGATTACAACGCTGTGAAAACATCAACACTCACACTGATACATGAGTTCTATACATGACACTTTAGAACATTCTGTATAATGATACATGTGAAGACTGCCATTGTAACAGTTCTATACATGACAGTTCAGAACACCCTGTATCACGATCGAATATGTGAAGATCAGGATTGTGAGAGATATTCCGTCTACATTCTTCTCAAAGCGAAGTTCATACACACTTCCATCTAAAATGACCTCCTGTCCGCTAGGATTGGTAGGATATTAATAAATAGCCAATAAATTGACATTCATGTGTAAATTTAACAAAAGAAGTAACGAATTTAATAGATACTTATTTTACCGACAAAATTATATTTTAGAACTACTTGCGCATGTATGTCTTGATCTCCAAAACACAGCGGTTATTTGGCGCACTGGGGTCGACTCAGCCTCTAACAGAAATGAGTACCAGAAATATTTCCTGGGGGTAAAGGCGGCCGGTGCGTAGGGCTGACAACCTTACCACCTTCATGTGCCGATTGTCTAGAAATCTGGGAGCCTCAACCTTCTGGAACCCTAAGGGTCTGTCCAGGCCTGTAATGGGATTGCTTTACCTATTTGGAGCACAACCTTCTTACATTCCGCACGACCCCCAAGGAGTGAAGTTAGGTACGTCTGTTAGGTACTTCTGTTATTCTCAGACAAAACAGTAATGTCCTCTCAAACCAGCATTAATCGTTGTGTTTGTAATGGAGACGCAGTGTTTTGTATAAACAACACCCTGAGATTGGCCTACGTAAACATATAATTTTGATTAATTAAATCATTAAAGACAGCGAAAAACACATCACGTCTTCCAACTCATTCATATACGAGGATTACCAATATTAAAAAAAGTGATGAATTTATACGTCACAAACACATAAATATTTAAATTTAAATTTAAATTTAAATTTATTTAAGAAGTATAAACTTCAAATATTGTTCACTAACCGAGCACTAGAAAAACTCGACTTCTTCACAAAGTACAAAGGCGCTACAAGTGTATAATCAGTTTGGTCACAATTACAAACATGCTACACGTGTACAACCGATCAGTTAGGTCACAAAGTACAAAGGCGCTACACGTGTATAATCAGTTTGGTCACAATTACAAACATGCTACACGTGTACAACCGATCAGTTAGGTCACAAAGTACAAAGGCGCTACACGTGTATAATCAGGTTGGTCACAATTACAAACATGCTACACGTGTACAACCGATCAGTTAGGTCACAAAGTACAAAGGCGCTACACGTGTATAATCAGTTTGGTCACAATTACAAACATGCTACACGTGTACAACCGATCAGTTAGGTCACAAAGTACAAAGGCGCTACACGTGTATAACCGATCAGTTAGGTCACAAAGTACATAGGCGCTACACGTGTATAACCGATCAGTTAGGTCACAAAGTACAAAGGCGCTACACTGTATAACCGATCAGTTAGGTCACAGAGTACAAAGGCGCTACACGTGTATAATCAGTTGGTCACAATTACAAACATGCTACACGTGTATAATCAGTTGGTCACAATTACAAACATGCTACACGTGTATAATCAGTTGGTCACAATTACAAACATGCTACACGTGTACAACCGATCAGTTAGGTCACAAAGTACAAAGGCGCTACACGTGTATAACCGATCAGTTAGGTCACAAAGTACATAGGCGCTACACGTGTATAACCGATCAGTTAGGTCACAAATTACAAAGGCGCTACACGTGTATAACCGATCAGTTAGGTCACAAAGTACAAAGGCGCTACACGTGTACAATCAGTTGGTCACAATTACAAACATGCTACACGTGTACAACCGATCAGTTAGGTCACAAAGTACAAAGGCGCTACACGTGTATAACCGATCAGTTAGGTCACAAAGTACATAGGCGCTACACGTGTATAACCGATCAGTTAGGTCACAAAGTACAAAGGCGCTACACGTGTATAATCGATCAGTTAGGTCACAAAGTACAAAGGCGCTACACGTGTATAATCAGTTGGTCACAATTACAAACATGCTACACGTGTATAACCGATCAGTTAGGTGACAAAGAAGCACGCCTGTACATTGTATTATTCTCGTACGTCCGGCGACACACTAAATTATTTTCTCACTTTGCCCTTAACATGCGAGATCAATACTTTGGCTCTGACGTGGATAGAGAAGAAGAGGAATACAGGTTTCAGGTGAAATGGTTCGCGAGGAATCAAGATTTGATGTATCCCTTGCAAAGTCTGACCCAACAGAACTTTTCTAGTTTCCGAACTCGTAATCTCTTCCTCCCAAAGAACGAAGCCACAGATTTCACAAGGCTTTCCTTTCCTAAGTTTCCCAGAAAACGGGGAACTACCAGGCGGATAATAAATCCATGAAAATGGGAAAACAAAATGACCTCGTTTCAACGGATCAGTTTCCTGAGGAAGGAAAGACAGTATGTTCTGCTGTGGTGAAGAATGTGAATATGTGCCTGTTGTAGGACGTTACGCGGCTCTGACCGGTAACGTGTTGACGACGTTTCTGAAAGGCGTAGTGCCTCCTTCTTCCTCTAAAATGTCAGTAACTATTTGCCCACGGAAAAGGCGTGAGACCCAGGAAGACACGAAACCTCACGCACACCACTGCCCCACCGTCAAGTGTCGCACATTTATTTACGTTTGCTCAAAAGAAATGGCGCATCAGGCCGCCTCTGTACGCCATCATGCTGGACACAACAAGGTTGGAACGGATCTGTTTTCAGTTCTCCAGTTCTCGGCCAGTGACAAGTTTTTAGAGCAAAAGCGCAGCCCCTGAAGCAAGCGAGTATCACAGTGGACGCGGCACATAACGAGATTTCAGATCAGTGCACCACAAAGCAATTACATAATTAACTAGCACACATGATTATGCATGCGGAAATACTAGAAACATAACAACATACACATGCAATGTCCTTAATGACACAAACCAACCGCAAAGGAAACACAGCAACAAATGTAAATACTGTCAATTCAAGCCCTAGTTTATCCGTGAATAAAGTATTACGTAAATCCTTAATATCCCTATCAGCAGTACAAGTACTGAACTATTTCACGTCTTGCACTTTGGACCTCCGCATTATGATGCTGGTTATTCTGGCAAGTGGGTACCAATCTTCTACTTGAAGATGGAGGAGATATGTTACTCTGAAACGTGCTTACACACACCAGTTAAACTAAAATATAACACTTGAGACTCAGCGACTAATGTGTAACCAGGAACACTGGGACAAACACGGTACCACACGTAACAACAGCCTTAATCCGTAGGTACCTTCTGCAACAAAACATTGTACAAAAACGACAGGAAGAAGGTGGACATCTGCTTACAGTGATATAATAATGAAAGTCATTGACAGAAGGTTCAACGCTGCTTCTCAGAGTCTGGGATTCGAATCCATGCTACAGAAATGTATTTTCTTTAAATCCAGTTCACTTTACGGCGCATAAGCAGGAACTTCATAACGTACTTGCTTCTAAGTATTACATTTGAAGGTTACTGTCAGTATGTTTGGCCTTACAGCGCTCACAGCCTGAATGATAATGAACTGGAGAAGATGTAGAAGGAAGAAATCACAGCATAATTGAATCGGTTTTTTCGAAACGGTAACATGTACTTATACACGAAAAATGAACAGGCCGTAAGCCCACTGGTGGCCTTCTAGAACTAAACAGTAGGATCACAAGTGTTTTTTATGAATCAGACGTCACATGTTACCTTTTATGAATCAGACGTCACATGTTACCTTTTATGAATCAGACGTCACATGTTACCTTTTATGAATCAGGCGTCACATGTTACCTTTTAATGAATCAGATGTCACATGTTATCTTTTATGAATCAGACGTCACATTTTACCTTATATGAATCAGACGTCACATGTTACCTTTTATGAATCAGACGTCACATGTTACCTTTTATGAATCAGACGTCACATGTTACCTTTTCCAACGTGGTGAGAACAAGGAAGGCCGACAGACCACTATGGCGGAAAAAACGCAAAATTCAAAAAAAAAATTCACATGTTACCTTTTCGAAACAAGCAATTCAATTTAAGGCAATAGCCTTTGCCTGGAGGCACTGACGAAATTACCATTAATTGCAAATGATAGAAATTTCCATCTTCAAAAGCAGTGGTTATATGTACCTAACCCTTCTCATATTCGTGCAGTCAGATGACCTAAGACATGCCGAAACATGTTGTCTGCATTACTGTGTGGCGTCATGCTGTGCCCAATTTGCGTCTAAAGGAGCAATTCCCTAGTCAACCCACCTTATGGTTTGAAGGTTGAGTGCTCTATTTGTTTTCATTAGTATACACTTGAACGTAGAAGACAAACTTGAAGACGGATTCAAATAACAGGAAGCAATAAAGCAATCAAGGGTTGAATATGATCCTGTACATGTACTTGGAACTGAAGAATACTTTCACTCAAGAGGAAGTAAACAAGATTAGTACTTAATTTATACGCACAAGCAGCTTACAGAAAACGGTAGGTTGAATATAGATAATGTTATCGGATCAGTGTCTGGGCGCCTCTGCGCCTTATTCGTCACAGCCAATCACCCTCATCATTTCCTAACCCCCCCCCCCCCCTCCCTCCTCCCTACCGTCCTGCAGATAAAACACTTTCGTTGATGAATGGCGTGACACGACTGCAGGACTGCGGGGGAAAATTTGAGGGGGTGTGATAAAGTGATTACCTCTTAAGGGCTGTGAAAATCAAATGACAACACATGCAGCATACTTATCATGTGATCACAAAAAACAGTGTGCCTTTAAAATTCGCCATTGCCATACGTTTACACTGAAAACACTTTACCCTACACATAACGTATTGTCAATATAACATCGTTTGATCTTATCGGCATTGCAATGTTCTTATGTACACAAACATATTGCGGCCCTATAGGCTGTTGTTAGTGCACAGCCACACACACCACCACAATGCTAGCTGTAAACAACAGCTCAATGTTCTTATGTAAACAAACATATTGCGGCCCTATAGGCTGTTGTTAGTGCACAGCCACACACACCACCACAATGCTAGCTGTAAACAACAGCTCAATGTTCTTATGTACACAGACATATTGCGGCCCTATAGGCTGTTGTTAGTGCACAGCCACACACACCACCACAATGCTAGCTGTAAACAACAGCTCAATGTTCTTATGTACACAAAAATATTGCGGCCCTATAGGCTGTTGTTAGTGCACAGCCACACACACCACAATGTTAGCTGTAAACAACAGCTCAATGTTCTTATGTACACAAAAATATTGCGGCCCTATAGGCTGTTGTTATTGCACAGCCACACACAACACAATGTTAGCTGTAAACAACAGCTCAATGTTCTTATGTACACAAACATATTGCGGCCCTATAGGCTGTTGTTAGTGCACAGCCACACACACCACCACAATGTTAGCTGTAAACAACAGCTCAATGTTCTTATGTACACAAAAATATTGCGGCCCTATAGGCTGTTGTTAGTGCACAGCCACACACACCACCACAATGTTAGCTGTAAACAACAGCTCAATGTTCTTATGTACACAAACATATTGCGGCCCTATAGGCTGTTGTTAGTGCACAGCCACACACACCACAATGTTAGCTGTAAACAACAGCTCAATGTTCTTATGTACACAAACATATTGCTGCCCTATAGGCAGTTGTTAGTGCACAGCCACACACACCACAATATTAGCTGCAAACAACAGCTCAATGTTCTTATGTACACAGACATATTGCGGCCCTATAGGCTGTTGTTAGTGCACAGCCACACACACGACCACAATGTTAGCTGTAAACAACAGCTCAATGTTCTTATGTACACAAACATATTGCGGCCCTGTAGGCTGTTGTTAGTGCACAGCCATACACACCACCACAATGTTAGCTGCAAACAACAGCTCGATGACAATAACTGTTGTTAGTGCACAGCCATACACACCACCACAATGTTAGCTGCAAACAACAGCTCAATGACAATAACTGTTGTTAGTGCACAGCCATACACACCACCACAATGTTAGCTGCAAACAACAGCTCAATGACAATAACTGTTTCAACAAATATCGTAACGCGCTCCGTATTATAACAAATCTTAGACCAGGTGTGTCCAAATTTTTCTGGTAAAGCGCCATAGCATTTATTGCGGGCTGGTTCGCGGGCCGCATATGTAAAAGTCAGAATAAATGGTGCCTAATCTCTGAATTGTGTAATTTGTGTAACATATAAGTATAATTTGTAAATGTAGCCGCAGGCCTATGATACACCCTGGCGGGACACAAGCGGCAAGCAGGTTTGAATTATTGTGTTAAGACTTTCGCACTGATCAGTTCATGAACTCACGCGTAATTTTGTGCGTTAAAATACGATATTATACTGGCCTAAAATGTTCATTTTTTGAGCCAGATTTATCGAATCAACATCACCATAACTCTTTCTTAAAATTCCTTTTCAATATTATCCTTCCATCTACAAATACATTTTATAAACGGGTCCCACTTTTAGGGCTTTTTACTAAAACTTTGTGTGCATGTATCCTCTCTCCTATGCCTACTATATTTTGATTAAAAGTAATAAGTTATGAAAATATTCTTCATGCACTTTTCTCCAGCATTACGTTACAATTTGCCGCTTCCGTCTAAATCGTTTCCTCTCTACCCTATTCTTAAACACCCTCAGTCTTTTGTTTCCTCAGGGTAAGTGACGAACATAAAAGCAAGAAGTTTACTTATTGCTTGTTAAAATCATGCAAAATAAAGGCATTAAAACTGTTCTGCAGGGTACTGAGCGCCCGGAGGCACAAGAGGTAAATCCTGCTGCAATATATATATATATATATATATATATATATATCTGGCCGATCCCAGTGGCCGCGCGGTCTAAGGCGTCGGTCTTCGGCCGCTCGCTTACTAGGATCGTGGGTTCGAATCCCAATGGGGGCATGGATGTCTGTCTCTTGTGAGTGTTGTGTGTTGTCAGGTAGAGGTCTCTGTGACGAGCTGGTCACTCATCCAGAGGAGTCCTACCGACTGTGGTGTGTCTCAGCTGTGTGTGATCATGAAACCTAGACGAAACGAGGAGGCCCAGGCCCATATAAGGCTGTTGAGTCATACAAAAAAAATATATATCTGACCTTACACCTTACGTTACAAGGTCTAAAACTGCGTGGATCATTACTTCCATGCCCACCATACTCATTTACAGAAAATAGTAGTTTCAGCAACACAAATTACGAGACAGTTCCTCATGATGTATCATCTTCCGAAGTCTGTCCGAGCAAATTTAAAGCCACGCCCCTTTCCAACGTCACTAAACTCTCCGTCCCTTTGATCTGTTATTAGCTGACTGAATGTCTTGCGAGGATAGACATATTACAAACTGCAAATTCTCGTCCTCTGGAATCCGACGCTGCGTAGCGGGTAATTTACACAGCGGCACATCCCCCCCCAACCCCCACCAGACGCGAATCCTCTACAACGACCCTGTGCAAACATCACACTTCGCATCTGACACACTGCGCACGCCATACGCATGTAATACAATTCATGTTTTACACAAAAAGTTGGCAGTTAATTACATAATTTTTTATTTCATTAAATAAACAGAATACTTTAATTCAGAATACGACGTCGCACACTCCTCAAAGACGACAATATTTACATAGCTCGTAGCCTTTTCTAAAGTATCTTGCAATTAGGACTGATGGATTCGTTAGCATATGTTTTCAAGCAACTGGCGTTTTTATCCGCTTCTCATCTGGAATGCTGCTTTAAAATAATCTGTGACCACTTCCCACCGTTCACCTTCCCATTCGTAATTAAAAATCCGACCGCAACTCATTCCACGTTAAATTACACAGATAAAGTTGCTATTTCACACCATGAATTATTCAAGCAAGCAACACAACGAAGGAACAAACAGCAGGTACGTGGCTACCACTCTAGCATAATTCGGCTCACATAATGTAAGTAGTTAATTTGTGGCTTATTTAATGGTGCTGAATGCTCTGGAGAAGTTGCAGGCCTCTCGTGTTCAAACCTTCAACCCGCAAATATGTGTGATCATTGCGTACAATTCTTATTCTTTGGCTCCTTAAAGCACTGCATCCCTTTCGGAGGTTACAGCACACAGTTTTAAAAAAATCGTCAATGGTAACAGAATATGGAGTTCGAAAACGGCGATTTCTCTGGAGAGACTGGGAGAAACCAGCAAACCCCTAGTTATATTCTCCACATCTTCAAGTCTGAACAACAGCTCAGAAACACTGCGTAGTGAATTACTGCATTTAGTATATCGATCGAAAATTATCGCATGCTGTGAAATAAATACTTTTTCCCCATCTACAACTTTATGAACATTATTTCTAAGGCTAAAGCATGGATGTTAGCATGAAGACGTGGAGCTCAAATGTAAATATAAGGCAGTTGATCGAGTCCTAACTAATGCCACCGAAAATCCGTCCAGACAAAACTAAATTTCAATTACTATGCACAACTACATTTTTCGACCTATTTCAGGTCATCCTCGGTTGCACAATCTGTGTATAAAACATATTTATGAAGGAATGTAAGACTTAGATTCCTTCCTCAGTATGTTTTAAACACAAATTGTGAACCTGAGGATGATCTGAAATAGGTCGAAACATGTAGTTCTGCATATTAAATGAAATTTAGTTGTTTGCACGAATTTCGACTGCATTTCTGCTACGAACAGCAGAACGGGATGACATCCTTTAACAAAATAATGCCACTGGATTACAGTCACTAAATAAAGCCAAAAATGAACCCAAAGGCAATATCTGGGCACATTCTGACTCTAAGATACCGGGGCGGTACCTCTCTGGGTACCCTCTTTTACATAAGGCTGTTTATTCGCCGAGTACTTCATTTGTAACAGATTCTACGGCTAATGTCACAGATAAACAGAATGATTACCGAGTGTTAATTTAAGAATCAATAACAGTGAAATATGAAGTACTATTTGTAATTTTGATATAGAACATCCCGGTTGGTATATAATCACAAGTGTATGGTCATTCAACTCCTCAGTCACACCCAGCAAGTTGTAAAACATACGTTAACTTGGCGACTAGTTTTGGATCTGGAAATGAGCCATTATCCATTTTATAGCCTTGTTAGTGGCCTGATGATGGCTCACTTCCAGAGCCGAAACTAGTCGCCAAGTTAACGTATGTAACATAACTTGCTGGGCGTGACTGAGTAGTTGTAAGAACATGCAATTGTACTGTTTGTATGTGAGAACTGGGCACCGCTGATCGGTGGATGGAAAATAACACTCGGGCACTCTGTAACCCGGTAATGGCCAACAAGCGAAAACTTGTCAGAAGTGATGCAAGAGACGTCCTTTTGTTGACAGTTTCAATTGCCAATCAATCCTTTTTCGTACCCTTTATACTCTGGATAAATATATCAAACCTTTCCGATTTATTCTCAGAATCCTTGCGTTCCAGTACAAAGAGCATTGAGAGCATGTCTATTGTTAACAGAGAGTAACTGAGCGATTTCCACGAACACCACATGTCGCGCAGAAATCTCGGCTACACCTTGCACTTGGCAATTAATGAAACGAAGCGAAGTACTTGCACGGCCCGAGTGCCTATTTGTAATGAATGAGTGATCACCGAACGAACGGCAGCCGACTGAGTATGCAGCTGTGTTGTGAAGGACGGCTGAAGCGGGGTGACTGTATGACGGGATGATTGAACGAACGACTGATCGAATGACTGATAGAAAGACTAGAGAAATGATGGAAGGAATGACTGAAGGAATGATTGAAGGATTATTTGTTTGATTGATTGATTGATTGTTTGATTGATCAATCGATCAATGTGTGATCGAATTAATGATGGAAAGACGGAATGAATAACGGAAGGAATAACTGAAGGAAGGAGGATTGAATGAATGACTGAACGAGTGATTGATCGAGTAACTGATGGAATGATTAAACGAAAGATTGGTCGAAGGATTTAAATACTGAGCAAAAAATTGAAAGAAAGATTTAACGAGTCATTGGAATATTATCGAATAATTAACAAATTATTGATTGAATTACGGAACGAAAATTGAATTATTGATCGCATAATTGAACGAATGACTGAGCGAATGGTTGATATAATGATTGATAGAATCCTGCCGCGCAAACGTGTACACCTGTTGATGTAAATTTTAACAAAGCCTATTCCATGCCCGGTGACTTGCAAAGAGAATTCTGATCCTGTTAATACATATTCAGTTAGCAAAGCGGGAACACCTCATCAGGCCTTGCGACTGGATATTATAACGTGGGAAAAATAAGTCCCTTTCTGAAACTCCTTCCCTCGTATTATGCAGAGGCATGAAACACTTAAATTCATACGTGTTCTGGGCATGTTTTGCAGGCCTTAGGAGTTCATGGCAAAAGTTGCTTCGCTAGGACTGTAAGCATCTCCGGTAGCACTTGCACGGGTGACTCCTTTAGAAATCAGTTGAGAATGCCTTGAATGTCTACACTGACTATGCAAAAGACAAGTACAATTTGTGTAATTACATTAACATCCGACAGGACGACAGGTTGTTGTGTGCTTCAAAAATTACAGCACGTGCGATCCGATACGAATTACGAAAACAAATTCTTTTTGGTCTTAAACGTTCTATTTAGAGAGGTACGCGGTAATTATGCGGCATATTGACAGATAAGGCGAACGTAATTGATCTGAAACGCCGACCCCGGTGGCCGCGCGGTCTAAGGCGTGGGTCTTCATATATGTTTCTCGTAGAAGCTGAAGGAAGGAGACTACTTGGAAGACCTAAGCGTGGATGGGAGTATAATATTAAAACAATTAACATTGAATACTATGAATCCCGTTCTGTTATTGATAATAAAAAGTCACTTACTTAACCGTCTCCACAGCTTTATTAATACTTAGTCTCGATTTTTCAGACTATACAAGGCGACATATTTCTACCATGTTTGGTCATCTCCAGGCCTTCTGATAATACGAAATGTAAATAAATTAAAAAAACGCAAACTTACATTAATTCGTGCCAATAATTGAGATATCTATTACTTACTGAATGTGTATATGAATTGAAAAGGACTTGGATTGAAGCTTTCGTAGTTTCTTCGAGGCACTGCCCAGGTAGTCCACATGACAGACTGAGGGAACCCACAAAGATACCTGACAGGATATCCGGTGTCCCGGCAGACACACACAACTACCTTTGTCGTTACATCGATATATATCTAATTATCGATCTAGCAGTTCCCTAATACCTGTTTTCTTCCCACTGCGTAACATTATTTTAAATGGCGACAGTTTACGGCGTCGAATAAACAGAGTCGAGTAATACAATGAATTTTTAATTCGTTCCTTTCCGCAGCCCCTCTTACATGACCCACATGAAAGAGAAAGAGAGAGAGAGAGGATGAAGCACTACTGTATTTATTATTCTCCTGATGCATATTTCTGTGCACTGCATATTTGTATTTCATGTTTCGATACTCAAACAATGCACAGTAATGTACTCAACCCAACCACGACAACTGTAAACAATTCAAACCCTTCTTCATTGCACGATATGAACTGCGTTCCGTTTATGCGCCCCCCACCCCACCCCACCCCACCCCACCCCATACTGCTGAGCCGAGCATGTTGTTTCATCGGCTCACAAAATTAAATTTGAACTCGGAAAAAAAACAATCTACATAGTTTCCCACAAATTATTGCGCAGCTATGGATAATGTTCCCGTTGCGCCATGGACAGTTCAGTGGAAATGCTGAAGAGGCTGACACTGCTTGTCCAGGTAATGCCGATAATGCGCTGGCAGTCTGTAACGGTTATGGCGAAGAGCGCCTAAAAAATGTGCGTCTCCCAATTCGTCACTAAGTAAGTAACTAATTTCATGAAGTAAAGTCCTTCTTGCCGATCTCACTGGCCGCGCGGTCTAAGGCGTGGGTCTGCGGCCGTTCACTTACTGGGATTGTGGGTTCTAATCCCGCCTAGAGCATGGATGTCTGTCTGTTGTGAGTGTTGTGTGTTGTCAGGTTGTGTTGTGTGTTGTGTCTCTGCGACGGGCTGGTCCCTCGTCCAGAGGAGTCCTACCGAGTGTGGTGTGTCTAAAAACTGTGATCGTGAAGCCTCGAAAAAAAAATAAGGCGGCCTAGGCCCCCAAGGGGCTGTCGAGCCATTGGAAAGAAAAAAGAAAAAAAAGGTCCATCTTGAGAAACTAGCAGTTCCTTACCTAGTCAAGAAATTTCCCACACTTGATAGAACCCGAAGGTTCATTACCGTGTTAAAAAACAGCCCGCCACTTCTTCCTAATCTGAGCCAGATCAATCCATTCCACGCCATGCCTTTCTACTTCTTCAAGGTCAATTTTAATATCTCATTGAGATTACGAGTCTCGACTGGAATGCGGTAACATATGCCATATATAAATACAGCTGTATTTATGCACTTACATGTTTAGTAATATCGTACATAAAATAGAAAGGAGAAACGATAACTGGGTTGGTCTTGCGTAGAAATTACCTTCTAAAGCACAATATTGAAGGAAAGATAGAAGGATGGGGGTGAAGGAAAGACGAGAAAGAAAAGTAAGCAGCTACTGGGTGACCTTAAGGAAATGATAGGTTATCGGAAACTGAAACAGGAAGTACTAGATCGCACTCTATCGAAAACTCGCTTTGGAAAAGGCTATGGATCTGTCGTAAGACAGACTACAGAATGATGATTAGTTATTCTCATCACGCAGTATTATTTTTTTATGTATGGTTCGACAGCCCTATATGGGCCTGGGCCTCCTCGTTTTCGTCGAGGTTTCATGGTCACACATTTGAGACACACCACAGTCGGTAGGACTCCTCTGGACAAGTGATCAGCCCGTCGCAGAGACCTCTACCTGACAACACACAACACTCACAACAGACAGACATCCATGCCCCCGGTGGGATTCGAACCCACGATCCTAGTAAGCGAGCGGCCGAAGACCCACGCCTTAGACCGCACGGCCACTGGGATCGGCCACGCAGTATTATATGGGCCACTAAATTGAGCCTCTTGCGGTGGGTGGCACAATGTAAGTCTGCGAGCGGGCAAAAACAACATCGTGATAGAATATACTGTAGAAGGTACCACTTAGGACAGCGAAAAGTAGATGGCAGGGTAATCATGAAATTGGCCTTATGTAGGTTTTGAGGGTATAAGTTCGATTTAATTGATTCTGCATGAGTTAGCCTACATGACGGGGTTTGCGTTGAGGATTACGGACCTCTATATGATGTAATTACATAAAGTTTATATCCGTCCATGTGTTTACAGAACTGCTATGCCACCAGCTACCAGCAGACCGTATCCACATAACGCTCTTTGACTACTCAACACTTGTCACATTGTGGCTGGTAATTACTACAGAAAAATATAGAATAATTTAGTAACTTATAACAATTATATAGCAGTAACAGCTTGTAAAATACGGATATTTTATCTACACATCTTATTTGGGCGATAAAACTAAGGACGATGCGATGGAGGGGCATGTGGCACGCACGGAGAGAATAGAAATGCACGCAGATTTTTTATGAGGAAACCTAAAATAAAAAGACCGCTTGGGAAACACAGACATACATCAGAAGATGTTAAAATGCATATTAAAGGAACAGGATAGTATACTAGGACAGGCTTTTATGCACACGGTAATGAACTTTCGCTTTCCATAAAATGTAGATATTTTCTTAAGTACCTTCCCATGAAGGACTCTGTTTCATGTAATTAGTTTATGCTGCCTGCAGAGAAAGACAACTTTGCCTCTTTAATTGAGGATGATATCTGGGCATTCCCGTTAATTAAAGACTCCGACACAAAAGAAATGTACGAAGCGACTCCGTGTTAACTTTTTAACACTAAATGAAATACCTAATCGAGAATACGCCAGTTTATCGTGAAATATTTACACACCGCTCACCGTATCACTTACCACTGATTTTAATTACACCAAATTAGTAAGCCATCAATATTGTATACGTTGTTTTTATCTTCGCGAATGCAATCTGAATTTGGCTGAAAGTAACATGTGTATGAAGGCACTGGCGGTGATTACGTGTGGCATATGCAATGCCCATGGCTTGCAGTTAATGCTACACTCAGGCCAGAATTACTGTGCAATTAGTCTGCCTCTGTAGCGCTGTAACCAGATAACCCGGCCCCACGGCTTGATAATCCGCAATGCAGCTATTCCCCTCCCACAGCATTGCCACAATTTCAGTGTTGGCAACTAAAACCATTCGATATTCAAACCAATAAATATACGCGACCGAATAACGACTATGTCACTAAATACACTAGCCTCACTTCAAAAGCGACGTGTTTGTGTCTTGTTTTCAGTTATTTGCAGCGTCGTCTCTTGGGCGTTCATGCAAATTACTTCAGGTATTGAGCTGCAATTCAGTTGGATGTGCATTTCCCTGTGCATTATCCCGACCTAAATACAGATGCACCGCCATCCTACGAGCTAAGGCTTACTAACTGCTATTTATGGGCATGTTCGCTCGCAACTAGCCGCAGCGAGTCTCAGTGTATTATCAAGCACAGCGGTGCAAAGAATGACGCTCTCAACCTTAACGAAACCAGGTTAACTCTTTACTGGCTTAGCAATAGTAAATAGTTTGTTCTTTTAAAGGTCTCCCAGACAATGCCGAGTGTTACGTAGCATTTAGGGACTATGTGTGTAGATTTGCTTAATTCTCTGACTTCACAATTTTGTGCTCACATACAGAGTGGCGCAAAAGCCACTTGGCACTCGGGGGCGATAGGATATAAACAGTGTGCCAAGTGACTTTTGCACCACCCTGTATAACGTTTACAGATTCGAGCTTGGCGTTGATCAACGGTATCACTTGTATGCAGCATTACAGCGCAGAACTCAAAAGCCTACTTTCCTGCACCAGAGACTCGCAGTTGCACGTGTCAATTCACAGAGGTCCGGTTTCGATTCCAGTCCAATCTATGTGAAATTTGTGACGGACAAAGTGGCAATGGGACAAGTTTTCATCCGACTACTTCGGTTTCTCCTGTCAGTATCATTCAGCGAATGCCCCGCAGTCGTGTATTCATCCATCACTGACGGTGTACCATCCCAAAAATTGAGAGTGCCTTTAAATAACAAGCTTTAAAAACTTAACACTTGCATTGGTATTGTTAGTGATGCTTCATTTTATTTGTTTTATTTTTTTGAATAGTTGTTACTTAATTCAAACTTCGTGGACAGTAAACGAAAAGTAAGTCAAGTATTTAATAATAATCCCCAGGGAAGTCGACTAACAGGACGACCAAAAAACAAACGGCGAAACTGTGTACAAACAAATATTAATAGAGACAAAACTAAAAACTGGAAAGAGAGGTAAAAAACAGAGCTGACTGGGAGAAGTCCATTAAGGAGGCGAAGGTCCGCATTGGACTCTAATGCCATCTAAGAAGAAGAATTCACACTTCGTAAGATGTAACTCTATTATATAAGCCCAATAATACGCATCGTCGCCATATTTGTAATTGTAAGCTTACAAGCAATATTTCATATAATGTGTAAGTGTATTTATAATCTATACCCATACCAAAATCCACAAGACTAGCTCCAGTAGTTTATTATGTATCATAATCAAACGGAAAGTTGAAAGAAATTCTCGTAACGCCGACACCTTGTTATTGTAACGGTAAAGGTAAAGGTCATCCTTTAACATGCCATTGGAGACACAGAGGGAGAGTATTAGAGATACAGCAATACCCACGCTCAACTTCGGCACTAGATGAAGGCGAGTGATCAACATCACGTGCCGGCCGCTTTACTCCCGAAAAAAAAAAGCATCGATAAATTTTGTACAAGAGGCTGTGTGAGCCCCAGGGTCAGTCTAGACGGGTATGGAGAAGAAAGTCTCTTGACCACACCGGAGTTCGATCCCCGGACCGTGCAGCCCTTAGCAAGTCGCTATGCCGACTGAGCTATCCTGCCCCACGGTATACAAACGTTATCACCTTATTAAATGCTGCTTATTTTTCGAAGTTCTATTGCCATACATAATTTCAGTACTCTAAAATAAGTGTCGCTAATGTTGATGCCGTCTGACTTGTTTGCTCATCCGCCATATTGTTATATCCGATTGTAGGAAATTACAGGTGTACATTGTTGGGGTATCTCGAAAAGGTATAATGTACATAGAAAGTTTTCTAACTATGCAGTCATTTCATAAACCGAATCACACGGAAAAAAAATAATAACCTGTTCCAGTGTCATTTTGTTTACCACAAATCTCATACAGACTGGCCAACTGCAGAATAATCCAGGATCAGTATTAGATTTCAGATCCCTACTGCTCATCCCAGTTTCACAAAATGGAGCTTAATGTATGTCTTTCGGAAAAAGAGGGATGTTGTTCTTAAAGTCCCGTTCTCTATAACAACAGCAAAGTAATTAGTGAAACAAAACTTTCAGCTAGTATGACGTAACCGCTGCCTACGGACACAAAAACATCCGTGCCGTGAGCGTGATTTCAGTCTGTGTTCTTATATCAGAAGCCACCATAAGCTAGGCTCCCTAATTATCACAAACACTTATTACATTTTCTAACATTGTAACATACGATCTTCCGTGCAATCGACTGTCACACAACTGACAAACCGACTGCTTGGCGTTTTGGGTGCTACAAGTTCATCACAGTTCACGCAGTTCCTCAGATAGTCAATAAATCGTATATTTGTCGGACTACAAATTCTTTTTTTCCTATGGCTCGACAGTCCTATATGGGCCTGGGCCTCCTCGTGTCGTCGAGGTTTCATGAGCACACACATTAGACACACCACAGTCGGTAGGACTCCTCTGGACGAGTGATCAGCCCGTCCCAGAGAACTCTACCTGACAACACACAACACTCACAACAGACAGACATCCATGCCCCCGGTGGGATTCGAACCCACAATCCTAGTAAGCGAGCGGCCGAAGACCCACGCCTTAGACCGCGCGGCCACTGGGATCGGCGTCGGACTATAAACATAGAGTTAAAATGTACGGAATGATTAATAATAATTCAATAAATTCCCCGCATTTTATGCAACCCGCAATTACATAGCCGTGTTCAAAACAGGGCGCCACTTTTCCCTATCATGAGCCAGATAAATCCAGTCCACGCTCTCCCAACGCATATCTGTAAGATCCATTTTAATATTATCCTCCCATCTACGCACAGGTCTACCTATTCATCTCTTTAGCTCACGTTTCCCCACCACAATTGTATATCCATAGAAAAAGTATTCTCCCCTGCCCCTTCAGACCCCTCGTCAAACCTAACCTCCTGTACAGCCACTAAATCTAATCTATACCTCGCTAATACCCTGGCCACTGTCGTGACCTTGGCCTATACAGGTTCCTCACATTCCACGTTTCAGTCCAAGTCCCAGGCATTGTGAACAGTTTCATAACATGCTATGTTTTTACGGAGAGGAATTGTTAGCACCTCGCCCAACCTCCAAGCTGGAGGACCACCCCTTTCCTTCTATCCACGACTGCTTATTCAATATACTCGCAGCTACCCTCCATATTGGAGGCCATTCTTCCATCCGCAACCTGAGGACGAGCCATTCCGTGGTGACAGGGACCCACTTATCATGAGCCACATAACACGAACCAATGTTTAAACGGCAGAACTGGGTAAGAGGATTGTGTCAGGGTTATTTAGCGGCGAATTTGATTACAAACTTCGCATTACAGTACTCCGCTGACCTTTACGAATACAGATCGCATAATTAGGACACTCAAAACTAAGCACACAATGCATGTAAATAGAACACCCTTCAATCACAAATAAAGTATATGCTGTCATATTATATGTTTTGACACATGTCACTTTTCGGACACATCTGTAATACATCCAATTGAATTTTATTCATTCTTTTTACTTGAATTACGTTTTCAGTAGCTTCAGTTATGTAGCATAAGCTGACAGAATAATCTGCCACTAATGAATCGGAAAGCACTTTAAATAACCGGCAGTAACTGAATTTGGCGTAAAATTTTAGTACTTTTAGGAAAAGTTTCAGTCCGAATAGCCGGTGTCCGGATCAAGGTTTGAAGGCGGGGCCTCCCTAACATGAAGCAGAGGCGCTTTACCTACAAAACTGTGACGTTCGGTAACTCTCGTTCAAGTATTAACAGTCTTCATTCTGGTGCGAGAATAACATCTGCCTGTACGCCGCAACGCAGCACGACGGAGTGGTTACGTAACAGAGGGGGAATTTCTGTAGTGTTATGCAAGTGGACGAGCTGTTCGGCCAGCCTGGGAGACTCGTCGACTTGCATACTGTTCTACAGAAACACCCTGTAGCACACTGCAGCCCTTAAACGACGAAGGGTTTTGAATTCCAACTGCTGCCCAGGACGAATGGATTTTAAATTTATATTATTAAATGTATTCACCGAGAAGGGCAGCAAGTGAAGAAGTAAAGGTCCGTCCAGTGCATCGAACTCGGTACTGTAGAGTTATTTCACTTCTAAAATGAAAGTATCGTTAACAAATAATCCTGGAGTCGGTATAATGCCTCCGGCTTCTTACATCTTGAGAAAACTCGTAAGATGTGGGACAGAGGCCCAGTCGCGTGATCTGTGCTTAGGATAACCTTACAAAAGTGGACGTTTCGGCAAACTGTATCTCCTTCACGAGGCTATAAAACGTTAACAATGTCGGTGTATTCATATTCACACATAGGCTACCGTCAGGCGTAACATAAGGTTGGCACACCACACACACACACACGACGATGCAAATTTCCAGTTACAAAGAGTTTAATTAGATTTTGTGTGGCTTTGCACGGTGACAGGGTGGGGAGGTTGGGTGGAGCCCAGCACCGTAAATGAAGCCGTGGAGTGGAGGTTCCTCTTTCAGCAGAGGACAATGCGGGACTCGTGCCCCCATCTGTCACACGCAGCAGACAACTGCATGACAAGTCACTCTATCCACAAAGAGAAAAATTAATTGCAGGCGAGAAACTTTCGTACAGTGACTCCCTATCCAAATGACTTTGTTACTGAAGTTAATAGAAATAATGTTTAGAAGTAACGGTTATGAAACGAGTATAGAACGGCGAAAAACCAATTTATTCTTCTTGTGAATTATACGGTTGTTTACGTGTGTACAGCTGCGTGCTGATCCTTTGAAGTGTGCAAGGGGTGAAATCAATATCAGCAAATCTATAGAAAATTTCTAAAGAATAATTATGCGTGTGTTTCAAGGAATACACCTCTAAGTTGCAACTTTGTATGACAATTCTAAATCCATTAAATTGTGAAAAGAATAAATCGATTTTATAAAACGTTGAATTTCGAAGTTCCTTGAGTCAAACCCTGGGCATTAGGATGGAAAATATGACACAGTTATGTACCAGGAAGACCTGTTTGACAAAACATTAGAGATTAAAACACTTTAAAGAGAATTATACGAAGGTAATATTTTTTCGTGACTTGGTGTAACATCTTGTAAGATTTTAATTGCATGCAACAGAAGAGCGATGGGCACAGACGGGCGAATGTAGACGAAACAGATGGAATGAAAAGCCGCGAAAAGGATTATAATTGTTAAATAATGTGGGCGTAGTGTCCTGTATCAAGCGCAGTAAAACAGAAATATTACAAAAACATTTTGGGGTGAGACGCATTTATGATAAGGCCATTTCCAACACTCTTTGCGATGTTAGAACGATATTTTTTTGTGGTAAGGGCCCCGCAGCAGATGCTACGGACACGCTGCAGCCTTGAGGCTTATTGTGCAACCCTGTGATGCAGATGATCAGTTTTTTCGTTTTTCCGTGTAATGGAGCACAGGTGGAATGAAACTGACAGGGGAAAACCGAAGTACTCGGGGAAAAACCTAAGTGCCACTTTGTCCTCCACAAATTCAACATGGACCGACCCGGACCTCCGCGGTCATAGGCCGGCGACTAACTGCCTGAGGCATGGCACGGCCTTCTATGTTAGAACGATAACACAACATAAGCCACACTGTACCACTCTTGCGTACAAATTATTAACAACCCCCGTGAAAACCTCACCTGTCACTTCATTAGAAATCCACAACTGTCATCCTCGTCGTCCTGCTAGCTGCGTGCTTACGTAGCCACAAAGGCTTACTGATTATTCGTAAATGCCTTAGCTCATCTCATTTGGCGATCAGTCAACCTGTCAGGTAGCAGAATGACCCTAATGATATCAGCCCAGACAATGACGGGGCAGCGGACTTGATATCCACGTGTGTGGACAGCGTGAAGATTATTCCGTGCCCAGAGGTGATGTATGGTAGTGGAACACACCCTCACGAGTAAAACACGCTTCACATGTCCACAGACTTTTGGGTAAAAAGAGCTCATCCTTATCGCGTTGATGTCATAGTCCTTCGGAAAATCACATCTGCAAAGGGCTATCGTCGGGCTTGGAAGGCTATAGGTGAAGATTACAAAGGCCACACTATCTGAGCAGGGTCGATCATGATCGGAAAATTAGGAACAGGAAGCAAAGGACGGATATCGGGAAATATTCCTTTGTAAATAGGACCATCCAACTCTGGAACCAACTACCTGCAGATGCTTTAGGGACTTTCCCCTGTAAGCCGAGTATTTTTAGGAAGAGGGTTAGGAAAGTGATAAGTGAGGTGAAGTGAAGGTTATAGAGGGTGGGGGAAAAACATCTAATAATGCAGTGAAGTGAAGTGAAGTGAAGGGAGGCAAAACGGAGGGTGCCGTGAAGTGTATATAAGCGTAGTGAAGTGGAGTGAAGTAAAGGTCCTGGTAAAATGTGTGCGCATCACTTCTTCAAGATATGGAATTTTATTTTTGTATAGTATGGTTGACTCAATGCTTTGTATACCTAATTATTTTTAACTCTGATTCATCTACTTTAGGTTTCTTTTTTTTTTTTTTTAGGCTTTGTTACTCTTTATTTTTGTAGTATATGTGTTTTATTTTTTTTGTAAGTTTGTGTGTTGTGTGTTAGTTTTTGTGATGTATGTTATTCTGTGTTATGTCATTGTAGTACCACTGCCACCGGGTATAAACTCACTTGCAGTAATAAATAATATACATATACATATAACAAAGGCGCACCGACAACAGTCGTGTGGATGATGTAACTGAGCGTCGGGAAGTACTTCGAATACCGTTGGTTGGAAAAGTCCCAATTCTCGAGCGATATCCAGTGAGCTTCTACACTGCTCTCTTTCCACAGCTGCAATTATAGCACTTTTATTGGCTAGTATCGCTGCAGTCAGTGGGCGACGTGCATTCACAAGTGCCGTAGGTGTCTCACAGAGACGCTGCCGCAGTCGTCGCCGACACAATTTCCTCTGGATGAAGTCGACCAGGATGTCGTGGCAGGTGCACCCAAGCAGCATGACCAGCTCGAATATTACAGGCACCGAGGATTAAGAGCATGTCGCAGTACGTCGACGTGTGTGTATTCCACATTCATTCGATAAACCTGAGCCCTGGTGTGCACTATGTGCCCTCAGTAACGTAATATAGTGCTTTGTCGGCATGTCGTCGTTCAGGAGATTGTTACCTTTTGTCAGGCGACGTGTGTTTGGAAAAAAAGTCTCAGCACACACGTTGTATAGTACTACGACTTTCTTCTTAAAAAGAAATCACACTAACGAGACTCTGTACTAGGATTTCTTTTCACCTGCATATTCGTATTTATTTTCAGTACACTAAATGACTGTATTGCCTTATCGCCCATACCGGTGGCTGTGCGGTCTAAGGTGTAGGCCTGCAGCACTTGACTGCTGGGATCGCGGGTTCGATTCCCGCTTAGGGCATGGATTTTCGTCTCTTGTGTTTGTTGTGTGTTGTGTAGGTAGCGTCCTAGACTCTACTTGCGCTGTTGCGCCACAGGAAAATATATTACCTTGTATTAAGCTTTATGAACTGTTAGTGTAATGTGTCACTCTTCAATGATTCGCCTTAAAGGTGGATATGGATCCGTAGGTGTATATTTTTTCCCATGGCGCAACAGCTCCTAGTGGGCCAGGACCTCCCCATTATCGAGGTTTCACGATCACATTCAAACACACCACAATCAGTAGGACTCCTCTGGACGAGTGATCAGCCCGACGCAGAGACCTCTACCTAACAACACACAACACTCACAAGAGACAGACATCCATGCCCACGGCGGGATTCGAACCCACAGTCCCAGCAAGCTAGCGGCCGCAGACCCACGCCTTAGACCGAGCGACCACTCGAATCGGTTCCGTGGGTGTATATACCAACCAAAATTTATTGCATATCGCTTCACCCTCTGGTGACGAAAGCAGAGAGTCTTTGAAACGTCGGACTTCTGCTCCAGTCTGCTGCAGCTGATCCACCAAATCGTAAGTCATTGAAAGTGATTGGATAGGGAGAAATCCCTTTACTCAGGGACTCAAATGACGCCGTCCAGCCTGTCACTGACTGACCCACCACAATAATAACAGTAGTGGGGTTGCCATCTGACGGCATTATGTTGAACTACAATAACGGAAATGTCATGAACAGCTATGGAGGGCGTCAGCATTATAATGCAACCAGCGCTACTCTCTGCCTATACTTTGTATGCGTTTCTTGCACGGTTAGAGCAAGACGATGTCTGTCCGTCTGTCCGTCCACATGTTTACCTGTAGAACCGCTAGACGAATTTTAATTTCATAAGATATCAGTTTCATGAAAAAACTGATGAGCCATTTCGATTCTCCTTTAGGTCGGACAATTTTAACATAAATTTCTACGAAAACTTCCTGCGTTTGCGAGAGCATTTGAATGCACAAACCTAGTGTGTAAGTGCGCAGTTCCTGCCACACTTTAGACCCGTAAGAAATTTAGGAAACTAATGGCACAGTTTTTGTACCATTTAAAATCCGTTTGCCAAAGTAGAAAATCTGGTGCTCCATGTGGCTCGTCTTGTGTTCCTATCCAAGCGACGGTACTGCAACCGAACGTAATAAGAACTGAGATCATGGAAAGAAAAATACATGAATATTACACACCGAAGGGAGACATGAGACAAACTAGAAGAGCAGTGACAGAAGCACGAGACACTTTACTTTCAGATGGGAAAGGGAGAAAGAGAAAGAAATTACATTACTTTTCAGAAGGTTCCCACATTTCGCCCGCTTGTCCCTCTCATACGAGTACAAGATAGTGAGAATCAGATGCTCCTATTAGGGGTGAATATGTTTTTTGTTTTGCGTGTTACACTGAAGTGTATAATTTGGAAACATGGTTTGGTGGTCTATAGAACAAGGAGATTAATTATGATGGAGTTTCGAGGCTAATATTTATCTCAATTGTATAAAAAATTCGGTTCTTACATCAAAGAGGAAACAATCTGCGCCCATCTGAAACACAAACCCGTTAATGCTGTAGGCCTGTAGGAAAATAACCAGTAATTATTGTAAATATTACACAAAACACACAGACACGTGAGTGATTACAGCAATCCGTCGCGGTGTAAAAGAGATCTATGTTCTTCTGAAATGTTACCCAGCGTAGACTGGTAGTTCGTTACCGACGTTTCGGGATAACATATCGGTCCCATCTTCAAGGGTGAAGCAGTCCAGAAACAACAGCTTGACCCCTGAAGACTTGCGCTAAGGGATTTCCCGAAACGTCTGCAGCTACCAATCTACGTTCCGTAACATCCCAGAAGAGCGAAGATCAACGGATAGAAGCATTCTGTGAAAAAAAAAGTTTCTTAACGTCATAATAAGTGGTACGTATAATTACCAGTGCGCTTTAAAGGTTCGTGAGTTAAGGTTCAGCAGAGGTACCAAGAGCAGCTATGAGGATTTAGAACAGGGCGGTGCAAAGGCAGTTACTGCACAAAGCACAATACCGGTAGTTATGCCTATGCACCATACTCGTGCACGTTCTGTAGATATGAGGCCAAGCAGAGGGACAGGACAGACCGATCTGTCGACAGAAGAGCCACCAAGTGGCTAACCGCATCCAACCTTCTTACATTGTATTTGGAAGTAATGGATTGGAAAACAGAAGGGGGCTACAATACACAAGCTTCTGTCAGATTTTCAGCTGTGTAAAGAAGATTCGTCAAAACTAGGAAGTGAGGCAGACTGCTAAAGCCGTAATATTGCCATCGGATTCCTTGAAAGCAAGCTATCAATTTTAAATCATCACTCCCACAGTTTCACTTAATTCAGTGTATCTCCTTAAGAATTCACTTACACGCTGTTTGTTCTTCTATTCACACAAATGTGTTCTCTTCCATCTATTATTCATTTCGTCTAGTGAACTAAGCTTTTTTTTCGCTAATCCATTTATTCATCTTTTCTTCCATTACACTTCCTCTTTCATGCAACATGTCACTTAACTCGCCCACACACAGTCAAGTGATCAACTTATTGTTACACTCTGATCCTTATAACTACGAACATTTATTCACCCCCCCCCCCCTGATCCTTTAAAGACTGAATTAACGTGAACTATATTTAAACACTTTCTATAAACTTATTGATAATTAGTTATACTTTCGTATACAATCAGCAATTCTAGCGGAGTTCTTATTACAAATTAAACAAGTAACTGAACCATTCATTACTGTTTTAACACTCGAAAAATACACTTACAAGATAACATGCGAGTCTTTAACACAATGTGACATATTCTATTCTTTGCCTTACAATGACATATGCTGTATTCAGTTACGCAATTTCTCTTTTATTCTAGTAAATTTAGGCCTATATCCTTGTTAGATGTACAAGCTGCATCTACATTACTTTTTCCTCTTATGCAACATGGGGTTAAGAACACTCCATGCAAGGTCTGATCACGATTAAAACCTCACTTACATAAGCAAAAAGACGGTAATGTCATTTATAAGTCTTAAGTTAATTAAAAATTTCCATTCTTCGACAACGAGAAGCTTTATAAGTATTCTGTGACGTTAGACCGTGCCGATCGGTAAGTAGTTACCGAGGTTCGAAATGATCGTCGAGGAGTAGACTGCTTGAACCTGTAGAAGAAGGCATTAGGACACATCGAAACGTCGGTAAATATTTACCAGTCAACACGGCATAACATCCCAGAAGACGTGAGTCTTCAACGCCGCAGTTGGAACTGTGTTATCTTGCAGATAACGAAGACGGCAAAGAATTAAAGGCTTTTTTTCCCCCAATGGCTCGACAGCCCCTTGGGGGCCTCATTTTTCGAGGCTTCACGATCACACACTTTTTAGACACACCACAGTCGGTAGGACTCCTCTGGACGAGTGACCAGCTCGTCGCAGTGACCTCTACCTGATAACACATAACACTCACAAGAGACAGACATCCATGCCCCCGGCGGGATTCGAACCCACAATCCCAGCAAGCGAACGGCTGCAGACCCACGCCTTAGACCGCACGGCCACTGGGATCGGCAATCAAAGGCTTACGAGAGACATTTCCACTGCGCTCCAAATGACTAAAAACGTGGAGTGACAAGGATGCACACAACACATGCGTCGCATCGTGTCGGTAGGCCGAAAGAACTGGCAGAAAAGGCGGTCGTGCTCCATTTATAATAAATATTCATTCTTCTGGGATACCTCAGTAAAACTAGCGAAGATATAGAAGCTTAACCTGGGTTCGGACCTGAAGCTAGCTCTCACACAAAACGATGTAAGTGGGTTTGGCTTACAGTATACGTAAATGTCCTTCAGTTCTTCGTACATATTTTTTCTGTTTATACAGGAAGTACTGTTCTCGAAGAAGTTTATATATATATATATATTGTATCCACGTAAAGTTCAATATAAATGCATTATTCATGGATATGGTAATTCATTCACTATGGTCTCAGCCTTAGGCCAAGAAATGTTACACGAATTATCAAAATCAACATGTAAAAATATTCACAGCCTGTAATTCTTGGTGATGACAGGCATTAAACGACGCGACCTGTCACTTGATACTGACAAACAGCAGAACCACAGCAAGAAGTCCTCGGTGAGGAACTTGATATAGCGCCGCGTCAGACAAAAGGAAATAATGCCTCTCTATGTTCCAGTCGTCATTCTCAAGAACGCAAAGCAGTCTCTAATCAAAGGGCTCCTTCGCACGATTTTTTCTCAATTGACGGCAGAGCAGGGATCTCGAACAGCATTTCCCTTCCTCGAATGAAACGCGGTAGAATGGTTTTATTCCATTCAAAATGCTAAATCTCTGTCCTAGACATCGCAATACGAGACAAAGAAAAGAGACAAGACTACAGTAAAGCAAGTAACAAGTAGTGGTACAGTGCAATCATATGACAGTGTGACAGACACGTTTTAATATCACGTACTTACGTGAATTTCATCCAAGTAGAAGTCAAGAATGCCTGCTGATTGCAGTCGAAAAGATTAACTCTTTTAAACCATAGTGATTACTATGTACATATCACGAGGTTCAACGTTCTGCCCACACAGTGTATTTATGTGTTTTGTGTGTTTTGTATGGATCTCAGAACAAACAGCGATTATTTCACTGAACAAAATTAGCTGGTTGGTTTTTTTATAACCGAGACGGAGTGTGTTTACTGCGCGGTACGAAATGCACCATGCTTAACATGCACAAATTCAACGTTCTGCCCACACAGTGTATTTATGTGTTTTGTATGGATCTCAGAACAAACAGCGATTATTTCACTGTACAACATTAGCTGGTTGGTTTTTTTTATAACCGAGACGGAGTGTGTTTACTGCGCGGTAAGAAATGCACCATGTTTAACATGCACAAATTCAACGTTCTGCCCACACAGTGTATTTATGTGTTTTGTATGCATCTTAGAACAAACAGCGATTATTTCACTGTACAACATTAACTGGTTGGTTTTTTTATAACCGAGACGGAGTGTGTTTACTGCGCGGTACGAAATGCACCATGTTTAACATGCACAAATTCAACGTTCTGCCCACACAGTGTATTTATGTGTTTTGTATGCATCTTAGAACAAACAGCGATTATTTCACTGTACAACATTAACTGGTTGGTTTTTTTATAACCGAGACGGAGTGTGTTTACTGCGCGGTACGAAATGCACCACGTTTAACATGCACAAATTCAACGTTCTGCCCACACAGTGTATTTATGTGTTTTGTATGGATCTCAGAACAAACAGCGATTATTTCCCTATACAGCAATAAGCGAGACGGAGTGTGTTTACTGCGCGGTACGGACTGGGTCTTTAAGGAGGCTGGAGAGAACTGCACAATGAGGAGCCTTAAATGTGTGCACTTCACCAAATACTGCTGTAGTAACCAGTTACGGAGGATGTATACCATGTAGAGCGTTTAACGTGTACAGGAGAAAAGAAAAGTGCATAATGAATTACATCTGACTGCTCTGAAAGCAGAGACTTAAGGCTAAAATTGGAGGATATTGCGATCATACAGATACAAAATTCTATGTATAACTTCGGGAGGCATTCTTTCCGAAACTTTGCCTGATTTTATGGGTTAACTTTGTTGAGGTTCTTGTCGTTCTCCTTAGACCCTCGAGAATGACGTTTCCGTCAAAAGTCCCATATATTCAAAACTGGTCACTGACCAGACATAAACCATTAAAGACCACTCGAGCTTTTCCACAATTTGACTTGAAAATGTTAAGTGTCCATGCTTCATCAGCACGGGTAATAAAAACCCACCCATAGAAAACGTACATGCCTCAAAACCATTTGTATAGCAATGCGAAACTTCGGGATAAGGGTTTGCATAAGTAACCAATGAGAAGAGATAAAATCCCCATCCCCAGCACACTCATATTTCGAAAATTTTGTCTGTTCCTTATAGAGTCAATAACCAACCAAATTCATTCAGATCCCAGTGAAATTGTAATGCAAATTTTCCTCGAGTGTCTGGAAGACACTTCTTTAATCAATAATTATTAATAGAAATTAATATTTAATTTTTTAATCACTGTAAGGTAGTCACATTCAGACATTTGTTGCGCGCAATACTTATAACTGCACATCATAATGAACTGTTACTACACCAGGTGCGTGGTGATGTACACGAGAAGTACCACAAACTGTTAGTGCATGAGGTGCGTGGCGATCTACACGAGAAGTACCATGAAATGTTAGTGCATGAGGTGCGTGGCGATCTACACGAGAAGTACCATGAACTGTTAGTGCATGAGGTGCGTGGCGATCTAGACGAGAAGTACCACAAACTGTTAGTGCATGAGGTGCGTGGCGATCTAGACGAGAAGTACCACAAACTGTTAGTGCATGAGGTGCGTGGCGATCTACACGAGAAGTACCACAAACTGTTAGTGCATGAGGTGCGTGGCGATCTACACGAGAAGTACCATGAACTGTTAGTGCATGAGGTGCGTGGCGATCTAGACGAGAAGTACCACAAACTGTTAGTGCATGAGGTGCGTGGCGATCTAGACGAGAAGTACCATGAACTGTTAGTGCATGAGGTGCGTGGCGATCTAGACGAGAAGTACCATGAACTGTTAGTGCATGAGGTGCGTGGCGATCTAGACGAGAAGTACCACAAACTGTTAGTGCATGAGGTGCGTGGCGATCTACACGAGAAGTACCACAAACTGTTAGTGCATGAGGTGCGTGGCGGTCTACACGCGAACAAGTACCGAAAACTACAATGCTCTAAAGTTATTGTGCCTACGCTTACAAACTACTGCCTGTGATGTAAGTGCAGACGCACTGCGATACAGTCCTCAATAGGATGCAAACCTGTTTATCACACATTACCCTAGGCATCTGTGTGTAAAGGCAGGCAGCCATGTTACCCTGACCTGTCGCGACGCACAGTAATTATTCTCTGTCGCTGGTGAAATGAAGTAGCTTGAGCTAAACTGAATAAATAAATGAGACAAATAAACACAGTCTGCTTGTTACTTGTACTTAACTACGTAGTTAAGATACAACTACGGAGCCGGCGAATGCATCTGCGTAGTCCTAAGCAGTCTTACCTATCAACTAAGAAGAGAGTGTACACTAACTGCGTTCTGGCATAATTGTTCGGTCTGTGATTTCAGACTTCCACAGCGATGTTGATTAGATCTGCGCTCTTCTGGGATACTACGCAGCGTCATGTGGTAATTGTTTACAGACTTCACGTTATTTTTACCGTGCATTTTGATTCAATTAGCAATATTATAACCAACAAATGCACTTTTTGTATTTATTACACTTTTACCCTACATATGTTTCGGCTGTAGTCCAACCATCATCAGGGTACACTAGTAGGTTCACTTCACTGGCACTGGTTCATTTGGTATTATCACACGTCATCACAATGTTGTTGTAGTGAAGTGAACCTACTAGTGTACCCTGATGATGGTTGGACTACAGCCGAAACATATGTAGGGTAAAAGTGTAATAAATACAAAAAGTGCATTTGTTGGTTATAATACTGCTAATTGTTTACGGACGTTTCGGAACAACGTATCGGTCTCACCTTCAAGGTTCAAGACTTCCAAGACGAATTCCTGACCCTTGAATGTGGGACCGATACGTTGTCCCGAAACGTCGGTAAACAATTACCACATGACCCTGCGTAATATCCCAGAAGAGCGCAGGTCTCAATTGTTCGGTCTGTTTCGACTTCTGAGTCCAAAATACAAGTCAGATGATCGGTGCATTATTTCATACTATAATTTCCTCACCAATTGTTCAGAATTATTTTAAATTTTATTAATGGGTTGATTTTAGTCGGAACATCAATTGAATACAGAGACATAGACATATATTGAAAGCTTATATTAAGCTGCAAACAGGGTGGAAGACTTTGGGCTGAAATAATTTAGTGCAGGACAGGGGCCAGTTAAAACATATTCAGGGAATTTGTGGACTATCTGTGAGCCTCTTAACGTATGAAGGACACCCGCATGAAGTAAACTGCTTTAAGAACAAAGAGAAGTCACAATATTTTCTCTGTGTTCTTATTTTATCCGTCGTTAACATACATTCCTTTCCTTTTTCCAATTTTTCACGGCATGTTGGATACATTTAATGAGGTTACTATCAATGTTTTATATTCTGTATTAACATAGAGATGTACTCAACACAAATGTTTTCAGTAGCCAAAAAGATATGTCACTGCCATGTCCTATGAACCAGAGTACAGCTGTTAGGTGCAATATTGTGTATCGAAGTTATTTCAATTACGCTTCGCTTTCTCTTTGTATATTCATTCCCCAAATGTGTTCGTAATTCTTTTGCAATTAATCACTCAGTTTTTTTAAGAAACATAAGTAAATACGTGATTATCAGATTTTCTGCCGCCCTCTCTTCAGTCTACTGTGTTACAGTTTTTATTGCCACAAATTACTTCTTCAATCACTGAAGTAAAAAGAAGAACGAAGTGATGAGCAGTCTTGCAATATAGAGTCGAACTCGGTTATAACGTCATGAAAGGGACTCAATCTATTGTGTCGTTATAAACGAGTGTTATTATAACCGAGGAGTATAATGTTATGGTTAACAGTGAGGAATTAGTTGGTACCACAGAGTATCTGACGCTATAGACGAGGTGTCGACTAAACCGATGTCGTTATAACCGTGTTCGACTGTATATTTAAAATAAACACGGATGTTACAAAGCTGCTGAAATTGTTATGAGGACGACAATATCAAGATGATACTGGGGGGAATATAGCACGCATGATAAATTCTAAATACATATAGGACGAGGAATTTATTCAGAAATATTACGAGAACAGTAAAAATTGGGACATAAATAAATCAACTCATTGTTAGGTTATTGAAAAGCAAAATACCTAATGAAGAAAGAGATGTCTCTTGAATTCAGTTCCATTTCTTCTGATTCCGCAATATATAAGCCATCATGTCAGCTTAGAGATAAGCAATCTACTGTGCAAACGCGCCGTAAAAAATAGCTTTTGAGACTCGTGCATTATTCTAACAGTATATACGTAACTTACTTCCTTTCACTGCCAATAGCGAATTTTACATCCAACAGCCGTTATGCATAAAAACACTACGATGTTTTTTTTTAAACCTTTATTTTCTCCTTCCGTGTATACAGCAATGACACAACATAATAGATATAGATCAGTCAGTTGTTCCAGTTACCAACTGCTTCGGAAACCTGGTTTCGGTACAACCACCCGACCGATACGTATAAGTGCTCGTCTCTAAGTTTCTGTAGTGAAAAACTCTAACACATAAAAAAAACACTACCCATTAACTCTACTCTAAAACTACGATGTAAGCCCGAGGTGCATATTGCGCAAACTGATGCATGCATTCGGTACCTACAGTACTGTACAACTGGAGGAAGATGGAGCTTATATTTGTTCTGTACTAATTAACTAAGGGAAAGGACATGTGTTACGTCATTTAAATACCTTATAACCACAAAGATCAATTGATATACTTCGCGTTAGTTTGCCAAGTTTATTTTCTCACTCCTGTATGAGACCAGCATGCACAGTATGCAGTTAGATCGTACAAATTAAATTCTGTTGCCACAATGCCGACTGAGGTAAACTGCAATCATTTACAGACGCTGTGTGAACTGCAGTCACAGTGGCACGTAAAATTAGGAACGAAGGTAGGATGTTACTTTGATGGTTTGATGACATGTTTGTTTTGGTTTCGTTTCTTGACATATGCATAATTAATGCGAAATAAAGAACTTTAGGAATGTATGGAGTAATTTCACTTTGACTTAAGTGTTGCTTCAGATTAAAAAAAAAATTCCCAAAAAATTTGACGTGATTATGCTGTGTGCATTTTGATGCTTAGATAATATTTAGGGGGAAAATATTTTGGATAATTCAAAAGGCTGTTGTGTTCTAGGCGGTAATACTGAGCTTCCTACACCTATTTTCTCAAGACGCAATATAATTAGTAATGCTGTAAATCACATTATTGCAAGCTCTAAACGAAGCGGATTCACGGTCTTAAATAAAGAGTGTTCTTGAATCGACTGTACACCCAATAAGCCACCAACAGAAACACCCACATAACAGAAAGTTTACGAAGTCACTGCACCTCAAAATCTGCGCTTTACGTGGTAAAGACTCTACGTAATTAAGCACTAAGCAGACGTGTGGGAATAGAGCAGATATAGCTCCACGAATTCTTAGCGTAGGCATTATTAGTAGAGTACTTTAAGCCTCAGGTTCTGTCCCCAAGCAGCCCGTGGTACCAACTAAACAGGAGGCTACGCGAACATCAGAGTTGTCCGGACACACTGGAGTAGACAGAACTCAGACCCTATAAGGAATCGAAAGAAACTAGAAGCAGCAGACTTGTGTTACTTGCTGTACTAAGCAAATGTAAGTAGATGTGGTCATAAACCTGTGCAGTGATGTAGGCGTGTATTTTTGTAAGGCACAGAACTCACTGATTTCTACTGCCTGTAGAGCTACAGTGGAACTCTTAAGGCTCAAACTGTCTGAATCGTGGTCAAATCCTATTTCTGAATTGCACTGCCCTGTTCCAAGAGTATTGCATCACAAGAAATGCAACTGCCAAAATAAGCTTTGATCAAGCTTCTTATAACCTTGTACCACAGTGCGTTCTTAAAGCTCTGTCTGTGAATAATTTCAGTCTAAAAACGCAGTTGATTATTCCAGAGATACCGGATTCCATTCCCGTCTCGGCAGCTTCCTGCCACACTTTTAGTTATCCGTGGTTTTGCTTTGTCTTGCAGATAACTTTGGGATGCATTCAAAGAAGCCGCGACCGATTCCTCTGCATTCCTCCCAAAACACTATCCACAACTATACACCCTACAGAAGCTATACAGTTTATTCAGTTGAGGAGATCTCGTCAAAAACAACTTACTAAGAAACAAAAATATGTTACTGATAAGTGGTACTTCTATTTCTACTGATTAACTCTCTTAAAGGCCGATCCCAGTGGCCGTGCGGTCTAAGGCGTGGGTCTTCGGCCGCTCGCTTACTAGGATCGTGGGTTCGAAACCCACCGGGGGCATGGATGTTTGTGTTGTGTTTGTTGTAATTACGGTAGCATGGAACTTAAAGTGACATGAAGGACGAAAGGATTTAAACACTACAAAAGTGGATCAAAGGGGGAAAAACCCCGGACAGGCAAAAAAAAAAAAAATCCCACCGGGGGCATGGATGTATGTCTATTGTGAGTGTTGTGTGTTGTCAGTAGAGGTCTCTGCGACGAGCTGGTCCCTCGTCCAGAGGAGTCCTACCGAATGTGGTGTGTCTAATATGTGTGATCGTGAAAGCTCGAAATGAGGAGGCCGAGGCACCCGAAAAGGGGCTGTTGAGCCATATAAAAAAACTCTCTTAAAGCGGTGCCTAAGCAGCAGTTACTAGGCTGTTTCTGAAAACACATAAAGTGACACTTACAGACACTAACATAGGAGGCAGAAAGAAGCAAAAAACAAAATATGTTGAATTGTTGAGTCATCTTTTAACTTCATATGGATTACGTAAAACCGAAACCGGTTTCTTAAGAATTGGCCAGATCAGATCCTGCAATGGTAACAGAATGCGTTCCATAAGCTACGTCTTTGGTCGAGAACAGGACAGCAAGTTTATTAAACATGCAACGACTTCAACTATGCAGCGTTAATTAAGTAATTACGAAAGAGAGAGGAGAAAGGTGTGTAATGGAAAGAGCTGAGTAATCAATCATTTTAGAATGATTGAGAAAAAATATAAACTGTCAGAATAGTAGGTCCCAGTGAAAGTGTAGGGGTCTTTGGCAGATGTAATTCAGACTTTTATTGTAAATTCAACTAGTTCCAGCAAAAAGCTGATAGTTACTAAACAACCTTCGGGTTATTTCAATTTAAAAATGATGTAAGCAGAAACAATACTGAAGTCCATTCAGGAATAAGAAAATTCGCCAAGTCCAGAAAGTTTATTCTCTGCAACAGATGATTTCATTCCGGCTACTGTTATCAGATCCACAAAGGAAAACTCAGAAAGAGGCAGTTCGAGAAAAAATCTTATTATGTTAAATGGAACAATGTAATTTTTCTCAAAGGAAGAAAGAGGAAAAGACTTTATAATAAGGAAACAGACCTCTGGAAAAAAAGGTTTTATATATTTTCTTCGAAAATTAGAGAAACAGAAAATCAATTAGATTTCAGAATTTCTTTCTACTCAGTTCATCAACTGTCAATGCTTAACTGAAGTTATAATTAATAGTCCGAATTATTAATTACGTAACAAACAACAAAGATTTGAAAATGTGTAACTTTTTACAACCAGAAGTCAAAAACGATGACGTTTGTATAGTTTCAGAACTCTTAATTCTACCCAAACTATATGATTAGCGTGGGAGTCCGGTCTTATTTTTAAACATTAACGAGCGATATCTACTTCACAACGAGTGATATATGCTTCACGAGTGATACGTACTTCAAGAGTGATATCTACTTAATGAGTGATATCTACTTCACAACGAGTGATATCTGTTTCACAACGAGTGATATGTACTTCACGAGTGATATCTATTTCATGAGTGATATCTACTTCACAAGTGATATCTACTTCATGAGTGATGTCTGCTTCACAACGAGTGATATCTACTTCACAAGTGATATCTATTTCACGAGTGATATCTACTTCATGAGTGATATCTACTTCATGAGTGTACTACTTCACAACGAGTGATACCTGCTTAACAAGTGTGTATCTACTTCACAAGTGATATTACTTCATGAGTGATACCTACTTCACAACGAGAGATACTCTTTCACGAGTGGTATACTTACTTATAAGCGAGTGATACATACTTCACAAGATGAGTATCTACTTCCACGAGTGGACATTAACCTATCATAACGAGTGGTACCTACTTCACACGAGTGACATCTACTTCAAAACGAGTGATACCTACTTCACAAGAGATATATCTCTTTCACGAGTGAGATCTACTTTAAAGCGAGTTATATATACTTCACGAGTGGTACCTACTTCACACGAGTGACATCTACTTCAAAACGGTAAATGTGATACCTACTTCGCAGCGAGTGATATAAACTTCACAAAAATGTTAACCTTTATTGTCACAATAAAAAAACTTAATGCATAAAACAGAATATACTGACGTGTCCACTTCAACAATCAGTTAGAGGCACCGAATGTTAAAAGCTGTAATGAGGCATGGGAGTGTGCGAAGAGCAGTCCCGGTCTATGCTAAAGTTCTATGTTAACTGGCACTATGCAGAATGTCAGCATCTGCTGCATTCTCACCATTTCTACCTGCGCAATAGTTTTCGGCCGACTTCCTCGCGCATTAAACAATAAGTTAGAGCTTTTACCTCCAAGGCACTTACGTACCCATAATTGTGACTGCAAATGGACACAGGCAGTGGATTGAATAAGGGACTTTAAACAAACAGCTAGAATAACATTATAAAATTTATACAGCGTGTTTCATATATCCCTCCGGGATTTCGGAGTCTGTAGCTCAGGAGCCAAATCACACACGAGGGATGAGAGCATGTCAGTGAAAAGAGTACATATCCAAGTTTTGAACCTACCTTACAAATGTTCAATATGTCCCCCTTTGGTGACTCGACAGACGTTAATTCTCGTACGAGGTCACAGTCCCAGGAGATGGTCCGGCCTACCTTTCGTTTTGCGACACACAAACAGCCAGTTTCCTCGAATTTTCTATACCAGTCTCTTACTGTTTTGTCCGTTGGTGGTTCTGTACGATACTTGATTCGAAAACCACGTTGCACTGTTACAATTGACTGGGTTTTAGCAAAAACTTTCTGTTCACCTGAAAACGCCATGTTTGCACACCACTGACCCCTAGCGGAGAAACGGGTAACTACGCCATCGCATCTGTCACGAAAAACCTTTTACATTTCCTCTATCCGTTGGCATGCTATTATCTCTTATATGTGGGTTTGCTACTGCACGGCCAAGCCTCTAAATCCCGGATGGACTTATGAAACACGCTGTATAATTCAACCATACGACTTAATGCCTTGATATAAAATTTAGCATTACAATTAAAATAGAGTCACATTAAGCAACTCAACTTGGAATGCACTCTTTCATAAGCCACAGACAAAAGGTTAACACAATATATTTTAAAAGTGTATTGTCAGGTTCTAACGGTTAAATCTCACAAGAAACTAAACTGTAATACTCTTACTCACGCAGTCGTATATGCGCCTGAAAAGTTTGGAAATCTGCAAGTATGGTTACATCGAGAAATTTCAGCCAGAGCTCACAAAATATATTTTCCCAATGCACCAGTTTTTGTGCCTACAAATCTTATTTTTTTGTCATATATTCACACAGAATTCACGTACGATTTACAAAAGCAATATAATTTTAGATCATGTACTGTCGTAGGATCAAATATCATATACGTAAATACAAATTACGCTGTTTGTTACATATTTTTCATATTGTTACTATTCTCGATACAGCAATTGTCACAGTCAAAGGGAGCCGGGATAGCTCAGTCAGTACAGTGACTGGGCCAGTGGCTGTAAAACTGAGGAATCAGGGTTCGATTGCCTAAACAGGTTCCACTTCTCGCAGGGACAAGACAGTTTCTCTGAACCACCCGTCCTCCTACAAGTTGGTATCGTCAGCTTCTTCCCACGACTAAAAGCGGGCGGAGTTTGAGGCTGACCATTTACCTGTATCTAGTGGTGACGTCAACAACACGTGTAACTACACATCCACTCTCTCGCCTATCGTCTTGGCGTAGTGTTTCACTAAGCACAGGAACAACTGTACCTTCTTTAGTACTACTTTGTTATTTCCTTCTTGTAAAGCAGTACAGTAAATTCAAAGTCTGTGTGTATTGTTCTTGCCGGATACAGGCTTACAATCATAAAGGTCGTTAACTGTTCATATATAAAGAAGATTTTATATATAATTTGATAACAGAATCAATATAAAATCCGTGTAAACACAACTACGTTCCATTTATTTACAGAATGACATGTTTCAACCAATTACGTCATCTTCAGGCTCACAATTCAATTCTTCAAAACATATTGAGGAATTAATTAAATTTATAAAATGTGATAAAAAATGTTAAATTTGTTGTGGTCAAAATCAGAAAATAATGTTTAGGGAAATTTCCACCAAACTGTTACAATATTCTGTATCAATATCAACCTCTTACTTTATGACATGTAATGGATTATTGTCTCACTGTTTACAAACCAACGAAATGTACTTCACTTTCACTTTTATTATTTATTCATCAACCCTACACATGTTTCGGTCTTATACAAGGCCATCTTCAGGGGTTCATAAACTACGTTCACTTTACATCCAATGTTCCGTCTGCTATTATAACTAGTCCAATCTCTTTATATATAAGTGATTAGAACATAATCACTTAAATGACCATCCAAATATACAAAACCAAGACCAAAACCGACAAACTAGCCAAAGGTGAAGAGATAACATAATAATCCACACTGTTGCACTTTATAATTTTAACACGAATACTGACGAAATTTTAAGGATTTTTTATATTCTGTGGTTTTTATACATACTTCAAATTTTAACTTTGTAAGTGATTGTAACTTACATATACAGAAATTGGACTAGTTATAATGGCAGACGGAACATTGGATGTAAAGTGAACGTAGTTTATCAACCCCCTGAAGATGGCCTTATATAAGACCGAAACATAAGTAGGGGTTGATGAATAAATAATAAGAGTGAAAATGAAGTACATTTCTTTGGTTTGTAAACAGTGATTGTAAAAATGCACGGTGAGACTAATATAAAAAAAGATTATCTTCTATTTAATAAGTTATCGTTGTCAAAGTAACAAATAAAAAAAGTATGGCCGCCATATTGTTTTACATTCTACAAAAACAACTATCGAAACAAAAATAGAATATTTCTTGAAGATTCCTTTTCATCTTCATATTATATAAACACAAAAATATATACAAATTCAGGTCCACACACTAAGCGAGGCTACTGTCGCTAACTCCACTAAAGTTAGTACACCTGCCTTTTTTGTTGTTATTGAATGTGTAAAGCAAAAATGTGCAAAGTTGGAATCATCCACTATTACACAAGTTTCGTAACAAATCCCACGAATGCTGGCCAACCTGAGCAAAATTTCTAAGGGAAAAAGGAAATAATCTAATAAGCTTAAAGGCAGGAAAAGAGGCGGAGAACAAGCCGATGATACTGCAGGGCTTCTGTCTAAATTTGCTTTGGGTGTCTTGTTGTTTATATACAAAAGCTGCAGAAGCTCCGTGTTAAGACAACGCAAAATTTCCAACAATGGCAATATCAGACATCCGCAAGAAAAGAAGGAAGGATGAGATGCGTAAGCAGAAAACTGCAGATTAGAAAACTGAAAATAAGCCAATTGGAAAGCGTAATTCGCGTATAGACGAAGTTATACCATATCATTCCTTCTAGGAAAAGCGAGGGGAAAAAGAAATTGTGTCTTCAATTTTGTAGCCTTAGTGGGAGCAAACCCGAGCTACAGACCAAAGTGAAGGGCTTTACAGAAACAAATTTGATGGCTTTACTTCAAACAACAGTGAACATACCTTTGTAGGGCGTTCTTTCGACAGATGAATTCTCTAAATTCAGGTGTTTACGAAAGGCCTGAATGTCACGGTTTAGTGGTTTTCTTCCTAAGTACTAAAAAGACAACAATTCCTTTACTGTCTAAAACACATTTCTGTGACTGGAGTATGCGACTTATCACAATATTTCTGCACATTTCTAAACAAGGTATATATATAGACCGCAGTATAGTAAAGTCCATCTATGTCTTCCATAATATATATATTTCCTGCAAAATAATAAGGCCCAAAGAAATATTTCCGCAATAACATTCAGTAACGTTATATTACAACCAATGGCACAAAAATCTGGGTAACATCCAGAAGAAGAAAGACAGAACACAGTGTGTTATGTATGAAACTCTAAAAGGAAGCCACATGAAAGCATATCTTAGCTAACAACGACGTAATACAAATTACTATCAGATACAGAATGTTTCTAAAATACAGGGCACAAACTTAGGGACGTTTCTACGCACACATACAAAGAAAAACATATATTTAACACAGCTCCTTAGACACTTGGTCTTTCATTTACGACATTTTATTTCGGAATCAGAAGAATAAAAAACAAAAGGTGTACAAAAAATAGGCAACAGGTATTGACCGACAGACCGCTGGATTCTACGTCACGGATTATTTTTCCGACAACAAACAGTTACAAGGAGTGTTCAAGTTCTTGTACTTGTGCCGACACATTGAGCTCTGCACGTCTCATTAAAACTGTCACAAGCTTTTAAAATTCCAAGCTCGTTGCAAGTTAACAAGCAAATAGCTTCTACACTCTGCAGTGATTCCACTTAGTCATTATCTGCCGTCACATGCACAGTACTTTCAATGTGGCAACGTAAATTAAAACACAGTGGCCTTAAGTCAGGTGATCTTGCAGCACATGCACCTGTTTCGGGGAAACCTACATGTCGGTGAGGATATTTGTCAGTCAGAAAAGTTTAAGCATTGGAGGAAAGGGTTTTGTAGATAGGGCCTTATAAGGAGGTACCGCAGCCGCAATCTTTGAGCTCCTCTTACATTTTAGAGACAGCCTTACAAGGAGGTATTGCGGCCGCATTCTTTGAGAGCTTCTTACTATTTTAGAGACAGCCTTACAAAGAGGTATTGCGGCCGCATTCTTTGAGCGCTTCTTACTTTTTAGAGACAGCCTTACAAAGTGGTATTGCAGCCTCATTCTTTGAGAGCTTCTTACTTTTTAGAGACAGCCTTACAAAGAGGTATTGCAGCCTCATTCTTTGAGAGCTTCTTACTTTTTAGAGACAGCCTTACAAAGAGGTATTGCAGCCGCATTCTTTGAGAGCCTCTTACTTCTTTGAGACGGCCTTACAAGCAGGTATTGCAGCCGCATTCTTGGAGAGCTTCTTACTTTTTAGAGACAGCCTTACAAGCAGGTATTGCAGCCGCATTCTTTGAGCGCTTCTTACTTTTTAGAGACAGCCTTACGTGGTAGTACTCCAGCTGTATTCCTTCAGCGCTTCTTATTTTCCAGTGGGTTATAGCGCGAAAACAAAGAGTCAAATAACTCATATTTACACAGGTGTGCTTTTGTTTTACATTCCCTTTAATTCAGCAGTAACCTATATACAAACTTAATACTCGATAAATAAACGGTATAAGTATATTTCGGCACAATATTCATTAAGTAACGTATTTATACCTACCTACATGTTTTCGGCTTTTGTTGAGCCACCATGAGACTAACAGGAACTGCGTTAACAAAAGTATACTTATTACAGCACCATTACTATTATCAAACGTGGGAGCCAGTGCTTTTGCAGTACACATTCTTTTGAGTAAACGATTAAAATGTTTAACAAGATTATTACTGTATCTACTATAAATTTCGATATAAATCGATATTACATTTGTATTTCTTAATGTATATTCCCCTTAAAACAAATGGTTACATTTTTGTGCGTGGCGGCGTAAGTTGACCATAATTCGTAATCATACGCATCAGTGTACATAAGAATGGTTTACAGTAATAAATCTGTCTGCACAGGCTTTTTTTTCCTTCCTCAGGTCAAGCAGCGTTATGTTTTTACGTCACAGGCGTTGAATTCTATGAAAATTTCCCAAATGTGACGTGGCTGGATGACTCGTATATTTGCTACGACGATACCTAGTTTTTTGCTTGGTATTTTGTAGTTATAAACTCTTATTCACCTTATTTCTCTACTTTGGTGCAACACTAGTCTATGTCACTTTTTTTCTGAAATCAAGATTTTCTACTTACTATGTCTATTTTGAGATAATTTTTTTGTGCAATAACAACCTATAATATATCTTCATTATTAAGGGACATATGATTATCCACCAATCCTACGTCTAAACTTGATCTTCAAAATTATTTTTTTATGTAAAACCTTCAACCTTAGTTCCCCGCATCATGGCTCTTTTGACATAAGATAATATCGCACCAAGGTACAGATTTATAGACACCGCGCATTCATTGTCATTTGTGCGCAGGTCGGAATTTTCATCATATGCTGAACGTATTTTTCTGTTAAGGAAGTTGCTTAAATAACTGGATTTACAAGAGACCACCCTGTATAATACTGTAGTAGATTACCACAGCAACTGCATATGCTTACACAGAAGTAGGTTATCCTAATGTAACAGAGTCTGTTAGTTGGAAAGGGAACACAGCCAACAGCTGAAACGTGAAACGTGCTCCAGTTTCTAACTAACCGATTAAATTATGCAGTCAAGAGACTTCAGCTTGAAGAAGTAGGAAAGGTGAAGTGTCGTGAAGACCTGAGATGTGAGGTTCTAACTGCGGCGAGTATGCGGATTGTGACACAGCGTAGCGTGGTAGAAGTGGACCGACGTTTCAGAGAAACCTGCTTCCTGCTTAATCAGCGTATATAAAAGGACTACCCTGATAATTTAAGCAGAAGGTTCAACCAAAACGTCGGTGCGCCTCTACCAGACCACGCAGTGTCACATCACAAAACACAGCTATCTTTATAATAAAGCATATTAAACATATATCTATGTTTTCTAACGTAATTTTGAAACACATTTTTAGAAACATCGTCTAATATGGTAACTTGGTTTATTAGAAAATTTTTCTCATATGGAGAAACCTTTAAAGACTCGGACTAAATTTAATTTAATTTGAGAGGAGAGAAAGAGCATCACTTTTTAGAAGGTTCCCTGGCTTCGCCCACACGTCCTTCTGAAAGGTATAATATAAAAATTATGGTGAAGATAAAGACGTTACAAAGGTGATGGTAGTATTAACCTGAATTATATTACAAATACCCAGTCCGTACCGCGCAGTAAACACACACCCTCTCGGCTGCAAAAACCAAACAGTTACTGATGTATAGGCAAGTAATCGCTGTTAGTGCTAGATCGAAACAAAACACCTAATAAAGATTTTTAAAATGATAATCGTGGCGCATTTTCAAGTAACCACTAGTCTCTAAACGGTTAAATACGTACAACGATCGGAAACTAAGTTTGCCGTGAATATTTTTTTAAGTTCTTTGTTGTCAATTCTAAAAAGAACAGTGCAGGCTCCATGGAACTGCTATCCACCAGTTTTCCACGTAGTCCCGGGCCCAAATAATGCTTTTACGTGCATGATATCGTGGCAGGACCTCTTATATTGCCTGCTGATAAAATTCCGTGTCTTCCGTTATCAGCCGTCGTGTAACAAGTGTTTACCTGTCGCGAACATCTTTAAATTTGTGGCTGAAAAGATGCTGCTTCGGCGCTGGCAAGGGATAACAATGTCCCAGATAAGGGCTGTATGCGCGATGTTTCAAGGTTCTTTAGTTACCAATTATACGACTTGAGTAAACTTACTTTCTGACAGACGATGTTGGATGTTTTATTGATCTCTGTTCCTGTAATACTGTACGTGGAATTTACGTCAGAGCGGATATTCCTGTCAAGAATGACAAGAAGGGAAAGGTGGAAAAGTAAAGACAAGTACGATGGCCGAAACACAGTAAAGTGAAAGGTATATGGCCCAGTAAGAACGCAAAGCGCTGTAACTTTTTGGTAGGTCAGAAAATCGTTGGTCAAGCACATGGGTTGTAGGCAGTGCAAGGTTTTCTTTTCAGAAATAGACGGAAGTCTTAGGCGAAGAACTCAGTCAAGTAACAACTTACTGTGACTTCTCAATGGTCACCCGTCTACCTAGCAGTGGAAAACGAAATCCCACAAACAGACCTACACGTGTACAGGTCATCTATAACCTGCATTCAGGAGGCAGCCTGTTCGAATCTCGACTATATGACCGACTAACCTGACTTTTCACATGGTACTTCTCAGTCTCCCCAGGCAAATCCGGGATAATGCCTTAAGATACCATGACCTCTTCCTCACATAACATTTCTAAACATGAGATTTGCGCTCTTCTGGGTTATTACGCGGCGTCGTGCGGTAATTGTTTGCTGACGTTTCGGGACAATGTATCGGTCTCATCCTCACGGGTCAAGAGTCCGAGCAGGAAAGCATGGGACCGACACGTTGTCCCGAAACGTCGGTAAACAATTACCACACGACGCCGCGTAATATCCCAGAAGAGCGCAGATCTCATCAACATCGCGATGGAAGCCTTAAATCATTTCTAAACATAATTCACCTCACTCGACGATGCAACTGAAAGAATGTCATTAAATTGCGCGAGATTTTAAACTTCCGGCGCGGTAAATTTGAGTCTTGGCTCTTACGGGATTTTAGGAAGCGTAGATTGATAGCAGAGTCAAGCAGTACAAGAACAGTCGGACTATTTTAACCTTGAAGATTGAAGCAACTACAAACCTACACCATGAGAAGACCCCATTAAATTACCTAATAAAGCCATTTATAAGAATAGAAGCAAAATAGAAATATTTTATAGGCAATGATCAAGTATATTTCAGCTGGCAGCATTTAATTTGCAGCATTGTTACACTATTATCGCACAATTAGCAAAGTCTGGTGTGAGAAGGTAACCGTTTAAAGGTCGTATTTTTATTCTGTGGCGCAACAGCCCAAATCGGGCCTAGGCCGCCTCGCTGTTGAGGTTTCCATATCACACTCAATTAGACACACACACTTGGTAGGACTCCTCTGAAAGAGCGAGCAGCCCGTCACAGAAGACACTGCCTGCACACAACACACAACAAGCACAAGAGACCAACAGCCATATCGCAAGCGGGATTCGAACCCGCGATCCCACAATCGAGCGGCCGCAGACCTACGCCTTAGACCGCATGGCCACTGGGATCGGTAAATGTCGTAATCAGGTGCGTGTTATTTAAAACTAAAATACAGTTTAGTTTCACACAGCGCTGAACTCAAACCGTATCGTTACTGCAGCTTATTTTCCTACGCATCTGAAATAACACAAACATTTTAACTCCTCTATTTACATTCCGACAGAGCCACTCCTGTCCTTGTCATCTCCGACTTACGTACACGGAAGTAAGACACAACCTACACGAAGAAGAAAAACTCGTCATAAAACCGATATGAATACAACAAACGCATTACGTACGGTGAATTATAAGGCCTCAAATAACTGTCATAACCAGATATACCTCCCATACTAGTGGTAAAAAAAAACAGGCATTTGCATTTTGAAAGTATTCTCTAAACCCAGCAACCCAAGCATCCAAATACGTACAGGATGTTTTCAATAGCCTTTTATAGACAGGCAGAACTTACACAAGGCAAAGCAGTTATGCTTTCCTAGGTTTCACTGAAAACGTCTCAAAAATTCGGAAACGTTTACTTCAGTTTATACAAAACTTCCAGGAACGAAAAAACACGGAATTCCAAAACGTTGAAAGACGGAGTGCTACAGTACCAAAGTATTTTTTTAAAATTAACCAACAAATGCATTCAAAAAAAGAACCAACTAGATGCACAATCACTATTAAAAACTTTAATAGTAGTATTACATTAAACCTGACATGTTTCGGTCAGGTACCTGACCATCTTCAGGGGTACACTACATTAAAATGCTATGTCCATATGTAAAACACACTTGAAATGTGAGCATATAAGGTCTAGTCCTGTATAGTGTATAATGACCGAAACATGTTGGGTTTAATGTAATACTACTATTAATGTTTTTAATAGTGATTGTGTATCTAGTTGGTTCTTTTTTTGATATATATACGAGATGCACGGTGAAAACAATATTAAAAATGCATTCAAACTGTCACAGATTCACAATAATATATTCACAAATCACAATGGACCTTACTGGTCCATCATCAGGGAGTAAATCAGTCGTTGCATAAAACAATTACTTGATAACCTTTGGTCTAATTGCATGTGCAGACGAACTGCTGGTAATTACCAGACGTACCAGAAAGTACGTAATAATAAAGAAAGAGCGGCCTTCCGAAAGTTCTATTTAGCGTTCGTTGTAACGGCAATAACTGATGAAACACTGGAGCTATATGAGCTACATGAGCTACATGAGATACATGAGTGACAACATGTCTACATACTGCATATGCGATGTTGTTTCTAAGTCAAGACTTACAAACATGGCGACCGTGCGAAATCTGAAGATGTGTCCGACAAATTTAACTTATACAGAATCTGTGCTGAAGCAGTTAGGTCCTTCATACAAACATAAAATATGACAACACAAATAACACTCACAGACTCATAGAACAAAATCTATGAAGTAGGAGAGCAGACGTCATTTATGTTCTGAACTTGTTATTAAATTAACACTACAGTCTTCAACATATAATTAAATTTTGAAACTCGTAGTGCTAAGAGGGCCGTTTTAACGACATTACTCTTGTTTTCAAAAGACAGACCTACAGCGAAGGGGACACTTTTCAGGGTAGCTGTGCCTGGAAAATGTTACTTCATGTGGAAGTCCTAAAACTGTTGTCAGTGTCCACTTTGAGACTTGTTTTGTAATAAATATAAACTCGTTAGTTTTTGTCTGTATTTCTAGCTATTTATTTCGGCGTCACTGCGTGGCTACGGAATAAAGGCAGGTAAATTACACTCAGTTATCCTTTATCGTGTTGAAGTATCGACAGCAGTGCTAGCAGTGATAATTGCGCGAAGCGGCAGAAGATTCTAATTGCGACACAGAAGCCTAAGGTTGATATCTGAGTCTCTCACGGCAGTGACTACGAAAGATTCATTTTTGCAACATGCCCTGAAATTTAAATAATTCAATTCAATTCCTTTCCATTCAATGGGTATTTATTAACGTGCAAGTCTAACAGCACAAGTGCCTATTATAAAGCCAGTACAAAGACACAAATAAAACAAAAACAGTACAAATACACAAAAACAAGACATTAAACAGACAAAATAAAACAATGTTGCAGAAAAAAAGCAATACAAAAGAAGTACTGTGGGAAAAACCCTATACCCTGAAAAAACTTTGACAAGTCGATTTTAAAATGTCACAAACTTAATTTATGTTTAAAATAATGTGACAAGTGATCGTGTATAACAAATTCAAAACTTTGGAAAAGTTATTTAAAAGATAAATTTATCTGTAATTACTAACGGGGAGAACTGTTGCCTTTCTTCAACATAATAATTCAATTCAATTCAATTCAATTCTAGTTTATTAATGTGCCGAATCAACAGCCAGATGGCCAATTACACAAACAGCACAACATACAAACACAAATAACAACGGACAATAAACAGGACATAAATGAAACAAACACAACCAAAACAAACAAACAAATAAAATTACTTAAATAATTAATAAGGACACCTTAAAATAATGTAATAAAATATTACATCTGACTAAGTGTGACAATTTGCCTTCTGAAGACATCCAATTGATTACAAATAGAATTTGCCGCAGTTACACACCGGCCGGAGGGACAATTTTTATAGGATAAACTAACATGAAACAAAGGAAAGTCTCGGAGGTTACGAGTGGGTACTCGTAGACCAATAATGTCCATGGTAGACGGACAAGATAATAATAATAATAATAATAAATAATAATAATATAATAATAATAATGGAGTAATGAGAAAGTAAAGTTCTCTAAAACCTTTCGACAGACACAAGCACACATCTCATAACAAGCTCGTGTGGTATAGCCTGTCAGCTATATCTCTTTTTACTGCAATATCCTCCATTGAACAACTCTTCGTGATTCAACTGATCAATAAACTGTGATTCACTTTTATTACCGCCGCCACTATACATAAGCCTAACAGAGTTCATGGCTTTATAAACTATTTTCGTGAAGTCCACTTCAAGAAAGGAGAAACATCGCAGTTTTATGGCTGATTACTACTCCTTTCAGAAGCTGAGACTATAAAGCTCTGAGACGCATGATAGCAATATACGTTGTCATGATATCACTAGACCGTCAATGCTGATCATAGGACCACTGAGAACAAAGAAATGTGCTGCTCTCTCCCGCTCGAAAGCTAGGATAATGGGCTCGAATTCCTCTTGGAACATTGTTTAATGTCGTTGTTTAGTTTATATTTGTGTTGCCTTCCGAAGGGTCGATCCATCGCTCGCACAGTCCTGCCAAATATCCAAAAACAAGGATAGCAAACACGGAGAACAGGATGCATGAGCGGCAAGGGAATACGTGTATAGCGCATACATACATACATGCATACATGCATACATACATGCAAAACATACATACATACATGCAAACATACCTACATACATACATACATACATGCATGCATGCATACATACATACATGCATACATACATACATACATACATACATACACACATATACATACATACATGCATACATACATACATACACACACATACATATATACATACACACATACATACATACATACATACATACACACACACAAACATACATACATACACACATACATACATACATACATGCATACACACATACATACATGAATACATACACACACATACATATATGCATAAAAACATACATGCAAACATACATACATACACATACACACACAAACATACATATATACACATACACACACAAACATACATACATGCATACATACATACATACATACATACACACACATACATACATACATACATACATGAATACATACACACACATACATACATGCATAAAAACATACATACATGCACGCACACACACACATATACAAACATACATACATACATACATACATACGTACAAACATACATACATACATACATACATACATACATACATACATACATACATACGTACAAACATACATACATACATACATACATACATACATACATACATACATACGTACATACATACGTACAAACATACATACATACATACATACATACATACATACATACGTACAAACATACATACATACGTACAAACATACATACATACGTACATACATACATACATACATACATACATACGTACATACATACATACATACATACATACATACATACATACATACATACATACATACATACATACATACATACATACATACATTCCATGGATCCATAAGTCTGTCGAAGTCACAACTCGATGTGCAATAAGTCATAATATACAAATATACAGCTATACAGACTACACAATTTTACATTTCAACACTATAAACTAAAACACTATAAACGTGTTACACACCTCACTATGAACCTCTTTATACATAAAAAGTCACCTACTGAGTAAAAGCAGTGTGTATTTAAGTATTTTCTTAATGCTACTTTCAATTTTGTAAACTTAATATTATTCATTCCGTACATTTTCTTTATATATTTATAGTCTGACAAATGTACACTTTATTCACATTAATTGTGTAACACGGTCCTACATGTTTCGAGCCTCAATTCTGGCTCATCTTCAGGGACTCAGTATTTTATATTACATATTTTACCTCAACTGGTACAATTGTTAAAATAGTAAAAACTGAGTAACATGAATTTTTACAATAGTGTTTATACACTGGTTAAAAAAGTAAAAGGTAAGTAAATGTAGCTGCTGTTACGTTCTTATAAATCAAGTCTTATACAGGTTAAAATGTTAAAAGCCGAACAATCTGTGTTGTTACGGTATCCTTTAAATTTTGTCTTTTATTCTTAAGACTTATGAGACTCAGAGGGAGTCTGTTGAAAATTCTGATACCGGCATAGAATATACTTTTTGAAAACAAGATAGGTTGGCATTTGGTCTATGCAGGTGGTGCTTATGCCTAACCTACCGATAGTCAAACTGTCACGACTTGGATAGCTCAGTATTTACAGTGACCACGCCAGGGGACAGAATAGAGCAGAATTTGTGGAGTACCTCCTCAGACTACGACTTTACTTCCCACCATGGCGTTCCACGCGGTTCTGGAGACTTGCCCAACCCCCTAAACAGTTGATACCTTTGGCCGTTTCCCAAGGGGTAAATCGGTCGGAGCAAGAAGCTGAAAACTCCTCTCCATTTAGACTTTATAAACTTAAGGTAGACTAAAGTCAAAACTCCACAACATATTTAAGGGGCACGGTGGGTTCGTTATAAATTTAAACATCAAATTAATAAGTTCACCTTTTAACTAGGCCCTTAGTTTTCTCTATTTTTGTTTTCAAATATTTCCAATATGTAGAAGTATTTGTAATAACTGTCGTTCCATATTTCCACTGAAAACGCAGCCTAGATGCATATACAGAGCGGTCTATTTCCATGTACATGCCTCTTCTAGCTTTTATGTAAAATGTATGGTGTAGTCACACTACAAACTATAGGCCACTTGTCTACACATATTAATCCCTAAATGCGTTAGCTACATGGCTGTTTCATTTATAACTGTTTTGTACAAGCGATGTTCGTGTGGTTATGCACTGTGTCGAACATTCATAATGGAAACTTTTACTGTTATGAAGCTCGTATGTAACAAAGCGTCATTATGAATGGATTCCTGTCGTTCTTCGAAATGCTTGCACATACAATTAATGGACGTCGAATCATTCTTGCGTTAAAATTTACGGTAATTCAATTCCGACACTGTAATAACAACAAAATTCCAATGTACAGTCATCCAAACCTTGCTAAGCTCAAATGCCCCCCTCTCTATATACACGTAAGTGCAGTACACTCTCATTAATACTGCAGTAAGCAGTTTCATAATTTTACTGTTGTAGGGGAGAGGCTGTGAAATAAGTCAGGCGTTAGAAATTTTGAATGAAGGCACCGTGAACATAACACATCGTTTTCTCGTTTATACAGATATATCCTGTACATTTTACGCACTTTCTAGCAACAACATGAGAATAGTTTTTAGTACTCGAACAATGGTACTTTCAGGTAATGAAGATGCCTGCCCTAAGGATACAAGAAATACTTTTTCATTCGTCCGGCAAAGACACTAAATATTACACATGACTTCAGGCATACGTTTTCACGGGTAATTTGTCTACAATTGGTATCCGTTACACTTTGTTTACCGCTGGCCGTACATCCAGCTGCAGGTTGACAAATCTTATATTTGTTGACACAGAATTTACGAATATTTAAATATTAGAAGCCATTATTTAAATAAACGCCATATATCACTCCTACTGAAAGAATTTAGTCGGTGGAAGGAAAAGCCTGTAAGTCGGTAAAATCCTGATAAACGTTTAGGATTTTAGCCAACATTTCTTATATAAAGGGACAGACATGACCTACTGTCGTGGCAATAACCATACTGACACCTGGCGGATATTCACAGACCTTCTTACAAGCATCCTGTCACTATAGGCTGTTTTTGTGATGCGACTTTTGAAAGATTCTCTCATCAATACGAATACCAGACAAAAGAGAGGGATTTATTGGCACATTTGAGCAGACGGTCCTGCAGCCATTTTACCTGAGAATGGAGATAGGGCCTGTCTCCGAAAAGTAATCTTTAATTTTTGTATCTTAAAAACATGGACTATGGACAAAATCAAACTGCTGAATGGTGCTAAAAAGGAAGTTCTTTTCAAATAAATCTGTTTTAAAAATTACAGACAAGATAATTACGTAGACCTTTACTTTAGGCATATGTCAAAATAACTAAGTATGAACACACATTTCACCACTGAAATGTGTAATTAGAGATTAACGCGTGTTGTTAACCTCACCACGTACAGCGAACTGCTTGAAGAAACAGTTCTTATTGGAGTTACTTCTTAATACAGTACTTCTGTTTTCAAGATAAGGGTAAGATCTGCGTGATTTCAGGTTTCCGTCGCGATGTAAATAAGATCTCTTCTCTTCCTGGATGTTGCGCAGCATATACTGCTATTCAGTTACCGACGTTTCGGGACAACCTACCGGTCCCAACTTAAAGGGTCAAGCATTCAAAGACTACTTGACCCTTGAATAAGGGAACGATATGTACTCTCGAAAGGCCGGTAACTCCCAAAAGAGTGAGGACCCCACGTGTCCATCACATGCACAGTATGCAGAATTAGCCACGTGTCCATCACATGCACGTTATGCAGAATTAGCCACGTGTCCATCACATGCACGTTACGCAGAATTAGCCACATGTCTATCATATGCACAGTATGCAGAATTAGCCACGTGTCCATCACATACACGTTATGCAGAATTAGCCACGTGTCCATCACATGCACGTTAGGCAGAATTAGCCACGTGTCTATCATATGCACGTTACGCAGAATTAGCCACGTGTCCATCACATACATGTTACGCAGAATTAGCCATGTGACGTCGCATTATGGGCAGTCACAATATTCATGCGCTACTCCACGGCTTATTTCATCGGATATTTCTTTATTCCAAGCGCCAGTTTCATCTATTGAACTGCTGCCGTTAGGCACGTTCTCAATATGGCGAAAAGCGACTATTGGCTTCGTAATGTCCGTCTTCCTGTCCGCACGGAACAACTCGGCTCCACTGGACGGATTTTACGAAATTTGGTATGTGAGGACTCTTCGAAAATCTGTCCAGAAAATTCAACTTTCATTGAAATGTGACAAGAATAACGGGTACTTTACATGAAGACCTATGCACATTTATGGTAATATCTCGCTGAATTCTTCTTACAATGGTAAATGTTTCAGACAAAAGGTGTAGAGAAAATCAAAACAATTTTATGTTCAATAAATGTATTTCCGAAAATCGTGCCTTTTATGAGATAATGTGGAAAAAAGTGGTAGAGATAGACAGGTCACAGATGACCATATAATACGGCGCATGCGCTTTGTATACTAGTTAACTAACGCTACAGACACACACACACACACACACTCATTATCTGATACTTACTGCTTTCCCACGGCAACAATGGTTACGCGAACGCGCCGGAATATTATGTTATACGTGCATTGCCTGTCTCGTGTTATATGCGTTCCTTGGGTCTCCGCTCCTACATTCTCCGCTATAAAAACTCTCTGTTCCCTTTCAGCACGTACCTCACAGGGAACAATGTTCGCAATTCGGTAACTGTGGCAACCGTGGTGTGATTCCCTCATTCACACAAGGGTGTTATACAGAGAGACAATCTTCCTTTAAAAATATGCATTTTCCTAACAATTAAAAATTTATTTTCCAGCAATTATTTTACGAAAAGAGAATTGACAACGCAGTAAAAAGTGAAACATTAATGAGCTTCAAAGCTCCCTTGCAAATTACCGAACTTTTTAAAGCGTAGTTGCAAAGGTTTTACATGAAAGTACAAAAGGAAGCAATTGATACACAGATTTAATTCAAACTTATAAACATTTTATTTCAGTCGAGCAATCTATCGTTAATATCCTTCATTATATGCAAACAGAACAAATTTTAAAAAATGAGTATTACTGTAAAAATTATAATACGAACCAGAGAACTGATAACTGTCCTCTAATTTAGGTCTCATCATCCTATTGTGTCTAACAAATTTACATCGATTACATGGTCCAAGTAACACAGCACTATCAGTATCATGTATTCATTATAATTGCTACAACATATTTCGGTCATCATCAGGTAATCGTACAAATTCATAAAAAGGAAAGTCCTCTTCCTAAAATACCTCTCTTTTTATAAATCTGTATGACTAATTGATGATGGCTGTATAGTAAATATAATGAATACGTGATATTGATGATGGCTGTATAAGTTGGCTGAAACACGTTACAGTAAATATAATGAATACGTGATATTGATGATGTCTGTATAAGTCGGCTCAAACACGTTATAGTAAATATAATGAATACGTGATATTGATAATGATTGTATAATTCGGCTGAAACACGTTATAGTAAATATAATGAATACGTGATATTGATGATGGCTGTATAAGTCGGCTGAAACACGTTACAGTAAATATAATGAATATGTGATATTGATGATGTCTGTATAAGTCGGCTGAAACACGTTACAGTAAATATAATGAATACGTGATATTGATGATGGCTGTATAAGTTGGCTGAAACACGTTACAGTAAATATAATGAATACGTGATATTGACGATGTCTGTATAAGTCGGCTCAAACACGTTATAGTAAATATAATGAATACGTGATATTGATGATGGCTGTATAAGTCGGCTGAAACACGTTATAGTAAATATAATGAATACGTGATATTGATGATGGCTGTATAAGTCGGCTGAAACACGTTATAGTAAATATAATGAATACGTGATATTGATGATGGCTGTATAAGTTGGCTGAAACACGTTACAGTAAATATAATGAATAGGTGATATTTATTATGGCTGTATAATTCGGCTGAAATACGTTATAGTAAATATAATGAATACGTGATATTGATGATGGCTGTATAAGTTGGCTGAAACACGTTACAGTAAATATAATGAATACGTGATATTGATTATGGCTGCATAATTCGGCTGAAACACGTTATAGTAAATATAATGAATACGTGATATTGATGATGGCTGTATAAGTCGGCTGAAACACGTTACAGTAAATATAATGAATACGTGATATTGACGATGTCTGTACAAGTCGGCTCAAACACGTTATAGTAAATATAATGAATACGTGATATTGATGATGGCTGTATAAGTCGGCTGAAACACGTTATAGTAAATATAATGAATACGTGATATTGATGATGGCTGTATAAGTCGGCTGAAACACGTTATAGTAAATATAATGAATACGTGATATTGATGATTGCTGTATAAGTCGGCTGAAACACGTTACAGTAAATATAATGAATACGTGATATTGATGATGGCTGTATATGTCGGCTGAAACACGTTACAGTAAATATAATGAATACGTGATATTGATGATGGCTGTATAAGTCGGCTGAAACACGTTACAGTAAATATAATGAATACGTGATATTGATGATGGCTGTATAAGTCGGCTGAAACACGCTATAGTAAATATAATGAATACGTGATATTGATGATTGCTGTATAAGTCGGCTGAAACACGTTACAGTAAATATAATGAATACGTGATATTGATTATGGCTGTATAAGTCGGCTGAAACACGTTATAGTAAATATAATGAATACGTGATATTGATGATGGCTGTATAAGTCGGCTGAAACACGTTATAGTAAATATAATGAATACGTGATATTCACAGTGCTGAGTTACTCGGACCTGTAATCTAAATAAACTGTACTGTACCCGGAACATGGAATATATTTCAGTTAATGAAGATCAATAACAAATGAAACACACGGACTGAAACGTAAGCAGAAACTTGGTCTGAGGCTTCAACAAGATGTGAGAAAGTTGGTTTTGAGATTGGCAGGAAGGTCTCGGGTATTATCCGACATAAATGCAAATACAGCTGCATGAATAATGCAAGTTTTTAACAAGCGTTAACTCTACGCAGGTTGTTCCGCATAAGGTGTGCAGGACTTCAGGATTTTATTTTTGAGTAGTTTTGAGTAAAGAATGCAATAACAACGTAAGCGCCATTATCAACCGTTGCATCGCCACCAGCATTTTGACTTACGTACATTCCTGTAACCGAAGGTTTCACAATAATTATGTTTATCATACTGTACAACATAAAAAAAATTATGTCGGATAACACTACAAAAGAAACATATCTATGAAGTCTGAACCTATTATTAAACAGGAATTAAGTCTTACTCTTCTACATGTCGTTCATTCCGCAGTCTGCCTTACGACATGTCCGTAGCCTCTTCCAAAGCGAATTCTCCACAGGGTGCGATCTAGTGCTTTCTCTTTCAATTTCCAATAACTACTCGTTTCCTTAAGGTCATCCAGTAGTTGCTTACGCCTTCTTTCACGTCTTCCCGTCATTTCTATCCTTCCCTCTAACTTTCCTTTAATAAAGTGTTTTAGAAGGCAGTTTCTACTCAAGATGTGACCAATCCAGTTAGCCTTTCTTATTTTTACCCAACTACATGTACAGCATTAAAAGAAAATTATATGTCAGATGCTAACGCGACAGAAAGGCATTAATTTTTAGTTATGTTACAGAGTTATGTTATTTAGCGTAGTTATGCTGCAACACGGAAGAAAAAATCACTTTTGATTACATGTCAAAGAACATCAAATTTGTGTGTACGTTGCGCTGACCACTGTTCACAATGACCTGCACCGGTCAGGATGCACAATTCTGCGCGTCTCAAAAGAGAATTACGAGAAGTCCATCCCACTGGCCGCGCGGTCTCAGGTGTGGGTCTGCGGCCGCTCGTTTGATAAGATTGCGAGTTCGAATCCCGCCGGGGGGGCATGGAAGTCTGTCTCTTGTGAGTGTTGTGTGTTGTCAGGTAATGGTCTCTGCGTCGGGCTGATCACTCGTCCAGAGGAGTCCTACCGAATGTGCTGTGTCTCAGTGTGATCGTGATGCCTCGATAATGAGGAGGCCCTGACCCACTAGGAGCTGTTGCGACATGAAAAGGAATGTGTTTGCCAGAAGTGGGAGTAAGTGTGAATGTGGTTCGTAAAGACTTATGCCGTGCAGTACCGTAGAGTACCTTGATACACTAAAATGGTCGTGGTGATATAACGGTTGATAATGGGACATGTTGACGTAACACTTTCCTCCCAGAATGCCTCCTATAACAACATACTTAAGTCTGGCACATCCTGTACGGAGCAACCTGTATAGATTCAATTCGGAGAGCGCAGCACACCCACATAACTACGCTTCGTGGCCAAATTGTATCATTTTTCATTGTTAAAACTACTGGTACGTGAAGTAAACACTGGGCTTTGAAGGGTTTTTGAGGATCTTTTTGGAGAAGATAATTGTTTTTGAAGTTATTAGAAATACCTAAAGATCACTTACTTCTGGAACATGGCGCTGCGTAGTTTGGTATATAAATATCCAACCATTTGGAAGAATGTGCTGCCTCCATCTTCAAAGTAGAAGGAAAAGAATTCCGGAATAATAACAATCAGTTATTTGTATATCGATTAGTAGAGCTAAGTTCTGGTGTTAGTACACACGATAATAAGACCCGACAATGAGATGAAACGAAGAGCAGACAGTTTTCCCTTTCTGGTCACTAATTCCTTTTAAGTTTAAGAAGAAGCCTTTCCAACGCGCTTTGCCAGTCCCTCACTCTCTATGTTCTGACGGTATCTTCACGATTATACTAGGCAGCACAGCCAACTTCCACTGGCAGTCACTTCAGCATCATTAACACAATTTTCTTTGTATTTCTCAAGTCTTCTCCTTGAAGACATTAGCGTGCTTTTACATGTTAAGCACAGAACACCTAAACAAAAAACCTTCCTACAGAGGACGTTATCAGCCTGCCTTCCTCACGTCTACGCTTTGTTCCTCACTCAGAAAATTCTCTCCGCTTGCCACATTATATCCAATAACTTCGGTGGACAGAAATAACTTTAGGTATTAATTCCTTACGTATCTAATGACAGTATCACAGCTCAATTTATACAGCGCGTCGACTGATGGGCTGATCAGTGACTAACGAATTGCAAATGACGTCAAAAAGAGACGGCGTGGCCTAGTTATAAGAAATATTCCCACATAAGAAGTGACCGGGAAAAATCCCCGATAGCCCGAATTAGGACCCACATTCTTCGAAACAAAACCTAAAAGATAAGATTGTCCTGTCCATGCCATGAAAGGAAAGCAGAGGCATAACTCCACTCATTTTTAACCTCGGAAGTAGATAGAGCTGAGTGGTGAATGCCAAGCTCCAGTAACTTTAACCCTAAGTAAAAGAACAATCGGTACTTTTCGGAATAGTAGGCTGGGTGGGTCCCAGATTCGGTCTGTAAGTTATATGGGGGAAAATGAAGCCTCCTTCTGCCGGGAATTAAACCGCCGATCGTCCAGCCCTTAGCATAGTCAATATACTTACTGAGCTATCCCAGTTTACTGTTTCCAGACTACGAAGCACGAAGACTAATTGCTTGATCGTGAAGTTGAGTCCGAAGTCACTGAATATATACAGACTGGCGCAAAAGTCACTCGACACAGACTTTATCGTTTTTATGCGAATAAATATTTTCGCTAAGGAACTTCATTAAAAATAACAAAGAAAAAAGTTAAAACCGACTCAGCTTCAAACAGTAATAACACAAGCAATGATAGTATCTTTGCAGACCAGCTACCATTTTGCATGTTTTCAGAAAAGCACGTACTGAGCTGGCGTCAAAATGTTCAACAGTTTAACATGCAGACTCACAAGTCTTAGGCATTAAAAGGCTTTATAAAAAGTAGCATTAAGAAGATACTTAAACTGCAGACTCCTTTCACTTGATTAATTTAAAACGTTTAAAATGACACATAATTCACCATGTATATACCAACAACTGCACTATAATTAGATACAATGATATACAATATGTGGTAAACCTCCCACATGTTTCGGGCTTTTTCGGCCATCCTCAGCGAGGTATTCAACAAAGAAAAGTACAATAATACCTAGTTATATCATAGATGTGCAATAATACAGCTAAAATAAATATATCAAAATACTTTTTAAATTTTTAACCATTTTATTATTTGTATTTTAACTGTATTATTGCACATGTATCATATAACTAGCCATTAATGTGTTTTTCTTTGTGAACACCTCTCTGAAGATGGTCTAAAAAGGCCGAAACGTATAGGTTTACCACATGTTTTTATGTCATTATATATAATTATAGTGCAGTTGTTGGTATATATATGGTGACTTGTCTTACTGCACGAAACGTGGATAATTTTAAATGACCCACAATTTTGTTAGAGGCTGTTACGTAAAATAGGTCTACTTATAATATTTTCGTAATTTACTAGTTCTGTGTATGTTGTATTGTTATTACTTTTTCCAAATCCTGCTGCCAATTTGACTAAGTGTTGGATCTGTGGACTCCCTTTTGCTTGTATTCGTACAAGTGATAGACTATAACACTGTATCTGACAGGTCCTATAAATTATTGTACTTTAGACAGGTCGCATCCCTAACGCCACTATAGAATTCATACGACATATATCCATGTCCTGAATGGGACTCGACACCGCGATCTTGAACAGTGCTTCTCTTACAGCTTGCGGCCCCTGATGTAAGAAATTTATCTCACGTTTTAAACATTTTATTTGCTGTGTTCGTCTTCAATAAACCACATTTGTTCCGTTTTGCACTCTAAGAGAACGTAGGAGAGGACATCAGCTGGAAAATTGTCCACTCCGTCCACAATACACTACAATAAACTGCATCAAGGGACTAATAACAGTTGGAGGCACTCCCTTGCGAGGCGCTTCAGCGCGGCTCTACTGTACAATACCGTAACAGATACAAGAAAGAAAACAGCTCTCACTGCTTCAGGCAAGTGATCGAGCACACGTTTTATTCCAGTGTAAATATTTGACTGCTGAATTTGATGACATCCGATCCAAATCTTCCACTTACGACTGAGAAAAGAGAACTTGAGAGAGAATGTCAGGACTGTATCACGATGGAGCAGTCTAGTGAACAGAACACAGCTGACCTGGTGAGATGCTTATGAAATATTTCATAACATAGACATATATTGTAATAAACTGGCAATCCTAGAAAATTATATACGGACGGGTAAATAGACCGCATATCCTCGGCGCCACTCAAACAATGAGTACATATTTTTCCTCCGTGTACTAGCCTACTTTCGCCATTAACAATTAAAGAGCTTCTACAATACAAGGTTTTGATCTAGTGTCCATTGGTCTTCGAATTCCTGACTTACGCAATTCAATTCTCGGATCTGCAGAAGTTCCGTAATTGTTTCTATCCAGTGACCCGCAAGCGGCAACACTGTTCCTAACTTCTCTACTCACCTTTCGCACCACAAATATTTATTTAAATCTTAAAAGTAAAACATAAGAATAAACTCTTGTCAAGTTATTGCTCACCATACACCATGTCTGATATGATTCTATTCCCTATGGAATCATCTTAAAGGGTCTCGCTTTTTTTCCATTATTAGACGTAGGTATCTCGTTTACTTAATGACAGTCTCTCCCTCACTTTTGCAGGCAACACACAGTGACCGGTTTCAGTTATCTCTTCTGAAAAACTCGTACATCAAGCATATATGTATCCCTCTCCTATTGCTGTCAAGATGAGATAAACCTCGCTGCCTTCTTCCACTAAATAGCCCAATTTACTATACGAATGTTTGATAAGGGAACACTGTCCCCGTGACAAATAGATATTTTGATGTGGCCAAGTTTACTACTCTAACATGATCATGATTACTATAGTCATACAAACTCGTTTCCAATTGTCGGTTTGAAAATATGAGTACTTTCTCCCCCCTGTTTTGCAATGTAATCGTCTAACAAAATTTGTATTTCGCAGTTATGAAATTCTCCGAATACCTGCTCCAGTTCCTCGTAGGATTTGTCCTGTGTATCATCACTTTTGCCCTCAGTTGCGGCATGCCCGTTCACAGAAATATCTTTAGCATTACATAAACAGTACTTTTAACCAAACTCTGGTCTCTTGATTAACTGCTGATATAATTCTCTCTAATATAAAATATTCCAATTCTAATTGATCATTAACAATCCATTTTCCATAGAACAATATATAATCATCGGCCACTTCAGCGCCGCCATTGCCCCATTTGACCTCCAGTATTCCTATTAAATCGAACCTGTATTTTGTACTTTGATAATTCGGGGAACGGGCATGCAAAGAGCACAAAAGAAGTAACAAATGCATAAAATGTTTGTGGAGAATCTATAAATAGTGTCCACAGATGTAGATTGGATTCATCTGGCTCACTATATTACCGAATGGCATACAAGTGTGAATGCGGTAGCGAACATCTTGGTACCCTCGAAGGCAAGGAATTTATAGACCAGCTGGTAAACTATCATCTTCTTATAAACGACTGTGGTTTGTGGCGACACAAGAGCTCTCTGTGCAAAAAAGTGTAAATAAAAATTTTCATAGGAGTCGTGCGTGAAAGCCTGCAGCACAGCGTGCACTGTAAGAAGGCTGTGGAGAAGTTATGCTCGCCGAATCGGAATACAGTTTTAAAGTGAAATTTGTAAATTACAGTCACTTCATGTCTATATATTTGAGTCGCTTTTCATAAATTTAATAAATTTCGACTGGAGTATAGAGGACACAGTCAATGCTAACCTCACAGTGAAGAAGCGGCTGGCGGCTGGCGGCCATGTTTGCTCACAGTTCCAAGCTTTAACATAATAAAATGTGGACAGTCTGTTCGGTTCTGAAGCCTCGTTTATTTTCGTCTTTTAAAAAAAAGAAACTAATTACTGAAATCTCTTTTATGAGTTCAGTTAGCTTTCATCTGCCGGAAAGCTAAGCAAAGCCTAAGGGAATTTATATGTTTTGTTCTCTCCATGTCAGAAAAGCAAGCAGATTTAATGTACCATAAAAGTCCTTGCACTAATGCATGGAATTAGCGTAGTAAATATATAGTTATAATTACGTTCCACAAATCTTATTGCTTGAGTGAAACACACAGTTCGTCAAAATTCTAGTGTAGGCCTTATAGTCTCTTGTAACAATTTAAACTCGCATGCCTCTGTCTTAGGATGTCAATATTATGACGGCATGACACAGTTTACTGCTATACACACACGGCCGTTTAAAAAATTAAAACGATAACTACATATCACAGGAGTTAGCAGAGATTTATCTGATGACTAAATATGTTCTACCAGGAAGACGGAAACAATAAATTACTCCGAAATTATTTCAATCTTTACAGAGTAAACTAAACACTATCTTCAGCATGAAGATAGTGTTTAGTTTATTCTGTCAAAATTCAAATAGTGATTATATATAAGCACAACGGGATGATGTTTCCAAAATTTGCTTTAGCTAGCCAAGCTTCTTCCATCAATAGATACAAGGGAGAATGAAGAGAGTGTTCTGTTTATTCTGTGAAGACTGAAACAGTGATTTTATAGATATATACATATATATAGTTCAACGGGATGATGATTCCAAAATTCCTCCGAAACGCTGGTATCAACCTACCAACCTACACAGTACCAAAACCCAGGAGAAATAAAACAAAATTTCACAGCTCTGAGAGCCGGACATCCCATATATAAAAATGTCATCACAGACTTATCCAGAACCAGTTCCAGGCCACATCGTTAAAATATAATTTCTTTAGAGCGGACTTTAATATCATCCGCACGGAACAGACGGTCCGTATCGTGCAACGGCTACAGGACGGACGTCCCAGGAATGGTGGCACGATTGCCGGCAGGGACAAGAGAGTTAAGTACTCGTATTCTCCAAATCATCCAGAGAGATTCTAGAGAACATCCGGACTCCTATTCAATTTGTACCCGGGGCCCTTTCCCTGGAGCCAAAGCGGCCGGGGCGTGAATCTGACCATTCATCGCAACTGGTGTCGATCTTAAGAATGAGTGCAGCTATATCTCCCCCCTCGCGAATGACACACAAAATAATGATCAATCCCACAGTTCAAACAACGTGCATACTGAATCAACTCCTCAGTTACGAAGACCTGAAGCGTGTCTTCAGCAGTTCACTCCACGTACCAGAGCCCGTCTTGAGAAGCTAACAGTTCCTCAGCTAGTCAAGAAATTCCTCACTTTTTACGAAACCCGGAGGTTCATCACCGCATTCACAAGAACCCGCCACCTGTCCCTATCCTGAGCCAGATCAATCCAGTCCATGACCTCCCATCCCACTTCATGAACTCCATTTTAATATTATATTCCCATCTACGCCTAGGTCTTCCAAGAGTTCTCTTTTCCTCACGTTTCCCGACCAAAATCTTGAATGCACCTCTCCCCTCACCCATACGTGCTACATGCCCAGCCCACCTCATTCTTCTTGATTTGATCACCCGAATAATATTTGGTGATGAATACAGATCATTAAGTTCCTCTTTATGTAGTCTTCTCCACTCCCCTGTTACCTCGTCCCTCTTAGGCCCAAATATCCTCCTCAGCACCCTATTCTCGAACACCCTCAGCCTATGTTCCTCGCTCAATGTGAGAGACCAAGTTTCACACTCATACAAAACAACAGTCACAATTATAGTTCTGTATATCTTAATCTTTACAATTTTGGACAGCAAACTGGAAGACAGATGATTCTGCACGAAATGACAAGCATTCCCCGACTTCAATCTGCTCTTTATTTCGTCTTCAGCCACTCATGTACATCAATCCGAATGTGGGCCACTAACTGCTCCTACTATCGATACAGAAAGAGATGTGCAATTGTGTATAGCTGATATATCCCACTTAAGGCGCCGGAGGTGACGTTTCAACGTTCCCTGCACCTGCTTTACGCGCGGTATAACTAATCCGGGCAGATTTCATGTTCATTATCTGCTAATGTTCAACACGAAGTACATAATTTATTTCACAAGTTGGTAGCAGTGTTTCAGTACAGAACCTTCCATCGTCCATAATCTTCATGAATCCATGAAAGGAAGCACAAATTGGAATCACAATTCGTACGAAGCTAGCATTTATTTTATAACCTACATCTACGGTACTTTAATGAAACATCAAACCCCCACAGATTACAGGCAACACAATTGATCCAGGCTAATGGAAACACCCCTTACTAAGCGTGTCCGTTTTCCTGACATGGGTTTTAAGTGTGTATATTTGAAGTGGACACAATCGAGACACCTGAATTTATCGAATAGATCAAATTGCAATGTAAGGTGTCTGACAAGAATCAGAGTGCTAATAGGTGTTAATATCGATACAGGAAAGGGCGGGAAGCTAAAAGTGTTAATTCAATGCAAGTCTTGCATTTTTCTCTCAATTCAGTATGTTACAACTGTGACGTGCGCTCGTGTTGGCTGGTATGGTCTATCGTACACCTCGGATGTGGTAACAAAGTCACAAGCACTTGTAAAACGTCATAAACAATGAAAATATATCACAGTGACACTGTGTCCACCAAACATTCGTCACTGGTTGCAATAAAACCCCACCCGCTTTGAGAACCCGATAGGTATACACGTGGAACATGTCCCGATACACGTGTGCAAGTTTTCAGGTGGTTTTAACATTGTATTTACCGTGCATTTTCAATTAAGATATGTTCAATAAACACCAACTAATGCACATAAAAACCGAAATACGTATAGGGGAATTTTAAGAATATACTATTGTGAAAAACGTTTATGTGCATTAGTTGGTGTTTATTGAACATACGAGTATCTTTCAGGTGGTTACTCACTGGCCTGTTTAGAGTCACATATTTGATATCAACAGGGGTCGAAATCTCAAGCACTACGTAGTTATTGCCAGTCAGTACAGCATCCCCACCAGTTACCCGCACCATACTCGTATGTACATACCCACCAGTTGTCAGGCAGTTTGTGTTAAGTCTTCGTAGAGAGAAAGTTTGTTGTATTGCATGGCTGTTCATAAGGTGTCCGTGTCATGAACAACGATGAATACACAGGAAACAAATGGAGAGCAGGCAAACTGTTATTTTGTTTACATATTTTGCGAAGAAAATGCAACGATAGCACATGCTTAAATCAGGCGTCGGTTTTCCGACCGTCACTACCCAAACAGAGCGATATTCAGCAGCTTACATCAGCGGTTGCCCGAGAGGAGAGCACATTCACCACAAGTACCAGTGAGCCTCGGGTTCAACAAATGGCTGTGTCTGACCGCAGGGGCGCACCCAAGGTGGGGGCTGCCGGGCTGCAGTCCCCCCAAATCGAAATTAATAAAAAAAAAACCTTTTGTAGATAAGATGATCTCAAAAGTTAATACGTGATGTACCCTTCAGCCGAAATCAGCTAATGAAATCGGCTGATGACTAGTACATTAGAATTTTGAAAAACAAACAAGAAACTTAGAATACCTTCGGTGAAATTAAAAGAAAGGAGAAGATTAGGCTTTGTGATTTAAACTACGTTGAGTGCGTCACGGAACATGTAGTTATATTTTTATGTCTGTAAATGCAGTTTCAAACAGTGTCATGTTACAGTTGTACTTACGACACGATTTTATAACGTAATTTTCAAAATCAAACAAAGTATATATAGCCTCAAGGTCACCCCCCTCCGAAATTAGAAATTCTGGGTGTGGACGTGTTTGACGGTCATCGCCACTTAATTGAACACGTATAGCACAATAGCGTATCATACACACACGTAGTAAAAGCGTCGGTCTGACAACAGTCGCCACCCAAACACAGCAGTATTCAGCAGGTTACATCAGCGGTTGCGAGACACAGGATCACTCATCACAGTAACATAACCAGGACAGCGTTAGGCCGTTAGCGGCAACTCGTCTTAATTCCAACGTGCAGTGAGCAATGGTGCCTGGAACTCTTCATTTAACTACATATTTTATTTAAAAGCATAGACAATAAAGTTATTTTACTCACGAAATATTTTGCATTAGCAATTACCAGTTACAAAATAAGTCACAGAAACACCAGTCACATAGCAAGCCTCCTAGTTTGTTCATCTCAAAGGAATAATACTAACAACGGACTGTATTACATACGTGAAGTCACTTCACATAGGACTTTCGAGAGGTCAAATAACTTGCTGAACTCCTGGCCACAAACAGATCGCTAGTTTGTACTTATGCAATTACTCTTGCGATTTCCCTCACAGATTTATTAAATTCGCGTGTTTAGCATATACTGTTATACTACGTAACAACATAACCCCCCATTCCCAATCAAAATCTATCCAAGTGCCAACTGCATTTCTCTCGAACACACAGTTCTTACGTCTCAGAGCAGAAATACTTCCTGCACGGCATATTGCTTTGAAGCCCTTCTACGTCCTCACTTTAGTAGCAGATTTCCGTTTCAATTTTGCGAGTTCATTTCGCATTGACAAAAATTGATTGCAAATTATATATATATATATATATACAGTACAAGCTCTTTTTGTACTGAATTCCGATTCGCGCCATTTAACTACGCACAATTCACGTTCTCGTATGCGTGTAACCCAAATAAGTAACTGTCATTTAAATGTAGCAATGGCTAGGCTGGATTATCCGTAATTGGGCAGGACTCGGTTCCAATTCAGCGAGGGCACAGTTGGCAAACACTTTTGGGTTTATAACAATGCTAAGAAATGAACTACTGACATGACCAATGGTTGATTAGGCCCAATTTTATTAGTATAACTTTGCACATCGTCAGTGTCTGAGGAGTATTTGACGCACACTTAATAAACCCTAGCCAGAAAATTAAAAATTAAACGACACCTATTTGTAAAACAAAAATCTTTCAGTATTATAATAATAGACCGATGAAAGAGTACAGCCACAGTTCGAAACGTCGTATTTGATAAATATGGGCTGCATCAAGCAGATGCGCATCCAAAAGGGTGGGGCTGCACACCCCCCCCCCCTTCCCAAATTAATACTTTAAAAAACAGATTCTGTAGACACGATGATATCAAATGTTTTATGTGATTTACCTTTCAGCCGATAACAGCAACTGATCAGCTGATAACTAGTACATTGGAATTTGAAAAAAAAAAACTTAGAACGTCATAAGTGAACTTAAAAAAAAAGAAGATTAGACCTTGCGATTTAAATTACGCGAGTGGGTCATGGAACATGTAGTTATATTTATGACATGAATTTTGTAACACAATTTTTAAATCAAACACGAATGATATACAGCCACAGGGTCAGGCCCCTTTCCCCCACCACGAGCGAAAATTTCCGGGTACGCGCCTCGCATCAGACACTGGCCAACATGAAATATACTGATATAAATATCGTCACTGACAACTAACAACGCAGTCCAGAGGATGGTACACTGCTTCCTGCTTGAGAGAACGCGGGTTCAAATCTCGGTACGATGACCGGCTATTCCGAGTAAGGATTTAGTTGGTCGCCCTCAGTTCTGAGACACATTCCAGGAAGCTCACATTGGGCTGCTACCGCCTCCTTCCATATCCTTGCCAATTAGTTAATACTTAACCGTCCCAATATTTCATGTTATTGAATATTCTGAGATAAATCTACTGTCAGTTACATACAAATTAAATTAAATTAAATTAAACAAACAAAACTTAACAAACAGATGCACGACCCTTATGAGTTCTGAACACCTTGCTGCCTTTACTGTGCGCTTTAACTCTGCCTCACTACTACAGATTTAAGCTTTACCATACAGTCTTAAATCCCTACTTCGTACTGAACATACAAGTACCTGACATTACCGGTAATAATGACACAAACAGCCTTTCATTACATCAATCACTGATACTGCACGGCGTCAAACGATACAGTAGCTAAAACTGGAAAATATGAGGGGAAAAATTATATCGAAGGTAGGCCCACTGTCTAAATATTCGACCAAAAGAAACGAAAGCATAAAGAGCAAGCGTCAGGGAGATCAGGAAGGAGTTGGCTGTGAAGTGAAAATTGTGGTAGTTATTGCGAAGGGTACCAGTTCGTGTTTACGATGCAGCATGTATTGACTGCATTCCTTCTATGACGTTTAGACAGCGACACGTAACACACCATTCTGAAACATGCTGAGGAAATTCCCAAGCAGTTCCAGTGACAGGAAGAAGTGACAAACTAAAGTGAATAGCCACATACAGCCCTGCTGTTTAGAATAAGAATGCTGGCATATTTCCCTTCAAGTTAGCCAATAATACAACACATCAAACTGGACACGACTTACCAGATCACTGAGCAATTAATTAACTCTGCCTTACACGCCTTCATTCAATGCATTAGGTACTTACCTCAGCGGTACACAAATCCCGGTCACCTGGTCGCCCAGGCGACTAAATTTTTTACGGTGGCGCCTAATATTTTTGATCATAATTACTTAAGTTTTTTCCCTTACATACAAAAATATGTATCAGTTCACATGCACCGAGAAGAAAGAGCCAGATAACAGTGAGGTTCACAGGTTATTCCAGAATATTGGGTTTTCAGTATGGAAATTGGTTCATGTCACCAGTCTGGAGTCAAGAATTTGGAGATGGCTCCTAGGTTTTTCGAATATCTGTGGACCGCTGGTTTACCTGGTTAAAATACAGCTTTATGGAAATATCTGTACTGGGTAAGCTCAAACATGCCCGCGATTTCAAACCCTATTTGCCCAAAATACATGTTCATATAAAACTGAAGGTGTGGTGACACGCAGTAAAGTACACCACACAGGTGGTGGTGCTTCTACCGCTTCCAAGTACCAGGGTGTAGTTAAACCGTCTCCTTAAAAATGTTCGGCTGTGTTCAGAAATGCCGCTGCCAAAATACGTGCAATACACACCATCGCAACGGGTTGGCCAATGGCTGCAACGACATGCCACAGCGATCCGCAAACTTTCATCCGCGGGCAACGAAGAAACGAGTGATTTGACGAAGTGCCACAAAGGGTTTTAAAACATTATATTAATATTTTAAAATAATATATTGTCTTTATCTTATTCATATTAAGTTACAATGAACTGTATAGCTTCTTTAAGAAGTAATACTGATTAATTTATGTATGTTTTCGGTATAATTTATATGGAGCTGATGCTCATTATAATTTCAAGCAATTAAAGGCTCCACGGGTCGATCTGGACAGGTAGATAATTGTCCCCATTGGGGTTCGAACTCCGGACTGTCCAGCGGGTAGCGAGTCGCTGTACCGACTACTCTATCTCGGCCTGTAGATAAAAAATTGTTACATTACGTAGGGGGTAGGTGTGTGGTAGGATATAACATTTGGAAATTGGATAGAGAGTTGTGTGGTCTTTAGGTATTTGCAGAGAATGTAGTCTTAACAAATGTAACATTCAGCAGTGTGGGTGTAACACTGCAAAACATGAAACGCAAAGTCTTGCAGTTCACCAAGTACACGCAATCGAAAAATTGTTAAAACAAAGTTTACGGATTTAAATGCGGAATAAATTCTGACATATGGCTGTTTTCCATGGCTAATCATTTTCTGCGAAAGTTTACAATTTCAATTTCACGGAGCAAAATAGCGATTATTCAGGGCCAGCGAAGTTCAAAATGTAATTGTCCGACGTTTCTGTAGATGTTCTAGGCCAAATTTAATCCACATTATCTCAAACATTTTGGCAGATAACCATGCAAACGAACAACTGCAACTTTCTCATCCATTCAGCCGCTGCAAAGAATTAAAATATAACGCACTTTCCTATAGATAAGGCAATTTTAAACTACATTGTATCGGGTGCAATACAAATGTAACATGGCCATTCCATTCCCCCACCCTTACCGTTTATCAAACTACATTTACCAGACTTAAGTAACTGTTAAATATAAAAATCTGTGACAAAGTTGCATTTATCACTGACACACCAATATCGGACATTTATTTTAAAATCTCTCGATTTTAGTACGAAATAAAAATTTACCCCAAGCTAACCCTTCTTATATCGTCAAATAAAAGAACTAAACCTACTGGCGTGGGGTCCAAGAGATAGAGCCAAGCTCTACCTGTTAGTAAGTTGTTACATCTGAGCGCATTTAACACAATTCGCGCAAGCAGAAAGTCACCATTTACGTAATTACAGCAAGTGCCTGATAGGGCAGACAAGCAGGCACATAATTACAACTATCAGAGCGAAGACTGTCAAGTTACTTCAGATTAATTTGCTTCCTAATAATTCCCTGCGCAGTCTTCAAGACGCACACAAAATTAAAACCAAACATAACCTCAATTTGGAAGGTAAATAATACATTAACAAATGCTCCTTCATAATGGGACAAAATTAAACGACTAAGACGTCAGTAGCAGTAATATGGATACAGCTACGGCCCAGTTACAATTATAGGACCGTGACACGGCTTATGTGGTTAGATGTCAGCCTCTCACCGAGTAGGCCGGGGTCAATCCCAGACCAGTACATGGAGGTTGCGTGGTGGACAAAGTGGAGCTGGACAAATGCTTCTACTAGCACTCAACTTTTCCTCTGTCAGTATCATTCCACCAATGCTCCATACTCATTCATTCATCCAAAACTGACGCTATGTGATCTCAGCAACTAACAGCGTCGTTAAATAAAGCAGTAAAAATTACAACTAGACATTTACAATTTGCTGTTGTGTTAATATCCAGGTAAACCAACAAAACAAAATGATAAAATGTAGCACAGAGAGAGTCTGGCCCAGAATACGCACTGTTACCTTTCTCTCACTTTGGGAGGGCTCTCTACCTACAGCACTAGTGTCATTTAACGAATGTTTATTAGCCACTCCAAGCAGAAGTTTAAGGAAAGCAGCTCGGCGCAGGAAAAATGCAATACATACAAAGGTAAAAGTCACAAAGGCAGAAAAACTGATAAATGTTCCGGCGCTTTTTCTTTAAAATGTGGAAATATAATACCATTTCTACCGCTTCTCTTAAGCATTCCTTTCATAAGTTACGTCACTAGATAATTTGAATTGCTAACTTTAGAACTGTGTTTTTAGTTACAATCCGGAATAATTCTCGTGGTCTGAAAATACATTTTCAATACTCAGCCCGGAACTTTTGTTCAGTAATTACAAGTAATTTTATTTCTATGCGAGGCAATTTTCAGAATTAAAAAAATGAACATTTTAATAATATTACTCAACAGCTTCGTTTAGAACACGTCTCTCGAATTTATAACATACAATTGCGAGCATTTTAAAGCTTCAGTGTCTCATAAGTGAGGTTTTGTTTCGACATAACTATACAAAGCCCTTGTCTGAATGCTTGTGTGAGAGAAGACAGGCTTATAGTTTAGAAGATCTAAACATAATTTTCAAACAAATTCCTCACAATTCTCGTGTCATAAATAAAGCCCATTTTGTAGAAGACCGTCAGTTTTATATTGGCTTGAGCCCTTACCGCCAAATTATATGCACTAAACCTGTTATACTTGTCTCAATATGGATAAAAATCTTAGCTAATTTCAACAGTACTACGGTCTCCCTCAGAAACAGGGAAATACAGCTGACAGCAAAATCTAACGCTGAAAGTTCAACTGTGTGACACAAATGTAACAAACTGTCAGGGGAAAGATAAAATAAAAAAGACTCGCAGATTTCTGGATTTCCTGAAAAGCAAGCACTTCCAGATTCTAAATAGTTAAGTAAATTAAAACTTCCAGGTCTCTCGGCTCTTTTTTTTTTAAGAGAGACTGGTTTTAGTTGCCTGCAACACAAGTTATTCTTGCACTAGTAAACAAGGGAAATGTTTCTTTTCTCTGAAGAACTGGAAGACATAATAAATTAAAACTGCAACTTTGTTACTGTAAACACAGGGAATCTTTGCGACGGCTTCTCTGGTGTATTAATATGCAGAACGGAGGACATGAGAGCAGAATTTCATAATAAAGGAGACTGATTTCACCAAAAAGGATTCACCTAGGATTTAATAGTGGATGTGTAAGCAATGGTCTTTCAGCAGGGTTACTACAGTAACAACACTATAACGAAATGTATTATGGAGTTCTTTATTGAAACTACTTGCACATCTTAAGTTTCGATTTTACAAACAAAAGTGACTGACCCTAGCCTTTGTTCTTCTTTGAAAACTGTAGACCCTTGGGTGGTAAGTAATTTTGAAAATTATATGTTCCGTTTAATTGGGAGAAGTCCATTAAGGAGGCGAAGGTCCGCAACGGACTGTAGTGCCGTCTATGTAGAAGAAGAAGAAGATGAAAAACAAGAATAATAAGAAGAGTTTTCAATTGAATATTCCAGATAAAGTAATATTTAATTCTTAATAAATTTTGCCCCACTCAAACCCCAATTATCAAAAAATAATTTTAACCTATGTAACTCGGTGTCAATGGTTAATACTTAATTGTTTATAAGCCTGAGATTTTTCGTAAGGAGCAAAATTATATTCCAGAATATTTCCAACTCCTTAACAATCATCGTAACTTACGAGTAGATACCAAATTTCAAACATTTCGCAGGAAAGCAGATAACATGGCGCAAGACAGGGATGCACAAATTTTAAAAACATCTAGGAGACAGCTCAAAATTCTAGGTGCCAGAAGGGTGACATGAAGCAAGTTCTATGCTGAAGATCCACAAATATTAAACTCCACCCTACAGAATTCAGTGTTCTGGGCGACCAAACACCCTGATTTGTGCAGCCTTGGCGTAAACGTTCAAACCAAAAGGAAGTCTCTGTACAGTCTGAATTTAACGGACTTCAAATGGCTACAAAATCAAAAGAAAAATAAATCCCGTTCTGTTCTAGTGCTGAACGTGGCCCCAAATATATTTTAAAATGCGACATAAGTTTGGTGAGGGAATTTCTATCTTTGAACACTAAAGCGCTTGACACACAGGCATTCCCTGAATTTAACCTGCTCTTAATTTCTTCATGCACAAACTTTCGTTAAATATGTCTATAGGTGTATAATGAATCTAAGGGTGCTGGCCACGTACTCCTTCGTTCAGAATAACTCCCTGATGATGGCACCCCGGTGGCGAAACATGTAGAAATTTTGTACTTTCTTCTGAATGTATTTTATGAAGTGCATAATTTGGTTGATGTATTAATGAAGTATGTTTATTAACGTCACATATTACAACATGTGGCGCAGAAGGAACTTGTGCAGCCCCCCGCACACTAGCACTTGGCCACTCAGAGGTACCTGTAAAGTGAATATCGTAGACATACCGACCGCGCTTCCCGTTTGGCCTGTGCTTTGCAGAGGGCGATATCCTAACATCTACCGTAGAAAGTTCATGGAGTTTGCAGGACTCAGTGATCCACCATGGCACAAACACCAGCCAGGCAACACAGGGACAGTCCCTTTGAATGAAGGTGACTCAAAATTGACGTAGGTATTAGTCGGAAATTGAAGATAAAATGTTAATTGATTTATATTTTAAACATTTTTAGCAGTTTCAATTGACAATGCTGTATTTTAATTCTACACGCCGATTCCAGTGGCCGCGCGGTCTAAGGCGTGGGTCTGTGGCCGCTCGCTTACTGGGATTGTGGGTTCGAATCCCGTCGGGGGCAACGACGTCTCTTTTGAGTGTGTGTGTGTGTTGTCAGGTAGAGGTCTATGCGTCGGGCTGGGCATTCGTGCAGATGAGTGCTACCGAATGTAGTGTGCCTGGGTGTCATCGTGAAGCCCGATAATGAAGAGGCGCTGGCCCACTAGGGGCTGTTGCGCCATTAGAAAAAAAAATTGTAGAGACGCACATATTTAACAAAATATGTACGAGGAACATAAGTAACAAATGATAATTTATCACTGATCATGCAGCTTTTGGATTGGATATGCTATATTCATGGAGAAGCTGACTCTTAGTAACACTTTGTATAAGTACATAATAGTCTAATGTTGCTGGTCTTGTCAAGAATAATTTCTACTGCTAATTCCCTCTTCAGTCATACTATATGACCACGAAGCAGTTTTTCAACGTGAAGAATGGAAGTTTAGCTCCCTTGACTGAGACTGATGTGCCTTGCTGTAAATATCACAAGCACATCTGAGAACAGTTTATCAAGCGCAAGCCACAGGCTGTATATACGAAGGAAATCACACAAACAGCCCACAACCATGGATATACAAACGTTATGAACTGAAAACGCAACAAATGTTTCTGCCTTTCTGTAGGTTTCTCTCGTATGAAATACATTTAAACTTAAGACTTCAGCTTTTCCGAATTCCGTTAATACGCGTACTCATGTGTTAATTTTGAAGCCGGGATAGGCCATCTGGTATAGGCAATAGGCTAGGGTGTGGACGACCGAGGGATTTTGGTTCGATTCCCATCAGAGACATGCAATTTATCTTTCCTCCAAAAGACCCAAACGGACTCTGCAGCCCACAGATCCTCTTAGGCAATGGCTACCGGCGACTCTTTCCACGTGGTAAAGAGGCCGAAGCGTGAAGCAAACCACTCACCTCCATCTAGTTCTGAGTTTAAAAATGAGTTGAACTATACCTGCATTCCTCCACATGCAGTCATGGTGTGAAAGGTAAGTTGGCCGTAGGAAAGACCATGAAGGCCCAGAGGGGTAGTAGAGGTATATTCCTACAAAGACATTTTATCTTTACCTTTACCTCTGTTTAGTCAGAGTGTCCGCGAAACTGGGAATATGAAATTTATAGATCCTGTCGGAAAGATTTCAAGACTCATAATCAATCCATTTGGGAAGCATAATGAAGCGAGCTGTCTTGTTTTAATACAGAACGTGCTGTTCCCAGCCATTAACAAATGGTAGGTACTAAGAGGCTGCACAGTGTTCTGATGCTGTCTATAGAGTACGATTACACAATAACTGCAGTTCTCAAGCCCGTAATTTATTGTTCCACTTTTCAAATAACTTCACAATTTTAAAGGCCGTACGTCACGTTAGCAAGAAGCAAACATGCCACAGCTACCGTAACCTGGTTTACTTGTAGAAGCGTAAAATATGTTCTTGCACTAAGTCTAGAATGCTTTTACTCTGCCTCATTTATTTTATCCCGCATTCACATGTGTACGGTCACCAATACAAAAAACATCAGACGATAACTCTATGAAATTAAATGCTGGGTATCTTCAAAGTGGGACTTAATTTCGTTTCATATTAATTCGCAAAAACTACACAGGATGAATTAATATTTCATAGAAAAACACGGCAGCACAGACAGTTACTGCCTTCCTCAGGTTGTGAACGTAACAAGTCAAAAAACTCCTTTCTGTTTCACTTCAAAATCGCTACCTAAAAAATCGTACACGAGAGAGCAGTAAAATGTACAGTATGACACATATGTAGTAAAATGTACAGTATGACACATATGTAGTAAAATGTACAGTATGGCACATATGTAGTAAAATGTACAGTATGGCACATATGTAGTAACATGTACAGTATGGCACATATGTAGTAAAATGTACAGTATGACACATATGTAGTAAAATGTACAGTATGGCACATGTGTAGTAAAATGTACAGTATGACACATATGTAGTAAAATGTACAGTATGACACATATGTAGTAAAATGTACAGTATGGCACATATGTAGTAAAATGTACAGTATGGCACATATGTAGTAACATGTACAGTATGGCACATATGTAGTAAAATGTACAGTATGACACATATGTAGTAAAATGTACAGTATGACACATGTGTAGTAAAATGTACAGTATGACACATATGTAGTAAAATGTACAGTATGGCACATATGTAGTAACATGTACAGTATGGCACATATGTAGTAACATGTACAGTATGACACATATGTAGTAAAATGTACAGTATAACACATATGTAGTAAAATGTACAGTATGACACATATGTAGTAGAATGTACAGTATGGCACATATGTAGTAAAATGTACAGTATGACACATATGTAGTAAAATGTACAGTATGCACATATGTAGTAAAATGTACAGTATGACACATGTGTAGTAAAATGTACAGTATGACATATATGTAGTAAAATGTACAGTATGACACATATGTAGTAAAATGTACAGTATGACACATGTGTAGTAAAATGTACAGTATGACACATATGTAGTAAAATGTACAGTATGGCACATATGTAGTAAAATGTACAGTATGACACATATATAGTAAAATGTACAGTATGGCACATATGTAGTAAAATGTACAGTATGACACATGTGTAGTAAAATGTACAGTATGACACATATGTAGTAAAATGTACAGTATGACACATATGTAGTAAAATGTACAGTATGACACATATGTAGTAAAATGTACAGTATGACATATATGTAGTAAAATGTACAGTATGACACATATGTAGTAAAATGTACAGTATGACACATATGTAGTAAAATGTACAGTATGACACATGTGTAGTAAAATGTACAGTATGGCACATATGTAGTAAAATGTACAGTATGACACATATGTAGTCAAATGTACAGTATGACACATGTGTAGTAAAATGTACAGTATGAGACATACGTAGTAAGATGTACAGTATGTCACATGTGTAGTAAAATGTACAGTATGACACATATGTAGCAAAATGTACAGTATGGCACATATGTAGTAGAATGTACAGTATGACACATATGTAGTCAAATGTACAGTATAACACATGTGTAGTAAAATGTACAGTATGGCACATATGTAGTAGAATGTACAGTATGACACATATGTAGTCAAATGTACAGTATGAGACATACGTAGTAAGATGTACAGTATGTCACATGTGTAGTAAAATGTACAGTATGACACATATGTAGTCAAATGTACAGTATAACACATATGTAGTAAAATGTACAGTAATGGCACATATGTAGTAGAATGTACAGTATGACACATATGTAGTCAAATGTACAGTATAACACATGTGTAGTAAAATGTACAGTATGGCACATATGTAGTAGAATGTACAGTATGGCACATATGTAGTCAAATGTACAGTATGACATATATGTAGTCAAATGTACAGTATAACACATGTGTAGTAAAATGTACAGTATGACACATATGTAGTAAAATGTACAGTATGACACATATGTAGTAAAATGTACAGTATGACACATATGTAGTCAAATGTACAGTATGACACATATGTAGTCAAATGTACAGTATAACACATGTGTAGTAAAATGTACAGTATGACACATATGTAGTAAAATGTACAGTATGACACATATGTAGTAAAATGTACAGTATGACACATATGTAGTAAAATGTACAGTATGACATATATGTAGTAAAATGTACAGTATGACACATGTGTAGTAAAATGTACAGTATGGCACATATGTAGTAAAAATGTACAGTAATGACACATATGTAGTCAAATGTACAGTATGACACATGTGTAGTAAAATGTACAGTATGAGACATACGTAGTAAGATGTACAGTATGTCACATGTGTAGTAAAATGTACAGTATGACACATATGTAGCAAAATGTACAGTATGGCACATATGTAGTAGAATGTACAGTATGACACATATGTAGTCAAATGTACAGTATAACACATGTGTAGTAAAATGTACAGTATGGCACATATGTAGTAGAATGTACAGTATGACACATATGTAGTCAAATGTACAGTATGAGACATACGTAGTAAGATGTACAGTATGTCACATGTGTAGTAAAATGTACAGTATGACACATATGTAGTCAAATGTACAGTATAACACACATGTAGTAAAATGTACAGTATGGCACATATGTAGTAGAATGTACAGTATGACACATATGTACTAAAATGTACAGTATGGCACATATGTAGTAGAATGTACAGTATGAGACATATGTAGTCAAATGTACAGTATAAGACATATGTAGTCAAATGTACAGTATGAGACATGTGTAAGTTTCCACGTTTTCACATCCAGTGTTGTTCAAATCACGGCCTTCTCGGTTCTTATATCATGCAGTATAAATACGTTTTCGACGTTTCTGAGAAACGTACTGTCTCCAGGTGAATGACGAAGCATTTATCTGAAACAAATTGTGACCCTGAAGATAGAGGCAGATAGTTCCTTCGAATCCTCGTCACAAACTTATATTACACTGTACAATAACGCAGAAATAACTCTAAAATTTTAATTATCTACACCAAAAATCTGAGATCCTTCCTGTAAATGCCACCCTTGTTTGGCTTCACTAACTTGCGTGCGACAGAGGCATTTATTTACGTAATAGAAAAGACGTAACTACAACTGACCTGATACGAACATTATCGCTTGTCTTGAACATAATAAATATATATACTGCGCGTACTAGTATACGTTACGAATATCCAGACATGTCCTATATGACGATGATAACACGCAGAGAGTCTTAAACGTCCAGAATTGTTCACACGGTACTTCACATTTGTGGTAGTACTGCCTTACTTTATATTGTGTAAAGAATAAGAAGTGTACCCACACAACACTGAACGACTTTCTTAAACTTCAGACACGAAAATGTTCTAAACAAGAGCAGGTTTCATTGAGCACAGCTAGTTGTGAGCTAACCAAAAAATACGGTCATTAGAATAAACATTTCAGAATTAAAAACAATTCATATGTAAATTACAAGCGTTGTAGCATACTAACAGTTTCAGAAAGACATACAGTCTCCGTATATAGTCAATGAGCAGGGCTGTGGACGTTATGAGTAGCTGATATAATTAACAAATTATTCAGCACGCATCCATAATCAGTGACGGATTAAAAATTCGTTTTGAAGATACATAAAAACAAAGTTGTGAAGCAAAGCCTGTAAACACGCGTCAGTGCAGGCACAACAGCGAGGAAGTGCGTTCCTTACCTCTGAGCAGAAGGCTGGCGACTACGGCGACCACAAAGCGGACGACCGGGCACCCCATCGCTCACTGGCTTCTGCTTCTCGGCGCGCGAGTCCGTTCGCAACTGTGGTGCTTGCTGTGGAACTGTAACTATCTGGACGTCGGCTGAGTTCGGCGCGCGTCGGACACACCAACGCTATGATACCACTAACCCGTTCGTCAGAATTCAATACTGGCACAGCCCTAACCAAATACAATTTGACATTCCTCCCTCCAACATAAAAGTATGAGCTGCAGATAGCCCGTGTGTTGCCTATATTTCACTGCTAACAGATCATATGCGAGTCCAGGAGTCACTTGGACGTTGATGAGCTGGCGTGGTCGTCGTCATACACAGGGTGGGCAATAAACTGGTATACGAAAAACGGACTGCGGCTTGTCGTGAAGTTCTTAATTATGACAATGTTAATTATTATGACAATTATGTGTGAATGTGAAACTGTTTGTCTTCTTAAACTCGACGCAGACGATTTCAGCGACTTTACTCTCGGTGCAAGACCGGGGCATGCACAGCACCGTGGGCACTTTACTCTTGTTCTACCGTGCCGGTCAAGTCGGTAACAATCCTGCTCCATATTCGAGCGGTACTGGTTCAAAACTCCGCCGGGATCCCAAATTCCCCCACTGAGGTTTAGCGTTAAATCACAAGTGAAAACGAAATACGCTTGTATTTATATAAAAGTCCTTCCTGCAAATCTACCAGTTTCTCATCGCGTCAAAATACTCTCCGCCTAGTCTTCAACACCAAGATGTCTTATGTTGTCACAAGAAGAAAGCTAAAGGTAAAGCTCTCCCATAACAAGTCATGAAGACACAAAGGGGGGAAGGAATGTCGGGCTTCCATCCTTACTTTGACATTCGGCACAACTAGGACGGCAGAGTTGTCAGCTCTACGCACCGGTCGCACTTTACCCCAAGGAAATTTCTTGGTATGCGTTTCTATTACAGGCTTAATGCGGACTTGAAAATTTTCCAAGGACCCTGCCGGGAATCGAACCCGGAGCCTCCGTGTTGTGGCGCAGTACCTCAACCAAATGTGCCGCTCGCCCCCCCCCCCCCCTTAAGAAGAAAGAGAAAACAAACATAGATTTCGAGAGAGGTTGCAGAGAACGGTGTTTGGAACTCGGAGAGAGTAAAGGTAGACTAGAAAAACTGTGTAATGAACATTATTAGGGTTATAATATCAAGAGAGGTGGGACGGGAGAGGCACGTAGCATGCATGTGGGAGAGAAGAAATGCGTACAGGGTTTTGGTGGGAAAAGTTTAACGAACGAGTACACATGGAAGACCTAGGCGCAGATGGGAGGATAATATTAGAATAAATCTTAAATAAACAGAATGAGGGGCGTGTGGGTGTGGACTCGATTTATCTTGTTAGAATAGGGACCAGTGGTGAGCCCTTGTGAACTCGGTAATAAACCGTCGGTTGCCATCATTTGTGGTGAATAGCTTGACTAGCTGAGGCAGTATTAGCTTCTCGAGAAATACTCCACTCTATGTAGCTAGCTAGTGCCTGTGTTAATTAATTAGCTAGCTTAGTGTTTAACTATGGAGGAACGGCCTCCAGATTCGATGGGTAGCTGCGAATATATTTAATAAGCACTCGCAAACAGCCGTCAAGTGGTGGTCCTCCAGCTTGGGGGTTGGGTGAGGTGCTAACAACGCCTCACTGTAAAAACTTACAAACTTACGAAACATTTCACAATGCCTCGAACTTGGACTGATAATATTAAAATGGATCTCCAAGGCTGGGATGAGAAGGCCTGGACTGATCTAACTCGGGATAGGGACAGGTGGCGGGCGCTTGTGAATGCGGTAATGAACCTTCGGGTTCCACAAAATGCGGGGAATTTCTTGACTAGCTGAGGACCTGTCAGCTTATCAGGAAGGAATCTGCTCCATTAGTTAGTCAGTTAGTTAGTTAGTTAGTTAGTTACTTAGTTAGATGAGTGTTAAACGCACTTCACTACCCGCTGGTGATCGCGACAGGTGTCTGCGTTTCTTTAAAGTTCTGTCCGGATTACAACTCTCACACAAGTAACGCTGTTCCATAACCTTCCTGAGTTATCGTTTCGAACAGTATCTACTCGTACGTCTCGTTCTGTGCTATATGACTGCTGCAGTTGATTTAGAGCACCTTTAAATAATGTGTCCATGTCGCTCCCCATGTGGCTGCTATGGACTCACCACATGACGTGTGGTTTGTGGATAAAGCAGGCAAGCTTCTCATATCGCCCCCATTGCACCAGTACGACCAGCACCACCAGGCAGATGCAGGCAGTGTTACAACTGCATCCAGTTGGTCTGGGTTACAACAGAAACTTGACGTGTCGTGTCGTGTCGTGTGAAATCATGACTAATACAAGCTCAGGTTTCGACGTAAGACATACCCGAACAAGACCCATTATACCGGACGGCCACGAAGTGTTGAAACCCCAGAACCGCTTTCCGTCCAACGTCGCAGGTAAGTAGTCAGTAGGTCCCCGGAACTAAACGGGAGTCCAACTACCCTGGCACAGGTTTTTCAATGTTGTACTCAGTCGCTTTAGGCAAATGTCGGGGTAGTAACTTAAGGTGGGTCTGTACCACTACGCCCACACCCCTTTCAAATCATTATTTACTAATCATAATATCATTAGCAGTTGTGTAAAGTAGCGGAGATAACCGGTCGTGCCCCCCAACCACTCTATAACTGGGACCCCCTTATAATTACTGATCTTACCCCCAGATCTCACAGCAGGGATCCAGAATCCTGCTTCCTGTCAGAAGATAGAAATCCAGTCTGACAGAATGCACAATATATTTTAGTATACTGGTACACTTGTAGGCCCCCATGAGCCACGCGGCCCCCGCGCCACGGAGTCTGTAGGGGCGTTGTGTTCATGCACATTGCACACCAGCTCTTACGCAGCGGGCCCTGCAAGATTCAGCCCTCTAAATGCAGTGCAGTGGGCCAACAGAACCCCCACATTACTTGCAACTAGCGCCTGTTATGACGTTCGTGCCAACAGACACGCCATTGACACAAATTACAAACCACAACAAGCACAATTAACTTAATTATGTCACTCTTATTGCTGTTGTAGTGTCATGCTACATGTTTCAATTTTAAAGATCGTTATCACGGAGATCCTTAACATCAAAAAAAAATATCAAAGAACAAAAAGGAAAATAGCTGCCGATCCCAGTGGCCGCGCGGTCTAAGGCGTGGGTCTGCGGCCGTTTGCTTGCTGGGATTGTGAGTTCCAATCCCGCCGGGCGCATGGATGTCTGTCTCTTGTGTGTTGTGTGTTGTCAGGTAGAGGTCTCTGCGTTGGGCTGATCACTCGTCTAGAGGAGTCCTACCGAGTGCTAGTGTTGTGCGTTGTCAAGTAGAGGTCTCTGCCTTGGCCTGATCACTTGTCCAGAGGAGTCCTACCGAGTGTGATGTATCTGAATGTGATCGTGAAGCCTCGATAGTGAGGAGGCCCAGACCCACTAGGGGCTGTTGCGCCATGAAAAAAAAAGGAAATAATAATGACCTATTAAAAATATGATATATTTAAGTTGTAACTGATAGACAGTCCGAACGAAATACTTGAAGGAAGAAATGGAGGATAAAATTTTGAATAAGAGCATCAATTGCTGAAATTATTTACAGAACGTAAGGCATAAATATTGTAATTACGTAATTCCACAATGCAATTAGAAATATTTGTACATAAAAGAATGGGAAGTCTATATTGTACAATGGGCCCTACCAATAATCCAAAATAATAAAACGACAGTGCACGAAAACATAACGTCTGTACAATTATTGCGGTCCTGTCATACGAGTATGCCATGTCTTTAGGTAATGTGAAAATAAAGTATATTTCTTTCCCAATAACTCGGCAAGACTGGACCAAGGGGAGACGAGGAGTGTAAAGATGGGAAGAGGAGTTAGACAAGGTTACTGTTTGTCGCCGATTCTGTCCAACTTATACTGCGAGTACCTTACCAAGGAAGCTCTTGTAGGTTCTGGAGAATTCAAAATAGGTAAAGCAAAGGTAAAGCCTTCACATTACAGGCCTAGACAGGCCCTTAGTGTTCCAGGAGGTTGAGGCTCCCAGATTTCTAGACAATCGGCACATGAAGAGGGTACGTTTGTCAGCCCTACGCACCGGCCGCCTTTACCCCCAGGAAATATTCCTGGTACTCATTTCTGTTAGAGGCTGAGTCGACCCCAGGGCCATAGTGCGACCGAAAGGATTATGTCAATGAAAAATTCCGACACCAACGGGAATCGAACCCGCGACCTTCCGGACCGATCGTGTAAGAAATTAAGAAGTATTACATAGAGTCAAGAAGGAGAGGAATATCCTACATACAATAAAAAGAAGAAAGGCTAACTGGATTGGTCACATCTTGCGTAGAAACTGCCTTCTAAATCACGTGATTGAAGGAAAGTTAGAAGGAATGATAGAAATGACGGGAAGATGACTAAGAAGACGTAAGCAGCTACTGGATGACCTTAAGGAAAAGAGAAGATACTGGAAATTGAAAGAGGAAGCACTAAATCGCACCCTATGGAGAAATCGCTTTGGAAGAGGCTACGGACCTGTCGTAAGACAGACTGCAGAATGAATGAAATCGGCAAGAAAATGAGAGTCAATCCGATTAATCGATTTAATAATAAAGTTCACACACACATACACGTACGTACATACATACATACACAAAACACACATACATACATACATACATACATACACATACACACATACATACATACACATACATACATACACACACATACATAGACACGTACATACATACATACACACACATACATACATACACAAATACATATATACATACATACGTACGTACATACGTACACACATACACACACATACATACATACATACATACATACATACATACATACATACATACATACATATACATACATACGTACATACATACATACATACATACACGCACGCGCACGCACGCACACACACATACACACATACATACATACATACATACATACATACATACATACATACATACATACATACATACATACATACATACATACATAGTCTATGCGTCAGAATTATTCTGCAACATTTCAGGCAGCATGCTTAAGTGTACACTGAAGACACGAAGAAACCCACGGAATATCTCCATTAAGAACGCCCAGATTCGATTTCAGCAACTTCGGTAAAAATGGCAGGTAGTTTCGTTTACAGCTGAACTTCTGTAACACGACAATAAAGAATACTTTTAAGACGAGACACATTTCTGCAAACATGTTCTGAATTCTTCATACAATTTCAGGAGCCGAAAACGTGTCAAAAGCGTTCCACAGCGTGATAGCTCTGATCGCCTTCAGATCGCTGCAGATGTTGTCCGCGGTCAGTCTAATCTTCCCATCTGTGCTGAGACAGACAGACATCAACCCTCACTCCACAAAACCGCGCAATTATTTCGTCCGCTGGGCACAAGAACGGTTGGCTGGCCTGTACCTGTCACATTTGCTATTGCTTCCTCCATCAGAACTACCATTGGCACGGCACAATAGACACAATTTCACGCAAGGAAAGGAGAAGATGAAAAGGGAGTCTAACCATCAGGGAGTGACAGTTACCGTAAAGTAAAAGGGTACAATCAGTGACGTGAAAGTGGCAAGAACGTGGGGTTGCTACTGCCCCATTGTCGTTTTGAAAGACAGCATTTCTGTGAACTTATGATTTTATTTTAATTCACATCGCGTAGAAAAGCAAATGACCGAAACATCTACTGTAATAAAGCAAAATTAAATAGATTAAAGAAGCTGGAACGATTTGTAAAAAGCATAATCCTGTGTCCTTTTTGTTCTGTTTTCAATTTTTAAACATCACTATTTTCTTTCAAATACCAACTAAATGCACTTACAATATATGATACAACACCCACTTTAGTCCTACACGTTTCGGCATTCTCATGCCATAATCAGGCATTAAATGTTTTAGATTTTATATATTTCTACATTTAAATGTATTACCATACGTTTTATATATAACATTATACATTAGAAAATTCACATATTTTATCTGCATACATAATGGTTTTAGCAGCAGTGTGGACTGATGGTTGTGAAATTCAGAGATGTAATCCATTTTACTGTCAATGGTTTTAAACTTGGCATGTATCCCCTGATGATGACATGGTTATGCCGAAACATGTCGGAGTAAAGTGACTATTGTATCACATATTGTAAGTGCAGTTAGTTGGCACTTAAATGAAAACAGTGATTCAAAATGCACGGAATAAATTAGTTTAAAATTCTGACCCTCCCGCCTATTACTGGGCAACGCACACACAAAGGCGTATATTCACGCATCGCAGCTTCCATATTGAATGAACACTTCAGCCAGTTCGCCTTTCCAGTAATATTTCCATCTACATATCAAGTGACTCCAAAGACATGCGCGCATCTCCTGGACGCTAGTAACATTGTAATCAATTTCCATCGAAACTTAAGATTAATTTTTCGCTTCTACTAGACCTACTACACTTCCTTGCTGGCGTATCTACAAGTGATTCATTCACCTGTCCTTACTAATTTAGTTTCGCTTCACCCCACTTATTTCGTCCCTTCTTTTACGCGAATGCTGCCCTCTGTCGAAGGGATAGAGCAAATTGACTGCTTCGTTTCTCTGCATCGATAACTGACAAGGAACTTAGGTTATGTACGGACAATTAGGATTGTGACTATTACACTGTAGAACATGATTATGACTGACGAATCAGTACGGAAGAATTTGTGGTATTTTAAAGAATTTCATGACATTTAGGTACAAGGTCTGAAGGGAGAGCTCTATAGAGTGTCTCATGACAGTACACCACGCCCTGAAATTACACAAGTACATAGGCGGCTAATTTCTCCTGTCACCTCACTTGTACAGTACTGTAGACAGATTTACATCTCATTTCTTCCCGTCGTTTGCAACTCCGATATATACAAATCCTGTTCAAATAAGCCTCATGGGCAATAATTTTTCTCTTATTATTCTCATCCATATTTCTACAAAGGCAACAGGGATAGCAGAGTTGCTATAGAGACTAAGCTACGGGTGCACGATCCGGGGTTCGAATCCATGCAGGGACAAGAGATTTGCTCCTCTCCCAAGAGTCCAAATCGGCTCTGGGGCCCACCCAGTCTCCTATTCGATGCGTACTGTGTTCTTTCCGGGGTTCAGCGGCCTGGGTGCGTTGCTGACACATCACCTGCCTCTAGTACCGAGGTTAAGAATGAGTGGAGACACACCTCTACTCCCGTTACATGCTTTCACGACGTGGATAGAGAAAATTTTACTTCTTCGCCAATTCCAAAAAACTTTCGTCATATAAGGCCATACCTAGCCTTATGCAATTTCATGGTCCTCAAACTTTAAATAATACATTAAATATCCCATAGCAGCCTCTTGCTTCAGAAATTTAATCATTTTCGTTCCACACATGCATAATGCTTCTATCAATCTTTATCTCTCATTCTCGCACTTCCTCACAATGCAAGTCCACGCCAACTCATACACTAGCCTCCGTCTTTTCGTGTCCTTTGTGTAATATCTCCGCACAATTCTTTCCCCCTTAACTTCCCTTCAGCTCTTTCCTGCCACCAGACTGTCACATAAACAAATATTTTCATACACGCTGCTCAGGTTCTATATACAAAGTAACAAAACATATCACTGTTGCTAGGCGATTACTTTTATTTACCCTTTCATTCCCTTTTAAACAAATAATCCAGTTCTGTGATTTTTCCAGGTATTGAATGCGACAGAAAACTTCAACTTTCAATGCAATGAACCCACCACAATTTGATACAACGTTATCACGATCATATATTTTGTAAGCAACGTGTTCCGTGTTTTTCCAGTCCCCCCCCCCCCCCCCAAGTTGCCCGCCTTTCCACTCGTCAGCACAGTATCGTTAAACTTCTCCGTATTCCCATTCCAAGCCACTTCTCTTTTCTCTTCACTTTTGTTTGCAGAGTTCCAGCTGCTATCGGCTGGACCATCATGAAATTTTCATGCAATGCAATTTTATTCCGTAGTGTTGCTATTTTTTTTTTCAACTTGCACCACGCTCAGATGTAACACAGCTTTGTTTCCACTCCGGGATTCCTCTCTCTCTCTCTCTCTCTCTCTCTCTCTCTCTCTCACTTCTCGTCAGTACTTTTATTCCATCTCCAGCTACAATATGTAAAAAACGCTTTTCCCTGCTCGGGAGTGCGTCTCCCTACGGAAGCATTACCGTCTCCCAAGCACTTCCTAGTCTGACAGAGCGAGGCGGTGTGAAGAGCAGAGAGTGACAGAACAAAGACCCGCAACGCTAGACACGAGTAGGCACCACTCAAAAAACTTTTATGGTGTCTCGTAATTCGATACCTTAAAATCATGCAAATAAGGGAAGTTTACCCACTTTAGCATGATTTCGTAAAAATTCTGCATAGAATGCCTGCTTTTAAAAGCCACTATGCATCATACTTTAAGTACTTGTTTCGGTTTTTTTTTTATTTTAAATCTTGCGCCTTAGGGTTTTCGTATCAACACAGTGAAAACTTATTTCGATACGGAGGCATCGATATAATGGTGTATTTGTTAAAACATAATAGATTAGTTGCCCAATTATATCAAGACCGTCGCCATATAACTGTAACTCGTCTAGAAACAAAATGTATAATTTTGCCTTTCACATGAGATGTGTGCTCTTCTGGGATATTAAGCAGCGTGGAGTGGTAATTCTCTACTGACGTTTCGGCACAACCTATCGGTTCCATCTTCAGGGGTCAAGAACTCCACCAACAAGTGTCCTAGAGACCACAGACGTCAGTGCAGAATGAATAAGGAGAGTATCTAATGAATAAATTCATCATGTCCAGTCAGTACTTTATGGTCATTGTCACGAAAGAAGCATGCAAAAATAGCTAGCGTGAACAATTATTTTCTTTCACGAATCTAATGTGTGTACAAGTATGCGTGTTGGGGACTAATTTGCGTCAGAACTGTGCATAAATACAAACTTTATGTTTAGTGTACCGATTCGTACTTTTAGATATGATGTTCACTGTCTTATTTTTTGAGTTTCAAGAAAAAATTAATATATTGAAAATTTACTGCCACAAATACGATCTATTAATAATCGCCGGAATTCGAAGTGTTTTACTGGACTTCGTAAGAAAGATAGCCAATGTTTTCCGACGTTTAGCACCGATTTATCAGCCAGCAGGTGGTTAATGTGATGGCTAAAGTAAGAAATTCTATCTGCCAGGAAAAGCAGACTTTTCAAAGCTGATTTAGAAGGCTGATGTTGGGCATGCAGACAGAAGTTGGAAGTTAGCTGCAGGAAAAGTTCTTGAAAGATTCTGAAGCCCATGTACGACATTCTGAGTTTCTTCGAGTTCAGAAAATAAAAACGCTGGCAAGTGAATTCTAAATCCGGCTGTATCAATTCACATGCCTTAAGGATTTAAGTGTCATATTAAACACGTCAGTATGGAATTTCACGGTGAAGAAGACAAAAGCGGCAAAGTGTGTTCCGTTACGCAGTTTCGCCTCCTACCGCCTTTTCTTCGTGAGTACTTTTCGTTTCTATTTCATGAAACATGCACTCATCAGACCACATTTCAAGCAAGAGTTATAGATGTTAATAACACATCTCCTTGAATAAATAGACCAACTAATGCACTATTTGACTACTTTAATGTAGTGTCTTTCTTATACACTCTACACGTGTTTCGGACCTAGGTCCATCTTCGGGGGTCTCAGTATTGTTAAAACTACTAAAACAAGCACATGTTTAGACGAACGTACAACACTTGCTTACCGCTATTGTGGCAGAATTGTCTGGATAAAATTGTAGAACATAAATATGTATATATATAGTTAAAACCTTATTAAAATTGTGAGATATGTGAATGATGTTCACTGGTGCGGAAATACTGGCTTTTGTTGTTTGACGTCTCGTGATACGTATTCTACAATTTTATCCAGACAATTCTACCACGACAGTGGCACGCAAGTGTTGTACGTTCGTTTAAACATGTGCTTGTTTTAGTGGTTTTAACAATACTGAGACCCCCGAAGATGGACCTAGGTCCGAAACACGTGTAGGGTGAATAAGAAAGACACTACATTAAATTGGACAAATAGTGCATTGGTTGGTCTATTTATTCAACTTGATTCACAGAAATGCACGGTGATAATAGTGTGAAAAACACATCTATTGGGAAAGTTGATAAATTGGACAAGGTGTTGATGCTCCGGGGTATTACGCAGCGTCGAATGGTCATCCTTTACCGACGTTTCGGGAAAACGTATGACCCTTGAAGATAGGACCAATACTTTGTCCCGAAACGTCGGTAAAGGAGGACAATTCGACCATGCGTAATACCTCAGAAGAGCTCAAATCTCAAGCAGACAAACGTTAACATCTATGTGTTTAAACAATCAGCTTGTTACACCGGTACGGTCTGGCGTTCCCCAACAAACTCAACAAACCCTTGGATAAAACAGACAAAGCTCACGCCTGGATACTGAAGGCTTGCGGATGTTCTTTCCTCCTTTGGTGCACATGCGGTAAGAAAACCGACCGTGACCTGCCCTGTGCGTTCCTTCGATCATCCGTCCTCCCAGAACCAAGTTTCTTTTCCCACAGCTGCAATATTTCTTTTCTACCACAAAACGTTTTTCTTTCCTTAAATCTACTCCTATTTACATAAGAAGTGTGGGGTGTTGAGATTACTGTATGCAAAATTGTACTATTTTTTTATGCGGATATAATATGACAGAAACCATGAACGCGGACTTTGAAAACTTCCATATCCAAGAACTTTCAATGAAATATTCATACTAGGAGGAAAGGCATGCACGTACGTGTGAATTAATATATGTACCGTACTTACATATGTATGTACATGTATATATTTACCCGTATTTACATATGTATGTACGTGTATATATTTACCCGTACTTACATATGTATGTACGTGTATATATTTACCCGTACTTACATATGTATGTACGTGTATATATTTACCCGTACTTACATATGTATGTACGTGTATATATTTACCCGTACTTACATATGTATGTACGTGTATATATTTACCCGTACTTACATATGTATGTACGTGTATATATGTACACGTACTTACATATGTATGTATGTGTATAGATTTACCCGTACTTACATATATATGTACGTGTATATATTTACCCGTACTTACATATGTATGTACGTGTATATATTTTTACCCGTACTTACATATGTATGTACGTGTATATATTTACCCGTACTTACATATGTATGTACGTGTATATATTTACCCGTACTTACATATGTATGTACGTGTATATATGTACACGTACTTACATATGTATGTATGTGTATAGATTTACCCGTACTTACATATGTATGTACGTGTATATATTTACCCGTACTTACATATGTATGTACGTGTATATATTTACCCGTACTTACATATGTATGTACGTGTATATATTTACCCGTACTTACATATGTATGTACGTGTATATATTTACCCGTACTTACATATGTATGTACGTGTATATATGTACCCGTACTTACATATGTATGTATGTGTATATATTTACCCGTACTTACATATGTATGTACGTGTATATATTTACCCGTACTTACATATGTATGTACGTGTATATATGTACCCGTACTTACATATGTATGTACGTGTATATATGTACCCGTACTTACATATGTATGTACGTGTATATATGTACCCGTACTTACATACGTATGTACGTGTATATATGTACCCGTACTTACATATGTATGTACGTGTATATATTTACCCGTACTTACATATGTTTGTACGTGTATATATGTACCCGTACTTACATATGTATTTACGTGTATATATTGAAGGTCAGATTTTCATCAAAGCTTACGGAAATAATGACATTAGGCCTTATGATGGTAGAAAAGAACGAAATGGAAGCTGGAAAGGCAATGCACGTGGTGTAAATCAGATCCATGCATCATTTCGAACACTAAGTTTCTACCCAATTAAGGTACTGGAAAATGGGATTGCATTTAGTGACCAGATTTTTCTAAAATATTTAATTTTTCTTCTTTTCTGCTCTGACTTCTCTATGAAGGATCGATGGATAGCAAGTTTAACAAGGTAAGCCAAAGAGATCCTAGTATTCGGATGAATACCAGCCTGCATGTATCTAGATAGGTTTAGCAGGCTCGTGACAGTCCATAGTACGTTATCATATAATTGATCCGTAAGTGGTGAGTAATATCGAACCTGCTAGTAGACATTTTCCATAATAAGTGGGTCCCTGTCACCACGGCATGGCACGTCCTCAGGTTGCGGATGGAGGAACGGCCTCCGGATATGGAGGGCAGCTGCGAATACATTAAATAAGCAGTCGCGGACAGCCGACAAGTGGTGGTCGTCCAGCTTGGGGGTTGGACGAGGTGCTAACAACTCTTCACCTTAAAAAATTACCATGTTACGAAACATTTGATAAAGCCTCAGACTTGGACGGATGCTTTGGTACAACATACGACCACTTGGAAGACCCAGGCGCAGATGGGAGGATAATATTAAAATGGATCTTCAAGAAGTGGGATGGGGGGCATGGACTGGATTGATATGGCTCAGGATAGGGACAGGTTGCGGGCTCTTGTGAATGCGGTAATGAACCTTCGGGTTTCATAAAACGCGGGGAATTTCTTGACTAGCTGACGACCTGTTAGCTTCTCAAGAAGGACTCTGCTCCATGGAGTTAGTTAGTTAGTTAGTAGACAATTTAATTATATATTCTATTTACCTTATATATTTATCCCAGTAAATGGTTTCTTAAATAACTGCTGAGAGTAAGATATTCGTTGCACTGAGACCCAAATTTAAATAAAACTGAAAGACGGTCCAATCAACAAAAGGTAATTTTGTCCTTAGCATAAAATAGGGAAATTTTAACATCTGCAATTTTCATTTCAAGTAATGCAAATAATTTGTCAAGCATCGTTCCACTTTAATATGAGATCCTCACAAAGAAGCGATACAGACAGATATGAAATTCGTAGCGTTATATAAGAAATAAAAACACGATAGGTCCTTCTGTCTAACTGTTTCAACTGATAAAGTTAGGTGCTGAAGCTCTTTGAGACTTCACTCCTAACGCTTGACTGCATAACTGAGCAAATTGAACAAAAAGGCAGGAAACGTAACTTTTTTAACTGAATAAGATTTCTCATATGCAAACAAAGAAGGGCAAAGGGTAAGCTACCTTTTACGTGGTAAGCACGAATGTAAGTTTATAATTAAAACAAGTATCAAGGATAAAAATGCCTAAGGCTTAGTTTCAGAATGTTAAATCATAAGCATTAAGCACTAACAAACACAGTAATAATGAAACAAATATGTTTCCCTGCAAAGCTGAGTGAAACGGAACTGTGAGATGTAATTAGTTGTAAACAGCCTCTTAGCAAGCTGTGGAATGGAGTTAACCGGGCGTAAAAACATTCACAAACAGCACGAGTGTAGAGTGTACAATCATTTGCCAAAAACTACAGGAACATATTCTAATTGTATTCAAAAAGGGGCAAAACTTAAGGGAAGGTTAATACCTGGCAGGAATACCAGTAGTCAGGCAATAATTCTGCAGGAGGTAAGCGGCAGATTAAATCGAGAAGGATAAAGAGGCTAAGGAATGCAGCATGCATGAGAGAGTTGATAAGAGCATACAAAGTTCTCGTTTGAAATCCTAAGAGGAAATAAATGATAGTAATATGCAGGGATACCTGACTGGATAATATTAAAATGGATCTTATAAATATGTCGTAAGGGTGTGGCCAAAATGTAGATATGTGTTTCAAGACAGTATCTATAAGCAGCGCGGGATTTACTGAGCAGCTAAGCGACCATCAGCAACCCTCGATATAGCTTGTTCCACAGGGTCCGTTTTCGAAGTAAGGCATGAGCGCTTCTAGGATCACAGGCGTTATTCCTCGAGTTTATCCGAGTTGAGCGTAGTGGGCCTGTGTCGTTTAGAGGAAAACAGGTTACAGCGTGACAGCAGACTGTAACTGTAGTGGGCCTGTGTCGTTTAGAGGAAAACAGGTTACAGCGTGACAGCAGACTGTAACTGTAGTGGGCCTGTGTCGTTTAGAGGAAAACAGGTTACAGCGTGACAGCAGACTGTAACTGTAGTGGGCCTGTGTCGTTTAGTGGAATACAGGTTACAGCGTGACAGCAGACTGTAACTGTAGTGGGCCTGTGTCGTTTAGTGGAATACAGGTTACAGCGTGAGAGCAGACTGTAACTGTAGTGGGCCTGTGTCGTTTAGTGGAATACAGGTTACAGCGTGACAGCAGACTGTAACTGTAGTGGGCCTGTGTCGTTTAGAGGAATACAGATTACAGCGTGACAGCAGACAGTAACTGTAGTGGGCCTGTGTCGTTTAGTGGAATACAGGTTACAGCGTGACAGCAGACTGTAACTGTAGTGGGCCTGTGTCGTTTAGAGGAATACAGATTACAGCGTGACAGCAGACAGTAACTGTAGTGGGCCTGTGTCGTTTAGAGGAATACAGGTTACAGCGTGACAGCAGACTGTAACTGTAGTGGGCCTGTGTCGTTTAGAGGAAAACAGGTTACAGCGTGACAGCAGACTGTAACTGTAGTGGGCCTGTGTCGTTCAGAGGAATACAGATTACAGCGTGACAGCAGACAGTAACTGTAGTGGGCCTGTGTCGTTTAGAGGAAAACAGGTTACAGCGTGACAGCAGACTGTAACTGTAGTGGGCCTGTGTCGTTCAGAGGAATACAGGTTACAGCGTGACAGCAGACTGTAACTGTAGTGGGCCTGTGTCGTTTAGAGGAAAACAGGTTACAGCGTGACAGCAGACTGTAACTGTAGTGGGCCTGTGTCGTTCAGAGAATACAGATTACAGCGTGACAGCAGACAGTAACTGTAGTGGGCCTGTGTCGTTTAGAGGAATACAGGTTACAGCGTGACAGCAGACTGTAACTGTAGTGGCCTGTGTCGTTTAGAGGAATACAGATTACAGCGTGACAGCAGACTGTAACTGTAGTGGGCCTGTGTCGTTTAGAGGAATACAGATTACAGCGTGACAGCAGACAGTAACTGTAGTGGGCCTGTGTCGTTTAGTGGAATACAGGTTACAGCGTGACAGCAGACTGTAACTGTAGTGGGCCTGTGTCGTTTAGTGGAATACAGGTTACAGCGTGACAGCAGACAGTAACTGTAGTCGGCCTGTGTCGTTTAGTGGAATACAGGTTACAGCGTGACAGCAGACTGTAACTGTAGTGGGCCTGTGTCGTTTAGTGGAATACAGGTTACAGCGTGACAGCAGACTGTAACTGTAGTGGGCCTGTGTCGTTTAGTGGAATACAGGTTACAGCGTGACAGCAGACTGTAACTGTAGTGGGCCTGTGTCGTTTAGAGGAATACAGGTTACAGCGTGACAGCAGACTGTAACTGTAGTGGGCCTGTGTCGTTTAGTGGAATACAGGTTACAGCGTGACAGCAGACTGTAACTGTAGTGGGCCTGTGTCTTTTAGTGGAATACAGGTTACAGAGCGACAGCAGACTGTAATGTAGTGGGCCTGTGACGTTTAGTGGATACATTGTGTTTAGCGGCGTTTGTAGACAGCAGCAGACTGTAACTGTAGTGAGCCTGTGTCATTTAGTGGTATACAGGTTACAGCGTGACAGCAGACTGTAACTGTAGTGGGCCTGTGTCGTTTAGTGGAATACAGGTTACAGCGTGACAGCAGACTGTAACTGTAGTGGGCCTGTGTCTTTAGTGGAATACAGGTTACAGCGTTACAGCAGACTGTAACTGTAGTGGGCCTGTGTCGTTTAGTGGGATACAGGTTACAGCGTGACAGCAGACTGTAACTGTAGTGGGCCTGTGTCGTTTAGTGGAATACAGGTTACAGCGTGACAGCAGACTGTAACTGTAGTGGGCCTGTGTCATTTAGTGGAATACAGGTTACAGCGTGACAGCAGACTGTAACTGTAGTGGGCCTGTGTCGTTTAGTGGAATACAGGTTACAGCGTGACAGCAGACTGTAACTGTAGTGGGCCTGTGTCATTTAGTGGAATACAGGTTACAGCGTGACAGCAGACTGTAACTGTAGTGGGCCTGTGTCATTTAGTGGAATACAGGTTACAGCGTGACAGCAGACTGTAACTGTAGTGGGCCTGTGTCATTTAGTGGAATACAGGTTACAGCGTTACAGCAGACTGTAACTGTAGTGGGCCTGTGTCATTTAGTGGAATACAGGTTACAGCGTTACAGCAGACTGTAACTGTAGTGGGCCTGTGTCTTTAGTGGGAATACAGGTTACAGCGTGACAGCAGACTGTAACTGTAGTGGCCTGTGTCGTTTAGTGGGAATACAGGTTACAGCGTGACAGCAGACTGTAACTGTAGTGGCCTGTGTCATTTAGTGGAATACAGGTTACAGCGTGACAGCAGACTGTAACTGTAGTGGGCCTGTGTCGTTTAGTGGATACATGTTACAGCGTGACAGCAGACTGTAACTGTAGTGAGCCTGTGTCGTTTAGTGGAATACAGGTTACAGCGTGACAGCAGACTGTAACTGTAGTGGCCTGTGTCGTTTAGTGGAAATACAGGTTACAGCGTGACAGCAGACTGTAACTGTAGTGGGCCTGTGTCATTTAGTGGAATACAGGTTACAGCGTGACAGCAGACTGTAACTGTAGTGGGCTGTGTCTTTAGTGGCATACGGGTTACAGCGTGACAGCAACTGTAACTGTATGGGCCTGTGTCGTTTAGTGGCATACAGGTTACAGCGTGACAGCAGACTGTAACTGTAGTGGGCCTGTGTCGTTTAGTGGAATACAGGTTACAGCGTGAGAGCAGACTAACTCTGACGTCACACCCAGAACTAAGTGTCCGCTCGGAAGCGACATAATTTTTCCAAAAACTGTGCTTGACACCAGAATTTATAAGGAATAAAAAGTGGTAAACTAAAAGCTTAGTTTCTCTCACACCGTTGCATATATTTCGATGTACAAGTACTTGCGTGGAACCGCGTGGTGGACACTCTTAGCCAATACTGCAATTATGTATATTGCATTCTTATTTTATCTGCATGTGTGTCTTGTTTGGTTACTTTACTTGTGGTTCACCTTTCAGCAGTTCTTCAACTTTTAACTGCACTCTGACCTATATATATGTAATTCTTTGAAGAAAAATTATACAGTATTAACTTACATACATACATACATACATAAGCCTACATACACGCATACATACACACATATGTACTACATGCATACACATACATACGTACATACATACATACATACATACATACACACATAAACACATACGTACATATGTACATACATACATACGTAAGCCTACATACACGCATACATACACACATATGTACTACATGCATACACATACGTACATACATACATAAACACAAACACATACACACATACGTACATACATACATACATACATACATAAGCCTACATACACGCATACATACACACACATATGTACTACATGCATACACATACATACATACATACACACATAAACAAATACGTTCATACGTACATACATACAAGCATACATAAGCGCACATACACGCATACATACACACATATGTACATGCATACACGTACATACATGCATACATACATATATACTTACGTATATACATACATACGTATATACATACATACATACACACATACGTACATACATACATACATACATACATACACATACATAAACACATACATACATATATACATATACATACATACATACATACACACACATACATACATACATACATACACATAAACACATACATACATACACACACATGCAAAGTACATATATGAAGCACAGTTACAGTTAATAAAATTTAGTACGGACGCAAATAATATAGTATATATACATATATGTCTATACGTGTCAGAGATACACTTACATGGAGGTAATGGGAAAGAACAAAGCGTCTGACTGTTGTACTGAACGCAAAATACAGGTTTTGTCAGGAGAGGCGCAACTCGGCTTCACTGCAACATTTCGATTGACATGACTGCGTCAGAACCAATCGACAGTAAAACGGACAAATAAATCTATGACTTGCTAGTATTAACATAACATGTATGTACAATAAAAGTGCTGTAATGTGGTGGTGTCCGCCCACACCACGCAGAAGGGAAAATAGAACGTGTAATGAGTTATCGATTGCTCTAGCATCACTATGGGCAGTCAGAGCGCAGCGGAAATTCAGGCCCACATGTGCAGTCAGTACGTTTAAAGACGTTACTGCAGTAGAAAGGTAATGCTGACACTTCGAATAGCCTAAAGTGCCAGTATTTCAGCAAAATATCTGCTCATAGGCAAAACTGTTAGGCCAGAGAACACTGATGTATTTGCAGTGATCAGCCACAAACATGACCGAACTGCACAGAGTGTAAACAACGGGGATCCATTGCAAAATCGCCTACATCTTTTTAAATTAAAGCTTTATTTCCATTGACAGTATACATAAATCAGCCATAAAGATTGCAAGTTGTACCAATTTACCAAATTCTGTGTGAATAAAAGAACGAGACACCCGCACCTTTCGCTACGTGAGAAATCAAAGAAGAAAGAAGCAGTAACTGTAGTGAAAAATTATGAAAAAAACACTACCTCCTTGCTTGCTCTAGTTAGAGCAAGATATGTTTTGGCCGCTTGTGTTGCCTACATCTTAACTCATGGTCTCTTTATATATTTTTATATATTTTTAATATGTGTATACATTGCTACTTCCGTTTTGTGAAATGTTACTTTCATACTAATCCCTGATTATGATTCCATGATAGATCGAAACATGTAGGATTGATCAACAAGATATTGTAATACAGAATATCTGAACAGTTCAGAGTGCATGTTGTTGGGCTGAGTGTTGTGTGATTTGAAATGGAAACTTCGACCTGGAACGGCTCACTTTAAAGTTCTAAGCGGTAACAGGAGTGAGGCACGCAGTGTCCTTGAACGGATAATAGATTGCTCCATTACATAACCTAAAAGGAATGATACTCTACGCCTAATTTTCAGGCATACACACAGTACTTAACGAACATTTTACCATTCTTCATTCACTACTTTTTTCGGTACTACTGCGCCATTTTCATGTGATAAACTTCGTCTTCACTATAAATTATTACAAGCACAATGTATTTGAGTTTCGATTCTACACGCAATCCACGAGATGTCGTTAGTGGCGTAGCAATTTTTTTCTTTTTTTGGGCGCCCATGGTGAGTAATCACAATGGCCGCCTCCAACAGAAATCATGACCCCTAAAATGTCACGAATATTTACTGAGGTTCGTTTTACGTGGCACAATAATTTAACATTGGCTGAGCGTAGGAAATCGAAATTTGTCATTAAAAACACTCATTTTATCGCCCTGAGCGGCTTTATCATTCGCCAACCCCACCCCCGCAGGTACGCCCCTGCTTTAAGCTTTCTCACCCGTCGCTTGCCAGCCCTCTGCAGTTGTGCCAAATACCTGCGTACAGAACGTATAAAGTGATGTTCCAATTTTCCGTTTTCCTCTTGAAATTGCTGGTGTTACCACAAAGAGGTGTAACATTGACTGGATTTTATCAGCAAGACTAAGACAAGCGATTAAGCAGAAGCCGCTACAGACACGCACCATAACGACTGAAGAACGTAAGGGGAGGTTGGGTTTGGATTGCGGCTGTGGGTGTCGGGTCGTTCATTGTGAGAGCCTGCCAGGATTTCTGACGAGTGGTATGCTGTAATAATGATGTGCTGTGAGGTAATTACAGAGATGCGGCAAGTGGGGGCAGGTTCATGGAGCACATGGAAACCACGTGTTTTATTGACAAGGGCGGGTGTCAATCGATACACAATTCTGTGGCGAGTGACTCTTCATATCAAATATTTTCATCCAATCACAGCTTATTATTTTACTGTCTTAAACACCGCTTACTGTCCTTATTTACAAACTATTAAAATTGCAATACTTACATTTGAAAATTATAACGCAATTTGTGCTTTCAATTCAGACTATAAAGCACGATTACTTTCATGCGATGAAACTTAATCTCAAATGTCGTACATTACTTTACATAATTACACAAATTGTACAGTTATATGTATTTGTCTTTTCCTAGTAACAAAGCAAAGGGCCTCACCAATTTTGTGTAATGGATAAATTTCCGACTTTTTAACACTTTCAAACAAATAAAAACAAATTTATGCAAACAATAGATTACACTATACATTGATGTTGAAAGATTATTCCCAGTAATTTATCGCTGTAAATTGAGATCCCTAATTAAGAATATAAATATAATGACCGGCGGACAATTTGTATTAAAGCAGACAGTCGTGTCTCTCGTACAAAACGAGTAGGGCAGACATGGACAATATACGCATGACGTGTGCTCGTCTGAAATAATTTTCATATTGCCGTATTTATACAGTTTCTTTCTCACAGCATTCCCTCCCTAAGTCTACTTAATCCTTTATAACTTCTCTTTATTTTTTCTATATTTTTTGCTGTGGTGAAGGTGGTGGTGACAGGACTACCCTGTGACGGAAATCCACATTAAGGGAATTGCGGCGAGGAGAGGACAATAAATCTCAATGCCCCTTGAGGAATTTCAACCCACGACCAGCACTACTGTGTAGGCTACTGGCACAAAAACTGACTGAAGTCCAGTCCAGTGGAATTGGGTTTGTCTACTAACATACTACAAAGGCACACCCCCAACTACACTCGACTCCACTGGGCTCCTACAGTGTGACAGGTATAACTGGGGATAATGCGGCTGGGGCGTGAAGTTGTCCACTGCCCTCCACCTTCTGCTGAGGTTAAGAATGAGTAGAGCTATACTTCTACCCTCTATATGCCATCATGGCGTGGACAGGTAAAACTTCACTTTTTTTACCTTTACAGGAAATTACAATAATTCAGTGTACAAAGAGTCTGTAGTCATTTATATCTCGTCAGAAGTGATTCCATAGGCAATTGCAGTAACATTCGTACATCCAGAGATTCAACTCTTTCATGCCTGCTTCGCCCTGAAGATGAAAGCACTAAGATCGTTCGAAATGTTTGTAACTGTTTACCACTTGACAGGGCAAATCATCGCAGGAGACACGAATCTTCAGAGACTCTGCAGTGCGAACGTCAAATCTCCCATTATTGCAGATCTTGCGTCATTTAACCAAGATATGGTACTTCCACGCTAATGTTCGCCATGGCCACTGTCTTCCTTACCCAGCCTCAAGATCCCACGAGTCCGTAAGTAAGATATGAAAAATCAGAAAAAAAAACAACCACTGGGATCGTATCCCTTGGAACTTTAAGCGAAACAGATGTGTGTTCAGCTCACTCTTCCCTCCTGCTTCATTAGTCTTAATAGTATGTACCCACCGCTATAGCGAATCGCTACGGGCTGGACGGTCCGGGGATCGAATCCCGATGGCGGCGAGATTTTCCGAATCCGTCCAGACCGGCCGTAGGGCCCAGCCAACCTCCTGTAAAATTGGTACTGAGTTTTTCCCGGGTATAAAGCGGCCGGGGCATGGCGTTGACCGCCCACCCCTATCCAGAACCGAGGATAAAGAAAGAGTAGAGCTATACCTCTATTCCCGCTCTCGGCATTCATGGTCTGTTCTAGGGTAAACTTTAACTTTACTGGGCACTCAACCCCATCAGTATTACAGATACTCAATAAAGCTGATACACCGTCTAACCTTACAGCAAAAGTGATGTGTGAATTGTCATCTTACTTTTATTCTCATCTCATATCTGGCCTAAATGCAGCATTTTGAGAGGGCATTTAAACTGGCCAAAAAAAGGGTTCCGAGCAGGAATAGTAAAACATAGTTTCGTAATGCACGTCTGTCTAGCTAATCACGTTCATGAGTAATCATATCATTAACACTGTTTTAATTTTCTATCAAGAACTTTATAACTACTTAAGTATGTATTGTGTTACTACTGATTATAGAAAATTAAGACGTGGGACGCTGGAATAATGTAAATTGCACAAAGCTCTAACAAAGTTCTATATAAATAAGGTAACTTGTTAAGATGCGAGACTTAGCCTTCCGCCGCGGTGTAGTTAAGCCCTTCACTCTTCTGGGATGTTACACAGCATATAATAGTAGTTGGCTGAGTAGTAAAATTGGATTGCTGGACTGCTTTACCCTTGAAGATGGGATCGATATGATGCCTCGAAACGTAGGTCACCAACTACCTACCTCCCAGAATAGCGAAGACCTCAGTGGGTTCAAAACTTTAGAGGGACACAAGTAGACAGACACAGCATAGTAACTGTGTGAGCCTACTTACTTTATAATCTACAGTGCAAAGTAGGTTAAAATTTTGGGTAACCACGACTGTAATCCACTATGTCCATGTAATGCAGAATGAAAACAATCACACCCGGAGGGAAGAGGGAAACTGACGTTGCGCTGTTGCCAATTTTGAGGCGACAGGAAACCCACCAACACAAAGGAAGCCATTTTTATTTTTGTAGTAAATGACAAAAATGTGGGCAGCCTGAAAAAAGCCTCCGCGTTAGATCTGTGAAACACTGTAAATAATAACAATAGTAATACAGACACTCCTCAAGGCGCTGCATGAAAAGAAATTTGTCTTGTACAAAAGTCTAAACACGCCGACACCTAAAAAGTTTACCACGAATTAATATGATACATAAGTACAATTGCAAATTATTATTAAAGGTCTTCACAGAATTCTGCAAAAGATGTACAACTTTACTATGAAATACTAAGATAACAAATGTTGAAGACTCTCCAAATAAACGAGGAAAGAAGCCAACATTTAGCTATGAATCAGCAGCAATATCATACAGCACAGTGTTTAAATTAAAGTTCTACACCTGTGCAACGCTCTGCCATTTGCTGCATTATATCTTGCAAAATCCTTGCAAACAGAACAATATTATTTCTTTACGTTCTAAACCCTTACTTATACAAGCAATAGGCCTCCATAAATGGAATTTCAGATCTCGGCAAGGCAATCGGCCGTATAAACCAAAACACAACTGCAGAGATACACAGTCGCCCCGAGCGGAATTCGAACCTGTTACCTTGTGCTCCAAGTACCCGAGAACGCGAACGGATTAATCCACACAAGCACAATACGAGTCCAATAGTGAGCGCTTTACAAGATCACAAACTAGAAATAACAGGTTGGGGCCGGGATGGCGCAGACGGTGTAGCGACTGGAGGTTTCGGGGCTTGAACTCCGGTGCGGGCGAGAGATTTTCTCTTCGACACGTCCGTCCAGATGGGCCCTGAGTCCCACCCAGCCTTTTGTCTAACGGGTACCGGGAATGTTTCCCCGGACTACAGCGGCCGGGGCGTGGAGTTGACCCACAACATTTGGCACTGAGGTTAAGAATGAGTACAGCTATAACTCTACTCCCCTTTCTGTACCTGCATGGCATGCTATGGGGAGAACTTTACCTTAGCAATATAGGTTGTGCTATGCGTTATTGTTTGCTGGGGTCGAAGGCAAAATCGTTACGTAAATGTCTCTACAATCAAAGCAATAGCTCGGTATTTGCACTGCAACACAACAGAACATTTTACAACATTCCGAAGTTTCCTGCAACATATGTCGAATTGGCCAAAGTTCTGGTCATAAAGAGAAAAAGCAATTCCTATACACGTTGGTTAAATGTAAACAGGTCTGTTTGAGAGCATATGAAATCGATGAATAACGATGGAATTATCTGCTGCTCGTGAGGACAAAGCGGTATTTCTGTTTGCTCTTCCATAAAACACGAGATATTTGCAATGTACCAATTAATATGTAAATACATATTGCGTAATCTCTATATTTCAGTGGAAGGACAGCACTGAATAACAGATATCGTACAATACAAAACTGACCTACAAACATTTGCCAACGGGGGACTAAAAAACACCAACTCTTGTGTGCCCTATATTGATGGTATGTTACCCGTCACGGCTACTGAAGTGGGGGTGCTGGGGCCTCCTATCTAGCTTGTGCCCCACACGTCACTTTGGGACCCTGTGAAATGTATTTCCTACGTAATTATATAATTTACTTCTACAACTGCACCGGAATCCTCCGGCACAAAAAATCTACCTACTCCTTAAAAATATAAACATGGTCTTATTTCTTACATCTGCTCCCTTCAATGTATCTTCCTCATTATTAACTAAATGACACTTTTCTTTCACTTGTCAATTTATGTTCCGCTCGAAACCTCAATGTTTCGTTACTACTTTCCGTTCAATTACTTCCTAAAGTCTTCGCTGCCTTACAGTTCGTACCTTACTTACATCTGTACCTCTGTTAAATTAAATAGGACCAGCCAAACAAGAGGGCGCACGTGGTGGCGCAGTTGGTTGAGACACTGCGCTACAAGCGGGAAGGTCGCGGGCTAGATTTGGAATTTTTTATTGACATAACCCTTCCGGCCGCACTATGGCCCTGGGGTCGAATCAGCCTCTAACAGAAACGAGTACCAGGAATATTTCCTTGGGGTAAAGTCGCCCATGGCTTGGCGCTGACAAACTTACCACCTTCATGTGCCGATTGTCTTGAAACCTGGGAGTCTCAACCTCGTGAAACACTCAAGGCCTGTACAGGGATTGGTTTACTTTTTTTACCACCCAAACAAGTAGCCATATAATACTTTGCTCGTTTATATTTATCCAGTTAAGCATTCATTATCTGGCACACACAAAAGCTAACTGATGCTACTTCCTGTTTAAGATGTTTCGTTGCTTTAAAAAAAAAGGTGCACACAAACTCGCGAAACATGCGTTAAGAATTCCGATCCTCGAATTTGAGTATCGAGTAACAAAACCACATCGAACCTTAATGAAAATGCGAAACTCATTCCAGGAACTCTATAAAATAAATATGTTACTGGTAAACACAGTCACTGATAAATGTTTAATGAGCAGTATGATCCGTTCTGGGAACAAAGCCACCGATCAGCATATAATGAACCTGACGAATGAAGCGCTGATGTAATCGTTAGAACAGCTTATATATAGAGTTTCACAGTCATTCCATCCGTTATTATTAACTAAATAAATAAATAATTAACATATTAGTACCATAACAAACACGAGCAGGTATTTTTCCTTGCCTTCTTTATAGTGCGAAATTATCGGCTGACATTTAAAATGACCATTTCGGCTCACAAGTCAAATTTTAAGTTATTATAATCATATTAACGTACACACATTTTTATTCTTGTGTTCAAACATTCAACACGTAAATAGTTCAAGAACGTCCAGAATTAGATTCTGCGAAACACAGAGAACAATTACATGGATATTCAGACCTTCAACATGAAACATCGCCTCTCTGAAGTATATTTTATGTTCTGTTAACGAAGACAACGCCATCCGCTGGTATGATGGTCCGGAAGTCCGTCGCATTTCATACACAGTCGCCTTTACTATTAAGGCAACAACACAATTGATTTTACTGTTAATTTTAATAACTTTTAGCAACTTTACAATACCACTAATTATACAAGGTTTTATGAAGTGATATTAACAAACACTGACTCACTGTTATGACGAAACTTAAGAATTGGTCTATGTAACAGCTCACTTAAACCCCCTGATGATGGCAATATAATAGCCGAAATACGTATTGGGGCACTTTTTCAATAAAGAAAACAGTGACAAAACTTGTCTTGTGCATCTGTTGGTAGAAATAATCAATTAGCACAATCTTCTTTCAGAGCAGGAGTGCACAAATCCCGGGAACCCAAAAGTCTAAATTTCTTTACCGTGGCACCACCTAATATTTATGGGTCCTCGAAATGAACCCTGCTTCATGTCACTCTTCTGGTGCCTAGAATTGTGAGGTAAGTCCTAGATTTTTTAGAAAATTTGTACACCCATGTTTTAGAGGTAACTTTTAATCACAAGTCCTTGTTTCCATTCTAGACCAGTGAAATACTTATACTGACTCAGCACAACATGACTACTGCTTTAAGGAATTTCTCGTTTTTTTACGTTCACAAAAACCCGCCACTGAAACAGGTAATTCCAGTCCACATCCGCCCGCCATACTTCTTTACGACTCATTTAATATTATCTTCCCATATGCACCTACGCTTTCCATGTAATATTTACCCTTCAGAGCTTGAGGCTGGAATTCTGTATGCATTTATATTCTCCCAATGCGCCCTTCGTACCAATCCTATTCATACACATAATGTCATCACATTAGCAATACCAGACACAAGTTACAAATTATGAAGCCCCTTTACGTGCTTTCCTCCACCCCCCCTTTCACCTCTTCTCTCCTGTCCATGTATTTCCCTTAAGGCGCTGCCCTGAGCCATCTTCAGTCCACGTCATTTCCTTAGGTGAGAGATGAAGTTTCACGGCGAGGCAAAGCAATTAATACACATAAAAATAGTTATAATAATTGCAGGGTGATAAATAACAGTCAGTTTTTAAACACCTGAAGCAGGATGCTAGTCTAAACATATTTCAAACTTCAGTTCCAACTTCACTGGAAGTAAAGTGGGTATTTATTAACTTTCAATTTCTTCAACCAACGAATGCATCTTTTGTTTCTGTTCAATTCACACTACATATGTTTCGGCCGTGACTCGGCCATCATCAGAGATACGTTGATAAGTTCACTTCACTGTTCAACTGCCCCATTTGGTATTATCACAACCGTTACACTGTTTAAGGCCATTATTTATGTTAACAATAACCAGTAAACAAAATTTCTTCAAGCAGTGTCTTGAAATGTCTTGGTGTACAGCACTATTGTGTATACTGGTGAATGCCAACGTAAATAATAGCCTTAAACAGTGTAACGGTTGTGATAATACCAAATGGGGCAGTTGAACAGTGAAGTGAACTTATCAACGTACCTCTGATGATGGCCGAGTCACGGCCGAAACATGTGTAGGGTGAATTGAACAGAAACAAAAAGATGCATTCGTTGGTTGAAGAAATTGAAAGTTAATGTCAAGATGCACTGTGAACACAACGTAAAATGGGTGTTTATTTTTACACACACACACCTGAAAAAGCTGGTTAGGGAAACGCAGTTTTTTTGTTCTGAATCCACATGAAACCCACTGTGCACAAAACGCAGAGATCTTTTGTGTCATCGCATGTTGTACAAACAGTAACCACTGTGCTTCAAAGAGCTGATGTCCCCGATAACCAGCATGGTATTACAATTCCTTTAGCCCTGTCGTTCAGCGTATGACGTAACTACGCACAGCATTTACAGTACTGGCTGCAGTTCTCACGTGTCCTAAACCTCAGCCTGTCTTCAGCATCCGAAAATGAATTAGGTATGACGTAATCCATTTCGTAAGCAGGAAAAATGTTTTCGCTGTAAAAGCGACTTACAAATTTTAAAGATAATGCATTTTGCTTGTTTTGTCCAGCATTATCCAGAGTTTAACTCTGCTCTGCTCCATTCCACACTGCAACCGAAATCCGTGCACTACGTACTGTTAGTAGATCCCATAATGCTTTCAAATATTTAAAACGCAACACAAAATGTAACACTCAAAAATTCGTTTTTCTCAGAGGCTGTATTTGTGTGTCTCGTATTATTTACACTATAAACACCAACTGCATGCTTCCCTGCGGGCACGCGGTGGCGCAGTTAGTTGAGGCACTGCACTACAAGCAGGAAGGTCGCGGGTTCGGAATTTTTCATTGACATACGAGGACTGACACAAAAAATACGAGACTAACCCTATAGCTCCGGAACCAAGAGTGGGGGATGAAACAAATATACGACTATGGAACATGATCTGTCCTGTCACAGTGTTACAAGTTTCAGCACGATCGCTTCACTCAGTACAAGTTGACGCATCTTCAAATATAGGCGTGTTTTTACCCTCGGACGGAATACGTCGGACTGCAAAAGTGAACAACGAGTTAACATCAAGTTTCTTGTTAAACTGAAGAAATCCGCGACGGAAACTTTTTAATTATTGACTGAGGCTTATGGTGAAGATTGCATATCTCGTGCACGCGTTTTTGAGTGGCACAAACGATTTTCGGAAGGCAGAGAAAGCGTGAAAGATGATGATCGCCCAGGCCGGCCACGCACAGCTGTTAACGATGACAACATTGAAAAAGTGCGACATGTGATTCGAAAAGACAGAAGGGTGGGTGTTCGAGCAGTAGCTGAGAAAGTTAATTTGGATAGGGAAAGTGTTCGACGAATTCTAACGGAAGAATTGAACATGACAACGGTTTGTGCAAAAATGGTTCCAAAAATTCTGTCAGATGAACAAAAAGAACGCCGCCAGGAATTGTGTTCGGACCTTTTGCAACGCATTGAGGATGAACCAGATTTGTTGAATTCGGTCATTACTTGTGATGAAACTTGGATATTTACGTATGATCCGGAAACCAAGCGACAATCAATGCAGTGGAAGTCAACATCATCTCCAAGACCAAAAAAAGCACGCATGAGTCGTTCGTAGTTCAAGGCCATGTTCATTGTTTTCTTCGATATCCAAGGTATTGTGATGGCAGAGTGGGTACCTAGCGGCCAGACGGTAAATCAACACTATTACTTTGAAGTGTTGACGAAATTACGGGAACGTGTGAGAAGGAAACGACCGGAATTGTGGCAAAACTGGTGGATTTTGCATCAGGATAACGCGCCAGCCCACAACGCTTTGTCTGTGAAGCAGTTTTTAGCCAATAAAAACACCACTGTGATGGAGCACCCACCTTATTCGCCAGACCTCGCTCCCTGTGACTTCTACCTCTTCCCAAAGATCAAGTCGGTGCTCAAAGGGACCCATTTTTTATCGGTAGAAGATGTGAAAGTAAAAACGACGGAGATCCTCAACAGTCTGACAGAAAATGACATGCAGAATTGCTTTGAACGTTGGCAGCATCGTATGCAGCTGTGTGTTAACTCAGAAGGGAACTACTTTGAAGGCGATCGTAGTTAATTTGCTGAATTTGTCAAACAGAAATAGTTAGACACAGTCTCGTTTTTTTTGTGTCAGACCTCATAATCCTTCCGGCCACACTATGGCCTTACCCTCTAACAGACATGAGTACCAGGAATATTTCCTGCGGGGTAAAGGCGGCCGCGGCGTAGGGCTGACAACCTTACCACCTTCATGTGCCGACTGTCTAGAAATTCTGGATCCTCAACCTCCTGAAACCCTCAGGACCTGCCCAAGTATTGCTTACATTTTTCACTGGACACCATTAAGAGACTTGTCTTTATAATGCAGAAGTTTATTGCGATCTGTAGCAATGCGTATATCCTGTACAAAAGAATCCTATGTAAAACGTTTGTAAATCTACGTGTGACAACGAATGTACATACGCACGGCTTCCAACAAAATGTACAAATAAATTTCAAACAAACTTGAACCACGGAAATCTGGCATAAAAACATGAATATTCAGACGAAACCTGAAACACGGAAATCTAGCATAAAAACATGAATATTCAGAAGAACCTGAAACACGGAAATCTAGCATAAAAACATGAATATTCAGACGAAACCTGAAACACTGAAATCTGGCATAAAAACATGAATATTCAAACGAAACCTGAAACACGGAAATCTGCCATAAAAACGTGAATATTCAGACGAAACCTGAAACACGGAAATCTGGCATAAAACATGAATATTCAGACGAAACCTGAAACACGGAAATCTAGCATAAAGACATAAATATTCAGAAACTAGATCAGCAGCAGCAACCTAACCACACATACTGTGATTGCAAATCGGAGGGATAGAACAGAGGCTTCAAACTGTAATTGTTGCAAATAAGTAAGACACAAACGTACATTAATTCCTATATCTGATATTAAGTAAATTATATTCAGAGACAAAACTAATTTCAACTAGATACACAGCACATAAATTCCTTTTGTTTACACTTACGTGCTAATTTAACTAAATAAGAAGCCATGAAGTAAGGAGAAAATGTATTATTTTGTTAATGCAAGGCCCTTGCCGAATTTGCCTCCGTAAGTGCGGCTATCGAAGGTCGTCTGCGTGGCCACCCTTGATTTGTAGACAGGATTCATGATAAAGTGGATCATAAAATTAGAGAATTTCTTTGTAATATCCTGTTGAGTACCTTACTCAGCATTTCATGTCTATGTATGATACTGGACGTCATGACGCACAACGCCGTACCGAACAGAAATTCGTAGGTGTGCAGTTAGACATCGACTGAAACCTGGTTTAATTCCCCCCTCCCATGGGGCGACAGCCGCTTGTGGGCCACGGCCTCCTCATTATCGAGGCTTCACGATCACATTCAGACACACCACACTCGGTAGGACTCCTCTGGACAAGTGATCAGCCCGACGCAGAAACCTCTACTTGACAACACACAAAATTCACAAGCGACATACATCCATGCCCCCGTCGGGATTCGAACCAACAATACCAACAAGCGAGTGGCCGCAGACCCACGTCTTAGACGGCGCTGCCACTGGAATCGGCAACATTTTTTAATACTGCCTTAAAGGGAACGATGGGTCACGTGGCATTGACAAAGAGGACGTCAGGATAATAATTAAATGCCCGGAGCTACCTCTGCATTGCAAATAAATCGGACGGAGTGTGTAAGCTATCCGGTAGGCTACTGTTAAAAGTGAAAATGGAAACCCTCCCTCCCCATCTCAGGTTTCAATATCCTTCGACGGTTATCTCTGGGTCCACGTGTACTGAAATGATCCACCACTATCAGTTATATATACCCCGTTACTAATTTCGTCTAAATAAACACAGTACATATCCTGAGGTTATAAAAGTAATTGACTTTAGAAAAACGAATTCGTCAAATTAAATTTACACTGAAACTCATTTACGAGAGGCAGTAATACGTGTATAACTACGATTTTCCATTCGGAGCAATGAGGTGTTTCCCGCTGTTGAAAAGTGTATGTTGGCCTAATGCTAAAGTTCTGCGACCTGCGAAACCAGTCTATGAACTAAACACTTTATGCTAGCGACAGTAATTGATATTTAATACAGTAGCCTACCCTACATCCTCCAGACTATTTACTAGTATTGCCTCCAAATGCTAAAATTACGCGATGACATTTTAAAAAGGTCATTAATGTCGTTTTAAAGAATTTACTGAAGAAGTCAAAATAGGAATTTAATAATCCCTGTGCTGTCTGGTTGTTTTTCATACCAACCAGAAAACACAGCGATTATTCCCTTTAAATAAAGATGGAAAAAAAATTGACAAAGATGTCTGTCGGCAATGGAAGATCGAATTGTAAAATGTTTTTCACTTATTCGGATCGTAAACACTTGTAACAATTTTAACTGACAATACGTAAAATATTCTTTTCACTTCAAAAAGCAGTGACGTAAAATGTCACAAAATTCATTCTAGAACATCTGTATTTTATATCTTTTATATCTGTTGGTTACTTAACATATTGTACCGACTTATTAAGTCGTGAACCGTCGAATGCTAGCAGTTTTAACGATGATCGGTTAATCGCAGTGGCTGAAAGTTGCCATTTGTTAACTACTACAAATCTTTAGTACATGTATTTAATCACATATATTGGTCAGCTGTTTACATGAAACTCTGTGGAAAATAATGACGTAGTTATAATGGATGAAGCATTAGGAGTAAAACCTGCCCCATTACCACTTTGTCCACCACAAATCTCACATGGACTGACCTGCGACGGAGAGCGGGCCTTCGCGGTGAGAGGATCGCGACTAGCCGCCTGAGCCACGGCATGACCTCAGAAATGTCGTCTCCAAGATTTGATGTAGAGCTTCTTAGGGATTTTCCTGAGTCACATTTCATTCTGACTGATGTATTAAAGACTAAAATAAACAGAGACCAAAAGGGGGTCTAGACACATTTTCAGTTCCTGTCGCAGCTGGAAAGCATATGCAGCCAAAAATTTCCCGGCACAAATAAAGAACTGCTGAAAAGTGAAGCTATGCTCTATCTAGATAAAGAGATCCCGGGCTTGCAAGGGAATGTCTGAAGACCTTTGACCGGACAAGTCGGCCGCAAGACATAACAGCCAATCGATCCCTTTGCGAAAAAGCCCCTGAGGACCTGAATATGAATAAATTATACCGGCCTCTCAAGAGAAAAGAAAAACTGTTAAAATCCACAACACCAGTCTCTCACGTCACTCTGTAAGTATTACGATCCACAACATCAGTTTCTCGCGTCACTCTGTAAGTTATTACGATCCACAACATCAGTCACTCTGCAACTTATTACGATCCACAATATCAGTCTCTCACGTCACTCTGTAACTTATTACGATCCAAAACATCAGTCTCTCACGTCACTCTGTAAGTTATTACGATCCACAACATCAGTCTCTCACGTCAATCTGTAAGTTACTACGATCCACAACATCAGTCTCTCACGTTACTCTGTAAGTATTACGATCCACAACATCAGTCCTCTCACGCCACTCTGTAAGTTATACGATACACAACATCAGTCTCTCAAGCCACTCTGTAAGTTATTACGATCCACAACATCAGTCTCTCACGCCACTCTGTAAGTTATTACGATCCACAACATCAGTCTCTCACGTCACTCTGTAAGTTATTACGATCCACAATATCAGTCTCTCACGCCACTCTGTAAGTTATTACGATCCACAACATCAGTCTCTCACGTCACTCTATAAGTTATTACGATCCACAACATTAGTCTCTCACGTCACTCTGTAACTTATTACGATCCACAACATCAGTCTCTCACGTTACTCTGTAAGTATTACGATCCACAACATCCGTCTCTCACGCCACTCTGTAAGTTATTACGATACACAACATCAGTCTCTCGCGTCACTCTGTAAGTATTACGATCCACATCATCAGTCTCTCACGTCACTCTGTAACTTATTACGATCCACAACATCAGTCTCTCACGCCACTCTAAGTTATTACGATCCACATCAGTCTCTCACGCCACTCTGTAAGTTATTACGATCCACAACATCAGTCTCTCACGCCACTCTGTAAGTTATTACGATCCACAACATCAGTCTCTCACGTCACTCTGTAACTTATTACGATCCACAACATCAGTCTCTCACGCCACTCTGTAAGTTATCACGATCCACAACATCAGTCCCTCACGTTACTCTATAAGTTATTACGATCCACAACATCAGTCTCTCACGTCACTCTGTAACTTATTACGATCCACAACATCAGTCTCTCACATCATTCTGTAAGTTATTACGATCCACAACATCAGTCTCTCACGCCACTCTGTAACTTATTACGATCCACAACATCAGTCTCTCACATCATTCTGTAAGTTATTACGATCCACAACATCAGTCTCTCACGTTACTCTATAAGTTATTACGATCCACAACATCAGTCTCTCACGTCACTCTGTAACTTATTACGATCCACAACATCAGTCTCTCACATCATTCTGTAAGTTATTACGATCCACAACATCAGTCTCTCACGTCACTCTGTAACTTATTACGATCCACAACATCAGTCTCTCACGCCACTCTGTAACTTATTACGATCCACAACATCAGTCTCTCACATCATTCTGTAAGTTATTACGATCCACAACATCAGTCTCTCACGTCACTCTGTAACTTATTACGATCCACAACATCAGTCTCTCACATCATTCTGTAAGTTATTACGATCCACAACATCAGTCTCTCACGTCACTCTGTAAGTTATTACGATCCACAACATCAGTCTCTCACATCATTCTGTAAGTTATTACGATCCACAACATCAGTCTCTCACATCATTCTGTAAGTTATTACGATCCACAACATCAGTCTCTCACGCCACTCTGTAAGTTATTACGATCCACAACATCAGTCTCTCACGTCACTCTGTAACTTATTACGATCCACAACATCAGTCTCTCACGCCACTCTGTAAGTTATTACGATCCACAACATCAGTCCCTCACGTTACTCTATAAGTTATTACGATCCACAACATCAGTCTCTCACGTCACTCTGTAACTTATTACGATCCACAACATCAGTCTCTCACATCATTCTGTAAGTTATTACGATCCACAACATCAGTCTCTCACGCCACTCTGTAAGTTATTACGATCCACAACATCAGTCTCTCACGTCACTCTATAAGTTATTACGATCCACAACATTAGTCTCTCACGTCACTCTGTAACTTATTACGATCCACAACATCAGTCTCTCACATCATTCTGTAAGTTATTACGATCCACAACATCAGTCTCTCACGTCACTCTGTAACTTATTACGATCCACAACATCAGTCTCTCACGCCACTCTGTAAGTTATTACGATACACAACATCAGTCTCTCACGTCACTCTGTAACTTATTACGATCCACAACATCAGTCTCTCACGTCATTCTGTAAGTTATTACGATCCACAACATCAGTCTCTCGCGTCATTCTGTATGTTATTACGATCCACAACATCAGTCTCTCACGTCACTCTGTAACTTATTACGATCCACAACATCAGTCTCTCACGTCATTCTGTAAGTTATTACGATCCACAACATCAGTCTCTCGCGTCATTCTGTATGTTATTACGATCCACAACATCAGTCTCTCACGTCACTCTAACTTATTACGATCCACAACATCAGTCTCTCGCGTCATTCTGTATGTTATTACGATCCACAACATCAGTCTCTCACGTCACTCTGTAACTTATTACGATCCACAACATCAGTCTCTCACGTCATTCTGTAAGTTATTACGATCCACAACATCAGTCTCTCGCGTCATTCTGTATGTTATTACGATCCACAACATCAGTCTCTCACGTCACTCTGTAACTTATTACGATCCACAACATCAGTCTCTCGCGTCATTCTGTATGTTATTACGATCCACAACATCAGTCTCTCACGTCATTCTGTAAGTTATTACGATCCACAACATCAGTCTCTCACGTCATTCTGTATGTTATTACGATCCACAACATCAGTCTCTCACGCCACTCTGTAAGTTATTACGATACACAACATCAGTCTCTCACGTCACTCTGTAAGTTATTACGATCCTCAACATCAGTCTCTCACGTCATTCTGTAAGTTATTACGATCCACAACATCAGTCTCTCGCGTCATTCTGTATGTTATTACGATCCACAACATCAGTCTCTCGCGTCATTCTGTAAGTTATTACGATCCACAACATCAGTCTCTCGCGTCATTCTGTAAGTTATTACGATCCACAACATCAGTCTCTCGCGTCATTCTGTATGTTATTACGATCCACAACATCAGTCTCTCGCGTCACTCTGTAAGTTATTAAGATCCACAACATCATTCACTCACATCGCTGTGTAAATCATCTGGCTACAAGTCACAAGTGTTTGTATCTAGGTACAGACCAAATCGGTGAACCCTGAATAATATGAACACATAACTTGGTTAAAATTTGAATTCATTTTTAAATTTTCTGAAAAGTTGATCTTAAGGAACTTTACACATGTGGCCACAGGCTTACAGGCCTGTCTATCCTAAATATGATGCACTTCAAGTCTGCTCTGCTGTCTTTTTAAGCCGTCTGAAGAAGAATCCAGAAATTGCTGCCTCTAGGTGTTGCGTTACCCTACAGTATACCGCCTGATGTTAACCAACACACGGGTGAAATGACTCTGAACGTATTACCGAACCATCTGCATGATAACACACTGACGTACATTGTTAATACGTAATGATTATGTTGCTGCATACTATTGTTATTATTACAGCAACGGAAGACATATGGAAATAATTTGTTAAAACATCCAAATATCCGGATGACATCTTGGTTACACATTCTATGAGAAACTACAGAACACATTTGCCAAGAAGCTGCAGAAAACGGCTCTGCCGAAAACCACATTAATTATGAAGAACATAGTGTATTAAACACTGCAAAATCTAAAATCTGATACTCTGTATAAGAAAGGTAAAGATTTGCTCTTGATTCACTAACACGTTGTAAGCGGAAATAATCACTCAATTCAATAGAGTTCAGTTCTTGTTGATTAAGACGCCGAGTTAACAGCCAAGTGGCAAATACAGAAACAGCACGAACATGAATATACAAAATAACAAAAGGGCAATAACACAAAAAAAAACATAAAATATATGCAAAAGAGAAATATAACTTGTACATAAATAACACGTCAGAACAATTTCTAATAAGACTAAAAGATAAATATGAAACCTGAAAACGTAAATAATAATAATAATAATACACTGCCGAATACAAGGATAAATCTAACAACGTTAGCAGCATAGAACGGTAGTAGTATGATGATGATGATGATGATGATGATGATGATGATGATGATGATTACGACGAGGATAATCATATGTTTTCTTTCTAACATTTGTTCCAATGACCTATTATATTTTTCATAAACGGCCAGTCTTGCATAATAAAAGTACGCCATGAAAACATATGGTGCAATGGAGGTAAAAGCCCACTCATTCTTAACCTCGACATTAGACTGAGTTGACTGGTCAGCTTCATGCCTCGGGGCAAGGGTCCCCCTGCACCCATCCCACTGGATGCTGGGTGGGCCTCAGAGCAATTTTGGACGTTTTGGAGAACGTATACATGCCCCTGCGGAGACCAAGTGTCGCACATTTCGGTAGAGCATTCCATACTACACTGATGTGTTACACTATCTATGGGCAGGACAGCCAGGTCCCGAACGAGTTTTGTAATCGGTACATCAGGAATTCTGGTTCAATATTTGTGAACAGATCCTAGATGACCGACCAGTGGATCAGTCCTGTTGAAATACTCCACTTGCTAGCTTTGGTTCCGTCCGATGTGCGTCACTACGCTGTCATATCGGATTCACAAATGGGCCAGCAGCCTAATGGCTAGCCGCAGGCTTGCAATCAGCAGTAAAGCTAATGTTGGTTTTAATTAGAATTCGCCCGGCAACGACACCGCTCCGCTCCGCTCAGTCTCTCTCGCTCGCCCGTCTGTCCGCTTCCCGGCTACATACCGCTTAGCCTACTGTTTTCCACATGGAAGCTGCTTGCATGATTGCAATTGATTTTACTTCTGCACCACAAGGAAAAGTGTGTATACCCTAGACCAGCGGTTCCCAACCTTTTATGTGTGTGACCCTAAAGCAGCATATGGTATAAGACCCGCGACCCTACCACGGAAACGGCAATAGTCAGTGATATTTACTGTAAATGAACTAATACTAATGCCTTTTATTGAACACTACATAACACTGCCACTTATTAAAAAATATTAAATTTTTAATATTACTTGTCAAATCCAATATTTTTTGGACATATAAATATACAGAACATGCAAGAAATAAATCTTTATTTAAATAACTCATACATGTGCTGGTTGGACAAAGAAGTTGCTTCTAAATAAAAACTTGTGAAATATTCATACATATGGCACATTACATAAAACGAATTTTGATTTTTTTTTTTTTCATATTTATCGAGTTCTCCATAAATCCCTCTCGCGACCCTACGTCTGACCCCCCGCGACCCTGATTTGCGTCGCGGACTGAGGGTGGGAACCACTGCCCTAGACACTGCACTCTCGCCGAAAAGATACGCACCTAGTACGTATAATGACGCTATTTTTACATGCGTGGGCAGGTGTTAATACTGTGCGTTTATCTGTATTTAAAGTCGCGCATATGCACTTGCTCTGCTGTGACGTACGCGAACACTGGACTTATCAGACTACCTGAAACCCAATCGCATGTTCGTATAAAAGTCTCACGTGACAAAACCAAATAATGTCGACGTTGGCAATACGCTGTCAGCCCCCCCACCCGGATGCCTGGCGTGACAAGTGTGAGTCTGACAAGTAGGAATGTCGTTATGATATGCCCTGCTGACTGTGCGTCAGGACTGGTGGAACGAGCGCTGGAAGTGGAAATGTCTGGACAAACAGATGCGTTCTTAAACAGCTTCATTACTACTAAATCGGCGTGGAGTGCCCTGGGTTTGAGTCTCGGTCCTCGCGTCCATCCTGTTGTGTTCATGTGAAATGATGAATCGGCGTACGTGAAATAACTGCAGTTACAGTCGCAACAACATGGCTGTCACGTTACCGTGTATGTACATTGTCTACTTGCAATATCGTCTCTTCATTTTACTTAGAGCACTGTGCTTGTGCACAGGTCATATTTGATACTGCAAGCTTCATAGTTCTGTCCTTGATTTCAGGATTCCGCCGCGATGTTAATGAAATCTGCGGTCTTCTGTGGTATTACGCGGCGTCGTGTGGTAATTGTTTACCGACGTTTCGGAACAACGTATCGGTCCCATCTTCACGGGTCAAAGTCTGGGTAAGTTTACTGATGGCAGTTCAAGGCGTGTTGTATGTATGCGTGCATGTATCTATGCATGTATGCATGCATGTATCTATGCATGTGTGCATGCAAGTATGGATGTAGGCATGTGCGTATTTATTTATTTGTCCAAGTCTTGGACTTCTTGACCCCCAGATGGGACCGATCCATTGTCCCTAAACGTCGGTAAGGATTACCACTCGAGCTGCGTAATATCCCAGAAGAGCGCATTTATTTATTTATTATGCATTTATATGTCATTAAAATAAGTATATATAAATGGCATACAGTATATTACAATTTATTGGTTACAATCACCAAACCAAAATACTTCACGTGTGTGATATGCTACTTTATCAATACTTTCCAATATAAACTGCACAGACCTGTATTTGAACACAGCATACACAACCGCTGCTCGCAACATGCATTTATGTTAGTAAGTTGCTCCCAGGTCACATTTAGCTCGCCAGCGCCTTCAGTAAAGATATCGTCAAGTTGCAACGAACTTACAAGGCATTCCGTGCACCCTCAATTTCGCGAACACGGGTAAAAGAATTTCTTGTAACAATTATGACCTTCCGGCCTCGGCTCTTCTGGAAGTTACGCGACGTAGGTTTGGTGCTTCGTTACCGACGTTTCAGGACTACCTTACGGTCCCATTTGCAAGGGTCAAGCAGTAAAAAAAATATGGGACAGATAGGTTATACGAAACGCCGGTAACCAACTACCAACTACAATACGCCGCGCAACATCCCAGAAGAGCAAAAGCCTCAACCGCATCGCGGGGGAAGCCTGAAATCCCCATGATATCCCTGTTCGGTTCAGGTGACATACAGTGTTGAATGCGGCTCGTGACAGTATAAAAGAAGACTATCAATGTAAATGGCGAACAATTACCTCCGAATTAGTGTAAATGGATCACAGGGATGCTGTTCTGAACGCGGTAATTGGATGCGCATGCGCAATTGCTACTTTATGTCCATGACTGAAGGAATGGAACGGGGTAGTAGCCTGTAAACCGTGCTGTAAAAGTTACATACACGAACTGCCCAACTGTAATGTACACAGTCAATTTTGGGGGGGGGGGGGGGGGGGCAAAAAGAAAGATTACTATTTGGTCAAGAAATTCCCTGTCATGAAACCACAACGTTCATGGCCGATCAGCCACGTTCGTAACAAACCCACCATCGAGCTCTACCTTAAACAATTTCCATCCCCTTCACAACTGTACGTAGGTAAATTGCTATATACTCTAAAGTGGCTTAATGGCAGTCTATGCTTAAACAAACACTAAGCGTGGTTCCGTCGACGACAACCTGTATTATTCGTTAACATATCTGTTTAAACTACACTTACACAGTGTTTCTGAACGATCAAATTGGTGATCATCATCAGGTGTTCATACAAAAACTTAAAAGCCGAGGTAAAGTGTATCAAAATTTTTTTGTGAGATCTCACAAATAATATCAGACATATACAATATACAATTATAGTTTGTATAGTGCATATTTTATACATCTGATATTATTTGTGATATCTCTAAAAAAAATTATACACTTTACCTTGGATTCTAAGTTTTTGTGCTGTACAGCTGATGATGATCGAATGATCGAAACATGTAGTGTATAAACCATATTTACGAAATACAGGTTGTGTCAGACGGAATACTTGGTGTTGTTTGTTTAAGTCTATGTACACAGCGGGATGGATAACGTCAAATTAAGGGCCTGTCACTTACTTCCATATAAACTGACGCTGCTGTAACAGCCAACCAAATTTTTTTTTAGACTTTGACAACTGGCGTCGCCCTACATCAAAATCTATACACAAATTCAGTTTATACCTCACAGTGTCCAATATAAACACAAACCGATCAATGCTATTTAGCGAAATAATCTCTCCTTACTGCCAGGATCATGCAAATGCATAAATACACGGTGTGGCAAAACGCAAAGTTTCTTAATCTCACAGCAGATGGTACACACACATTTTACCACTGCGCTTTAAATGGTTATTTTATTCTTTTATTTACACACAAATCTCGCAAGATGTGTTGTTACGCGTTATTTTTCAGATACAAAACCTAAAAACTGTACAGGAAAGATGACACAAAAAGATGCAAGGCAATTTGTAGTAATCTGTAAACTTCAAACTGAATCTAGATGCCATCACAGCCCTGCCCCTAGCACATGTCGATCTTCTGGTGCAACAGAAGCCACCGACTGCATAAACAAGTTAGAAATGAGATCTTCTGGTGCAACAGAAGCCACCGACTGCATAAACAAGTTAGAAACTGAGATCTTCTGGTGCAACAGAAGCCACCGACTGCATAAACAAGTTAGAAACTGAGATCTTCTGGTGCAACAGAAGCCACCGATTGCACACACAAATTAGAAACTGAGATTTCTGGTGCAACAGAAGCCACCGATTGCACACACAAATTAGAAACTGAGATTTCTGGTGCAACAGAAGCCAACGATTGCACACAAAAATTAGAAACTGAGATTTCTGGTGCAACAGAAACCACCGATTGCACACACAAATTAGAAACTGAGATTTCTGGTGCAACAGAAGCCACCGATTGCATACACAAGTTAGAAACAGATCTTCTGGTGCAACAGAAGCCACCGATTGCACACACAAATTAAAACTGAGATTTCTGGTGCAACAGAAGCCACCGATTGCACACACAAATTAGAAACTGAGATTTCTGGTGCAACAGAAGCCACTGATTGCACACAAAAATTAGAAACTGAGATTTCTGGTGCAACAGAAACCACCGATTGCACACACAAATTAGAAACTGAGATTTCTGGTGCAACAGAAGCCACCGATTGCATACACAAGTTAGAAACAGATCTTCTGGTGCAACAGAAGCCACCGATTGCACACACAAATTAGAAACTGAGATCTTCTGGTGCAACAGAAGCCACAGATTGCACACACAAATTAGAAACTGAGATCTTTGGTGCAACAGAAGCCATCGATTGCATACACAAATTAGAAACTGCAGATACACACAAAAAACACTGCAGTTGGTGAAGCAAATAGAAAACCACGGACAGCGAAGTATTGTTGTTGATATACTCAAAAATATTATTCTTATCCATTACTGTTTCTACAGCCACGAATAATAAATAGCCTCGGCAGCTGATACAGTGTCGCTAAATAATATACAGTCACAAAGTGAGTTGAACCAAATAGGTAAAGGATGACTCTTAGTCATTTAAAGACGAAAGCTAGTCTGAATTACACTTGAAGGTTCAGTTCGTACCGCACAGTAAACGCTCTCCGTCTCGGTTATGAAAACCAATCAGTTAATGTTTAGTATTACTTTATGTACCTATTTTGTGTTTGTGTACTGTCGATTATTTTATTAAATAAAAATAAACCAAGTGTGTTTCGTCTCGGAACGTTATGGAAGGCATGAACTATCAGCAAACACTGAAAATGGATTTACTTCTCGAAAATTAAGCACCAAATAAGAGACAAACATTTTGAGGTAAGTTTGGTATAGTGGTTAACATTTGTTTCAGTTCCACTGTTGCGGAAGGATTACTGTGTATGGAAGAGTATAACAATGTGTGCCTTGTGCAGGCCTGTATGTTGTTTACTGCTACAAGCCTCGTATGTATGATTCAAGTGCTTCATAGGCTTGCCCACAGCTGTGTAGTCAAATGGATTTGTCTGTGTGTGTGGACAGTTTCTGTACGTTGTGTTTATGCGTGTACCTCCGTGCTAGGTGCGGCTTATGTTGTCGTCAATGGACTATACATTCATCTAGAAACATCTGTAATTACCAGCAGGGCTAGTTTAAAGTCATCTCACTCTAAACTGTTGCATTTCAGATTTTATGTCAACATATTTTGTATGCAAATTGTCATATTGGCCTAACTGCACGTCAGCTCTGGCATACGTGCACTGGTGCCTGAAATACCACACCATATAGAACGATTTCATATTCTTGCGATAAAATCACATCTTTCATACTACGAATCCAACCCCCCTTGAGTACCGGCAAGTTTTGAAAATACGGTGGAATCTCCATAGTTCAAGGTGAATAGACCAAGGTTGCCTCGAATTACCGAAAAACTCGGACCACACAGATTACAAAAATTTGGAACATTACGTATATAGTGTGATATGCGCATAAAATACATCTTAAATCACATAACAATACACAAAATACACAAAGAAAACGACCAAAAGGAAGTATAGTAATGCCTGAGACACGTATGCACACAGAGATACGAACTTCTAGGAAAACACGAAAACTGAAAATTCAATGAAGCTTCCCTACCTTACTGCGTTGAGCTGCACTTTGTAACCTCTCAGTCTTGGACTTTCGGCGTGTAAATAAATGTTACCCAACTTCACTCCGCTCTTGGATTGTGCCAGAGTTTATCACATGACCCAGAGAAGAGAGAAATGTTTCATTCATTGAGTTCACAGCCACAGTTCTGCTGATGTAGTTCACCAAGCTCTGTCGCTTGTTGCGTCACAGTTATTAACTGTATCAAAATCAGCATCACAACTGTTCACAGTTTCTACTATCACGAAATTGTTGCAAATTAATATTAATATACAACAGAATGTAAGTTTACACTGACATAAACTACTTTCGCTTTTTGTAGGGAAGCCATCTTGTGCCATACAGCCTGTCTGAAGGTGACCTTCACCGTTGTATTAGGCCTCGTCGACCAAGAGCTACTGGGTTCGAAAGACAGGCCAATACACCGCACTCCGTTGCACGCTGATAACACAGTGGCAACACTGACACAAGACAGAGTGCTGTGAGATGTCTGTCAGGAACGAAATGCACAGAAAAGGAAATACAAGAACGCTATCTGTTGCGGCTCAGCAATATTAATGCACCTGATACAGACCATAGTGCGAGTCTTCAACATTTATTACCAATTGACAGTAAACTGGCGTGGCCATTAACAGTCCCTATCGATATACGCCTACATAACGTGAAACACCAAACGTAAATAATGGATTTACAAAGAAGGCAACTGTTGGAAACGCCAAATAGTAGGCCATTAGTAATGTTACAAGCTAGCAAATGGTCTTTTGGGTCCTAATTTTTTAAAATGTTTTCCACTTGTAGGACACCTAGGAAAGGAATTGTCATGAAGTTGGCGTCGATTAGTTTTCGAGGTATCGAATCTCATAATTCGTCCGAAGTCGTTCTGCGCGCCACTTTTTCGAACAGAATATCTCCGGAATTATTTAAGAAACACGAGTTTAGCGAGAGGTAATTTTAAAGGTAAAATCACGCGATTTACACGAGAATACATTATCCTTTAGCTACCTTGTACATTTTAGCTAATTTGTATATTTGCGATTAAATTTTGACTCACTGTCAACTTCCATTCTAAACCCGATATTGAAGAGAAAATACCACGAGATCCGTTTTGGAACAGAACGGAACCGACGCTAAGAACATGTTACATCGCCGTGGTCGCTTCACTCCCAGTGACAGAGCCCTCCGGTATCCATTGCATATATAAAAAAAAAACTTTAAAAGCCGTTATCTCTGTGTGATTTGACGTGGATTCGCCTATTTACTCTTTCGTTTGAAAGAAATTTGTATCCCTCATTGTAAATACATGACAAATTTGATGTGATTACATAAAATATAATTTTTGATTAAGTACTTGATGTTGAAAATTACAAATATGGCAATGATGTGAACCTTCTAAAGTTACATGGACCAAACTGTTTGTAGTGGGAAAGCTTAATTCGCCTAAACTATGAACAAATAAGATATCTCGTGTGATCATAAATTTATATTTCCCTTTACTCGTTCTACGATGCGAGTATATCATCATTTTTCTAAGAGTTTCGACTTACAGTCTATTTATTGTTAACGTTTTGCCATAATTGTAGCAGAAAATTTTCCATCGTTACATGAACCATTGAAAACGGCCACATCTAAACAGCCTTCCTGATTTTTCTCGTCTCCAAGCAATCCGGCGCCGCTAGATTCATAATCAGTTTATCACCACGAATAATTTCCTACCAGTAATGAGATCTGTGGCTACGTTCAGCCGCCATATTCCCTCGTCACTGCAATCCGAAGATCCGCTCCTGTATCTCGACTTGTCTTCACGTTCCTTCCAGATCCCTATCCGACTTCAACACAAAATTTTATGGCTTTTACTACGGAGAAGAAGTCCCTAAGTGACGCGGCCTGGTACGTTGTTAGCCATCGGACAGGACCTGCGTTGACGTTTCGGGATTTCTACCGTGGCCTACTTGGTGTTTGGCATCTACTCGGACATTTGTCCGCATCAGCCACTTATAAGCAATAACAGTTTTAAAAAACTCTGATTTGCGGTTTCATTACGCCTTATTATTTTCGACGTGTGTGCATCCTCGCCGTCTGGCACGCATATGACAAAAACAACGTGTGTTTTATTCGGCTAATAAATGGATCGTATGGGTTTGTAGCAGTCACAAATTATATCGTGTCGTGCCAGTCACAGATTGCGCCCCACTGGTTGCAAACCGCTGCACGTTGCACTCCCATTATGTTCGTCTAATCAGTGTAATGTGCAGACAATGTGTCTGCATTACACGGCTGCTCTCTTTGCCTGTAAATACTACTGCCTTACTGGAAGGGCAAGTGGTCCTCTCCAATCAACATAACATGGTCCCGGAGTCCACCTGATGGGCATTCTTTGCTTCTTGCTATGAGGGTCTGCACTGACAGCTAAGTACGCTACAGTGGTTAAGTCTAATTCATTTTTGGGCGCCCATAAAGTTTACCACACGGTGTATTTTACACCCAAAACGATAGGATTATATGAATGAATTTTTCAGTCAACACAACACTATTCAGTAAGAATATGGCTACAGGTTTCGGCTAAAAATGATTAACCTTCATCAGCCCTAATGACAAGAATACATTTTACAACTGTATTATTTCAGGTTTGAGATATCAACCTTTACAAGCTAAAATATACATAAAATGTAAAAGATATAAAATGCCTGAAATGTATAATTTGAAGTTTATAAAACATTAAAAATATTGAATAAAGTAACATGAAGTAGGCAGTTCGATATAAAATTATTGGAAGCGATGTGTGCATATTGCAGTGGGATTGATGAAGTGTAGAAAAAGTGCGTATACAGTAGGACTAGTTTCAGTTCTTTAGTCTTGTTTTAAGATGTTCTGTTTCTGTAATATATATAGGAAACATGTAAGTAGGAGTATATGGTGGGATATATACTGATGAGGTTAAAATAATATAAAATCTATAAGTTACCTGAGTATATTGATAAGGTTGTTTAAATTTTTTAACATTCCTTGGATCTTGGAATAATATAATTCGTCACTTTACCGATCCCAGTACACATCCTATTGCTTCGTGGTTGAATGCCTCCTAAAGGAGGCTAAAAGGGCTGGTACAACTTAAGTCAAACAGCCTTCTCCTCTTAATATAGCTTCACAAATTCTATATCTTTCACATTATATGTATATTTTAACCTGTAAAGGTTGAGATCTCAAACTTGAAATACTTATAAAATTCCCCCCCCCCCCCCCTTTGTATTCTTGTAATTAGGCCTGATGATAGCTAATCATTTTAGCCGAAACATGTAGCCTTATTCTTACTGAATATAGTGTGTTGACTGATTGCAACATTCATTTGTATTTGATAATGCAACAGGGATGCCCAACCTAAAAATGAAATTAGTATAAGTAATTGTAGGTGCTGAAAGGGAAGTCCCTTGTTGCAAATTGAAGTTTAATATTATTGTGATGGCCAGTGAATTGTTACTCTTAGTATTATAATTTTTTCTGGACAACATGGAAAAATTCCAAACAAATTCAAATATACACAACATATGCACAAGGCATACATACATACATACATACATACATATGCAAGACCTACTAACCCCAGTATGTAGGAAGGAATGTATTGTACAGGAATAAACTTATTCAATATCCTTCCACCAATCATTCAGATTTTAAATGACACAGAAGTATTTAAGCCAGCTAAGTCCCCCTCCTCTCTGTCCCACTACAGTGCCTATCGCTAAACTCCACTCTAGTGACGGTTGTTTGTAGCAAGGGACAACAAATTCTGCATGCAGTTGACTTGCAGATGTTTCTTTGATATAAAATACTTACAGTGAAGCCCCCATTTCATGTTCCTTGGTTTAAAGCTTTCCCTCATTTAATGTTCAATTTCAGTGATCCCAAGTCAGTCATAAGAATGTTAAAGTTCCTTCACTTAACAGAGTCCTCCCTTTAGTGTTTGAATCCACTACTCCAAGAAAAAACCTTAAATGAGGATCTGCCTCTTCATGGACCTACAGCACACCTCTGCAAAACGCCAGCTGCTGGCAGTGTTATGTCAGAATATGTGATGCAAATTTGGTGCCAGAAGTGTCCTCTTTATGTTCACGATTCCCTCTCTTTGTCACCTAATATTTTTAAATTGATCTCTTTCATAATCCCACTAACACAGGATATAACATTTGGTAATATTGCAGGAAATTCTGGTGTGACTTCTGCACCAGAATTGGTCTGCTTAATTTTTATCTGTGTTTCATATGTCCAGCATCGAAGGAACTAATACATCTATTCAGTCACTGTACCAGATGGTCAATGATTTGAATCCCCACCACCTTCACCATCATGTCCCACAGGATGGAAGACTCAGAATGGTGAATGGCTGGCATCCCATGCAGGTAACACTGACAGTTAACAAAATCTGAGAATAATTTCTGGTGTGAAGAAATGTAGATACAAGACAAAAAAGAAAGCAATTTTAAGAATATGCTGTTAATTGCTGCTACTATTTCCCTGTTAAAACCAGACTTTGTCTGATAGATGCTTCTGATTCTATGTTAAGACACGAGTGGTAATCTGTCAATGGAGTGAAAACACAATTTTATGTGCGCTTGTTCATTAAGTCTATTTTTTGTCTGTATATTTGTAAAATGTCATCATGAAGTTGACTTTTAAAGTCTGAAGAGATGGAAAAAAGGCAACAAATTGAGGTAAATCACATCAAGTTCTCCTCTGGGATGTAATGCCATATAGCATCATACCCCAGAAGACAGCAGTCTTCGTACGTATTCACCAATGACAAAACGTCAACCCTCTTTAATTTTCCATGTTAAGCAACAGCACTAATAATTTGGGTTGCATGAAAAGGATGCCTGTCTGCAACTGCAGCTGGAATCCAGAGTGAGGGTTAGGCAGGATATGCACATGGCACAAAATCAACTACAGAGAGTAGGTACGCCTCCTTTTCTCTGATAACTGTGGATAAGCAGTCGCAGGCTCATATATGAAAAATACAAAAGTACAGGTTATATTACTTCAAGGGTCATTATGTTAACCTTCACCATACACATATATGCACTGCATTATTGCAATGGCATGTGTGTGGTCCAGCTGTCAAAGCACCACACCATTGCAACAGCATGTGCAGTCCAGCTGTTCAAGCCCTGCATTATACAATCGTACTGAGTGGTCCAGCTGTCAAAGCACTGCATTCTTCTGCACTAACACTGTTACTTCTGCGCTAAAATAGCCACCAGCCCTGCACAACAAGGATATTTAAAATCTCCTGTTCCCAGGTGTCAGAATGTTACTTCCAAATTAAAATAAACATACCAACTCAGAAGTACTAGAACATTTACAATCCCTGTTTCTGGATAATATATGTTAAGGTAGACCCCTAGGTGTAAGGAAAACCTCCCCATAGTCATTTTCCTGTATCCATTCCCACCATAGGCACACCCAGAATTTTTCTTTAGGGGGGGTGTCCCTGAGGCTATATATAATTTATGTTTGAATTTAAAAACTATGTTATGAAAATAATGTCAAAATCCCTGATCTGACATCTCATTAGGTTACAGGGAAATTTAAAAGTAACTAAAAAAGAAAAAAATCTACATATTTGTAAGTTTTTATTATATTTTCAGTATTCCAATGTACTACGGTAGTCATCAGCCAATTTCAGTGGCTGATTTAGGTCGAAGATAAATCACATAAAACCTTTTATATTGTCGCAGCTACAAAATCTGTGTTTTGGGGCTGCAGCCCAGCAGCTCCCCCCCCCCCCCCCCCTTGGGTGTGTCAATGGTCCCCACAGTTACTTGTATAAGTTCCATCACTGATACTCACTGGACAGGTGGGAAGCATGCAAAAGACAAAACCAATATTGGGCAAAACACATACTGTATTGTGATGTAAAATTCTGGTGATAGTTCCAAGTAATGAAATAATTCTGGAAGCAATATATAAAATGTACTGATACCTTTAAAATATCAAGGTTTACATCTTGATTTTTCATCTTTGGTGGCTAGTATGTTGTGTATTGCTTGCACAGCAAATGCAACAGGACAATAAAATACAAAAAGCAAATAATTCATGTCATGTTTTTATCATCAGCTGTTACTGCTGTCCTCTAAAATCTTATTACTATAATAAATAATTTTCATGTTCATACTTCATTTTCTTCTTAGTGATTAAACATATTTATCTGAAAGGACAAATTATAACATATTCTACATGCTTCATGCCATGTGGAACATTTCTGAAACATATCCAACCTACTGTTCCAGTTACCATGGCTCCTTGGGATAAACATTCATTGCAGTGTGCCAAGGATTACTCCATTCCTCACATATGCTTTCATGTCATGGGCAACTCTACTTATAACTTAGAACACTTAACAATTTCCAAATGACAAACAGCACCAGCCAACACTTACAAGATGTTCAAGTTCTTACAAGATGAATATCTATGTCAGGATATCATAATTTTTCAACAGTAATGAAAAATGACAAAGACTGATAACAGAACTGAAAATAAAGTAAAACCCCTATTTAATGAATTGCTGGGGGATTAGAATATATTTCACTAAATTGAGGTTTTCATTAAATGGAGGTTTACAATGTTTATATGGAGCTATTGTCGGGACATGAAAAAATCATCACTAAATCCGGATTTCACTAAATGCGGGAATATTAAATCGGGGTTTTACTGTATTATAAGAAAGGTGGACTGAAGTCTGAAAACTTTCATCATATTGTTGTGACTGTGACATTAAGATTTGGATTTGTTGAGCTCATAGTCCGTCAAGACAGGCGGCAGTGGGCTAGAGAAGTGGAAGTGGCAATAACTAGAGTTTCACTGTAATTGTATAGGATCACATTCACAGTCAAATGAAATCTGCATTTTAATAAGAATTAAATAGGATTCCTAAGGAAATTGGTGTTTTTGCTATTACAGCAACATGACATTGCTACAAAATCTATATCAGTCTCAGACATGAGCAGAGATCAGGAAAACTGATGACATACGCCATTCATTAATATACATTACACACACACATTTGCAGTTAAAATGCTTCAACATTTCACTCTGAAATCTGAAATTTCTACTTAATTAGGATTAGGACTGAAATTACTGAAGAATTTCCATGTGTTATAAAATCATGTTAAAATGCGTGATTTCACAAGACTGGGATTGAAAATAACCAACAATTTTTACTTTTTAAGACATAATTTCAAAGTACATCAATGGTGTATTGTGACTGTATGATTACAAAATGTCAGAACATGTGTATGAACGTAGTTCATTAATGTCAAAACCTTCAATAAAGCTCCAGTGTTATAGTATTGTTTTCAAGATGGTCTTTTTAGACTGAATCATGTGGGAAATGGATTTGTAAATAAATGATGGATTGACATCATTCTGTGTACAGTCATGATATATTACTGAATACAGCACATCAGAGTGTCTGCTGTTTAGGTAGTTCAAGAAGTTCCCCCACATCACAGCTCATATCAGCCCCAACCAAGATCCACCCCTCTTCCTGTCCCATGGTTCTGATTGGTCACACTTCTTGCAACCTGCCTATGTAACAGACCCAAATACTCACCCCCATCATTGCAGTCTCTTGGACTTAAGTCCTTCAACCCTGAAGAGGGAGGTAGCATTTTCCTCTGTAAGATCAGTGTCAAACTATAAAACTGCAATCTAAATCAAAATTGCAGTAATGAATATATTAACAGCAGATTAACTGTGGAATGCTGCTACTGCTCAGTTCAGAATCATTCATCTTCCCATCTCTAACTAAAAACATGAAGATTAAAATACACAAAACTATAATTTTGCCTACTGTTTTGTATGGGTATGAAATGTTGTCTCTCATATTATAGAAGGAACAAAGTCTGGTGACATATTAAAACAGGGTACTGAGGAACATATATGAACCTAAGATGGAAGACATAATGTGAAGCAGGAGACAGTTGTGTAATAAAGTGCTTAATAATTTGAACTCCTTATTAAATAGTATCTAACTAACTAACTAACTAACTAACTCCATGGAGCAGAGTCCTTCTTGAGAAGCTAACAGGTCTTCAGCTAGTCAAGAAATTCCCGCATTTTATGGAACCCGAAGGTTCATTACCGCACTCACAAGAGCCCACCACCTGTCCCTATCCTGAGCCATATCAATCCAGTCCATGCCCCCCCATCCCACTTCTTGAAGATCCATTTTAATATTATCCTCCCATCTATGCCTGGGTCTTCCAAGTGGTCTCCTTCCCTCAGGTCTCCCCACAAAACCCTGTATGCACCTCTCCCCTCACCCACACGTGCTACATGCCCTGCCCACATCATTCTTCTCGATTTGATCACCCGAACAATATTTGGTGATGAGTACAGATCATTAAGTTCCGCGTTATGTAGTCTTCTCCACATTAAATAGTATCAGGATGAACAAATCAAGGAAGGTGAGATTAGTACAGCGTGTGGCATGTATGGGAGAGAAGTTCATTTAAATGTCACATCATTTTCTAGGTAATTTCTTTCCCTTTGGCATATAGTGTAATTGCCTATAGCTATATTTTAGAGACTCTCTATGTCTTGGTACTCTGGCCCAAATTGCTCTGTTATTGTGTATGTTAACACTATCCTGTACCTGACTTGAAACAACGAGTGTTTTGTTTTCCATATATGTTGCCATATATTTAAATTTTAACAGTTTTATTTATTACACTATTTTCTAAGTATGTCTGTTGATAGTGTGTATGTGTTTCTATTGACATGTTCTGTAGCCAACATATGACATTTTATGGATTTATGGAATGTTAACAAATTTTTAAAAATTTCAAATGTCTGATGGGAAAAATTGAAGCATATAAAGTAAACCTACACACAGATGCAAGGCTACAAAGGGATTCATCTCAGGGCATAGGTCAGTGGAAAGAGCTTGTGAACACCATAAAGAATCTTTTGGGTCCAACAGAATGCAGGAAATTATTCATTAGCTGAGCAGCTATTGAGTTGTCAAGTGGGACTCCATGCCATGGTGTTAGTTGGATGTTGAAATGAAAACAATGTCACACAAGTTTTCCCCATTGTACAAAAATAACTTCCTTCACATGTTTCTGATTAAAGCATCATTACTTTACAGTTATGAATTCACTGCTCCATGGAAAACTTTTCATATTGAAATCTGTGTATAACACCACATCCAGGTGTGTCTTCACCTATATCCAAAAGCAAATACTCATATTTTATTATGTGTGAGATTATTGGAAATATGAACTACAAGCATTTATTCTAGATCCTAGTATATTCTTGTATAATCATGAATAAACTTGGTTACTGATGTTAACATCTATGAATATATGGAAATGAAGAACATGGTTAAGATAGATCATTCTGCGTTACAGTCGTCTGGGAGCGATGCCATATAGTGTGACAGGTACGTAGAGTAAAAGCTGCGACATGTGGCACAGGATATTCCAGAAGGCTCTATTAACTAACTAAGAGGCCCATTACATCCATCAACCAGCAGCACGGACTATTTACAGGGTAAATTTACGTAAATGAACAGTTAACACATTCACTGCCAAAGTCGATCCATGGTCGATTTAAGTATTTACGTTTTAAATTGCCAGCGTCGACTTTAGTCAATCTAAAGTTTACTCTGCTCTTTTGCCTTAAATAGGCCACGCACACAATAAGTTCTTTCAGGAACAATATTTTACATCTTTATTAAAACCTAGCTGACTAGAAAAAATATATGCATTTTATAAAATTAATTTAAATATAATTATATTTTATAATTTATAAGATGACGCACTAGTTGTTTAACATTCAAAAAATCGCTGGCAATTTAACACCATCGGGATTTAAATGCCCGGCAGTGAACGTGTTAAGATAGTGACATCAAAGCGTGTGTGTAATTCTGTGTTGTGGGCAGGATGATTAAAAGAATTAAATATTGGTGTCTTTTTGGATTTTCCTAAGTCATATACACACCATGTCACACACGCAGTGACAAAAGGGGAACAGAAAGTGCAGCAGGGAAAACAGGACACGATATCAAGTGGCACATTCACGCTTTTTTGCCAGAATTAAATGACCGATGTATTCTGCAAAAGATGGAAATTTAAATGGACACCATTAAATTGCACGTTCTTGGCAACATCTTTATATGACTTCAGTGTTTTAAGCAGCACAATGCACTTTGACCATAGTCTACTTTTGGCTCCAAACGGATGAATGGTTAGGTCTGCCCATGAGGTTGCTAGGTACACTGAGATATGTTAGGTATAACATTCTAACATCCAGCAGCACTGCTCCTGGAGGGGCCAGATGTAACAACTTTTACTGTACCTATCTAAAACACTACACATCATCTCATCCCACCTTCATGTCTAGCACCATAAAAACATCAGTCTCACACATAATTCTGGTTCAATATGAATTCATTAGACACAAGCTATGGAGGGAATAATTATCTTACTATTTAACCTAAATGCCTGATCCATAGCGAAAAGTATTGACATTTCATAATACATTATTCTATTAGCAGCTGCTGCAGGGGTCACAGTCACACGGAGACTGAAAGTGACGGACTGATGATCTGTTGACGCAGCTGTGTACCAGCTGATCACGTAATACAGCACTATAGACAGACAATGATGTGTGAATACTAGAAGAAATTATTTGATCAGTTAACGGGAAAATGGAAATACCAGTGTCAAAATATTTTGTCTGCAAAAATTACATCTGGATTAGCTACGTCTTGGGCTATGGCCTGAATGTGATATTCAATCAGAAGTGGCATACAGTGTATTAAAATATACATTTCAAACATCAGTCCTCCTTTGAAAGTTACAGAATCAGATTCAGAAGCTGAACACTAGAACAAATACAAGTACACTGTCCAACCATTTATAACAGTCTACCCTTGCAACATAACAACATAACATTCTTACACTGAAATAAAACTAGTGTTTTCATATCCCTTACAACAGGACATCAAAACATACATAACATACAGCTGCAACCATCCACGCGTAAACCCAAATAATGTTTCAGTCTTGAAATATATAAATATTGTATTACAAACTGTTCAAATGAGATTAAAGATACACAAATATCAATAAAATTGTCAACTAAACTGTGACATCATGGACTGACAGCTGTTTTCATAATATGCTTGTAAGCCCAGTCTCAAAGTATGGAACTTGCCAACCTCATGATTTTCCAAACATTCTGGTGGTAAACTACTGCCTGTGGCACTCACTGACAACAAACTCATAAAAAAAATCCTTGGCACGTTACATAAAAGATGTAAATAACAACACAAAGAAACATTAAACCAATTTTATATTTACTTCAACTGATTTTGAGTTAATTTTGGTCCTTGTTGCATAATACTGGCATGATTGCCCCGCTTCATCTGAATGACACACTTACATTGCAGTAGGACAAGGTGGTACATAGAACATATACTTTGTAACTAACATCATGTACCCTGTCTGCATCATATACCAATACCACTAATCCAACAAGCTATATGGAACTTGAAAGCTATTTCATCACCAAGACACAATGTCAACCTAGATATCACAAATCGGCATCAAAGTATCACGTTCTTCTTTGTATATCCTTATGCTATATGGGTACACAATCTTCTGTTTTCAGGTTACTGACTGACTGTGCTGTCTACAAAAATATTACATTTATATAACATGATTCTGTACCAAGGAATGGAGAACACTCTAATTTCACTGATGTCCCACAAATGTCAGAACACAACAAATTTTTAGCCACATTCCAAATCTTGCCACTGATGAAAAATGTGAAACTTGAGAATGGTCTCCACAAATGTCATCACCTCCATTTGCAATAATGGAAGATTGTTACATAATGAGTTTTTCCTCTGAAGCTGCACACACTATCTGACAGGCCAGAGAACAGATCTGACAATAGGGCTGAAGACCACAATGAACCAGCAAGTATGGGTAATACTGCCAAGGAGCTAGGTTTTGACCAGCCACACTGCTCTCATGAGTTCAACCACGGATGCTGCAAACATTCAGCCGCTGTGGCACGCATGTTGGGATCAAACGCCAACATTGGGGTCAGGAAATTCGCAAACGCCTCGGCCTCTGCACGCTTCCAGTCATACTTCTCAGTCAAAACTTCCAGCAAACCCCACGGTTTGAGTTTGGTAATATGCCTAAGTTCACCTGCAATAAGTAGACCCAACATTGAACCACAGTCCAAATACTGGATGCAGTAACCATATGATAAGTGAAACAATAAAATACTAGAATCATGTTAATACTTTACTGAAAACACCCATCAATTCATGTTTAATACTTTACTGAAACCCCACTCAAATCATGTTTAATACTTTACTGAAAACACCCACTCAAATTCATGTTTACTTTACTGAAAACCATCAATTCATGTTAATACTTTACTGAAAACACCCACTCTGTTTTAAAAAATATCCAAATAAAGTATCTTACCATAAATAGAAATGCCACATACTTAACAGGTTTGAAGCAGGGGCCTTCGCTGTGCTGCCACGCATTACTTCTGTGCTGCAGTCTGTGCGCATTCAGTACAGTGCAAGTCTATAATCCATGTACCACTGAACACAAAACCCACTGCTGCACAGTTACTGATGGTGCTGCCTACTCTGCGGTGCTCATTTCCACACGAATGTGGGACTGAGCAGAGCAAACAACAACAATTCCTTTCCAGCAACTCGAGGTACGCCACACTCCGCAGTGGTCAGTTTCGTGTTAAAAACTGTCTCTGTGCCCCTGTGTGCGTGCCTCTGTGTGTGTGTGTGTGTGTGTATGTGTGAGGGGGGCCTCTAGTTCCTAGAGTTATGTCATCAATTTATCCTGAATAATTACAGAAGAAGCATTCTCTTTCACAGTTACATTTACACATACTTCAGAAACTCATTCAGCCTAAACTTCAAATCTAAATTCGACACACTTTAAAATCAAAGTATTTACTATAACAAGTGACTGTATTTCAGGGAACTGTGCAATAAGGTTACACAATAATGCAGAAAAACCCAAGTTCCCTCTGTTATAACCATTTCAACACCCATTCCACTAAATAATACACAAGTTTCATGCTAGTAACATTTAATACCATACTCTATGTTAAGAACAGATGTTACCTTTCTTATTGAAGAATTCACGGGAATATTTTCCAGAGAACATTATATGCCTGGGGATATTTCCTAGCAGTTCAATGATGTGTGCCAAGTGGTCCTCATCACGAGTATAATCTTCTCCTGAATGTGGTTCAAACAAATAGTCCCCTGTGGCTAACTCAAATGCCTGCAAAATTTACCCCAGAAATTCTAATGTACTAGTGGTTTTCTATGGTTACACAAACATGTGCGTGCATGCACGCATGCACGCACGCATATAAGCTTTCATATATATTAAGATGTTGGTTGACATAAAAGCATGTGGGTTGCATAATTACATTGTATCACGACACAACAGGATGACTGCATACAGTCAATTGGCAAGGGTTGGGAAGGAGAGTGATGCCAAGGAGTTTGTCTGAAGATACAGACAAACCATGAGAAAACCTCACATTAATACATCTGGTGATCTGGCCTGGATATGAAGTAAGAGTCTCCTACATATAATTACCGTATATTCTCAAATCTATCCACATCCGAATCTAATCCGCACTCAGTTTTTGGCGATTTCTTAAACGAAAAAAGTTAGTTCGCGGTTCTAATCCGCACCTTTCCTTCAACCACCCCTTGCCCACGGGGCAACTGATTGAATAATATTGGATGTTACCAATGCGTTAAAATATGACGCTACGCCTGGGGCTGATGAGTCATACCGATACCATGAGGTGGGGCCTTTCTCAACAGACGTGCGCAATCTCGTCTGAGTCCAGCTCGCACCTTAGTTGTTGAAATGTGGGAGGTGCTTGTTCCAATTTGTCGTGTACCGTAGTTATGGAAGAGGGAAGCCTGAAATCTAAACGACTCTCATATACGGCAAAGTTCAAATGTGAAGTTATTCGGTGCGCAGAGGAGAATGGAAACCGCAAAGCCACTGCAATTTTTGGAGTTGATGAAAGCAACGTTCAACTGTGGCGGAAACTGGGTGGAGAGCATGGATAACGATTCAGTTACGAGTGATGACGGCGAGTCTGATGAATAAAAATTATAATAATAAATAATAAAATAATAAATTACTGTATTGTATTGTTCTTACGGCACGTACAGCAGCTCTATCATTTTTCCAAAATCCAGCTCTCGACCGCGAATCTAATCCGCACGCGAATCTAATCCGCATCTGATTTTTTAGCCCTCTAAAACTGTAAAAAGGGTGCGCATTAGATTCGAGAATATACGGTATGCCATGTTGCTGTGTGGTATAACCTCCTTCTTCATATACAAACATCTTTATTATGAACCAATATGGCATGTCTGACACCTGAACTGTACTCAGCTATTACATATGTGTTACTTTGTTCTATGGAACTTCACTTTAACCAGTGCAGACTGTATGGCAAACTTCTCAGCCTATGATGTCAAGTTACTAAATGTTGTCAGTACAGAGTCAGCCTATTGGGCCATCCTTTCTGAACCCAATGACCTAGACAGAGGGGCACTTAAAGAACCCAGAAATGACCACTTCAGCATTCTGACCAAATTTCATAAAAAGACAATCATTTTAACACCATACAGAAGCATGTTTTGAGACATTTCAATTGACAGTAAACACAACTTCCTGCACATACATTTTCAAAGCCCCAGTACTTTTATAAAGACATCTAGTATAAAAAAATGTATGATACAGACTGTCATGGAAGTGAACAGTGTAGATGGGGGGGTTAAGGTAGACTGTCTTCAGTTTAAATGGTAAAGGGTAAGGTTGTCCCTGTCCATGCCATGAATGCATATAGGGGGCTAGATGGCACTAGATGCAAGTGAGTGGTCAACATCACGCCCCAGCCACTTTACCCACAGGAAAGAACCCTGGTTCCCACTGAATAGAGGCAGGGTGGGCCCTAGAGCTGGTCTGGATGATTTGGAAAAGAGAAAAATCTCTTGCCCCGGTTGGTATTCGACACCTGATTCATCCAGCCTGTTGTTTTTCTCGTATCTTCATTACAATTTCAGTTCTATGTCGTAAACCCCTAATTGTGGGTCCAAGGAAGCTTCACCCTTTCCCTGTGCTTCCTTATTCTTTGTTATCACAGACCTACCAACATACAAAATTTATGTTCATCTGCTTTGGTTCACTCATTGTGATGAAAAACTAATCACAGCCAGAAATTAAAGTAAAACTGGTTGCTAGTTTAATCTGCAGTAGATTCACGATGCAACACTATTACAGTGACTTAATAACAGCAAGGAATTTGCAGTCACTTATAAAGAAATGTACCCAGAAAATATAAAAAAACTGTTTGGCAGTTCAATTCACAGCAGATTAAAAAAGAAACACTAACACAGTGACTTAATAAGAATGTGGAATTTACAAAGCCACCGAATAGTAATTGTCAACAAAGATCATAGAGGAGAAAGGAAATTATAACTGAAACACTTTTTTTTCCTTCCCCCCCCCCCCCCCCCCCCAAACTGATAATAGCACTGTTCTTATAGAACTTTTGAAGGGCCAATACAAAAATGCAGAGTCAAGGAAACTGTAGGTTCAATGTGTGTACTATTAAAGATTATACACAATAAGATAACTTCTCATGTATCACGGAATGCCCATTCTTTTCATGTTTCTATCTTCCATGGTGTGATACTCACCATGCAGGCAGTGCTCCAGATGTCAGCTGGCATTCCATACCCAGCACCTAACAGCACTTCCAGACACCGGTACTGTCGTGTCTGAATATCTTCTGTAAAGTGGTGGTACTGTAACAAGCATATTGGTCCATAAATAAATGAAACAGGATCTGATTTTCATAGCTGTTGAGAATATGATCTGAAATTCTCTGGGATGGTGATTCCAACTAGAAACAGAATACTTTACTTGTAACTTATGTGTATGGCCTAATATCTTCACATGTACATGAAGTGACACACATGGATGCATGCATGCATATACACATTACATGGTGTGTGTGTGAGTGGGGGAGGGGGGGGGGTGGTGGGTGGGTGCTATGTAGAAAGCGATAAACAAATATAATATATTTTTTTGCAATGGCACAATAGCCCCTAGTAGTCCAGGGCCTCCTCATTATCGAGGCTTCACAATCACACACAGACACACCACACTCCGTAGGACTCCTCTGGACGAGTGATCAGCCCAATGCAGAGACCTCTACCTGACAACACACAACACTCACAACAGACAGACATCCATGCTCCCGGTGGGATCTGAACCCACAATCCCAACAAGCGAGCGTCCACAGACACATGCCGTAGACTGCGCGGCCACTGGGATGAGCAATGCAAAGTGGGGCTTATATTAACCTAAATAAAAGACAGTAACTGTGTGTAGGAGAGTAAGTTGGGAGATTTACATACTGAAGGGAGATTCATTAATAAATGTGATTCCTTTGAACACTTACATTCAGTAACAACCAATATTCAAACATGTGACAGATACATTCACAACAGAATCTCTTTGGAAAGAACTGTAACAAGAGAAATATGGCATGGAATTTTGTAAAATAATAATATAACCAGTGAAATTAAGAAAAGTATATCTCACAAGAGAACTGGAAGTATTCTGTTATATGGCCAAAGAAATGTGGCCCTCACTGAAAAACTGAGGAGTAATATATAGATGGATGACTTAGATAATATCTTCACATGATGAGGAACCTAGAAAATGGAGGAAACAGTCAGTGTGGCAATACTGAACAAATGAATGCCAAATGATTACTGAACAATGTGATGCACTGGTCACCAACAGGAGAAGAACATATGTGTGGAAAACAGACAGGCACTACATTATGGAAGATGGAGACTTGAAAAACAGATTACTGTTGAAATTGAAAACAGAAGTTATGAGGGATAAAGAAAAGAGGAGGAGGAGGGCCACACATTTCTAAACTGGAAAGAAGAGAAGTTTGTTTCCAAAAGATTTCACTGTGAGACATTTACCATACTCATCTGTACATGTTATGCAGATATGCTTACCGACCAACAAGCATTTCCAAGATCTGCTATCTTGACTTTAATATCACAGACTTCACGGACTGGATCTGGTTGGTTCACCAACTGCTTGGCATCTGGGCATGATGCCACTCGACGGAATGGTTTTCCTGCACAGAAACTTAAATAAATTGTATCATCTTCCACTTACAGATCTGTGACTCACTCTTTAATACTCGATGGTGACATGTAACCTACATTCCAAGCAAGTTACAGTGCCTTCAGACAGTACAAAAATGTACTTCCATATATAACAACTACCAAAATACATATTTCAGCTTATGCATACATCACTAATGAGCAGGATAATACACAAGAAATGTTATAGACCTGACTTTGGTTTGAATATGCCACAAATATGACAGATAATGTATATCCAGTTCAATACTAATAATTAGTTTCAGTTGTTTTTTTATTCGGTAAATGCTAAAATATCTGAACCACCTGATGCAACTGTGAGCCTGAGATTTTATTAAATGTTGTCGCTGTACAAGCTTCAAGACATATATGCTAAAGTACTGTTAGATATAGATCATAAAGAAGACTCACAAAACCTCTAGACAGTATAAAGGTATAGAAAGCCCCCCAAAACATCTGCCAGACTTCTGACAGCAATTCATGTGCATCAAGCAAAAAAAGTTTTATCAACACAGGATTTTATCTTTAGTTACACAGCCATTCTTAATGTAAACTGTACACTGTGACATAAATTATGAACTGAAAAGGCTTGCTGCTTGAAACAACCTCCCTCATTCATCACGCACAAACAAGTTCATTTTAGAACAATCTGAGCTGTGTCCATATGCTTTCATGAAATCGGCACCACGCATGATGCGACACAAGCATTTGTTTCATATCTGCAATGTCTGCGATACACCAATTCCTTCTTGTATCTTGGCAACAGAGGTCAAGGGGTGTTAGGTCTGAAAATGTGGCAGCCAGGCATGCAGACCTCCCATATCAGTCCAGCAATTTTCATAGCACCAATTCAAGTACTCTGTGACATTTCGATCAAAATGAGGTGGCATGCCATCATGAAGATTCTTGTCTTGTGGGAAGTTACACTGTGTCGTTGGGAAAACTATGTGGGTGTCCAGCAATACAGCACATCACAGAAGACTTAGCAACACTGCTGTCAGAGTATCTCCATGTTGCAGCCACACTTTGATGACTAACATTCATGTAAAATGTATACAAAACTTTGGTTCCTACCTCACATAGTCCATCTCCCATACAAAGACCAGCCACTCACAGCTGTTTACGCAAGAGTTGAGATTTTGACCCACGTCAGTAGAGCACTTTTCGTACAAAACAAGCCAATCAATAAAAACCTGAAGCTTGGGAGACACTGTGTAGGACACTTGCAGATGCAAATTTTCAAATGGAAGTGCACATTATGCAGAATGAATCAACAACTATGTGACCAATCATTAACAGTAATGTCTCAGTTCAACAGCTGGCCACACATAAATACAGCTTTGCAGGAGATACAGGATAGGCATTAACAAGGAAATTACCCACCTCTGTCAGCTTCGCCCTCTTCAGAAGACTCTCTGATGTTGGCGATGGCTTGACTCTCACTGCGTCCCAGAGGGGCACGTTGGTCCCGGTCAATCTCACCTGCAGCTATTAAGGAATCATGGCCATTGCAGAATATGTTACTGGAGTCAGAGTCTGGGATCTGCATCAGTGTATGTATTCCTGCTGGTTTCACTTCTGCATGTTCCATTTCTGCAAAACTCTTTCTGTTCTCCAGTGCTGTTATAAACATAAAATAGATCTGTACCACTGTCCCCATAGAGATCTCTAATTTTCAACATAATTAAAGATGTCAACACCAACTATAATTTCATTAACCTTTAGTGTCTGTTTGTCTCACCATTCTACAAGTGTACACATGGTTCAGCTGGCTGACCGATGCAATACTGTACCATTAAAGTACCACTTTATTTCAAGCCAGCCTACTGCAGATATGGCACCTGAATTCTGTTCATGTCATCGTTTTACTCGTTTGCTTCCACAGATTCATAGGTTCATATTTCTGGTACTGGACAACAGACTACACAGAGTGATAATAGTCATGTGACAGTACAGTTAACAGTAAACGTATAAACCATGGAGACAGGCAACAGCTGTGAAATATTGTCCCTGAATTTCTGGATAAACTGAACAGCTTCTAACTGATGACTGAACTGAGGGCATAAAGCCCCTGGTTGTTCAGACCACCTTATAATTAGCTCAACCATTCAACATAAAACTTTGCTGCATGAAACTTCGACAGTTTTTGTCACTGGAAAGAAACATGAAAAATCACTAATCCCCCACAGAAATCCATGCTTAATTAAAAGAACTACACTCACTACTTTTAGGCTTCACTTTCTTATCACCAATGAGGTGAGGAGTGATGTCAGCAACAGGATCCTGCTCTTCAGTTTTGGTATCCAATACAGAGGCACTTATTGAGCCTGTCTTGGACGTTGTAGGTTGTGCGAGGCTGGGATGACCAACAGCTGCCTCCGCTGCAGTTATCTTTGCTCCTTCAGTTTCTCCAGCACTTTCAACTTCACAGTCTGCATCACCCTCTCCCTCTGGCTCTGCCTCTCCATCACCATCCACCTCAGTTTCCAAGTCACCAATTCTCTCATGCGTATCAGAGTTGTTTGGTAGTTCCTCCAATTCTTCAAGTTGCTGGATTTGCTTTTCTAGTAGCTCCGCCTGGCGTTTAGCTTTCTTCTTTAATTTTTTCTTCTTGTTTTTGGACATTTTGGCATTAGGGTCAGGAGCTTGATATTCCTTTGGAGCTGTGCTTACTAATTAACAGAAATATTGTATTACTCAATTATCAGTTCAGTTATAACTTGTGCCAAATAAATCAGCTGCGATGCAGAATACAAGAACCGAATGGTCCCCACTACTCCACCTCTCCCTCTTTTCCATCACCTGAGCTGCTGCAGTCAGTCTACCTCTAGTCACAGTGCTGTTAACACAAACCAACACTGCAAACGCCTTATTAAGTCCCTCTCCTTACACTATGCCAATGTAGCAGCATCATACCATTCACTGCCCACAATGCACCACTGCCAACGAGAAATGTGGCTTAAGCATATGACACAGTCACGTGATGTTACTACGAGACTAGACATAGACTATGTGGCGAGCACAATGGCTATGTTCCTCTCTGTTTTTGGGGGGGACATACCTTCCTGTCCTCTAATTACTTTCATACAAGCATCATAATCCTAGCTATCCATGACAATGGTAAATGTGAAAAATGATTGTATTGTTATATTCTTATAAATGATAGTACCTGCTTTCACATCCCTGCCTATCATTTCAACTCTCAAAAATACTACAGCAAATTTATTTGGCCCAGGTCATAATAAAATATGATAAAATGTATGAGACCATCAGTCTGAGTATTTTCTGTTTTTAGAATCACACCATGAAGGCTATGTAGTATAAGAAGTAAATAACTGTCAATATTTGTCCTGTTAGAACATAACATTCCTCTACAGCCCAGTCCAATGGGGCTACAGAGGTAAAGGTCTATATGTCACTTTTGGCACCAGAGGGAGGTACAGTCAGCCTCACACTCTCACAATCTTCAACCCTGAACAAGACCAGTAGTATCCTTGCTTACTCTTCTGCATTTGTTTAGTTCACACACTGCAGAGGGGACTGTGTGCGCTCCAAAAAAAAAACTGTACTCATACTTTGTGGCTCAACCACCAGCATCACTACAGTGTGTTTCTCTGGGAGTAAATGATGCAGTCCCATACTTGAAACTAATAACTTACATGATGTTTGTACTTCATATAGTACAAATTGTATATCCAGATAATTCTGTAATAAAATTCAATACGTTAACTGTGCAAAACGCTTGCAAAATCTATGTTACATACCTAAAGATCCAGGCAATTTTATTCCCATTTTGTGCCACTGGGTGGCTTCAGATGCCAATTTGCGAACATAACTTTCCTCTACACATAAAAGGATATTTTCAGGCTTTATATCAGTATGAATAATGTTACATTTCCTATGGAGATAATCCAGTCCCTCCAACACCTGAAACAGACGAACAAGTGTGTAAAGAAATGAGGGGTAACTGGAGCGTAAAGAAGCATGTTGGAAAATATTAAACAGTTTGACAACTGCTACTTGTATTCAGACATGCCAATATTCAGATTTTTTGTGAATTTTTACTGATTATCTATATGTTTCTATAATTAAATACATCATAAAAGTATGTTTTAAACACAACAAAATTAACGAGCCGAAAGAATGTAACACAATAAAATAAGATATTCAAGACATCAGTACCATGATGCCTTTTCATTGTTAACAGGGAAGGAGCAAAGAGGGGGATGAGGGACTGGAGACAGTCAACTGCATGTCACAATCATTTCACCTGATGTCAAATGTAACAACAAAGTAGACTACCTCCCCTACTGATTCAAAAACGCTTTGAAATTCGTTTGGGTGAATACGTAGTACACCCACACACTCAACAGCTACCATTATATTTCTAGTAAATGTCTGCTTTTAACACTGTTCATCACTTGTGCCACTTCACAAATTTAATCAGTTCCTAACTAAATGAAAATAATCACAAAAAATATTATCAGTATATATGGAATGTAACAAAATGGACTATAAATATTTTCCTTCTAGTGTAATCACTGTTTTATCACATGCAAACAGAAGTATGTGTTCTTAACTAAAGATATGGCTGTTTTCCTTGTCAGTAACATGGTCTACAGAAGCTAAAACTGTAAACGAATAACACTCAAAATAAGAATTTAAAATTTAGTCATGTAACAGAAAAAGGTCCTGGAAATGAGGGCATCAATCATATCCAAAACCTCTACAACAACACTTGGGCATCACTTCAATTACATCTGTGGCTACCATACATACTGGTAGCAGTATGGAGTTAATTTCATAAGATTCACTGTTCTCTAGTAGACCCACAGTATGGAACAGGAAACCAAAGGAAGTTACATTTGAGAACTTGCATGACGCAAGATTGTTTATTATAATAACTTGAAGTGAGCACTGATGTTTGCTGTGTATCTCTAATACAAACACAAATAAATAATTTGTTCTAGGAATCCATTATGTTTTACAACCACTGATATCCCTGCACAGGGCCGGTCTAATGTGCGGGCCAGCCAGGCATCTACCTGGGGCACCTACCTATATGGAGCGCTAAGATATCACTGGAATAATCTGAAATACAGTGCTGGTAAAGTTACATTTGCCACATGCAAAAGAGTTTCTCCAAAAATTATCCGCAATTTGGGCAGAGCAAAAAAATGTTTGCCAGCCCCGTTCTAGACCAAAGAAGTTTAAAAATATATCAGTTTGAAGGGGCGCCAAATCAATGGCCTGCCCCGGGGTGCCCACACATCTCGGGCTGGCCCTGTCCTTGCATCAGAATAACCTACAGTGCACACAATTTGGCTCCTCAAAAGCAATTAGACTCAGTATCTTCCAGCCAACAAAACACTTGTACGATCAAATGCTGGACTTTTTCTGTCCTCAGCATCACCTTTGCTGTTTCAATGATTTTGCCAGTCTTCTCTTTGCCAGCTGATCTACAGTTGACATACTCTTTACATGCAACATACAAATTAAACAAAGGTAAATTGTCCATGTGCACATCATGAAGGCATGTAGCGGGAGCAGAGGTGTAGCTCTGCTTATTCTTAACCTTAGCACTAAATGGATGTGAGTGGTCAGATTCACACCCGTTCCTTTACACCCAGGAAAGAAACCTGGTATTCGTTGAATGGGAGGTTGGCTGGGATGCTCTGGAGAAGAGAAAAATCTCTTGCCATGGCCAAAAAGCAAACCACAATTCCACGATTTTCCACCCACAGCCTAGTCACTATACCTACTGTGCTACCCCACATCCCTAACTACAACAGCAATTTGTAATACTGTAACACTACAAGGAAAAAACAAGAATTACCGTATTTTAATGATGATGTGCATAACTTTTGATAGCTTACCTATTAGACTGGAGACCCTGATTGATGATCGCATATAATAAATGTGAGGTACGCCGGGTAACATGACTGTATAAATTTTAATTCAACTGAGTTTCAGAAGTGCTGTATTAATATGGATTTCTTGCTATTTTAATGCTCAAAATACATTTATTTTATTAGCAAGACCAACATATACCTGTTTTATGATGACTTTTACATTTTTCAGTGGAATACCCTGGTAGTTGCTGCGAATGATCAACTTAAGGAGGTTGTGACCCAACACTTCGAAGACCATGCATACATGGGTTCCATTTACTCCACTGATCTTGAAGTCATCTAACAACTGAACAGTCTTCTCTCGCTTTGGGTCCTCCATATCACTTTCTCGTACCTGCACAAACACCTTCCATTAATGCATGTCCTTTCTCACCTGCTACTAATGTTTGCCATGTGAAGTGTTCCACTTCTCAAAGCTTGTCAGTCTGGCATAAATGGTCATTCAATGGTGAACTCTAACCATACATTTTAAGACATGAACTGAACTGCCTTAAAATTGAAACTAGATAATCCAAAACATTGTGAAGTACATTTTTTGTTTAAAGAACTAAAGATCAAAATATAAACATGTTTATATGATGGAACAGTAGCAAACACCGACAACAACTGTGGCCACTTCAGATGGGTACCGCTACACTCTTCAACAAATACTGAAATATTTCCATTCCTTTCTTATCAATAAAGATACTGTATGAGACAGACATATTATGAAATTACAACTGGCAGGATGATCACAAACTGTCAATTTTTAAGAATACGCAAGGAAGTAGTCTTAAACAGTTTCGTCAGTTTTAAACACACACAAAACAGGCAAAAATATATTTTTATATACTTTCATCTCCAGTTTTTGATCTTCAGAGAAGATTAATATTTTAAGCTACATTCTAATATTTAACCTTCTGGACTGAAATACTTAATGCTTTATAGCAAAGCATAAAATACTTTAAAAAAAAGTGTCATTAATATACCTTGAGCACATGACAGCTGCTGTCAGTGTGGACACTTTACAAAAACCAGGCCATATACATCATTCGTTATTACCAAAACAAGAACCATTCATAGAGTAACACAAGCACAAAACTTACACATTTGAGCAATTTAATTTCATCCAGGGCCGTCTCAGTGTAATGGGCAGCACTCTTCACCACTTTGAGGGCTACAAAACGCTTGGCTCTAAAATTGAAACAAGTTAGTTAACTAATGTACAATTATCATTTCATATATTTGACATGCAGTTTATAGAGATGCAACATGGCAGAGACACTGCTCAGAACTGTGTATTTATTGTTACTTTCAACATAAGTCTTCAGCTTGGACATATTTCTTCTGTGCTAAATGATATATGTGCAAAAGACAAGAATCTTCACTTTTAGCAAGAATTTATAAAAGAGAAAGTCTTTCAACTCTACAGGGCTCTGACAACAGTGCGTAACTCACTAACATAATCTTCTTTTTTGGACTTTGACCATCATCAAATTTTTTAATGAAGCACAATGTTTAGGAAGCCAGCTCTGTTTCCGTATTCAGGCAAGAAGAGCACCTAATCTGGTGGACTCCTTCGACAGAGCTACTCTCAGTCACTGGGCACCATACATCAGTAAACTTGTTATTATATGCACCTGACAACAGATATTGTCCAAAGGTAATTTTAATAGCCATTTTCCTGTTAGTATTTGGACAAGATCTGTTCTCAGGTGGATATTTTATCCAACAAGTTTACTGATCTATGACGCCCAAGGACTGAGAATAGCTCTGTCTAAGGTGTCCACCAGATCAGGTGCTTTCCTTGCCTGAAGATGGAAGCAAGAGCCGGCTTCTAAAACATCATGCTTCATTAAAAAGACAACGGACAAGGTCCAAACAAAATAAGATTGTATCAGCGAGAAAGTCCTTGTTTGTCAGAGTACGAGGAGCAATAACAATGGATGTAATGTCAGAATGTGTGTAGCTTAGTAAAACTCAAACAAGAAAGATACCAAGTACTGAAGTCTTAGGTACTCCTGCTTAAGTTCTTATGAGAGTAACTAATCATCTATATTACTTCTACCTTGCACTAACATAGAAAAACAATCAACGAAAATAACTTATATGTAAGAAATGTAACACTTCCTTCTGTGTAAATATTGTGTACAAAAACTAAAATATCAAGGTGAAACAAAAATCAAAGGCTGTTTGTTTCACAGGTTCCTTCCTGATGCTCTATAAACTATGAGATTTATGAAAGTTGAAGACAGCAGCAGAGTTAATGAGCAAAAAGAGAGAGTTGTAAGGGGGGTTGGGGAATTTGTAGTCTTTTTAAGATGCTATATGAGGTACTATCAGGTAACCACCTCCAGAGACTGAGAAATATGTAATTACTACAAAGAAATCAGTTGCAACTTAATGGACGCAAAATAAGTTGGTTACTGTATTAGGCTTACTTACACCAAGTCCCAGCACAGCCAGACAGTAGAAAAATGGCCCCAGCCAAGCTTTCGGACGACATGATATCGATTATGGAATAAATCACCAATTTTTACAGGATGATATCCTCCTACAAACAAAACCAAAGTAGTAACTTATTTACAGACCTAAAACCAATTACTCCACTCTGCACACATTAATACACAGTTATAATTATAGGTTGTAAAAGTAACCTTCGCATACTTACTTCATAAGAAATGATAGGCATAGTGGTTGTGCCCAATAATAACTATTGAAAAAATTGACTGACTTTCATGACAATCAGTACAATCATCATGCCACTGGAGGTAACCCATCCTTCCCAATTCCAAATTTCCTAGCATCAATAATACCAACATGGGGGGGAGGGGGGCAGGGGGCATTTGAACTTCTGCAGTGAGAGTGACACTAGTGTGAATTAACTGCAGAAAACCTTACGTGACGATAGATCTTAAAAAATATCAAACTTCTGCTTTAGAAATTGTTTCTATTGTAATGAAACAATACAGAAACTGCAAAATATCTAAGTGTAGCTTTCAGTTTAACAGTAATAATCAACTAGCCATTTTATCTAGGCCTGTGAAATTTTAAAGGAGATACAATTACAAAGCATGTATGAAACATACATTTACTTGTAATTAATACATCAAGCAACATATGCACGATGGTCATTTTGACCCATGAAGATGAAACCACTGTGTTGTCTCAAAAAGTCACGAACTCATTACCCAGTGAAGTGGCATGATATCCCAGAAGAATGGAAACCTCATATATATTTACATGTTAACAAACACACTGATGATATGAGACACCAGGTTTACATCTAAAACATTTAAAATATGTGGGATCCATAATGTTGGGTATTATGTGCAAAAATGGAACAATAAAGTGCATAATTATCAGTTTATAGTTCTTGTTAGACTCACTAAACAAATTAAAACATTTCAGGTGAATCAACTGTTACAAATACTTCACAGAATGTCTTACTATTAAAAGCTTAAGTTATCTATTTTCATGCCATAGATACATACTGGGAGAGTGGAGGTATAGCTCCACTCATTCTTAACCTTAGCACTGGCTGGAAGGTGAGTGGCCAGCTTCACACCCCAGCCACTTCACCCCCAGTACCCATTGAATAGGTGGCTGGGTGGGTCCCAGAGCCGGTCTGGATGCTCTGGTGGGAAAAAAAGTCTTGTGCCCAGCCAGTTGTCAAGCTTGTAGACCAGTCACTGTATCAACTATACAACCTTCACTTCTGTCTTGCTATTCCCTGAACTGTATGGATGCTTTTGGAGAAGATATATATCTCTTGGCCCTGCCAGGATTCGAACCCCAGATCTGGGTCATCCAGCCCGTAGGCTGGTCACTATACCGACCACGCAATCCTGGCGCCCTACATACATATACTATGGAAATCAAAAACATTAATGACAGGAAGCTTAAAGCTGCATTAATGCTGGGAAATAAAGTTTAATAGCTCAGACATTATATGCTTCTTTACCTGTTACCCCCCCCCCACCCCTCTGACCCCCTTGCCCTTTATTTCTGATGGACACCACATGCACAGTTTCATCCCTGCCACTATATACGCTATGACATCTCTCCGACTACCACAGATTTTACCTTAAACACTTCCTAATTTCATGAACATTAAATAAAAACATTTTCTAAAGTCACTGCTTCTGACTGACCAGTGTGTAAGTTAACTATCACTTAAGGGTTAAGTCCCAGTGTCAAACTTAATCAGAAATGAAGCCTGTTGCTTTCTGGCATGTGATGCAATGACTGCATGGCGACCAGTATGTTCCTAAATTAACCAAACATTTTCACAGTTATTTAAAGAGACAAAAAGGTTTGTGATAATAATAATATAATAATATAATATAATAATATAATATAATTATAATATAATATAATAATAGTAATAATAATAAAAAAGGTGCATAACTGGTTATAAAAATTCCTCCATATAAAACACTAAGAGAGGTGCAATTATTTAATGTGCTACCATGATGTTGAGGTCAATGAAATGGTGAAATGGACTGTTTCAGAAGTATAGTGGCAAAATTTCTAGCGCTTTTTCATTCCAGTTTGTTTCACTTTGGTTTATGTCATAAGTTTCCATCTGCTAGGGTGAGAAAGGAAGAAGTTATGTTCGGCTTGTTACGCAATTAGAGCCATTAAACCATTCATATCCCAAGATGCTGTGCGATTAGTTTACTTTTCTTATTTTCATTCACTAGTGACTTATGGAATAATAAACTGGGGAAACTCCTCTGACAGTGTTCAAGTTTTCAGAATGCAAAAAAGGGTAGTTAGAATTCTCATGGGATCCAGATGAAGAGACTCTTGCAGAGAATTATTCAAGATGCTGAAGATTTTACCACTTCTATCCCAATATATATATATGTGCTTGCACTATTTGTAGTGAAGAACAAGGATCAATATAGACAGACTTCTGAGATTCATGACAAAAATACATGATCAAGATCAAACCTTCACCTACCACTACCAAACCTTTCAATTTATCAAAGAGGGACGTATTATAATGGTATTAAGGTTTTCAATAACCTTCCTCCTGATATAAAAAAGCTGTCCCATAATGTTAAGCAATTTAGCTTGGCCTTAATGAGATTTCTTCATACTAAATCATTTTATTCACTTGATGAGTATTTTAATTCAACTAGAACTTGAGGTTTTTTTAGGGATACCACACATTTTAACCAAGTAACTGCATATAAAATATAATGCTTAATTCAAAATATTGGAAATCAGTTTATATTTACTAGTTCTATTTATCTGGTTATAATTAGTTTTTTATTCATTATTGTTATTATTATTATGTCATTGTTGTCAGACACGACTGGTAATGTTATACTAGGATTTTACTCTAACCCTGTTATTTGTATTAGAAATTGTAATAAGTTCCATTGTTGGCTTGACTATTAGGAATACATATTATTTAAGTGATGTTGACGTATGCTACAGTAATAACTTAAGGACATTCATCACCTCTACAGTAACAACTTAAGGACATTCATCACCTCTACAGTAACGACTTAAGGACATTCATCACCTCTGCAGTAATCACGAGGATCCTCTTGTTCATCGTCATCGGACCCTAAAATTTCCTCTTCCTCTCCTTCAGCTGGGTCAATTGATAATGTGTTACAAGGTTCTGATCTGTAACAAACAAATACAGTGTTTAGTAACTATTCTACTGTTCATGTCAGTAAGCTAAAACAAATCATCGTTCATCAATGGACTGGACAGGTTTGAAGTAAAGTTACAGCATCTTCCAGTGACAGTCAGCTGAGCCTCATGACAGTATATGGCAGTGACCTACAGCTCACAACTGGAAAAGGTAGAACAAAGACAATGAGGCTACAAGAGCTGTAGATTGTGAAATACTGTTTTGTTAAACATAAAGGTAGAATCAGATTATCACAACCTGGATCATATACATATAAGGTAAATGTACCAAATTAGTACAACTTATATGATGCTCGTTACTTTCCACATTAATGCCATGGAGCACAGTCTGTATTCAGACGCTAATAACTTCTTAACTAGTCAACAATCCTCTCCCCCTCCTCCCACCTCCACAATACGAATGCGAAAGATTCTAAAGCATCTACACTGCACTCGTACATCTTCAGATAGCATACATTCATTCATTCTGTAGTCTGTCTTACGACAGGTCCGTAGCCTCTTCCAAAGTGAGTTCTCCACAGGGTGCGATCTAGTGCTTCCTCTTTCAATTTCCAGTATCTTCTCTTTTCCTTAAGGTCATCCAGTAGCTGCTTACGTCTTCTCCCTCGTCTTCCCATCATTTCTATCCTTCCTTCTAACTTTCCTTCAATCACGTGTTTCAGAAGGCAGTTTCTACGCAAGATGTGACCAATCCAGTTAGCCTTTCTTCTTTTTATTGTATGTAGGATATTCCTCTCCTCTTTGACTCTGTGTAATACTTCCTTCATTTCTCACACGATCGGTCCAACTGATCTTCTCCAGTCTTCTCCAGCACCACGTTTCAAAACTTTCCAGATACTTCTGATCCATTTTCCAAAGTGACCACGTTTCAGCACCATACAAAGCTATGCTCCAAATGGAGCACTTTACTTACTAGTTTCTTCCTTAAATTTAAGTCCAGTTTGCTGGTGAAAAGATTCTTCTTCTTGTTGAATGCTGCTTTTGCCATGGCAATTCTGGATTTAATTTCACGTGTACACCTTGCATCATTTGTTATCATGCTGCCTAAATAATTGAAATATTCCACATTCTCCAATTGTTTTTGATCTATCATAATTTTCATTGGGGATGGTTGCCTTGAGATTCTCATTACCTTAGTTTTTTCCACATTCATTTCCATTCCATAGCATCTTCCAATTTCAATTAGTCTATCAACCATACCCTGTAGCACCTTTCCTTCCCTAGCCAGTAGCACAAGGTCATCTGCATATTTCACCATGCAAATTACTTGTCCTCCTATTTTGAAGTCTCCAGATCCTTCAAGAGCTTCCTTGGTAAGGTACTCGCGGTATAAGTTGAACAGAATCGGTGACAAGCAGCAACCTTGTCTAACTCCTCTTCCAATCTTCACACTTCTCGTCTCTCCTTGGTCCAGTCGTATTTTGACACTCTGTTCCATGTACAATTTGCTGATCAATCTTCTTTTGTGCCAGTCTATCCCAATTCCCTTTAGGATCTGCATTAATTTGGTCCAGTTGACACGGTCAAATCCCTTCTTCCAGTCTATGAAGCAAGCACACAATTCCTCATCTATGACCAAGGTTCGTTCTGATATTATTCTCAGCATCCCAATTGCATCCCTAGTTACTTTTCCTCTCCTAAATCCAAACTGATCTTCTCCAAGTGTATCCTCTGTCTTCCTTTCAATCCTTCTTCTAAGTATCCTCGCTACTATCTTTGCTGCGTGCGCGATGATGCTGATTGTGCGATGGTCGCTGCATTTTGTAGCTTTGGGCTTCTTCTTTATGGCAATCATTGTAACTTCAATGAAATCTCTGGGCCACTCTCCAGTTACATACATGCTGTTGATCAGCTGTCATTAGTCATAGCATACATGAACATGAAAAGATTCTGAACATCTATGCTGCATTCATACACCATCAGACAGCATACACGAGCGTGAAAGATTCTGAACATTGACACTGCATTCGTACATCATCAGACAGCATACACAAACGTGAAAGATTCTGAACATTGACACTGCATTCGTACATCATCAGACAGCATACACGAACATGAAAGATTCTGAACATTGACAATGCATTCATGCATCATCAGACAGCATACACGAACATGAAAGATTCTGAACACTGACACTGCATTCGTACATCATCAGACAGCATACACGAACGTGAAAGAATCTGAACATAATGGGAGCAGTCAACAAATTTAATCTACTTTAAAATTTCTTGCGACAGTAATTTCAATTTGTTATTCTCTTTCCAAAACATTTTAGCTTTGACACATTTTTGAAGAATGATTCTCTCCTGCTCGGTAGTTGATATGCTAGTCACAGGACAAAACTCTTAACACTCATTTATGGGCAGACATGTGGACACCGATTGAGCAAAAATCGTCAAACATCCACTAACTCATTTAACAGTCATGTGAAGACAATGAACCTCCATCTTCATAGTGTCTTCAAAATGCAATGGACAACAAGTTAAAATTCAAAGCAGGAGAGCTTCTAAACACTTATATGTCTTACTCAAAACAAATATCCAAATCTGAGTCAAAAGGCATCTCTTGTGTGTCTGTCCTTAGATACTAATAATCACTGAACAAACTTCCTCACTGATGGGATGGAACAAATAAAGCCAAGGAAACCTGCATACGGATGAAGGCCTCATTTCAGTCACCCAACAAATTATACCAAGCACCACACTTCATTTAATGTTCTCATTTACAGTCATTCCTTTCATATTTTTATTTCTTTATTCTGGCTGTCTGGTGACAAGCTATTACATGTACTAGCTCATTGTTTCCAGCATATGAAAGTCACTGGGTATGGGGCAAGATTAAAATGATGCTAATGTTCAAAGCAGTATATCCCTCAACTCATGCTTGCAGCATGGAAGCAAATCATGAGGGTATTTTATGACACACACATATTAATTAAACGCAATTCAGTTCTTTATTACCACTGTGCTGGCAAAACAGCTGGGAGGACAGTTACAGAGACTGCACAGAAACACAAAACAAAACATGTAAGATAATAATCCACAAACAAAAACACACTGAAAAGAAAGTAAGAACAAATAAGATCAAGAACAAACAGTGTAAAGAGTATTAACACAGTTACATTAACAGTACAGTAGGAATGAAAACGAGAGGAAAAGTTACAAAATATTGTAATTAATTTGATCATAAGCCAAATTTCAATCAAAGGAAATATAAAGAAGGTCTCTACAACGGGCCGATCCCTCGTCTAGAGGAGTTCTACAGCGCGCGCGTGCGTGTGCGTGTGAGAGAGAGAGAGAGAGAGAGAGAGAGAGAGAGAGAGATCAAGTGCAACAAGAACCCTCTACACCTAGAGTGAGTAGGTAGAAGAGGTCAGGATGAGAAAGGCACAAACAATTAAAAACAACACACTAAGTACACATCAAAACCCCCATGCTAAGGATGTTTGTTAGATAATCAAGTACCACAGTAACATGAAACTGTATTAATGAAATATGTAAATAGTTCAATAATAATAATGATAATAATAATCAAAATCGTGAGAAGAAGAATAAGTCTTAGCAACATAACGTAACCTAAGGGTCATGGACAATATATCGTGTATTTTATAGTGAAAGAATAAATTGATGATGATGATGATGACACGAAATAACAATTTAACTCAGAGAAAGGAAAACAGCATAGTAGCAATAATAATAACAACAACTACATTCTTTGTAACTTGTAATTAGGCCAATTAATTTATTAAATCGTTATGTAAAACCGATTTTTTTTCCTGAATATACCAATATTTCTAGAGATGGCATTAGCAACTGATACGCATATACCATGACAGTTGTGACGTTGAGGGAAAACACTAAACAAGTTGAGGAAAAACACTAAACAAAGTTAAATATCTAAGGTTTCGAGTGGGCACACGAAAGCTAGAAGTTACCAAAGGCAAAGGGCAGATGTTTAGTCCTCTGTCTACATTAGTAAAGAAAAGCACAACTAGTAGGCAGGCACCTCCTAACATGTAAGTTATGAAATCTCAAATGACCTAAAATATTTTTCATAATTGTATTACAAATAATTGGCGGAAAAAAAGACAATGACAGAGACAAAGCCTCTGCTGGACGCGTTCAAGCTTACTGGCGTCAGTAAACTACGGGAATTCCACGTATCACAAACACACTATAACTTAGGTCTAACTAAGGTAATATACAGCATCAGAAGACCGTCCACAGAGAAGAAGGAAAATGCTACAGTCCAAATTAAACGCAGCTGCTTAATGGGCTGGGAAACACATGATCAACTTGATGATGAAAATAAACTTTGGGATCAATAAGTACTCAGGATCTTTGATAGAGTCAGCTTGCATGGTGCAAGATTCACACAGTGCATACTCAAAATTGTGCAACTTAGTTCTTTTAGATACGAGGAAAAGGAAATAGCTGTGATCTTAATTTTAAGTTCTACGAATTTGTGAACAGCTTACAAACGATTTTTTAATATTATCCAACAAACGCACTAATTGTCACAGGTTCATAATAATTATTTAAAAACATTCCACTCCTATAAGTTTCGGGCCCTGTCGGCCCATCATCAGGGAGAACATCAGACGCTATTGTATAAACAATTATACAATAATACTTGGTCTGTTGTATATGTAGATCTGCTGGTAAACAACAGACCAAGCATTGTTATGTAATTGTTTTATACAATAGCGTCTGATGTTCTCCCTGATGATGGGCCAACAGGGCCCGAAACACATGCGAGTGGAATGTTTTTAAATAAATTATTATTAACCTGTGACAATTAGTGCATTTGTTGGATAATATTAAAAAATCGAATTATAATGCACGGTACGGAAAAAAAAATTAAGTCTTACAAACATCCACTTAACAGTTAACAATGTGCAAGCACTCTTTACTCTTCTCTTGTCAGTGGATCTAACACAGACGTTAAACCTAACACACTTTTTAAAAACTCCCTCTTATCCTACTATTATCTAAATGCTACATACAAGGTGGCTTATTTTTCATTTATAGTTCATTTTAATATACATAAGGCACTTTCCAAACCAATGTGCAACACTGTCCATATTTATACAATATATAATTGACAACCAACAAACATATTTCAGACATATACAATGAAAGAATCTAATGTCCAATTTCCACAGCCATTAAAACTTACATTAACAAGTACAATATCAAGTCATCATTAACTGATATGAACTACGACTACATGTTTTGGCTAAAATTAGTTATTATCAAGTAAATTTTAGACATTTCTTAATTCCAGACACCCTGAATATAACGCATTTATGTATCAAGTCCACCTTATAACCTTTTTTTTGAATCAAAATATCACGTTTATATTTACGTCAAAATTCTGTAGTCATTTGTTTCACTATGGTGTTTTATTTTATTTACAGTCAGGAATAAACGCCTGACTCATATGACTACAGAATTTGGACTTAAATATCAACACGATATTTTGATTTAAAAATGTTATATAAGGTAGACTTGATACTTAAATGCATTTTATTCAGCATACAGTAGTCCCCCCGTATCCGCGGGTGATACGTTCCAAGACCTACCGCGGATGCCCGAAATCGCGGATAGTAGTGAACCCTATATATAAAAGCGCAGAGTAAACTTTAGATCGACTAAAGTCGACGCTGGCAAATTAAAACGTAAATACTGAAATCGACCATGGTCGACTTTGGCAGTGAATGTGCTAATATTTTCGGGCCGCGGTAAAACCGCGGATACGGGGGTTCTACTGTATATGAAATTAGAAATGTCTGGAACCGACTTGGTAATGGCTAATTTTAGCTGAAACATGTAGTCATGATTCATATCAGTTAATAAAGATAATTTTATATTGTACTTATTAATAAAATAGCTGTGAAAACTGGATTTTAGATCTGTTCATTGTATCCCATAGAGAGAATGGAATACATGAAGCAAATGTAAAGATTTCAGACATACGGTCACCTAAACTGTAGTTATCCTAATACATAAGAGCAATGGATGTACACATGCATCATTTCTAATCATTCTGTTTAAAGCCAAATTCTTCGCTATTATATGTCCGGTAAATCCTACTGCATACTGCAAGAGTGACATTATGAATACAGGTGATGGAGGCAATGCGGAACCTTCGTCCCACTCTATGTGTGCAGACAAAAATAGCCCTAGTTTTTGTGACACACACTAAAAATAACTTGGCTCTACCACTGTAAGCCTCATGTGACAAGGTACCAATTTAGTGTGTGACCAAGACAGAACTAAAACTGTATACTTATGAAATCCACAAAAAAAAAAACCTCTGAAAAATTCTGGACAACAACTTTACTACTAATGATACTTGATGCAAAATCATGAAGCCCCTCAATATGCAATTTTCTCCAGTCTCCTGTTACTTTCTCCCGTCGTTCAATAACATGAGTAAAATGACAAATCGGCAACTGAGATCAGGTAAATAAATATGGGGATATGGGCTTTACATTCAGCAATGAAACTGGTCATTTAGAGCAGGTCATCAGCTTACACAAAGCTTTAAACGCTGTCAATTAATATATAACACTGACCTCGGCTGTTTACGGTACACATGTACACTAGATTTTAGAGACTCTGATGTACACTTCTGTGCAGAACACCCCACACAGAAGGTAGACGGCCATCCGTCTGTTCAGGTTCATAATATCGGGAACGAAAGTACTTAGCCATAGACCGTGACATCTTTACCTGATGTCGCATGTCAATGTACGTAAAACGGCATGGGTCAGAACACACACGAGTGTAGGCTCATTATTAAATGGCTATACTGACCTTTACAGCAGAGAAAGCATCGTTTACAATTTCGTTACGAGGCACTGGCATTAACCTTTTAAAAGCGAAAATTAAACCTCAATTATATATAAAGCTTCAGTTCGTACCGCGCAGTAAACACACTCCGTCTCGGTTATAAAAACCAATCAGTTAATGCTGTATAGGGAAATAATCGCTGTTTGTTCTGAGATCCATACAAAACACATAAATACACTGTGTGGGCAGAACGTAGAATTTGTGAATGTTAAACATGGCGGTATATACAGTAACCACTGGGTTTTGAAGGGTTAAAGACGGAAATACAGAAAATGCTGCACAGTCCTCGGGTTGTGATACGAACTAGCAGATGGTCAAGTCACAGGAGATTGGTGTAATTTTATGGCATGTGCACGCGGATTGAAACTGCGGATTGAAATTACGCCACACCATGCATGAATGAAGAGGCATGAACAATTCGTGATGGACGCTAACAATGTGGCCTACTCAGGTGGACAACTTCATCGGTGGAAAGTCTTCAGCACGGTCGACCCATGTACACATTCGAGGTTTTCTCCGACTCACCCTTGAAGAATTGCTCCAGCGGAAACACAGCGCCGTGGACGCACGTTCGGTGTGGACGGAGGATCGATGTATCTCCAATCGCAAATCAGAGGATTCAGTTCCCAGTTCTGTGGGCCCAAGGGGACCCTGAGCACACGAAAACCGGCAACACGTCCTAATACAAATATTAGTGCAGCCAACACGAATAGATGCAAGAAGCATCTTGCAGTGTGCGCAACGGAGTCACTGACTAGAGCGGAACTCACCACTCTACCCTCCGCTACTGTTGGCGTCGCTTCTTCTTCGCAGACCGCTCTGTGTTCGCTGAACTCCACGCCTCTCCATTCCACTCGCATGGAATTGTTAACAAGACTCTGGCCGTCCAGTCCGAGCCACTCGACTCGCACTGAGTAGCTGAAAACTGCGGGTTTGGCTTCACACGCCATGCCATCATCAGCTCCAGTAATCAGGGGTGCAGCGAAGCAAACGGTTATGGAAGCCTTGCATTCACAACCTCAAATTAAACAAATTTGAGACACTCTAACGGTATCTGAAAGATGCCAGTAGAACTATAAAATAATCAGTTTTTGCCACTTTTTTTATTACGTGACGACACATTGAATCCATGCGCACTGTGTGTTCCTTTTTGTGCCTACTGCATGTCGTACGTTTACAAATTAACCTTCTGCACTTAACACTGCACCCCTGATGGAAATGGGCGTCAATAAAACACCCCAAACGTGTCACCTTCGATAAACGCGTTCACTGTTACCCCCCTTCAACACTACATCTTCTGTTCGCTCGTGTTGGTCATTTCGGGGTTCGATATGGCGAACTGCGGGATCGCTCTCCTACTGGCCACCTCTAGAGCAACACTCGAACTTCGGCCAAGATCACTCGCAGGCCTCCCACAGCCTACATACTGCTGTGTTCAAATAGCAACATGGCCTTTTTTTTAATTCGTAATTTCGCAACATAAAAAGTACACTGATGGCACTGTGTTAGTGAAATATTCGCATGTTTAGGAATTTAATTAACGAACTTCGACAGAGACTTCAAATGCGGACAAGAAGATATGCACAATAAGCCGGGAGGTAGTTTGAGATGTGCGTGTGTGCTGTCTAGCGGATTCAACTGTTTAATTCGGGCTTACGGCCAACTTCATGGATATAGCCATGACACAAATACTTAGTCAGCCGGACAGTGGCGGCCATGGTCACGGGCAGTGGCGACGCAAAACACAGGATCCGATGTGTTCAGAGGGGCTTCAGACGGTGGGTCCAGCACATGGCACAGTGAGCTGCAAATCGCAGATACATGAAATGGAACGACAGAGAATAAACTCGGTATTACGTGACGTTATGACAGCTGTGAACATTCGGGTAGTCAGTTCCCTGATGACGAGGGCAGAGATGGTCCTCGAAACGTTGGCTTATTCACCATTAAGCAATCTGACGTACCTGCTAGCCCGAGAACATTTTCATTCATTCATACTTCCGCCTTTTGGGGTGTAACACCGTAGAGCCTGGTAGGTGTATACCAACGTTACAGACATGCAGCCTCAATCTTTCACTCTGAAGATGAAGGCAGTATGTTCCTCCCAAACATTGGTGCTCAGCTACCAGAATTCACGGCGTCATAACTCAAGAGCACCGTAATGTGTGCAGGTACTAATGAATTAACTAACTCCATGGAGCAGAGTCCTTCTTGAGAAGCTAACAGGTCATCAGCTAGTCAAGAAATTCCCCGCGTTTTATGGAACCCGAAGGTTCATCACCGCATTCACAAGAGCCCGCCACCTGTCCCTATCCTCAGCCATATCAATCCAGTCCATGCCCCCCCATCCCACTTCTTGAAGATCCATTTTAATATTATCCTCACATCTACGCCTGGGTCTTCCAAGTGGTCTCCTTCCCTCAGGTCTCCCCACCAAAATCCTGTATGCACCTCTCCCCTCACCCATACATGCTACATGCCCCGCCCACCTCATTCTTCTTCATTTGATCACCCGAATAATATTTGGAGATGAGAACAGATCATTGAGTTGCGGGTACTAATGTTTGTTTTAAATTTTAAGAGAAATGAATAAAGCATATTGATCTAACCAGTTTCAGTATTCCCGAAAACAATAACTATGGAAATTGCTACTCGATCATACTATTACTGCAGTCGAACTCGGTTATAACGTCATGAAAGGGGCTGAATATTTTGTGTCGTTATAAACGAATGTCGTTCTAACCGAGGAGTATAATGTTATGGTTAACAGTAACGAATTAATTCGTACCACAGAAAATCTGACTCTACAGGCGAGGTGCTGTATAAACCGATGTCGTTATAACCGGGTTCGACTACATTACTTGCATGACCGAGGGCATCATAACTAACAGAGAAATTTCATGCCATATCAAATCTGAAGAAGAAGAAGAAGAAGGAAAAAAAACAAGACGCAGTCTTAATCATTACTAATAATAAAGGTAAAGGTCGCCC